>CM070736.1:34790388-36061231 GCA_036346245.1 Bonia amplexicaulis | reverse complement strand
TCACAGGGGTTCCATTTTTGCACTTCCCAGCCCTTGTCGTCATCTTGTCTGCCGTCGATGTGTATGCCACCATGGACCCGTGGTTGTCCTCTATTTCCTGTCGCAACTGAGTACAGAGCAAGACTAACCCCCTACTCCTCTCTCTCTCTCTCTGTCTAATTCTCTTCTGCAAAAGAAGGCGATTATGATTCGGAGGAAATCACGATACAATTGATTGACGGGAGGGGTGGGTATTGGGCGGTTGCCGCAAACAGGGGAGGGAATCGTGGGAGAATGGCCCACCGACAACAGCGAGGAGAGGGTGGCGGGGCTGTGGCATAATGAATTCTACCAGCCAAGCCTGGATCCATTCCGAGCCACGCAGCCAAACTCATCGGGGAGGCTCGATCGGAAGTGTTAGAAAACCTGGACCTGGACCGGAAGGCTTAGCCCATGGTGGGCACCTCACTAATAGACTATAAATAGGAAGCCGTACCGGCAATTTTGTACACGCAATCAGAAAGAAAGAAAGAAATAAAGAAAGACCAGGAGTTCTCTCTACTTCTCTGTGTTTCAATCTACTATTTCCTGTCTTCTGTGATTGATCTTGTGTTACATTAAGTAGAGGAATCGATCGGACTGGTCGCCAGCGACGGTTTCTCAACACGTTATCAGCACGAATCGCTCCGCTGAATCGAAGGTAATCATCGAAGCGCTGATAGATTGAATTGTCTAGATCGCTCTAAATTCACAGTTTCGCTTTCTAGATTATTTTCTATGGTGCAAATCCGCTCTAATCTACCACGAGCAGACTTGAAGTCGCTGGCACAATGTCGATCGGTAGATTAGATCACAGAGTAGATGTTGATTGCACTGTAGATTGAAAAAAGGAAAGAAAAAGAAAATATGCGCACGGGCGGCCCCATACGGCCACTGTACGAGATAACCGCCGTCCGGCCGTCCTTCTTTTCAACCATTGTTATAATTAATCTATGTCTAAACATCAACATTAGACCTTAATCTCTAAGATAAAACATGAACACCTAAAGGGATCTTTAGAGCGGAAGCGTCACATACCCGAACCGAAAGTAGAAGCCATGGGGAGATGGTTGGAGGTGAGGCAGTGGAGGTCAGCCGGAGGTGGTGAAGAAGACGGCATCAGTGGAGGTGGCTGACGGGGACGACGGATGTGGTCGGCCGGTGATGTAGAGGTGGCCGGCGGCTGCGGTCGTCGGCCTTCGTTCACCGTAGTGCCCGTAATGGATCGGGTGATGTTAGGGTTCTAGGAGGCGTGAACAACTCGTGTGTATCCACCCCCTGCCGAAACCCTCGTATTAGTATAGCGCTAGGTGATCGGGACCGTAACCAAAACTGTTGGCAACCACCTCCGATCAAGGCGTGTGGTTGGAGGCGTGCCTCCCTGAAAAAACGCTCGGTGGTTAGCCGAGAGATCAACCCAACAATGGACTGAGCTGCCCACATCTGGTTGGGACAGAAAGAAAATAAAAGTTTCCTAGCAACTGAAGGCAAAACTGGCACTAATCTTGGGCCCTCAAATGCCAGCTTCCGTCAGAGTATATACCACTGTTATCACCCTCCATAAGGTTCTGAAAGGATTCTGGAATTGGGGGCATTTCAGTGTCGACAACATCTTGCAACATGCAAACAACTTGCCCCATTGATGGCCTGTCGTTCTCTTCGTCCTGGATGCACCAACAGGCAACCCTACTGGTGACGTTGAGCTCCTTCCCATTAGCATTCCCTTCCAGCCTGACATCCAGTAAGCACAAAACATCTCTTTCATTCACTTGAGCAGCCCCATAAAGAGGAAAATATCGATGACTCCCAAATTTCGTTCTCTCAGTAGTCCTTCTCCCCGAGATTATTTCGAAAAGCACAATGCCAAGCTATAAACATCTGCCTTCTTAGTAATAGCTTGCCCATATATCCACTCTGGTGCAAGATAGCCCATGGTTCCTCGGATGGTGGTCAATGCAGAGTTAAGTTCTCGTGCAAGAAGCTTCGCCATGCCAAAATCTTTGATTTTGGGGCAGAATTCTGCATCGATTAGTATGTTTTCAGGTTTAATGTCACAATGTATGATTGTTGGAACTAATCTTGACTCGTTCGTACTAAGTACTCGTGTGTCGAGTACTATGCAGTTGGTATTGACTACTCGTGTGTCGAATACTGAAGTAGTCGAATATCCCGGAGTCGAAGAACATTCGGAGACTCTGAAGTAGAGTACTCATGTGTCGAGTATTGTGTGATCATAGATCCCGGAGAAGGAGACTCCGGAGTAGACTACTCATGGGTCGAGTACTCTGTGGTCAAAGATTCACTGTAGCAGTCGTAGCATCATTGTAGTAGTCAAAGAGATATTGTAGCAGTCGGTACTCGGTGGAGTACTATAGCAGTCGGTGTGTCTGAGTGCTACAGTGATAGTAGATTCAATGGTCATAAGCTACAGTAAACCATTCGTAAGTTGAGTGTTTGGTAGTCGTAACTACCGTAGTTGAAGACATCGTGGTCAAAGAATCTGTGGTCGAAGTACTCATAAGTCGAGTAGCAACTGTGGTCGAAGACAGCCATGGTTGAGCAGGCGTAGTTGTCGTAAGTCGTCAGTGGGCGTCCGAGTAACGGCTGAGTCAATGAGTCGTGGTGTAGTGATTGCATGCATGTAACGGAAGTATTAGTGCCTGCATGCATGTAATGAACGTATTCGTGGGTATAGTTAGTACACCATTAAAGTTTTTGTAACCATTTGTTGTATTGAGTAGTATATAAAGAAGAGAAAATAGAAAAGCTGTACGACATTTTACGTAGCACCAAAACTCTTGTTTGTCTTGAGTTGATTCAGAGTATTCGTGTGTGTCACGACCACCAAGTGTGCATGTTTTGATCCGTCTAGGCCAACAATTGGTATCAGGGCTTGGTGTTCTCCGTTAGTCGGAGAAGAAGCTTTAGTATTATCCGTGTGTTGGAGAAGAAGCCCACATGTTTCTCTATAAGTCGGAGAAGAAAAGGCCTTGGTATTCTCTCTGTGTTAGAGAAGAAGCCGAAGGAAGACTTTCGTGTGTCAGAAAAGAGTGTGGTGTTCTCCGTGTGTCGGAGAAGATACCGAGAGAAGGAAGGAGTGTGTCTCCATATACAGTGTGAGGCCTGCTACGAGGTGATCCGTTCACCTCATGCTCGCAGGTGGTGGTGGCCATAGAGATGACCATAACGATGATGAAGGTGACAGCACCATTGAGTACCACAAGCCGAGGCAAGAGGCTACCACAACTGACCATGTGTTGGTCAGATGGCGATGTGCGTTCAGGTTGGCGTGAAGGCGTATGCAGCAGCGTGCGTCGGGCGGAGGTGCACAGGGCGACGGCAACGAGATGGCTACAGTACCAAGCACCAAGGAACACGAGATAGGGCTCTGTGTGGCCACGACGAGACCGGTTGTGTATACTGACGTCACATGCGACGTGCATAGTGGCAATGTCAACGGCGAAGGGAAACAAACGGTGCCAGTGTGGACACACCATGAAGAGAATTGGCATGAGGTCAATGATGGTGGTAGCCATCATCGCAAGAGAGTCAGCGTGCAACATCGACAACCGGCAAGGCAAGATGCCGTGCGTTGGTTGGAGACCGACAATGGCGCATGGATCGCGCAAGATGCTACTACGTGCGGCAAGAAAAGAAGGATGTTGCATGCAGCAAGATAGTGCGGTTGAACACATCGAGGATTGAAGTGTCAAGATTAAGAGGGAAATTGTTGGAACTAATCCTGACTCGTACTGAGTAATCGTGTGTTGAGTATTATGTAGTCGGTGTTGAGTACTCATGTGTCGAGTACCGTGTTGTAATCATGCATCGAGTACTCGTGTGTCGAGTACTACAACAGTCGACAATCCCAGAGTCCAAGAACATTTGGAGACTCCAGAGTAGAGTACTCGCATGTCGAATACTGTGTGGTCGTAGATCGCAGATAAGGAGACTCCGGAGTAGAGTACTTGTGAGTCGAGTACTCCGTAGTCAAAGATTCACTATAGCAGCCGCAGCGTTACTGTAGTAGTCGAAGAGTTAATGTAGCAATCGGTACTCGGTGGAGTACTGTAGCAGTCAGTGTGTCCGAGTGCTACAGTGGTCATAAGCTACAATGAACCACTCATAAGTCGAGTGTTCGGTAGTCGTAGCTACCGTGGTTGAAGACACCGCGGTGAAGTACTCGTAAGTTGAGTAGCAGCCGTGATCGAAGACAACGTGGTTGAACATGGTCGAGCAGACGTAGTGGTCGTAACTCGTCACTGGGCGTCCAAGTAACGGCTCAGTTAATGAGTTGTGGTGTAGTGACAGCATGCATTTAACAAAAGTATTAGTGGCTGCATGCATATAACGGAAGTATTAGTGGTGTAGTTAGTACACTATCAAAGTTTTGTAACTGTTTGTTGCATTGAGTACTAACTACTGGTGTAGTTAGAAAAAGTTGTACGACATTTTACGCAGCACCAAAACTCTTGTTTATCTTGAGTTGATTCAGAGTGTTCGTGTGTATCACGATGAAGTACGTTATGTCGGGAGGCTGTACATAAAAATTTGTAATTTTTGAAGCTCATTTGTTATATTTAAAAATTTTAAAAAACAGTAAATAAAAAAAATCCTAATACAGCAGGTGATTAAACCGACTTAATCACCTACCGTCCGGTGATGGGGCGGCACCGTCCGGTGACGGGGCGGCAGGTGGATGGCTGCTCGGTGGCCGGGGACAGACGGGTGGCCAGGTGGCAGGCCCCTGCCGCTTAGTGGCCGGGCTTCGATAGATAGGTGTCGGCTGCACGACCCTGTCGCCTGGTCACCGGGCGGAGAAGTGTTATTTGTGCTAATTTCATGTGTATACAATTGTTTTTATAAATACAGATTGAAAACATGCCAAAAGTGCCAAAAAATCCATTGTTCAATCGTGTCTGTACCTATCTTATGAATACATTACTCCACTGTAAATCGTCATTTAATCGTGTCATTTGTTACAGAGAGCTATCTAGAAAAACTAAAATGGCAAATATTAAACTGGCCTAACACGAGGCCTCGTCATTTAAAGCTCTGGACGTAGGAAGCTTTTCCAATTCTTCCAGGAATTAAACTGTTTTATATGAAATTTCTGCGGCCTTAGATGGACTCCATTTCCCTTGTTGGGCTGAGTCACTGTGCACTATTGAAAATGGGATGCTTATATTGATCTAACATAATATTTAACTACTGGTTTAGCTTCCTATCTAAGCTCGAAGTTATGGAAAGCATTCTTCCCTAGGAGCATGCATTCCTGGCGACCATATTTGGGGCTTCTTTCTGACATAGTGAGCTTCCGGTCAAACCATGTGAATCTTGCCTTCTCGTTTTTCACTTTTGTTTTTCTGATTTTCTGCTAATCTTCTCCGTTAGCCTTTCCAGTCAGTGATTCTGTTGCTGTAAACATAAATAAAATAGAAAAAACAATCAAAAGGGGATATAAAGACAAGTGGTCAACCTGAATATGGCCATATGGTCAACCTGAATATGGCGATATCCATTCAGGTTGATTTGATGTTCTCCATGCTTCTGAGCTCAGCAGTACTCTGCGTGGAGTTGGCCTGGGCCAGCTTCAATTAGCAGATGGTAACAGATTGTGCTAGCTTTGTACCACTCCCTGATGTTTCCCTTCCGTCTTTCATTGTTTTATTACTAAGGTTGGTCATCATGTATAACATGGCCTTCAGTAATCATGGCCAGTTCTTTGTGGTGGAGATATCCTGGGCTGAGCTCCTGCACTGGATACAGATAATATTTAGATTGACAAATCCTCACTGATTTGATTGATGTGTCCTAAGGTGTAATGTAAATTAATCACCACTTGTGCCGAGATGTAGAAGATAAAGATGTCTGACTGTTTCTGAAAATGCAGCTATGGACTTGCAGGTTGCTTTCAAGACAAAGGTATTTTTCATCTGAATATCTGTGGCGCTGGAAGCACTCGCTGTAACCATAGTATCCTAAAGGAGCAATGGAGCCCAGCAGGTCAGGACTACAATTTGCAAGGTTATCAATTCCCCCATTTTTCCCCGAGATGAACCAATGTTACTGTGTCCTAACAAATACAGAAACGAATTTTCACAGTAACTTCAAGAGTGGTAGTACACTTTATATGGTTCCAACTGCTAAAGCTCGACAGTCTTTGCAACTGTTCTAGCTCAGTGGCCAAGCATTTGCTATAATCCAGTCATGAGCATAGTACTTACTGTATAGCACATTCTTGTCTATTTGCTAAGCATTTTTCGGGGGTCATATGAATCGTCGGTCTGGTTTTTGTGAATTAAACAGAGGAGCATGGCAGGGCTGCAGCTGCCTGTCAGATGCCTGAAATGATTTGTCAAAACAATACTGCTGATCACTCCGCACTTACCTTAAGAACATGCTGAAGGACCACGTGAGAAGGTCAAGTATAATGTTATGATGAACTATTGCAACCAGTGGCGAAGCTAGGAATGAAATTGAGGGTGGGCTGAACTATTTATAAGTCTAAACTAAGTTGACACAAAATTAGACTTTTACTCTTATATAATTTTAAATTCATATAGAAATTATAAATTAAATGAAGACAAACAATAAAAAATAGAGAAATAGAAAGTAGGTACTTTAATAATAGAAAGCGCCATGAGTGCGGAGTAGTGATAAGTCACTTATGTATAAAACATATCAAAATTAGTGATATAATAGAAAATTATGAATGACAATGAAAATTTAGATCATATGAAACATACCAGAATTAAACTAATTTGAATCACGAGATAATAAAACAAAAGACGCCATCTTTTTCACACTATCCAATGCTCTTATCATTTTCACGGCGGGGGCTTGGCGGCGGTGCCTTTGGGGCACGTGCAGACCACATCATCGCGGAGTGGCGGTGAGGAGAAGATAAACCGGAGGTTTATCGAGCTCTCCACCGTCATCCTCTGACTCATGAAGGTTCATATATATTTCACTTTCTTTCTTCTTCTTTTGTTTGATTGATTATCTTTTCTTTAATTTTATGATTTTCACTGCTACTCCTCCTCCTCTTCTTTAATTTTATGATTTACATATATTATTTCACTTTCTTTCTTTCTTTGATTGACTGATTAGCTCTTCTTTAATTTTATGGTTTTCACTTTTTCTCCTCCTCCTCGTCGTTGTCTTCTTTAATTTCATACTTATTATTAATCTTTTCATTAAAGAGAGCTAGCTTTTCTTTAGATTTATTAATCTTTCTCTATTTTTAATGTATATAAAATTGCCACCGGGGGAGGTGAGGCTCAAGCCTCACCAAGCATCCCCGGTGGCTACGCCCTTGATTGCAACGTTTGTAGAGTAGGTATGTGTTTTTACAAAGACCGCATCTTATTTGAGTCGTTTTTTGGAAGTTCCAGAAAAAATGAAAGTACCGTAGTTGTGAATGCTGTCGTACCGCAAGGCGGTAGTTCTGGATATGTGGTGGTACGTTTTTTTAGAGAGGTCCGGTGCTAGGTACAAAGGTGTGGAAGTACCTCTTTGGAGAGCGGTAGTACCGTAGTACAGTAGTATCGGCATTGTGGTACTACCGATCTTCCCAGAAAAACATGGTTTTGGGATTTAAGTTATGGATTTAGTCGGGGTGACCATGTGGTGATGGTATGAGCGTTGTTTCCTGTGTGCACATGGGTTTATTGTTTGGTTTTAGTTTTAGGACTAGTATTTTGGTTGCATACTTTTTACATGATGCCTTATATGGATGATTGTGTCAATTGATGACTCTGTTATTGTGCGGTGCTAGATGACGGTTTGTTTGTTGTTGTTGGTTGTAGGATTTCGGAGCTATGTCATGGTGAGGCGTGGGAGAACCGAGGATTAGGCACATGGTGGTGATGAGGTCCGAATAGTCGGGAAGAAGAAAAACAATCAAAGGGGATATAAAGACAAGTGGTCAACCTGAATATGGCCATATGGTCAACCTGAATATGGCGATATCCATTCAGGTTGATTTGATGTTCTCCATGCTTCTGAGCTCAGCAGTACTCTGCGTGGAGTTGGCCTGGGCCAGCTTCAATTAGCAGATGGTAACAGATTGTGCTAGCTTTGTACCACTCCCTGATGTTTCCCTTCCGTCTTTCATTGTTTTATTACTAAGGTTGGTCATCATGTATAACATGGCCTTCAGTAATCATGGCCAGTTCTTTGTGGTGGAGATATCCTGGGCTGAGCTCCTGCACTGGATACAGATAATATTTAGATTGACAAATCCTCACTGATTTGATTGATGTGTCCTAAGGTGTAATGTAAATTAATCACCACTTGTGCCGAGATGTAGAAGATAAAGATGTCTGACTGTTTCTGAAAATGCAGCTATGGACTTGCAGGTTGCTTTCAAGACAAAGGTATTTTTCATCTGAATATCTGTGGCGCTGGAAGCACTCGCTGTAACCATAGTATCCTAAAGGAGCAATGGAGCCCAGCAGGTCAGGACTACAATTTGCAAGGTTATCAATTCCCCCAATTTTCCCCGAGATGAACCAATGTTACTGTGTCCTAACAAATACAGAAACGAATTTTCACAGTAACTTCAAGAGTGGTAGTACACTTTATATGGTTCCAACTGCTAAAGCTCGACAGTCTTTGCAACTGTTCTAGCTCAGTGGCCAAGCATTTGCTATAATCCAGTCATGAGCATAGTACTTACTGTATAGCACATTCTTGTCTATTTGCTAAGCATTTTTCGGGGGTCATATGAATCGTCGGTCTGGTTTTTGTGAATTAAACAGAGGAGCATGGCAGGGCTGCAGCTGCCTGTCAGATGCCTGAAATGATTTGTCAAAACAATACTGCTGATCACTCCGCACTTACCTTAAGAACATGCTGAAGGACCACGTGAGAAGGTCAAGTATAATGTTATGATGAACTATTGCAACCAAAGTAAGCTAGGAATGAAATTGAGGGTGGGCTGAACTATTTATAAGTCTAAACTAAGTTGACACAAAATTAGACTTTTACTCTTATATAATTTTAAATTCATATAGAAATTATAAATTAAATGAAGACAAACAATAAAAATAGAGAAATAGAAAGTAGGTACTTTAATAATAGAAAGCGCCATGAGTGCGGAGTAGTGATAAGTCACTTATGTATAAAACATATCAAAATTAGTGATATAATAGAAAATTATGAATGACAATGAAAATTTAGATCATATGAAACATACCAGAATTAAACTAATTTGAATCACGAGATAATAAAAACAAAAGACGCCATCTTTTTTCACACTATCCAATGCTCTTATCATTTTCACGGCAGGGGGCTTGGCGGCGGCGGTGCCTTTGGGGCACGTGCAGGACCACATCATCGCGGAGTGGCGGTAGAGGGAGAAGATAAACCAGAGGTTTATCGAGCTCTCCACCGTCATCCTCGGACTCATGAAGGTTCATATATATTTCACTTTCTTTCTTCTTCTTTTGTTTGATTGATTATCTTTTCTTTAATTTTATGATTTTCACTGCTACTCCTCCTCCTCTTCTTTAATTTTATGATTTACATATATTATTTCACTTTCTTTCTTTCTTTGATTGACTGATTAGCTCTTCTTTAATTTTATGGTTTTCACTTTTTCTCCTCCTCCTCGTCGTTGTCTTCTTTAATTTCATACTTATTATTAATCTTTTCATTAAAGAGAGCTAGCTTTTCTTTAGATTTATTAATCTTTCTCTATTTTTACTGTATATAAAATTGCCACCGGGGGAGGTGAGGCTCAAGCCTCACCAAGCATCCCCGGTGGCTACGCCCTTGATTGCAACGTTTGTAGAGTAGGTATGTGTTTTTACAAAGACCGCATCTTATTTGAGTCGTTTTTTGGAAGTTCCAGAAAAAATGAAAGTACCGTAGTTGTGAATCTTTGTCTGTATTCAAGGCGGTAGTTCTGGATATGTGGTGGTACGTTTTTTTAGAGAGGTCCGGTGCTAGGTACAAAGGTGTGGAAGTACCTCTTTGGAGAGCGGTAGTACCGTAGTACAGTAGTATCGGCATTGTGGTACTACCGATCTTCCCAGAAAAACATGGTTTTGGGATTTAAGTTATGGATTTAGTCGGGGTGACCATGTGGTGATGGTATGAGCGTTGTTTCCTGTGTGCACATGGGTTTATTGTTTGGTTTTAGTTTTAGGACTAGTATTTTGGTTGCATACTTTTTACATGATGCCTTATATGGATGATTGTGTCAATTGATGACTCTGTTATTGTGCGGTGCTAGATGACGGTTTGTTTGTTGTTGTTGGTTGTAGGATTTCGGAGCTATGTCATGGTGAGGCGTAGGAGAACCAGGATTAGGCACATGGTGGTGATGAGGTCCAGAATAGTCAGGAAGATGCCGAAGCTGACCAAGACTTGCGGGGTGGTTGCAAGTTAGGACGACGAGAAACCAGAGCGGAAGCTACCAATGGTGGACATGATGGGCAACAGCAAGGTGAACCGGGACTAGACTCAGGGAGAGTCAAGGTCCTATGCGGTCAAGGAAGCGGGATGTCATCATGTACAAGAATAAGCATGTGGTGCGTCAAGTGACTTGGATCATTTGCAAACAAGCACGGTTTAGTAAAATCCGGATACGTGAGAGGCTTGATGGAAAATCATTGAGGTCATATGGAAAATGACGAAGTATGGACAATGCTTCGTGGCAAAGGAAGTAGGAAGCTTTGTGGAAAACGGTAGAGAAGCATTTTGGTAAATTGTCTAATACTGAAAAAATGGCGGTGTGTGAAACCACGGCATTAGCCTAAATGGTTTAGGTCTTGTATGTGCTAAAAATGTGAAGTAGATCAAGTGTTAATTCACTAATGGGTTAATAGTTGTAAGCCGCTTTGAGAAGTATGCATGAGAGAGTAAAACCCGGTGTTTGGTGGGATTAACGGGTTATCCTCAGTTTGGCTTAATAGGTGAATCTATTAGATTTTGGTTTAGGTTGTGAGGCTATATAAGGGGGAGGAGAGGCAAGGGCTAAGATTTGAGAAGGTTGGCTAAGCCTTTTGGTGGCTAACTCCTCATCCCTCCCATGTGAAATTAGGGTTCTTTGGGTTGAAGCCTTATGTGTGTATGCTCTAGACTTAGAAATCTACTATCCTGAGGGATTTGCTGTAAAATATACCTCTTTAAGCAAACAATATATCAATCTTTGATCAGCTCCATGGATCCATCATGTTTTGATTGATTTACTCTTAATTTACTTGGTTTTGATTTCTCCTCTTTTCTTTTCTTAATCTTACTATGTCAAGTATGTGTAAGAGATGGAGACAATCTCTGCGAATCTATCTCCACCTATCTAGGCACTTTGATAGCAAGTTTATCAAGAAAACTCAGTTTTGCTTGTTTTGGCCTTAAAGTGTGATTTCTTGATCCGAGAGTTTTTTATGTGATTTCTTTCGTATTCTTGCTTGCTAGGACATGTGGGAACATATATAAAGCCATCTTGGCTATCGTCCGCCCCACGAGGAAGTTGTATTCACCGATTTTGGTTTTGGCTCGGTTTCGGTGCACATTTTCTTCAAACTGGAAAATGTCTTAATTTTAGCTATAGTTTTCATGATCATTTGTTGGAATAGGTTCTTGATATTCTAGAGTAGGTCTCTGTAAAATTTCATATCTTTATGATCTACAGATCAAAAGTTCTCTCGGTTTTCGTTTTTGAAATCGTGCTGAAAACAGTAAGACTGATTTTACCGTAGCAGCGGTCAAACCACCTTTAAAGGAGCAGTCAGACCACCATTTCTATGTCGGTTAGATCGCCGGGAAGTGGTTGCTTTAAGGTTTTGTATTGTTGAGTCATTTGTCTTGAGTTTTTAGATGAAAACTCTATTTTCTGCAACTAGTTGTGTGAGAATAGAATCTTGAATACTTAGGAAAAATTCAAGTTGGCACCATTGAACCCTCTCTGTTGCCATCCGGTCCAACACATGCACAAACTATAGCAATGTTTGAAGCTAGCTAATGCTATTCAACAGTCTAAAACTAGCTACAAGCTTACAAGTGATACGAGAGCTGCCTATTGATAATTCATGTCAATTGGTTGACCCTGATACCTGTTCTGCTTTTGGAAATTGGGTGATGTTCTTCGATCATTATTACACCATACATTACTCTGATTGCCACAAGTGCGTTCTCATGTCCGATGTTCTAGTATAGTACTCAAAGGCTCTAAGCACAGTCCTAAAGCCAAGCTAATCTAGAGTTTGACCTAAACGACCTGCTAGTATGATATTTTCCAGGTATTAGTGCTGCTCAATCACCTCATTTCTTTCAAATAACATGCAGTATCCTAGTGGGCTGATGGACCACAGTATGCATTTTAACAGACAAATTTTATCTTGGATCCATCTCAATGACTGTGACCAAGACAATTCTCTCTGTTTTTTCAAGTATAATAATCTAGCTCATCTGGCAATACGTGTACTAAATTGTACTATACCATGTTCAGTATATATAGCCTACAATAAGTATCATGTTGCAATGTTTGCAATAAGTATAGCTCTTCGGCATTAACAATTCAGGTTTATGCCGAGACATGGCCTGCATCATGGTATGCAGCTGAGGCAGAAGGGTTCTGTTTACAAAAATGTTTGCAAGAAAAGCATATGAATATACCACCGCACACTCATCACTTAGCGTGCAACACTAACACATATTATATTGGCCGGTGTCATGGTAGCTTAGTGTAAATTAACGTTGAAACATTTCATACCAGTAATGTTTGTATGCATAGCATTTCTTAGACCGAAATTACTCATGACTGAATTGTAATCTGAAGATGTAAGTACAAGTACTTACAAAGTCACCGGTCCAGAGAAACTAGCTAGTGTGGTGTAGTACTGTAGTAACTAAGTAGTACGACGCTAGCTTGTTCTGTGTACTGTGTCGAACGTTGAATTGTTGATGCCAGGAAGTGGGAGAAGAGTAGCTCGCCACTACGGTACGTACCTATCCCATAGCCGCATTTGTTTTATGGCACTATTTCTAACGGTCAGCTCAACGCCACGCTAAATTAGAGGTCAAATTCTCTCTGCCTTTTTGAGGCTAGAATGCGAGGTCAAGAATTCGGCCGACTTGAAACTGCATGGGAAAGTGAGTCGAGTTTAATGGCGTGTTTTTTGGCCACTGGCCAGTAGGTTAGCTGCTAGCGCTGCTTAATCTATGAAGCCTAAGTACTTGTACTAATATATTCAAAATGCGTATGGATTTTAGGAACATCCAGCCCCTCGCTCTCTCTCCAGATCCATGGAAAATTCTGCCTTGTTGCTGAAGAAGACCACTTGGACGCAGAGAAATTTCCGGCAGAAAATATCCAAGGCCTAATCAAGAATCTACAAAAGAAGGCTAATAAACCCGCACATATAAAACCATTAAGAAACAGAGAAAAAAAGGCTGGGAATCTCCGGCAAGTCCTAATTATATACTAAAACTACCTACTTAAAAAGCACAAAGCGGACACGAAGATTAAAAATCTCAGTTTGACAAGGTGACGAGGACAGTTTGATATATACGATTAAACTAACGATTCCGAGCTCGACCTGCCCATATGCCTACACGAGCAATTGCTTTGATTCGGTTTGTCTATTCCCCGGTTCCTCCTTCTAAGTAGCAGAATTGAAGAGAGATTAGGTGGGGAAGAAAGGCTGTGGGTCAGAGGAGTTCGTGCACACGAGTGCGCAACCGGACCCTAGAAACCAGGTGTCCCCTGGGGCATTACAAAATTGAAAAGGTGTTCGGCTATACACGGCGACGATATACCCAGCGCGGCAAATTGCCTCGCATAATTGAATCAGCAAATGCAATGTTCTTAAATAAAGGATCGGCTAAGTGAGCTAATAGCTTTTTGCAGATTTACCATGAAATAATCACAAGAATGCTAGAAATATTTTAAGTATATTCAGTAGATTTGGTGTAAATGAAATTTCGCTTGTGAAATGGTAACTTTGACATAATCCAGGACATTGAAGGATTGTTTGGCCGTCAGTAAACTGGCTTACGACCAACAATCATTCAAACGTGAAAGATAAAATACCTAAAGGGTATGTACAATAGTATAGATAATTATTATTTTATATCCTTCATGTTATTTATAGATAATACCAAGGACTGCTTCTCTATATATAATGTTTTCTCCTTCTCGTGTTATAGTAGAATACTGCATAAGAGATAGCCTAATTTTTTATACTCCTCCCCTCATCTCCATATCATCCCATATCTTACAGCTTACAGACAACTGACGTCCCACTATTGTATACGCTCTAAAATGCTTCTTCCCGCATTCTTGATTTGTGAAACAATCCACATAGACGTTGATCAAAGGAGAAGAAGCATCCAGCCGAGCTAATCTGCTTCTTTTGTCTCCTCTGGTGTTTTCCAATCTACCGACTGTAACTTCGGCTGTAATCCCATCTGCTGATCAGCTGTTGCTCTCCTGAGCTCGGCTGCTTCGGCCTGTTTTTTTTTCCTTCTGAATTCCTCTCTCTGAACGAAGGGCAGCGATCCTGCCAATCTTTCAAAAAAAATCTACACTTCATTAGATATTTTCTTTCACATGAAATTCATAAGTTCTCAGGTAATATGTATATATGCAGCTATTCGAAACCGGCAAAGATCACCTTGGAGGTTTTGGATGTTTGTCCCCGCTCTTCCGGGTTTGCAGATCCGAGAGAGAGGGTAGAGGAGAGGCGTTACCATCGGATTGCGTGAGGCGTTGGCCATCGCTGGTTCGTTGGTGAAGTCTCGCACGGCAGCGACGGTCGGGGAAGCGGTGGCGGTGGTGGCGGTGTTGCCCCCGAGGTCGACGGCGACGGCGACGGAGCTTCCCGCAGGATGCGCCTCCCTAGATCGGTATGGGAATGTCGGTGGGGTTTGCGGCTCCGATCGGTCTCGTGAGTTGTGCCGCCGCCCCCACCCTCTATTTATAGCGCTGTGACAGGGCCCATCACCAAAGGGCCGAGCGCCCCGATAAGGGCGGGTCAGGGCCGATTAGCCGCTATTAATCGGGAAGAGATCATTCTAACATTCTCCCCTTGATCTCATCTATACTTTATCTTTAATTTCTTTTGTTTTTACACATTCCATCACAGATTAGTGCATAGAACATGTCTCATCGTCACGGTCAATCGCCGATAGATTCAACACTACAATACACCTCTCTGCTCAAATAGTTACTTTAATCTTTTGGGCCATCTTTAGTCCAGAATCATAGGCTTTCCATTAAACCCATGCCGCTATATGTTCTCTGAACACATTGGGTGGTAAGCCTTTAGTAAGCGGATCCGCTAACATCTTTGCGGTATTTATATGCTCAAGACTTATAATTTAATCCCGAACTTTATCTTTCACAACATAATACTTTATGTCAATGTGTTTGGCACACCACTTGACTTATTGTTGTGGGCGTACATTATCGGGTTCATTATCGCAAGACAACTTAGTGGTCTATTGATGTCGTCAACCACTTTTAAACCGGTATGAACTTCTTTAGCCGCCCACCCGCCTGTAGCCTCATAACATGCTACAAACTCGGCATACATTGTGGACGATGTAGTGACGGTTTGCTTTGAGCTTTTCCACGATATAGCTCCTCCTGCGAGAGTGAATACATATCCGGATGTAGACTTTCTATCATCTCCGCAAAATCGAATCAGATACCCCACTATATGGAGTGAATCGATCTTCAGATGTCATCATGAGGCCTTTGTGCCTTGCAAATAACGCAAGACTTTCTTTATCAATTTCCAATGTTCTATTCGAGATTGCTCGAATCGCCATAACCCGGTAACAAACGCTAAGTCGTATGCGTACACACTTGAGCATCTCAGAAGCTTCCGACAATGAAGCATATGGAACCGCTTTCATTTGATCGATCTCATCATGGTTCTGGGCATTGAAAATCCCATATCTATCGCCTTGACTATAGGTGCAGGTGAAGGACTACATTTATGCATACCAAATTTCTTTAATACTCTCTCTATGTATGTCTTTTGTGACAGTCCTAATGTCCCTTTGTTTCTATCCCTTGAATTTCGATCCCTAGAACGAACGAAGCTTCACCAAGATCTTTCATATCAAAGTTTGAGGACAAAACTTCTTTGTCTCGATGAGGCATCGACATCACTACTAGCTAGTAGGATATCATCCACATACGTGATTAGGAAGATAAACTTCCCATCTTTAAACTTTGCATAAACACGTTGTCCTCTACATTCTCTTTAAACCCAAATTTTCGATTGTCTTGTCAAACTTCAAGTACCACTGTCTTGAAGCTTGCTTTAACCCATAAATCGATTTCTTTAGGCGGCATCCCAATCTTTCATTTCCTTCCACGACAAAACCTTTCGGTTGTGCCATGTAAATATTTTCCTCCAAGTCCCCATTAAGAAATGTCGTCTTTACATCCATTTGATGTAACTCTAAATCATAATGTGCAACTAATGCCATTATGATTCTGAAGAAATCTTTACACGAAACTGGAGAAAAGGTCTCATTGTAATCAATCCCTTCTCTTTGCGTAAAGTCTTTTGCCACAAGTCGCGCTTTGTATCTTTCTACATTCCCTTGGGAGTCAAGCTTTGTCTTGTAGACCCATTTACGCCTCACTGCTTTTGGCTCCTTTAGGAATAATTTCCAAGTCCCGCACTTTATTAGCCTTCATGGACCTCATTTCCTCTTCCATGGCCTTAAGCCATTTTGAAGAATTTCGCTTCTCATGGCTTCTTCAAATGAGGTGGGATCATTCTCCATTTGAAATTCCTCTCGATGATAAACTCGATAATCATCGAAATAGTCGATCTTCTTACTCTTTGAGACCTCCTCGGGCCTCCACATTTGGTACATCTTCGTTTGAGGTCATTGTTGCTCCCCTCATCTGTGGCAATTGGTTCTATATGATCCTCAAGAATGTGTTCTTCATTCTCATTCATTGTTGCCACGGGAGGAACAATAACAGTGCCGGTACCACGTTGTCTTGTACCATCGGTGCGAGGACGCAGTAGTGCGAAGAATGGCTCTTGAATCATCTGTGGGCGCATCACCGCTTTCTTCAAGGTCAATCTCGAGCTACCATGCTCCCCTTATCATTTCATCCTCTAAGAAGACAGCGTGTCTCGTTTCTACAAACTTTGTATATCTGTTCGACGGAGAAATGAAAACCTTTGACTTTTCGTGGTAGCCAATGAAATGGCAACTCATCGCTTTGGGATCAAGTTTCCCAAGGTTTGGGTTAAATACTTTAGCCTCGCAGACTCCCCACACACGTAAGTGGTTTAGTGAGGAACTCTTCTGTCCACATCTCGCACGGTGTTTTGGGCACCGACTTATTAGGCACTCTGTTGAGAATATGAATGGCGGTTTTCAACGCCCATCCATAAACTCAACGGCAGTGTGGAATAGCTCATCATGCTTCGCACCATATCCATCGAGTGCGGTTGCGTCTTTCACCACTCCATTTTGCCGAGGTTCGCCGGTGTAGAATCTTGGGCTACTATGCCATTTTACCGTAAAAACCTTGCAAAGGTCCGTGAACTTGTCCATATGGGGTATGTCGATCGTAGTACTCCCCACCACGATCGATCGGACTATCTTAATCTTTAAATCGTGTTGGTTTTCAACTTCAGCCTTAAATATCTTGAATTTATCCAAGACTTCATTTCTTTCTTTGATTGGATAAATGTATCCATAACGGGAGTAATCATCCGTGAATGTTATGAACGAGTCATATCCATCCACACTTTTCACAGGAAAAGGACCACAAATGTCTGTGTGAATAATTTGTAGAACTCCTGTGCTTCTTTTGGCGTCTTTCTTAATTTTCTTTACATATTTTCCTTTAATGCATTCTCTGCATTGTTCTAAGTCTGAGAACTTTAATAGAGGAAGAATATCATTCTTAACTAGTCTTTCTATTCTCCCCTCGAAATATGGCCTAAACGACAGTGCCATAATTTCGACGATTCATTATGAGTTCTCTTTCGTTTTCTGTTCGTATTCTCATATGAGGATATACGCTCATTCACATCACATACGGAATTCACACTTTCACGAAGTGACAATAAATAAAGCTCATCTTGTTTAATGGCAAGACCAACACATGCTTTATTAAACATTATTTCACACTTGCCATTCCAAAATTACAATCATAACCATCATTGTCCAAACATGAAACACTAATCAAGTCCCTCCAGAAGAGGAACATAAAGAACATCTCTAAGTAAAAGAGTGAAACCATCGCCTAGTTCTAATGAAAGATCGCCAACGGCTTCAACTTCACTTGGACCCATTTGCGACTTTAACGCATCTTTCTTTTCTTTGCGATTCCTCGTCGAACGGAATCCTCAGAAATTATTAGCAACATGAACAGCAGTTGCTCGAATCAATCCACCAAGTAGATTTTGAATATTGTACATACAGGATTCATTTATGAACGTAAAATGTTCTCACCTTTCTTTGACATAATCATTTTCAAGAAATCGGACAATCTTTCTTGTAATGTCCCTTTTCTTGCAATGAAGACACCGATCTTTCTCCATCGTGAAATTATTCGTTGAGGCTGAAAAAGCAGGCTTTTCCTTGTTCTTTGAGGAGAAATTACTGTTGAAGGTCTTTTTCTTGTTGTCCTTCACATAGTTGATGTAACCACCATGTGAGGATTTAAATCTTTCCTCCTCTTGCACACATAGCTATGCACTTTTCTAAGTCCCATTTCTCGGGTGCATATTGTAGTTGACAATAAAAGTGTCATACTCTTTCGACAAGGAAGCAAAAATCAAATGAATGAGGAACTCATCCTTGAGAGCCAAATCCATTGGTTTAAGCTTGGATGCCAAATTGCTCATCCTTAGTATGTGCTCTCTTATGCCACTGCCACCACCATAGTACCTTTTCATCACAAGTCGCTTAATCACCGTAGCATAAGTCTTTGAAGAGCCAAGAACCTGACTCTTTATTTTATCAAGGTACTGTGATGAGTGTCACACTCGAGATTGAGCCCACAATTGCGTGTTCAATCGTGTTCTTTATCACGACCAAACATTTCTTGTTGGCAAGTGACCCACTTTTATGATCAAGATCATATGACATCTTTATGGGACCAAAGTCCCTCGTCGGTCCGCCAGCAAGACGCCTCATTTTCATTCCTCACCGGTGCCACAGGCTCTGTGGGACACGGTGTGGTGACTACCCAGTCAACCTCAGCTAGGATGAATGCAATGTCAATCTTTTTCTTCCATTCACCATAGTTGTCTCCTTTGAGAACAGGGATATCTCTGATGTAGCCCATCAAAGAGTATCATCCAGAAAACACAATTCATATACAGTGAGAACATAATAACAACAACTGCATGCCTTAATTTCAACGTTGGTTAAAATTAAAACATACAATTTTATCTATGCATTAAATCTACATCACCGTTGGGTCGAAATAGAAATAATGCATAAAAATTATCAATTAAAATTATAATAATGTTATTATCAACGTTGGTCAGAAAATAACAGTATTATAATTATCTGTAAATTATATCTATGTTTTTTTTTCAAAATTAAATTCTCCCGTTGGTTCGAATTTAATAATGAAAAAATTAATCAATCATTAACTTTTGCAATGTGAAACAAGAGATTATTATAAAAATAATTTTACTCGCACCATTATCAGTACTCATCTAATCTCGAAAAATAATTAACACGTTGGTGCAAAAATTAAAACAGAGATTAGAAAAGTTATTCATCTCTTTGATCAGAATCCTTTGATCGTATTTCAAAACTTTTGACCGTCAACCGAGAGCTCTCCACCACCCATTTCACCCTGCCCCCACGCGATTTCTCAGATAAAATATCTCCCACTCCCTCAACAACTCCCCGGAAAAGTGGATCGGGCGGGCGCGGCGCAAAACGCGGAGGGCACTGCAGTCGGCGGGCGCAGAGCAGCGCGGAAGAGGCCAGCCGGCGGCGACCGGGCGAAGCCGGAGCAGTGACGTCAGGCTAGGCGGGTGGCCGGGCGGCCGCGACGCAGCAGCATGGCGCAGGGGCGCGCCGCGGCGGCCCAGCAGCGCGGCGCTGCGTGATTTGGCGCGGTGGCGCCGGAGCGGCAAGTGCGGCCGAGGCGCAAGCGGAGGCCGAGGACCCAACGGAGCAGCGATCCGACGACGCGGCCAGCGGCGAAAGACGGTGCGAGGCAACCGGCGGCGGCGGGGCGGCGGCGGCGCGGCCGGGCCGGGTGGCTCGATACCATTGTTTGTCCCGTTCTTCCGGGTTTGCAGATCCGAGAGAGGGTAGAGGAGAGGCGTTACCATCGGATTGCGTGAGGCGCGGCCATCGCCGGTTCGTTGGTGAAGTCTCGCGACGGCAATGACGGTCGGGGAAGCGGTGGCGGTGGTGGCGGTCTTGCTCCGGCGAGGTCGACGGCGACGGCGACGGAGCTTCCGCCGCGGACTGCGCCTCCCTAGATCGGTATGGGAATGTCGGTGGGGTTTGCGGCTCCGATCAGTCTCGTGAGTTGTGCCGCCGGTCCCCCACCCTCTATTTATAGCGCAGTGACGGGGCCTATCGCCAAAAGCGGGCTGAGCGCCCGATCGAGGCTGGGTCAAGGGTCCGATTAGCCCGTTGGGCTAATCGAAGAGATCATTCTAACATTGGAATGTAACGAAGACAAGAATAGGAGCCAACAGAGCGGCATTGCACCCACTAAGGATCCCACTGGCCATTGTCGTCGTCGTATAAAACATGTGCAGGGGTCCATGGGGATAGATAGCTGTGCCTTTCTCGGTTTTGCGCTGCTTTTGGCGTCCTGCCCGCTACAGCCGGCAGCCGAAACAAAGATAATATAATGCCGCGAGATAATGTACTACACTATATATATTAAGCTGAGGATAAGATAATTGATCAGTTGTTTGCATGTATCGTGGAACTTGCCCTTGCCTTTTCACATGAATAAAAGGCAACAATTACGAGCTTATGATGGATTTTCCGTAGTTGTCAAACGCTTGATTGGTTGGTTGGTTTTTTTTTTTTTTTTTGCATATGCGATGCAAAACAACCTGTTCTTGATCCTTCGCTCTAGAAAGGGCTTGGTTTGTCGAGAATCTTGCAAAGCAACCAGACAGCTAACAAAGAAATAAATTTCGTGGTGGTCTTTATATGAAACTAGCCGGATGGGCCACGCAATTTACGTGACTAGATTTGTTGTAATTTATTTTATAAGAAAGAATAATTTAGATGCTTTAGACTAATTATATATTGTTGCAGTGTTTTGGAACTATTATATATTACTGCTAATAATTTTGAAGTACATTAGAAACATTGAAAATGCTAAGAAAAGTTCAAAGCTAAAACACTTTTTAAAATACTTCTTAAGAAAACATAATTGAAGAATAATCATTGATTAAAAAATTCAGTGAGCATAATACGTTGTGACAGTATCAGAAATGTGGTAGTGAATACAATTTTTGGAAAAACATGGACTCAACTTTTTTTTTGAGCAAAACTCATTCTGGTCGAAACTTATCGCTTTTCCAATTCTCTACATCCTTTATGTACCTTTATTTCATGTTTTGTGACTCCCAAGTCAGTAAAAAATGGCAAGACCATCACTGTGTAGTCAACAATTGCTCTGCTTCAACTGTGGTCAACATTATTTCCCTTTATGCTTTCATCATGCTGTAGATATACCTCGTCTTGCATTCGGTATGTTTCAAAAACAAAAGCAATTTTGGACAGAAAAACAAAGGTAGGGTCTACTTGTAATAAAAAATCGTAAAAAAAAAAACGCAGACAGCAGGATAATCCCACGGAAATCTTATGAAATTGCCAAGTTCCAAACAAAAACAGGCCCAATATCGACGTGCACATGAGCTATGTCTTTAGGGTCCATTTATATAAGTTTTTGATTTTAGTTTATAAATAGTAATAGCTTATAGAGAGATATATTTATGTGTAATTTTGATCGATATAAATAAAATCGATACAATATGTAATACAATCAATTACTAGGCCCCATATTAAAAAGATATTTTTTTAAAAGCTAGGTACTGTAGAAAAAATATTTACCGTAAAAAATCAACTTTTAGTAGCCAATAGAGCCTAAGTCCTATAAACTAGTGAGATCCTTCCGAGTTTCAAGCGTCATTGATTATCGGACCAGTATGCAAATTAAATAACGTGGCACTGTGGCTCTATTCATATTAGTTACTACTTTTAACTTTTGCTTGCTTTTTGAATCAACTTCTCTACTTATCTCGCTTCCATCTTATTTCGAGGATAAGTCTAAGGGATCATAGACACATTACGTATCCTATTTCTTGTGCTCCTGTCTCACATACTCATCTCTTCATAACTTTTTACACCACTCTATCCTCTTTTTTAAAAGACACTTCTTTTAGTTACTATTATTTATATTCAGTCACAGCCAAAAGCCATCAGTTGAAGCCAATACGAACATCCATATATATACTGGTCCGACACATGTATATAGAACAACGGGCTTGTTCCTTTTTGCTTCGGTTCATGACTTATATTTGCGGTTTATGATTTTTGAGTTGCTCATACGAAAGAGTACGAAGTAACAAAAATCTACATGCTATTTTGATCGATATAAATAAAGTCGCTATAATATATACTATAATTAATTTATAGATTCCGTTTTAAAAAACTCTTCGTTTAAAAATTAGTTACCATAGAAAAATCTAAAAATTACTTTTAGAAACTCAGAAAAGAGGCGCTGAAAAAAAAGACGCATCCAGCCCTAACTGCGTTACGCTGCGTCAGCGCGACCGCATTAGCTAGCCACGCACGCCCGCCGGCACGCGTGCGCGCGCGCGCGCGTCGCGATCGATCGACCAGCCGGTGCCGGCCGCGCGGAAAAAGCTGGGGCCTCTGGGATCCACATCACGTGCGTCCACGTGCGCGCCGGCGACGATGACGGCGAGCCTCTCGGGTGGACACATCCGCGCGCGCCAGTGGGTGCGTGGAGACGCGCAGTCGGAGACCCGTTTATGCCCGGTCGCGCGACGCCTCGACGAATCAAGCACGATTCATGCCATTCATGTATGCAGCATATGCGTGCATGAAGAGGCCCGAGCTTAGCACAGCTGGCAAGGTCTGTAGTTGAGCGCTCCGTCCACTCGCATTCGAACCCCGGATAGCGCGCGTCCACCAAAATATATGCGTTAAGTGTGCATCTATGTAGTACCCTTTAAAAAAAAATGTGATCGTATGCATGCACGCATACGATCTGAATACGATCTGCTCTCGATCCTGCGACTCGGATACGCCTTTTTGAATGCCAGAGATCGACCGAGAGGATGTCTGGCCGCTTCCATTAATGCACGACCCCTTTCTTAATCCGCGTCACTGGCTACTTGTTGCAAGTAGTGCAAGTACGTATAACTAGGTAGCAGTTCCTTTTGCTGATACGTATACGTACGTATTGATGGATCATATCATCTAGTGGAGAGAATCCCGTTTGGCTGAACGGCCGGAGTTAATTTAGCGGTACTAGATATAGATGGCTTGTGCAGCCGTACGTGCGCGTGCGTATCTGAAAACGATCGGCTCCTGTTCCTAGCCCGGCCCGGAGCTAGCCTCAGAGCAAATGCATGCGAGCGGCGCGTACGACGAGCTATTGCAGCAGTAGCACGTACTGGTACTCAAATCTTTTTCTTTTCTTTTCTTTTTTTACTTCTTTTCTTTTCCTTTGATGAACGGTACTGGTAAGTCATGTTCTTTCTAATAATCTTAGCCACAGATATAAGTCGTATTTCCTATTTCATATAAAATTAGTGTGATATTCGTTTTATACTCCTAATAAAATATACAGTTTTACTTATTATTATCTACATGCATACATTAAATACAATGATTACAGATAATAATTAAAGATAGTCTAATATTTTCACTATCTATTTGGTAAACATAACTTATAAACTTAAACGGAGAGAATACTTTTTCTTACAACCGTTTGATCTGAACGAATATTAGGCCCCGCTGCAAACATTTCATCTTCTGGCTTCTTAATTTTGTCACTTTTAGTTTTATGACTTTTGGGGGCTTCTTTTGCTTTTTTTCTTTGTATTATATAAAATGCTATAATATTTTTTACTTTTTAAATTTTAATTACTCAGGAAAAAACTAAGACAGATTCAAGCAAGCACACAGTGCACAGATACTAGTGTCTTCCTAGCTAGCTCCCATCGATCGTGCGGTATCTCCCTTTGCAATGCTGACATCTACGTAAATAAATACTGACGCGATGTATGTGTGGGGCGGTGGTGAATTCTTTAGTGTTGTAGCCACCTGTGTTCTTTTTTTAGATATGACACTTAGTGTCCGTTTTTTTTAAGATTAGCCTTTTTTTACGTGTGGATCAATAGCGGACGACGCATGGTATTTCCGCGGATGGGGGACGCAGATCCGTGGACGGCGAGCGTGAAAATTGCCTGGCCTTGGCACGCGCGCCGAGAGCAGCTATAAAATGATCGGTGATCAATGCTATAATATATGATCGATGGTCGATGCTACATTAGCTGCTCGATGGTCAATGCTACAATATTTGGTTGATGGTTAGAGAGCAGTCGAAGCTTAGTGGTTGATAGCTAAATGTGGTTGATTGTCAAAACTACAGTGGTCAGAGGTCGTAGTCTATAACGTGGTCAGGCGGTCAAAATCTAAAAATGGTCAGAGCGGTCGAAAGCTATATAGTGGTTGGGACGGGCGGAAGTTATAAAGTGGTCGGGATGATCGCAAGTTATGAAGTGGTCGATAGTGCGGCAGCGGTCGGAATGCGTCCCCGATCGCAAATTCGGTGGGCCTGACGATTCGCGTGCGCACAGGGGAGGGCAAAAGCCCATGGCCGCTGATTGTTTGTCCGTGCCCGCCCGGCCGCAAAATTGCCACGCGTCGTTCACCGATGGTTCGGCTGTCGGGAGAGAGCCAAAAGTGTAAAACTATACCCCAGATATCATATCTGCAAAAAAATGCCATAGGGGCCAAAAGCTAAAAAAAATCCGCGGTGGTGGGGGTAGCTGGCTGGGGCGCAAAAATGCTGAGACACAAGTGTTAAATAATATAGCAATGCATTTTGGGAGCGTAGCGCTACATTACTACTACTGTAACTTTGGTCGAACAATTGGGAGTCATAATGAAGAGATAACGGTGTACTCGCTGGGGGAGCAGCAGCTCAGTGTTTAAACTGTAACTAGCAGGATGGCTTATGTATCTGTACGATTAGATTTATTTTAAAAATTTTAATTTTATATAATATAACTTAGATGCTCGACAATATTTACGTATTTATAGGTTATTTAAGATGTATGATATCATAAATATTGAAAATGACAATAGAAACTTGAAAGAAAATATAACTTGAGAGATGTAATTGAAGTACGAGTTTAATGGAAAAAATAATTAAGCATACTAAATTATTGAGGTACTTAAAAATATAATCACTCTCCATCATATACGGATCATATAGTTGCATGCATCTATTCTTCCTCCATTAGTTATTCTTTTCAAAAAATGTATTCATGCACATGTATCTCTATTTAATCTCAAAACAATAAGTTAATTATATGTGTGATAAATTATCTTATTAATTTACATGGTATTAGAGCATATTGCCACGTATATTCCATAATGGATTCTATCCACTATTACAATTGGGAAACCCGTTAACCCCACACATACGAGTTTTACTCTCATAAATTCACTTATGCACGATTTTCAAAGTGTATAAGTGTGCAACAACTAAACCCTTAGCATTGATCCAACTAGCTCCACCTTGACCCAAACTGCTCTCCAATGTATTGCCCATACGCTGCGGTTTTGATCCAAGATGGTTTCTGGTATTTTGGTCAAACTACCAAAATATCTTTCCTTGACCTGGTCATCACCAACCAGTGCAAGTAAACATCATGCTCACCACGTGTAGGTGCACCACTGGCCTGCCACGTGACACCAAATCTCTTCATCCTGGTTCCACAGAACCACGGCTCACTTGGCTCGTGAAAGCTACATGACGCCATCCCGCCATTCGAACTCGCATTCAATATTCCTGCCTTTCTCATGCCATACGTTAGCTCACCATCTCACCTGGCATCCTCGATCATTCTGAGTCTCAACTTGACCATGAGCCTTGCCTCGATCCTCACCGTTGACCACAGTTGACTCTAAGCATCCCTGCACATCCAAAGACAAAATCATTTTCAGGCACAAGTTCTTCACAACTTGACCTATATTAGCCAAGACATGCATCATTTCCCAAAATCTTGTTTTTCTGGGGAAGATCAAAAGTACCACACTTACCATGCCGGTACTTCCACTCTGTGGTACTATCGCTACCTAAACCGGTACTTCCGCACGCTGAAAATCTCACCTAGACCTCTCTGAAAAAATATAGCAACTCAACCCGAAACTTCCGCCGAGCGGTACTACCGCACTTATGCCTGCAGCATTTTCGCAAAGCAGAACTACCGCACTAATACATGCGATATTTCTGATTTTCCTAACACTTCCAGAAAATAATCCAAATCAAATGTAATCTTTACAAAACTAATTGACCACTCTACAACCATTGCAATGGTTCGTCACAATAATATCATGGACCTTCTCGCATGGTCCTTCAAAACCAACATTAGTTCTCTACCTGTGCAGTTTGCTACTCCCTGCGATCACAGGTACATATTGTTTTGAACATAGGTGCAATCAAACTTTTAAAATTTTAATTATTAATATATTTTAAAAATATTTAAATTGAATACATAAAAATCATATGTGTAAATTTATCTTGAAAAATGCTTTCATAGTATTATAATTTTATTGGGGTTTTATAAAATATATTAAATAGACATTAGTGGTCAAAGTTAGATTTTAGAGACCATGTCGATGTCTATAATAACATATATTTGCGATCAGAGTGAGTAGAAAACATACGCATGCAGTTACATGTGTGTTTTGCATTTGAAAATTCTAGTCACACCTCAACCGGTTTGCTTGCCATGTCACCCTAAATCTATGCGAGAGGAGATAGAAAAAAGTGAGAGAAGAGGAGACGTGGCTTCCTCACGGGACGACTGTGGCATGCACCCCAATGCTCAAAAGGGTGATTGTGCTCTAACTATGGAACTATGGTACATGCCCGCCAATTGGTAGGCCCGTTTTAAATGTACAAGTTTTATGTAAAAATAGTTTAATTCTCAAAAATATATAAAAAATATTAGGTTGTAAACAGGACCATATCCTTACGCGTATCATGAAAGTCCATAAATCTACTTTCTTTCTGCCAGCACCGCTACTAGTAGACCTAGCAAAAAATATATACTCGAATAGCAACCATAAAAGAAATAAAAACATGGTGCCTACGGAAAACTTGAGTGCTATTTTGCTTAAAGAGTACTCAAAATTTAAGACCTTGGATTCAAATCCAATGGACACCATCCTCCCCCACAATTGTATAAATCTCTCACCTTATTCCACCCCCAAACCCTACCCAATCTGAGCCACTACCGTATTCCACCCCGAAACCCTACCCAATCTAAGCCACTGTCGTTGCCACTGTACTGGCTGCCTCCCCTATCGTCTCGCCAACGTCACCTTCAATGTCAGCAAGCCTCGCCAGCGTCTATCTCCTCCTTGTCCCTTCTTTCTCACACCATGGCATCCCTTCAATCTCACACCATGGCATCCCTTCTCCGACCCGCAACCCATCAAAGTGCCACCTCCCTTCACCACATCGTCGCCATCTTAGGCGCCATCATGGCCCATCAGTAAGCCCTACCCATTGTCGCTTCCGCCTTGCAACACGGTTACCGACGCCACCCTTGCCTCTTGTGCCGTCGAGCTTTCCTGCCCAACCTAACTCGACTATCGCCTGAGTGTTGTTCCGCCCGCCACCCACTGTCCTCCTCTAGCCTACGACGTCGGCGGCTCCCCTGTCGCATTGCCACACTGTCGCTACCATCGTCCATTGTCAATCCACCGTGCCCTGAGCCTCCCTATGGGGTCTCAGTGAACCCAACTTTAACCCGAGTACTTCCTAAGCCTATGGCACCGCTCCAAATGGCTTCAGCTTTTGGATTATTTTGGCTTTCGACTTATTTAAGCCAGAAGCCACTTGGAACACATCGGCTTCTAATTTTGGCTATTTGGTGTTTTTTTGGCTTTTTCATCTTTTCTTTTTCCTATTATTCCTTTATATTGTTCGTGATGATATAACATGTTATCTTCATTTGTTTTCTATTTTTATTTTTTCGCAGAAAAAACTAACAGCCGTTACAGTGTAATTTCAGTTATAAGATAAACACCATAATCAAAAACTTCAATCATAGCCAGTTAACGTAAAATCTACTCGATTGCTCTTTAGCAGTTCTCAGATAAAAATACCCAAAGTACCCGATGAACTGTATCACCATTCACCGATGCAGCATAGGCCAGTACGAGTACTAACTAGCTCGTTCTTTGAAGACAACGGTGGTTGTGCGAAGGAAAAAACCTTAAACGAGTGACGGGGCTAAAGATCGAGAGCCAGGAATCTTCAGTACGGGTGTTTCGTACACGTCAGCGTCACAAGATGGGACGGAAGCGAGGAAGAGCGACTGGGATGGAAGCGGAAGGCGAAATGTACCGAGGTGAGAAAAAAGCCACACAGTAGCCTGCAGGCAGCCCCGCACTGTTACAGCAGGGTAACGTGTAGCCGGAGAAAAAAATTTGACGGAGAGAAGAAAGAATTCACCACCCACCACCCACATGGCCTGGCTCGGAGCCACCTACCGCCGTGGAGGAAGAAAAGGACAACAGACCACGGGAGGACACAGCGATGCATGGGAGCAGCGCTTGCCCAGTATTTTAGTTACCTTGCAGCGAGTGATCTTTCTTTACACCTGTGCGCTGCCGGCCTCGCTGTGTCCGTAAGGTACAAACTTGACTGCCTGACTTAACCACGGTGGTGCTCGGCTGACGTGTGGGGCCGGGTGGTGAGCGAGGCCGGTGTGGATTTTACCGCGACACGCGCAACGAGGCTGTGTTGGGGAGTTAATTACATGGGTATCGGTGAATAATGTTGTCGATCAACTTGGTTTGCGCACTGCTTACGGTCGAATCCTTAAACGAGAAAATTTAAGGATTACTTTTGAAAATTTTGGTTTATTTTCTGAAAAATTACGCTATGGAAATTTTCTTAAAAGATGTACACTAAGAAAAACGTTTTGTTCTTCCTCAACTTGTACGGAACATTGCAAAAAATTCTTGGTATGGTCCATGAATTTTACTATTTTTCTTAACTTTTCTTTTTTATGATATTTTTGCATATTGCTTAACGGTCAAACCCCCATTGACTTACAAAAAATTGGACAGAATGACATGCAAAAACGATATTGCATAAAGGAGCAGTGGCAAGAACAAAGTTTTCGCAATGAGAAATAGCAACTTCCTTAGGTCACAGAGAAGTTCAGGGCAATCAGTTACGGGTCTATTTGGTAGAGCTACAGATTCTTATTTTTTAGTTTCGCTCCTGATTTATCTGAGAATTCACTTCTCTGAGAATCTAGAGCTGCATTTAGAAAGCGTTTGACTAGTAGATTGGCTCCAGAAATCATAAGAGGGAAGATTGGAGGCAAATAGACCATAATATCCCTGGTTTGTAACACTTCATTTGTATCTATGTCTTACTCCTCTTGCATTTTTATACCGTTTATGAAAAAAGTTTCCTAAATTTTTGAAGAGGATATATACATAAATTATGAAAAAAATTCTAAAATTTTTAAGACTATATATACACAAATTATGATGAGACTTGTGTGCAGCGTCATGTGCGGCAAGTGGGACGAGGACGACTCTCCCGGCGACTGAGGAGCGAGAGATGGCCGTGTCGGTACTGGTACGAGTAGTGTTCAGTGTTTTAGCTGAGATGAGATGATCCAATTATTAGTTGATCAGAGTTTAAGTGTATGCTTTTCATTTGATGATGCTGCTGTATTTGTAGACTGTATATATTATATATAACAGATCACCAAATTGCTACACTATCTAAACAATTATTAACGATCGAGGGTACACCTAGCAATCCATACAATCTAGACAATCATGCACCATAAGTTTTGTCTAGTTTTGTTTGCATCCAACTCAACTAAATTGATCATTTGTAGTTGCCAACAGTGGATGCAGTTGACTGAATTGTATCTTTGCTATGATAAAACTCTCCAGCCTTAACAGTTAACAATCCACAAAAAAAACATAAACATTAGAAATTCTTTTTTTACCAAAGCCTCAGTGAGGGGGTAACAACAAACAAGCACATAATAACAGAAATTTTCATATACAATGAACCAGGAGAAGATCATGTTTGGAGTTGTCTTCATTTTTTTTGAAGGATCGCCTTGTCTTTATTCAAATGTGAATAATGGCCTCCTATACATTTATAAAGGTTATTTCTAGTGGACAAATACGTATTTACATATATAATTTGTAAATTGTAACCTAAACTAAAACATCGAGTCAAAAGTGAAATACATCTATACAATGCACACAAGACTTCGAAACATTAGCACCTGTAAATGGTAGAAGCATTGCCAGTTATCTGAAAAATAAAATGTCAAACTGTCAGTTATTAGTCTACCCCTTCTAAACATCAATGATTCAATTGCTCAATCTAAAGCAAACAACAATAAACAAGAATTACTCCACTAATTCAACTAGAATCAAACCGAATAAGTTCCTTTTGTCCATATCATGCTGTCAACAAGCAGTAGCACCACTCTCACATGCATAAGCTCGATCGCCTTGTTCCTGATCAAAGCATATTGCATCCTACTCTCAAACCCAAGCTGGACTATCAAATGGCAAGAACAAATTTAATGGCAAGAAAATTTTTAATCAAACACTATTGCTCAAATGGCAATTAGCAGCATTACAAAAATCCATTACTCAAATACAGGGTTCATTGCACATCTAGACTATTATTTGCTGTGTTTAGATGAACCTATATACTGTGATAATAGCACCAACTAGCCAACAGTTCGTTGCACATCTAGGTATACAGGAGCACAAAAATTTTTAATATCATGTAGTAGAATGAATCAAAACAAAAGAAATTACGCAAATCAAATCTAGGTATCTATTCATTCTAGATCTAGGTAGCAAATTACACACCTTTCCATCCTCAAAATACGAATTTTAGAAGAAATACGATGTATTCGGTAAGATCTACATGTGTTTTTATAGATCTGGGCAATCCCAGTGGAATAAGAGGATGATGATGGAAGCATACCTAGACGAGAGGAGCGGAGATCGTTGAATGGTGGCGGCGACAGATACAGAGCTCCTGATCCGGTAGGGATCTGGGCTGGTGATAGATCTGGTGGAGAGGAGGGCGGGGGCGAGATCCAGGCGATGGTGAGAGGAGGCAGCAGTGGGCTGAAGATGGAGGCGAGGGCGAGAGGATGGCGGTTGCAAGGGCTAGAGGAGGGCAGCACCGAGAGAAGGCAAAGGTAGGGGCGAGAGGAGGGCATGGGGGCGATAGGGTGAGAGGGTAGATCGATGGCATTTTGTGGGTAATGACTTCAACCATCAATGGGTACTTTGGTTTTGAGTGTGCTGGCTCTCCACTATAATCCACACCAAGGCTGCTTCTCCTTACTAGTTTATTTTTTTACTATGCTTCTCACGATAATTAGAATATGGTGGTTTTACGAAGTTGGGTGTTTAGCATCACTCCATGTGGGAGCAAGAGCTATACCAAACATACCTTAAATGCCATGATCTCTGCAGTCAATTCCTTCATCTTTTTTCCATTTGTGTTATAGTATTCCCTCCAGTCGTAAATATATTCATAGTCCCCTAAATGCCATTTGACTACTAATTTCTATTGTAATATATTTATAAAATCTAATAATATTATAATATTATAGAAATATTTTTTGAGATAAATCTACGTATATAATCTTGTCCTCTCTTGCAACATTAACATTCGTGGACTGGTCACATCCTTCATCTCCATCCATACTGAACCTTTATATGATGAGTTGATGGATATGTTAGAAGATCTTAATGAATATCTTAGGAAGGAAAACGCTAAGTATAAGATTTTGAAAAATGAGCATGTCTCTCTTTAAAATGATTATAATAAGTTAAAATGAGAATATGAAATTCTCCTTGTCAAGTAATATTCTAAGCCTAAAGTGGATGTAGGCATTTATTGCAATTTACTAGATGATATGACATGTGTAGCTCCTAATTCTTACATTTCATCTAAGGTTAGTATATCCACCTCTTGTAATGATTTGCTAGGCATACCTTGTTGCTCTAAATTAGATGGTTCTACTTTCTCTATGCACTGCAATACTAATATTGTATAGGAAAATAATGAGCTTAAGGCCCAAGTCATAAGACTTGGAGAAAATCTACGAATGGAAGGTCTCTCTTGATAAAATGTTGGTAAACCAAAGAAATTTAAATGACGAGAGAGGTATCGGTTTTACCTTCAAGAAAAAGATGAAGAGCATCTCAATGCAATTTGGAAAATAATTTAATATTGTCAAATATTTTGGATGCAACAAGAAAGGCTACTTCGCCTCGGTGGGCCCCAACAAGGTAGATGACAACCAAAAGTTATCAATCAAAAGGCAAACCAGTAATGAGCAAGACAAAAAGACAAGGAGTAGCAAATGTCAAACTTGCTACAATTAACGAGAGAAGTGATATTTTAGTAAGGATTGTCTCAAAGATATCATTTTTAAGCCATCTCTTTATAATGAACATTATTTGCTTAGAAAGGATAGAAATAACAATGTGCTTGTTAGGAATGTTAGTTCACAAAAAATCATTGTTAGGATCATTTGGATGCCCAAATCTATTATGACTAGCATTCATATGCTCAACCAAGTTGTGGATACCAAAGTGCGTAAAGGTTTAATAGGTATTTGGAGAGGTATTGGAAGCTTGGCTTATTCACAAAGAGGTGAATTCCACCATGTGCAAAAATGAAGTCAAGTTTGAGAATGATCATACCACATCATAAAATAATGTCATCTCGGTAACAAGTACTTACACGGTAATCTTTAGCCGTTGCCTTGTGTAGGTTGCTTTACTTCTAAATCTTTTAAAAATGGTACTCTTGCTCTTGTTTTAAAATTTTATTATTGTAACCATGAGTAATGTGTTAGTGGCATATTAATGGGGAGTGCTAGATCATATTAATGTGTATCACATCTCTAAGTATGTCTAAAATGATTAAGTGCTAGTATTGATTTTCAAAATTAAGCAATTTAGCTAAAAATAAAAAATTTGACATTATTAGTTTACCTTTCAAAAACTAGTTGAAACATATACACAAATGCATTCCAAAGGGTTTTCAAAGATTTTGAATTTAGAAAAAACTTATTTTAAGTAAAATTGAGTTTCTAACAAAAATTAGAGATCTTGACTTTAAAATCAAAAATTGGTCAAAATCAATTCTAAAAGGAATTTGGAAAAGTATTCAAGACCAAAAACCTAGAATTGGCTATTTTAAACATTACTCGTATTGAAAAGTTTTCTAAAAAGCCAACCAATCAAAATTTATTTTGATTTGAAACTCGTCCAAAATCTTTAGTTGATCTAAACGGTCACAATTTAGTACATAAATAAGCTTTGCCATTTGAGCCAAAATTATAGACTTATATTGACTCATAAGGGTATTTATAACTCATACATGAAATTAGATGCTTAATATACCCTCTAATGCTCATTCTTGCAATCTTGAAGATTTTATTGAAAATGAGCTTGTTTTTGAAATATAAAATCTTAATTTGTTAAAATATATATTTAAAATAATTTATCTTGGTATATAGTTAGAAATTCTCTACAAGTGGTTTCTGTTTATTTGTGAAAAGCTTTGGAATAAGTTACAACATTATATCTTTTCTCTCCTCTAAATTTCAATTCTTGGTATGCTTTTAGTCACAATCTGGTACTACCGAAGAGCGGCATGACCGCATCCTTAACGACAGTACTACCGATTTTTCTAGAAAATTCTGATTTGATTCAAAATTTATTGGTATCCATTTTCCCTCCGCCATTCTCTTTGTTCCTCAAAGTCAAGTTGATCATACTTATCCTTGGTAGCTACTCTTAAGTATCTTTTGACTCCATATGATATTTTGGTCATATTGTGATGCCTTTTCATAAAATGGCATTCTCTCTAAAAGTGGTATACTTTTGATCATTTTGACCTCGACATGAGTTTTATCCTCGTCTTTACAAGTGATATCATTTTTTCATTTCAAGTGGTATCACTTTCTCCTCTTGGCGAGCAAAATCTTTTCATAACCAAGTTCTCTCATATAATATCTCTTATATGGTATTCTCTCTTACAAATGGTATTTCCTTAAATGGTATCATCATCTTCTCATAAGTGGTATTTCAAGTGGTGTCTTTTCACAAGTGTTATCCCTTTCAAATAACCTCAAGTGTTAATCATTGAAGATCTCTAGATTATTTCAAATGGTTCACAAGTAATCTACAAGTGATACCTCTTTTATTCACGAAGAATTTAAGTTGGTATTCGCAAGTGGATTTCAATTCTTCAAGAGAAGATCAAGTGCCCGAATTGATCGTGTGGGATACAATTCGATCATACCAGTGGTATCAAATTTTACAAATGGAATCAATCACAATTGGTGTCATGTATGCTCTCAAGTGGTATCAAATCTTTACAAATGGATTTAATCATACTTGATATCATTCAAGCTCATAAGTGGTATTAAGTTTCTATAGTTGAAATTAATTATACTTGGTATCATTTATTTTTCCAAGTGGTATTTTTTTCATAAGTGGTATTTAATGTCATCATAAGTGTTAAATATCAAAGTGGTGAATGCTTTTATAGAAAAGACAAAAGAACAACAAAATGTTAAAAGTACATATTATGGACAAACGAAGAGATCCTTAATTCTTAGTGCTAGATGACATAAGGAGAGAAATTATTTTAAAAAAGAGAAGAGATGTGAAAAGAGAAGAAAAATAAAAAGAGGAGAATCCTTTGTGTGTCAAAGGAGAAGAAAAAAATGTCAAGAGGAACCTTTGTATAAGGGAGAGTTTTTCATTGTGAAACACATATATTGTATTTTGGGCTTACTTAAACAAAACGGGTAAAGTATAAATATTGAGAAAACTATTTTGCCTATTTTCCCAAAAATATTTTATGGATCTTGTGAATGAATGTATTTCATTCTCATTTGTTTGTTTATGATTTTTTTTTCTTTTTGCTCAAATGCTGAAAATTCAGAGTTTTGCATGATTTTGAGTAGATTTGTGATTTTTGTATCTTTAACTGGGTTCATAATCTGAGGAAGTTTAATTTTGACTTTTCATCATCTATTGTTGATCTATATTGGAGAATTTTATCATATTTATTGGATATTTATAAGTTAATTTTTCAAACTAGCTCTTGAAGCTCTATCAACATGTCAAAGTTTGAAAATCTAGAACTTCAGTTAGAATGTCAAAGCCTTCGAAGAGCTCTCAAGAGTAAAATATTTTTAATGTGTTCAAATATCTTTTCCTTTAGTCCTCTAAAACTCGTAATTGGTCCTATGTATCTATTTTCATACTCTTTATGACCAAATTTAAGATGGATTAATTGTCAAGCTCAGGTATTAAAGACGCCATTTTAGCTTAACACTCTTTCTTGCTTTTTGGTGATCAATGCCAAAAGGGGAAGAATTATGTATATTTGCCATGTTAAATTCAAAGTTAAATTTGACTAATACCAAAAGGCAGAGTTAAATTCGAATAGTGCCAAAAAAGGGGAGAATAGTGTATAAGGGGAGAACAATTTGTCAATAAATAAATAAATAAATGTAACACATTTGGATACTTGTGATTTCACATTAGTTTAATTTCCTATCACATATTCATATTCATCTAAATACTATTATTGTTAATAGGTTTGTCATCAATCACCAAAAATAGGGAGATTGTAAGTTCACGCTCCATTAAGTTGATTTTGGTAATTGTGGAATGTAGTGCCTCCATTATGAGTTAATGATAAAGTTTTGGTAATTGATGACAATTGATATATAGACTAACATTTTCCACAAATCAGGATGGTTTGGGATGACTTCATGTATCGAAGATCATCAAATCAAGATACATGATGAAAGATAGCTTCACGAGTTGAAGGATATTAAGAAGATGATGCATTATGAATTGATGCATGTCCAGTAGGATATGATCATGAGTTGGTCATTAAGTAAAGTGAAGACCCATTATGTGTTGATAGAGTTCAAGTGAAGGATGCGTCATTGCATATCAAGACAATGATTCAAGACAAAGGTATGACTAACTGGGCCTAAGGATGTGTTATTAGTCTTTTACCGGTTTTGGTGTTTATTTGGAAGACCGGATTGCTGATATATGTTACCGTACTATTAAGAGGGATCATGTCTGGTAGTTTGAGTCTCATCATGTGTTGGTAGCTCAACCTTACTTGCTCTTGCTGTCTGTAGCATGATGCTTATATTTGCAAATTTGTTTTGCAAATAGTTGTGGCTCATATGTTGAATCCTTGTAACATGGAATTATACATTGCACATGTGTTTTGCAAGTGTTTAAAGTCCATATTTTCTATTTTGTGTCATGATTCCAAAAGTGTGCAAATGTATTTTGCAACTTGTTGGGAATCATGGTTAACCCTTGTGTGCATGATAATATAATTTACAAATGTGTTTTGCAAAATATATTGAAGTATATTCACTTCTCAGGAAAATCGAAACTACCGGTGTTATGACCACGGTACTATCGCATTCGTCGGTGGTCAGAACACTAGAGTGGTCGAACCAATGTGGTCGGAGACCAGTGTGGTCGAAGACAAGACTGGTCGAACCAACGTGGTAAGAGACTAGTGTGGTTGAACCAAGGTGGTCGATGACTTGTGTGGTCGCAGGCCAGAGTAATGTAACCAACTTGGTTGGAGACCAGTGTGATCGAACTAAGGTGGTCGGAGACCTGTGTTGTCGAAGATCAGAGTGGTTGAACTAATGTGGTCGAAGATCTGTGTAGTTGAAGATCAATGTTGTCGAGAACCAACGTGGTCGAACCAACTATGTGGTCGAAGATCGATGTGATCAAACCAGTGTGGTCGAACCGACGTGATCGAAACAACATGGTCGAAGATTGACGTGGTGGTCGGAGATCTATATGATCAAAAATTGATGTGGTTGAAAATCAACATGGTCGACGTGGTCGAGACCTTTATATTCGAAACAAATGTGGTCCAAGATCAGCGTGGTCGATGACCTATGTGGTCATACCAAACAACGTGGTCGAGTTTCACGATCGGTTGTCCCAGTTCTGTGCGAGCGGTCTGACCAGTGAGCGGTATTATCGGCTCTGTGTGAGCGGTACTACCAACTTACAAAATGACTGCTTGTGTAGCGATACATTTTTTTCCAGAGAGACACCTTCGTGGGAGTCTTCTCCCCCCGGTGAGAATGGTAGTTCCGCATGTATGGAGCTGTACTACTGCAGAACGGTAGTACCAAACTTTGTGTGGCGGAACTATCAATTTTGCTGAATAACGGCTAGTTTTCTTATCGTTGTGAGGGGGGCGGTAGTTCCAATTTTATAACGGCGGTACTGTCAGAATTCCTGATTTTTCAGGGGTTTTGCTTCCAATGGCTAGTTTTTATGTGTGGGATATAAATACTCCCTTGTGGCCAGTTGGGGTAAAATCTTTGGCACTCTATTTCACTCTCTTGAGGTAGTGTGAGGTTCTCCTCTTAATTGTGCATGTGTTACACCCTGTGAGTAAAGAGAAAGACCCTAGATTACTGTATTGCATCTAGAGGTGGATTTCGTATCCGCTTGAGCTGTGCATTCGTTGCACGTAGTGAGAGTCAAACAAGGGACTTGACTTATTACTCTTGTAGGTTGCCGACTCCTAGACGACGTCGGAGACGTCGTGCGCGGTGATATTCTCAAGGATGGTTGTGAGAAATCCCGGCAAGTTGTGAATGTTGGAGCTCACCTACCCGGAGCATGAAAGAGCTACCTTTAGTGGATTGAGGTGTTTGGATTAATTCGTGCAGCTGGTCCAATTCGTTTGTGTTTATCTTAACGTGGACTAGGGGAGATCGGCAAGTCTCCGAATACCATAGTGAAAAGGAACCGTATCAATTGTGATTTATTTTTTATGCTCGATTTATATTCAAACAATTTATATTCATATAATTAAATTGATTGTTCGTCATTCTAGAATTGTAAACTTTGATATAGACTTAGGTTGTTGGTGCACTTAGGTGAACCTAGTACATTTTGATTTTATTTGTGCTAAACCAAATTGAGTTATGTTTTTGTATTATATACTTGGCTTAGCCAAATAATTAACAGAAGGAAAATTTTTTTTAAACTACTATTCATCTCTTCTCTAGTCAGCCTTCTGGATCGTACAAAAGAGTTACCGGTAGGCATTAGGTGGTGATCAGTTGGGCTTATTTTTGGTGGCTTATGGCTGAAAAGCATCGTAGTGTTGAAAAAACATCATGGTGACGGATGGTTATTTAACATAATTAAATTTAAAAAAAATTAAAAAATATGAAAAATATGTTAGCCCATCACAGACAACGCAAACGAATACGGGAAAAAAAGAACGGGCAAAAAAGCTCAAAAAAAGCTAAAAGTTCAGAAAAAGACGAATTTATAAATAGTGAAAAATAAGTTAAAAGCCAGAAACTGAAGCCGAAACGATCACAGAACCTGAGCGGTTTTGCCATTTGTTCATCCATGGAATGACTTGGCTGTTAAATTTGATGAAAGGTTGGTGTGAAAACAAGTTGGGTACCGCCGAAATCAGCTATCGATTTTATTTAGCATGATTTGGCTCCAAATTCTCTAATTAATTTCTCCCCACCAAGAAATCCAACAACCAAATTAAGGTTCCAGCTAGAAGCTTTACTATTTCTACTTGCTAGTTCATGATGGTTTTTGGTTGCATTGCATTGCACATTCATGAGCGAAGTTGCATGCAAAATCGAACAGTGAGTTGTTTTAGTACTTTCCAGCTTGCACACAGGAGCTAGCTGTTAATTGTAATTACTAGCAACGATTGCTCTGTTTCGTCCCACCTGTTCATCCAAGAATGGAACATAGAAACATTTTCCCGAGTCCTGCCAAAGGGAGTGCTTGATGCCTGGCAGCCTCTGTTCAACTGCACAGCATGCCCGGCCATACAAGGAAATGGAGCCGCCCAACATTGCAAGTTTCATTATCTTGAAGTTTATTCGCACAACAAATTTGCACCACCTCCATGAGAAAATATCCCGATTTTGAAGTTGAAAATTAAATAACACAGTAATTAACAAAGGTTGTGATCGTTTCGACTTTAGCTTCTAGCTTATTTTTCACTATTCATAAATTCGTCTTTTTCTGAACTTTTGGCTTTTTTGAGCTTTTTTGTTCGTTCTTTTTTTCCCGTATTCGTTTGCGTTGTCGGCCAGGGGGATAAGTGTCCTTTCCCTTGGCACGCAAGTAACCCTTCATATTTCCAACGGAAAGACTGAAACCAATAGATGGGGCCAATACTTTTTGGCTATAGTTTTTAGATATGGTTTATAGTTTTTTGGCTGTTTATGTGAGAGATTACAGAGTAACAGAAACTTACTATGATTTTTGGTGATATAAATGAAGTCAGTAAAGTATATTCTGTTTAAAAGCTAGTTACTATAAAAAACTAAAAACCAGTTTTTAAAAGCTAAAAAGAACAGACGCATGATCAGCAGACAGAAAATTCTGGTACCGATATTAACATATGGCATCACGGCATGATCACCTTCTTCAATCCCAAAACTACGCCCGCGGTGAAAAAAAGGGGTTCCGCTCGTTTCCGGCGTTTCCCCCACCCAAAGATTTGGTCGTAGTTACATCCACCAACCGCCCCGGGTCGCGTGACCCCATCTGACACGATCACTGACACGCTGGGCCCGTATCCACGCGTCGCGCATCCAGTGGCCGTACAACAGACGCGGCGGGACGTGGCGCTCACACGTTGGCCGCCACTAGAATCTCTCTTCACTCGCCCTTCGCGTTGCCAACAGGTGGGTCCAGGGGAAGCACGAGCCGGTGCCCGTTGGAACCCACTGCCCAGTCGTTGGCCCGTCATTTACATGTGGGACCACGAGAATTACTGCCGTCGGAAAATGTACGGCCCCAGGTAGTTAAGATTTTACTGCTGTAAGCCTGGCGACAACCACAGCGCAAGCAGCAAGCGCATCTAACACACGCGAAGAGATTTTCTCCCTTCAAAATTAAAAATACAGATTTTTTTTGGGGGGGAGATAATACTTGGAGCGGGAAAAAGGAGCAGAAAAAGGCAGGAGATGGGGAAAGAAGACAAAACACGGTGGGGGAGAAAAGGGAGGAGTAAATAAAAAATCCAGGTTTCCGGAAATGGGCAGCTGCGATCCTTATAAAACTGGGCGGCCTCGGTGTTCCCATCCTACAGCGACAGCAGCAAAAACAGCAAACGCATCGAACACACGCGACCCCACGCAGCCCCGGCCTTGGAAGGGAGCAGCGAGAACCTACGCCGCCTTCTTCCTCCTCCCCGCCCCAACCCCCAGAAAAATCCCACCAATACCTCATCGCTTCGTCTCCTTCTCCGCTTCCAGCCCAAAAGCGGTTCGCTTTTTTTCCTTCCCGTTTCCTCTGGGTTCTTGTGGGAGGTGGAGGGCGCTCTTGCTTGCCACCATCTGCTTTGGGGGTTTAGGAGGCTTCTTGAGGGGGGTTTTAGGAGGCGGAGTTTGGAGGGCAGGCAAATGCGAGTGGAGTTCTAGGGGGTTTTGTTGATGTGGTCCATGGAGGAGGAGGTGTTCATGGCGGTGAAGAGGACGGAGCACGTCGAGGTGACGTCCCGGGCGGTGGCGTTGGCGCCGGCGGTGGGGAAGGGGAAGTGCGATGGTGTGGGGCCCAAGACGGTGAGGGTGTTCTGCGATGACTATGACGCGACTGACTCGTCGAGTGATGAGGAGGCGGCGGCCGAGCGCCGGAGGGTGAAGCGCTACGTGCAGGAGATCCGGCTGCAGCCGGCGATGCCGGCGAAGGGGAGGGGAGCGGAGGAGATGGCGCTGGCGGCGAAGGCGTCGGCGGCCATCGCGAACGCGAAGCCGAGGGTGGTGGTGCCCGGGAGGAAGAGAAAGGCCGGCGCGGACGACGGCGGCGAGCCGCGGTTCCGCGGCGTGCGGCGGCGGCCGGGAAGTACGCGGCGGAGATCCGCGACCCGTGGCGGCGGGTACGTGTGTGGCTCGGCACCTTCGACACCGCCGAGGAGGCCGCCAAGGTCTACGACTCGGCGGCCATCCAGCTGCGTGGCCCTGACGCTACCACCAACTTCCAGCAGTCCGGCTCCAAGAACGCCTCCTCCGCCACCTCCTACGACTCCGGCGAGGAGTCCCACCTGGCGGCGGCGTCCCCCACCTCCGTCCTCCGCTCCTTCCCTCCGTCCACCGTCGACGCCGCCGACAACACCACCTCCAAGAAGCCGTCACTCCCTTCCCGCGCCCCGCAGACCAACGAGTCCGGCGAGGTCTTCGGCTGCTCGTTCTCCGGCGACGGCTTCGCCGGCGAGCTCCCCCCTCTCTACACCGACTTCGACCTCCTCGCCGACTTCCCGGAGCCCCCGCTGGACTTCATGTCCAACCTCCCCGAGGAGCCATTCTCCTTCTCCGGCAACGGCTCGTCGGACCTCCTCCTCGACCCTTCTTCGCCGGCAGAGTTGCAGCCGGTGGACGACTTCTTCCAAGACATCACCGACCTCTTCCAAATCGACCCGCTCCCCGTCGTCTAGTGCAACGACTGTAAAACACCTGGTTAGGTGACTAATCCGGCCAATTTTGTTTGCATTTTCTTTTTTTTCTTTTTTCTTTTCGGTTTCTAGAGAGTAAGTTATGATTCGCCAGTGTAGCTGCCACCTACACCCGCCAGGGTGAGACGAGAGTCAGAGAGAAGAAAAATGTTGGCCTATTCCGTTATGGTTTTTGTTACCATCGTCGTTAAGCTATCAGTAATGATGAGAAATTAAGTTATCAGTAATTAGCCATTCGTGTTGTGAATGCTTGATTTTTTTTTTCCTGTTCGTATTCCTGCGTGTGTGCACGTCGGATTGAAACGTACTACGAGCGAGCAGGCAATGAACCCCGCGGCCGGCGATGTTTTGGAGGCAGCGTCGGTTCTCGATACGAGCCGCGATTTGCTCGCCTCCGTTCCGAGGCGTCGGGCGACGCGCCGCGCTAGTAAATGCGGCAGTAGTAGGAAGGAGAGCGAGTATATTACCACCGCATTTTTTTTTCGCCAAGATTTTGTGACGCTTTCTAGTACCATATAAGGGTGTTGCGTCGTTTGCGTGGCTGGGCTTAAGATCAGATCGAATCGGGTCGAGTAGCCGGTTGGGCTCGGCGAGGGGGGAGGCCGTGGTCAAGAGGCGACGCCATGAGCGCCTGACAAAAGGGTGTGGCATTAGGAAAAAGTTGGCCTTGGGTTGTTGAACTTGTCCTCTTTTTCTCGTGGCAGGAGCAGGGCGTACTGCCTGCGTGCGCTCTGCAGAGGGATGAGTTGTGAGGTGATCAGCTGGTGGGCGTGGGCTCACCTGCAAGTTCCTCTTTCCACCTGGACTTTTTTTGATTATGTACCTGCAAGGCTAGGGCTCACCAGAATTTTCTTTACCAATATTTTATTTTTTATTCAAAATAACAGAAATATACCCCACCGAGGAGTTCAACACCGTGCTCGCAAGAAAGGGAAAATAACCCCTGTCCACGCAGTAGGTCGTACGAGCAGTTGGGTTGGTTAGTCGTACATGATGCTCTATGTTATACATGTAATCAAACCCTACGCGGTATGTTACTCCCAACTGTATTATGAAGTCTATTTTAATTCAGGCAAGCTTATTTCCTCGTCTTTTCGTATTCAATTATTTTCATAGCAAGTCATCTAGCAATATTAACAGATCAATTTTCCTCCGTGTACGAATTCCCGTTAACATCACAATATCACTTATCATCGTACTTACTGATTGTTTTCAGTTCAATCGTTCTTAAAATAAGTTTCATAAATTGTTTCTGTTTTGTTTCTCTGCGTGGTGCTTTGATTTCATGTGATTAAAAGCGGGGACAATCATTTATTCCCTCTAATTATGTCATACGACCCTACAGCTACTGTTCATACGTACATACAAAGGGATAAAAATCGGACGGCTTTCTCATTCTCACTCCTCATTCTTCTCTTCCCTTACTCGAGTCTCTTCCTCTCTCTGGCAGCGATTCTTCGACCCCATCCCTAGCCACCCATCCCAGACGTCAGCGTCGTTGGATCTGGCCATCAACCTCCTCTTCGACCATCATCGGGCACGACACCGCCAAATTCGACCGCCACCGTCGTTCTCCTCTTCGGCCATCATTGAGCACGGGCGCCGATAGATCTGGCCTTTCTCCTTCCCCGGCACCCCATGCACAACGACAACCACAAGCCCAACACCGTCCTTGGCGCTGGTGTTGCCGGATTCGACTGCCACTGTCGACTTCCTCCTCGGCTGTCATCGGGTACGGCACCGCCAGATCTAGCATTCTCTCCTTCACCAACGGCCTATGAGGTCGATTGCACCGGGGGAGAAAGAAGCTGAGGACCTCAATGTCGGATTCCGCGCCCGCCGCCATCGTTGCCACACTTGAGGCCTCGCCGTCGCCTACAGAAGTAGGTGTTTTTCATGGCAACATTTTTGATTTTATATGTGCAACAATCATCAATAACTAGTGCAACATTGAGATTTGTTGTGTGAAATTTTTGTTGCATACGATAGTTATAATTATTGTACACACTATGTTCGAATGTTGCATTGAAGTGTCCGATGGGATTATTTCTATCGGACGTAAGGACGCTAGCAAAACCCATAAACTAATCAAGCATGGCCTGTTATACGTTAAACAAAAACACGGAGATAGAGAGAGAACTGGGCAAGTAGTGTTGAACAAGTAGCAGGAAGGATACATGAAAAGATGGCGTGCTTCCTTTGTGTCTATTCTTTTGGAGGGAGGGGAGGCCTTTATTTGAGCACGGGGAGGAGGGTGGTGACTGGTGACAGGGGGAGGAGGGGAGCCTTTTGGGAAGATGGGGAATTTTCTTTTCTTCTTTCCAACACTGCTCTATTTTGAAGAAGCTAAGATAGAGGAGAGAGCATCTATCTCGCTCGATCGCAGCAGCAAGGACGTGCATTACTACTGCCTTTTTTTTCTTAATCTCACTCACAGCTTTAGGTGGTGTTCATTATGGCTTATTTTTGGTGGCTTATGGTCGAAAAGCATCAGAATTTGGCTAAAAAAACACCAGAATGACAGAGGCTTATTTAACATAATTAAATTTAAAAAAATATAAAAATATAAAAAATATGTTAGCTCATCACAGACAACGCAAACAAATACAGGAAAAAAAAGAACCGGCAAAAAAGCTCAAAAAAACCAAAAGTTCAGAAAAAGATAAAATTATAAATAGTGAAAAATAAGTTTGAAAGTTTGACGACAGTTCGAAACGAAAGGGCTATTAGCCTACGATTTGTTTGCTTGGCGTATCCGTGGTCTCAGATCTCTCTACTTCTGTAGCTCGCTAGTACTAGCAGGCAAGCGGCGAGCTTGCTCGGGACGGCCTCCATGGCAAAGGCTAATCGTGTTTTGATTCCTTTTCCTCCCCGTTCTTAACGACCTGGCACCTGCCGAGTGCTACGTCGCCGTTTTTCTTCCGGACATTTTAGGCTTTTTGTTCGTGCGCGCGCGCGCGCGTACGTTCTCTTCCTCTCGCCGTAACCGTACGTGTATCACCGGCTGAAGAGTGGGCTCCACCTGCACGTTCCGTGGAAGATTTGTCAAACTCGTTAGTCTTAGCATCTCCAGTACTCGCTCGGACGGTCACTGTTGGGCCCCTATGCCAGCGTGCTAGTACCACTCCCAATCAGCCAGTGTACTCTCCAAAAGGCCCTTGTCGTGTGCCCTCCTCTCTCTACCACTCTGGTCCACTAGCTGTTTGGCCTGTCTGTGACCGTCCTTTGCGCGGCGTGCCCGCCCTGCTCCTGCTTCCCAAAGCCCGAAATTTCTTTTATCCTAGCAGCGACAGGCAACAAGCAAGAGTCGCCTCAGTTTGTCCCGTCGAAAATCTAAGCAACGGTTGCGTGCCAAGCAAGCGAAGGCATGACAACGAGCCAGCGAGGCAGAATGTTCGAGCCGAGAAGCCAAGCCTGCCTTGGATGGAACTTGACCACAACCAACGGGAGAAAAAAAACAACGAGAAACGGCGCGCGGTTTGGCTCGTGGTTGGGAGGTCGATTCACGTCGCCGTCGCCTCAGCTGGCTTGGCTGGTGAACTCGGCGCTGTTGCTGAAGCGGGCGCGAACACACCGCCACACACGCACGCCGCGCGGACGCATGTTCGGAGGCTGTTCGCGCTCGTGTTTGGGGCTTCTGCCGCGTCCTATCCCTACCTCGTGTTGGTTGATTCGTACGGCTGCTTTAATTCGTTTCCGGAGTCAAGAATTCTGGGGTCCATCCCATGTGTGTTTAATGCTGCAGTGCTGCTGCCGGCTACCTGCCTGGATCCGGCGAGAAAGGCAATGCTCCTCCTCCTCCTGTGCCTGTCTTCACATATTTGCAGCATTTTTTACTTGCATGCTGTCGAAGCTTGCATAGCCTTTTGTTTTGTCACTGGAAGTAACTTGCGAAACTTTCGTGGTATATCCAAGTGTCCCAAACGAAACATTTGGGAAATTTTCTTTCGCTTGAGCGTACTTCCTCCGTTTCAAAATATAAGACCTATAATTTTCGCCACCTTGTATCAAAATATATGGTGTGCATGCAATCTTAATGATCTTATCTCTCTTTTGTCCTCATTGATCTTTTCTCTCTCTCTCTCTCTCTCTCTCTCCAACATTTATGAGTAAACATCCATACAACTATCCTCTGTCTTATTCCTAAGACGTTAACACCATGGACACCATAATCATTTTCATTTGTCATCTTCTTGATTTCGTGCGCTCCTTAGTTCCTATGCACAAACAAAATACGTTTTATAAAATGAAACGGAGGGAATACTATTTTGTCCACGAGTTCAGTTCCTATGCACTCGTGGGTGATAAATCAGCTTTGTTGTGCACGAGTGATGCAGAGAGCACTAATTAACTGCCGAAGATATTTCCATCCAGTGATTAATTATTCTTGTTTGGAACTTGGAAAAGTCACTCGAGCAGAGTGCATTTTCTATCGTTGGGATCCCATGTAGAGTAGTTAAGCAGGCTGTTATGGATTCATGGGCACGGCTAACATAACAGTCGGTTATAGCCTGTACTTTTCGCCATCCATGCTGATATTTATGTCTCGCTTTAGGTAATCCTGCGTACGCTAGCTAGGCTATCTCACTTGCTGGACGCCGGACAACGCCACGGTTGGGGCGTGCCGGTGTGGTGTGGTGATGCCCATGAGAGGCATGGCAATCTAGGTGTCGTTCGGTTGAACTAAAATAAATTGATTTGTAGTTAAAATTATATTGTATTTAACTGAAATTATATTATAGCTGGTAGTAGTTTATTAGGCGTAACTAATTTTTTTAAAATTTAAAAATGAAAAAATATGTTAGCCTATCATGGATAATATAAACGAAAACAGAGAAAAAGAACCAGCAAAAAAGTTCAAAAACTAAAAATCAGAAAAATACAAAATTTAAAATAATGAAAATAAGTTAGAAACCGTAATCTCAAGTTCGAGTCGGAGGTGGTCCCCATTTGATCATTTGGTGAGAAGCCCTGCAAAGAATGACCTCAAAAGGTTTAGGCTATGATTCGGCCTAATGCCACCACCTTATCCTCCCCCTGCAATTGCAATCCTACTTCAATTTAGTGGTAGGAACTAGGAACACTAAAAGCAGTTCAGTACACTAGGCAGAAGAAATTTAAGCATCTCAAGCCCAAAGGCTCTAGGAGCGCACTTGACCCCTCATGCTCTCTCCTCATGTTCGAATCATTTTGGCAGCATGGGGAGGATAAAACTAGGATTAACCGCGCGTTCTTTAAAAGTGCAAATGGTTGCACGTCTCGTTGCGTGTTCGTACGGCGCCTCAGATGCGGCAGCAGAGCTGCACAGCGCATGCCATGCCATGCACGCATATGGTCGCCGGATGCGGCACGATCAAGCAACGCGCGCACAGCATTAGTAAAAACGGCCGGCCGGCCGTGGCTAAACAACAGGGACAGCGCTGCGTTCGCAGTGGTCTTTTGTCGCGCCTCTCGGCACGTTCTCGGCGGCCCCCACGCCGCCTGGAGCTGGACCGCTCGCTCCACCACGTACGCGCGGTCTCCTCCTCCGATCCGGCCGCGTGCGTCAAAACAAACCTCACCACATCGATCGCTGCTGGTGCAGAGGTCGGTTGGGCTGAAAAGTGAAGTATGGTTAAAATTGCACGATAGTGGTTGAAATTTCACCTGATGAAGGTAGTTTATTTGGCGTAATTAAATTTAAAAATTTAAAATAGAAAAATATGCTTAGCTCATCACGACAACGCAAATAAATACGAGACAAAAGAACCTATAAAAGCTAAAAAAACCAAAAGTTCAAAAAAGACGAAATTTGAAAATAGTAAAAATAAGTTTAAAAATCGGTTCGTTCGAAATAAACGGAGCCGGCGTGCGTTGACGGAAGCAACTACGAAGATCCTAACGGTGTTTTCGATCTGGCTACCCCACACACATACACTTAGAAGCAGCTTCATAATTGTCAGATGTAAAATCGAACAAATGTGATAGATTTTAGTCTGGATGGGTCTTCCATCTTTCGGACACCATAAAGTTGGGGCAGGAATATTGTTCGATCGGATCACAGCTCCAGCATGTATGATAGTTGTAGGTAACAGAGCCGGCCGGTTTGGTGGTTTCCATGATGAGCCGGCGAGGCCCCTGCGCAGAGGGTCGGTGGGGGATTTTTACTCCGCTGCCGGACGGCGCGCGATCGACGGGAATAAAAACACAGCAGCACGGTCTGGCCAACTGAACGTGTGGCGTCCAGTACATCTTGTACCACCTGCTACGTACATCTATCCGTCTCACACGGAGCTGGCTGGTGTAGTATTCATGCCCATATGTGGTACACGTACGCGCATGCCGCTGCAGTGCCCGAACTGTGCTCGGGGCTCTAGGCCACACCGTGCCGGCGTGCCGTGCATCGAACTATGCGTACGTGAGCTAGAGCTGTCAAGTGACTCGACACACGTCTCGCTGGATCTCTCTCTGGCCCGTAGCGATGTGTCGTTCAGTTGAAAGTTGAAACTGTTGTTGCACTGAAGATACCCAAGAAGATACGTAATGCTAAGTAGCTCGCTAGTACTAGCAGGCAAGCGGCGAGCTTGCTCGGGACGGCCTCCATGGCAAAGGCTAATCGTGTTTTGATTCCTTTCCTCCCGTTCTTAACGACCTGGCACCTGCCGAGTGCTACGTCGCCGTTTTTCTTCCGGACATTTTAGGCTTTTTGTTCGCGCGCGCGCGCGTACGTTCTCTTCCTCTCGCCGTAACCGTACGTGTATCACCGGCTGAAGAGTGGGCTCCACCTGCACGTTCCGTGGAAGATTTGTCAAACTCGTTAGTCTTAGCATCTCCAGTACTCGCTCGGACGGTCACTGTTGGGCCCCTATGCCAGCGTGCTAGTACCACTCCCAATCAGCCAGTGTACTCTCCAAAAGGCCCTTGTCGTGTGCCCTCCTCTCTCTACCACTCTGGTCCACTGGCTGTTTGGCCTGTCTGTGACCGTCCTTTGCGCGGTGTGCCCGCCCTGCTCCTGCTTCCCAAAGCCCGAAATTTCTTTTATCCTAGCAGCGACAGGCAACAAGCAAGAGTCGCCTCAGTTTGTCCCGTCGAAAATCTAAGCAACGGTTGCGTGCCAAGCAAGCGAAGGCATGACAACGAGCCAGCGAGGCAGAATGTTCGAGCCGAAGCCAAGCCTGCCTTGGATGGAACTTGACCACAACCAACGGGAGAAAAAAAACAACGAGAAACGGCGCGCGGTTTGGCTCGTGGTTGGGAGGTCGATTCACGTCGCCGTCGCCTCAGCTGGCTTGGCTGGTGAACTCGGCGCTGTTGCTGAAGCGGGCGCGAACACACCGCCACACACGCACGCCGCGCGGACGCATGTTCGGAGGCTGTTCGCGCTCGTGTTTGGGGCTTTGTGGGCAGCGCAGGCTTCTGCCGCGTCCTATCCCTACCTCGTGTTGGTTGATTCGTACGGCTGCTTTAATTCGTTTCCGGAGTCAAGAATTCTGGGGTCCATCCCATGTGTGTTTAATGCTGCAGTGCTGCTGCCGGCTACCTGCCTGGATCCGGCGAGAAAGGCAATGCTCCTCCTCCTGTGCCTGTCTTCACATATTTGCAGCATTTTTTACTTGCATGCTGTCGAAGCTTGCATAGCCTTTTGTTTTGTCACTGGAAGTAACTTGCGAAACTTTCGTGGTATATCCAAGTGTCCCAAACGAAACATTTGGGAAATTTTCTTTCGCTTGAGCGTACTTCCTCCGTTTCAAAATATAAGACCTATAATTTTCGCCACCTTGTATCAAAATATATGGTGTGCATGCAATCTTAATGATCTTATCTCTCTTTTGTCCTCATTGATCTTTTCTCTCTCTCTCTCTCTCCAACATTTATGAGTAAACATCCATACAACTATCCTCTGTCTGATTCCTAAGACGTTAACACCATGGACACCATAATCATTTTCATTTGTCATCTTCTTGATTTCGTGCGCTCCTTAGTTCCTATGCACAAACAAAATACGTTTTATAAAATGAAACGGAGGGAGTACTATTTTGTCCACGAGTTCAGTTCCTATGCACTCGTGGGTGATAAATCAGCTTTGTTGTGCACGAGTGATGCAGAGAGCACTAATTAACTGCCGAAGATATTTCCATCCAGTGATTAATTATTCTTGTTTGGAACTTGGAAAAGTCACTCGAGCAGAGTGCATTTTCTATCGTTGGGATCCCATGTAGAGTAGTTAAGCAGGCTGTTATGGATTCATGGGCACGGCTAACATAACAGTCGGTTATAGCCTGTACTTTTCGCCATCCATGCTGATATTTATGTCTCGCTTTAGGTAATCCTGCGTACGCTAGCTAGGCTATCTCACTTGCTGGACGCCGGACAACGCCACGGTTGGGGCGTGCCAGTGTGGTGTGGTGATGCCCATGAGAGGGCATGGCAATCTAGGTGTCGTTCGGTTGAACTGAAATAAGTTGATTTGTAGCTAAAATTATATTGTATTTAACTGAAATTATATTATAGCTGGTAGTAGTTTATTAGGCGTAACTAATTTTTTTAAAATTTTAAAATGAAAAAATATGTTAACCTATCATGGACAATATAAACGAAAACAGAGAAAAAGAACCAGCAAAAAAGTTCAAAAAAACTAAAAATCAGAAAAATACAAAAATTTAAAATAATGAAAAATAAGTTAGAAACCAGAATCTCAAGTTCGAGTCGGAGGTGGTCCCCATTTGATCATTTGATGAGAAGCCCTGCAAAGAATGACCTCAAAAGGTTTAGGCTATGATTCGGCCTAATGCCACCACCTTATCCTCCCCCTGCAATTGCAATCCTACTTCAATTTAGTGGTAGGAACTAGGAACACTAAAAGCAGTTCAGTACACTAGGCAGAAGAAATTTAAGCATCTCAAGCCCAAAGGCTCTAGGAGCGCACTTGACCCCTCATGCTCTCTCCTCATGTTCGAATCATTTTGGCAGCATGGGGAGGATAAAACTAGGATTAACCGCGCGTTCTTTAAAAGTGCAAATGGTTGCACGTCTCGTTGCGTGTTCGTACGGCGCCTCAGATGCGGCAGCAGAGCTGCACAGCGCATGCCATGCCATGCACGCATATGGTCGCCGGATGCGGCACGATCAAGCAACGCGCGCACAGCATTAGTAAAAACGGCCGGCCGGCCGTGGCTAAACAACAGGGACAGCGCTGCGTTCGCAGTGGTCTTTTGTCGCGCCTCTCGGCACGTTCTCGGCGGCCCCCACGCCGCCTGGAGCTGGACCGCTCGCTCCACCACGTACGCGCGGTCTCCTCCTCCGATCCGGCCGCGTGCGTCAAAACAAACCTCACCACATCGATCGCTGCTGGTGCAGAGGTCGGTTGGGCTGAAAAGCTGTGACGTATGGTTAAAATTGTACGATAGTGGTTGAAATTTCACTGGACTGAAGGTAGTTTATTTGGCGTAATTAAATTTAAAAAATTTAAAAATAGAAAAAATATGCTAGCTCATCACGGACAACGCAAATAAATACGAGACAAAAGAACCTATAAAAAGCTAAAAAAACCAAAAGTTCAAAAAAGACGAAATTTGAAAATAGTAAAAAATAAGCTAAAAATCAGAAGCTGAAGCCGAAATAAACGGAGCCGGCGTGCGTTGACGGAAGCAAACTACGAAGATCCTAACGGTGTTTTTCGATCTGGCTACCCCCCACACACATACACTTAGAAGCAGCTTCATAATTGTCAGATGTAAAATCGAACAAATGTGATAGATTTTAGTCTGGATGGGTCTTCCATCTTTCGGACACCATAAAGTTGGGGCAGGAATATTGTTCGATCGGATCACAGCTCCAGCATGTATGATAGTTGTAGGTAACAGAGCCGGCCGGTTTGGTGGTTTCCATGATGAGCCGGCGAGGCCCCTGCGCAGAGGGTCGGTGGGGGATTTTTACTCCGCTGCCGGACGGCGCGCGATCGACGGGAATAAAAACACAGCAGCACGGTCTGGCCAACTGAACGTGTGGCGTCGAGTACATCTTGTACCACCTGCTACGTACATCTATCCGTCTCACACGGAGCTGGCTGGTGTAGTATTCATGCCCATATGTGGTACACGTACGCGCATGCCGCTGCAGTGCCCGAACTGTGCTCGGGGCTCTAGGCCACACCGTGCCGGCGTGCCGTGCATCGAACTATGCGTACGTGAGCTAGAGCTGTCAAGTGACTCGACACACGTCTCGCTGGATCTCTCTCTGGCCCGTAGCGATGTGTCGTTCAGTTGAAAGTTGAAACTGTTGTTGCACTGAAGATACCCAAGAAGATACGTAATGCTAAGTTGAATCGTGTTACTATACCTCAATGGTTCTTATCGGAGCAATCGCAAAAAAAAAAAAAGATACTTATCGGAGCAGTTTACTTCAGATGATATAATCTTGCAGGTTGCAATCAGCATTCACAACAGAGTTTGTGTTTCAGCACTTGAAAACCAATCATGTCTGCCGAAAGAAGGCTCTGAATCTAACAGGCATGCTCTTCAAAGGAAAAGAGCTTGTTTTATGCATTTCCATCACCTTTTAGAGTACTTTGGAGTTAAGATCAAATGGCAGGAGGCCCAATCATTCCGGGCCATAATCTCCAGGGGTTATCTATTTGACTGTGGTCCTTCAAGGTTATTATTGTGTTTCATTCATCAATCAGTTCACTTAAAAATTTAAATTGATAAAAAATAGGCAATTTATTTATACTTTAACACTTCTCCATGTAGATTCCCTTAGACCTAAGACGTGAATACAAGTAGGTTGTAATTATTATTATTTAATTGCGTCAATCGGGTCTTGAACTTATGACCTCTTAGCTCTAATACTATATTGAGTTTTGTACACCAGTTAGTTCATCCGAAAGCTTAAGCCAATGAGAAAAAAAAACAGTTCATTTATATTTCAACAGTCATCTTGTTCTTTTTTTTTCTCCGATGACACTTCGAATTGAATTCTTGCTCCAGTTGATATATTAATTACAACAGAATGTGCAGTAATGGTACATGAAATTTACTCATATTTTTAGGTCCCCATATTCGGGAACCTGACATGAACAAATCGGCCACCGGGTAAACACACGCATTTCATTTTACAGAACACGTGATCAATAAGGCAGTAACATCGTTTTTACAGACGCAGCCATGTCTGAAAAGCTTGCAACAATGTACTAATCAGATGCCGAAATATCTTGGAAATAGGAACAGCTGCTGTGTGTAGTACACGGACCACGTAATTGCGGCAATTTGGTGGTCCTTGTGACCCGTAAAAACGCTCAAAGTAGCATTTTTTTCTCTGTCTCACAACGTGACACTCCTAGGCTACGGTATCGTTTTCAGATTAGTCGCTAGAAACAGCTATTCGGCGACAGCGATGGGAGAGAAGCATCCACTTTCTGCTTCCACCACATGTAAGGTTGCAGAAAAGGGTAGATTAAAGTCCATGTCACATAAAAAGAGATGTATACATCATCATCGTATTGACAAATCTGCCATATACCTGCAGCCTGAAAAATTCCCAGTTGTTTGCTAGAAGACGTGACTTTATCCAGGAAAACTCTTAGCAGTTTCGTCCCAATCTAACTTCAACAAAGCCTTCTATACAGGCACATAAAGGATGTAGTACAGTTCTTGTTGGACAAAGTGAGCGAAGTGTCGTATGGACAATTGGACATCTTCACAACATTACAAGATTTGGTCTATATTCTCAGTTGTCAGTCGATAGTCATAATCAAGATCTTCGAAAAATGTGATCTTTCTAGGTTCTATATCCATGAGAAATCATCGAGCTGGTGTTGTTAGATAGCTGTAGATAGGTCTACCCACAGTGGATCTAGTAAGTGCTGAACTCTGCACTGAAGATTTCTCAGTTTGCCCAGGGAGTAAGTGTACCAACCATGATACCCCAGGAATGTACGTACGGAGGCTGAAGCTGTTCTTGCAAAACAAACCGCAAAGCTCGAAGCAAGAACGGACTAGGCCATGCCGCCCAGCTTCCTCACACGGCTTAGCTCACCAATGGAAAGTATCTGTTTGACCAGCCATACGGCTTCTGCAAAGTTCAAAGCTTTGGAATTGGAACGTTATAATACCGCTGTTACAGGTTAAAAGCAGGGTAGTAACTGCCTTATACTACATCGCCAGTTTGTGGTCCTATGTGATATGAGCTACTTTATGCGAAAATTGCACCTAAGAGTACCTCCTTTTATTTTGAACTTTTGCGAATATTTACATATAGTTTCACTGACGATTTTTTTTTGGGTCACATGCATGACTATAGTTTAACATGTGCTGGTATGGTAGAGACAATGTGCAAATCCTAGTAATGCACACAACTTTAAATATTGTACTTGCTAAATGACATAGTATAAGTCATGCCTATTTGTACTTGCTAGGTGTAACATGCAACGGCGGATTCAAGCCTATATCAAGGTAGGCTTCAGTACAAAATGTGAAAATGTTAGCAATGCATAGTATAGTTAGTTTTGGTCCAACATGTAGTAGTAGTGTAGCACATTATTTCTAAGATATTAGCCTGTTAGAGTTCAGCACGTGACAAGATGAAATCCTAGATCTGCTATTATGTACATGTTAAGTATCTGTTAAGTAGACTACTGAGTATTGTTAGCCACTCCTATTGCCATATATATATCTTACTTAGCACAATCTTAACTTTTGATCACTAGAGCTTCAAAATCAGCTGAGCAAGCAAGAACAGGAAAAGCCAAACATATGAAGCTCAGCTCAGACTTTAGATTAAAATATTTCTGTAATTTTGATTAAAATTTAGATTATTTACAAAAGAAATTCCTATTTCTGTCCAATGTAGCCCAATGTAGGGATAGCTTCCATACCTGTCAATGCCATACCTGGGGCCATACTGATTTGGCTCTTGAAATGATACATTTCAGTACCAGCCTATATCTGCGTATTTTTTCGAGTTATATATATAAGTATAGACATGTTTAATTATATACACATCAAATTTCACTTGTAATATTACTCTAAACATATAGTGGTAGTATTAAATATAACATATAGTCCAATGAATTTAATAGATAGTATTATTAATTTCGTTGATATAACCGGTATTATATGACATGGAAACTACTGGTATGACCGGTATTAACATGAATATGACCGATATTAACTGTTACCAAAGTTGATACGGTAGCTAGGGCACTACTACTCGCACCTGTCCCTTCTAGTAGTAACTAGGCACTCACCTAGACTTCTTGCACATAAATGTGGCACTGTGGAGTCTGGACAGGCAATTCAACGCAATTGCAGATAAGCAGGGAAACCAGGTTTTCTCTGTACCTTTCACCTTGTAACTATTAGTGAGAAAATGCAAACAGGGCCTGTCCTTTCGGTTTACATGAATAGCAAATCTATAGCAGGTACGGTACATGCCTTCTCCCTTTGGCACCTAGATGTTGTCCAGTGGACTTGAGAGTTGAGAACTATTAAGGTTGAGAGTTCACAGTTAAGGCTTAGTTTAGAAGAAGCTCCCAAGAGTATCCACAGAAATTTATCCGCAAATATCTTTATGCATCGAGCCTGTCAGAATAGTTAATTCCTGGCGTGTCTACACTCTGATAGAGTGACAGTACTCCAGAGGTGTTTGTTCATTGAACATTTGGATCGTACTGTAGTGTCAACAGTCAGCTCGAAGATGGTACCTGGCCAACGGATAGTAAATTTCACAGTGACCACTGTAGAGGTGACTGCCTTTTCCTTCTCTTTGGGCCTTGTTCTCGGCCTGACTGCCTGAGCCTGAGAGGCTGTGAGGTTGTGTGTGTGAGCAGTGGCGCGAAGAGTGGTGGTGTGCAGCTTCAGCTGGAGAGAGGAATTTTCCAGAATTGAGATCGGTTCTGTGCAGTGCAGTGCAGCAGCAGCAGCAGCTTGGCTGGTCTGGTCCTGTGCGTGTCATGAACCGCAAACGTACTTGCAGCTGAGCTACATATACCTTTGGCGAGATTCGTGGCAGGGGCGGGCGTTTCTCGCGACCACATGATCTCGAAATCTGCGAGCCAAGGTGGTTTCCCTCTTGATTAGTGTCTGAAATCTATGGACGATTGATTATTTCTGACCGAACTTGATGGCCTGGTTGTTGTAAATCTTGCCGTATAAGTAATATTCAGATTTCATTCTCGTATAATTAAGAATGATTAAAGCATATTTTCAGCAGTATATAAATGACAAAAATTACATATAAATATGTAATTCTACAATATCATTTATATAAGAGCATATATCTAATTTATGTAACAAAAACACTGCCAAAATGAGCATGTAAATCATTTCCATGAAGCAGGGAATAACTAAAACTAGCATAAAACTCAAGTTTTAGATTATTGATTTATGCTCTCAGATGTAGGATTACATAAGATATAATCTTGGGCGTCCTGTTACTATGGTCTATATTCTTCACTAATTGAATATGCCAAGTGGGATTCAAACTTTGAGCTCTAAAAACAATTTTACAATCATAATTTCAGACTACCAACAATATATATTTTCGCCAATAGACAAGACAATGCCAAGTGATCACCAAACAACACTTAAATTAGCCAAATAACTTGATATACTTCCAGAGTATAGAATCACAATTTTAACAGGTTATGCAATAAGCCGAATTGGCTAACAGAGGTGTATATATCATGAAAACTAGTGATCATATATATATATATATATATATATATATATATATATATATATATATATATATATATATATATATTTCGAAAGTATCTAACTTTATGTTTTGAAAGTATCTAATTGCAGGGCAGAGAGTCAAATGACAGCAATAGCAAAGATCTAGAGCTCAAGTTTGAACATTCAATTTTAGTATTAGAACATAATTATCCTCATCGAGCTATTGGACCGAACCCACAATATCTCTTTGCCAATTTCAAACAGAGATAGCAATCATCCACAGAATGTATATCCGAGGCAAAAGGCAAAGAGCAAGCAGCCGAAAAACTCACAGTACAAGTGATACTCGAAATCACCGAGACTAAACCACACAAGGCAAGGCACGCACGGAGCGTTGTCCCAGAAAACCAAGCACTTCGCTATGCCGCACAAGAAGATGATGACAAATGGAGATACAAGACTGACGAGTGCTCCGGCCAAGAGCACCCAAAAACACCAAAGATCAAGCCTCGGTTCACCTTCTCAGCTAGCCACAAATCCACCCGAACCAGCCTTGAACGGAAATCCCCAAACCTCCTCACTGCTAGATCTCAGACGAGAAGGCGTAAGGAAACCGAACGGGAAAATCACAGAGAAGGCCATTCAAGCTCCAAGATCACCGACGCCGGTGAAGAGCACGACAAATCGGTGTCCAAAACCCGATCAAAGCTCGATCGAGAGAAGAAGATTAAGGTGGAAAGGAACTCATTGCTTCGGGTCTGCAAGAGAGGAGAGGGAGGTCGCCTCTTATAGGGGAGCAGGGAGGAAGCAACGGCCTGCAACCAAACGGTCCTCTGGTCTATTCTTGTGAGCTTTGCCGTTCTTCGTATGTCGTTTCCTAAAAACCCCAAGTAATCTTTCCTGTATAGAGTTCTCATATATCACAAATTGTTCACATCCTAGACAACAAATGCAAACAATGTAATGGTTATGAAGCATGCCTCTTCAATTTTCCTTTGCTCTCTTTTATTCGGATTCTTCATAGCTGGCTTTGCTACGCTTAACGGTGTGTACGGTGCTTCTTAATGATATAATTTAATCGACAAAAATTTATTCCTCTTTCCTCGAGAATGTGGGAAGAAGAGCCATTCTGATGCCTCTCCAACAACACCAATGGAGTCCAAAAGCAGCATTTCAGAAACAAATTCCGTTCTTCTAAACCAAAACACATAGGATGGAACAAAATGCCACTTCTTTTTTATAACCAACAGACACATTTAGTGAAAAGAATCATGTTATTAAAGTCCACAACATCCTAAGTAATTATGTGGCAAACATGCATATTTACAGACTAACTTCTTGCATACGCATATAATAGAATAACTTCAAATTGTTTCGGATTTTGCTTCACCAATACGGCGTCTTAAATTACAAGGTATCCACTATCCACCATGGAATCATCAAATGGTTGGATCAAAGCACAAATTGTTCTTCGTCATAGTGTGTGTGACAAATTCCTCCACCTCTCACGGACAAGAACGGTCGTAATTAATTTAATTCGTTGGAATCAGCAGAAAGAGAGATATCCAAATACTCGTAGACAGTTTAAACAAGATAGCAGGAACCGACAAGCAATATGAGATGATTACCAAAAAAGCTCAAACGTCATTCAACAATATGAGAATGGTTTGGGTCGCGGAGAAAATCGGCGATCCGGTCTGGGCAGTGAAAGCAATTGAGCTGCGGCGCCCTGGAAGATTGGTTGGCCCGGCCAATGCTGCCTACATCAGCAGGCCTGGTTCGCGCAGTCCGCTGTGTTCGGCTGAGAACGATGACACGTTGCTCGCTTCAGCCGTTGCGCATCGGCTGGAAGATTGGTTGGCCCGGCCAAAGCTGCCCACATCAGCCGGCCTGGTACGCGCAGTCCGCTGTGTTCGACGGCCCAGCGCGGGCTACTCGGCCCGGCTGAAGAGGCAAGCTCCACCTGCTGCAGAACGAAGCCGGCGGCGGCAGCCAGACCACACGCAAGTGTTGACTTGGTCAAACTGGTTTAGTAACGCTCAAGTTCGATTGAACATCCGCAATCGGTTGGGGAGTCGGAGGTGAGTTGTATGGGAGGTGGTTAACCATACAACAAGAGGGACCGCTATGAGTCGGAGGAGATCCGTGGGGTCATCCGAGCTCATGGGGATCAAGAACCCATCAAGGTGGACTATATAAAGAATTGAGCGTTGAACAACTTTGTTTTCTTAACTCGTCATGGAGTTGAGAGATCTTGTGGGTAAAGCAGGGCAACTCTGCAGAGTCATAAAATGATGGTATTCGAATACGCCGTGCTTCGGGTAAATGAAGCTATATTTGATGGGTGATTCGAAACAAAGCATAAGTAGATTTGAGAATGGTTTGGTAATGTTGAAGGCTAACAATCACGCTTGAGAACCCTGTTTACTTTAATGAAGTTACTTTCATGTCTTTAATTGATTCTCAACTAAATCGCATCCACACAAAGTAATAAACCTGTTTCCTCTATCCTTGCGTGCAAATGGAGAGAATAAATTTTATTCAACCACCGATTGAAGGCTTATAGAGAGAATATAGAAGAGGTAAATGAGTATCTGGTATTATTTGTATCGACTCTAAGTAAAAAATACAGAATAGAATACGAGATAAGTGATATTCATTATATATATCTGTATGTCAAGTGATATGAATAATTTTATTGTGACTTCACTTAGGAACAAAATAATAGATGAGCGGATTGCTGTATCTAAATAAGCAGTGAATACTGAGTGTTTTTTCTTTGATATCTCCGTGATTAGTCTCTGTGTTCGCTTTAATTGCACATTTACTATTCAATGTCCTGTGTAGGGGTGCAAAAAAAGTGGATAATTTCCGTCCAACCGATCGTCCGAAGGTTTATGGAGCGAATACCGAATTAAAAATGGGTATACAGTATTATCCATATCTAACTCTGACTTCGAGAAAAACATATATAGAATATGATACAAGATAAGTGATATATATCCGTATCCACTCCGATTGCACCCGTGCTCGGCCGTCGGTAGGCATGTTTTAGTTCGGCTCATGGTTCTATCTTTCTTTTTATATATATACTAGCCGAATGTCCGTACTTTATTACGGATAAAAAATTATATTGTCTCAACATGTTGAGTGAATATTGTCGGGACCATCCTGCTTAGCCCATGCGCTCAGCCGCGTCGTGCCTTCGTGTCCTCGGTTCTGTCGCGCATCCAATAGAGTTATGCTATTTTTTCTTGTTTGAGAATTTTTAGAGTGGTGAAATTTGTATTTTTTTAGTAGATTGTTTTTTGTTTTTTAGATATTTTTTAAGAAGGTGCAAGGAGAGTTGGGAGGAGTAAATGAACAACTACGGCCAACTCTCTCTATTAATTAGCAGAGATTTTCAACGAGGGGTGTTTAGCTTATGATTGTGTATGCAAAGATAAAGTACTTCTTAGTGGCTAACAATTGACAGTCCAATAATATATTTGTTTTCAGGAACATCGTTGTCGATCGGTGACGAAATTGACAAGTGTAGGCAGGTTGCCTTTCTTTGCGCAATATTTTAACGAAATCATTCCGTTCTATCCGAAAGCTTCCATTTGGTTTCAATTTAATCAGTGGAGGAGGGCCTCTCAGCTCATTTGGCTATTGTTATGTATGCACACAGCTTCCCACTATTCTCGTTGCTGATTCCTCGGATCGCATTGCTATCTGCTTTAATTTATCCCAAAGTTTGCATTCTTTTCCCTTGCACTATCCCGGCTGGTAGGCCAAAGCCCTACCTTAATTGCAAGCTAGCTCCTTTCTTTACCGCTTTTAGATCGATGTCCCAGTGCCAAACTGTTAGCTCCTTACTGATCTCAAATTACACCATCATACCTAGCTAGGGTCTCTACTCTCTAGGGTCTAGTCCATGCAGTATATAATATGGGAGCTGTAGCTTGGAGATGCCGTGCAAAGCATGCAAGATCCTGCACCTTTGTGTCATGTGATTCTTCAGAAATGGGATTTTAATCCTGCCTACGCCTCTAGCCTAGCTCCCCCAAGCTAATTAGTTAACTGTTAATCCTACCTAGAAATGATACTATAGATATACGGACCAGCTCCATGAGAGGACTCACCAAGGAGTTCAGCTTGCCTTGTTTTGAGATCCAAGTGCACAAACAAGTACGCACGATCAGAATATTGTTGCGCTGATTGTACTGCACGGGCTTTTCGCCAAACTCCCCACCATGCGAGAGAATGGTGCAGGACAACTATGTATTATCGCGGCGTAGTTGCCTACAGATAAAACTCAGAAAGGCTAAGCTCATGGCCATGCATGGGGCCTGACCACCGTTCTGAACTCTGCTGCTAAAGAAGGCTCACTCTCTCACACACGTGTATACGCAGCATGAAGTTTCTCTGATATGTATGGGATAAGTGGGCTAAATGATGTGCATGATTCTGTGCATTTTCTCTGATGTTGGAAGGATATTGGCTCTGTTTTTTCAGCTTTTAAAAGCTGTTTTTCGGTTTTTCTACAGTAACTAGATTTTAAACGGAGTATCTTTTTAAGATAGCGTCTATTAGTTAATTGTATTACATATTGTACCGACTTCATTTATATCGACAAAATCATACGTGAGTTTCTGCTATTTTGTAATCTCTCATACAAACAGCTCAAAATCTCTCATACGAACAGCTCAAAATCCCACAAGCCACAGCTAAAAATCATCAATCGTAGCAAAAAAAAAAAAGGCCCATTAAAATATATCAACATTTGATTCGCGATGGGTATGACGGAAGCTTCCTAGCGGTATTCACAATGACAGGCAGGAATGGTCTGGTAGATCGGAAGGTTACTTCTGTACAAGCAAGATCAAAACCTTTATTTTGTAGCTATATATAGACACCAGTGGTATGTTCAGACCATGGTAAATTGACTGCATGTTCAGAGAATTTTTTTGTAAATAATTCATTTTTATTCAAAATAATATAAATATACCCGCGCAAAAATATTTTATAGGAATGACCTTCAGTCATCGAAAATAACCACACCATGCCAACCCTTTGACTTATAAAATGATATGAAAAAGATCTGGGAGAGAACACTACATAATTAAATCCAACACTACACCAGAACTTGCTTCAAATCGGCGACTAGATGTCATTTCTGTAAAAAAATATTGCGTAGATATAATGCTGTAATTTTAATTAAAAAATAGATTATTTGTAAAAAAAATCCATGTTCAGATCCTTGCATATCGAGGTCACTTTTTTCGGTTCGTTCAGAGCCTTGAGCTCAGCAATACTTGTGTCGGCACTTTTTAGCGCTGTTGGATGGTTGCCATGAATCAAGGCAGTAAGGTCCATATTTCTCTTTCAGATAATGGGCCGTTCTTTTTGGCTACGATTTATGGTTTTTAGTTGAAATTTTTGAATTTTAGCTATTTACGATACAGATTACGAAGAGACAGATACTCACTTGCGATTTTGACAGGTATAGATATTGGGCTTTTAACGTGTAGATCGTTTAATCTGTAGAGTCCATCTTAAGAAAATACTCTATTTAAAAATTAGGTACTATAATAAAACTTCGGAGGAAAAGAACATGCCAAATACAAGTGTTCCCTAATCCCTATAGTGACATCTGAGGACGTAATAATGCACGTCACACTGGGAGAAAAGCAATACCATACATAATCTATATCAGGGATCGCTATGATTACAAACAGAAAGATAATGATTTCCTGTGGAAAAGATAAAAAGGATGAACTACTCTGTTCTACCAGTTTCTAATAAACGAAGCTGGGGTGTCCCCCTGGTTTCCAAAAAAAAAAAGATGAAGCTTTTGTAACAGAAGAATAATCGCTAGGGCCGGGGTTAGAATTTAGGGTATGGATTGGGCCATTAGTGCACGGGCCCACTCACGCCGCTGGGCCCTGCCCCAACACCAAGTGTGTCCAGGTAGAAGCTTCGCCGGTCTCGTGGTTGCAAGTACCGGCGATGAATTCGTAGTAGGACGCCGGCACACGCTTTTTCGCTAAGACGCACTCATGTTAGAAAGAAAGTACAAAGGACTGACAAGTGACAACGATCTTTTCCGTTTGTTCGTCCCTCTTGCGAAAAAAATTAATTGCAAAGCTTCACCCTCGCATATTAGACCGATAAAAGGATCATCATAATTTGCATGCAGACCTCACGCCATTGCTGTACTGTTTGAGAAGGTTGCGGCCGTGCATGGAACTTTTTGGTTTTTTTTTTGCCCCGTCGGCCGAATGCCGGATTTGCCCACTGGCAAGCGAAATGCCAGATTCGACCGCCTCGTGCCTCCCGAGAGCGCACTAGCCCCCTTACATGCGCTCGGGGGCAGCGTCAGCCACCTGGTACGCTCGGAGGCGCACAAGGTTGCCGCTGTACCGCACTGGGGGACAGCATGAGGTTCCCTCCACTGTAGAGATTTTTTTTTGAGGAAAACATATTTAAAAATGTTTTATGTGGGAATTTTTAGATATGGGTAATGAGCTTTGAAAGATATAATTTTTTGTGGAGCTTCGTAACATAGTGTAGTTGTTTATGTAAATTTGTTTTGTAATTTTAAACGTTTAGAATTTTCTCCATAATTTATTTACATATACTATCTGCATGATTTTTTAATATAGAAAATGATGTCCAAATATTTTGAAATTTATTTTGAAAGCTCCTTACGCAGTGTACTTGGTTGTAAATTTTTTTCCAAAATTTTATACGCTCTAAAAAATTGCCTCAAACATTGAGAGTTTACGTCTCAGAAATTATGACATTACATTTCGGAAATTAGGGTTTCATGATTTCATATTACTTGGAATGCGGGAATTTTATATGTTTCAAAATTAGGATTTCAAGATTTCATATGATGAAGGCCATTCTTCAAGACAGAGTTTCTCTTCTAAACGATTACTCAGAGGGCTTGGTGCTAAGAAGATCAAACCTTCCAAGGGCACCATGATCGCTCACGCGAGTACGATTGGATGATAAGTCAGAGCTTTAGAGAAGCTCTTAACCACAATGAAGACAAACCAAGCTGACTCGATTAGAGAGGTTGTTAAGAGTGTCGTAAGCTAGTCCTTGGCAAAACTCAAGGCATGCGACCACAGCCTCAATCTTCGATCGATCGATTATTGCTTCGACTGCTCTGAAGCAGACGTAGCCTGTTTGATCGAAGAGATGAAGCCAGCTGGTTGAAAGATCATGGAGGATATACAAATTGACTCTGCTTCATTGGAGTAGTTTGTAATAGGGAACTTTGTAAAAAACAAACCTTTTGTTAATGAAAGTCTTCTTTGTTTTCCTGCAATTCATATTGTTGAGGAGTTAGTACTCGTAAGACAAAAAAGAAATAAAAGAAAGTGAGAATATGACAAAGAATCAAAGTTATAGTAATAACTCTATCCTAGCCCCCGACTATTTACTTAGTTTATACGGATAAAATAAGCAAATATCACAGAATAAGGTATGTAGAGGAGTAGTTTATCTGACTATTGTTGTCGACTTTGATTGTTATGTTCTGGTAGCAAAAGTTAGGAATGAGTCAATGCTAGGAATCTCCTTCTAGTGGGCAGGGCCACGTGCAGAGAGGAGAGACTTTTACTAGGTGATGTTACCTTTCTTCGACCAGGTTAATCAAATTGAAGGCATAAACGAGGATAGGATAATCACTCAGAATAGGGTATGTAGACATCAGAGCAGTTCATTCATCTATCATTGTCGACTTTGATTGTCATGTTCTGGTAGCAATAGTTAGGAATAAGTCGACGTTAGAAAGCTCCTTCTAGTGGGCAGGACCACATGCAGAGAGGAGAGACTTCGACAAGGTGATGTTACCTTTCTTTGACTAGGTTTAATCAAATTGGGGTCATAAACAAGAATAGGGCAAACACTTAGAGATTTTATTCATTTGACTTTTCATGGTAAACACAATTGTTGTTTACTGATAGTAAGAATTGGAAATGATGCAACGCTAGGAAGCCTCTTCTAGCTGGCATGACTAGTGTAGAGAGGAGAGACTTTGACTAGGTGATGTTTCTTTCTTCGATCTGGTTTGAACATATTGGATGTACCAGAGGTGGATGAAGAAACGTAAAATAAGTTTTTCTCCACATACGATAATAAAGATTGAACAAACTAAAAATTTTATTGAAAGAGTAGAAAAGTTATACAAAGAACTTACGCAAGTGGTCGATATTCCAAAAGTTTGAGAGAATCTAGCCGTCTTCCCTAGCAAGTCGTATCGAGCCTAGTCATGTAACTTCGACCACTATGAAAGGGCCTTCCCACTTGGGGCAAAGCTTGTTCCGATTAGACTAGAATTGAATTTTCTTCAATATCAAGTCACCTACAGCAAGGCTGCAAGGTTGAACTTTACGATCGTAGTATTTACGCATGACTTGTTGGTAGACAGCCAAACAAATTAAGGCTTGATTCCTCTTCTCTTCGAGTGATGTATGTCATCTGCTCGAACTTGCTCTTGGTTGGAGTTGTCGAAGTTCTCGACCCTTGTCGACTGAATCTTTAGTTCTAGAGAAAGCATGGCTTCAGCCCTAAAAACTACGAAGAATGGAGTTTCACCTGTTGCCCGACTAGGCGTTGTGCGAAATGCCTATAATACCGAAGGTAATTCTTGTACCCAAGCCCGTGAGCGCTTTACAAGCTAGTCGAAGAGCCAAGTTTTAATCCATTGCATTATTTGGTCATTCACTTTTTGGACTGCCCCATTGCTTTGAGGATAGTCGACAGAAGCAAAACATAACTTGGTACCCAATTCCTCGTAAAATTCTTGAAACTTTACACTCGAGAATTGCTTACCGTTATATGTAATTATTCAACTTGGTACCCCAAATCGAGTTATTACACTTTTCATCATGAACCGTTTAGCGGCTTCCATTATTATCCTAGTGATAGGTTCGGCTTCAATCCATTTTGGGAATGTATCAATAGCTGCAAAAAGGAATTCGAAGCCCCCTGGTGCTTTTGGGAATGATCCTAAGATGTCAAGACCCCAGATCGCAAAAGGCCATGATAAAGGTATAGTATGTAGAGCCTGAATTGGTTGGTGTATTTGCCTGCTATAAAACTGGTATTGTACACACTTCTTAACCAGCTCTTTGGTGTCGTTAAGGGCTGTTGGCTAGTAAAAACCTTCTTGAAAGGCTTTTCCAACTAGCATTTTGTAAGAAGCATGTGCTCCGCAAATACCCCCATGTATGTCGTGAAGGAGTTGTAATATTTCTTTCTGCAATATGCCTCGCATGAGAACCCCTTGAGTACTCCATTTATAGACTACCCCATCTACCAAAGTATACATTTTGGCCTTACGGGATAAACAATTTGCTTCAAGATCGTCGCTGGGTATTAAACCCTTCTGAAGATACTCGTAGATGGGTTCCATCTAGGTATCCTCGCACTCGAGAGAGGCTGTCTCATTAGGAGTTGTTTCTTGTGTTTTGATCAGAGATGGCTCCTGGAGTTGCTCCAAAAAAACTCCTGTTGGTACTTGTGATCGGGAAGAAGCCATTTGAGACAACTGTTCAGCGAGAAAATTATCCTTTCGAGGGATATATTGTATCTCAAAATCGAAAATATGCTTCTCAAGCCTTCTGACTTCCAACAAGTATTGAAACATGGTCGTACTAGAGCATTGTACTCTTTTCCGACCTGATTCACGACTAGTTGAGAGTCTCTTCTCACGAGTAGTCGACGAATCTCGAGCACTTTCACAGCTCGTATACCAACCAACAAACCTTCGTATTCAACCACGTTATTAGTGGCTGGAAAGTTTAATTGAATGTCATACTTTAACATCTCTCTTGTAGGATATTTCAGGACCACCCCAGCCCCCCGACCCACTAAGCGTAAGTGACCCGTCAAAGCACATCATCCACTGGTCATGGAAAGTGTACTAGGGATCCTGAACAGGTTCATGATTTATCCATTTGGTGATAAAGTCTATCAAGATCTGGGATTTAATGGCCGTTCGGGACACTAAATGGAGATTGAACTCCCCAAGTTCTACCGACCATTTTGCCATGCGTTCCACCGCTTTCCTGTTCTAGAGGATCTCTCCTAAGAGAAACTCAGACATCATAATAATTTTGTGCATATGAAAATAATGCCTCAGTTTCCTCGAAGACACGAGGAGGGCATATAATTTTTTTTGAATCTAAAGGTAGAGCTCCTTACACCCGTGTAAAACATCACTTACATAGTAGACTGATCGCTGGGCGTTCCCGCGTTTTATGACCAGTACCGCGCTTAGTGCCTATGACGTGGTATCTAGATATATTAAGAGTGTCTCTTCGGATTCATAGAAACTAGAATAGGAGCACTCATAAGATATCTCTTGACATCCTCGAAGACATCGTTAGCCTCTTTTGACCACTCGAACATCTCGTGCTTCCTTAGAAGTTTGAAGAAAGGAAGTTCTTTTTCCCCAGTCGTGCGATGAAACGACTTAAAGCAACCATACACCCTGTGAGTTTTTGGACTTCTTTCTTAGTGGTCGGAGGGTGCATTTGCTCAATGCCCTTTATCTTTTCAGGATTTGCCTCGATACCTCTTGCCGAAACAAGGAATCCGAGCAATTTTCGTGAAAAAACTCTGAATACACACTTCTCAGGATTGAGTTTCAAGCGGTGTTTTCTGAGGTTGTTGAATGTTTCCTGCAGGTCTGAAATGTGATTAAGTCATTTGATGCCTTTTATGACTAAATCATCAATATATGCTTCTAAATTTCGGCCTAGTTGAAGGAAAAAAGTCAATTGCATCAAACGCTGAAAAGTTGGACCAAAATTTTTGAAATCAAATGGCATTGTGAAATAGCAAAATATTCCAAATGGTGTGATAAATGCGGTCCTCTCTTCATCTTCTAGAGACATACTAATCTGATGATAACTAGAGTATGCATATAGAAAACATAATGTTTCACAACTAGTAGTGGAGTCAACGAGTTGATCGATATAGGGAAGAGGGAAATCATCATTTGGACAAGCTTTATTAAGATCAAATAGTCTATGCAGATATGCCACTTACCATTAGACTTCTTAACTATTATAGAGTTAGCCAACCACTCTGAGTGATTAACCTCTCTTATAAAGCATGCTTTCAATAGCTTGTCCAATTCAAACCTAATAGCCTCCTGTCGATCAGGTGCAAATCTTTGTAACTTTTGTTTTATGGGTTTTTTTGTCAGGCCGTAGAGCTAGTTTATGCTCGATCACTTCCCTGGGACCTCGGGCATGTAGGATAGTTGCCACGTGAAAATATATGCGTTTACCCAGAGGAAGGTGATGAGAGCATCTTTCTATGCAGGGTCAGAAGTAACCCCAATACGAATGGTCTTTGAAGTCTCCTCTAGATTTAGAGGGACTTCTTTGACTTGCTCATTTGGCTTTGGCGTAGCTTTAGGCTTCGAGCGCTTGGTCGAAGGCTGCGCCTTGCTTGCTTCTCAAGTTGGTAGTTGGTCGACCATCTTAGGGGACTTGCGGTGACATGTAAGCACCATCTTTTTTATCATAGCAGACTATGATCACTCTTTTGGGACCTGGTATCTTAAGACATTGATATGCATACTGAGCAACTATCAAGGAGTGTATCAGAGTTGGTCATCCAAGTATGGCGTTACACGTCGTGTCAAAATTGACCACATCAAAGGAGATTTTCTCTGTCCTGAAATTGCCTGGAGAACCAAACATAACAGGAAGAGAAATTTAGCCAATTGTCTTGGCCGAAGACCCTGGTATGATCTCATGGAATGAGTATCATATAGGCTTTATTCTAGTCCAAGGAACTTGCATCTCGTCTAGATCACTTACAAATAAGATATTTAGAGAACTACCACCATCGATCAACACTTGATTTACTCAACAATTGTTGATGATGGGCTCGACCATGATCAAAAACTGACTTGCTTGAGTCAAAGGGATCTAACAGTCACTTTTCTCAAAGGAGATTATGACTTCCTACCACTTAGGAAGATAATTAACAAGAGGAGGGTCAATGGAGTTTACCTCTCTTGTGGCAGCCTTATACTATTGCTTTGACTCGTATGCCTAGGATCCTCCATAGATATGCTTGATGGTGTGCTTTGGATCCTAGAACGACATCTTCTTGTCATCGTTCGACTACTTTCGACCACTCGTTTGTCTTAACTCTTAGAGTGTATGGAGTGGTCCTTTGCCGGAGTAGTAGTCCTCAAGTTTTCATTAGAAAACTTGGTATTTGCGAAGGTCGTGTCTATCCCTTTTATGAAAGGGACACCACTTAAGCTTGTGTTTTCGCATGGGGATTTTGGCCTTGCCCCAGTCGAAGTATGTTTGGGATTTTGTGGCTCCTTTTTGCCCACGGCCAAGACCTCCTTGGAGCTTCCAGCTTGAAGCTTTTGACTTTTTGCCTTATTCTTAGATTTCTTGACTTTCTCCTTCATTTTACTACCTTCGCCTACCTATTTGGCACTTTGATCAGCTTGGTTGATGGTTTTGCTCCACTCGACTACTTCAGCAGCAGTTACATAATGATCAGCCATCTCGAAGACCTCGACGACTATAGTCAGAGGATTTAAGGCAATGTCTTATGTGAACCTCCTATTGCGGACTCCCTGCTTAAATGCCCCGATGACAAAAGCATCAGAAACCTCTAGAATGGGAATTACAAACCTGACTGAAATGTCTGATGAATTATCGTAGGGTTTTGTTGCTGTTTTGCTTCATCCGGTGTAGGTCGTCTTCCTTCTTAGGGTGGTGTATGTGCCCTGGAAATTGGCCAGAAGAAGGTCACAGAGATGTTGTCATGAATGGACCAACTCTAATGGTTGATTCGACAACCACGATCGAGTGGATCCCTCAAGCACAGTCGGAAGGTAGTTTGCCATAACATGCTCTCCTCCTATTGCTTCTCGAACTGTGGTTGTGTAGATCTGAAGAAATTTGATGGGGTTTTGGGCCCTATCAAGCTTCTCCATGTTTATCGGTCAAAACCACAGTGGCCAACGTATTGCTCGGAGTTCTGTCATGAACGCCTGACAACCGGTAACAACGTCATGACGTCTCCTTTGTAGGAAAGGATGATTGGCATCTCCAGGCCACCATACTCAACGATACCCGGTAGTTGATGGACCTGACCTATAATAGGTCTCATCCATATGAGGGTAATACTCCTCGTATTCCATTTAATGCTTCAGATTTCTTGCTCAAAGCGGCGATCGACCATCAACTCTAAAAGCTTTTCGATCTGGGGATGCACGAAGTACTCTCCTTCCACTGGGGTTATGATTTGGAGAATGACATGGCCTGTCATCATGTCAATTTCTATGAGGTGAGTTTTGCCAATGACTAGACGCAGTCACACCTACATGACTCCCAGAGTTGTGTCGGCGAGGTTGCTCGAGTCTGGCCATCATGCTTCGGAGTCTTCGCGTGATCCCTTCATCGAAGTGGTCGTAACCCGATGCTCGAGCAAGCTCTTGATTTAGATTTTCGAGCAAGTTGTTTATGCATTGAAGCTCTAGAGCTTCCTCAAATTGGTACTAGATGCGTGCAGGTAAAAACCTCTGGGAAGCCAATCTTCTCCTTTGTATGGTATTAGGATCATCAGAGTACTCACCTGGCTCATCACTAGAGGTCTCCTCGCCATCACCACGAGGGGTCGTAGTGTGTGAGCGGCAGAGAGCACTGCTAGGCCTTCCTCCGAGAGTGTGATTAGTATCTGAGGGGAGGGCGAAAACCTCCCGAACATGATCTCTACTCACGTCACACACCTCCTAGCTTGAGGAGTCATCAAATGATAGAGCCTCACGACGCGGAATTGGCCTCTCCAGAAAGGGGAGTTCTCGGTTATAACCGTCTCCGATCGAGTTGAACCCTGTAAGAGTACGGACGGATTCATAGGGAGCCCTCCCACATTCTCTGCGGGGATAACTGAGTGTCACGACCACCAGCTGTTGATGGATTCCCAGAATGATAGATTTCAGGGCTTGCTAACCGGGATCGAGTGGTCGATGAGGTACTTGAACACTTGGAGGTGAATCTCTCCTCATGTTGTGGACCTGCCTTGGTGCAATCCTGTTTATGGTCGGATTGACCCTTAATCTCTAGGGAAACTATTTTTTCCATTGAGCGTAATGTTGTGGGACATAAGAATACCTCCTCAATCTTATCCATGGTGCAATCTCTGGGATCTCGTGATGGATCTCCAGAGACAGCCTCACCATTGGATGAAAGCATGGTCTGCTCGTTGTCGTAGCAGGCATCCATGTCAAGATCTGTATAGTCGGCCATATCGAACTAGTTCTTCTTGTTTCACTCTCTTGCCACGAGGACATAAAAAAGAAGAGAATTTGCTGACAAGGAATTATTGGAGTTTTGGCGAAGATGTTCCCCACAGACGGTGCCAACTATCGATGTTTTAGTATGGATCTTAGTATGATTTGTTTGTGTTTTGGGCAACTCTTGAAGACCTGGCTACGATCACGTAGAGAAAAGACACAGGGGTTTTTATACAGGTTTGGGCCTTTTGCTGTGAAAATGACAACCCTACTTTCTATGTGGATATTGTTCAATAAATTGGTTACAACGGACAAAGTAATGCAAAATGTCTTACTGTACTGCTATTCTCCCTTAGGTCTATCCCTGTCTTCCCTTTTTCCCCTGACGTCCACCTTTATATAGCTTGTATGGCAGCAAAGGTTTCTCCTTTTCAAGAGATGGTTTAACATTTTGAATGATAACCGTCCAACGGGAGTTATTAGAGACGTGGTATCTCACTCATCATGCAACGGTTATGCCAGGGTGAAGTTATGTGCACTTATTCTAGAGAATAAATACTCATGCTAACTGCCTTGTCAGATAGGCCCATGATGCAATGGGTTATCGTAGACAAGTCAGTTAGAGTTTAGCTTAGTCGTAGGAGGATCTATGACCACAAGGTGGTCGCATGATAACTTACGACTATGTTATGGTCATAAGAGAATTTACGACTATAAGGTGGTCATAGGAAAGGCTTACGACCAAGGAGTGGTTGTTGTAGAAGAACTTACGACCATGTCATAATCGTAGGGGAACTTACGACTATAGAGTTGTGGTAGAAGAGCTTACAACTAAAGAGTTTACGACTAAGGAGATGTCATAGAAGAGTTTACGACTAAAGGTTTGTCGTAGAAGAGTTTACGACTAAGGGGTTGTCGTAGAAGAGATTACGACTGAGGAGTTATAGTAGAAGAGCTTACGACTAAAGGGTAGTTGTAGAATTTTGAAATCTCTCCCTTGTAGATAAGGGGTATACTCGTGAAGTATAATGACGTAACCATATTATTTACAGATAATTAATAATTTGAGGATTGGTTATATCCTCGTCACTACTGTTTTTGTCCAACTCCAAGGTAAAAATAACCTTACTGCAATTCAAATATAAATATATTTTTACAAATTGATAATTTAAATAAACAAAATGCCCGTTAAGTAATAGTTTTGCAGCGCACGCAAAAAACACCCTACATATAAAGTAATAATTATTTTCTAACGCAAATAATGTAACAACTCCGTTTGCATGCAAATTCAATTAAGAATGCATAAGCAATGGCATGTGTAGATTTACCATCACTAATAAGTAATTAATGACAGTAACAACGCTCTATCTTCTAGGTCAACTAAGGGCACAGACCAACTACACAAGGCTAAGTACCATCTTTTCATATTAACAAGCTACCATTTTCTAATTAGATGCTAATCACGTTGCTAAAAAAATTGGCGCATGTTGGTGAAAATTACCTCTTCCGGATGCTCAAAAGCCGATCTGCAATTTTTTCAACCGTGCAAACTTCAAATTACAAATTAAAACCACTCAAAAATCTAGTGGTTTTACGGCCTTCCTTCCTTCTCTGCTGGCCCTCTCAGTCTCTCGTTCTTGGCTCAATGAAAATAAAATGGCGCTACCTCTGAAAACGAACCCTAGACCATTTTATCGTAGAGCAAGCCGCATGGGGGCAGGCGGATGCGCAGCAGGGGAACCAGCCCATGGAGTCATGCATGTGTGTGTGTGTGTTGGGGGGAGGGGGCAAAACGACGCACAGGGGGACGGCTCACGCGGCCGAGAGGCGTGGTAGGGGAGGCTCACGCGCCTGGGGAGCGCATCATCCCCCTCGCGTGATCCCCGAGTACACCAGCGGGGTCATGCGGCCAGGAGGCGCATCAGGAGGCTTCGTGTGGGCTATGGGAGGGGGCAAAAATGGTATTTTTCAAGAATGGGGCCAGATCTAGTATTTCGGTGGCACATGGCTAAAATGGCCAAAAATTCCCATGCATGCTGCTAGACCTAACCCACTCATTGCAAATTCTTTTCCCAGTTTAATTTAACGCAAGATGATGCTACATGATTAATCGTACGTACGGACGCCCATTGAAAAATCCATGCACGGTTATTAATTTACGCGGCCCACTCGTACATTCTTTTCAGTGCGTCCCAGGGTACTTGTGAAGGAAGCAAGAATCCAACCAAAGTTACACGGCTTCTTAATTAGGGTTTTGATTAAACGAATGCTAGCTTTGTGTTTCTTCTTTAGTTTGCTTTGATGCAAAGCCTATATCTAACGTGCATGCATGGTACAAGCGTATAGCCTTTCCAGTTTATGAACATAGGGTGTAATTTTTGAACACCATTTGGAATAACTTGTGCGCGGAACTGCAAAATATATGCTTTATTCCCTTGAACTCTTTCATTTTGAACAGGCATATATAGATGGCAAACTTTACATGCGTTTAGCAAAAGGTAAAGCTAGCAACCACTTCTCTCAAAGTAAACGAAAAACCTTTGTTTCCTTAACCCTACAGGTCAAAGCTTCAAGTTGCTAAGCAGTTGGCAATCTGGATCTAAGTCAGAAAGCAGTAGACGGCCGAAAAAGTGTCCTAAATGGAAGTACTCAATTTTGTGAGTTTGTGGAATACCTTGTATCTTTGACTGATGGCCAGAGTTTTGATTGTAACCGATCATAATTTAGGCCGGCTATTTATGTGGATTTTCCACTATGATTTCAAGATTTGAAATTGTCATATGTGAGTTGTGAGCTTTAAGATTACTATGCTAACCAATTGTTTGCACCCTTTTAAGAAAATTTGGCATGTACATGGAAACTTACTTGGTGTCAAATGATTTTTTTCGTCATGCAAATGAAAGCTAAGAATCTCAACCGGCCGGCCAAAACTTTGATTTAGTTAGGCACGAAAGAGCGAGGGTTAATACCCTTTCACTTGTTGTCACCTTTGAAAGCGCAAAGGCGTGACGAATGTTGTGACAAGTCAAACTTGATAACTTAGTTTGTAAGAGAATGTTTGTGAGATTGCAATGTCCTCTCATGCCCTCGATGGATTATTCTACAATCCAAACATTCTCCTCATAGGACGTGCAAGTTTGGTAGAGCCTTTGCAAGCATCTCATCTATCCTCGCTTTTCTTCAAACTTTTTAAAGTGAACTCATTTTCCTAAAATAAAATGATGCTTTCTTTATCATGGAAGGTTCTCAACATGCTTTCTTTAAACTTGATAACTTAGTGCTTGCTTAATTGAAGTGTTTAATACCAAAATGTCCCTATACCCTCCTTTTTTTGGGCAAAGTTTAAAGATTTTTAGCATGGATAGATTTTAGTATTTGGGGTTGCAATGATGCCTATACCTTGCTGATGTGACACCTTGCCTTCGAGGAACCTTTTAAATCAGGAGGTTAATCATACAAGATCATGATTAAATTTGTCATATTTTGGACCCGACAAAATCGTGCGTACATGATACTGTAGTACACACGCGACGTACTCGCCTCATGGTGTTTGGTACTTGGTAGAGAGAGAGAGTCCGATTGAGATCCACGACATCACACTCAGTTCCTGCCTTTTCTGTTTACAAATGAATGTTTCAGGTTGGGTTCTGATGCTTCTACTGTATTTGGTTTTCGTAAGCAGATATGTTGTTTTGTTTGGTGAGCAACAGGAGATCTTTTCACAGAAAAAAATGCATTTTTTTGGTTTTGAAGCCAATGACGACAATTCTTTTTTTAAGACAATAGGAGCCACCCAGCTTTATTAGGAAAGCCTAAGTTCAGAGTGTACAGGGTAATACAAGGAAGTATTTCCCTACGTAGGTACAGGTAATAAGCAAACGGCACGCAGGCCCGGTTTTCATATTTCCTACATGAAGACATGACCACAATTCTTCATATTAACTAGGTTGTTCTTATCCGTAATATTCCCGAACTTCCTAACAAGATTTATCCAGCAGATAAAAATAGGACGAATCTACTCTATCTCAAACGATATCTGTTAACTAATCAAACAGCGGCAATATAGCAACCCCACATATAGTCCGAGTTTTTTTTTTTTGTTGAGGATGATCCAAGTTTGGATCGCCCACTCGCCAAAAAAAAAAAAAGTATGGATCTGCCGTCCGTTTGATAATGAAGGGTCGCCTTTCTCTCTGCCATAGTTACTGTTATGCACGCGGAAAATAGTCCTACAGGACTCAGATCCTATGCATATGAGGTTGGATTTAAGTTTTCGACAAAGGCGAAAGCATACCCACAAGTAGGGAAAACATTTTCAGTTTAAACATTTTTTCGGACCCCTCCAAGAAATCTGAAATTCAGATATTTTCAGTAAATTTGAGTCGAAACATTCAAAATACCATTCAAATTCAAGAAATACATACAATTTTGGAGCCGCTTCTTCCTCAGCACCACCTCCCCCTCTCGCATCGACGCCGCCTCCCCTCCCGTAGCCAGAGCCACCTCCCCCTCTGCAGCCAACGCCACCTCCCCTTATACTGCCCGTATCGGGCCATCGGAATCCAGAGTGTGTTGTCTTCAATGGAGAAGATACTGATGGTCTCTTGCCCACCGAGGTGGAGTAGCAGAAAGGGCACCAAGAAGAGCAATTGATGAAGCGATGGGGTTCTGATCATTCGATGAGAAGGATAATTTCGATTGGCGATGATCAACTCTCACGATCCAGGCTACGAACGCATCACGTACGAACCAAGCAATCGCTGAACTAATCACCAAGTCGTTATCAACCGTGCCAAGAGCGCAATTGACCTGACCACGAAGGTCTATTCCTGTATGCAACCGAAGAACACGCAAGAACAAGATCACAAGCAATCTGAAATTGCAAATATATAAATTGAGTTCAAAAGGTGGGATTTCGCTGAGGTTCTTTACGGTTGGTCTAGTCGACATAAGCAAATAACAAGAGTTTTCACAATGAAAAAACTAAGCAAACGAAATACAAGAAAACCAGAAGGGTGCAGCCTCCTTAAATAGGGGAGGGAAAGCCGCACAAAACTAAGAAATAAGAGGTGGTACTATTCATGGTAATGTTCACATGAATAGTGCGGTCGTGAACAGTACGGGCCTAGAAAGGGGGCGCCTTCTCCTGGGGCCCAAGCATTACAAGGCTCAAGTTGGCCCAAACAGGTGACACAACACCTTCTTTGAGTGATTGCGATGTGCACAAGAGGAATTTGGAGATGAGGTCAGATCCATTGGAAAGAGGATGAGAAAAGATTTCCATCGAGTACTCATGGGCCTCAAATGGACTCCGTATGTGAAAGTTATGCACGTTTGAAGTTGGTGCTGTCTTCGGAGGCCGAATTGAATCACACATGTGTGTCTTCATGATCAGCTCCTAAGTTCCTAAGTAAAAGAACATCACATGCATTAGGCAGTAGCATATTCTCATAAGAAACTAAATGTACTCCTAGAAATGAAGTTACCTGATAGTTCAATTGTTGTGCACGAGCTCGTGTGATTGGACCTTGCAAGTATATATGTTTAGATCCATTGGTTGTACGCATGGAAGTGATGTCCTCATCAGCACCAACTGGTGTCACAGACCGATGATGGCGTGGAGGGTGAGGTGGCCGAGGATGAAGATGGCGAGGGAGTTGGTGAGGAGGTAGGCGAGGGAGTTGGCAGGCCGTCGGCTTATTCATGTGGGAGGGATGGGTTCGGTGAGCTAAATTTTTTGAAGTGGGCCAAAATTTTTGGCCGGAATGGACTTCTTTCGTGATGGGCCGAGAAAACTGGAAATCACCTAAAAATCGTGAATTTCAGCCTAAAAAAATATTCCCTATCCACAAGTACCAAACACGTACACTGACAAAACAAATCGATATGCTTCTCCCATTCTTGCTCCATCTGTTATCGCAGCCTAGGTGCCTCCTGCTAGCCCGTCTAGCTCTACTCCGTGAGTTGAGCCCAGCTAGACCGCTTGTAACATCCCGGCCCATCCTCTGAGTCCGGAATATTACCACCATTCCATTCCATTACCATTTTCACTGTTGCTAAAAGATTTAGGCAACAACTGCTCTATTTACATCTCAGCAACACAATAAATACCATACCATTTTTAACACTCACTACTCTAGCATGCCATTAAAGTTTAAATACATTAATTGAAGGTGATGTGCAGGTTACTGTTTGTACATGGAAATATATATGTGCTACTCTCTCCCATGCATGTCGTCTTTAATGCTCACAAAAAACACAAATAAAAAAGGGTGAGTCCGAAGACTCAGCAAGCACACGATAAAATTGTGGCATCAATATTGCAATTCAATCCATTCCATGATTGTGGACTGTAAATCATTATCTCTGTAACTATTTCACTATATCCGATCACTTTCATGCAATGCGATGCGTTTATAATTGTATCCCTTTCTCTGTCACTTTCATGCAATGCAATGCGATGTGTCTGTAAACGTATCTTATAATGATATAGCGGAGTGTTAACCCGTCATGAACCACTCAATCGCCCTGTCCTCTTCTATACGGGGGGTCTCAACCTCCACTCCCGTGGAGTGCCTACCGAGGTAGGTCTTTATCTTCCACTCTTTGGGGATACCTACCCGTGGTAGGTCCTGTGTATGAGTGCAATACATAATGCAATACTCTTCCAATGTTGGCATTTACTTATAAGCAGCACTCATTGGGGTATGATTAGTATGTAATCATGTATATATCCCATAAATGTTGTAAATTATGGCATGAAAATAGTACTACCAAGCATTCATCATAATCCACTATTCTACTATTCACTTGCCTGTTACCCGGGTGGACGATGCGTGGATGGCACCAAACCCAAACCGCCACATGTACAAGCATCACCCAACCTCAATACATTATAGCAATATGCGCACATAGATGTACGACACCGTTCCTATGCGCAAACCCTACACAAGCATCAGAATGCTTGGGTAAAAGATCTGCGAAAATAAAATTATATCGCACACAATTAGCCCCTTTTTCGTCCTTTTTCTACCCGACTAAAGCACCCATGCTTCTCTTTTCCCCTTTCTTATCTCTTCCCCTCCTTCACTTCACTTCACTTCCCGTCACCTCACCTCCTTCTCGATCTTCTCCTCCTCCTCGGATCTCCCCAATCCGACTCCACCTCCCCTGGCTCCCTGATCTGGTGCCATCCTCCCCTCACTTCCCCTCCTCCTCCCGTCACTTGGACCGTGCCCCCTTGTAATTTCCCAAGTGTTGCCCCTCTCTCTCCTAGTCTACACACCGTCATCGCCTTCTTAGGCTCGCCGACCACGGCTTGCTGTCGGCAGAGGGCTCGGTGCCTCACCTCCGTTTGCTGGTCCCTGTTGTCCCCCGGCCTTTCTACACTCAAGAAGGTAAACCACAATTTGGTGCATGATGTTTTACTGTAGTGTTTGGAAACTTACCGGTTCCCTAAATCCACGTTGAGATAATCCCAACGAATTAGAACAGCTCCACAAATTAAGCCTAAGTACCTCAATCCACTAAGATTGCTCTTCCTCCGCTCCAGAGATGATGAGCACCACACCACTCACAACAAGTCGAACCTTCTCATAAGCTTCTTGAGAAGATCACCAGACCACCACGCCTTTGAAGCCATCTAGGAGTTGGTGACCTCCAAGAGTAACAAATCGGAGACCCTCGCTTGAATGAATGAACTATCACTACTCAAATGACATAAAGTCCACTACGAAGTACAACACATGCACAAAGTTCACCACCAACACCTTTGCCTTGTGCATACTATTGAAGCTTGATGACACACATATCAACTTCAAGTTTGGGTTTTTGACTTTATTCATCATCATATGATGTCTTTTCTTTGACTTGAGGACGATCAACCATATGAAGTCTTCTCAAGTCATCCATCACTGTGGGACACATCCTATTCATCCATCTCAATGAAAATATTAGTCCCACAGTTTGATTGTTATTAATTACCAAAATATATCATTAACTCATAATGATATGTGTAGATCCTTCAATATCCCCCCTTTTTGGTAATTGATGGCAATACTCAACAAGCAATGAAGTAGAAATTAGTTTTTGGAGTATACACTTTGTACATAACAAATGTATACTCTAGGATAGGCTTTGAAAGTATTAAATTCATTCTATTTGTGCACAAGATGAATTTGAGCTTAATGCTAGGCAAACCCGCAATATATAGAGAAAGCTCCCCCTAAATACCTGCATAAGGATTTAAAAAAAGTCCATGCACATATATGTGGACTTTGTGAATTTTGACGTAGTTTCCTCTATACTTTGGATCCGAGGAGGCATGTCAATAATAACAATATAATCAATAATAACTACATTAATGTAAGCATGTATGCATCTATATGAGAAGGATCCAAAAGAACACAATTTGGATAAAGATTACAAGATAAACAACGAAAGTCCAAATAGAAGCATAAACATTCAAAGAGTTATCGATAGATATTCAACCTCACAAAAGGTTTAAATAAGCTTACAAGATAATGTTACAAGAACACATAAGCTTATCCTCACAAAAGCTCATAAAAGGTCTACTGACCTACAATAGTACCATAATAGTAGAGATTCACTTCTAATCTTCTATTCTCCTTCCTTTTCCTACTTTCTTTCTCCTTCTCCCCCTTTAGCATCAAGAACCAAAAAGGAAAGTTTAGCCAACAAGAAGATCACTGAGAAGGATGAGAAGGGCCAAACCACTTAGAAGAGTACTCACATTGAGGGGGAGCACAGGAGGAGGAACCACCATGTGCATCACGACAACGATAAATTGGAAGAGGATCATCTCTCTTAACACGACTTAGCTTGTTTCGGTAATCAATCACTCCTCGCTCAACTACTTCAAGTCTTGAATTCCATCTGGCTTGTGAGACAAGTGCCTCATGTTGACTTATTTCTATGTTTGTAAGAATCAACTCTAGCAAGCACGCAGGGGAGATGGCCAAGGCTGTAGCGGACTTCATTCATGAAAGCATCATCAAAGAATTGTTGATGTGCCTGCTGCTATGGGGGCTCTTGTTGCTGCCCTACATGTTCATGAACTTGTCCCACATGCTATTGTGGAGGTACTTGAGAGTATAAGCGTCTCTAGGATGATATTCTTTATGCTTCATATTGCAAGCAACATCAAAACTAGTCTTGTCTATGATGAGTTTCATTATGTATGGGGCATAATAAATACTCTTTTCTTTGTCTCCTTTGAAATACCAATTTCTCTTATCATTAAATTCATAATATCAAAATGAGTGCCATCCATAATGTACTTTATAACATTCCAAACTCTAACATGGATCTCATCATTATTTCCACTTCTTGGAAAAAGTGTGCTCTCATGATCCGGTTTATAATGCTTGGAAGAGGGAGAAGTCCGACACTTCTATGCACAAATCTCTAATTTGGATCATAAAATTCATCAAAGAGGTACAAGATTTTGACATGTACCTTAATCCCACATGAAGCTCGAATGCCCAAGAAAATTTTAAACTCTTTCTTGGTAGTTGAACCCACATAGTCCCGGTCATCCAAGAGAGAAAACCATGCTCAGGGGACACATATACGGTATCATAGAACTGCTTGAGAGCCTTTGCGTGATAGTCATATTTCAAAGTTACAAATTCTTCCAAGTGGACTCACCGAAGGAGAGAGTAGAGACCATTAAGAGTGGATTTTTGTTCAAGAAAACCCATGTGACAAATCGATCATTTGCAAACTACTTTGTTTCATACACCTGATGATATATGTCTTGTTGAAACAAGGTGTGAAAGAGATGTTGAGTTGCCTTATGAGGAAGTTGGAATTGATCTACATGTCTTAGAGTGGCATAATCCTCATGACTCAGCTTGGAAATGTCAACGCGAGTAGCAATTTGTTCTTCCTCATAATCAACATTTTCTTCTTTATCATCTTCATTTTCTTTCTCAACATCCATTTCGACTTCTTCACCGCCGTCACCTTCACGACATCTCGATTGTGCTTAAAGGCCTCAGTTTCTTGATCATTGTTTTGAGGCTAAGAGGATGTCTTTCAGGGGCAGGATGATGTGCTCTGGAAAAGAGGGAACTGCATTTTTGCGACATGATTCCTTAGTCCTCGGCATTTTGTCGACAAGGGAGGATCAAATAAGGAATTATATGGCAGCAGAGGAGAGTTACCAACAAACTAGCAAGGTCACAAATTTTAGGGCAAAATTTTGATAGACCAATGCTAGGGAACAGAGGGTAGTCCTTTAGGTAGTTCCAATCTAGTTGCTCAACATGGATTTTCCAAAGATATATAAGATTTTTAAGGCATAGACCACAAACCCTAGAATCTTGGAAAATATGAAATGAGAGCAATGCAAGTAGATGAAGAGATATTACCAGTTAGAAATGAGAAAGAATGGTGCTTGTGAGTAAAGAGCATGAATGTCTTGACCGGATTCGAAGGGTACCTTCCACCTAGGGTTTCATGCTTTTGTGAGAATAAAGCTATGAGAGCATAAAGCTATTGGTGAAAAGATAAAGGAGAGGAGGAGAACCTTTGAGCTCCTTGGAGAGGAGGGAGTTTGCTGAAATCAAAGTTTGGTGGCCGAAGAAGAGAGAAGGGGCTTGAGGAGAAGGAGCCACCAGAGAAAGAGTCGTTCTGACTGAAGAAGGGGAAGAAGAGAGCTTTGGGCAGAGAAGGGGCCTTGGGGGAAAAGTAGTCGACTAAGGCCCTTTTAGTCCGACCAGACCACCGAGTGGTCTGGGTCGCTAGGGCCAACCAATGCACCAAGACAACCATTTGATCGATCGTTTTAGGTAGCCCACGATCGATGCCAGTCAAGTAGCCCGAAATGAGGAAAAGAAGTTTTGGACCTCAAAAACCCTTTTTCAATTATGTTTTTGTTAAATTAGATTTTGTTTTGCAACAAGACTCATTTAAGAGATTTTTTAGTAAACACAAGAGGAACACATCCGAGAGAACCCTTCAAGAACACACCAATCTTAGATTTCTTAATTACAAAATAACTGAACACTTCATAACAGGTTGAGGTTTAAATGAGTATTTCTGACAGGCAATATTTTTGTGCATTTTACAACAGTTATGAAAATGAACTCCGAATATCCAATAGTTACTATGGAGATAAACCTCAAAAATGCACACAAGTCACATTTTTGGAGCTTTTCACAAGGACTTAACACTTTTGCAGGAATGAAGACTCAGTTTTAGAAAACTGAATTTTTAGGATTTCAGAGTTTTACATTTCATTTAAACTTTTTGAGAGGGAAGAAAAATGATCAATTGATCTTCAGAAAATTGGGGAATATTTTTAATAGAAGATAAACTATTGAGGATAAAAATTTCTTATTGTGCCTTCCTCAAAATGTGAGCCCATTTGAAGACACAAAAATCGCAAATCTGTTCAAAACCATGCAAAGTGCTGAAATTTCAGCATTCTGACAAAATGAGAAAAGGACATAAATTTTTCAAACAAAGTTTAAAAGCATTCCAATTTGTAAGAAACTTTGACTCCTTCGAATATTTTTCAACAAGAATTTTCTAAAAATGGGTCTCCATTCAAAAGTTATGCCAATTTACGCTTTCTTTGCAATCTTTTCACATACAGAGAGGTGAATTGTAAAACCCTTTCAAATGAGGTCCAAATATGTTGAAATTTTTTATATTTTGAATTTTTACTTATTAAGCCATTTCTCGAAAAGAATTATTGAGAAATAAATTTTCTTTCAAAAGATATAGCAAAATGCACTTTGAATTCAAGAGAATAGAATGATTTTGTATCTAAACTTTAGAATGCAATTCAATTTAAATTTCATGGAGTTTATCACTCTCTTAGCATTGTATGAGATAGAAATATTATTTCAAGCTAACATATACAAAAAAATCTAGCTTAAATAGCCAAACTCATTATATGTAAAAATAGGTCATTTGGGTCAAGACTATCTTTTCGGCGAATGTCAAATGAATATAATTTTTCAATGGTTGGTCTTTTGTGAAAACTTTCAACTAGAGAAAATTTTAAAATAACTAATCCTACGAGTTTGGTATGATAACTATTTCAAAAACTTGATAGATTTTGATTTATGAAAATATGTCTTTTTATTCAACAAGAAGATGACACAAGATCCACTTGAGGCGAAATTTGCTATTTTATTTTTAAAATAGTAATTTTTACTCCAAAAGTATTAGAAAATATTTGAAATACTTATTTAAGTACTTTATCCAATTTTTCATAAATTTGGGCCTTTTAAACAGGACATTTGATTTTTTTTACCAAATAGACTCTTTTGAAAATCTAAACTTGCATATCACTAGAAGTTTCACTCCATGATTGTAAAATGAACCAAACAAGAAACTCTTCGATTAGAATGGCAGTATGAATTTGCAATACCATTTTGAACCAAGACATAGTAAAAGATCCGGTCCAAGGGCAAAACATACATAGCACTAGAATACGACCAATATAGGTCAAAAATGATGTTTGGGTGAGTTTCAAAATTAAATAACTTTTGATAGGTTGGTCTTTTGAGAAACTTTTGAATACAAGAATTGTTAAAAAGACCAAATCTAGTATTTTCATTTTGGAACTATTTTCAAGATCCTTTTATAATTAATTTTATGCAAAATACAAAATTTGAAACTACAACAAGATACTAGTAACTATCTTTTGGGCTTAAAACTTGTTTTTCTTTTGAAATTAGTTTTTACAAAGCAAAAACATTTGGAAAATATTTGCAAAGTTTTTATATGCATTTTGTGACTAGTTTTTCATGATATAACTAATAGTTACAAAGAATTTTTTTTGCTAAATGGCTCAATTTTAAAAATCAATACTAGCACTTAATCAATTTGGACACACTTAAAAATATGATACACATGATTATGATTTAGCACTCACCCTTAATGTGCCACTTACCCATCTTGCTCAAGATTGCAAATAAGGAATTTTCGAATAATAGTAATAACACATTTTGAAATGATTTTCATGCAATGCAATCTACACATGGCAAAGGCTAGATATTTCAATTTTAAATGCTTGTTATCGAGATGACATTAGTTCATGATGTGAGATGGTGATCCTCATGCATGGTTCTATTTTTGCATATGGTGGAATCTTATGAGGGAGCTAAACTTTTAATGCATCTCCAAGCACCTATTAGACAATCAAGCACATTTTGGTACCCAAACTCGATAGGGTCCTTGGATGTTAGCCACAATAGATTTGAGGATCCAAATGGCCCTAATAGTAGATTTAGGTGAACTAACATATCTAGTAAATATATTGCCATTTTGATCCTTCCTAAGCAAACAGTGTCCATTATAAAGAGAGGACTTAGGAGTGATACCTATAAGATAATCCTTACTAAAATATCCTTTTTTCTTCAATTATAGCAAGTTTGACATTTTGTTCCACCCAAAGTCATCTTGTCTTGCTTATTACCATCTTGTCGCTTTTTTTAATGACACTTGCTTGTCCACCATCTTCTTTAGGCACATAGAGGCATAATGTCCCTTTTTGTGGCAATTATAGCACGTTGTGTCTTTGATTCCCTTGTCTTGATAACTTGCTTGATTGTCGGCTTGTCTCATTTTTTATGACATTGTCTTGTCATCTATCTTGTTAGGACATTTTGAGGCAATATGACCCTTCTTGCTACAACCATGATACTTGACACTCTTCGTGTCTTGTATTGTGCCTTGTTTTGCTATTCTTCTTCTCGAAGATGAAGCTAATACATCTCTTGTCATTTAACTTTCTTTGATTACTCAAAAGTTTATCCAGAGAGCCCTTCCCTTTGTAGCTTCTTTTTAAGTCAATTTCTAATTTTGTGACTTAGGCCTTGAGCCTTTTATTTTCCTCTACAAGGTTAGTATCACAAGATATATAGGAAATAGAAGCATTTATTTTGGAGCAACAAGGTATGTCAAGCAAATCATCACACGAGGTGGATATGTTAACCTTAGATGACATGCAAGAGTTAGGAGCTACACGTGGCATATCATCTAATAAGTCACATGTAATGCCTATATCTACCGTAGACTTGGTAAGATCCTTGAGAAGGAGAGTCTCGTGAGCTTTCTCAAGCTCTTCATATGAATCTTTCAGAGAAAGAAATTCTTTCTTCAAGATTTTGAATTTTGCCTTCTCCTTTCTAAGATACTCATTAAAGTCCTCTAGCATATCCATCAACACATCATGGGTAGGTTCATCACTGTTATTTACCTTTCCATTACCTTTAGCTATGAAGCAATGAGTTAATGTAGAGGGACTTATGGATTCTTCATTGTCAGTGCTAGAGATTAAGCATTGTTCTCCCGACATTCACTTTTCTATGCAATCATTATCGATTGAGGTGGACTTTTCATAATTATCTTTAAGTTGTGTTCACATCTCATGAGTGCTCTTGAAATTGTATATGACATCGAACACCTCTACACTCAAAGCACTAAATAAAGCATTAATTGCTTGAGCGTCGAGGTGTAAGCATTTCTCTTCCTCATTTGTTGGAGTAAGAGGATACAATTGAGGAGAAAAGCATACATCTACAATTCGTCATATTTTAGGGCTCATGGCCTTAAAGTAGCATGACATGTGGATTTTTCAATAAGCATAATTTGTGCCATCAAATAAAGATGTCTCACTAAGGTACACTATATCACAAGTTGCCATTCTCTAGGCGGTGAAACCTAATAAATGAGAGACCAAACTCTGATACCACTTGTAAGATCGAGGAGGCCGACTAGAGGGGTGAATAGGCGGTTTAAAAATTTTAGGCTACAACCAAATTTAACAAGAAGCATAAATAATTTAGTGTTGCACAAGTAAGTCCTAAATTATCTAGTTCAACTAAGTGCACCAACAATATAATTATAGATCAAGGTAAGCAATCCTAGGTTGCCAAGCAAATAGTTCAATTTTTTTATAAATATAGATTGTAAGAAGAGATTAAGCTCAAGCAGGCAAACCATAATTTGATGCACGATGTTTTACTGTGGTATTCGAAAATTTGCTGGTTTCCCCTAATCTATGCTGAGGTAAATCCAAATGAATTGGACTACCTCTATGAATTAGGCTTAACCACCTCATTCCACAAAGGTTGCTCTTCCTCCACTCCAGAGATGGCGAGCACCACACCACTCACAACAAGCCGGGCCTTCGCACATGCTTCTTGAGAAGATCACCGGACCACCACGCCTTCGAAGCCGTCTAGGAGTTGGCAATCTCCAAGAGTAACAAGTTGGAGACCCTCACTTGAATGAATGAATATCACTACTCAAAGGACACAAAGTCCACCACCAAGTGCAACACATACATAAGGTTTTGTCTCTCCAAAACTTACTAAGTGCAACACATGCACAAATGGATGAGAGAACTTGCTCTTAGCTTAAGTAATGAGAAAATGGAACTGGCCTTACTTCCAAATGGCCACAAGGAGATATATATATCCTTACAAGAAAACTAGCCGTTGAGCAAGAAGCTAGTGAAACAAATGAGGCCTAGTACTACCGCCAACATATGGCGGTACTACCGCACCTCCCCAACGCCATAAAACTAGCTGTTATAAGAGATTCTGGTCAAACTACCCGCACAGGAGCCGGTCTGTCGTAAAAGTACTAGTCTAACCGTTAGCTGAAGTTTTCAAGAAATCATAGCTTTGAAAAAAACGTACCACTGTTACAAGAGGTCAGATTGTAGAATCGGTCTAACCGCTACTATATAGCCGGTCAGACCGCTATTCAAGTTCTGGTCAGACTATTCTTTGTGAGCCAGTCAGACCACAACCCTAGTGTCGGCCAGATCGCCACTATAGCCTACCTGCACAGAGATCCAATTAGACTCTAGGCTGGTTTGACCGCTTGTATAAGGTCCATCAGACCATTTTTCCAAGGCAAGCACAAAGCAATGCATATTTCTTGAGCAATTTGTATAACAAAATTTGTAATGCAATCAAGGTTAATATGGGACTCTCAACAAGTCATGAAACACATCCGCATACCTTTTAGAGTCACACAATAAGAAACGACAATATGAACTTGAACCGGTTTCGAAACACTTTTGTTTAAACTCAAGTCTCATGTAAGAACAGTTTTTGTATGAGCTTCAACTGTTTTCAAAAGCACAATTGAAAACACTAGCTAGCATCATACCTCAAGGAGAAAGAAACATGGACTCCAATAATTTGCAAAATTCACTCACAAATTTGAAGTCACATGTCACAAGGAATGTACGATGAGTTACAACTATTTTCAAAACACATTTGAAAATAATAGCATCATGCAACGGAGAGAGCTAGAGCAAGTAAATGAGCTATCAACACATGGACGATCAAGCTACTAATCGCGACCCTCTTAATAGTACGACATCCTATACTAGCAACCCGGTCTTCTAACAAAACATCAAGGCCAGTAAAAGACTATGAACACATCTTTAGCACTTCCTAGTCATACATTTGCCTTGTGTATTCTCTTGAAGCTTGATAACACACATAACATACCGTGGTAGGTCACTGTATGAGTGCAATACATAATGCAATACTCTTCCAATGTTGGCATTTACTTATAAGCAGACTCATTGGGGTATGATTAGTATGTAATCATGTATATATCCCATAAATGTTGTAAATTATGGCATGAAAATAGTACTACCAAGCATTCATCATAATCCACTATTCTACTATTCACTTGTCGTTACCGGGTGGACGATGCGTGGATGGCACCAAACCCAAACCGCCACATGTACAAGCATCACCCAACCTCAATACATTATAGCAATATGCACATAGATGTACGACACGTTCCTATCAGAAACCCTACACAAGCATCGAATGCTTGGGTAAAAGATCTCGAAAATAAAATTATATCCACAATTAGCCCTTTTTCGTCCTTTTTCTACCCGACTAAAGCACCCATGCTTCTCTTTTCCCTTTCTTATCTCTTCCCTCCTTCACTTCACTTCACTTCCGTCACCTCACCTCCTTCTCGATCTTCTCCTCCTCCTGGATCTCCCAATCCGACTCCACCTCCCTGGCTCCACGATCGGTGCCATCCTCCCTCACTTCCCTCCTCCTCCCGTCCACTTGGCTCCACCACACCGTGCCCCTTGTAATTTCCCAAGTGTTGCCCTCTCTCCTAGTCTACACACCGTCATCGCCTTCTTAGGCTCGCGACCACGCTGTCTTGCTCGGCAGAGGCTCGGTGCCTCACCTCCGTTGCTTGGTCCCTGTTGTCCCCGGCCTTTCTACACTCAAGAAGGTAAACCACAATTTGGTGCATGATGTTTCTTGTAGTGTTTGGAAACTTACTGGTTCCTAAATCCACGTTGAGATAATCCCAGACAATTAGAACACTCCACAAATTAAGCCTAAGTACCTCAATCCACTAAGATTGCTCTTCCTCCGCTCCAGAGATGATGAGCACCACACCACTCACAACAAGTCGAACCTTCTCATAAGCTTCTTGAGAAGATCACCAGACCACCACGCCTTTGAAGCCATCTAGGAGTTGGTGACCTCCAAGAGTAACAAATCGGAGACCCTCGCTTGAATGAATGAACTATCACTACTCAAATGACATAAAGTCCACTACGTACAACACATGCACAAAGTTCACCACCAACACCTTTGCCTTGGCATACTATTGAAGCTTGATGACACACATATCAACTTCAAGTTTGGGTTTTGACTTTATTCATCATCATATGATGTCTTTTCTTTGACTTGAGGACGATCAACCATATGAAGTCTTCTCAAGTCATCCATCACTGTGGGACACATCCTATTCATCCATCTCAATGAAAATATTAGTCCCACAGTTTGATTGTTATTAATTACCAAAATATATCATTAACTCATAATGATATGTGTAGATCCTTCAATATCCCCTTTTGGTAATTGATGGCAATACTCAACAAGCAATGAAGTAGAAATTAGTTTTGGAGTATACACTTTGTACATAACAAATGTATACTCTAGGATAGGCTTTGAAAGTATTAAATTCATTCTATTTGTGCACAAGATGAATTTGAGCTTAATGCTAGGCAAACCCATATATAGAAAAGCTCCCCTAAATACAATAGGATTTAAAAAGTCCATGCACATATGTGGACTTTGTGAATTTTGACGTAGTTTCCTCTATACTTTGGATCCAGGAGGCATGTCAATAATAACAATATAATCAATAATAACTACATTAATGTAAGCATGTATGCATCTATATGAGAAGGATCCAAAAGAACACAATTTGGATAAAGATTACAAGATAAACAACGAAAGTCCAAATAGAAGCATAAACATTCAAAGAGTTATCGATAGATATTCAACCTCACAAAAGGTTTAAATAAGCTACAAGATAATGTTACAAGAACACATAAGCTTATCCTCACAAAGCTCATAAAAGGTCTCTTGACCTACAATAGTACCATAATAGTAGAGATTCACTTCTAATCTTCTATTCTCCTTCCTTTTCCTACTTTCTTCTCCTTCTCCCCTTTAGCATCAAGAACCAAAAGGAAAGTTTAGCCAACAAGAAGATCACGAGAAGGATGAGAAGGGCCAAACCACTTAGAAGAGTACTCACATTGAGGGGAGCAGAGGAGGAACCACCATGTGCATCACGACAACGATAAATTGGAAGAGGATCATCTCTCTTAACACGACTTAGCTTGTTTCGGTAATCAATCACTCCTCGCTCAACTACTTCAAGTCTTGAATTCCATCTGGCTTGTGAGACAAGTGCCTCATGTTGACTTATTTCTATGTTTGTAAGAATCAACTCTAGCAAGCACGAGGAGATGGCCAAGGTCAGCGGACTTCATTCATGAAAGCATCATCAAAGAATTGTTGATGTGCCTGCTGCTATGGGGGCTCTTGTTGCTGCCCTACATGTTCATGAACTTGTCCCACATGCTATTGTGGAGGTACTTCAGGAGTATAAGCGTCTCTAGGATGATATTCTTTATGCTTCATATTGCAAGCAACATCAAAACTAGTCTTGTCTATGATGAGTTTCATTATGTATGGGGCATAATAAATACTCTTTTCTTTGTCTCCTTTTGAAATACCAATTTCTCTTATCATTAAATTCATAATATCAAAATGAGTGCCATCCATAATGTACTTTATAACATTCCAAACTCTAACATGGATCTCATCATTATTTCCACTTCTTGGAAAAAGTGTGCTCTCATGATCCGGTTTATAATGCTTGGAAGAGGGAGAAGTCCTGACACTTCTATGCACAAATCTCTAATTTGGATCATAAAATTCATCAAAGAGGTACAAGATTTTTGACATGTACCTTAATCCCACATGAAGCTCGAATGCCCAAGAAAATTTTAAACTCTTTCTTGGTAGTTGAACCCACATAGTCCCGGTCATCCAAGAGAGAAAACCATGCTCAGGGGACACATATACGGTATCATAGAACTGCTTGAGAGCCTTTGCGTGATAGTCATATTTCAAAGTTACAAATTCTTCCAAGTGGACTCACAAGGAGAGTAGAGACCATTAAGAGTGGATTTTGTTCAAGAAAACCCATGTGACAAATCGATCATTTGCAAACTACTTTGTTTCATACACCTGATGATATATGTCTTGTTGAAACAAGGTGTGAAAGAGATGTTGAGTTGCCTTATGAGGAAGTTGGAATTGATCTACATGTCTTAGAGTGGCATAATCCTCATGACTCAGCTTGGAAATGTCAACGCGAGTAGCAATTTGTTCTTCCTCATAATCAACATTTTCTTCTTTATCATCTTCATTTTCTTTCTCAACATCCATTTCAGCTTCTTCTACCGCTTCGTCACCTTCACGACATCTCAGATTGTGCTTAAAGGCCTCAGTTTCTTGATCATTGTTTTGAGGCTAAGAGGATGTACTGGGGCAGGATGATGTGCTCTGAAAAAGAGGGAACTGCATTTTTGCGACATGATTCCTTAGTCCTCGGCATTTTGCTGACAAGGGGAGGATCAAATAAGGAATTATATGGCAGCAGAGGAGAGTTACCAACAAACTAGCAAGGTCACAAATTTTAGGGCAAAAATTTTGATAGACCAATGCTAGGGAACAGAGGGTAGTCCTTTAGGTAGTTCCAATCTAGTTGCTCAACATGGATTTTCCAAAGATATATAAGATTTTTAAGGCATAGACCACAAACCCTAGAATCTTGGAAAATATGAAATGAGAGCAATGCAAGTAGATGAAGAGATATTACCAGTTAGAAATGAGAAAGAATGGTGCTTGTGAGTAAAGAGCATGAATGTCTTGACCGGATTCGAAGGGTACCTTCCACCTAGGGTTTCATGCTTTTTGTGAGAATAAAGCTATGAGAGCATAAAGCTATTGGTGAAAAGATAAAGGAGAGGGAGGAGAACCTTTTGAGCTCCTTGGAGAGGAGGGAGTTTGCTGAAATCAAAGTTTGGTGGCCGAAGAAGAGAGAAGGGGCTTGAGGAGAAGGAGCCACCGAGAAAGAGTCGCTCGCAAGAAGGGAAGAAGAGAGCTTTGGGCGAGAAGGGGCCTTGGGGGAAAAGTAGTCTGACTAAGGCCCTTTTAGTCTGACCAGTACCACCGAGTGGTCTGGCTGCTAGGGCCAACCAGTCAGACCAGTACAACCATTTGATCAGATCGTTTTAGGTAGCCAGCCAGACTGATGCCAGGTCAAGTAGCCCGAGCTGAGGGAAAAGAAGTTTTGGACCTCAAAAACCCTTTTTCAATTATGTTTTTGTTAAATTAGATTTTGTTTTGCAACAAGACTCATTTAAGAGATTTTTTAGTAAACACAAGAGGAACACATCCGAGAGAACCCTTCAAGAACACACCAATCTTAGATTTCTTAATTACAAAATAACGAACACTTCATAACAGTTGAGGTTTAAATGAGTATTTCGGCAATATTTTTGTGCATTTTACAAGATTATGAAAATGAACTCGAATATCCAATAGTTACTATGGAGATAAACCTCAAAAATGCACACAAGTCACATTTTGGAGCTTTCACAAGGACTTAACACTTTTGCAGAATGAAGACTCGTTTAGAAACTGAATTTTTAGGATTTCGAGTTTACATTTCATTTAAACTTTTGAGAGGGAAGAAAATGATCAATTGATCTTCAGAAAATTGGGAATATTTTAATAGAAGATAAACTATTGAGGATAAAATTTCTTATTGTGCCTTCCTCAAAATGTGAGCCCATTTGAAGACACAAAATCGCAAATCGTTCAAAACCATGCAAAGTGTCGAAATTTCAGCATTCGACAAAATGAGAAAAGGACATAAATTTTTCAAACAAAGTTTAAAAGCATTCCAATTTGTAAGAAACTTTGACTCCTTGAATATTTTTCAACAAGAATTTTCTAAAATGGGTCTCCATTCAAAAGTTATGCCAATTTACGCTTTTTGCAATCTTTTCACATCGAGAGGTGAATTGTAAAACCCTTTCAAATGAGGTCCAAATATGTTGAAATTTTTATATTTTGAATTTTTACTTATTAAGCCATTTCTGAAAAGAATTATTGAGAAATAAATTTTCTTTCAAAAGATATAGCAAAATGCACTTTGAATTCAAGAGAATAGAATGATTTTGTATCTAAACTTTAGAATGCAATTCAATTTAAATTTCATGGAGTTTATCACTCTTAGCATTGTATGAGATAGAAATATTATTTCAAGCTAACATATACAAAAAATCTAGCTTAAATAGCCAAACTCATTATATGTAAAAATAGGTCATTTGGGTCAAGACTATCTTTTCTAATGTCAAATGAATATAATTTTTCAATGGTTGGTCTTTGTGAAAACTTTCAACTAGAGAAAATTTTAAAATAACTAATCCTACGAGTTTGGTATGATAACTATTTCAAAACTTGATAGATTTTGATTTATGAAAATATGTCTTTTATTCAACAAGAAGATGACACAAGATCCACTTGAGGTCAAATTTGCTATTTTATTTTTAAAATAGTAATTTTACTCAAAAGTATTAGAAAATATTTGAAATACTTATTTAAGTACTTTATCCAATTTTTCATAAATTTGGGCCTTTTAAACAGGACATTTGATTTTTTACCAAATAGACTCTTTTGAAAATCTAAACTTGCATATCACTAGAAGTTTCACTCCATGATTGTAAAATGAACCAAACAAGAAACTCTTCGATTAGAATGGCGTATGAATTTGCAATACCATTTTGAACCAAGACATAGTAAAAGATCCGGTCCAAGGGCAAAACATACATAGCACTAGAATACGACCAATATAGGTCAAAAATGATGTTTGGGTGAGTTTCAAAATTAAATAACTTTTGATAGGTTGGTCTTTTGAGAAACTTTTGAATACAAGAATTGTTAAAAAGACCAAATCTAGTATTTTCATTTTGGAACTATTTTCAAGATCCTTTTATAATTAATTTTATGCAAAATACAAAATTTGAAACTACAACAAGATACTAGTAACTATCTTTTGGGCTTAAAACTTGTTTTTCTTTTGAAATTAGTTTTACAAAGCAAAAACATTTGGAAAATATTTGCAAAGTTTTTATATGCATTTTGTGACTAGTTTTCATGATATAACTAATAGTTACAAAGAATTTTTTGCTAAATGGCTCAATTTTAAAAATCAATACTAGCACTTAATCAATTTGGACACACTTAAAAATATGATACACATGATTATGATTTAGCACTCACCCTTAATGTGCCACTTACCCATCTTGCTCAAGATTGCAAATAAGGAATTTTCGAATAATAGTAATAACACATTTTGAAATGATTTTCATGCAATGCAATCTACACATGGCAAAGGCTAGATATTTCAATTTTAAATGCTTGTTATCGAGATGACATTAGTTCATGATGTGAGATGGTGATCCTCATGCATGGTTCTATTTTTGCATATGGTGGAATCCACCTCTTTATGAGGGAGCCAAACTTTTAATGCATCTCCAAGCACCTATTAGACAATCAAGCACATTTTGGTACCCAAACTCGATAGGGTCCTTGGATGTTAGCCACAATAGATTTGAGGATCCAAATGGCCCTAATAGTAGATTTAGGTGAACTAACATATCTAGTAAATATATTGCCATTTTGATCCTTCCTAAGCAAACAGTGTCCATTATAAAGAGAGGACTTAGGAGTGATACCTATAAGATAATCCTTACTAAAATATCCTTTTTTCTTCAATTATAGCAAGTTTGACGTTTTGTTCCACCCAAAGTCATCTTGTCTTGCTTATTACCATCTTGTCGCTTTTTTTAATGACACTTGCTTGTCCACCATCTTCTTTAGGCACATAGAGGCATAATGTCCCTTTTTGTGGCAATTATAGCACGTTGTGTCTTTGATTCCCTTGTCTTGATAACTTGCTTGATTGTCGGCTTGTCTCATTTTTATGACATTGTCTTGTCATCTATCTTGTTATGACATTTTGAGGCAATATGACCCTTCTTGCTACAACCATGATACTTGACACTCTTCGTGTCTTGTATTGTGCCTTGTTTTGCTATTCTTCTTCTCGAAGATGAAGCTAATACATCTCTTGTCATTTAACTTTCTTTGATTACTCAAAAGTTTATCCAGAGCCCTTCCTTTGTAGCTTCTTTTTAAGTCAATTTCTAATTTTGTGACTTAGGCCTTGAGCCTTTTATTTTCCTCTACAAGGTTAGTATCACAAGATATATAGGAAATAGAAGCATTTATTTTGGAGCAACAAGGTATGTCAAGCAAATCATCACACGAGGTGGATATGTTAACCTTAGATGACATGCAAGAGTTAGGAGCTACGTGGCATATCATCTAATAAGTCACATGTAATGCCTATATCTACGTAGACTTGGTAAGATCCTTGAGAAGGAGAGTCTCGTGAGCTTTCTCAAGCTCTTCATATGAATCTTCGAGAGAAGAAATTCTTTCTTCAAGATTTTGAATTTTGCCTTCTCCTTTCTAAGATACTCATTAAAGTCCTCTAGCATATCCATCAACACATCATGGGTAGGTTCATCATTATTTACCTTTCCATTACCTTTAGCTATGAAGCAATGAGTTAATGTAGAGGACTTATGGATTCTTCATTGTCGATGCTAGAGATTAAGCATTGTTCTCCGACATTCACTTTTCTATGCAATCATTATCGATTGAGGTGGACTTTTCATAATTATCTTTAAGTTGTGTTCACATCTCATGAGTGCTCTTGAAATTGTATATGACATCGAACACCTCTACACTCAAAGCACTAAATAAAGCATTAATTGCTTGGCGTCGAGGTGTAAGCATTTCTCTTCCTCATTTGTTGGAGTAAGAGGATACAATTGAGGAGAAAAGCATACATCTACAATTCGTCATATTTTAGGGCTCATGGCCTTAAAGTAGCATGACATGTGGATTTTCAATAAGCATAATTTGTGCCATCAAATAAAGATGTCTCACTAAGGTACACTATATCACAAGTTGCCATTCTCTAGGCGGTGAAACCTAATAAATGAGAGACCAAACTCGATACCACTTGTAAGATCGAGGAGGCCGACTAGAGGGGTGAATAGGCGGTTTAAAAATTTTAGGCTACAACCAAATTTAACAAGAAGCATAAATAATTTAGTGTTGCACAAGTAAGTCCTAAATTATCTAGTTCAACTAAGTGCACCAACAATATAATTATAGATCAAGGTAAGCAATCCTAGGTTGCCAAGCAAATAGTTCAATTTTTTTATAAATATAGATTGTAAGAAGAGATTAAGCTCAAGCAGGCAAACCATAATTTGATGCACGATGTTTCATTGTGGTATTCAAAATTTCTTGGTTTCCCTAATCTATCTTGAGGTAAATCCAAATGAATTGGACTACCTCTATGAATTAGGCTTAACCACCTCATTCCACAAAGGTTGCTCTTCCTCCACTCGAGATGGCGAGCACCACACCACTCACAACAAGCCGGCCTTCGCACATGCTTCTTGAGAAGATCACCGGACCACCACGCCTTGAGCCGCTCTAGGAGTTGGCAATCTCCAAGAGTAACAAGTTGGAGACCCTCACTTGAATGAATGAATATCACTACTCAAAGGACACAAAGTCCACCACCAAGTGCAACACATACATAAGGTTTTGTCTCTCCAAAACTTACTAAGTGCAACACATGCACAAATGGATGAGAGAACTTGCTCTTAGCTTAAGTAATGAGAAAATGGAACGCCTTACTTCCAAATGGCCACAAGGAGATATATATCCCTTACAAGAAAACTAGCCGTTGAGCAAGAAGCTGGCTGAAACATCGAGGCCTAGTACTACGCCAACATATGGCGGTACTACGCAGCCTCCCAACGCCATAAAACTAGCTGTTATAAGAGATTCGGTCAAACTACCACACGAGCGGCTCGTCGAAAAGTACTAGTCTAACCGTTAGTGAAGTTTTCAAGAAATCATAGCTTTGAAAAAACGTACATTACAAGAGGTCGATGTAGAATCGGTCTAACGCTACTATATAGCCGGTCGATCGCTATTCAAGTTCAGTCGACTATTCTTTGTGAGCCGGTCGACCACAACCCTAGTGTCGGCCGATCGCCACTATAGCCTACGCACGAGATCCAATTAGACTCTAGGTGGTTTGACCGCTTGTATAAGGTCCATCGACCATTTTTCCAAGGCAAGCACAAAGCAATGCATATTTCTTGAGCAATTTGTATAACAAAATTTGTAATGCAATCAAGGTTAATATGGGACTCTCAACAAGTCATGAAACACATCCGCATACCTTTTAGAGTCACACAATAAGAAAGCGACAATATGAACTTGAACCGGTTTGAAACACTTTTGTTTAAACTCAAGTCTCATGTAAGAACAGTTTTGTATGAGCTTCAACTGTTTTCAAAAGCACAATTGAAAACACTAGCTAGCATCATACCTCAAGGAGAAAGAAACATGGACCAATAATTTGCAAAATTCACTCACAAATTTGAAGTCACATGTCACAAGGAATGTACGCATGAGTTACAACTATTTTCAAAACACATTTGAAAATAATAGCATCATGCAACGGAGAGAGAGCTAGAGCAAGTAAATGAGCTATCAACACATGGACGATCAAGCTACTAATCGCGACCCCTCTTAATAGTACGACATCCTATACTAGCAACCCGGTCTTCTAACAAAACATCAAGGCCAGTAAAAGACTATGAACACATCTTTAGCACTTCCTAGTCATACATTTGCCTTGTGTATTCTCTTGAAGCTTGATAACACACATAACAACTTCAAGTTTGGGTTTTTGACTTTATTCATCATCACATGATGTCTTTTCTTTAACTTGTGGATGATCAACCACATGAGGCCTTCTTAAGTCATCCATCACGTAGGACACATCCTATTCATCCATCTCAATAAAAATATTAGTCCCACAGTTTGATTGTCATTAATTACTAAAATATATCATTAACTTATAATGACAGGTCTAGATCCTTCACCGTCGAGACGGGACTTGGTTGGGCGCATGCGTTGGGGAGCATGCCCTTCCTTCCAAGAGTGCACGATGGTCCTACAGGCTTGCCATCGGTGTTGTGCTGTGGAGAAAGGGAAAAAGATTGGGGCAAGATAAGGGACTGCTTGATCTCAGGTTGACACAGGAGTTTGTGGTGACCGTGACGTCACTCTCACGAGCACAGTGAATTGGTCGGCCTTCCTTCGTTCTTGCCGTGACATTCGTTGTCTACTCTCCTTCATCTTCCCTACACCTTTAGCTCCTCTCCTCCGTGTCTCTCTTCCTCGCCCTCACTAAGTGGGCTATGGTTGTGTGGTGAAATGGCTCGGTTGAGGTCCTTGGCTATGAACTTGGGATTGGTCTTTGTTTGGCTTTGCTTTGTGTGAGCTCTCGATTGGAGAGGCGAGATGGAGGAAATGCGTGTGTATTGTGCACGCTGATGGCTTTTGGCTTATGAAGGGGAGGCTTTTGGATGGTTCTTCTCTCTCTCATCTGTGTATTGCCGAAGCTACCCTTGCCTTATCTCTATGTCCCTCTCAGTTTACTGTGTTCTCATGGACCAATGGTCCATAGGGTGGGCTTGGTACTATGGTTTGAATTGTTTTACTATGGTAGTAAGTCGGTAAAAATATGAGCTTTGGATTTTCTACTACTAAATGATGATGTCCACAAATGTGAGAAGCGTCGACCGATCCCGGATGGTCTGGGAACCTTGATAAGCGACACTTTATTCGGCCTTCTAAAGCTGAAGGTCCCTAACGGCAAAACCCTCTTATTCTCCTTTGGATTGTTTTCAATTTTCACTTTTCCTTCCTTTACGTTTCTACTAGCATTACACCGATATCCAAAGTGATCCAAGATCCTCTACATCGGTTCATCTCCTTATCGGCCATGCATTTAGCATCGTGGCGCTCTTGGTCTTGTGCTAACGCATGCAGTTCGGAGTTAAGGATCATACGAATCCATTGTTGCTAATATGTATACCATCCAAACTAATCCAAGATCCCAAATTTCCTTAAGCGCAACCACCAGTCCCTACTTCTTGGCCGAGACCGGAGGAGGAGGCCGGAGTAGTAGCGGTGATCGATGCTTCTCCTTATACTAGTTAGAGACTCGTGCGTTACAAGGTGTCTCATTTTTATGACATTGTCTTGTCATCTATCTTGTTATGACATTTTGAGGCAATATGACCCTTCTTGCTACAACCATGATACTTGACACTCTTCGTGTCTTGTATTGTGCCTTGTTTTGCTATTCTTCTTCTCGAAGATGAAGCTAATACATCTCTTGTCATTTAACTTTCTTTGATTACTCAAAAGTTTATCCAGAGCCCTTCCTTTGTAGCTTCTTTTTAAGTCAATTTCTAATTTTGTGACTTAGGCCTTGAGCCTTTTATTTTCCTCTACAAGGTTAGTATCACAAGATATAGGAAATAGAAGCATTTATTTTGGAGCAACAAGGTATGTCAAGCAAATCATCACACGAGGTGGATATGTTAACCTTAGATGACATGCAAGAGTTAGGAGCTACACGTGGCATATCATCTAATAAGTCACATGTAATGCCTATATCTACCGTAGACTTGGTAAGATCCTTGAGAAGGAGAGTCTCGTGAGCTTTCTCAAGCTCTTCATATGAATCTTTCCGAGAAAGAAATTCTTTCTTCAAGATTTTGAATTTTGCCTTCTCCTTTCTAAGATACTCATTAAAGTCCTCTAGCATATCCATCAACACATCATGGGTAGGTTCATCATCGTTATTTACCTTTCCATTACCTTTAGCTATGAAGCAATGAGTTAATGTAGAGGGATTTATGGATTCTTCATTGTCAGAGCTAGAGATTAAGCATTGTTCTCCCGACATTCACTTTTCTATGCAATCATTATCGATTGAGGTGGACTTTTCATAATTATCTTTAAGTTGTGTTCACATCTCATGAGTGCTCTTGAGATTGTATATGACATCGAACACCTCTACACTCAAAGCACTAAATATAGCATTAATTGCTTGAGCGTCGAGGTGTAAGCATTTCTCTTCCTCATTTGTTGGAGTAAGAGGATACAATTGAGGAGAAAAGCATACATCTACAATCCGTCATATTTTAGGGCTCATGGCCTTAAAGTAGCATGATATGTGGATTTTTCAATAAGCATAATTTGTGCCATCAAATAAAGATGTCTCACTAAGGTACACTATATCACAAGTTGCCATCCTCTAGGCGGTGAAACCTAATAAATGAGAGACCAAACTCTGATACCACTTGTAAGATCGAGGAGGCCGACTAGAGGGGGTGAATAGGCGGTTTTAAAAATTTTAGGCTACAACCAAATTTAACAAGAAGCATAAATAATTTAGTGTTGCACAAGTAAGTCCTAAATTATCTAGTTCAACTAAGTGCACCAACAATATAATTATAGATCAAGGTAAGTAATCCTAGGTTGCCAAGCAAATAGTTCAGTTTTTTTATAAATATAGATTGTAAGAAGAGATTAAGCTCAAGAAGGCAAACCATAATTTGATGCACGATGTTTCTTGTGGTATTCAAAATTTTTGGTTTCCCTAATCTATGCTTGAGGTAAATCCAAATGAATTGGACTACCTCTATGAATTAGGCTTAACCACCTCATTCCACAAAGGTTGCTCTTCCTCCACTCCAGAGATGGCGAGCACCACACCACTCACAACAAGCCGGGCCTTCGCACATGCTTCTTGAGAAGATCACCGGACCACCACGCCTTCGAAGCCGTCTAGGAGTTGGCAATCTCCAAGAGTAACAAGTTGGAGACCCTCACTTGAATGAATGAATATCACTACTCAAAGGACACAAAGTCCACCACCAAGTGCAACACATACATAAGGTTTTTTCTCTCCAAAACTTACTAAGTGCAACACATGCACAAATGGATGAGAGAACTTGCTCTTAGCTTAAGTAATGAGAAAATGGAACTGGCCTTACTTCCAAATGGCCACAAGGAGATATATATATCCCTTACAAGAAAACTAGCCGTTGGAGCAAGAAGCTAGCTGAAAACAGCTCGAGGCCTAGTACTACCGCCAACATATGGCCGGTACTACCGCAGCCTCCCCAACGGCCATAAAACTAGCTGTTATAAGAGATTCTGGTCAAACTACCCACACAGGAGCCGGTCTGTCGTAAAAGTACTAGTCTAACCGTTAGCTGAAGTTTTCAAGAAATCATGGCTTTGAAAAAAATGTACCGCTGTTACAAGAGGTCAGATTGTAGAACCGGTCTAACCGCTACTATATAGCCGGTCAGACCGCTATTCAAGTTCTGGTCAGACTATTCTTTGTGAGCCAGTCAGACCACAACCCTAGTGTCGGCCAGATCGCCACTATAGCCTACCTGCACAGAGATCCAATTAGACTCTAGGCTGGTTTGACCGCTTGTATAAGGTCCATCAGACCATTTTTCCAAGGCAAGCACAAAGCAATGCATATTTCTTGAGCAATTTGTATAACAAAATTTGTAATGCATTCAAGGTTAATATGGGACTCTCAACAAGTCATGAAACACATCCGCATACCTTTTAGAGTCACACAATAAGAAACGACAATATGAACTTGAACCGGTTTCGAAACACTTTTGTTTAAACTCAAGTCTCATGTAAGAACAGTTTTTGTATGAGCTTCAACTGTTTTCAAAGCACAATTGAAAACACTAGCTAGCATCATACCTCAAGGAGAAAGAAACATGGACTCCAATAATTTGCAAAATTCACTCACAAATTTGAAGTCACATGTCACAAGGAATGTACGCATGAGTTACAACTATTTTCAAAACACATTTGAAAATAATAGCATCATGCAACGGAGAGAGCTAGAGCAAGTAAATGAGCTATCAACACATGGACAGTCAAGCTACTAATCGCGACCCCTCTTAATAGTACGACATCCTATACTAGCAACCCGATCTTCTAACAAAACATCAAGACCAGTAAAAGACTATGAACACATCTTTAGCACTTCCTAGTCATACATTTGCCTTGTGCATTCTCTTGAAGCTTGATAACACACATAACAACTTCAAGTTTGGGTTTTTGACTTTATTCATCATCACATGATGTCTTTTCTTTAACTTGTGGATGATCAACCACATGAGGCCTTCTTAAGTCATCCATCACTGTAGGACACATCATATTCATCCATCTCAATAAAAATATTAGTCCCACAGTTTGATTGTCATTAATTACTAAAATATATCATTAACTTATAATGACAGGTCTAGATCCTTCACCGTCGAGACGGGACTTGGTTAGGCGCATGCGTTGGGAGCATGCCCTTCCTTCCAAGAGTGCACGATGGTCCCTGTGCTTGCCATCGGTGTTGTGCTGTGGAGAAAGGGAAAAAGATTGGGGCAAGATGAGGGACTGCTTGATCTCGGGTTGACACAGGAGTTTGTGGTGACCGTGACGTCACTCTCACGAGCACAGTGAATTGGTCGGCCTTCCTTCGTTCTTGCCGTGACATTCGTTGTCTACTCTCCTTCATCTTCCCCTACACCTTTAGCTCCTCTCCTCCGTGTCTCTCTTCCTCGTCCCCTCACTAAGTGGGCTATGGTTGTGTGGTGAAATGGCTCGGTTGAGGTCCTTGGCTATGAACTTGGGATTGGTCTTTGTTTGGCTTTGCTTTGTGTGAGCTCTCGATTGGAGAGGCGAGATGGAGGAAATGCGTGTGTATTGTGCACGCTGATGGCTTTTGGCTTATGAAGGGGAGGCTTTTGGATGGTTCTTCTCTCTCTCGTCTGTGTATTGCCGAAGCTACCCTTGCCTTATCTCTATGTCCCTCTCAGTTTACTGTGTTCTCATGGACCAATGGTCCATAGGGTGGGCTTGGTACTATGGTTTGAATTGTTTTACTATGGTAGTAAGTCGGTAAAAATATGAGCTTTGGATTTTCTACTACTAAATGATGATGTCCACAAATATGAGAAGCGTCGACCGATCCCGGATGGTCTGGGAACCTTGATAAGCGACACTTTATTTGGCCTTCTAAAGCTGAAGGTCCCTAACGACAAAACCCTCTTATTCTCCTTTGGATTGTTTTCAATTTTCACTTTTCCTTCCTTTACGTTTCTACTAGCATTACACCGATATCCAAAGTGATCCAAGATCCCTCTACATCTGGTTCATCTCCCTTATCGGCCATGCATTTAGCATCGTGGACGCTCTTGGTCTTGTGCTAACTGCATGCAGTTCCGGGAGTTAAGGATCATACGAATCCATTGTTGCTAATATGTATACCATCCAAACTAATCCAAGATCCCAAATTTCCTTAAGCGCAACCACCAGTCCCTACTTCTTGGCCCGAGACCAGGAGGAGGAGGCCGAGTAGTAGCGGTGATCGATGCTTCTCCTTATACTAGTTAGAGACTCGTGCGTTACAATAGAGTTATAAAAATAATGAGACGAAATTTATTGTCTGGCTAACTTCACATATCAAACATTGGAGAGCAAGCGACAGAGAGAGAATGGTGGCCAGAATGCGCGAGGAGATAGAAAAATGGATGGGGTGGGCGGTTGTATCCTGAGAGAGAGAAGAGACGAATGATCCAGATCAAATCGGATGGCTGAGAAGAGATGAGTAAAACAGATCAACCACCAACTCCTTCTTTTATAATAGTAAAATATACCACCTTCCTTTCCTTCCTCCTCTCCCACACCACCCGACAGCAGCTGCCGCTCGTTGTCGTGAACAACGTTCGCACGATCCAATAAGCACATATACGTGCGGTACAGGAGCGAGGTGACATCGATCATGGACTGCTTCGCGGAGGCCAAGGGGAAGAGGGCGCACGACCCGAAGTACCACAACCGCAGCGTCGGGGCGCCGGTCACCGGTTTCCCCGCCAGGAACGTCGACATGTTCGTGGAGGTGTCTGGGCCGGTGATCGTGGGCGCTGGGCCGTCGGGGCTGGCCGTCGCGGCCCTCCTGGGGAAGGCCGGCGTGCCGTACGTGCTGCTGGAGCGGTGCAGCTGCATCGCCTCGCTCTGGCGCCACCGCACCTACGACAGGCTGCGCCTGCACCTGCCCAAGCGATTCTGCGAGCTCCCGCACAAGCCGTTCCCGACCAGCTTCCCCACGTACCCCACGAGAGAGCAGTTCCTTGAGTACCTCGAGTCATACGCCAGCGAGTTCAACGTCAAGCCGGTGTTCCGGCAGGCCGTCGTCAGCGCCGAGTACGACGGGGAGTTCTGGCGGGTGAGCACCAAGGAGGTCATCTCGGCGGCGATCGGCGGCGAGCAGGCCACCCTCAGCAGCACTATCACGGTGTACCGGTGCAGGTGGCTCGTGGTCGCTACCGGGGAGAACGCCGAGCCTGTCCTGCCGGAGATCGAGGGCGCTGCGAGATTCAAGGGCCAGGTCATGCACTCCAGCGACTACCGCAGCGGTGAGGGCTACTCCGGCAAGCGGGTGCTCGTCGTCGGCTGCGGCAACTCCGGCATGGAGGTGTGCCTCGACCTGTCCAACCACAATGCGCACGCGTCCATGGTTGTGCGCGACACGGTGAGAAATATTGCTCAAATTAAACAGAGTTTATCTCTTTTTTTAAAAAAATTTTGAGCCGCCTGTGTATGTTATATTCTGGTTTTTCATCTTTTGTTTGTTGGTTCAGATGGAATATAGATTTCTCTAATGATTGTGATCACTAGCCAAAAGAATTCGATAAGTTGGGGATTTGTAACTAATAACATTAGGGAACCGATGCATGCACAAACGAACAGATTAAAACAAAGCTGACATTTGCATCTTTCCATGTTTTCCAATGGTGCAACCATTTTTTTCATAATAATCTCTTTCACGGACACGCACTGTCTACCTCCTCTTCTACTTTTTGTTCATGTTACAATATTGTTGCACAAGTTTGAGTATAATAATTATTATAAGTGATCTATCTTAGTTGGCATCACACTTGATCTCACGTGTTCATACACTTCCCGAAGCATAGTAATTTTTTTAGCTTCTGCTCTCACGGCAGACGTTAACATTGCTTTTATTTTTTTCAGTAAAAAGGCGCTAGCTTCAGCCATGGCATGCCAAGAAAGACGCTATGTGATTCTCTAATTAAGGAACTTTCTTGGGATTCATGCGCATGCGCTAGCTTGTGATGATCCTTTTTAAGGAATAAAGGACAAACCAAAACCACCTATATTTGCTCCAATAAAACAGTTTAAGTTTCCAAATTAGTTTTTAAGTTTATAGACTATATACAAAATTAACACTAAATCTTATACATATTGATCAACTAACACTAGCACTAACTTGTGTCGTTTGAAATATTATTAACGGTTAGCAAGAAAACTCTTTGGGATTGGCCTATACATCCTTTATATATTCGATCGATATTTTGTGTTCCACTGTTTTCCCCTCATTGGAATGTGAATTACAAACCATTAGGAAAACCACTCTGGTGCTGATAAGCATATACATGTGAATTGCTTTGTTGCTCCCGTGCACTTTGCAAAGTTGTGCTACAACCTTGCCAGCGCTTGCAACTAAAACGATACCAGCAAAAGGCAGAGACCCAAGCGTTTGGGTCCCAAGCCCTATCTTTCTTTCCCTTTTGCTTCCTTCGTCGTCTAACTTGAGTCCATGTCACAGACAAAACAAAAACAAGAGCCACTTTGATTTGCTTCCCCTTTCTGTGTTAGTTTATAGTATCCCAGATACATGATGATCATTCTCTCAACCGATTGTAACTGTAATTGATATGTCACCAACTCCTATTCTGAAATCTGAAGCTGATCATATCTTTTGGTGATCTTTGTAGGTGCATGTCCTGCCCAGAGAGATGCTGGGGTGCTCCACTTTTGGGCTGTCCATGTGGCTCCTCAGGTGGCTGCCCGTCCAGACGGTGGACTGGCTGCTCCTCCTGATGGCGCGCCCCGTGCTCGGCGACACGGCCCGCCTCGGCATCGCCCGACCGAGCCTTGGCCCGCTGGAGCTCAAGGGCGTCTCCGGGAAGACGCCGGTGCTCGACGTCGGAACCCTATGCAAGATCAAATCTGGAAACATTCAGGTAATTTCCGTCTTCAATTAGCCATTGCCGTCATTATATGGCATCCTTGATCTTATGGACTCTTAATTTTAACATTGCATATTCGCTGGGGTAACGCAGGTGTTCCCGGCAATACAGTGTTTTCGGGAGCACGGGGTGGACTTTGTCGACGGAAGGATGGAGGACTTTGACGTTGTCATCCTCGCCACCGGTTACGAAAGCAATGTACCCTATTGGTTAAAGGTATACACTACATACATTATTTGTACTCTCATGGACTATGCACCCACCATTATTGCCTTTTCTTTTTTTTTCTGAATGTACATATTCTGTACTGTTGATATGGTCCAGAGAATTCTTTACCTAATTAAACTAGAGCGTGTATAGTTTTGTCGTGAAGAAAATGATATTAGCATTAATTTGCTTTTGTGTATACATAGGAGAAACAATTCTTCTCAGAGAAAGATGGCTTCCCAAGGAAGTCGAATGGGTGGAAAGGGGAGAACGGCCTCTATGCTGTTGGGTTCTCGAGGCGTGGCCTCCTAGGGGTGGCCATGGATGCCACCAAGATCTCAGATGACATTTCGCGATGTTGGCATGATTCGGGCTACGGAAGACGTGAGAGCAAGCACTGCTACAGAAAATCGTATTACAGACGGTTCAAAAACATCATCATAGACGATTTTTTGAACCGTCTGAATTTATGGGTCAGTGATAATCGAAGGTTATCACATACGGTTTTCGAATCGTCTGTGGTGTAAATTCTTTTCTATCCCTAAATCTATTTCTGTTTATTTGCTAGCCTCAGGAAATGCTACCCATACCCTCTGAAACAAGCAAATCAACATGTACATGTATATATATAATTCACATCTCAATTCATTTCACAAACATAAAACATCCAATTCACATCGCATTTCATTTCACAAACATAAAACATGCATTTCGCAAATCAATTAATTGAAATGAAAATTAGCAAATATAGTATGAAACACAGTACACATTTTATTTTTTATTAAGATTAGAACATACTATTACAATATCCCAAAATAACAAACATGTTGTCCATCTAGCTAACACAACAAGAACAGAGAAAAGCAAAGATACTTGTGCATTGTCTGCTTCGTGGGGGAAGGAGGAGGAGGAGGAGAACAACAAGGAGAAGGAGATCGAATAGCAAGGAGGAGAACATAAATGAGGCTAGGTTCTGGTGATTATTTATAGAGGAGAGAGTGCGAAATTTTTTGGCGCGGGGATGGAAAGACGGAGCTACAAACCGTGGGGTGAGGATTGGTGGATTTCTATTGTCTATGATTGGGTTGAGGAGGATCGACGGGCCCAGTGGTCGGATTATCACAGATGGTTTGGTAGCTAGAACCGTCTGTGATGAATGAATATCACAGACGGTTCTACATGCCAATCGTCTGTGAATTAGAGCACAAAATTTTATATACCGATGCAATATAAACAACTAGTCTGAAAAGATAAAATAGCAAAGTTTTATATGGCTTATATATACTCATTTGAAAGGTTTCGATGAGATCTACAACTTTTCAGTTGAAGCAAAATTCAAATTCTGAAAGGAAGACCAAGAAATAGGGCAAAAACAGAAACCAAAAACTTGCGACGCAGGTTTAGGTCCAAAGATGGCCGATTTTTGGGGTCTTAGAGGGCGACAGGCGCAAGCGTGTCGTTTTTTTATCGGGCTAGTCGTTAGCTTTCCAACGAGTACAACAATGTCGAAAACGGACACCGTATGCAAAAGTTATGCCCGTTTTACTGAAGGTGACTCAAAACTGAATCCTACTCGAACTCAGGTGGGAAATTACAAGACGTGAAACATATCACAGACGGTTTTTAAATATAAATCGTCTATGATATACTAGTATCACAGACGGTTTTTATTTAAAAACCGTCTGTGATATTCCCGATTATCACAGACGGTTTTATAATAAAACCGTATGTGATACTGGCATATCACAGACAGTTTATATTTAAAAACCGTCTATGATAATCTGAAATATCATAGACGGTTTTTATTATAAAATCGTCTGTGATATTCTATTATCACAGACGGTTCAGCGGTAAGAACCGTCTGTGATACTCATTTTTCCCGCCACAAACACCGCAGACGGCCTTCAAATTAAAACCATCTGTGATAGTGTACATCACAGACGATTTCACAAAACCGTCTGTGATTTGACGTCTAGTATTAGACTTTCTATAGTAGTGAAGTGACATGAAACTGGCCAATCAAAGAGCCCAGCCCCCTTTTCATCGGAGTATTTTGTGTATACACGTACCAGTCTGGTTTACATTTCATTCTACTGGTAGATACGCCTGAAGCAACAATCAGGCACACACTTGAATCAGGCTAGTGCATTTCAATTTTTCCCCATTGCATTTCATTTTTCCCCCGTTCTCATGTATAGAAGGGCTTGTTCTTTTCTTCCGAAGTCAGCGGTTTTTGGCTTTTGCTACAGTACATAACTTTTAAACGGAGTGTTTTCTCAAGATGGGGTCTGCAGGTTAAACGATCTACACGTTAAAAACCCAACATTTGTACCTGCCAAAATCGCAAATAAGTATCTGTCTCTCCGTAATCTATACCGTAAACAGCCAAAATTCAAAAATTTCAGCCAAAAGCCATAAGCCGCAGCCGAAAAGAACAGGCCCGAAGTCATTATATAGGTAATCATTTGTTGCATTTTAGCCATTTGGTCTAACTTCAATTAGAGGAGTGAAACTAGTGTGAATTTGGGAGAGAATAGTTTCAGGGACTCTCTAATCTTTTTTTTTTTGCTCCCCTTTTTTTAGAAAGCTACTTTTTTTCATTTTGGCAAATTTTGTCATCTTTTTGTAACTGTTAATTGTAATTAAAATGACATTTTCCAGATATTTTATAAACATGCATGCTTATTTTTGTTGTGAGATTGTTATCTCTATCTTCTTTCCTTTGAGTGATGTCTATCGAGCTAGAATAATATGACTCTGTTATTCCATTTATACCTGTGATGCTGGATTGATGTGTACGTGTATATATAGGCAGGTTGTCGCCCATCTCAATCTAGGCTGAATTTCTGATTCTTTTTAGGACTATTCAATGGTCATTGAGAGGAACAAGTTTCAGTACTGTTTCAGCAATTTTTCCTGCTTTAATTTAAAACAAATTAACCTTCAGCCTGATAACGATTCCATAGAAAATACTTATTCCGTATGGCTAGTCAGCGTCCAAAATTATTATGGATCGACCTTCGTCGCAATAAAGATATAATACGTTGCCTAGAACTAATTGATGTGCAAATTCCGTAGCTCAAACAACATAATCAATACATTTTATACATAATTTTTCTTTCTTGGATACAAGCCATAATAATGTATTCTTACAATTAATAACCACGGTAATTAAGATGAATAAACATTGGGAAATGAACTCATATGATGATACCCGGAAAAGTCAAAAGTATGAAAAATAGTCTATGCTTTAAGTATAGTTAGTCTTATGTATGTATATCTCCTCGAAAAAGAACAAAGTTGTGCTAATTGCTTTTATGCGTAGTGCTTTTTCTGCAGAGTGCTTTTAATTATACCGTCATCATTATGGATCAATATTATATCTCAAGGGACCACCACCACCACTTCCACCGTCACTCTCTTTGTGAGGTCCATCTACATGCAATCAAGCACCAGCTGAGAGAGGAGAGCAGTATTGGCCGGGGCGGAGACAAGGGGCCGAGCCGGCCTGGCCCTCCTTAATATTTTTATTTCTCTTAATTAGATATTAAGTATTTCAGTAATTAGCTTGTGAAGTATTCATTTAGGCTCTCTCATAAGTGAGCAAAATTCGCTTTTGATTAAATTATTAACATCTATGATCTTCTTGGTAGGCATAGAACCAAAATCAAATAAATAGAAATGTAACTTTCTTTTGTATTGTTATGTTATATTTTTATGTGATTGTCACTTTCTTGGTAAAATAAATTATCATTTATTTAGCTCCCTATGTCTAAATATTGCAAAGATGTTTCTCAAACTCATGCCATGTCCTAGCTAGTTGAAGTCGTGTACATCATATCACTGTGTGTGCTGTCTCTCTGGCTGATTGACGTATACATGTATGTTTTTTTAGCTTATATTTTATGATTTTTTTCGAATAAATAAATGAGACGGGTTCTCTATTATCTTTTTGAAATGGCTTATCAGGACAGCATTGTCAAAGTGGCTTATCGGTATTCAGTTCGTTCGCACAAATACTCATACTAAGACTAAAAACCATCAGCCGCAGCTAAAAAGAATGCACTAAGCGAGAGCATATTCCTAAGCTTGCGCACGCAAATGGTGGGCACTCTACTGTATGCAGCCCCTTCTGCCTTAGCTTTTCTAGAGCCATGATTCCATTTCATCTCCACTTTTGCCCCCTCCATCATTTTCCACTTTGCAAGGGAAGAAAGTCCTGGGAAGCCAGGGTTTTGTCGAGACAAGGTGTTCCTACATGGAACTAGCCGCGAAGCATAATCAGTGTTACAAATTTCGTCCGAAATTTTGTGAATTGACCGAAATTTTGTCCCTTTCGTTTCCCAATGAAATAGATTTCATTTGGCTAAAATTTAGCCAAATTTGGCCCTATTTGAAATTTGTTCATATTTTATTCAAAGTTTGGTTAAATTTCATCAAAAAAATGATTTTTTTCATCTGAAATTTCAACGAAATTTCATTCTTTCGTTTCTTTTGCCGGTAGCCGAATTTTTTTGCTTCCACAAGATTAAACCCTGAGCATAATACATGATGGTGCATGTATACGGCACATGTACAAGGTTTCATGTATTATATCATGTCGGATTTCATCCATCATTGCTCAACGAACAGATCTTTTTACGGTTCCTTTTCGTGAGGTTTACATCTCTTTTATTTGTTAGCTGCCGAACTAGTCCTGACATCGCGCGTTAGCTGAGACTGTCATATGGTTTTTTTTTTAAGTAGATCAACACCCTATTTTCGGCCCCATTTGTAACACGAGAAAATTTTCCCATCATATAAAAATTTGTTGCTTTGCGTGAAATCCATTTGGAATTCCTGTCCAACAAAACATGCCCTTAGGACGGAGTATGCATGATGTTCCATGGTCATTTGACTCATTGGTGCATGTTGATTAGGTGGTAAAAGAGACAAGTAAGAGCAGATCTAGGATTTTGTTACGTCTAAGCTAGAGAGGGTTAGATGTTACTATTTCTTGGGTTAGATGTTACTATTTCTTGAACTGAAATGAAAAATTGTATACTTGATTTACTTAGATTTATTCGAACTTTACATTGATAAATATCACAGACTTTAGGCTGGAGCCTAAGCTACCTAAAGTGTGGATCAGCCGCTGGAGACACGTGACTAGGCCATTGCCACAATAACCATATGCGCATACGGCGAAGGGGATCAAAAAGGAGAGATGAGCCTAAGAGCTGAGACCACTTTTCTTGGAACTTGTTTTGGTGAAGGAGTTTTTTTAGAGGTTTAGTAAGGAGGTTATCAACTTTAGTCCTATTTAGGGTTCACTTTACTAATTTTTATTTCTTACCGGAGGGGCCGGTAAGTCCAGTTAGACCGATTTTTGGTTTTTTCAGAGACAGTCGGTCAAAAAAATGAAACAAAATTTGAAATTTAAATTTCTTATAAATTTGACAAAATTCATGTAAAACAAATTTTTTGGAGCTAGTTTAGATTTCTACCGAGAGTCATCGGTAAACCCGATAAAACCGGCGATTAACCGGCAAAAAAAACCCTTGTCCCATCGCATCGCGCGCGCCAACAGCGACCAAGTTGCACTAGGTTCACATCTGGAACCAGAACAATAAGATCGTATACACTTACATAGGATGATGTATACAGTGCTCAGGAACTAGCACTACTTTTCTCGGTACTATCTAACATATAAACTCCGTCGTTAACTGTTCGTTGGAAGGGTTAAAGATAAGTGGATTATGTCCGTTGAATTTAATTTTGAGGCGCTACCAATGCCAGCTTAAATTCTCTAAGGACGTTATCGCCATCAACTCCGAACAAAAAAAAATCTCTCTAACACTTATCAGATGTAAGGACGTTATGGCTCAGTTTCCACATTAGGGCTCTTAAGAAATGTAGGGCATGGTATGGACGCCAAAAATGGCTACATGGTTGTAGTGCACGCACGGCTGCTTTGCTCGCTCCACGGAAGATCAGAAGTCCGAACTGAATTAATTTGACCTTCTGATATTCCAATCATGAGCAGGAAATATCGGGCGTTTAATTCCATGACCACATGCGTCCGGCCGGACAAACTGTACATACCGCTATCACTGCACACCGATAGAGCACTCTGCAAGCTTTCTGGTACCTCTGAAGAAAGAACCCTTATCTGCTAGATTAAGATCGGCACTAACAGTAACATCCAATGCCCGGAGATCGACGGCACATTCATGCACATCTCTTCTTGTTCCGCAGGGATCGATGAGCTAACCTGAACGCTCGATTCTGAAGTGACAACGAGCTGCATATATTTTCCATGGACGGATTGGATTCGATCGATTGCCGCCGGCCATTGCAGCCCGCCATATATCGTTTTCTCAGAGGAGAACAACTGGAGCTAGGAGAGTACTTGCATTGCATTGACCTGGGGCGGAATCTAGCATTTATGTGAGAATCAGAGCCCGAATGATTGAGAAAAGGAGGACCGAACATGGGGGCAAGTTGCATGCGGTGAGTAGTGGCGGTCCCGAACGCTGACATGCATGTGTACAGTGCCGGAAGAAGAGAGGAGAGGAGGGAGGCCCTATCCGAAAATGGCCGACCTGACATTGGCACCTCCAGTGGCCATGCGGACGACACTTGTGCTCTCACGCGTCCACGTGTCACCTAATCGAACGGGCTAGCTCTATTGCCATGCTTTTTTATATAGAGACGTTCGTGGAAAGAGAGAAATTTTTACTGAACGACTACACGAGAGGATTCTAGATTATATTATGATGAAGTGTTACAATTTAAAATAGTTGAAAATTTGCATTCGCATTCATTCGAAAAATAAATATAGTGTTATCTTAACTGGACTGATGAGTAACTAATTAGTAGACGTGGTGCATAGCATGTAAGGCTGTAAATGAGTCAATCTTGAACGAGCCTGGCCTGGCAAGCTCGAGCCCGGTAGAAGCTCAAGCCGAGCTTGAAATTGTCGTCGAGTTTTAAGTTAGGCTTGAGCTCGGCTCAGGCAAAGCTCGAGCTCGGCTCGTGTAGGCTCGGTAGCGCATGAATCACAGAATCAACAAAAACAACCCTAATAGTACTGCAACGGCAATCATTTTTTTCAACCCCCACCGAACTGAATCTAACGAGGCAAGTCAACACAAAACAAAATAAAATGTAAAATGTTGTTAACCACAACAGCAGAATCCGATCAGCTCACCTGCTCAGCCATGGGCACGACGAGTCGGACGTTGCACTCACGGCTGCGCGATGCAGTGTAGCCACCACTGCGTGCACGGTGACGGCGGATGCGTCCGATCGTGATCCATCGCCAAATCGACCTCCTTCATCTGCGGTCTTTGGTAGCCGGGCACGTTGGGGTGTCGATCGTCTTTGGGTCGGCGACCATCTGCGTCGCCGCGTCGCGCCGAGGGCAACAGGTGGCCGCCGCATTAGGGCCCTGCTCCATACCCGCCAGCGGTTTTGACAACGGCAGCCCGCTTGGCAGCACCAGCCGCTTGGACAGCTTGAGCCCGTCCTCCACCGCGCGCGCGAGGTCCTCTATGGGATGGGGACGGATGATGCCCGGACTGCACTGCCTCTTCTCTCCCTCCAGATCCAGATCCAACGACACCCATAGATCTCGACGGAGAGGGTTGCGGCCAGTGGGGCTGGCCAGAGGAGGAGGCTAACCAGTAGGGGAGGCCGGTGGGGGAGGAGGCGGTGAGCCGGTAGGTGACACCGGTGAGGGATGGAGGCAGCGAGCCGGTAGGGGATGTCAGCGGGGGAGAGAGGCGATGAGGTCGGAGGGGCGCAGCCGCGTAGTACAGAAGTGGAGGCGCGAGCGGCGAGCCAGTGATGGAGAAATGAGGGAGGGAGGCAGTGAGGTCGGAGGGGAAGGGGATGGTCACGAGCCCGCGAGCGCGAACAGAAGTGGAGACCGACAAGGGAACATTTTGGGTGCGGAAGGCGGGATGAGAGAGAGGAGAGATATTTTGGGGTGGCGAGGGGATGCGATTAAGGTAGTATTTATTTTGCTGAGCCTTACGTGTTAGTGCTGAAGCTCGCAAGCTATTCGAGCTCGTCTTATTGAAGCTCGCGAGCTCAGAATCAAGATCAAGCACGGCTCGTTTGGAGCTCGAGTAGCTCGCGAGCATCGAGCCTTTTTTATAGCCCTACATGCGTGTTGTGATTGCCTTTCTACTTGTCTAGTGCTTGATGAGGCTCTCTATCTATTAGTTGTGTTGGTCCTGTTAGCCATTGATGGCCATGCATGCCATTGAGAAGCATTAATGTTGCCTTACAGATTCAACGGAGAAGCCTAGTTGTTTTACTGTAGGACTAGACAAGCAACAGAGGAGGGTATATGGTGCCTTAAAAAAATTTCCTCTAAGTATTTAAAAGACTCGGGTGGTCAATGACCAGTGAGAGTCTAAAACATGAGTAGTCCAAACACGACTTGTATGGTCGACGACCAGTGAATGATCGAAAATTAGTATAGTCGAAACAAGACCAGTGTGGTTGAAAACCAACGTGGTCGATGACAAAGGCGTAGTTGAAAACCAATGTGGTCGACAACCAGAGAGTGGTCGAAAACCAACATGGTGGATGGTTTAAGGAGTGGTCAAAAACTAACGTGGTCGAAAACCAATGAGTGGTCTATAACCGACGTGGTCGATAACCTAAGTGTGGTCGCAAACTCGAGTGTTAGCAAGTTGAAACCCGTCCGGTGTGATCAACAACCAGTGAGTGGTCGAAAACTAAAGTGGTAAATATCTAGTAGCTGTGGTACTAACACTATGAAACTAGCGGTACTACCACTTCTACACCAAAGTCAGAAGGAACAGGGGTTTTCAGCATGACCGTAAGATCCCAAATCCACATAACTTTTGATTGACTGATTCAAAAGCCATGAAACTGAATTTCTTAAGGTCACATGAACTTATTCCATTTGACGATCAACAGAATAAATGCCAAAGTTCCTACCTTTTTGCAATCTAATGAAAAGAGTGGCAAAACGTCGATCGATGAATACAACCTACTCGTAGGTAGGTGATGGCCAAGATGGCTCTAGAAGTATTCCCACATGTCATAGCAGGCTAGAAACACCGAAGAAAATGATCCAAAACACATTGAAATAGAAATCACTCAACGAGGCCAAGAACATGCAGAAATTGGGTTCCCTCGTGAATCTTACTATCAAAATGCATCGATAGGTGAAGATGTATTTACAAGAATTATCTCCATAGATCTCTTACACGTCCTTGGCATAGCAAGATCACAAGAAGAAAAGAAGAGAGATCAAAACTAACAAAAAGTCAAGTACATCAATCGAGAACAAAAGGGGCTCAAGAGTTGTACGAAGATGGATGTATTGCTTACTTGAGAAGGTAGATTTTACAGCTACTCCACCTTGGAGGAGAACGAGTACCCAAGGTACTCACTCTCAAACCCCTAACTCTAATAAGAAAGCACAAGAGAGACGGGTTAGATGGAATCCCTTCTTGTCTCCCTACAAACCCCCTTTTATAAGTGAGCAACCAGCACCTAACCCTTAGTGGATCCAATCCACTATCACAATGGGGACAACCCGTTAACCCCATACACATTGGGTTTTACTTTCTCGTATACAAGACTTAAACCACTTAGACCAATGTTACAGTTTCACATACACCTCCACTTTTCCTATATTAGGCAATTTACCAAAATACCCCTCTACTAGTTTCCACGAAGCTTTCCTTTGAGTATGACAAGCACCCGACTTCCTTGACCACATAGGACTTCGCTCCTCCATGTCTACCTTGTCATTGCCCATCATGTCCACCACCGGCAACTCCCGCTCCAGTTCCTTGTCGTCCTAGCTTGCAACCACTCCGCATAGCCTCGGTCATCTTAGGCATCTCCTTGACCATTCTGGACCTCAGCACCACCCTATGCCTAGTCTCGGTCCTCCAACGCCTCACCACGACCAAGCTCCAAAGCCCTACAACCAACAAAAATAAGGAAACCATCATGTAGCATCGCACAATCCACAAAGTCATCACAATGCAAAATGTATGCAACCAAACCATTGATCCTAAGCTTAGGACCAAACAATAACCCCTGTGCACACATGCAACAATCTAGATCAATCGAACACAACTCACAACTCAAAAACATCAAGGATTAGGCCCTGGTTGAAAACCCACTATCTGGTCGATCCACAGTTGGTCCGACTACTAGCCCTCGGGTGATCTAACCACTGATCCCAATCGGTCAGACACGAGTACTCCAGGTACTTCGAATGATACAAGAATTGAAACATTTGAAGCCTATGAGTACCAACCATGAGGCCTTTGGCAATCGATCGCAAAAGCCTATGACTACGACCACCGATCGCAAAGTCTACGACCACCGATCGCAAAGTCTACGACCATCGATTATTGAGCATTGACCAGATACTGAAGCTACGACCATCCGTGATCATTCTGTCGATCGGACCACCCAACACAAGGCCGTTTGGATCGCTCAACACAAGGTTGTTCGGACTGCCTACCACAAGACTTATCGGACTACCGACTACCGAACATAGTCCACACCTCTGATTACCTTTTGCATTGAAGCAAACAACCCAAGCATAAAGCAATCTTTGCAAAAACACTTAACCACTCCAAAAAAATTGCAATGGTTCACCACAACATTTTCCTAGACCTTCTCATGTGGTCCTTCATTTACTGTTGTTGAAAGCGATACTTCTTGCATGTATGCAGTCAGCGGTTCAGTCACCTCGTAGTTTTGGTGTGATTGTCTTGTGAGTTTTGAGTCGCGGAATGGATTTTGGTCACTAATATTAGTGATTATATGTTACATGAAGTATGTTTTGACTAACATGGATCAAGTTGTGAAGAAGTTGTGCTTGAAAATGATTTCTTTTGTCTTTGGATATGTAAGATCGATTGGAGTCAACTATGGATAATGGTGAGGATCGGGACTACACTCATGGAGGAGCCAAGGCCCATAACGATCGAGGATATTGGGTGAGGTGGTGAGCTTAAGCATGGCATAAGAAAGGCAAAAAAATATTGAAGGCATGTTCGAACGACGGGGTTGTACCATGTGGCTTGGTCGGTTTAAGTGAGGCATAGTCTGATAGAACCAAAATGAGAGAGACTTGCCGGCACATGATAAGTCAGTGGTGCACCTACACGTTGCAAGCATGGCGATGTCGATTACTTATAATGGAAGATGAAGATCGGGTCAAGGAATGGTATTTTGATAGTTTGGCCAAAATACCGAAACTATATTAGATCAAAATCACAGCACTTGAGTGGTACTCGGGAGAGTGGTTTAGGTCAAAAATAAGCTAGTTTTATCGAGATGGATCAAGGCTAAACACTTAGCAGATTCGAACTTATACACTTTAAAATTCGTGCATAAGTGAACATATGTGAATTAATCCTATGTGTATGGGGTTATCGAGTTTTCTCCATTGTGCTAAGTAGATAATATCTACTAAAGGTTAGATGTGGCTGACTAGCCTATCTATTTAAGAGGTTAGGATAGAGACTTGTGGTTATCCATCCAACCTACCTTTCTTGTGCGCTCTTGTTTAGGGTTAGGGTTTGAGAGTTGAGTGCTTGGTGTGCTCTCTGTCCTCCAAGGTGTATCTATAAAACTTTCCTCCTCAAGTAGCAATAGAATCAATCTTTGATCATCTTCATAGTTATCTCTTGTGTTAATCGATTTGATCGTGATTTGGTTGGTTTTTCCTCTCCTCTAATCCTATCTTGATCTTGTTGTGCTAAGGACGTATAAGAGATGGAATAATATCTGGAAATCAATCTTCACTCATCTAGATACTTTAGTAGCAAGTTCATTGAGAAACTCGTTTTTTTGCATATTTTAGATATTCCAAGTGATTTCTTGGTCTGAAAGTTTTTGGAGTGATTTCTTCGATGTTCTTACTTGCTGTGACATGTGGGAACATATCTAAACCCATCTTGGCTATCCTCTATCCACGAGCAAGTATTAATCATCGATGTTGGTTTTTGATCGATTTTGATACAATCTATCTTCAAACTGAAAAATGTCTCATCTTTGGCAATGATTTTCATCATCGTTTATTGGAATATGTTGCTGATATCCAAGAGAAGATCTCTACAAAATTTTATATCATTTGGATCTACGGATCAAAAGTTTCATGAATTTTCCGCTCGTGAAATCGTGTTGAAATCACTGTTTATCATGGAATTACTGCAACAGCGGTAGTACCAGGGGGTACTGTAGCGGTAGTACCGATTCTATTGTAGCAAACGGTAATATCGTGATACTGTAGCGGTATTACCGAAATTACTGTTCATATATCAGTTTTTTAATTTCTTTATTTGCTGAGTTTGTGCTGGTTTTCTATCCTAATCTTCATAACTTTGTAACTATTAGAGTGGAAGATTGGTGAATACTTAAGAAAATTTTGGTGACACCATTCACCTCCATTTATTGCCATCTTCGGTCCTACATCTACAAGACCTTGTATCTTTAAATTCATATTAAAACACTTTAAATTTTATGATACGTAGCAGAATAAATCAACTCTCTCTTTGCATGATCACATATTATGATTTGAAAGAGGTCTAGACAAAATTCTAAAGATAATGGTGCTTCATAGGATTTATTTCCCGTTGAATAGCTACTCTCTCGTAAACTCGCAATGCAGCTTTCATGAAAGCGATCATCACGTGGGTGAAAATGCCAGCCGAATAGAACTCTCAATAGCTCGTAAAATGGCTTTCATGGGAGTGATCGCCACATGAGGATAGAGTTCACGACTTTCTGATTGCATTAGATTAAACCAAACCTTGTCCTCTCGCATCACATGAAGTCAATCCCATATAAGTATTTTACTAACTACTTACTTATGATCACCAACATATGGCGTTAGCCGACGTTCATGGGATCAATAGGCCCGTGGAACGACAGGCATCCATGGCGGGACCTACACATGGGTTCCTCCTTTCATGTCATGTATGCAAAGGAGGAGAGCGAATGGACCCAAGAGATAAAGCTTTGTCATTTCTAGCCACAGGCATTTGGCGTACCCAGATAATCATCAGGCCAAATAGTTCTTTGGCCATGGAATGAAAACGATTTCCATTAGTAGTGCGGGCCGAGGTATCGCTGCTTCCAGGCCATATCCTGACGTGACACACAGTGGGCCGGATAGCCTAGCTAGCTGCCTAGCTGTGAGAAGGGAAAAGCACCTTTAGATGGTAAAGACTTTTTACCCTAAAAGCTAGTTAATGAGATAAATAATTCTTCTAATTTTAAATTAGATCTTTTGTTCTTCCATAACTAATGTGAGACTATTTTAACAATTTTCTCTTCACATATTGATGTCTCTCAACCCTTCACGGTACACCGACGGTCCCTCAGGATTTCTTCACCGTACACCGATGGCCCCTTAGCATTACAGTTCATCAGACGTTCACACACTAGTGTCCATTGGGCTGAGATGTTAGAACCAAGCTCTGATACCACTTGTTGGATCGTAAGGATCTTCTCACTCTAAAAATTAGCCAATAAGGTGAGAGACTCCCTTACTTTTAAATTAAATCTCTTGTCCTTCCATAACTAATGTGAGACTATACCAATAATCACAACATGCGCATGTGTGTAGCTATAGGTTAAGTAGTATTTCGCAGTTTTACATATTCTGTTTTTCGAAAATTTCAGCTTCTTCTCCTTTGCCTTTGGCGACTTCTTTCTAGAATGTTTTTTCAACTTGTCACATATATTTAGACTTTGTTGGGAATCGGTGATATACTTATGGTTATTCTGGAGCTATTACACTGTTTCTTGAGATATATATCTATGCCAAATTTATATGTTCCAAATAGAGCCCTAAGAAGATAGATCGAGTTTTAGGAATGTTAGTTGCCATGCTTTATAAAAGCGAACGAGTATGATGCTCTCATTCCACTAGGTCGGATTATATAGTAGTGTATACGCTAATTTTGACCTACTTGAACTAGTGGCGGACCCAAGAATAAAATATAATTAGGATAGACTCACAAGCATAAGGCAAATAGTATTACCTAAAAGCAAAATAATTTATGATCAAACTATACTGATATCACACTAATAAGAGTATACGACACAAAATAAAAGTAACAACTATAATTCACATACAAACATGTATAGATAATGGTAAGACGTTGAAAAATACAAAAAAAAACTCACTAATGAAGCTTAGTCCACAATTGTAAATAAGTCGTAGAAGAAGCAACATGTCAATTGTAAAAATAGATGGATCAGTAGTGTCACAATTTGATAATAGAACATAAAAGATGCTCGCACACATACTATTGGATTTGAAACTTTTTCCCATTCTATTTATTTTGAATTTGGACCAACCAGTGGACAGTTTATTAATAGAACCAGCTCCAGCCACATAATCACATAATCATCAATCATAGTCCATAGAATCACATAATCATCAATCATAAATATTTAGGAAGTAATACAGTTGCTCACTCGCTGTTCTCCTGAACCACAACTAAACAAGTACCTTAATGCCATGTGTAAAAGGATGGAGTATATAGAACACTCACTTCTTTTGACAGTTGACACATTAATACAAAAAGACAAATACTGGACGTCTCATCATATACGGTTAACCAAAATCATCAGTATTAAATACAATCACACACGGTTTTGGTTTAGGGACCATCTATGTTGCTGTCAGCGCTAAAAACCATGAAATATCACAGATAGTTATTAATAAGAACCATCTGTGATATTACCAAATATCATAGACAGTTTTCTGTAAACAGTCTGTGATACTTCACAGACGGTTTGTATTAAAACCCGTCTATGATAAGTTTACTTATTAATTGCAGACCAGTTGGACCTTACAAATCTATCTTAAATTTTAGATATGTTCTCACAGGCTGCTGCTTTGAGGAGGTGGAGTTTTGAGGCCATTTAGTGAAAGGAGACCACAGATTTGGCAAGAGTGATTGTAGATCTATTAAGTTCTTGACTATCTATGGTTAGTAATTTGTTCCTAATAATTGCATTATATTATAGATCTAGCTTTTGGTGAAAGGAGAATTGAAGATGGTCGGTTTAGATCTGGCTTGATGTAGAGAGAAGATTATTTACATCAGCATGATTTAGGGTTTAGCCCATTCATAGTCGAAGCTGTTCTTGGTTAGAGTCACTGAAGTTCTCGACTCTTACCGATCAGATCTTTAGTTCTGGAGGAAGCATGACTTCAGCCCCAAAAACTAGGAAAAAAGGAGTTTCACCTGTCGCCCGACTCGAAGTCATGCGAATCGCCCATAATACTGAAGGCAATTCTTGAACCCAAGCCCCGAGCATTTTACAAGCTGGTAGAAGACTCGAGTTTTAATTATTTGCATTATTTGACCATTCGCACGCTCGACTGCCCCGTTACTCTGTGGATGGGCGAAAAGTGAAACATAATTTGGTGCCTAATTCGTCGCTAAATTCTTGGAATTTTGTGCTTAAAAATTGCTTACCGTTGCATGAAATTATCCGACATGAGACTCCAAATCGAGTAATTACACTTTTCATCAAGAACCTTTTTATTGTTTCCGTTGTTATCCCAACTACTAGTTTGGCTTCAATCTACATCGTAAACGTATCAATAGCTACAAGGAGGAACTCACGATCCCAAGTTGCAAAAGGCCAAGACAAAGGAATCGTTTGAAGAGGCTGAGCTGGTTGGTGTATTTGCCGGCTATGAAACTGGCATTGTACACATTTCTTAACCAGATTTCTGGCGTCGTTGAGGGATGTTGGCCAATAGAAATCTTGTTTAAAAGCCTTACTAACCAACATTATGTAGGAAGCATGTGCTCCACAGATGCCCCAGTGTATGTCATGAATGAGTTTTAATCCTTATTTCTGCAAAATATATCACATGAGAACTCTCTGAGTACCCCATTTATAGAGTACTTCATCGACCAAGGTATACATCCTGGCCTTACGGGCAAGACGATCTGCTACATGATCGTCATCGGGTATTGAACCCTTATGAAGGTAGTCATAGATGGGAGCCATCCACGTCTCTTCGTACTCTAGAGAGACTGTCTCATTAGGTGTTGTCTCTGGTGCTTCAACCAGAGACGGCTTTTGGAGCTATTCCAAGACGACCCTTGGTAGTACTTGTGATCAGGAAGAAGCTATCCGAGCCAATTGGTTTACGAGAAAGTTATCATTCTGAGGGATATACTGTAACTCAAAATCAAAAAATGCTTTTCAAGCTTCCGTACTTCTGACAAGTACTGAGACATGATCGTACTCGAGTATTGATACTCTTTTCCGACCTGATTCACGACATGTTGAGAGTCTCCTCTCACGAGTAGTCGTCGAATCCCAAGCAATTTAGCGGCTCGTATGATAGCCAACAAACCTTTATACTCAGCGATATTGTTAGTTGATGGAAAGAGCAATTGGATGATATACTTTAAGGTCTCTCCCATAGGAGATTCCAGAACCACCCCAGCCCCCAAGCCACTTAATGTAAATGACCCATCGAAGTGCATCATCCACAAGTCGTAGGAATCGTATTATTAGGGGTCCTGAACAGGTTCAGGATTTGTCCATTCGGCGACAAAGTCTACCAAGATCTGAGATTTAATGACTATTCGGGATATGAAATGGAGGTCAAAATCCCTAAGTTCGACCGACCATTTTGCCATGCGCCCCGCTGTTTCCTTATTCTGGAGGACCTCTCCTAAAGGAAACTTAGACAGCACAATTATCTTGTGTGCATGAAAATAATACCTCAACTTCCTCGAAGCCATGAGGAGGGCATAGAGAAGTTTTTAGACCTGAGGGTAGCGCTCCTTAGGACTATATAAAACTTCACTTACGTAGTATATTGGTCTATGAACGCCCTTGCGCTTTGCAACAAGTATAGCACTTACTGCCTGTGGCGTGGCAGATAGATATAATAAGAGTGTCTCACATGTTTTTGGAGAAACTAGGACAGGAGCACTCGTAAGGTATCTCTTGACATCTTTGAAAGCATCATTGGCATCTTTTGACCACTCAAAACCCTCATATTTCCTCAAAAGCTTAAAGAAAGGAAGGCATTTTTCTCCTAGTCGTGCGATGAAACGACTTAAAGCCGCCATGCACCCAGTGAGTTTCTGGACGTATTTCTTCGTGGTCGGAGGGCACATCTGTTCGATGGCCTTGATCTTCTCAGGATTTGCTTCGATACCTCTTGCTGAAATAAAGAATCCAAGTAGTTTTCCTGATGAAACTCCGAACACACACTTTTCAAGATTGAGTTTCAAGCAATGCTTTATCAGATTGTCGAAGGTCTCCTGCAGGTCTGAAATATGACTGAGTCGTTTGATACTTTTTACAACAACATCATCGACATAGGCTTCCAAGTTTCAGCCCATTTGATGTATGAAGGTTAATTACATCAAAAGCTGAAAAGTTGGACCAGCATTTTTCAAACCGAATGTCATTTTGACATAGCAAAATACTCCAAATGGGGTGATAAACGTGGTTTTCTCTTCATCTTCTGAAGACATACTGATTTGGTGATAACCAGAGTATGCATCTAAAAAGCTTAACATTTCACAACTAGGAGTAGAATCTACCAATTGATCAATACAAGAAAATGAAAAGCCATCTTTAGGACAAGCTTTATTTAAATCGGTATAGTCTATACACATACGCCACTTACCGTTAGACTTTTTACCATTATAGGATTAGCCAACCACTCTGAGTGATCAAATTCTCTTACGAAGCCTACTTTTAGTAGCTTGTGTAATTCTGACTTGATAGCTTCTCGTCGATCTGGTGCAAATCTTCGTAATTTTTGTTTTACGGGCTTCTTATCAGGCCGTAGAGCTAGCCTGTGCTCTATCACTTCCCTGGGGACCCGGGCATGTCAAATGACTGCCACGCGAACATATCTGCGTTTGCCCAGAGAAAAGTGATGAGGGTGTCTTCCTATGCAGGGTCGGAAGTAACCCCGATGCAAACTATCTTCGAAGGTTCCTCTGGGTCCAAAGGTACTTTTTTACTTCTTTGTTCGGCTTTGGCACAGCTTTAGGCTTCGAGTGCTTACTCGAAAGCCGCACCTTGGTGACTTCCCGAGTTGGTAACTGTCCGACCATCTCGAGGGACTTGCGATCGCATGTCAATGCCATCTTCTTATCACAACAGACTGTGATGACTCCCTTAGGACACGACAACATGAGACATTGATATGCATAATGAGCAACTATCAAAAATCGTGCCAGAGTTGGTCGTCCGAGTATGGCATTATATGCCGAGTCGAAGTCGACCACATCAAAGGAGAGTTTTTCTGTCCTGAAGTTGCCCGAAGAACTGAACGTAACAGGCTGAGAAACTTGGCCAATGAGCTTGGCTGAAGAATTCGGTACGATTCCGTGAAATGAATATCACACAGGCTTTATTTTGGTATGAGGAATTTGCATCTCGTCTAGGGCACTAACAAATAAAATATTTAAAGAACTACCACCATCAATCAACACGTAATTTACTCGATAGTTGTTGATGGTAGGCTTCACCATGATCAGGAACCCACCAGGTTGAGTTGAGGGGATCGGACAATCACCCTTCTCAAAAGAGATGGTGGCTTTCGATCACTTAGGCAAATTATTGACAAGGGAATGGTCGCTAGAGTTTACCTCACTCTCAACAGCCTTATACTGTCGCTTGGACTCGTATGCGGATGAAACTCCATATATGTGCTGATAGTGTGCTTTGAATCCTGGAATGGCACATCCTCGTCCTTGTCCGAGTGCTTTCGACCGCTTGATTATCCCAACTCCTAAATTGTTGGAAGTGGGCCCTTGTCAGAATAGTAATCCTCAAGTTTCTATAAGAAGACTCGGTAATTGTGAAGATCGTGCCCCTCTTTCTTATAAAGAGGGCACCATCTAGACTTGTTTTTCTTCCTCGTGGGTGCCTTGTCTTTGCCTCGGTTAGAGTATTGTTTAGAGTTACATGGCTTCTTATCGCCCATAGCCAAGACCACCTTTGACCCTGTGGCACGAGGCTTGTGGCTCTTGACCTTGTCTCTGGTTTCTTAGCCTTCTCCTTCCTCTTGTTGCCATCACCTTGCTCCTTGAAATGGCAGTCAGCATGGTTGATGGTCCTGGTCCATTCGACCACCTCGATAGCTGTTGTATACCGATCGACCATCTCGATGTGCTCGACGACAGTGGTTGGAGGGTTTATGGTGATGTACTATGTGAATCTTCAATTGCGCACCCCCTATCCGAATGCCCTAATAACAGAAGTGTTAGAGACCTCTAGAATTGAATTTCGAACCTGGCTAAAATGACGGATGAATTGTTGTAAGGTCTCGTCGCTGCCTTAGTGCATTCGATGCAGGTCGTCCTCCTTCCCAGGGCTAATGTATGTACCCTGGAAGTTGGCCATCAGAAGGTCACAGAGGTGTTGCCGCGAGTAGATAAACTCGAAAGGCTGGTTGAGCAACCAAGATCGAGCAGATCCTTCTAGCATCGTCGGAAGGTAGTTAGCCATGACATGCTCGCCTCCTCCTACTGCCTAAACAACAGTCCTGTAAATCTGAAGGAACTCGATGGGATTCTTAGACCTGTCGAATTTCTCCATGCTCACCAGTCGAAACCGCAACGGCCAACGCACTGCTCGGAGCTCGGGCAAGAATGTTCGGCATCGGGCAACAATCTCCTGATGTCTCCTTTGTGAAAATGGGTAGTTAGCATCGCTAGGTGAATGCACTTAGTGATGCCCGACGGTGGGCGGACCGGACCTGTAATAGGTCTCGTCCACACGGGGATGATACTTGTAGTCCATCTGCTGCTACAGGTTTCTTGCTCGAAGTGGTGATTGAGAGTCGATATGCTGATCCGAAGCAATCCGGGGCATTCTCCTCTGGCTGGTATTGCGATCGAGAGTGCGACGTGCCCTATCACCATACCGACTCCTACGAGACAAGTTTCGTGAATGACTAGATACGATCATACCTTGATGACTCTCGGAGCGACATTGGCGAGGCCGCTCAAGTCGGGCCATCACGTCGTGAAGCCATCGTGCAATGTCTTCAGCGAAGCGGTCGTAGCCCAGCACTCGAGCAAGCTCTTGAGTCGGGTTCTCGAGCAAGTCATTAATCCGTTGAAGCTTTCGTGCCTCTTCATATTGGTACTAGGCCCGCTTAGGCAAAGCACTCTAGGCGGCAAGTCATCTTTGTCGAGCAGTCTCAGGATCCTCGACTCTTGATGCAAACTAGGGCTGCTTTAGAGGAGAGCAGGTATTTCTAGGATTTCTTCCACGCTCATCAGAGTAATGATCGAGCTCATCACTAGAGGTCTTGTCACCATTCCCATAAGAAGAGGGAGAGTGTGATAGTCGGGGAGCATCCTCAGGCCTTCCACCGAGAGGGTGATGAGAATCTGAGGGCAGGGCAAAAACCTCCTGTTTAGAATCTCCACTTTTGAGGGATGCCCCCTCGTCCAAAGAATCATCCAGCGAGATCGCTCCTAGCTTGGAGTAAACCCTGCCAGGTAGGTGAAGTCTGAGTTATAATCGTCCCCATCCTGATATGTTCCCTGTGAGAATGCGGACGAACACAAAGTGTGCCTGCCCATTGCCTTTGCCGGGTTGTCCGGAGAGTCACCACTAGTAGTTGGCGATGTGCTCCCCGATTGGCAGAGTTCGGGGCTCTTCGAAACTACACAGGGCGACGCTGTGGGACAAGAATGCTTGGGAACGGACCCATCGCCGTGTTGCGAGTCCTCATCATGGTCGAATTGACCCTTGCCGATTAAGGGAGATGAATCCTCCATTGGGCGTACTGCTGTGGGGGACTTTGATCTCTCATTAACTTTCCAGCGGCGTCGTCTCTGGGATCACCGAATGAATCTCCAGGGAGACATCCATCGTCAGAAGCAAGCATGGTCTGCTCATAGTCGTAGCAGGCCTCTATGTTAATACTCACGTAATCGGCCAAGTCGAACCAGTTCTCCTTGTTCCATTCACCTACCATGAGGACATCAGGAGAAAAAAAGGAGAAACTTGCCGATGACGAAATTACCAAAGTTTGGAAGAAGAAATCCCAACAGACGTCGCCAACTGTCAATATTTTAATATCGATCTTACGTATGATTTGTTTGGATTAGGGGAAACTCTTAGAAGACCCGGTGTATGCACATGCAGAGTAGAGACAGAATTTTTATACAGGTTCAAGCCTTTTCCTAAGAGAATGAAAAACCTATGTCATGTATGATCACTAGTCACCAGAAAAGAATTACAATTGAGAATAATATGAATACCTAGCATTTTCTCCTCCTTCGATCCGAATACCTCTCCCTTCTCTCTTTATTATATAATGACGTGAAAGATCAAGCTCCGTTTAAATTGGTTTTGGTGTTAATGACAAATGACATTATGAGATTTTGATGTTAATGACAAATACTTTTATAATATTTTGGTGACAATGACAAATGCACATATGAGACTAATATGCTTGTTTAAGTTTATTTATGTTTAGTCTCATTTGGATGGAAAGGTGAAATCAAAGAGGTATGCATTCGAAATCACTTTCTCATTTACTAATGCATTCCTTAGATCCAAAATATAGATTGAACTTTTCAAATAGTCCAAAATGAATATGTGCATGTGTCTTTCTTTATATACACTTGTATGCACACATTTAGGGGGAGTTCACTCTATGTTTTGTGGTTTCATTAGTATTGATCCATGTTTTATTTTTCCATATATTTTGGGATCAAACTAGAATCATGCATTCATTAAAAATCTGCTTTAAAAGTCAAATTAGTGCTCTGTCTGGAAGAGCGGTAGTACCGCATTTTTTAACGTCGGAACTACCGCAGAGCGGAAGTTCCGTGGGCAGGAACGGTACTAACGGCGCCCGGAAGCTCCGGAGGTAGAGCGGAGCCTTTTTTCAGAGCGCCAAATTGGGACTTTGAGTTCGGCCGAGCGGTAGTATGCGCCGACTTTATGGAACTACCGACGAGCGGTAGTACCGGTTTTACAACGTCGGTAGTACCGCCACCGAAAATCCAACGGTCATTGCGGAGGCTCGACATAGCCGTTACGTCGTGTCAGATAGGGAAGTGGTAGTACCGCGCCGACTCTGCGGAACTACCGGCTAGCGGAACTACCGGACCTTAGATGGCGGTAGTACCGCACTTTGAATTCAAATGGTTTTATATTCAATTTATTATCTCATTATTTGTTGAGATTGTCATCAATTACCAAAAGGGAAAGATTGAGAATCTAGTCCCTCCATTATGAGTTAATGGTGAGTTTTGGTAATTAATGACAATCACATTGTGGGACTAACATTTTCTATGAGTTGGATAAATAGGTTAGGTTCCATGATGATGACGACTTTAGATGACTTCATGAGTTGAAGGTTATCAAGAAGAGGATGCATCATGTGTTGATGCACATCAAGATTCTGAAGTGAAGATGTTCATGTGTTGATCATCAAGTCAAGGAAGACCATCATGTGTTGATGAAGTTGATGAGAAGGATGCATCATGAGTTGATGCATATTGAGATGATGACCCAAGGCAAAGGTATGACTAGCTAGGGCTAAGGATGTGTTCCTAGTCTTTACTGGGTCTTGGTGTTTGGTTGAAAGACCGGATTGCTAGTATAGGTTGCCGTACTATTAAGAGGGTCATGTCTAGTAGTTTGAGTCTCATCATGTGTTGATGGCTCAACCTCACTTGCTCTAGCTCATCTTGGCATGAGGCTTGCATTTGCGAATGTGTTTTGCAAATGGTTGAAGCTCATGTGGCCAATCCTTGTAACATGTGACTATACTTTGCAAATGTGTTTTGCAAAGGTTGAAGTCCATGTACTTACTCCTTGTGACATGATCTAAGTTTGCAAATGTGTTTTGCAAAGTTGGAGATCATGTATTATCCTGTCATGGTCTAATAATGTTTGTTGCTATTTCCTTTGACATTAGACCATGGTAGTGACTCCTTGGATATCTTGTGATTTATGCATTGATCTAATGTGTTTGAGATCATGCAAATAGATAGGTTGTGTAGCCCTCTGAATAAGCTTTCCATAGAGTCCAAGATCACTCAATTCCGACATCGAGTCAAAAGTTATGACCGTTTTCCGAGTCTTGTCTCGTGCTGAAAAACCGGAAGCGGAAGTACCACCCGAACTGCGGTAGTTCGAAAATCGGTAGTACCGCCAGTAATATGGTAGTTCCGAATGACTGAATAACGGCTATTTTTCTAGCCGTTATGATGGGGCGGATAGTACCGCTCCTACAACTATGATAGTTCCAGGAAAATCTGTTTTGACTCAACGGCTAGTTTTGAGGTGTGGGCTATAAATACTCCCTTGTGGCCGGTTGGGATTAAGTCTTTGGCACTCCATTTCACTCTTTTGAGCTAGTGTGAGCTTCTCCTCTCCTTTGTGCATGTGTTGCACCTTGTGAGCAAGGAGAGAGGTCTCTAGTTGCATGTGTTGCATCTAGAGGTGGATTCGTATCCACTTGAGCTTGTGCATTTGTTGCGTGGTGAGAGTCAAGCAAGGGGCTTGACTTATTACTCTTGAGTTTGCCGACTCCTAGGCGGCGTTGAGGCGTCGTGCTCGGTGATCTTCTCAAAGAAGCTTGTGAGAAGGCCCGGCGTGTGTGAAGGTTGGAGCTCACCTACCGGGGCGGAAAGAGCTACCACTAGTGGATTGAGGTGTTTCACAATTCGTGGAGCCGGTCCAATTCGTTTGGGCTAACCTCAACGTGGATTAGGGGAGAGCGGCAACTCTCCGAACACCACGGTAAAAAGAGACCGTGTCAAATTGTGGTTTGTTTCCTTGTTCCCTATTTACATTCAAGCAATTTACATTCATAGAATTAAATTGATTGCTTGTGTACCTAGGATTGCAAACCTTGACCTAGGATAGAATTTGGAGCTTTTAGGCGATATTCTTGTTGTAGGCGCTATTTGAGCTAAACCAAATTAATTTACGCTTCCGCATTATACATTTGGTTTAGGCAAATAGAAAAGCTCTTGAATTAATTAGCAATAATTTGTAGATAATTTTTAAGACCGTCTATTCACCCCCCTCTAGTCGGCCACCTCGATCTTACAAGTGGTATCAGAGCTTGGTCTCTCATATATTAGACTTAACCATCTAGAGAGTAAAGGATGGCGACTAGTGGGTTTGTGCACCTAGATGAACCACCTCACTTTAATGGCCAAAATTATGAAAATTGGAAAATCCGCATGATTTGTTATTTTAAGGCCATGAGCCTAAATGTATGGCGGATTGTAGATGTGGGCTTTTCTCCTCCAAAGGATCTTCATGCTCCAACAATTGAGGATGAGAAATGCTCACATCTCGACGCTCAAGCAACTAACGCTTTATTTAGTGCTTTGAGTGTAGAGGCGTTCAATGAAATATGCAATCTTGAGAGCGCTCATGATATGTGGACAAAAATTCAAGACAAATATGAAGTGTCCACCTCATCCGATGAGGATTGCATAAAAGAGTGGATGTCGGGAGATGAATGCTCTACTTCTAGCTCCGACGATGAAAAATCCACCATTCCCTCCACATCAACTCAATGCCTCATGGCAAAAGGTAATAAGAAGGTAAATTTCAATGATGAAAATAATGAACCTTCATATGATGAGTTGATTGACATGTTAGAACAATTAAATGAATTTCTTGGAAAGGAGAAAGCTAAATTTAAAGTTTTGAAGAAAAAATATGTCTCTCTTCAAAATGATTATGATGTATTAAAAGAGGAACATGAAATTCTCCTTCTCAAGGAATATTCAAAACCTAGTATGGATATAGGAATTACATGTAATTTGCTAGATGATATGCCATGTATAGCTCCTAACTCTAGCAACACAACCAAAGTTAGCATATCCACATCATGTGAGGATTTATTAGATGATATACCATGTGTAGCTCCTAGCTCTTGCAATTCATCTAAAATTAATGTATCTACATCATGTGATGATTTGCTAAATATTCCTTGTTGCTCAAAAATAGATGCTATTACTTCCTCTATGCATGTTGAGACTAACCTTATAGAGGAGAACAATGAGCTCAAGGCCCAAGTCACAAGTTTAAGAAAAGACTTGGAGAAGAGTTATAAAGGAAAGGCCTCTCTTGACAAAATTTTAGGAAGTTAAAAATTGTCAAATGACAAGAGAGGTATAGGTTTCATCTCCAAGAAGGAGAATAGCAAGACAAGGCACAATGCAAGACACACGAAGAAAGTCAAGTGCCATGGTTGCAATGAGACGGGTCACTTCACCTCTAAGTGCCCCAACAAGGTGGAAAATAAGTCAAATCCATCAAAGAAGAGGCAAACCGGCAATAAGAAAGACAAGAAGATAAGAAGAGGTAGCAATTGCCAAACTTGCTACAATTGCCGGGAAAAGGGACATCTTAGTAAGGATTGTCCCAAAGGTATCATTCCTAAGCCATTTGTATTCAACGAACATTATTTGCTTAGGAAAGATAAAAATAGCAATGTGTTTGCTAGGAATGTTAGTTCACAAAAATTAAATGTTAGGGCCATTTGGGTGCCCAAATCTCTTGTAACTAACATTCATGGACCCAACCAAGTTTTGGGTACCAAAATGTGCTTAAAAGCTTAATAGGTACTTGGAGAGGCATTGGAGGCTTGGCATATTCATGAGGAGGTGAATATCACCATATGCACATTGGAAGCCAAGCTTGAGGATGATCTTGCCACATCATGAACCAATGCCATCTCGGTAACAAGTATCTACATTTGTTGTATTTAGCCCCTAGCCTTGTGTAGGTTGCATTTCATAAAAATCATTTAAAAGAGGTATTCTTGCTCTTGGTCAAAATGTCATTATTGTAAATTATGAGCAAGATGACAGTGGCACATTAAGGGGGAGTGCTAGATCATACCCATGTATATCACATCCCTAAGTGTGCCCATATTAATTAAGTGCTAGTAATTGTTTTTCAAATTTGAGCCATTTAGCCAAAAGTCAAAAATTTCGAAATTATTAATATATCTTTGCAAAACTAGTTGAAACATGTATACAAATGCATTTCAAAGGTTTTACAAAGGTTTTGATTTTACAAAAACTTATTTCAAGTAAAATTGAGTTTCCAACCTAAAACTATCTATTGAGTATCTTGTTTTGGCCTTCAACTCAAAATTTGGCTAAAATCAATTCTAAAAAGAATTTGAAAATGTGTTCAATACCAAAAGCATAGAGTTGGATATTTCAAACATTATTGGTATTCAAAAGTTTTCCAAAAAGCCAACCAATCAAAATATATTTAGTTTTGAAACTCATCCAAAACATTGATTTGACCAAAGTGGTCACAATAAAGCACTTAAGTGAGTTTTGCCACTTGAGCTAAATTCATTGACATATATTAGCTCACAAGGGTATTTACAACTCATACATAAAATTGAATGTTTAAAAATACCCCAAATGCTCATTTTTGCATTCTTGTGAAAATTATTGAAAATGAGCTTGTTTTGGAAAATTCAAAGCTTAATTTGTTAAAAACTATATTAAAAAGAATTTTAATCTTGGCTTATAGTTGGAAATGCTCCACAAGTAGTTTTTGTTTCTGTGTGAAAAACTTTGGAGTAATATACAACATTATATCAAACATCTCCTCTGAAAATCAAACTCTCGGCATGTTCCCGAATTTTGAACTACCGTGATCGGTCTGCGGTACCTCCGGTTGTCGGAACTACCGGCAGTGAATGCGGTACTTCCGATATTTCTGGAGTGGCTGATTTGATTCAAAACTTGATTTCTTAATTCCTCAGCCATTTCATTTGCTCCTCTTGGTCAAGTTGATCCTTGTTAATCACAGCTAGCTACCCTCAAGTATTTATTGATTCCATATGCCATTTTGCTATTTCTTTAAAATGGCATCCTCTTAAAGAGTGGTAGACTTTTTAGTCATCTTGACTTCAGCGTGTGCTTCACTCCTACCTTTACAAATGACATCATCCATATCCTTCAAGTAATATCCCTTAATTGTGAAAATTAAGTGGTATGCTTATTTCCTCCAAATGATGTCTTTTAGATTGATATCCTTTTATTCTTGGCAAGCAAACATTTCTTTACCAAGCTCTTCACATATATGATATCATTGATTTTCAAGTGATATTATTTTCAAGTGGTATCTATTCTTTTGACTTGGTATCTCTTTCCTTTGGAAAATAAGTGGTATCCTTTTTCCTTCAAAGTGGCATCTTTCAAAGTGATATCCTTTTTCCACTTGACGAGACAATCCTTGTGAGATACAAGTGGTTTTCACCTATGATATCATGTTCTTTTAAGTGGTATGCACCTTGACAAGTGGTATATCCTCCAATGATATCATACTCCTCCTCCAAGCGCTATTTCAAGAAACATCTACAAGTGGTATCTCTTCATCAAATCAAGTGAAAACTATTGAAGATGAAGTACTAAAGGTTGTCCTTATGAGAAACAAGTTGATCATACAAGAGGCATCAAGTTTTTACAAATGGAATCAAGTACATTTGGTGCCATGTATGCTCTCAAGTAGTACAAGTGGTATCAAGTTTTCTACAATTGGAATTAACTATACTTGATATCACCCATGTTTACAAGTGATATTTTCTCACAAGTGATGAGAAGAAAATGTTTAAATCAAAAGGAGGAAGAGATAAGAAAAGAGGAGAAAAATAAAGAAGAGGAGAATCCTTTGTGTGTCAAAGGAGAAGAAAGAATTGCCAAGAAGAGACCTTTGTGTAAGAGGGAATTTTTCTTTATGAAAAACATATATAATACTTTTGTGCTTACTAAAGCAAAAAGGGTAAAATGGTACTATTGGAAAAATTATTTTACATATTTGCCCAAAAATGATTTATGGTTCTTGGGAATGAATGTGTTTCATTCTCTTTTGCTATTTATGGAGTCATAATCAAATGATATGCAAGATTATCTTTTCTAAAGAGTCTCTTTGGTCAAAAATCAAAAATCTTGTTTTAAAAGGCAAAAGGTTGTGAAAAACTAAATAAAAATAGTTAACTATGTATTTCAAATGATTTGAAAGCCTTTTTAGTAAAAATTTCTATTTTAGAAATCAAAAGGAAGATTTGACCCCAAAATAATCTTATATGATCTTGTTTTCAGATTAAACAACATATTTCCCTATATTAAAATCTATTAAGTTTTTGAAAAAGTGTTCAATACAAAACTCAAAGGGTTGGTCATTTCAAACATTTCTCTAGTTCAAAGCTTTTGCAAAAGACCAATCATTCAAAAGTTATATTCATTTGAATCTCATCCAAAAACTTCAATTGACCCAAAATGACCCATTCTTGCATAAAATGAGTTTAGCTATTTGAGCAAGATTTCTTTGTGTATCTTGGCTTAAATTAGTATTTATAACTCATATGAAGCTAAGAAAGCAAAATACTCCATGGAAATCTAATTGGTTTGGATTTTTAGCTTTTATGCAAAATCAGTTCCTTCTCTTGCTCTCAAAGCGCATTTTGGCATATCTTTTGATTGGAGAAGTATTTTTCAAAAATTCTTGTTGGAAAAGGTCTCACATAGCATCAAGTTCATATCTGCAAAGTTTGAAAATGTTTCAAGTTGATTTGAAAAAGTTGTGACTTTTTCTCTCTTTGGCTTTTTGCTGAAAATTCAGAATGTTCATGATTCTGAGCCGATTTGTGATTTTTATATCTTAAAATGAGTTCAGATTTAAAGGAAGCCACAATAAGGAAAATTGATCCTCTATAGTTGGTCTTCATTGTAAAATTTTCTCAGAATTTATAAAGATCATTTAATCAATTTTTCATCTCTCTCTAGAAGCTAATGTGAGATGCAAAAGTCTGAATTTCAGACTTTCAGATTTCTGAAAACTTATGTTTTGAGCTGATTTATGATTTTTGTATCTTTAAATGTGCTCATAATCTGAGGTAGATGCAATTATGACTTTTAATCCTCGGATATTAATCTATACCGACAATTGTTACGAGATGCATTGGATATTGTTAAGTCAGTTTTCAGGAAGCTTTTGAAGACCACTTGGAATGCAAAATCGAAAATGATTCAAATGCTACATGTCATATATACAAGTGGTATTATCTTAAGTACTATTATATCAAGTGGCATCAAGCCTTCAAGGAGCTTAAATGAGTAAGATTATTTGAATGTGTTTCAAATATCTTTAGTTATTTTAAGTGGTATCTAGTGGTCATTTGCATTTAGTTTCATAATTCTTTATGACCATATCATATTAAATTAAATTGGTATCAAGCTCCTCACTTCTTAAGAGCATATCATGGACTCTTAATAAACTCATCATAATATCTTCTTTCATGGCTTAATTTGTATTCTTCCCTTGCCTTTACAATAATCAATGCTATTTAGTGCTCAATGACTCTTTTTGGTGCTTAATGCCAAATGGGGGAGAAATTTGTGATAATAGCCTTGAATATTTGAGAATTTGTGATAATAATTTTCTTGATAATGGGGAAGAAAGAATAGTTAATGAAGTGCCAATGCCATGTGGGAGAAATGTGATAATATATTTCTTGAGTAGAAATTAAAATTTTAAGTCTACATGTTGAATATTGCTTTCACCTTCTCTTATGCACTTAATTTCATATCATTTGGTCATATTCACCAATGTGCTATTATCATAAATGGATTTGTCATCAACCACCAAAAAGGGGGAGATTGAAAGATCAAGCTCCGTTTAAATTGGTTTTGGTGTTAATGACAAATGACATTATGAGATTTTGATGTTAATGACAAATACTTTTATAATATTTTGGTGACAATGACAAATGCACATATGAGACTAATATGCTTGTTTAAGTTTATTTATGTTTAGTCTCATTTGGATGGAAAGGTGAAATCAAAGAGGTATGCATTGAAATCACTTTCTCATTTACTAATGCATTCCTTAGATCCAAAATATAGATTGAACTTTTCAAATAGTCCAAAATGAATATGTGCATGTGTCTTTCTTTATATACACTTGTATGCACACATTTAGGGGGAGTTCACTCTATGTTTTGTGGTTTCATTAGTATTGATCCATGTTTTATTTTCCATATATTTTGGGATCAAACTAGAATCATGCATTCATTAAAATCTGCTTTAAAAGTCAAATTAGTGCTCGTGCGGAAGAGCGGTAGTACCGCAGTTTTTAACGTCGGAACTACCGCAGAGCGGAAGTTCCGTAAGGTGAAGGAGCAGTACTACCGCGCCGGAAGCTCCGGAGGTAGGCGGAGCCTTTTTCAGAGCGCCAAATTGGGACTTTTGAGTTCGGCCGAGCGGTAGTCTGCTGCGCCGACTTTTTGGAACTACCGACGAGCGGTAGTACCGGTTTTACAACGTCGGTAGTACCGCTACCGAAAATCCAACGGTCATTGCAGAGGCTCGACATAGCCGCTTCGTCGTGTCGATAGGGAAGTGGTAATGTAGCGACTGCTGGAACTACTGGCTAGCGGAACTCTGGGACCTTAGATGGCGGTAGTACCGCACTTTGAATTCAAATGGTTTTATATTCAATTTATTATCTCATTATTTGTTGAGATTGTCATCAATTACCAAAAGGGAAAGATTGAGAATCTAGTCCCTCCATTATGAGTTAATGGTGAGTTTTGGTAATTAATGACAATCACATTGTGGGACTAACATTTTCTATGAGTTGGATAAATAGGTTAGGTTCCATGATGATGACGACTTTAGATGACTTCATGAGTTGAAGGTTATCAAGAAGAGGATGCATCATGTGTTGATGCACATCAAGATTCTGAAGTGAAGATGTTCATGTGTTGATCATCAAGTCAAGGAAGACCATCATGTGTTGATGAAGTTGATGAGAAGGATGCATCATGAGTTGATGCATATTGAGATGATGACTCAAGGCAAAGGTATGACTAGCTAGGGCTAAGGATGTGTTCCTAGTCTTTACTGGGTCTTGGTGTTTGGTTGAAAGACCGGATTGCTAGTATAGGTTGCCGTACTATTAAGAGGGTCATGTCTAGTAGTTTGAGTCTCATCATGTGTTGATGGCTCAACCTCACTTGCTCTAGCTCATCTTGGCATGAGGCTTGCATTTGCGAATGTGTTTTGCAAATGGTTGAAGCTCATGTGGCCAATCCTTGTAACATGTGACTATACTTTGCAAATGTGTTTTGCAAAAGGTTGAAGTCCATGTACTTACTCCTTGTGACATGATCTAAGTTTGCAAATGTGTTTTGCAAAAGTTGGAGATCATGTATTATCCCTTGTCATGGTCTAATAATGTTTGTTGCTATTTCCTTTGACATTAGACCATGGTAGTGACTCCTTGGATATCTTGTGATTTATGCATTGATCTAATGTGTTTGAGATCATGCAAATAGATAGGTTGTGTAGCCCTCTGAATAAGCTTTCCATAGAGTCCAAGATCACTCAATTCCGACATCGAGTCAAAAGTTATGACCGTTTTCCGAGTCTTGTCGTGCTGAAAACCGGAAGCGGAAGTACCGCCGGAACTGCGGTAGTTCCGAAATCGAGAGTACCGCCCGTAATCTGCGGTAGTTCGGAATGACTGAATAACGGCTATTTTTCTAGCCGTTATGATGAAATGATAATCTAGCTCCTACAACTATGATGAGTTCAGGAAAATCTTTGTTTTGACTCCAACGGCTAGTTTTGAGGTGTGGGCTATAAATACTCCCTTGTGGCCGGTTGGGATTAAGTCTTTGGCACTCCATTTCACTCTTTTGAGCTAGTGTGAGCTTCTCCTCTCCTTTGTGCATGTGTTGCACCTGTGAGCAGGAGAGAGGTCTCTAGTTGCATGTGTTGCATCTAGAGGTGGATTTCGTATCCACTTGAGCTTGTGCATTTGTTGCGTGGTGAGAGTCAAGCAAGGGCTTGACTTATTACTCTTGAGTTTGCCGACTCCTAGGCGGCGTTGGGCGTCGTGCTCGGTGATCTTCTCAAAGAAGCTTGTGAGAAGGCCGGCGTGTGTGAAGGTTGGAGCTCACCTACCGGAGCGGAAAGAGCTACCACTAGTGGATTGAGGTGTTTCGGCTAATTCGTGGAGCCGGTCCAATTCGTTTGGGCTAACCTCAAGCGTGGATTAGGGAGGCGGCAACTCTCCGAACACCACGGTAAAAGAGACCGTGTCAAATTGTGGTTTGTTTCCTTGTTCCTATTTACATTCAAGCAATTTACATTCATAGAATTAAATTGATTGCTTGTGTACCTAGGATTGCAAACCTTGACCTAGGATAGAATTTGGAGCTTTTAGGCGATATTCTTGTTGTAGGCGCTATTTGAGCTAAACCAAATTAATTTACGCTTCCGCATTATACATTTGGTTTAGGCAAATAGAAAAGCTCTTGAATTAATTAGCAATAATTTGTAGATAATTTTTAAGACCGTCTATTCACCCCCCTCTAGTCGGCCACCTCGATCTTACATGACGACGTAATAATTTGAGATGTCGAAAGTGTTTCAAAGGTGTCCATGCCGCGCTTCTGTTAACATAGCCAATTGCACTTCTTCCTTCCGGTCCATATGGTGTAAGATGGGTGCCCAGTTGCAGAAGGTCGCGTGGGCTTCTGTTTGGGCCGTACTATTATTGTTCTTGCTTGTCCCTTTCAACTTTTTTTTGCTAATCTCAAAAAATAATATGATTTTAGGAATAAGTTTACAAGCCACACACATCACGGGTTCAGAACTAAAAAATCAGAGTGAAAACCCCACACAAATAACCTAGCCAATCCACGGTTAGTGGAGACTGAACACTAGTCATCAACAAGACAGACGAGGACATAAGCACTGTTGGGCTATGCAACAGTTGGCCGCGAAATCCTTTTACTGCTAGGTAACATAGCATGGTTTTTTTTGGCAGCAGTATGATAATGCATGTATTGGGCAGCAGGAAGCAACGAAGAACTCAACCATTCCGCCTTTTCCCTATGTAGCCCTGCTACGCAGATCCATTTCCTTAGCTTGTACTTAGTTGAAGGTGTTAGAAATATGTGTAATATTTTAATTTTAGATTTTACTATGAGGTAAATATCGCAAATAGCTAATGATGCATAACTCAGTGCTAACAACAAGCAAATTATTGTACTTCAAAATATATGCAGAAATAAAATTTAAACAAGTCAATCGATCACACGAATGACTTACAGTTAGGTGTGAGTAAAAACAAGAAGCAGTGCAGACCCAATACAGTGCAGAACGTAGATATCGCAATGAAGTGAGCGGTCATGCAGATATGCACAGTCCAAAAACCTTATTGCTGCCCTTGTGCAGGTCTTCATGGCAGCAGCTCGGAGATACTGCTTCCTTTCTTCACAGTGCACGCCGGAAAGAAGAGTCGACGAGATTCAAACTGCGCAACACAACAATATATGTTTGTAGGAGGAAGAAATGGAGGCAGTGATTCTTAGCATTATACTCTAGATGTCTCTAGGCATATACATAGATGCAAACTGTGAACTGGCACGATTAAATAGTTATTTACTCACTGGTAACTAACACATTTAACCAGTCATTTACCCACTGGTAATTGTCTGTCATCAAAATTCAATAAAGCCTCAAATTCAAACGTAGGGGAGACCAGGTGTTCTAAGGCTGCTTTAGGAAAAATGTTCGACCATGCATCCGAAGCCATTGCGTGGTCCAGCCACACCTTCACATTACGCTATCCATGCTGGTTATTATCATATGTCCACAAAAGCCCCACAAAGCCAATATCCCTCAACTCATAATCTGTGAGAACATCACGGAAGGCCTCTATTTGTTTTTCAGCCCAAGGGGTTTAAGAAAAGTGCCCAAACTGCCACATAGCTTCATTGAAATCCCCAACAACTACCCAAGGTGCATCGACCATTTCTTGATTTACTGCATCAATTCCCACATAAGATGACGATTCTTCACTCTAGGTTCCCCATAGACAAAAGTGATGCACCAAGGAGAAGTCGCCGGGTCTTCTTTGGCAAGCACATCAATATGACGGTTTGATAATGAAAGTAGGGAGACATCGATACTTTTATCCCAAAATACTGCAATACCTCCACCTAAGCCGCTATCCACAGCCAAAAAACCTTGTAAACCAATCCTCCATTGAAGATGTTCCACTCTGTTCTCACTCTGTCTTGTTTCTGAGAGGGGTGATGCATATGCACCAGGCCGATAAGTTCACAAACTGTCCATGAGTTCTCTACCCTCCCCCCCCGACAGTTCCAAACTAGGCAATTCATTGCTCCTGGTGGGGCTCATCCTGAGGTCCCACCAAGTTGACAATAGTGGCTATCACGATTGCATTGGTCTTCCCTTTCTTTCGTAGTGTAGTTGTCATCTCTTAAGCATCAATTCCATTCCACTCCCTTCATTCTATTTGCCACTTTTCTCCTCTAGCAATATTTTCCCAAGAATAGTGGCCAGGTTCGTCCTCAAGGACTAATTTAGACTTACACAGGCTTTTGACATCGTGACATTTTTTGCTCCCTTTGGCACCCTAGTATTTATATCAGTCTCTTGCTTACTACTACTATCTTGTTGATTATTCTACATGACCAGCTCCTTCTTATCATCTCTAATATGTTTACAGTTATGTTTAGAGATTGTATCAGAGTCATGAATATTGATTGGTGTTTTGTTAGATGGATAACAGTCTATGCCATGTAAATCCACCCCTTCCACTTGCACCATGTTTATAGGTTTGTGCTGATTCTCCCATTCCTTTGCCATCGCCTTTACTCGCCCAGCATCACATGCATCATGAGCTACCCTCGCACTGGCATGTTTTCTCGGCTCTTTAGCATCTTCCTTCTGTGTCTCATGAGTAACACGCGGCTTTGAAACCTGCCCTACTAGCGCCTCATCTTCCACAGAGTTCTCCCCCTCATAACTGCTCGTACGAGGATGCTCTTAAATCAGTACCAAAACGGATGCTAGGAATCCCTTTTGTTCCTTGTCATAACACGAGCAGCATGACCAATGAATCCACAATAAAAATGAAAGTGAGGAACTCGTTCATACTTCACCATAAACCTAGACACCTTTGACTGCCCCTTGATCATAATCGCAAGCTTACACTTCAACGGCCTATCCAGCAGTAGTCCACCCGAACCCTGAAGAAACAACCAACATTCCTCACATTACTATCAACATCTACCTCCTTCACTGTACCAAGCATGCCCCCCTCCCCCAAAGTCTTCCAATCCAACAAGTCATCATTGCTATAGGGCGATCAAAAATCTAAACCTAGATGGGAATTGAATTTGGGGCAATAGAAGTTGGCCTTGATTTACCATCATAGGCAACAACAATTAAGGCACCACTCTTATGAATCCAAGGAACTCCCCTCGTCACAAAATTAAAATCTCCTTCAAATTGGAATTCAAGCATATATATATATATATATATATATATATATATATATATATATATATATATATATATATATATATATATATATATATTACCTTTGAGTATTTTATAATTCATACCATGCCTCAAACCCGAAGCCTTTGCTATCTCTTCAAACAAACCCTTAATGTTGAACCGTCGATTTGAAACAAATCTTGCTAGTGCTGTCCAATGAGTTGGACATCTTACTCTGCCTCCTCAATGTCGATTTCCATCACCACCTCATCTTCCTTCTCAAACTCTGAGTCGTTATCATGTTCTGCATCAACTACCAGGCAGAATTCGTAAGCATTAATTTCCTCTCTATGTGTAAAAGTTTTGGCAATATTTTGCTTGCACTTGCATCTTGATTTATTGCCCTGCCAACTCTGCAAAACCTCGAGTAATCTAATGGATAAAACATGATCATGCTAACCTTTAGTGCAAATTACTGGAGGCAAGATTTGGCTCAAACAAATCAAATACATCCAATTATAGTAGTATTGAAAATTTGAAACTACCTAATCAACTAATCCAGTACCCGGTCTAGTATTGATATGTATAATATGTCTAGTGTCATGGTTACAAGGCCAACAAAAGTGTAGGGTTTTGGGGATTCCAAGGGGTTCCCCAAAGCCTGAGAATTACGAGGAATAGGCGAAAAATGACTCCTTGTATTATATCCAAAGGGTATAAATGCTCCAACCCCCAAATGGTGCTCACGGTAAGAGGTTTAGGGGTGGAAGCGGATCAAATACGAATTGAATGGTGCACCTACCGCATTTGTATTTGTATTTTGTAAACGAATACGAATACAAATTCGAATATGAACAAATATTGTAACGAACACAAATTCGATTAGGATATCTACTCAATTCAGTCAAATCCAGATATCCTCGTACTTATGCAGTATGAAGATATTAGTAACATTTTATCCTCATACAATCACGCTTAATCATTCTAATTTATTTACTTCACCTAAAGAAATACGAATTCATATTAAATTAAAAAACTTGTCCAACTAATTGGTGGTATTGCAATAAAATATATATTGCTTCGCCGAATACGAATATAGATACGAATAGTTCGAATAAAATAACATTTCGAATGATAAAATTATATATCATATTCATTTTTTATACGAATTCGAATACAAATAAAAAATTATTAATTATATGAAAAAATCTATACTGTAATTATATTCTATCGAATACGATAATTGTATAGTCCGTATCTATTTTCCCTAAAGAGGTTGACTGATTGCAAGGATGCCCACCCAAAGTGCTACAGTACCAGGGCAACACTGTCTTTCGGCGCCTCCAGGTGCCCACGTGCCGCTCAACTCCTGCTCTCTGCCAGGCTGGCTAGTCCATGGGCATGGTGTATGGACCAAGCTAGATCCGATGGTGGTGGGTGTCTGAAGGAACCACATACCAGCTCAAACCAAGCCTAAACCACGTACACCTGGTTATTTTATCCAATTCAATTTACGTCACAACCATAGAGGTTGTTGCTCGCTACCGATGATGTACAAAAGCAGCAAAGATCTATTGCACCCTGTATGTACTACGTACATCCATGCAGAGAAATAACATCTCAAATTGATTGTTCTCTCGACACTGTTCGGTTCACGTGCTATGCGTTGGGCCGTAGATTTGTTCCATCGTTCGTCCTGCCTAATAGCCTCCTGCCCGCCGTCCATTTGCGTCCGGCCCATGGAACCGTGCCGTCCTCGTGATCTTGGCTGCCTCGGGGTCTAGGTAGCGATGGCCCTGCTCACGGCGCGAGCCCTTCGTGCATGCCCCCTGCCTCGCATGCTCCACCTGCTCCCTTGTGTTCTTGCGGATTGCCGGTGCTTCCTTTCTTGCGAATCGCCGGTGCTTTCTTCGGTTTCGGTTCGACGTTGCCATTCCCTCCCCGTGCCTCCTGTGCCTGCTTCCTTTTGCTGTTCCCTGCTACGGAGACGTCATTCGTCCTTGGTTTCATTTCGATTGCTTCTGATTCTTGCTTTTACCTTTTTGGCCCGTGCTTTCTGGTTTGGGTTCTTGCTCACGCTCGGTGGCGTTCCGATTTTGTTCTTGTTCTTGCTTTTGATTCGTGTTGGATTCTTGCTCTACCTTCTCAGCCCGTGCTTTCGTCTCTGGTTTTTGGTTCCTCTTCCCTTCTGGAGAACGCGAGGCTTCTCCCCCCTCTGCCTACTCCTCCCTTCCATGCCCTCCTCTATCTTCTCGCTGCTCTGTCTCTCTTCTCTTCTTGCCTAGGGTTTCTGAGTTTTGGTGCGAGGTCTTTGCTCTTCGGCCCCCAAGATTGACTTCTACCCTTGGTTTTTCTGCAGTTCTGAGGTTGTCCTATTCTACAATCTCGGTTTGTGGGTGCGGTTTTAGGATTCTCCTATTCTACAATATGGGTTTCTCGGAGATTATTGGTCGTTTGTGGGGAGGATCAGGCCTGCGTTCATGCATAATTTGGGCAGAGCTCAGAGCTTGATCACCTCCTCCATCTGTACGGTAACATCGACCACATCGATATCGAATTAGGTCTTCCTTCCTTTCGCGTATGTTCAATGCACATGCTCCCCAGTTTTTTTTCCCTATATTCAACTTTGCGACCAACGATTCCTTGATTTTAGGTAATCTTTTCTTACGACTGGACCAAAATGCCTACAGAAAATCACCTAATTGTTTTACTGTAATACAGATCGATGGAATAGCAGTTGCAGGCCTGCAGCCGTTATCCCATTTGGATGTTCACCCGGCTGAGGTAATTAACAATTGTATTAACCAATTTTAGCCATGTTAATCTCAAAAGCTCGTTGTCATGCATTTGTTCATTATGCTTCTTTGCATAGGCTGAGCATTTTCAGGTTGCCTCTAGAGATAGCCCACTGATCATATTGTTTATTAGTGCGCCTGTGAAGACAGATTCAGGTGCTATATGTTTTTTGAATTTGTTTATGTTGTTCTGCCTTGCTACGTTATTATTCAGGTGGATGAGAGGCTATGAACAATACCTTGATAAAACCGATGCGTAGCCAACTTTTTTTGGATGGTACAAGTATGAGCTTTCAACTATTGATACATGGCCATGTCCATTTTGGTGTTCATTTCAGATCCCCTGATAGCTCTAATGTGCTATCCACATAAAGATAAGGATATCTCTTCATCACCCACTCAATAGCCAAGAGTTTTTAAATCCATTCTGTTATATTGGTAATTCGTTTGTGACCATAGACTGTGGCAGCTAGCAAACTATTGTTGATTGAAACCGTTGCAGCATACACAGCAAGAGCACATGTCTACGAAGCAAACGAGACAAAAGATGATGATGAGATCAAAGCATAATTTTATGATGCCCCGGTACCCATGTTCTCTTTAGCTGCCATAAAATAGAGAACTAGTGATGCATAATCTATTTAACTGATATGGTACTATCTACGTTTTACCGATACATGTTCTCTTCACATGTTTGGATATTAATATGTGGTATCTCTCTGTTGATTGGCATGACGGTCATTCCTCTCAAGATATGTAGGATCGTTAATAGCAATCAGAGAGGATGAATGATTGCAACGCATAGTGGAAATTTTTTTCAAAACATTTTCTGCATTTTTAATTGTTTAATCTGCAAAAATCAGAAATAAAAAAAACAGAATTTTCTGCATTTTTAATTGTTCTGATTTTACTGTAGCAGTTGCTGTAGCACCGAGAAAAAGTTCCGATCGATCGTCGAACATTGTTTTTCTTTCAATCTAGAAATCGATTTTTAATTCAAACTAATTCAAGAATGTAAACACAAAAAAATATATAGCTAGAGAGAATCCCAAGGAATCAAAAAACCAGCAAAAAGGATAATATATATGAATTAAAAAAATTCACAAACTTTATTCAAAAATTGCAGAAACTATTCATCCATCCAACAACACAATGCACCGTCTTTTCTTCTTCTCGCGTCACGCCGCCGCACACCCTTTTTCCTCTTTTTCGCTTCATCTGGGCGAGAGTCGCTTTTTACTCGGTCACGACTTCTATTCCCTCAGCACGAAATTAGCCTCTCCAAAAACCATATCTCCGATTATAATTTCTGTCCCTTTTATACAATCTTCTACGAATCCTATTTAATCTCTACTTAAAATCCTAATCCAACTAGATATAGAGCTTTTTTACCTCAACTAGGCTTTTGGCCTACTAATTTCTAAGGGACCCGAAACCCTTCCTAACACGGGTTTTTCACACTCTCGATTTTTCTAACGCGTCACGTGTCGATGCCTCCAGGACCGCACCTCCCGTAGTTTCTACACGTATCATCCACCATGTGTCGTAGCCTCCGGACCGCACCTCTATAGCTCCAACTCGTATCATCTATCTCTGATCTCTATGCGTCCCAAACGTGAGCCCGACCATCTCGCATGACATCCTCGACCGTCTATACATCAGATCTCCCCATACTAGTCTCGGTCCTCCTCGTCACCGACCATGATCGCCTACATGCTCAACCTGCATATGCAAAGAACAAAGAACATTCTTTCGGCATAAGTTCATCCCAACTTGACCAACATCAGTCTATACGCACACACGTAACACAACTCGCATAACAACGCTAAGCAATATTACCAAATATTCATTATCGTAAATTAACCATTGTCAATTATTCATCACCAAAATATCCTAGACTTATTCACATAGTCTAACAAGATATATTTAGACAGAGAGAGATGGAAACCAGTGCCGGCTCTCTTCGATGTTCCTGTGGTGAGTTGCATTCTGAATTGGTTTTCTTCTGCTAAGTAAGAGGTTACAATTCCATGAATTTGCTCTTGTTCTATTGATTTGTGTTTAATTTCTTGAAATTTGGGAGTACCTTGGTTAATTTTAGGAGGTACTCTTTTTCAAGAATGATGGAGGACGATTTATTTGGGAGACTTCTTTTGCACCCTCCGCCTGCAGCTACAAGATTGGCTCCAGTCAGGTCCCTAGTAGCAGCGCCAGCTGCTCCCGCACTGCAATGGTTTTTGGCCTCCATAGGTTCTCTCTTGAGCTCACCCATGTGATTCGAGAGGAACTCACCCCACTGTATCTTCTTTGTTTCCCCATGTGTTTCAGAGATTAACCCACAGGGTGCTTGCTAAAGATGGAAATTTTATCAAGAGCTTGAGGTTTGTGTGCTCTGTGCTCTTTGTTATACTTTGATTGGTTCAGCTTCTGCGTTGTAAGGTCATATTTACATGTGTTCGAGGAATCGATCTACATCAGACAAGCAGTTTGCACTCTTTAGATGATACCTACCGATGACCAGTCTAAGTTGGCAATAGGTACCCCTTTGCTTTCCCTGACAATGTTACTTTATTCGTGCTTTTATCACTGGTTGGATTTTATTTCCCTGTGATGTTCGTCAATCGATTAAGATGCTTCAGCTTTTGTTATAGAACATTGGCTGAGGTGCTCAGGTACATACATGTGACTGTTGATCTATCTTTTGCTGGGAACACCATCAACCTCATCACGATCCCTCATGTTAACCTCTTGTTGATGCTTTCTCAATCTTTCCTTTAAATTTATCCTTGAGTTAACACATGTGTATTTCAGACTTCAATTATCGGCCAACACGTGAGTTAACTTAGTGTGATGTTCACAGGTTCTTGCAGTCAACATTGCCCCCACCGCTTTGTTTCTTTTCATAGGCTAATTCCCCCAGCAAATCACATGGTTCTGTGCCCAAAGTCCAACTAGATGCCACACTAGGTTGTGAATCTTGGTGAGCAGATCAGTTCTAAAGGGCAATGCCGCTTGATCCCTGACCCACGGATGGCCAAAAGGTGCTTCGTCTTAGGTAACATCTTTACCTAAAGCTTAACAACTATATTTTGATCAAAATATGCATCTTCACTGCCCCTAACCGGGTTGCCCATATTGGGTGCCGTTTACGTTTTGCTGGATATATTTCCTTTTGTTAGAACCGATGCACCATGTCTTATGTACAAGGTCTCATTTAGATTTTGTTTGTGTGAATTTCCTTTCTCTATAATTGATTAGTTTCATTTAAAGTATCTAGCCTGAAGAGCTGGTTTTGTTTTTGTTTGTTTCAGGTTAGGTTGATGGTTATGGTTGATTGAGACGTAGAGACATCGATGCGGCTGGTGCATACGGTTTTTAGTCCATAAAGCTATTTGGAAAATTCATTTTAAAAAATCACCTCGTTTATTTTAACTTTCGAAGAAACCAAAAATCAAACTGACAAAAAAAAATTCAGAAGAACATGTCAAAATCTTGACCCATTATTCAGAGATCAGTGTTGAGGAACCGTCGCTGGCGAGTCCAGTCCGATCGATTCCTCTTAGGCAAAAGAGATGGATCAAATACAGAATAATACTAATGATAGATTGGACACAGAGAGATAGAGGAAAAACTCTTTTCTTCCTTTATTATTTTCTCTTCTCAAGGTACAAGTGATAGCCACTATGACCCCCTATTTATAGACTAAGTGAGGAGGTACCCACTAATGGGCTGAGGCCTCAGGCTCTGGCCCAAGTTTTTCAACACTCCCCCTTAGGCACTCATTCGATACGTTCATGCCTTATCAAAACTCCATAAAAATCAAGTGAAATTTTTTTGAAGAAAAAGTACATAAAACATGTTATATTACGTTTAGTTTCGCGAACCGCTTCTTGAACGCAGTCCATAAGGTTAGCGCGCTCTTCTCTGCTATGTATTCATTCTTGAGAGCGAGGCAGAGGTGGTGCTTGAGGAAGTGAAATGCCTGATCATTTTCCTCAGGGGTGAGTTTGGTATCTTCCGATGCACTAATCCCAATAGCAGCGCAGAGCTTCTTGGCTACAAGTACAATCTCGACGTCGGAAGCCCAAGTTAAGTAATTTTGGCTATGTTGGGGTCAGCTCCTTGAACTACCGGCGGCTCGGGAGGTGTAGTGCAGCGCGAAGGTCGTGCGGGGTGGCGCGATGTGGTGTTGCCCCCTTTTTTTTCAAAATTTTCACGATGCAATCAACAATTCCTCTTTTCCAATCATCTGATCGGCATTGTGCCGGCGACTACAAGTTAGCTCACGGAGATTAGAGGAAATTTGCACTGTGAAACAAAACCGATCTATAATGCGAAAATTGTTAGGAATAAGAGCAATCTAGACAACGATTCAATCTACGAGTGTTGTGTTTCGACGATTACCTTTTGATCCATCGGAGGGACTCGTGCTGATAACATGCTGAGGAACCGTCGCTAGCGAGTCTAATCCGATCGATTTCTCCTAAGCAAAATAGATGGATCAAATACAGAATAATGTAAATGATAGATTAAATATAAAGAGATAGAGAGGAAAACTCTTTTTTTCATTACTTTTTTTTCTCAAGGTACAGGCGATAGCCGCCTAGGTTTCCCAACAATCAGATCCTCACTTAACCGATGCTTTTGGTAATCTCGCCTGTAAAAAAGTCCCACTGGGTCTCGTGATTCCCGCGGCGATTCGATATTCATCATCCGATTTCTTCACCGACGGTGGGCCAGATCACACGATCTCTTGGGCGACCCCACCCACCAGTCTAAGTGGGTAAAAAAAAACCTGTCCAAAATAAGTACCCTTTCAACATCTCTCCAGCCCTTTTTTTCCATCCGTCCCCACCCAGACTTGTACATGACAGGTGGGACCCACAATTCGGGAGCCCCATCTGCCATTGGTTGGAATATTCCTGGCGGCTCCACCACGCCTGCGCGCCCGTCCCTCTGCGCCTCCGGGACCGCGTGGCTGGTCCTCGCCTCGCCTTCCCCTTGCCTTGCCTCTCTGACCTCGGCAAAAAAAATTCTGGAAAAGATCAAAACCTCCTCGAGAAATAAAGGATTAAAGGGTAAGGGGGAAAACAGCCATCGCGGAGATGAAACCCTCGAAGAAGAAATCGAAGAAGAAGAAGAAGTCCTCGCCGGAGGCGACGGCCGGTGCGGTGCCGACTCCTCCGGGGGCCGCGGCGGCAGCGTCCGATTCCTCCTCCGGCGCGTCGTGCTCGCCACGGTCCGAAACCCTAACCCTAGCCGCCGCCGCGGCGGCGGCGGCGGCGGCGGCAGCTTTGGAGACGGAATCGAGCGGCAGCAGCAGCGGAGAGGCCTCGGCGTACACGTCCGTCTTCACCTCCAGCTCGTCGGGGGCCGCCTCCACCTCCTCCTCCGCCTTCTCGTCGTCCGCCTCCACCGCGTCCTCGTCGGCCAACGGCGACGAGAGGCGGGACCTCGCCTGGCTTCTCGACGCTTTCGGCAGGGCCACAATTGACCAGGTGGACTCCGCTTACCGGGAGGCCGGCGGCGACCCCTTTCTCGCGGCGGGCATCCTGGGCTCCTCCCAGGAACCGCAGCCCCCTCCGCCGCCGGATCTCTCGCCGCGCGCGGGATCTGGCGGGAGAAAGGCCGCTCGCAGGCCAAAGAGGGTTGCCGTGGCCACGACTGGAATGGTCGCGGACGTGATTGGCAAGGGCTACACGCGCCCTGTCACTTCGCCCGGAAGCGTGACCAATGCGTGGAAGGGCAGGGATGGGGTAAGCGTGAGCAATGCCTGGAATGGTAGAGATGGGGAGAGATGGTGGATGTTGTGACCGCAAGTATAATGTTGAAGAGGCCGAACAGTTCCTATGCTCCATGCTTGGGGATAATTCGGCGCTCGGCATGGGTGTGGTCAGAGACGTGCTCGGTGAGCCTTTTATCACTTGCTACTCTGGTGATCATTTTTACTGTAGTCACAACCGAGAAGACTTTTAATAGAATAAAAGTAGAATTACTGTCTCCTGAGAAAGCTGAGAGCAGAGAGTTCGAAAGTCAGCATCTACGAAGGCATGGTTCGCTTTGTCTACCTAAAGGGGAAAATGGAATACAGTAAACATCCATAACATTATATAATCCGGAAGCCAATCTAGTGAAAAGGGTGATATGCTGTTTGATTGTCCTTCGAATATGTGTTGAATAGTCTCCAGCTTTCTTTTCTGTAGCTGCAGGTGGGAAAGTAATTCTGGGTGCTATTCCCATGCGAGGATCTGATCTTTAAATGTTTTCTTTGCTTTGCATCCTTTTGAAACAATTGGTTTTGCATCCTTTTGAAACAATTGGTTAGAATGAAAAGAGTTATGGTCTGTCTGATTGCCTCCTTTCAAATGTGTGGCGAATTGATTTGATGATGCCGCTTACAGCGTGGATATGTCCAATGAACGAGGCAGCGATGATGGTTTCATGCTAAAGTCCTTTGGGAAGGCCATTTCAGAGGATTAGCTTTTCAGTTGATCATGTGAAAGGATTCTAGAAGCCAAGAGCAAATAGAGGAAGATTCATGTGTGACCATTCAAGTTGATTTTGTTAAGGCAAAGTACATTGTACCCTTATTCTCTTAGCTTAAACATTGGGATGTGAAGGAGATTGTTGCCTATAGTGGTTGATTTGTGCTATGTGCTTATGGGAACTTCAAATTGCACAATATCACATTCAACTGATAGATTTACTTTCTAGTTTTTGGTGGCCCGGACATACAGGTGATTGGTTTGCTTACATATGGCCAGTCTTTTGCAGTTGGAGCCGATCCACAATTTTAGTTGAACACTCATGCGTGGTCTTTTTATGCAATACCGCAGCATATTTGGCTTATATATTACTGCTGAAAATGCACGTTCTGAAATCAATCTAATAATTGGATGAGATTTTGTGTTTCTGCGGCTGAGTTAAAAGTTCATTAATGCTTATTCTAATTCCTTGAAAAGCTGCTTGATGTGAACTTTGGTTTTTGTGCTTAAATCAGTTAGAATGCGTTGAAATTTATTTCTTATTTTAATATTTTAATTATTGCAATTGGCAAAGCAGCTAGATATGATGTTTAACTATTTGAAATGTGTTTCTTATGTTTATTTGTTTCATTTTGCAGGTCAGTATGGATATGATGTTGAGAAGGTAAACATTTATCTTATTGGGTGCATTTCTTAGTGACTTCCAACCAGTGTTAAAATTCCCGGTTTTTTAAAATTCCGTTAATTTGTTGTAACTAGAATCTCGCCTGTTCTCGGCCGTAACAACTGTTTAGGTCTATATAGGGCCTGTTTGGCATGGCTGCGGCTTATAGCTTTTGGTTGAAATTTTTGAATATTAGCTGTTTGCGAAAGAGATTATGGAGAGATAGATACTTGCTTGCGATTTTGGTTGATACAAATGTTGGGCTTTTAACATGTACTACAATTAACTTGTAGACTCCGTCTTGAAAAAATATCTCGTTTGAAAGTTAGGTACTGTAGCAAAAGCCGCTAGCTTCGGTCAAAAAGAACAGGGCCCTAGTTTTACATTCAATTCCAAACAAAAACATTTGTCTATTTATGCCAGTTAACACAATTATGGGGAGTAGATGCACAAAACATTAAGCTAACATTTTTTGTACGTGGAGACTGGAGAGTATGTTGAAGTAAATATGAAACTAGCACTTTGTGTAATAATTTACTTGTTCCAGTGTTGTCATGGTGTTGCCTTGGCGATGACTAGTCATCGACTATCCGTCCAGTTTGTCTGCCGTGGTTGTCATGGACCCTTGCTGAGAAAGAACGTAAACAAGAGTAGTCAATGGCGACCAATGTTCAAAAGGCGCTAGGCGGGCGGCGAGGTGGGGCCTAGGCGGAGCCTAGGCGATCGAATTAAAAATAAGGACAATAGGCAGAATATTTGATGTTTAGATGAAAATTAGTTAGATTTTGGACTGTCCGATGAAGATCTAATATCTCAGATTGAGTCATCAAATCATACAACTAATGTTAAAAAAAAAGTCATTTTAGACCGTATGATGAAAATCCAACGTTCCATATTGAGCCATCAAGTCTATATATAAATTTCTAACCGACTAACCCTAACCCTATCGCTCGTCCGGCTCCCCCCGCAGTTCCCACGATCCCGTCGCCTCCTCCCCCATCTCTCACCGCAGATCGCCGCCGCCTCCCCTCCCTCGCAGATCGCCGCCGCCTCCCCCGCAGATCCCGCCTCTTGTCTCCTCCCCATCTTTCCCTCAGATCGCCGCCTCCTCCAAGATCCCGCCGCCCACCTCCCATCTGTCCTCGCAGATCCCGCCGCCTGCCTCCCCATCTCTGGATCCGCGCGAGGAGTCCGGATCCGACGGCGGGATCCGCGCGGGAGTCCGGATCCGGTGGAGGCGGCCACGGAGCGGGCGGACGGGGAAGATGTCCTCATGGGAGGAGGTGAGGTAGATAAGATGGCGGATGTCCGGGAAGATGGTGATGCGGAATCCGGCGATCGCCTCGTGTGCGGTAACTCTTTTCCCCATCCCCGCCGCTCCCTCCGTGCCACCCCATCCGCCGCGCCTAGGCCGCCTGGCCCCGCTTTGGACCGCCTTCTTCGTGCCTTAGACCGCCTCGCCGCCCAACCACCCGACTAGGGGCCAAGACCGGGCGGCACCCTTCCACCCAGCGCCTAGGCGGCCGCCCAGGCCGCCTTCTTGAACACTGATGGCGACTATTCGTATAGTCAATTGGCCATGGTTGCCATGCACCCTTGCTTACAGAGATAGAGAAAGGCACATACATGAGAGGGGGAAGCAAACCCTAGCCACTATCACTCATTGCTGCCATTGCCGTTCATAGCTTTATGTCTTCCCCCTCCACTCCTGACATGGTTGTGAGATTTGGTGAGCTAACAAAAAATACCTGGTGATTGGTGAAGTTGAGGTCGTCGATGGCTGCTACAAATTGGGCGACGACGATTATGGGGAGAGATGATGCGGCATGGCAGTGTCATTCGATTGCCGGTGACGGGAGCAGGTAGATATGCAAGGGAGAGAGGAGAGGAGAAGAGGCTAGGACATGAGCAAGACAAATCTTGGGGAGGGGAAAAGAAAATTAAGGGAAAACTAGGGTACACTGACTTGTGGGCTAGGGGATCCTCTGTGGTTTGAGGGAACAAATTATGCTTTGAGCATGCATCTTATACAATTGATATTGACATACAAATCATACAAATAATATGTAATCTATCATGTAATTGTTGCGCCCAGGAGGCACAAAGGCATGTGCCTTACCATGACTTGCACATGTGGTGATCGGGGATGATAGTACTCAGAAGAATCAACAAATAGGTATTATCAATGCACAAATTTAGGCTATGTCTGCAATCACAAGTATGCCTCTAGATGTGTCATGCACCAAATTAAATTACACCCATATTCAGTGTTATAAAATGTGCTAGGCGCTAGTCGGGAGGTAGACCTGCGCCTAGCACACAACATGCAACAGTGAGACAACAAGAAAAGATGGGAAGTGCAGAAGAAAGAGAAAGAGAAAAAATTGGAACTTGGGCCTAGCCCATCCTGTTAGGCCCTGCACTGCTGCTGCCTTGGATGTGAGGAGGTAAGGGGAGCTCCATGCCACTGCTTCTTTCTGCATCTTCATCTCGCCTTCTCTCTTCATCCCTCCTACACATCTGTTGGGGGAGGGTCCTTGCACTACCTTGGGCCTACTACCATCTCGAAGTAACAATACTCGTTGAAGGGTCTACCCTAAGTCAAGTCCCCAAATCAATTTTGCAAGACCCATTTCGGAGGGGTCTAGGGCCAACCTTGGGTGAGGTACGCAAGACCGACCACGGAAGGGTCCGGGGCCACCTCGGGCGAGGGACTCAAAGCCAACCTCAGAGGGGTCCGAGGCCAACCTCGGATAGGGTACGCGAGACCCACACCGGAAGGGTCCGAGGCCAAATCCGTGCGTGGTGCGCAAGGCCCACCTCGGAGGGGTTTAGGGCCAACCCCAGGCGAGGTGCGCAGGACCAACCATGGAGGGGTCCAGGCCAACCTCAGGCAAGGGACACGAGACAAACCCTGGAAGGGTCCAGGGCTGACGCGAGGTTCGGGGTTGACCCCGGATCGACCTTAGAGTCCCGGATGTGGCGGGGCTCACGCAGAGCAAATGACATGTATACCCCTAAGAGTAAACTAGGCCTTAAGGGCAAATTTGTAACTTCACTTGCCTTCCTCTCTCAATAAATAGGACCCCTTAATGGGAGGGGGGCATTTTTTTAACCCTACACATTGAATACATGGGTCATTTGTGTGCTTCTCCTTGAATCCCTTCGTATCCTCGGCGGTCTCCGCATCCGATCCGGGGTGCTTCTAAGTTTCTTTCCAGTGACAGTTGGCGCTATCCGTGGGGACTCGAGCAAAAAGCGGAGAAGGCTCTTTTCGACCGTTCGCACGGAGGCCCTCCAGACCCCTCCAGACCCCTCCAGAGACTCCGTCCGCGCCACGCTCTCTGACCCCGTCTGTCCGTCGCTCTGTCTTCTCCCAGGGTCGCTCGCCTCCATCGTGCCGACCTCGTCTTGGTCTGTCGCCCCATCTTTGCTTGGGGTTGTTCACCTCCATTGCGTTGACCTCGTCTTGGTTTGCCATCCTATCTTTGTCAGGGGTGCTCTCCTCTGAACCCCACCTGGACCCCCCTTTGGGTCTGGCCTCCACACCCGGACCCCCTCGGCGTCTTCCTCGCTTAGCCGACTGATTATGCCAAAATCGCAGCATAGGGGTGTTATGGACAAAGTTAAGGTGGCGGATATTATATGTGTGTAACAGAAGGGCGAAGCTCAAATTGCCAGCGATGGGGAGGCGCTAGCCATTGAATTCCAGTCTACTGAGGCGCGCTGAGAGAAGGGAAGATAGATTAACTTTTCTTATTCCTTTAATTGGATGTGCAGCCCCATATATAGGATTGCCCCTAACAAACGATATCTAATACCATATCTAACACTAAGTGAATAGGAAAGCGGGCCTGTTCTTTTTTGTCTTCGGCTTATGGCTTTTGGGCTATTTGTAAAAGAGAATACTGAGTAACAGAAACTCACATGCGGTTTTGGTCAATATAAATAAAGTTGCTACATTGTACTACAATTAATTTGTAGACCCTGAAAGCTAGTTACTGTAGAAAAGCCGAAAAGCAGCTTTTAGAAGCAAGAAAAGAAGAGGCCCAGCAATCAACTAACTTGGAAAGCGCTAACTAATATGGATAACAATTAAAAGGCAAGTCTAATATGCCTTGATACTCAACACAATTTGTTACTTCTGTGCTACGCCTTGGCTCGGTTGTGGCATCCCAGGTAATGACGCCCGACCATGACAAAGGGCCCGCTGAGTGCCCAGGTGGTATCTAGACCCAATTTTTAGACCACTGCTTATTATAAACACATGATCTAACAGTGTTCTAAAAGGCGGTATTAGTTGGCCGCTTAGGTGGGCCTAGGCACGGGGCGGAGCCCCGCCGCCGCTCCTTGGCCAAAATCGGTAGGCTAGGCGGCCAACCCGCGTAAGCGGCCTTCGGCGGTCAAAGGTGGAGCCGTCGCAGCGCCAAATCCACTGGGATTGCACGCTATCGCCACCTCTGCCTCGCTGCAATTCGTCGGGCCACCTCATGTCTCGCCGGAATCCGCCGCGTCACGATCGAGGTTTGTTTCGCCGTCGCCTTCTCCCTTCTTCGTCGTCTCCCCTGAGCCTCCTCTGCCGTCTCCCCTCCGTCGGTCTCATGGTCTCACCTCCTCTCCATGCCACGAATCTACAGGAGAGGTGGGTGAACGGTGAGGGGAGGCGAGTAGGAGGGTGACGGCAGAGGCCAAAGGGGAGAAGGTGAGCACGGGAGAGAGCAAAGGCGAGGTGTGCGTGTGTGCGGTGAGAACGGGGAGAGAGAGAGGAGATAAGGCGTGCACGTGCGGTGAGAATGGAGAGAAGAGATGAGGGGGGAGGTAAACGGGCCGGTGGGCCATCTACATGCATAAATAGACCCAAAGACTAAACATGCTAGGAAGGAAGGCATGGGCCAAATGAGAAAATGGACCAGAACAGAAAAAGAAGAAAGAAAATAAAATAGAAATTGATACACCTCATTTTTAATTCGGCCGCCTAGGCCCTGCCTCGCCACTTGCCTAGCGCCTTCTTGAACATTGATCATCACCTCTATGGTCTACACCCAAATTCCATACTAGAAGTTAAAAATTTGATATTCACCTCTATGCGGGATAGCGCCCTTGATTTGTGGAGTGGTTAGCCTACCTTGAATGTCTCAGTGGGTGCATATTTGGCTGCAGTGGCCACTATGCAGCTAATTTTATGCTAGCTGTGCTATTCAATTCATGGAAACTGAATGTAATTTAACCTACTCTGTTCTAAAATATTGATGTGCTTTGAAAAAATGGTTCTCCAATTTTTTGATCTGGTACAAGTCAACAGATAGGCCTTGATGTTATGAATCAGGTCAGCATGTGCCCACAATGACATTGACATAATAAATGGAACCATATCAGGTAATTTGTATAAAAATGATATCTAGGTAATTTGAATCAAAATCATTGTTGTCAAAATTCGCCTGGATGGTTACTCATAGGAAAGTAATTCAATTGTTTACACCGAGTTTTCACATGTGAAACCAAAAAAGAATTTTATAGCATGCTGTAAGTTAGCAGCCATTTTTGAGAAGTTTTACTGATCAATTGCTTTCAGGCTCTGGATGCATTACTTGATATCTCCGGTATGTCTTCCCTTCAAAACATGGAAAGGTGTTTTCCTAATGCTGAAAGGAACGGCATGCATTCTCCGAATATCTTCCCAGTAAACGGACTATCTAAGGACAAATCCACTGTGATCATTAAACAAAGTCCACGCCAGGTGTTTACTTAGCGAAGTTACGGTTTATGTTTGTACCCTCAAATGCAAATCATATGCATTGATATCCTAGCAGAAATATAAATTAATCTTAGTTGACTTTTGTATATATTATTAGCAGCTAGCCAGCTATTGTGTTCACTAAAAAATATTTTTTTGTACAAAACAGAATAGTATGGGATAATAGATAGTTTATTATCTTGTAGTTAGTAAGGTAATTATCATACCTTCTTGCTTGCCAACATCGACATGTGACATGTGGACTATAGGAATCAATTTATTTGGTATCCTTCAAAGCAGTAACTATTGCCAATTACCTTGGTGCATTTTCGGACCTGAGTTTGAGTTATAGCAGTTGTTGCCAACATTTCTAACACAAAGAAAATAGAACTCTTTTTTAGTTTTCTTGTACATTGACTCATTGTAGGACAAAGCGAGATATCTAGCAATGTTGAATGTCACTTGCTATTTACTGCTGATTGACATGTTATGTACAAGTCTATTAAATACATCTCCAGTTCCCTATCGTTCTTAGTTACAATTGAAATAGTTGAAGTATTTCTCACTTGAGATCCTGTTGAAATATTTTATTCTAACATTTAAGTTTTATTCAGTTAACAGGTGAAATACCCAGCATGACATACAATCATTCTGAAAAAGAACATGAATTCCTGTGGGGGGTTTGTCAGAACAGGTGATACAATCATCTAATCATATATATGCTTTTCCTGGATTCTCTGCAACATTAAAAAGCAGACTTTTCAATGTGTCCAGTTGAACTTGCTATCCCATGCTTATTTGTTTTTTGTTTGGCATGTGCATACATAATGTATAATTGAACTATTCAAGCATGATCTTTTTGTTTGGATGTGTGACAAGTTGTTGCTTATGTAGTATTTAATGCTTTCTCATGATCGTTTTCTTCTTTGATTGTTCAGAACTTCTGTAGTATATGTGATTAGATAAGGACATAGCATCCTTGATCGGCAAGAAGGATTAACTAGCTCATAGTGGGATGTACTTTGTGGAAGTTGGTGAAGTTGCCGTGTTACTGTGGATTGCATGGGGGATCCTCAAAATTGCACATTGCCTTCAGGCAATACTAAGTTATGGTTTTTATACTGGACACACGAAGTTATACGAGGATTATTTTATGCACACAAGGCATGTGTTGCTAGCAATGTTGTCAGCCGACCACTGTAACTTAACAATTTTTTAGCTAACCTCAGTGAGTTATTGGTCCATCAAAATGCCATGGTACAAACTGTTGAAGATATAAGGGTATTTATGGTATTTCCTAGTTTCTAGGATTTAGTCTTGTGTGTCCTTTACATATAGCCCTTACATCTAACATTTATGCGTTCATCCTTCCACACATCTAATATGGTATCAGAGCCCTAGGTTTTCCAACCGCTCGCCATCACCCAACACTACAGTCGCTCACCATCACTCGTTGTGGTCGTCTTCTTCGCCGCCACCAATCTTCGAGCCGCCGCCGGCTCATGCTTGTCACTGCCGCCTGCTCACGCCTCTTCAGGTTGTTCGCCGCATCTACCGGATCCGGCTGCTGACGGCCTCTTCATCACCGGATCCAGCGTCTCATGGCTCTCACTCACCAGGTTCGGCCTCTTTGGCGGCCACCTCAGCTCTGAATTTCCCAGCCGCTTGCCATCACTCGCCGCTGCAGCCGCTCTCCATGACCCAATGCTGCAGCTGCTCGCCATCATCCCCCGATCCCCCGCCTGCCCCCGCAGCCGGCGGCGATGGAGAGAAGGTTGCCGAGGGTAGGGCAGAGGATGTGGCTGCCCCCGCAGCGGTTTCCTCCTGCTCGGGAGATGAGGAAAACGGAGGAGTCTCAGATGCCACCACAAGGTTTGTGACATCTGTCAAGCTGCCTGACTACAATTCTGGAAAGATGGAGGTGCAATACTTCCACGAGAATGCAAGTTTTGCTACTGCTGTTGACATGCAGCCCTCAAGGACAGTAGGCGCTCAAGGTCTTAAGTTTGGTGCAGAAGTTGGGCTTGACACTGCTACAGGGAAATTTACCAAGTACAGTGCTGGGATAGGTGTAACCAAGCCAGATTATCATACTGCTAGCTCTTTAGTTCCTTTTGTTTCCTTTCGAATCTTCTGTTGTGTCCAAGTCTGTAGGTTCTATCTTTCAGTTCGTCCAAGCCGTACGAGTCCACAAATTTATGTGTTAGTCAGTCGATTGCTTTGCTAGCAACGGTACATCATCTTGGATCGAGTGTGGTCCTCTCCTTTTCGCATGGCCGCAGTCGCCGCTCCTCTCTGAGTTGCTGCAGATCATAGAAGTTTTAAGGCCACCACTTCTCTTTGAGCCGTCGCCCCGAGTTTTAAGGCCGCCACACTTTCTTTCTACACCACTGTCGTCTTGGATTTCGATCTACGCCACCATGCTTTATGGGCTGTCGCACAACTCTGGAGAGAGTTCGAGACGGGAGCAAGGTTGTCACGGCGTCTGGCAAGTCAAGGTGAGCTCGGAGCGCCTGGACGCCTAGTCGACTAGGCGCCCGCCATGACGATAGTTAGACGATAAATAATACATTATACGACAGAAAATATCACAAATAATTTAAATAACCATGTCTCAGGAGGTCTAAATCAGAAGTAATATATTAAAGAAGTGGTCAGTTTGTAATTTTTAGGAAGTTTGAGGACCTAATCGCAAAAAGACCAAACAAATATCTAGCCGTAGCCGCGACGCGCCGCCAGAATCACCGCTGCCTCTCCCCCATCTCGCCTCTCCCGCCTCCCTCCTCCGCCCGGCGCCTCCTCGCCGCCGCCTCCCCGCCCGCCGCCTCCTCTCCCACCGACTCCTCTTCGTCACCTTGGGCTCGATGTCGCCGCCGCCTCGACTCGCTGCTGCCGTCTTACCGCCTCGGAGGAGTCGGGAGCGGAGGAGCAGAGCGGAGGAGAAAGCAGAGCACGAGCAGCTAGTTCGGACTTGGCGTCGGCGACGGCGGCGCAGGAGAAACCCTAGAGCGGCCGGACTCGATCGAAGGTTAGTGACCCCCGGTCGGGTAATGTCCGTGTTGAGTCCCCCTTCGCGCGGCAAGACAAAGCGGCCGCCACGCGCGAGAGGGCGTCTCCTAGACGCCTTGGCGTCGCCCGGCGTCGCCTAACTGAGCAGGACTGGGCGATGGGCCACGGCGTCCACCGTCGGCCGCCGGGACGCCTAGGCGTCGCCGTGATAACCTTGGACGGGAGGAGTCGAGTCGGGAGGGGAGGGGAGGAGTATTGAGTCGAGACGGAGTCACGGGACCACTTTTAGACAACATGAGAGAGGGAGAGATGTATGTGGCATTGTGTCCCATATACAAAACAGGACATGGCGCTCACCATGGCGTCACCTAGGCGTCCAGGCACCCCTCGCTCGCCGTGGTCGTCGACTTCGCCGTGACAACCATGGTGGTGAGGATATAAGAGTATTTATGGCATTTCTTAATTTCTAGGGTTTAATCTCGTGTGTCCTATGTACTCTATGTGTAGCCTTTTGGGCTGAGATCAATATATCTAACCTTTATGCGTTCATCCTTTCATGTATCTAACACAAACTAATCACCATAATGATCATTGACTTCAATAGTACAGGCTGTACAGCTAGCTATTTCCTAGGCGTCAATGATATGAGTAATTTGCAACTATATGCTTGCACTTTCGTGTCTGGTTCTTAGTTTATGCCATGCTTGGTCTTTGGTTCAATAGCTACATGAAAGCTGGTTGTGAGGTTCCACACTCGACAATACCACCTTCAAGATCAACAATGGCGCAATCCAAGATGCCACAAGAAGTCCTGGAGTCGCTGTTCAAAATACCTGAACCACGCACATATGAGCCAAGTTCTATGGACTGGAAAAAGGTAGTGAAGAAGCTGCAATCATTTAATCATCCCATCACAGCAAGCAATCAAGAAAGACCAAAAATGGTATGTGCTGTTTTTAACCACTGTGCTTACCAATCGTACAAGGATTCATAATTAGTCTTTATTTTTCATAACTTTGATGCTAAGTTTGTTGTGATCCAAGAATCAACATCGAACTAAATTTCGTTCATTGTCGCAAATTTCTCACTTTTCATCTTGTAACACTAGCGTTTTTTTGAGACATTGTATTTCTCATCATGATGACCTTTTATTTGTTAGCTATAATTCAAAAGCTCCCTCCTCTAAACCATCTAGGTTCAATCTGTAACTAAAGCTACCAGTTCTCATTATCTTAATTGAAGTCAAGTTCTCATTAACTATGTTTGCTGTTAATGTTGTATGGACTTAGACATGTCTTATTTTTACCACATGCCACCCTCCAATGTATAATGAATCTGCTTTTGATGAATTTCTTTGCAAGTACTGTTGTTACATCTGGTACTTCTACATATGATATAACTGTTGTTGCTCTGCGTTAAGGGAATGGGTATCAAGAGTTCCGTGGTGTTGCTGCAAGACATTATGATACAATGAAAGCATACTATCAGAAAGTAAGATGCTTTTTTATCAGAGTTCTTTCAGCTAGTTTGATTGTTCAAGCTTTATCTTTTGTATTTCTTACTGTCTATCTCCATTTTTACCATACAGGCTGCCCTGGCATATTCCAGAGGAGAAAAACTTATGCTTCTTACCTTGCGGAGGAGGTCTGACTTTCAATTTTAAGATGTTAAGGCTGAGATAACTATGACACGATAAAAAGAAAGAGAAGGCGGAACCTCTTGATTGTTCATCCTAAATGGTTGATGGAGGGTTCAACTGATGTGCTGATTTTGTATTCTTACAATCCCAAAATTTAATACAGGATATGAATCCATTTATAGGAATCCAAGATGCATTCATTTTGGTGCATCTGCAGTTAGCATCCACTAATTCTAGCCACTTCATTTAGTAGAACAAAATTAGCAAATGAGTTCACGTAGATGGTTGGGTGTCGGTAACTTTTCCTCCAATCGGTTTGGATTCTATTGCTGCTATTGCATCACCTTGGCATCTCCAATAGTTTAATGTGTCTTTGTTTTAGGGAAAACGTTATCGTGAATTGGCTCGGAAAGAAGACGAGAAGGTGAGCAGGGAGATATTTGAAGCCAGGTAATTACATCGCTTTTACAAGTATTATTTTTAGATCTCTTCTGATAGCTAATCTTCTGTTGGCAGAAATAAACATATAACGAATACGGTAACTATTGACTTGCATGGTCAACATGTCAAACAAGCTATGAGGCTTCTAAAGGTTCACATGATGATTTGTGTGTGCATGCCATGTAAGTATTCACATACAATTGGATGCTGCTATGATTACCAGCATTGATATCGAAGTTCAGCTTCGTTGGTCTTGGTCTAATGCTTTGTTGTCTTTCTGTCTTCTATTTTTATTCTTTGTAAACAGCCACATTTCTCAGAGTAATTACTGGATGCGGTGTAGAAGGTACAGGGAAGGGAAAAATAAAGCGATCGGTAAGAAACTAAGAATGTACTTGCTTGAGTAGTAATTCTTGCTTATATGCTTGCCACTTGTGTGGGCTTAGGTTTTGTTGTTGTGCTTTATTTCTACAGTAGCTTTAAAGCATTGTCTCTTGCACATTAAATGAACTGCTCTGCAGAAATGCATTTGGTTGGATGTTGCATCGATCATATGCTATCCATATTTGTAGCGGTGTGGATACATGATTCAGTATAGCAGAATGTTACTGCACAGCTCTAGGCAATGTCTGTGTTGCTGGCCGTTGTTTAATTTAATTCTGTATGCAATTCTCTTCATCGGTTAATCTCCTTGACATCACATGCAATGCTTTTGAATTTTGCAATATATAAATGGCCGTGATAGGTTATCGAGCTTCTGGAGAAGGAACGTATTGAGTGGCATGAAGAAAATTCTGGAACCATAGTACTACAACTCGGTGGGCCCAGAGAATATGGTTTCCTTGAGCATGATAGTGATTCTGGCTAAGCCATTGGTGTCTGTTTTCAGGAGATTGACATAGATTAACAGCCGTTCTAATCTATGTATCTCCTGTATGTCTGTATTTACATGTGTTGTAATTACGGATAGGAGACCTAGGTTCTGATGTAGGCTGTAGTTTCTGACAGAAGTCCAGGAATAGCTATGAGAAAATAGGTGGTCTGATGTTATGATCATTCTAGGCTAGCCTTGTAATGTACTCTGAAGCTATGTACCTGTAATTATTTTGATGTGCTGCTTGGGGCATTGTAAGACTGGAACAGCAATAGTGTTAACTTTACCCCGAGGTTTGGTTGAAAAATACATAACACCGGCTGGGAATGAAACAAAATTATACAGTGCAAGATGACCTCACTCGGTTCGGCTGAAAAACTGTGGTTTATGGATGAAATTATACTGGAGCGGCTGATGTAGCTGAAGGTGGTTTATTTGGTATAATTAAATTTAAAAAAAATTAAAAATAGAAAAAATGCTAGCTCATCATGGACAATGCATACGAATATGGAAAGAAAAGGAATCGGCAAAAAAGCTCAAAAAAGACTAAAAAATTAGAAAAAGATGAAATTTATAAATAGTACAAATAAGTCAGAAATTAAAAGCTGAAACCGTAACAAGCGGGGTTTAGATAGCTAGAAGCAAAGGCTTCCTTGAAAGTAGAAACCGTTGTCAACCTTTGACCCTATCGCGTATTACGTCACTATTTGGTTTGTCGATTTTCATCATGTTCCAGCCTTCCAGGTACTGGCAATCCTATGAGCTTGGATAGTTTGAAGCAATGAGATATGTACCAGGCTCGTGGTCTTCTGATAAGCTCCAGTGGAGATGCCGGACATGGGCGCACGGCATGTGATGTATTTTCAGTCCAATGTGTATCCGAAAATGCGGTAATGCTGATGATATTTGTATCTGCATTCTTCGGCAGAGAACCAGTAAGGGTTTGTTTGGGTGACAGCGGGAAAACCCTGACGAGAATTTCTGGTGGCCACCTTGAAACCCCGTGGAAAGTTATCTCACAAAGAAAATAATCCCTTTCTGCATTTGGGTGAGAATTATAAGGAAAACCACAAAATTTCAATCGTATAAAGAAGTTTTCGTCCGAACATTTCCCAACAATCACATCAAAACAAGCATCGAACACAAATACACATGCAGAAAGGTGTCCTAAGGCAAATACTCAAGTATCCTAAGGCAAAAGTAGAATACGCCAACATGTCGTTTAGTCCGACCATATACAAACTGGTCGTGTGGATATACTGACTGACCGTGAACTGGTCGGACATACTACAAACTAATCTATTAACTGGTCGTACGGGGATATGGACTGGCGGTAACCAGATACGAACTAGTCATAAAGAGTTATAAACTGATCTTGAGCGATTAAAATCTAGTTGTAAATCATATTGCATAAGGTTCATCCAGTTTGATGAATGTGTATATTTAGTGATCGATATGTCCTACTAGAGACCACTACTGACTAGTGATTAGAAAGATATTTCAGAGTTACAATTAAGTATACATGAACCTACAGGGTCACACACTTAATATGTCGGAATAATAAGGGTATGGATCATAGACTCCGAGTAAAATATGATCTCTACTCATATTGGATAAAGATTCGATCGAAGGCTATATATAAAGGACTGCATTGGGTTTTGGGGATAGGGGAGACATCGCACCACCCATCGAAACCATAGCTGCCTCCTTCCAAAGGCCTGTTATGCGCACTGTGCTAGCACATCGGCACATGGCGTTCCATCTTTGAACATGTGGACTTTGGTAGAGGTGTTGCTGCGACTGCGATACTGATCGGGATGACCCAACAAGAAGACGATTGACTCGTGGAGATCGACTACTGGTAGAGGACGATCGGCTTTCAAAGATCAAGCTTTAAGGACGTTGACTGATCGACTAACCACTACACCGACGCATGCTATGTTGAATTGGGATATTTCAACTCTTCTTCCGCTGCACTACACGTCTAGTGGTAACAATCCATGATCTTTTATTCATATGGCTTCCAGGTTTACGCGGTAAAAAATTTAATTTACGCTAGTGTAGCCTACCTGTTAATCCCAACAAGCGTCGAGCAGAGGAAAGCATGGAAAGGTGGCAATGGCGGCGTTGGAATGCGAGGGAAGCGGTGACTCATGAGAGACGAGATGGGGTAAATTTTGTGTCTCGATAGGTCCAATTTTCTTGCCTGTGGATTGGGCTTGGATTTCCTGCCTTGGACATAAACCTAATACACCGACATCCCGACTCGAGAAAATTTGGCATGGGGCAAATCTTCTCATGGATTAGGACAGGTTTGGGGTTTCCAAACAAGCCCTAAGGGTTTAAAGGAATCAATTTGATTGCCGCATTCTTTCTTTTTGCAAGGATTGCTTCAATCTTCGGCTTAGAACCAACAATGGTTTAAAGGGATAAACACATTGGATTGATCTCGACTGTATATTTTAAGGGAACCACTAGCCCTCAGATGTACGATCCAGATGCTAGGTTGGACGCTGACGATAGCCGTTAGATCTCATTTAACATCCCATCTTTTGGTCGTTTGATCTCCCTTGGATTGGTGCAACAATTTCGTAGGGACTGCAACAAACCATGTCTAAGCATGCAGCAAAAATCATGCTTGGCTTGCAACAAAGCCATGGCAATAAAACAACACAACAAACTACCAAACCTATCACAAAAAAAATCAGGTGCAACAAATAAGTAAACCCATCGCGACAAATAGCTTTTGCTACAAAAATTAGGAAAAGACATATGTAACAAAATAAAAACACTTCACACAACAAATCAAAATGTCGACTGCAACAAATACATCCACGGCAAAATTAGAGAAGTGATGTTGCAACAAAACCAAACACTTCACGTAACAATTAAAAAGCAGTGCTACAACAACTTGAAAAAATATATGCAACAATGTCTACTAGAGGAGGATGGCATATATGTGACAGTGACGGCGGCTAACCTGGTGCCTCATCTCCACTCCACAAAGCTGCCTCGTCACCATCAATACATTCACCATCGACCTCCTCACCTCCTTTCATCTTGATCTCGCTAAATCCGACGAACTCCAGTCGCTCCTCATAAGGGGAAACCTCCCACATGAGCTCCAGTTGCAGTGAACAGTCTCATCGAGCGTGAGTGACGACGAGCTCTAACTGACAGTGGCCATGCTTGGGACACCAAGGAAAGTGCAAGAGTGGAGTAGCTCATCGTGGTCGAAACAGCTCGGCCGAAACCTGTTCTGATGGGTTGGGAGGGGAGAGAGAAAAAAGAATGGATCGGCAGCAATGAATGGATAAGATCGGTAGTGGCTAGTTAATTTTTGAATTGGAAAGTAAAGTGGTTGTAATATTGAAGTGGTAGTAGTGGGAGCATACATCAGATCAATAGGATCAGACGTATGGTCTCCATCCTTAACGATACTTCAAACACGGTGCTTGAAATAGCAAACCGCTAAAATGTTAAAGATGAGCCCATCAGAAAGTGTTGGAAGTTCCATGAGCCGTCTAAATATTTTTTTTGTTGATTATTATATTACCCAGTAGAAGGTCTAAGTGCAGAACATCAAATCCTAGCTACGATCAGAACGGAGGGCTTTCATCTCAAAAGAAAAAAAAAATTGCGGAGAGCTTTCGTTCCAGCAGCAGGTCTAGAGCATGTTTAATATGCAGGAATCACATAAGAATTCTAGGGCCTGTTGTTTTTAACTGAAATTTATAGTTTTTAGCTACGGTTTTAGATTTTTAGACTGTTCGTGCGAGAGATTATAGAGTAATAGAAACTCACGTACAGTTTTTGTCGATATAAATAAAGTCGGTACAATATGTACTACAATTAACTAGTAGACACTATCTTAAAAAGATACTCCGTTTAAAAGCTAGTTACTATAGAAAAACCGAAAAACATTTTTTAAAAGCTGAAAAGAACATGTCCCTATAAGAAATCATTCAATTTTTATGAAGCTCTAAAAAAATTCTATGTTCCAAATGAGCCTTAAGACCAAGTAGACACATTTTCCCTGTGAGAAAATTTTATCTATAGCACAAGTTTATGGCCATGTTCTTTTCAGCTTCTAAAAGTTGTTTTTTGGCTTTTCTACAGTAACTAGCTTTTAAACGGGGTATTTTTTTAAGATAGGATCTACTAGTTAATTGTAGTACATATTTTATTGACTTTATTTATATTGGCAAAAACCACGTGTGAGTTTCTGTTACTCTGTAGTCTCGTACAAACGATTTAAAACCACAAGTCATGACCAAAAGCCACAAGTCATGATCAAAAGAACAGGCCCTATGTCTGGTACCAATTAATACCACAAGCAAAGCCTAGGGTCTGTTCTTTATGGCTATGACTTATGATTTTTGACTGAAAATTTTAAATTTTAACTGTTTATGACAGATATTACAGAGAAATAGATACTCGCTTGTGATTTTGGCTGGTACGGATGTTGAGTTTTTAACGTATATTATAATTAACTTGTAGACTCCGTCTTAAAAATATACTCTATTTAAAAGTTAGATACTATAATAAAAATAAAAAATCATTAATAAAAATCAAAAACCATTTTTAGGGCATCCATAGTGTATATAACCCAAGAGGTCTTAAGGTGGGTCCCATCTAAACCTTAAGACCAATGCTGTAATGTATATAACCCACTAGGCCTTAAGATGGTCCCACTTGTCAGATAAAGAAAAAATGTATTTTAATGCTTATGATCAGGTCTTTAGCTTAAGGACTGGTCTTAAGATTTTTTTGCTTATGGCCTACTTAAAATCACCCCTGTAATATATAAGGTCGACCTTAAAGTGGCTTAAGACCATCTGTTTTTATACACTGGGGATGCCCTTAGAACCCAAACAACAGGCCCCAGTTCCCAGTTCCAATCACAGGGGTGACGCACCATATCGCTGCTGTTAAGTTGGGCCAACACGTTAAAAAAGGACCAAAATGCCCTTGTCCGTTGGTGCACTTGCCACTTACGCCTCCAGTGAGCTCTTCTCTCCCACTCACCTGCGTCGCCTTCTCCCCCGCTTCCCCTTCTCTCCCAGAAACCCTAGCCCGCGTCGCCGGTGAGTGAGGAGCAGATGTCCTCGCAGCGCACCTCCATGCGGTCCGCATCGGAGCGCTCCTCCTCTGGTGTGAAGCCATCCGGTCTCAGTCGCAATCATCCTCTGCGTAGCGTGGCAAATCCGGGAAGCGTGTACTACAAGTGCTCAAATAACTCTGGTGTAATTGCACTAACTTAATCTCCTTGTGAATTTGTTCTTCACTTTCCGTGTGTTGGGTACCAATTGGAGGGTATGTGGTCTGCAGCAATATGCAGCAAAATCCAGTGCAAATCTACGGTAAAGAACACCAACAAGATGCAATCCCAATCTACATCCACATACCGGGACCCCAAGCTCGCGAGTTTGCAGCCGCCGCCAACCTTCCCCGTCGTCGCCGCCGCCGCCGCCGCCAACCTTCCCAGGAGCAATAAGAGAGAGAGTGCAGATGGGGAGAGGAAAAGAAGGTGAAACCAGACATGGTTGGGCCGGACGGACCACGTATTTGCCAAACTGGCCTGGAGGGTATTTTCGTCCACTCGCTTGTTAAGGTTCAAAACAATTAAAATGCAAAAAAAATGGCTAATAAGATTTAACAGAAGCGGTGGATGGAAGATTTGCGCCACCTCTGTACTATAGAGTAGAACAGGGATTTGTTTGTGGTATAAATTGATAGAAAGAGGTTTATATTAACTCATAGACTTTCGTGCTTCAGCTACTTAATACTTAAAGTACAAAATCGAGGATTCTGTTCCCTAAACTTAAAGTTATAAAATCAGAGCAAATAACCCCTAGCCTGGTTTTAAAGAGGGGCTTTGCCACTATGTGCTATGATATTGAATTGATCAATCATAAGATACCGTGAAAATTGTTATATTCTTAAGTATCATTAGTTGGTGTTATACATAGTGCATATATTATTCTTAGGCCTGAGGTCGTTATTGTTGCCTACATATGTAATAGTTTGCTTAGGGATTACCAAACATACAGAGGAATATGAGCGATCAAGATGAAATTTGCCCCTCCTATCTAACAGGAGAGATATCTCTAGGCCCCTCGATGTGGTTGGATTAAGAAAGTACATGGCCATGCCAAATGTGGTAGAGGAATCAATCATAACTGAGTAATCCACTATAGGTTCGAGTGAAGGATCGAGTTATCATAGGATGGCACGTTTCTCGCATTGAGTTCGATTTGGTATCATGAGGCAAAGGATCGGTACATAAGCACTATATAGGTTCGTCTGATATGATCTTTATGTGTGTTTGGGAGTCGTTATGCCCTGCCGGGGACCACTACTGACTTATGGGCCAGAAAGGAGTTTTCGGCTCATGACCAAATACACGTGAACCTATAGGGTCACACACTTAATTAACTCTATCAAACCTAAAGACAACTAGATTAACTCTATCAATCTCCTCCTTAAGCTTGTTGTCTTCCATCGATGTTCCGCACATCGATCTTCTCCCTCATGTCCATGAACTTTATTCTTCCGAGCGATTTGGTCAGAATGTATGCGAGCTGGACTTCTATGCAAACATGCTGCACTTCTATCACCCCTGATTCCACACATTATCTTATGTAATGGAACTGAGTGTCGATGTGTTTGCTTCTCTCATGGTAGACTGGGTTTTTGCACAACGCTATTGTAGACTGATTGTCAATCTTCAAAGTTACATTCTTAACATTTGTTTTCAACATGTCAACCAACAATCGTCCTAGCCATACCTCTTGACATGATGCTGCACAAGTTGCAATGTACTTTGCTTCACACGAGGATAAAGTGATCACCTTCTGCTTCTGTGAGCACCAACTGATTGGGTTCGACCCAAAGAAAAATACCATGCCTAAAGTAATTTTTCGATCGTCCGTGTCATCGGCAAGATCACTGTTCGAGTAATCGATCAGCCTCAAACCTTCTTCCTTCTTCTTGTGTACACATCCATAACTCAAAGTTCCTTTCACGTATCTCAATATGCGCTTTATAGCACCCATATATTCTGTCGTCGGGTTCTCCATGTACCTACTCACCATCCCAACTGAGAATGTCAAATTCGGTCATGTGTGTAGCAAGTATCTTAAACTTCCGATTATGCTTCTATACAATGTCTTGTCTACGGGAGGATTTGTGTTGTTCTTGCTCATCTTCAGGCGGAGTTCCATCATAATTTGCGTTGGATTGCTATCCTTCATGTTCATCTGTCCAACACCTTTGTTGTATATGCGGACTGGCTGAGAGTAATCTTCCCAGAGTTTTGACGTACTTCAATGCCCAAGTAGTAGCTGAGTAACTCGAGGTCGCTCATGCTAAATAATTTCTTCATCTGGCATTTGAAGCTGTTGATTCCTCGATACTCTCTCCAGTGATGATCAAATCATCCACATAAACTCCAACCAATAAACTCCTTTTCCCCTGGCTTCGTTTGTACGTTGTATGCTCTAATGGGCATTTTTCAAAACTGAGTGCCACGAGAGACTTGTCTAGCTTTGTATTCCAAGTTCTCGGGGCTTGACGTTGACCGTATAAAGCTTTGTGTAATCTTAATACCAGGTGTTCTTCTCCTTTCTTATCAAAACCTGGAGGTTGCACAACATAGACTTCTTCCAGATCGATGTTGAGGAAGGCCGACTTCACATCCATATGATGAACCTCCCATCCTTCGTGTGCCACAATTGCAATGAGCAGTCACACTATTTCTAGTCTTGCAATAGAAAGACTTCGTCGAAATCAACGCCTTATTGTTGAACGTACCTCTTTGCAACTAGCCTCACCTTATGCTTTAAGATCATGCCTTGGGTGTCCTTCTCCACCTTATACACCCGCTTCAACCTAATCGGCTTGTGATTGACTGGCAATGAAACAAGCTGCAATGTTCCATTTTCTTGAATAGAGGACATCTCCTCCTCCATAGCTCTTCTCCACTGCTTTTGCCTCGGTTTCTTCAAAGTTCGCGTGCTCCTCTTCTTTGAGGCAGCAGAACTCTGAATCTTCCAGCTCGATTGAAGATGTGGCATCATAGAGACTTTTAATGTCATGCTCCCGTCGAGGTCCGTCAGACGAGCTTTCATCGAGTTCCAATCTTTGTGGAGCACCAGGTGAGACCGGCATTCCCACCATTGTTGTAGGAGTACACGGTGTAGTTGAGCCGGACATCCCGATTCCTACGCTCGTTCTTACTGTGGTCGTGCCTAAAGTTTCTACAACGTGGTCGTGCCTTCCAACTTCGTCCTGCATGGTCGTAGTGTCGGAAGCTACTACATGGTCGTTAGGATCTATGACCATGTTGTGGTCAGATCCTCTGACTACGCCTACCGTGGTCAGCGTGTCGGTTACGTGGTCATCAAGACCTACATCAGTATTAGGATGATGATGCACCGTGAAGATGTCTTCCATAGGTCGTACCTCTGCTGAGGGATCTCTGCTTCACTCCCACTTCCTCTCCTCCTCGAAGATAGCGTCACAAGTCACCATGACTCGTCGTATTGTCGGATCAAACATCCGATAGCCTTTCGTCTTCGAATCGTACCAAATGAACACTATTGGCTTGCTTCGATCTGCTAGCTTGGAGAGGTGTGGCATGGTCATTTTCACATGTGCAACACACCCAAAAGTGCGGAGGTGACCCACACCTGTCTTGTTGTCGTAGTAGGCTTCATAAGGGGTTTTGCCGATGACGCTTTTCGTTAGCGCCCGATTTAGGAGATAAACGGCAGTGAGACTGCTTCCCCAAAGTTCTCCTAGGACACCCATGCTCTTCAATAGACTCCTCGCCATACCGACCATCGTCTGGTTCCTCTTTTCGACCAAACCATTCTGTTGGGGAGAATAAGGCACTGTTAGGTACCGCCTAATTCCCAACATCTCACAATAGTCTTGGAACTCGTTCGAGGTAAACCGCCACCGCGGTCGTTGCGCAGAGCTTTCAGCCTCAGATTCTTCTCCACCTTGGTTGTAGTCTTGTTCTTCGTGAACACCTCGAATGCTTCATCTTTGCTTTGGAGTAATGCCAACCACATGTACCTTGTACAATCATCTACCAATAGCAGGAAATAACGATTTCCTCCATGCGTGGTCGGAGTGATTGGGTGCAGATGTTGCAGTGCCACAACTCGAGGGGCATATCTGCTCGGTATAGAGACATGGTGGAAACGGGTTCCGATGTTGTTTGTCGATCAGACAACCATCGCAGATACGATCCACGTGCTCGATCATGGGCATGGCTTGTACCATCTTCTTGTGAAGCATGAAAACACACATGCCCGTACCTGGCATGCCATCTCTATGTCTCTTCAGTGCCTCTTGTTAGAAGACACTCTGGTAGTGCCGAATTAATGTGTAACACATACATTCGATTTCTTGATCTGGTCACTTTGTCCAATAACCTCTGAGTTCTATCTAAGATTGACATTACTCCTCATTCGACCACAATCTTGCAGTCGTTCTCATCTAGCTGACCAAGACTGATAATATTGCTTCTCAGCTTTGGGATATAGAAAACATTCATGAGAATATGATGTTTACCCATGGAATACTCCAACAATACCGAGCCCCTTCCTTGTATCTCCACAGCTGAACTATCTCCAAATTTGACTGAGCCTTTTACCTTCGTGTCAATCTCAGCAAACTTCTCTATGCATCCGGTCATGTGGTTACTTGCACCAGTGTCTAGATATCAAGCCTTGTTTTGGGTGCCACTAAGCTTTGGTGTCACGTTTTCTTCATGCAGGAATACCTCTTCTTTAAGTGTTGGGACTGTATGGATGAGTTCACACACTTCGATCATCAGCAGCTGAGGATCGTCATCGTTTTGCTTCACTACGAGATTCACCCTTGCTCTTTAGTTCAACTTTAGACACTCTTTCGCAAAAGTGCCCATACTCGTTGCAGTTGAAGCACTTGACCTTGGTCTTGTCGAAGTCTACCAACAATCGTTCATCGACAATGCGTTTGCCTTCTCCCCAGCCATTGCCTTGTTCACGACCGCATCCCTGACCTCTTTCATTTTGACCTCCTCTCTGAGCGCTGCTCAAGCCATCGTTCTTCTTAGTCTTCAAGCTCCTCTCTTCCCACTTACATTCGGTAAAGAGTAGCTTGTCTCCTCCGTCCTTCGAGTGATGTTGACCCTTGAGTCCTTCCTCGAAAGTTCTGAGATGACCAATCACCTCCGAGACCGACATCATTTTGACATCACCGAACTGCTCGATCATTTCGATAATCTGAAGGAATATATTAGAAATCGAACTAAACGGTTTTTCGACACCTGGGCGGAGGACTCGTAACAGTGCTCGAGCATGAGGTCGAGCGAGATAGGGAGGGTGGTGTCATGGCCGTACGTGGACGACCATGGCGGCGGAGTCGCCGACGAGGCAGAGTCGATCCCCACGGAGTCGACGTGGACTGCGGAGGGGTAGTCATAGGCTATTAGTTTAATCCGTTGTTTTTCTCGGTTTAGGACTCGGTTTACGAGTTTGTTTAGAGTTTGGAGTCCGATTTAGAGTTGGTTTCGGAGTTTCTTAGCCCAGTTTAGATCCTTGGTTTGCTATAAATAAAGAGTCGAAAGATGTGGCAATCAGGCAATACAAAAGGCATTATGTCTTCATCTGTTCTTGTCTCAACATTGTGAGTTCGTGTGAGCGATCGTGATCTCTTTGCCAATATAAGTGGTGACGACGGTGATGGGCTCCCCATGGTGGTGCTTCCCTCGGAGGGTGGTCACGTGCCACGCCGTCGTCGCCTCCAATGGCCGCCGCCTCCCTTAGACGGTTGACTCCGGCACGTTGCCGAGCAGCCACCGCGCCAGGTGCCGGAACGCCTGCCGCGTCGCCATCGTGTGAAGCGGCGGCGGGCGTGCGTGCGCGCGTGGTGGCTGGTTGGAGCGAGACGAGAGCGCGTCAGGACGGGATCACGGGTGACGGGCCTGGAATTTGGCAAAGGACACCTTGGCATGGTTTGGGCGTATGCATGGGGACTCCTGTGTTCGCCCCCATGTTTTGGAGTATGCACATTGCACAGTCGAGATCGAGACACACAGGTGTGACGTGGTGAAAACAGATGGAATACGGAATAATGGTTTTGCCATTTGTTTATTTCATATTTTTTCTATACAATACGAATACAAAACCCTTATATAAATATAAATATAAAAACTAATATCGAATACAAATATAGACAAAATATAGCCACAATTATTTGTTGGAACATAAGAACCCCTTAATCGAATACGCCATTGAGCTAGGCAAGCTATCAAATCAAACTATAGCTTGCACCCAGATGGCTAGAAATTTTCATCATGGTGTACGTTGATGTTCAAAACACTAAGCATAAATCTTGATTTCGTGTGGTCTTCCCTTCATCTCTGTGTTTTCAACGGCATCGGCTGCAGCATTTGCAGCCTCACTTAAACCCATCTTTTGTAGCGCATTTGCAAAGGCGTCAACATCTGTGGCAGTTATTTTATACGGCGTGTTAATTGGACCTGGGAAAGACCGAGTTTCCACTTCTCGCTTATACTCTGATAGCGCCTTGTCAATGGCATCGCCAATATTACCAAATTGTTTACAGAATTTTGGTGTGACCTGCAAGCAGAGCAGAAATATGCATTTCGATCAACAAAATTCACAACGAAGCAAAATTTCTTACAACAATTTAAAAAGGAGTGCATCTTGTACCTTGGCATGGTGTCGATGTTGCAAAATCCCTAACAAGTCATGGTAGACTAAGACCTGAATTAGAAATATGTTGGTATGAGGACCTTGCACTCCAGCTTTATACATATCATCGCGTGGAAGAAGCATTTGTTACATGATATATACACAAAAAATATAGCAGAACAAGAGGATTTAAAGCATCCAAGCGGCTGTACCAAAAATGATTCAATTCTCATAGCAAAAATTATCAACATAACAGGAAGACTCTTCCTGTACTAAAAGATAAGAATATTTGTATATTTACTGATAATTACAGAAGTAGAATAAGTATACATGCCCAGAATCAACATATCATATATATACACTTGAGAAAAGCAATCTCTACTCATCTGAACCTGATGAATAAGATCATCAGGAGTATATAAGGTCGCAATGAGTATTAAGGTGGGCTCCACCTAATTGTTAAGGTCGACTCGTTATGTTTGAGGCCACCGCTTGGCTATAACATGGGTCACACTCGACAGTAAAAAAATTGTATTTTAATGCTTGTGGTTATTAGTGGTTGGCTGGTAGAGGGAGAGAGAACAACAAGATTAAAAGAAAATTATATTTTAATACTTGTGGCTAGGTCTTTAACTTAAAGACCGATCTTAAGTTTTTTTTGCTTATGGCCTAGCAGGTCTGCTTAAGATCAACCATGTAATATATAAGATCGACTTTAAAGTGATTTATAACCCTCTATTTTCATACCCTACGGATGCTCTAAGCGAACCTGCCCACTGCAGAACGGTCCAGCCCCGATGCCAATGGTTGGGATTTGCACCGCTGATGTTGCAGCTGCCGCCACTGGAGCCGGCACACACTCCAAAACAACCGAGAAGCAGCCAACCTCCTGCAAGGCGAGTGCTGTCTCCACAACCTACACACAAGCGAAACACAACATGCAGCAAAACCTATATATATATATATATATATATATATATATATATATATATATATATATATATATATATATATATATATATATATCCACGCACAACACACTAAACATGTACGTACGTAGCAGGCTAATCGAAAGCAGCAAACCTTCACAGCACTATCAGCCGTCTTCCCCTGCGGTCGAAACCCACCAAGCACGCTAACAGCCTGTGGGTAAGCCCAACGTGCCCCATGACAGCGATTCCTGCCTCCACGATAGCCTTAGCTGCACTGATTCTCGATGGTGCACCTCCTTCCAGCTTGATTGCATCCACTCCGCCTTCTTTTAGCATCCTCACCGCAGACTCAACAGCCTATATAGCAAAAGGCATGTCTTACGAACGAAAACTCAGGTCCAGAAACTCTTGTTTCTTACATAGTAAAGCCGTGGATGCCCTCTTGTGTGCCTATATGCATGTGCATGCATGTCTATGGCAATAACTTGTTGATCTGTAGGGATGCAGGAGTTCATGGAGGTTTTTTTTTTCGAGAGTAGAATGCGTCATAGGCAAGCTTACGTTGGGGTGTCGCTTAGTTATAAGGCTTTATAGTCCACATGGTGTATTTGAACCCCCCCAGAGTGGACATCCGAGAGGATGAGAATGAAACCGACGCGGGTGGGGCGCGTGGTACGTACTTGTGCGGAGGAGGACTCGTAGGAACCGAACGGGAGGTCGCCGACGAGGAACGGCCTAGGCGCTCCGCGTGCGACGGCGCGGCAGTGCTCGATCATGAGGTCGAGCGAGATGGGCAGGGTTGTGTCGTGCCCGTGGGCGACCATGGCGGCGGAGTCGCCGACGAGGCAGACGTCGATCCCCGCGGAGTCGACGTGGACGGCGGAGGGGTAGTCGTAGGCGGTGACCATGGTGATGGGCTCCCCGCGTCTGTGCTTCCCGCGGAGGGTCGCCAGCGTCACGCGCCGCGCGGCCGCCTCCTGCTGCTGGGCTCCTCCCCCGTAGACGGCCAACTCCGGCACGTCGCTCAGCGCCCGCCGCGCCAGGTGTCGGAAAGACCCCCGCATCGTCGTGTGAAGCGGCGGCGGCGATCCGCTCGTGCTCACTTGCTGTGGCCGGCGCGAGAGCGAAGGGACGGAGGCGTTGGGCGGGAAGATGCTGCTGTTTTGCAGGAGAATTCTAGGCGTTAGGAGGCGGGAGAAAGGCATTGCCGTTTTGGAAATTTAGGTAGCTAGTGGACGTTAGGGTTTTGGCTCGAATTTGGCAAGGACAATGGACACCTGCCTTCACCTGCTATGGCATATATATAGAGTGCTCGTGTCACTGTCTGCAACGGGGGAGCACGAGGCACGCGTAAGAAAAAATGAAAATCAATCATGCAGGTTGGGGCAAGTAAATCATAGCTTTCTTGGCCTTTCTTACCAGCTTTAACCAAAGATTGTGTGTATGACTCAGTCCGGTCATGGATGGGGTTCATGCGGACGGCTAATCAAAATCTCGTTGACAACTGACATGAATGATTTGAGCTCAGTGTTAGGTTTACTAAACTATGAAAAAAAATGCCAAATGTACTAGTTCAAGCAATTATTAGCACGACACCAAACACCAAATGAGGTGGCACAACAATTAAAACTAATAATTTTTATTTCGTATGCGTGCAAAAGACTTCGATTCGATCGACCTCTTTCTTGAACTTGATTTCCTAACAAAATAGTGAAAAAAGTTGCAAGTCACTCTTGTTTTTGTTGAAAAATCGTGTTGTTCTTTTTCCTAAAACCATTTAGGTACCCTTGTGACACTCGGCGCAACTCCTGCCAAGTTAAGACGGTATGATAGATGACACGTGTTGTCCTTTGTCGTCTGTCGACGTTTCTGAGCTTACAGGAAAAGTTATTTTTGTAAAAACGGATACTATGACCTAAAATTGAAAAAAAAGAGAGTTACTACCGTGCTAAATGGAGAAAATTGATACTTTGCCATCCTATTCGGTGGACTTCGATAAAATACCACTCCCTAGAATGATCACTATAAAATGTCACTCTTAACATTGACACTTTGATTATTTACCATTTTGAGGGTTTTTAAGATTCTTAATTATTTTTAACCATTTTTAGATGGGAAAAGACACATTTGCCCTTGGCAGAAATTTGCAAAGGTAGTTGAAGGGGCTGCTCAAATATTTATACAAATTCTTCAATAAAATGAACATACTCTGGGTAAGCTTTCTTTGGCAGAGATACTATGGAAGCTCTGTTTCACAAAATGGATAGTAGCAAAGGATCATTTTGCTGGGGCGATGTTCTCAATAAATTAACTTGGTTCTATCCTTTTATGGGAGGTGTTGGAATTCCTGATTTCTTGAGAAGCTAGATCGCGCACAGCACAGCTCTCCTGCTGTTTCCTGCCTGCGACATGACTCCGTAGAACCCGCTAGTGCCTGCTCTCGACGCGACATATTTGAGCAGCCTCTTCAACTACCTTTGCAAATTTCTGCCAAGAGCAAATATATTTTTTTCCATCTGAAAATGGTTAAAAAATAATTAAGAATCTTAAAAACTCTTAAAATGGCAAATAATTAAAGTGTCAATGTTAAGAGTGGTATTTTATAGTGGTCATTCTAAGGAGTGGTATTTTATCGAAACCCACCGAATAGGATGGCAAAGTATCAATTTTCTCGTGCTAAATGCATAAACAGTTCCTAGCTAGTGTAGTGTGTGCAGAGCATCGGATTCCTGTCCAGCCCCAGAGCATCCATCATCGTGGATATGGTTCACATTAAACAGGGAGCTAGTCTGACATTATCTAGTGGAGTGCGCTCTCTAGATCTAGAAGTAAATGTGATTCTGCAATCTTTCCGAGTTAATGAATCTGATGCGTACGAGCTCCGCGTGCCAATTAGTACACTGAGAGCCATGGCCCACGTGCGCATGCACGCAAACACAATGACACGGCACGTATAGTAGCGGTGATCCCAGGCGTCAGCAGGGCCCGTTCCGTTCCGTGTCCGTGGATACGTAAAAAGGCTTAACAGCCGGCGCCGTATATATATCCCATTTCTGGATTCAATGCAGCGCAGGCAATAACTAGGTGTGTGTCCACGTAGAAGTGGTAGGCTAGTAGCCGCTGTCACGTACGAACCTCCCGTGTATGTGTATATACTGTAGACCTGTAGTAGTAGCATGTATACTATTGTAACACAAAATACATGTGCCCAATGTATATAACTGCATAACTGCAGTTATAACTGACACCTTTTACTTTTCCCTAACACTCCCTCATTCTCTATAAATTGTAAAGACATCAAAGGAATAAAGCATTCTTTGTTCTGGCTACAATTGTCCAAATCATACTCTTGCAACACGTTATCAGCACTTTGCTCTCACGCAAGTGACAAAAAAGAAGAAAACAGAGATAGGTAATGGAAATTTGTGCGCATCACAAAAAGTATTTCTGGACATCCTCGCTTTAGTGGATTCACTGCACACAAGTCTTCATGCCCTTCTTGCTCCTCTTGTTGAGACACCACCACCACCACCAACTCCGCGACCACCACCTTCATCGCCACCGCCATGGCTCTAGGCGGTTCTTCGTCGTCCATGGGCGACGACGGAGTTTTTGCACCGCAAAGGCTCCACGCTATGGACCTTACCGTCAAGCACGCCCTCGCGGCTAATCGCCGTCCGGTCTCCGGATCGCACCCCTAACCCCACATGCATCCTCCCGAAGATGCATTTTCATCCACATAAAATCGAAAAAAGGGGAGAAGGCCGGCGCTCGGCAGCAACCCAAGATGGCGGCGCAAGATGGCGCGCCGAGCAGCAGAACGGCGCGCCACAGACCTCAAGACCTGGTGGCGCATGGCGGCCGGGCGATCAGCGGAAGGAAGACGGCCGGCGGACCGTGGCGAGATGGCTCGGCAGACGCTGGCGCCGCAGTGCGCGGCCCCTCGGCGACGCCCCCACCCGCAGCATCCCAACACAGCGTGGCGCGGTCGGTAGGGGCGGCTTGACGCACTGCCAGCAGTACAGTGATGGCGGGCGAGCCCGGCGGCGGCGCAACATGGCCCAACGCGGCGGCGACAGCACGGCCGGCAAGGCTGGCGGCCATGGCCCGGCCCATGAGACCCGGCGGACAGCGCCTGGCGGCTGCGATAGCGATGCAGGGCGGCGGCCGGCCGGAGGCGGCCAAAGACGGAAGCCGAGACGCAATGGGGCGAGAGGCAGACGGCCAACATGGAACCGAGGCGCGCCAACAAGGAAACCAGGCGCGCGGGGCCAAAGGCTCAGCGGCAGCGGCAGCAGGCGGCATGCGGCAGCCGCAGGCCAGCGTAGTGGCGGCAGCATCCGGCCCGGCCGGCAGCAGCGGCAGGTGGCGGCCTCACACGTGGCGGCGGCGGCGGCCCAAAGGCGGCGGCGGTGGCTTATGGGAGTTAGGAAACCCTAACTCCCCTCCTTTATATTGTTGCCTCCCCACATGGGCTTCTAGCCCATTAACTTCCACCTCCCCACATGGGCTAAAAGGTCAAATGGGCTTCAGCCCAAGTTTCCGAAAATTTGCAATTTTCCCCTCTAGTTCATGGAAAATGCAGATTTTTTAAAATAAATTTTCCTTCTTGTATATTTTGCAGTATAGTCCTTGTACTTATTTATAATTGTACTCGTCAAATTGTACTGTTATAAATTTGCATTTCAGTCCCTACAGGACATGAAAATTATGTAAATATTTAAATAAATGTGCATTCACATTTATATAATTTTTACATATGTACGATTATTTTTTACAATTTACTCATAATACAAATAGCGACCATATTTCAATTTGCTATCTTAACAAATTTAAATTTAAAATTCCCATTTAATGAGTACCATTGTACTTAATAATTTGGAATTGCAAAAATATTATACCTACCAAATATATCATAAAATCACAATTTATGGCACTTTGCTACATTTATTTTGTACGCTATGCCATACAATAAATTGGTGTTATCATCAATATTGTGATTACACGGTATAATAAATATAATCATACGTTATATTTAATTTAGGTATATATTCATTCGGACTACAATATTCATATTGTTTTCCACATATTTTGTAATCTATTACAACATTACCATACACATTAATTTACCTCATGTAAATTAATCATTTATGGTGTACTTTCATGTAGGTATTAAATGGCTACCAAAGATTTTGAGCCACTCGCTATCGATGGTACAAACTACCCTACATGGGCTATGGACTTAAAGATCAACCTCACCACACGTGGGTTGGAAAGGGTTATATTTAATCCTCCCGCAGATCAAATTCCTCCGGATATGGTGAAATATTCCGCTTTAAACATATTACGGAATCACATACATCCAGATTTAAAAGCGGAATACCTATATGAGGAAAATCCACTTACTTTATGGTTAGCCCTCAAAAATAGATATGAGCAATGAATGTTCTCTTACCTGAGGCTAATCATGAATGGGCACATCTTAGACTCGAAGATTTCAAAACAATTGGAGACTATAACCATGCCCTTCATATTATTTGCTCCAAATTGCGATTTTGTGAGAAGGAACCAACAGATGCGGATAAAATAGAGAAGACTCTCTACTATGCTCCCATCGACAGGTCCTCACACAAAGAATGGCGTCTTGCAAATTACCAAACTTATTTTGATCTTATGCATACTTTACTTGAGCGAAAAGCATGCTGAACTTCTTTTAAAGAATAATCAGCAACGTCCCATCGGGGCTGCTCCACTTCCTGAAGTTCATGCTAATCAAAATAAAAATAAGTTCAATGGTTCACATAACCATTCAAAGAACTTTAAAGGTAAACACAACCGCAACATGAAGCAAAAACCAAGTGGATTCAAGAAAGGTAAAGGCAATTTTGGTAAGAAAAGTGACAAAAAGGAGAATTATCAAAAGTGCGGTTGCTACAACCATCCTACCAAGAAATGCCGCACCCCGAAGCATCTTGTGAATCTCTACCTCCAGTCTTTGACTCAAGGCAAGAATGCTCCATCAAGAGATTTGAAGCACACTTCAATCTCACATCAAATGATGATGAAGCGGATATTCTCACAGTTCCTTCAAGAACTCAAAGACACATGCACCCCTCCAAAGAAGGATGATCTCATGTGCACCGAGGACACACTTGAAGAATTTCATTCTCAAGACATGTTTGGAGATCTCAATTAGACTCCTAGTCCAATAGCTACTAAGTACTATAGTGTTGTAATATAAATAAAGTTGTCATCCATATTGTAAGCTTGCATGCTACAATCATATATCGAATACATTCGGTATTATCAAATAAAGTTTGTATGTATTCTATATATTACTTCAAGAATTTCATTAAATTCTTTTCTTTGTATATATAGATTTTGGAGTCCATCCAATGGAGGAGGAATTATGCCTTGTGGATAGCGGTACCACAAATTCTATACTTAGGGACACAAAATATTTCCTAACTCTTACTAGGAGGAAATGAAATATTTTAACAATCATTGGGACGCGATGCAACGATAGTAGGCTCGTGGCGCTTCTATCACTCTCCTATGGGTACACAATTGAAATTGAGGATGCACTCTTGTATCCCGATTCAACACGCACCCTACTTAGTTATAGAGATATCCGTCAGAATGGTTTCCATATTGAAACCCAAAATGACAACAAAGAGGAATATCTCCTCTTAACCAAAAACAACGGATATGGCAAACAAGTACTAGAAAAAAATTCTATCTTTAAACTCCAGATTGTACTATACATACATCAAACCCGTTCAACATATTGCGTACAAAGTAATTTTCCAAAACACAAACACATTCCAAACATGGTATGATCGCCTTGGCCACCCAAGCATTGGAATGATGAGGAAAATTATTAGCAATTCAATTAGTCATACATACATCAAAACAAAATTTCGGAATCCTCGTTTTGTATGCACTTTATGTGCCACCGAAAATTGATTTTAAGACCCTCTTATCTTAAAATTAGAGCTGAACTACTTAAATTCCTTGAACGCATTCAAGGAGATATATGTGGTCCTATACAACCATTGTGTGGACCATTCAGATATTTCATGGTTCTCATTGACGCATCTACTAGATGGTCACATGTGTGTCTTTTATCCACACGAAACCATGCATTTGCTAAGTTAATTGGTCAAATTATCCAATTACGAGCACATTATCCTGAACATCGAATTCAATCAATTCGAATGGACAATGCTGCTGAATTTATATCCCATGCCTTCAATGATTATTGTATGGCTCTTGGGATACAAGTTCAACACTGCTCCATATGTCCATACACAAAATGGTTTAGCAGAATCTCTCATCAAGAGAATCAACTCATTGCAAGACCATTACTACAGAATTGCAACTTACCAACATCATGTTGGGGTCATGCGATCTTACACGCCGACTTAATACAATTGCGCCCAGCGCTTATCACGGCACTTCCCACTACAATTAGTGCGTGGAAATACACGGATATTTTCCATCTGCGAAAGTTCGGTTGCGCTACATACGCATCGATCTCACCACCGCAGCGTACCTCAATGGGACCGCACAGAAAATTGGGATCTATGTTGGGTATAAATCTCGTCGATTATAAAATACCTCGAGCCCCTAACAGGACCCGTTCCTGACGTCTGCGCGATTGCATATTCAATGAGGAACATTTCCCGGCATTAGGGGGAGACAACAAGTACCAAACTAAATGCCAAGAAATTGATTGGAATGTTCAAGGCATTCACCTCGCGACCACGTACTAGAGGCGAACTTCAAGTTCGGAAAATCATTCATTTGCAAAACATTGCAAATAATCTGCCAGATGCATTTACTGATTACAAGGGTGTCACAAAATCCTATAATCCTGTCAGAAATGTGCCTGAAAGAGTGGAGGTACCCAAAAATACCACTCAACTCCCAGTTCAAAATAAGAGGGGAGAAGTGCGGCACAAATGGTGGATCTGACTTCTAACAAGCGACAAAGGAAACAAAAGAATGTAAATGCGATCAACCTCAAGTTGATAGACACCAAAGGATCATTGAACCCGGATCAACAGTGCACTCAAATACTGATCATGGGACATCGGAATACCCTGACTCAAATGTTTTGGGAAATAACATTGAGTCAGCAGGGGTCCAAGAAATTTCCACTAATTATAATGATTCTGGAGAATCATACGATCGTAAGACTACAATTGTCGACATTTATTTCTCCACAACAATTGCAAACAACCTTCAAAATGATCCAGATCCCAAGACCATGACAGAGTGCAAGCAGCTTCGGATGGAACCAATGGAAGGATGCAATTCAAGCGGAGTTAGCCTCGCTCAAGAAAAGAAATGTATTCACCAATGTGATACATACACCTCCCAAAGTATTCCTGTCGGTTTCAAATGGGTTTTCGTCCATAAGCGGAATGAAAACAATGAGGTGGTGAGATACAAAGCAAGGCTTGTAGCACAAGGGTTCACGCAGAGACCCAGCATTGATTTCAATGAAACATATTCTCCAGTAATGAGTGGAATAACATTCCGATATTTAATATCATTGGCAGTACAAAATCATCTATCTTTTCAATTGATGGATGTAGTGACAAGATACCTTTATGGGTCACTTGATTCGAAATATACATGAAAGTTCCGATGGAATTTCAATTCGAATATAGACATAAATCGCAATATGTATTGTGTAAAGTTGAACAAGTCTTTATACGGCTTGAAACAATCGGGTAGAATGTGGTACAACCGACTAAGTGAGTTCCTAACCAAAAAGGGATACTCCAACAATGATGATTGCCCATACGTCTTCATCAAAAGATCCTCAACAGGATTTTGCATTATATCGTATGCGTTGATGATCTTAGTATCATTGGTAACACACAAGATATTGATGAAGCACGTAATCATCTTAAGACGGAATTGAAATGAAGGATTTGGGTAAAACCAAATTTTGCTTAGGTATACAACTTGAGCACCTTCATACGGGCATTCTAGTGCATCAATCACCTATGTCCGAGAAAATATTGGAGAAATTCAATATGGACAAAGCATATCCATCGAAAACCCCCATGGTTGTTCGATCTCTAGACAGGGAAAAAGATCCATTTAGACCCCAAGATAACAATGAAGAGCTATTGGGACCCGATATTCCATATCTCAGTGCCATCGGAGCGCTTATGTACCTTGCAAATTGCACCGTACGGATATTGCATTTGCGGTAAATCTACTTGCTAGATACTGCTTCTCAACCAAAAGACATTGGGTAGGAGTGAAGAATATCTTCGATATCTTCAAGGCACTAAAGATCTCGGTCTATTTTTCAAAAGAATAAAAATATGGATTTAGTAGGATATGCGATGTCGGCTATTTATCGATCCCCATAATGCCGGATCGCAAAGCAGGCTTTGTGTTTTACGGTGGAACGACCATATCTTGAAGTCTTCAAGCAGACACAAGTGGCTACATCCACTAATCATTTCGAATAATTGCATTATCTGAAGCATCACGTGAATGTGTATGGCTTCAGAATGATTAATCACATACAACAATCATGTGATATAGGTGCTATTGCATCTTCTACCATTATCTACGAAGATAATGCTGCTTGCGTTGTTCAAATGCAAACGGGTTACATAAAAAGCAATATCACAAAACATATTGCACCTAAACTATTTTACCCACATGAATTGCAAGAGAGTGGAGAAATAAGTATTCTGCAAACTAAGTCTTGTGATAATCTCGCAGACTTATTCACCAAGTCACTACCAACTTCCTCATTTCAGAAATGTGTTTTTGGAATTGGTATGCGAAGACTCCGTGATTTGCAGACGTCAGGGGGAGAAATCTCCTAAGACTTAATCCGTTCAATACAAATATTGTACTCTTTTCCCTTTATGAGTTTTCCCTCTAAGGTTTCTCATCAAGGTTTTAATGAGACAATATGACAACGTAATCATAAATATATCTCTTTTCCCCCTGAGGGTTTTTGAGATATAATCAAATATATATCATATCATTTTCTCCTTAAATTTTCCCATTGGGTTTTTAAAGGAATTTTTCATGACATATCTACTCTATCGATTCTTCTCACATTTTTCCTACAGGGTTTTAGAGGAATTTTTCCAAGATGATGAATCAAGGTGATCATATGAAGACACATTGGTCAAGGGGGAATGTTGTAACACAAAATACATGTGTCCAATGTATATAACTGACACCTTTTACTTTTCCCTAACACCCCATCATTCTCTATAAATTGTAAAGACATCAAAGGAATAAAGCATTCTTTGTTCTGGCTACAATTGTCCAAATCATACTCTTGCAACATATACTACTCCTAGCAAATCTTTGAGCTACGCGTTGCGCCAAATCGCAAGCATGCCACGCCAAGACGCACACGCAGAAGCGAGCAAAGCGCCCATGCATATGACATCGGACGCCACGTCCCTATTTCGAAAATGCTAATAATCTCTATAACTATTTAAGATTGAAGCGATTACAGTCTTGTACATGAGTACGCACCATAACAACACATACTTATAACAAAGAACCAAACTTTTATTACAGACGTAAGATTTATCAACCTCCATTTACATAGCAGGCGTACAAACCCAAAGCTTTATTACAATACAAAAAACTCCCAAACGTACTTAAACGCAGCTAAGACCTAAAAGTATACGTCCTTGGACTGATATCTGCCAAGCATCCCGGTTACAAAAGCTAAATCAGGGCGTGTACATACTTGAGCATACATAATGCTTCCGACAGCTGAAGCATAAGGAACCGACTTCATCTGATCAGCTTCATATTGGTTCCTTGGACATTGAAATGTCCCAAACTTATCGCCCTTAACAATAGGAGCAGGCGAGCCAGAGCACTTATGCATATTGTATTTCTTTAGTACTCTGTCAACGTATGCCTTTTGGGATAAACCCAAAATTCCTTTGGACCTATCTCGGTGAATTTCAATGCCAAGAACATAAGAGGCATCACCGAGATCCTTCATATCAAAATTGGATGAAAGAAATCTTTTGGTCTCAAATAGCATGTTTTAAGCCTCGACGCTTGTTTTAAGCCATAAATGGATTTCTTAAGTCGACATCCTAAATGCTCCTTGCCTTCCACAACAAAACCTTCCGGTTGAGCCATGTAAACATTTTCTTGCAAGTCGCCATTAAGAAATGTCGTCTTAACATCCATCGATGCGACTCTAAATCATAATGAGCTACAAGTGCCATAACAATTCTGAATGAATCTTTAGTTGAGACAGGAGAAAAGGTGTCATTATAATCAATCCCTTCTCTTTGTGAGAAGCCTTTTGCTACAAGCCTTGCTTTGAACCTTTCGATATTTCCCTTAGAGTCATGTTTTGTTTTGTAGACCCATTTACAGCCTACTGTTTTGACTCCGTCAGGAATTTCTACTAAGTCCCATACATCATTAGTGCTCATAGACTTTAATTCATCCTCCATGGCTTCAAGCCAATTGGAAGAATGTTGACTCATTATCGCTTCTTTATAAGATGTGGGATCATCTACCTTTCCTATATCATTAATATCCTCATTCATATAAACAACATAATCATTAGGAATGACAGATTTTCTCTCCCGCTGTGATCTTCTAAGAGGTTCATTAATTATTTCGGGAGGTCGTTGATGTTCTTCATTAGTTGTAACATTAGAATTTGGATACCTCAACGATCGGTGCAACAACAACATTTTCTACCGGAGGTGCGACCTCCTGAGACGCAGGAATAAAGATCTCTGGAATGAGCGTTGGAATGAGCGGCGCGGGAACATAAACCCGCTTTTCCTCAAGATCTATTTTCCTGGGCTCTATGTCCTCGTTATTTTCTAAGAACACAGCGTGTCTTGTTTCCACAAACTTAGTTATCCTACAGGACAATAAAATCGATACCCTTTGGATTTTTCAGGGTATCCAATAAAATGACAACTCACTGTCTTAGGGTCTAATTTCTTAATGTGGATTAAATAATTTAGCTTCAAACCACGACAACCCCACACTCGTAAATATTTCATACTCGGTTTTCTCACAGTCCATAATTCATAAGGTGTTTTAGGTACTGATTTACTGGGAACCCGATTAAGAATATGTGCGGCTGTTTTTAGTGCTTCCATCCACAAACCAACAGGTAAACTAGAATGGCTAAGCATGCTCCGTACCATGTCCATAAGTGTACGGTTGCGTCTTTCAGCTACGCCATTCTGCTGAGGTTCGCCCGGCATAGAATACTGGGCAACAATGCCATTTTCCTGAAGGAACTTAGCAAAAGGGCCAGGAATTTGCCCGTAAGGGGCATGTCTTCCATAATATTCTCCCCCTCGATCCGATCTAACCACTTTAATCTTTAGGTTGTGCTGATTTTCAACTTGACCTTAAATATTTTAAATTTATCAAGTGATTCGGATCGATCTTTAATGGGAAAAATATAGCCGTAGGAGAAATCATCAGTGAATGTAATGAACGAATCAAAACCATCCACTGATGTCACAGGAAAAGGACCGCAAATATCAGTATGTATTAATTCTAAAAGTCTGTCTTGAGTAGCTCCTTCTTTATTTGTTTTACATATTTTCCTTTAATGCAATCAATGCGTTAGTGCAGTCGGAGAAATCTAAAGGGTGGAGAATGTCTTCTTTGATGAGGCGTTCCATTCTCCCCCTCGAAATGTGGCCCAAGCGCGATGCCACGGTTTGAAGAAGTCTCATCATTAATTTTGCGTGTAGCATCATTCACATTCAATCGGAAGATTCATTAAGGAAAGCATATAGAGCTTGTCTTGTCGAAAAGCAAGACCAACATTATTGGAATTATATTTAAGGATACATTTATTGTCTCCAAAATACATTTAAAACCTTCATCGTCTAATAAAGCTGAAATTAAATTCCTTCGATGGAAGGAACATAAACTACATTATTCGGATGAAGCGAGGAAGCGTTGTCTAAAGTTAATGAAACAGATCCGTGATTTCACTTCGGCTTCCTTTCCATCCGCGACTCTAAGACTTCGCTCCCCCTTTCTTAGTGTTGTCGCGGTAAGGAATCCCTGTAAAGAATTGGTAGCGTGCTGCGTTGCACCGAGTCAATCCACCAAGCATTAAGGAGAAATCGGCATAAAGAGTTTCGTCAATAAAAGTAATTGTATCATTACCCCTTTCGGCAAGCCATTTTAGAAAGCACACGGTCTTTACGAAAATACCGGCCATTTGCGTATGGCATTCCCCTTTAGATGTCGCAATGAAGCAACATGAGGCTTTGCATTGTGCACTCTAGGCCCGATTTTTCCGAGTTGGGGAAAATGCGGTTTCTTCTTAGATTTGAAGTCCCTTGGAACTTCCTTTTATGAAACCACCAACATTAAAGGCAAAATCTTTCTTTTTCGTTCTTATTCTCTCTTCCTCCACGGACACACATGGCGATCAAATCGCTCATGCTCCACTTCTCTTCGAGTGTTGTAATTAATTTTAAAAGCGGTGTATTCGAGGAAGTGATGTCATAATGAAATGAACCAGAAAACCGTCCGAAATTGCCATGTCCATGCCCTTGAGTTTTTCTGCCATATCAGTCATCATCATGATATGCTCTCTTATACTGCCAGACCCATCATATTTAGAGGTTAAGAGCCTCTGAATTAAGGTACTGGCATAAACTTTAGTTGAACCTTTGAATTTCTCCTCAATTGAAGCCATGTAATCTTTAGCTTTTTCAGAATTGGGAATTGCTCCCCTAATCATGACTGAAATTGAGGTTTTCATAATCATAAGAGACAAGCGGTTAGATCGTTCCCATTTCTCAGTATTTTCATCATAAGTCTTCTTTTTCTCAGCAAAGTTCTCCTCACCCTCGGTGGGGGGAACGGGAACATCTACTCTTAGGGCATAATCAAGGTCCAAAACGCCAAGGACAACATAAATTCGCTCTCTCCACGAGGAAAATTACTCCCCGTGAGTTGCTCAATATTATCAATAGTGGCGGCAACGTTCGAAGCATTAAGTGCTGAATTAAAAATACAGGGCAAAATTAGAATCATCATAAATATATATATTTATTGCATGTAATTAACCCTACGTTGGTCTGATCAATAACATGCATAAAATTACAGTTCTAATTCATATCACCGTTGGACAGAAAATGAAAAAGAACTGAATAGCTATGGCGACATATGATTATAAACAACTTTGGTCAGAATATAATCATATAAATACATAATGCCAAAATTAATCACAAAGTCTCAAATTTAAATATCCCGTTGGTTCAATTTAAATTTGAGATTTATTAAAATATGGTAATAATACATCATAAAATTGAACCATCAAAATGATTAAAACGGTGCATTAACATATACTAAAAACATAATTAAATGCACTAAAAATTAAAATTATAATAGTGCATTAAAATAAATGTAATACAAAAGAAAATGCACTGAAAAATTAAAAATCTGCCGAAAATTAGACTTTAAAATAAATTTTAGGCTAAAAAAAATCAGCCCCAAAATGAAATTTGGGAAAAGTCGACGTAACCTTTCTTTCCTTTGAGTAAAAAAATCCAATCTGGCTACTCAATCCGGCAAGTGAACCTTATACTTTGAAAGAAAGTAGAAAATAATTCTGGTTGAGGCAAGTAAATCATAGAAGGGCATTGATAAATATCACTTAGATATTTTTTTCTAACTATTATTTAGATTTGTGACCGTTGGATTAGATATCCAACGGCCACGAATTCTTCTCCTCTAAAAAAATCTCCCCCTAAAAAAAGAGACCGTTTGATCTCTAATCCAACAATTCCAAATTTAGATAATTATTAGAAAGAAAATATTTAGATAATATCTAGACACACTCATAGAAAGTAAAAAATCAATCATGCAGGTTGGGGCAAGTAAACCATAGCTTTCTTGGCCTTTCTTACCAGCTTTAACCAAAGATTGTGTGTATGACTTATTAGATTTTAATCTCTAAGCCTAAACGTGAAACAAAAGGACTTAAGTCTAGATCAATGCCATGAACACCTAGAACTTTAGATCGGAACTTTAGTTGACATACCTGAACTTGAAGAGGCCATGAGGATCGATGCTCGGTTGGTGTCGATGTAGGGGTAGCAGTGGTGGCCGGCGGCTGTGGTCGTCGGCCGGAAGAGGTGAAGGAGATCGCCGGACTTGCGGTGGTTGTTGCCGGTGGGGACGAAGGAGACGGAGCCGTCGGCGGTGGCGAGGGAGGGCGTGGGAGTCGGCCCCGTTCACCTCGATGTCGTTAGCAGATCGGGTGATGTTCGGGTGTTTTGGAGGAGAGAACGACTAGCGCGTATATCCCCCCCTGCCGAGACCCTCTATATTTGATGTATCGCTGGGTGACCGGGACCGATACCCAATAGTTGGTTATGCCCCCGATCAGTGCGCGAATTGGAGACTTAGTCCCCCTGAAAAATCTCAGACAGTTAACCTGAGATCAACCCAATATGACTCAGTCCGGGCATGGATGGGGCTCATGCGGACAGCTAATCAAAATCTCGATGACAACTGACATGAATGATTTGAGCTCAGTGCTAGGTTTACTAAACTATGAAAAAATGAAAATCAATCATGCAGGTTGGGGCAAGTAAATCATAGCTTTCTTGGCCTTTCTTACCAGCTTTAACCAAAGATGGTGTGTATGACTCAGTCCGGTCATGGATGGGGTTCATGCGGACGGCTAATCAAAATCTCGTTGACAACTGACATGAATGATTTGAGCTCAGTGTTAGGTTTACTAAACTATGAAAAAAAATGCCAAATGTACTAGTTCAAGCAATTATTAGCACGACACCAAATACCAAATGAGGTGGCACAACAATTAAAACTAATAATTTTTATTTCGTATGCGTGCAAAAGACTTCGATTCGATCGACCTCTTTCTTGAACTTGATTTCCTAACAAAATAGTGAAAAAAGTTGCAAGTCACTCTTGTTTTTGTTGAAAAATCGCGTTGTTCTTTTTCCTAAAACCATTTAGGTACCCTTGTGACACTCGGCGTAACTCCTGCCAAGTTAAGACGGTATGATAGATGACACGTGTTGTCTTTTGTCGTCTGTCGACGTTTTTGAACTTACAGAAAAAGTTATTTTTGTAAAAACGGATACTATGAGCTAAAATTGAAAAAACAAAAAAAAGAGAGTTACTACCGTGCTAAATACATAAACAGTTCCTAGCGAGTGTAGTGTGTGCAGAGCATTGGATTCCTGTCCAGCCCCAGAGCACCCATCAGCGTGGATATGGTTCACATTAAACAGGGAGCTAGTCTGACATTATCTAGTGGAGTGTGCTCTCTAGATCTATAGAAGTAAATGTGATTCTGCAATCTTTCCGAGTTAATGAATCTGATGCGTACGAGCTCCGCGTGCCAATTAGTACACTGAGAGCACACTGTAGACCTGTAGTAGTAGCATGTATACTACTCCTAGCAAATGCTGAGCTACGCGTTGCGCCAAATCGCAAGCATGCCACGCGCGCACGTACACCGGAGCGGGCAAAGCTGCCCAAGCATCGGGCCGCCACGTCCCTATTTCTGAAAATACTAATAATCTCTATAACTATTTAAGATTGAACAGTTACGGAGTATTGTACATGAGTACGCACCATAACAACACATACTTATAACAAAGAGCCAAACTTTTATTACAGACGTAAGATTTATCAACCTCCATTTACATAGCAGGCGTACAAATCCAAAGCTTTATTACAATACAAAAAACTCCCAAACGTACTTAAACGCAGCTAAGACCTAAAATTATACGTCCTTGGAGAAGAAAGGTTCTTTAGGAACTTCATCTTCGGCTTGGGCATTTTGATTTCACTAGTCTTCTGTTTGTTGATTAGCAAGTAATGAGTACAACTGTACCCAGCAAGCCACAAGGGTAAACCTTAATTTAACTGCTTGCAAGGATATTCAAAGGGATGGAATGTACTGGTTCTATTAAATTGAGTGGATGCAGTTTTGTTTACAAACAGGTAAAACAAGAACAGATCTCCTTAAGATTAAAGGGGTTTTCTTTCAACAGTTACATACTCATCTTACTCAAGTTAAAACATTATAAAATCTACTCATGCCTCGATGTTAGAATCACCCATTAACACAGCTTCATTTACCGAAAGCATGTCGTATTCGAATACCATTTATTTCGCTCTGTAGAGTTATCCAGTTTTATCTACAAGATTCCTTAATCCTCATGACTGAGTTAAGAAAACCATGTCGTTTCACTGCTCATCTCTTTATATAGACTCAACCGATAGAATTACCCATACATGGTTCACACACTAACCCTAACCTCTTCTGCTCGCTCTGGGTGATCTCTATCGTTGTTAGGCATGGTTTTACCGTTCCGCATAACTAACTCCCCATCATCAACACTCCCACCTCCTGTAAAGATTCAATCGAGTTGAGCAGTTACTAAACCAGGGTTGACAAATCAACTCCTATAGTTGAGCGATTACCATGTCTTTTACCCAGCATAAGGTTCTTGTCCTTATTTTTCACTTGAGGCATCAACCACGTTCCCAACAACTGTGCCCGACGGCACTACCACTATCTGCTCAAGCCTCCACCTTAGGGTAAGGTCGTAGACGAAGGTCACCTTGTGGCTTTCCACTATACACCCTTGAGGCATCAACCACGTTCCCAACAATTATGCCGACGGCACTACCACCATCTGCTCAAACCTTCACCCTAGGGTAAGGTCGTAGACGAAAGTCACCTTGTGGCTTTCCACTATACACCTTACCCTAGTGCCCATTTAACAAATTCTACTAACAAAAGCTGAGTCACTTAGTAGTACAAAATTTTGAGTGAACTGATCTACAATTAATTATACAATAATTTAAATATTACTAAGATTGTCAAGGTGAATGTGACATCAAATTAAACATGGCCTTTTTTGGTGGTAGGATATAACTAATTAGTAGGTCATTATAAACATTTATTTTAATCAATTAACATTTCACAAATAGCAACAATGCAAATACGGTAATTTAATAGTTTAAATTTCACGAAATTCAATATGATCACAAATGTGTAACTTGCATTGCTTCTCTAGAATTTCCACTGGCTCGTAAACTTTCTGCCTGGTTCCAGTCCTTGTACCGTCACTTTAGAAAGGTCGGAAGCTAAGCGCAAACACATAAAATAATATAAGTCCATACTTGAATCTAATCAAGTTAGAAAAATAATCAAATTAAAAAGGAGTAAAATGCAATAAAATTCAAATGGAGGGGTTTGAATTTATTTGGAATTTAATTTGGTGGAAAGGAGGTCAAAAATAGGTTCGTGGCGTCGAAACGATCAAAACGGTGTATTTTTAAAATTTTTTGGATTTTCTTGAATTTTTCTCTGAATTTTTGGATTTCCTCGGGTGAACAGTGTACTCGCTCCACATTCACAGTGCGGCCCCGCCGGGTTTTCTCCCGCATGGCCAAATGGGTCGAGCGACCTCGGCCCACACCGCGTGTGGCCACGAGGCCCAACGTGCGGGGACACGCACGCGCCCTATGGGCAACGCGAGGACAGCGTGGATGGTAACGATGCAGCGAAAGCAAGCGGTCTGGATTAGACAGCAATGATTCGCATGAGCAGCTGCGATGTGACGCCAGCGAGCGGCTAGGATCATATGGCAACGACGCGCGAGCGGCCGAGATTGGGCCATGTCCCGCCCCGGGTCGTCTTCAACCTCCCGCTGCTACTTCCCGGCGGAAAATAGAGAAGCGGCGGCCTGAGCGGAGCAGCGCCAGCAAGGCTCTCCAGTAAGAATGAGCGGCACAGTGGGAAACGGCTTGAGCTAGGAATTCCATTTTTGGGCTTTGGGAGGCGTGGAGATGGATGGCAGTGGCTGGCGGTAGGAGAGAAGGCGGTGGTTCCAACAGCGGCTCGAGGCCTTTCCGATGGTCTTCCGGTGAAATAGAATGTGGTTTGACCATCTACGGTGTACAAGATTCACGGTAGATGTGAAGGTTTGGGTTGGGGAATGCCTGGCTAGGTTGTCCACGTGAGTAGCCTTTCGGCCGGCGGTGGCTTCAGCCGCCAGAGCTCTATAGAACTGCTCATGCTGGAGCGAGTTCACCAATGCATTCAGGAAGTAAATAGGGTCATGACAGTGAAAGTGATTGGATTTTAATCGAATAACGAAGGAGATTGGGTCTAGGGCACACGGGCATAGGGGAGGTCGCCGGCGATGATGCGATGAGTGAGAGTCCAATTGTGTAGTTCTGGTGGGTGCTTGGGAGTGGCATAAAGTTCTCTGTGAAGACGATTGAGTTATAAGAGCGAGGTAAGGCGGTGGTAACAGTGAGGCGGTTCGGCCCGTCTCCTACGTAGGGATGGGGAGAGGCGATGAGGCTCTGCCAAGGTGCAGGGAGCAGCGGGGAGGTGGCACTGACACTCTCCAAGAGTTGGTGGGAGGTAATGGTTGTGGTACGGCGCAAGCACATGAGACAAAGAAATAAGGTGGTGTGCATGAGAGAGAGAGCGGCCGGCGGGCAACGACGCGCAAGCGAGGAAAGGAGACTCGGTTGGATGGTGGGGTCCCGGCACCTGTGCAGTGTGAACGGGGGGCGAGGCACGGCCGTAATTAGGAGTGGCGATGGTGCGGCGCGTGGAGGCGGAGCATAGTGAGGCGGTGGAGGAAGCGGCGGTGTACGGAGGCGTCAGCAAAGGTGGAAGGGGGAGACCAAAATTGAACGCGCATTTTCATGAAATTTGCCAAATTGGGAAGGTTTGGGAATTCAAGCAAAATTCAAGAAAATTTCAAAATTTTCGAAATTTTGGGGCATTTCACACACCACTCATCCCGTGCGCCCCCACACGCGGTGCCATCCACGTGAGTGACCAACCGCACCGGGACGCGACGAGGCGAGACAAAGCCACTCGCTCCACGTATACCTAGACGGCTACCATCCACGAGCCACCCTCCGCACGCCTTTCACGGCAACCGAGACATGCACCGCCTCGACAGTGGATTCAAGATTTCATCATACTCCCTTTGTTCTCTTTTACTTAACATTTTTTATTTTTCATGATTTCCAAGATGCAACTTTAACTACTACTTTTTATAACTTTACATTAAGATATACTAATAAAATTATAATATTATGAAAGTATTTTAACATTAAATCTAATGATATAATTTTGTATAGCCAATCTACATAGTTTTGAGTCTATTGATGATCAAACTTTAATAAGTTTGATACCACAGATTCTACAAAATCAAGTAAAAAAATGGAGGGAATACCCAGGGTCGAAGCCAAGGGGTAGGCTTTGTAAGACTTGAGCCTACTCTCCCCCGGTGGACAACCCCCACCCCAAACCCCGCCAGCCTGCTCCACAAGCGGGCTGCCAGCCGACCCGGCGCCAGGAGACTAGTGCCACAGCATGCTAGCAGGGAGACCGACACCAAGCTGCAAAGAAAAGCAAAAATGAAAAACGTCTGCTCAAGAGTGGTCAGCCCACTGCCCTTAAGAGGCCCAACAAATCCATCTCACCAGCCCACCAAGACAGCAAGTACAACTCACAAACCCTACCAAATTAGCAATCAAAATGATTTCCAGAGAGGGCTAACCGATGATGGCGCACATCACAGGGTGGAGGGACGATCGAGCGTCGGGCGAGCTATGAGCGAGGAGGGGACCGGGTTGCGGGGAGTCAAATCTGGCGGTGAGCACCAAGCTGCCGATTGAGGGGTGGTAGATCTGGGGGCGGGGGAGCAGGAGCAAGGGCGGCGAGGGGGAGGTAAAGCAACCTGTCAATTTGCTAAGATACAATACTAAAGGTATAACATTTTGTTATCTTTACATCATATGTACCTTAAATATAATTATGTTTATCTATTTTATACGTAAAAAATTATAGAGATATCTTTGTATATATAACTTTTACATATAATATATAATATAAATTTTATTTAAAACATACTATCTGACCAATGATCTGTTGGTCTGATCATCCGATTAGTGACCTGAGATCTTTCACCGGATGGACAGCTGGTCCCGGGTCTGATGATAGAAAAACGTGTGCTGCGTCCGGAAAAGGCAGCGGATTTTGATCGACCGCGACGCAAGGTCACGCTGTCGCACGCCTCGCCGGCCTCTCTCGAAGGAAACAAAATTCGGGCGTGCAAATCAGAGGGAAAGCGTGGTGCGAATCAGCCTCACTTTTCTGTTTGTTTGGTTTCTCCGAATTCCACACGGCGGCAGCGTGGTGTTAAAGCTGCCGTCCGACACAGCCATCTTTTCTCAGTAAAGATACTGTTACGAAAGTCAGCAAAGATGCACGGATACACACCTCGTCGCTGTTCCATCCAGGCCAGCCGCATGCACAAAAGAGTAGTATATAACATCCTCGCAGAATGGAGTTAAAGCCACTTAAGGTACTTTTTCATATTGTATTTATAAAAATAATTATATATAAATCGTATTGATAAAAATATCGTTTATACTGTTAAATGGACGGACGACAGCGCTCGCGAGGCGATACGCGGTGCTACCACCGATGGCAGGCGTCTGTCGCCCTCACACCAGACGGCTGACGGCCTATCGCCAGGTGGGGGACGGCAGGCTTGCCTGCCATCCAGTGAGGGGGCGGTAGGTAATTAAGCTGGCTAATTAGTCGGCTTAATTATCTGTCCTAATTTTTTCGCTTAGTGTTTGTTTGAATTTTTAAATATATCAAATGAGCTCAAAAAATTACGAAAATTTATGTACAGCCTCCGGAACAATGTACCTAGCAGTGCAATTTTTGGGTAATTTTATCCGTTGCGAATGTTGTTAAAAATTCATACAATTTTGATATTTTTACGAGCTCTTACATATAGGAAACGAGCTCCAAAAAATTACGAAATTTTATGTGAAGCCTCCCGATACAGTAATAGTTATTGTGTAATTTTTTACGAATTTCATGTGGTCCGAATTTGCCGTGTTTATTCATGTTTAACTTCATCATGAATTTAACAATCCTCACAAAAGACAACAAGCCCGCGGCCCACGGGGTTGTGACGTAGTGCTCGTCCAGCGCCCACGGATCCCCCCTGCAGCTTGAACGACGAAGGGCCAGTCGCGTCACCTGTCATCCATACGTGGCAACGGTATTTCTCATCGTACGAGTGTTCTAGAAGCTCTGGTAAAACCATACTTACCAATACAAAGGACAAACAAAATATTAGTGTGAAGATTAATAATTACTTTATAATACAAGCTACATTAATTATGACTACGACTACGGGAATAACGTTGAAAGCATGTTATAAAAAATTATCTGTCTTTCGGGGGAACTAATCAACACTGCTACGTCTTCAATGACTTATATACTACCTTCTCCAAATAATTACATACGCACTATTAGTTTTGAGAGTACCTTGTAACAAATGGGACAGACAAAATATTAGTGCGAAGATTCATAATGACAGCAACATACTATAAGTCAGTGATTACATGTGTGTGTGTAACTACATATGAATACTTCACTACTTACCGATAATTTGATTAGTCATCTGAATAAAATGCGAGCCATTCATTACCGTCATCCTTAGCTTTAACTCATTACTTACCCCGAACTAACAAATTATGGGTACCGTACGTACACAAAAATAGTACAAACTATGTCTAAATTACTACGACACACTTATATCATACATTAATCATGACTAACTAAATAACACTAATTGATTACGATTACAGGAATAACGTTGAAAGCATACGATCAAAAATTACTTGCCTTCCAGAGAAGAAATCAGCACTGCCAATTTTGAGCTACGCACTACCTTCTCGAACTAATGAGCTACGCACTCCCAATTTTTAGCAACGACCGTGACAAATGACCTTCTGCGATGAGCGACTGGATGAGTAACAACGAACTGCCAGAGGTGCGTATTTATGCCCGAATGAAAGGTGAACCTGGTGCACTTACCCCATACATTGAGGACCCATTATCATGAGCAGCGCTTCGGGTGAGAGGGGACAACATTGTAATAATGACAAATGTGCAAACGGGGAGCGGACGAGGGGGGACGACATGGAGATAATGACGTTAATGCGAACAAGAGAGCGCGCGTGAGGGGCACATACATAGAGAGTGACAATTATGTGAACCAGATAGCAACAAGTAATATATACCACGATTGGCCGACACATGCCACTTCAAAAGATGCGTGAGGATCGTTAAATTCATGATTAAGTTAACCTGAATAAATGGGCCAAATTTGGATCACATAAAATTCCCAAAAAATTATACAATAACTATTACTATATCGGGAGACTTCACATAAAATTTTATAATTTTTGGAATTCGTTTGCTATATGTAAATACTCGTAACAATATCGAAATTGTATGAATATTTGAGCAACATTCGCAATGGATAAAATTACCCAAAAATTACACTGCGAGGTACGTTGTGTCAAAAGACTGTACATAAATTTTTGTAATTTTTTGAGCTCATTTGATATATTTAAAAATTCAAACAAATACTAAACGAAAAAATTAAGGCAGGTAATTAAGCCAGCTGCCGCCACCTCACTGGAGCCTGCCGTCTAGTGAGGGGGTGGTAGGCGCCTGCCGCCGGCGGCTGCGCCGCGTGTCGTCTTGTGGACGCTGCCGCCCGCCCACTAAACGGCAGAAACGATATTTTTATTAATACGGTCTACATATGACTATTTTTGTAAATATAATGCGAAACAATGCTAAAAATAGATTTTAACCCAAATGTGAAGGAAAAGAAAAGTAGTACAACAATACTAGTACAATAGTACTACTCCTAAACAAGGGACACAAAGGAGGAGCGATTTACCAGAAAGCGACTTCACATGGGAGACGGAAATAACTCCTCTATTACGATCGAAGTGCGCGGAGGGCACAGCCACGTCGCCCGCGCGCTCCGCCCGCCGCGTGGAGGCGCAAATTCGCGTACGGTCTAGCGAGCCATTTTGCGAAAAAACCCCTGTGTTTTCCCAAAATTATGTTCAGGTCCTTGGTTCTCGCGAAAAGGTCCCTGGATTTTTTTTGCCCCTCCGTTTTGTAGGATGCCCCCGTTTTTGGAAGTGCGCGGGTCCCGTTTTTACGTCTGGTCCTCGATTTTTGCAAAAAAGACCCTTTGCTTTTTTTCAAAAATGTGTTTTTTCCCCGGTTTTTTAGCAGGTCCTCATTGTTTGCGAATAACCCCTTTGCCTTTTCCGAAAATACGTTTTTGCCCCCGATTTTTTTAAAAACTCCTCACGAATTATCGTCTCTTTTATTTTGGTACGTACGGTGGCTAGCGCGACGTGGCGCCGCGCCTATGATTCTAGTATTTTACATGCACACTAGCTAGCACTACCACCAGATTATTGAACTAGACGGCAGCGAGGGCGAAGCGGGTTGGAACAAACTGAGAGTTCATCGCGGCCAAAAAGACAAATCTTTGCCACGTTCAGACAAGGGAGCGCACACATGCACGTTTTTTAATATACGGCGTCATGATATTACCTATCAATAATACTAGCATCTAGGCTAAGATTTTGAGTACGGCGATCACCGTTCGTCCGTATCGGTTCATCGGACGGTCCGCGTCACGCGCTGTCGCCGCTGTCCATGGTGTCCGCCCTGCCGTCCCTGGGTCGCTCGTGGACCGCAGCTGCGGCAACTCCGACCCTGTTAGAACTTAATCTAGAAATCACACTTGATTTATCCATAGACGTACACTATACAGAAAAGACGATAAAAAGTAGAGTAATTTTCGACACGAACTAAAGTTACATCATTTTTCACTTTTCTCTATTATTCACCGTTCTTCTCGACTACCTCTACGACTACGAGTTCCCTAGACTTACAACTACTCCCTGCTACAGTACTCTTACGAGTATGACCCGAACACACGACTCTGATTATGGTTTCGACCATGACTCAGACCTGCGACCACTAACAAAATGATTCGTACGACCACTTACACTTCGACCACGTTCACGATCTTTGTTTCGACCACGCCCGATTGTAAGCCGACCATACATTGGATTAATTGGGCTTGGTCCATTTAATTTAGCAATTAATCAAATGAAATTCCTAGGCACACATGGAAAAACTATTTAGTACCATATGGAGAATTGAATGGGAGTTACACCACTTTAAAAGGTGGAACGTGGTAACCCCTGTGAAAGTGGAGATAGCCAATACGCTGCGCTCTTTCGCTTCGCTCGCCTCGCCTCGCGTGTTGCGTGCGTGTCTGTGAAGCCTTGGCGCTGTGACGTGTCGGGTGCGGCGCGTTTTCTTTATCTATTTGAAAATCGAAACGCTCGACTCGCATGATGGTGGTATTAACGATTGGTGGTATGTGATACGATTACTAGTGGTTTATGGCTGCGGTTATTTTCGGTAATGATGCGATTACTAGTGACTAATGGTTACCCCGGCCGTTCGTTTTTGCCATTACGGAGGGCTCTCTACTCCATACGGTACATAAAGGTTAGTTCTTTTTTGTTCTTTATCGAGCAATCTCGGTCCGAACCTTGCGCGAAGGCTCGGGCGAGTAGGCCTCCGAAACTCCGTTCGTCGAGTACTGCATGGGTGAGCGGGCGATCAAGTTTTGGGAGCGCATTGGCGCGACTACTCATTCTGTGACTTCGTCTTCATCACGGTGGTGAGCGCTCGCGATATTTGCCGCGAACATCTTCACGCATCACGCCTCGTCACGCATCAAGCCTCGATCGACTACATCGAATAGGCCATCATGTCGATGATGGTAACGGCGCATCGGTGTCACCGACACCGCCCCGCCGAGGGTATAACACGAACTCTCCTCGATGTATTCATTTACATACGTTGTGAATATGTTAATAGGTCTTCTTTGTTAGCTTGTTCATTAGCGAATATGAATACATGATTGTTGAATCACTCATGCTCTTGTATGTCATGTTATATATGCTTAATTTCTGGATTAAAATATGCCGAAAATTGACTATATATCCAACAATCCAAAAACTTGATAGGTCTTTTCGGTAGTTGGCTTTGCGTCGTCGCTAAGCCGCACCCTCCGTTGATGGTTCCAATTTTAAGAGATGGCGTGCGTGCAATCCGTGGTTTCTTGTCATGGAATGTTTTCATGTTGCACAAGGCAAGCCATTGAGCCTCTATCTGCGAGGACGACATAAGTTCAATTTAGCGGATAACTTGTTTCGAGTGCACTTGTCAACATCTTGGCGAGATAACATTGTGGATGTGTACATGCATTTGCCTACGGGCTAAGAGATGTGGGATGCACTTGAGGCCAAGTTCGGAGTTTCCGATGCTGGCAGTGAGCTGTATGTCATGGAGCAGTTCTATGACTACAAGATGGTCGATGATCGTTCTATAGTAGAACAAGCTCATGAGATTGATGGCAAAGGAACTTGAGAATAATAAGTGCGAGTTCTGGGACAAGTTTGTGGTGGCGGTATTATCGCCAAGTTACCACCTTCTTGGTGGGACTTTGCTACCTCTACGAAACACAAGAGGCGGGAGTTCGATGTTCTTGATCTTATTGGCACTCTTGGTGTTGAAGAGAAGGCGAGGGCAAAAGACACTCGTGGCAAGAAAGTTGCTGCTGAGGGAGGTTCTAGTGCCAATTTGGTGCAGAAGAAGAACCCTCAGGCTGCCTACAATAAGAAGAAAAATAAGCATTTTGTCAAGCCAAAGACTACCACTGAGTTTAAGAAGAAAGGCAAAGGAAAGGGCAGCTGCTTTGTGTGCGGTGATTCTGGCCATTGGGCTAAGGATTGTCAAGACCGCAAGGATAAGCGAAGAAGTCGGCCAACATGATTATTAGTGATCTTTGGAGGAACATCGAGTGCAGTAATTATTTACCTACAGTTCTTCGGTTTGTCAATCACCGAGTGGTGGATTGACAGGTGCTAATATTCATGTGTGTGCTGATATTTCCTTGTTTTCATCTTATCAGGTCTGTCGAGGTTCCTCCTTGTTGATGGGGAGCGGATCACATGCTGTTGTTCATGGTATTGGTACGGTCGATCGAAGTTTACCGGGAAAGACCGTGCGGTGAAAAACGTCGACATGTCCCTCCATAAAGAAGAATCTCGTCAGCGGATCTCTACTGTGTAGAGATGGTTTTAAGCTTACATTCGAGTCCAATAAATGTGTCGTGTCTAAGTATGGAACATTTGTTGGTAAAGGTTATGAGCGGATGCTTGTTTCGTTTCTCTTTGATGGATTCTTATAATAAAGTTGTGAACCATGTGTGTAACGATGATGATGAGTCTAATGTTTGGCATTCACGACTTTGTCATGTTAACTTTGGGTGTATGACGCGCTTAGCCAATATGAGTTTAATCCCGAAATTCACTTTGGTCAAAGGTTCTAAGTGCCATGCGTGTGTTCAATCGAAACAACCTCGCAAGCCTCACAAGGCAGCAAAAGAGGCGAGGAATTTGGCACCATTAGAACTCATTCATTCCGATTTGTGCGAGATGAATGGTGTGTTGACTAAAGGTGGAAAGAAATATTTCATGACGTTTATAGATGATTGCACTAGATTTTGCTATGTGTACTTATTGAAAACAAAAGATGAAGCATTTAATTATTTTAAGATCTATAAAGGCGAGGTAGAAAACCAACTTGAAAGAAAAATCAAGCGGGTAAGGTCGATCGTGGGAGAGTATTTTCAAATGAGTTTACTTCATTTTGTGAGGAACATGGAATTATTCATGAGAGGACGCCTCCCTATTCTCCCGAATCAAGCGGGGTTAGAAAGAAAGAACCGCACTCTAACTGATTTGGTTAACGCCATGTTAGACATTGCGGGACTTTCTAAGGAATGGTGGGGTGAGGCTATATTGACGCGTGTCATGTCCTGAATAGAGTTCCTACAAAGAACAAAGAAGTAACACCATTCGAGGAATAGGAAAAGAAGAAGTTGACTCTCTCATACTTAAGACTGGGATGTTTGGCCAAAGTTAACGTGCCAATTGTCAAGAAGCGTAAACTTGGACCAAAAACCGTAGATTGTGTATTTCTTGGTTATGCTATGCTGCGTGGGTTATAGGTTCTTAATTATAAAATGGAGTACTGGCGTGCGTGTTGGTACAATCATAGAGTCGAGAGATGCTACATTTTGTGAGAATGAATTTCCTATGAAATGTGATGTACCTAGCTCATCTAGTCAAGAACCTATAATTTCCTTGATTCTTTTGTCTTAGATAGAACATGTTGAGCAACGCCTATGGAAAATCACGAGGAGGATAATAATGAAGTTACTCGAAAGAGTAAGAGGCAGAGGATTGCAAAATCTTTTGATGATGATTTCATTGTATACCTCATGGATGACACTCCAAGAACCATTGAAGAGGCATATTCTTCTCCACGACGACTCTTGGAAGGAAGCGATGGAGTGAGATGGATTCTATTATGTCTAATGGAACTTGGGAAGTTGTTGACCGTCCTTATGGGTGTAAACACAGTAGGATGTAAATGGGTTTTCAAGAAAAGCTTAGGCACGATGGTACAATTGAAAAGTACAAGGCAAGACTTGTGGCCAAGGGTTATACTCAGAAAGAAGGCGAGGACTTCTTTGATACTTATTCACCTGTTGCCCGACTGACCACAATTCGAGTACTACTTGCCTTGGCTGCTTCTTATGGTCTTCTCGTTCATCAAATGGATGTTAAGACAGCTTTCCTAAATGGAGAGCTGGAGGAGGAGATTTATATGGATCAGCCAGATGGGTTTGTGGTAGATGGTCAAAAAGGAAAGGTGTGCAAGTTGTTAAAATCTTTGTATGGCCTAAAGCAAGCACCTAAGCAATGGCATGAGAAGTTCGACAGAACTTTGACATCTGGCGGCTTTGTTGTGAATGAAGCCGAGCGGATGTGTGTACTATCGTTATGGTGGGGAGAAGGGTGATCTTGTGCTTGTATGTTGATGACATCGATTTTTGGGACCAACCTCAATGTGATTGAGGAGGTCAAGGACTTCTGTCCAAGAGTTTTGAGATGAAAGATTTGGGAGTGGGCGATGTGATTCTTAACATTAAGCTACTGAGAGGAGGTGATGGTGCGGTTACACTTGTGCAATCCAACTATGTGGAGAAGGTCTTGAGTCGCTTTGGTTATAGTGACTACAAGCCTGCTTCTACTCCTTATGATCCTAGTGTGTTATTGAGGAAAAACCGAAGAATAACAAGGGATCAATTGAGATACTCCCAGATTATTGGCTCATTGTTGTAGTTAGCTAGTGCTACGAGGCCTGACATCTCGTTTGCTGTGAGCAAACTAAGCCGATTTGTTTCAAATCAGGAGATGATCATTGGCGTGCTCTTGAGAGAGTAATGCGCTATCTAAAGGCAACCATGAGTTATGGCATTCACTATCTTGGGTACCCAAAAGGTCTTGGAGGCTCTGATGATTCAAACCGGATCTCGATCTTGATGAGATAAAAGCCACGAGTGGATATGTGTTCACACTTGGAGGTGGTCTTGTTTCTGGAAGTCTTGCAAGCGAGACCATCTTAACGAGGTCAACAATGGGCAGAACTCACGGCGTTAGATACCGCCCTTGTTGAGGTGAGTGGCCGTGAACTCCTTATGGATTTCTTGGGTGGTTGAAAACCGATCTGGCTATCACGATGAATTGTGATAATCGGTTGTAATTATCAAGGTGAGCAGTTCTAAGGACAACATGAAGTCATCTAGGCATGTTAAGAGGCGGTTGAAGTCTGTCGAAAAGTCGAAAAACTCGGAGTGATAAGCTGGACTATGTCCGAACGACTAAGAATCGGCCGACCAATTTACAAAGGGTTTATCACGTAATGTGATAGATAGTGCATCGAGTGAGATGGGCTGAGACCCACATGAGTCATACCACGGTGGTAACATGTTCTATGTGATCGGAGATCCGTGAAGTAGAATGGTGAAACAAGTCGTTGGTTGTTGGGAGGAGAGACCTTACAGGCTCATTTCTTCAATGATCGCTTCTTTCCTATTCTCGTATGGCGGGTTGGTTTTACCTTAATGTGATCCGAGTGGCTTATTTAAAGCGAGATGTCGACCTACTGGGACATCTTAAAAGGAACACACCTATATGAGTTCATTCTTGGTCACAGTCTATGAGATTTGGGTGATCTCTAGATACTCATGAATAGGCTTGGAGTATGACTTATACGATCCAACGGAGGGATGCTTTATGCAGCCTAGTACTAGTAAAGGAATTGGGTAAAGCTTGTTCACACAAAACTGTCAATTCAAGGCATAGTCCATTATTCGGTTGTGGATGAGTGTAACTCCTTTCCTAAGTGGATGTTCAACTTAACGGTCTCCATCCGAACACTAGTATATCAAACAACAGCGAGCGAGAGTATTCTCGTGTGCCTTGAAATTTGGTGGGGATTGTTGGATTAATTGAGCTTGGTCCATTTAATTTAGCAATTAATCAAATGAAATTCCTAGGCACACATGGAAAAACTATTTAGTACCATATGGAGAATTGAATGGGAGTTACACCACTTTAAAGGTGGGCGTGGTAACCCCTGTGAAATTGGAGAGAGTCATCTGGCGCTTCGCTCGCTCGCCTCGCCTCGCCTCGCCAAGCCGAGCCGAGCCGCCGTCGCGTCTTGCGTCTTCGTGCGTGTGCGTGTCTTGTGCGCGCCTGTGAGCGTGTCGGGTGCGGCGCGTTTTCTTTATCTATTCGAAAATCGAAACGCCTCGACTCGCGATGGTGGTATTAACGATTGGTGGTCGAATGCAGTGCGATTACTAGTGGTTTATGGCTACGGTTACTTTCGAGTAATGGCTGCGATTACTAGTGACTAATGGTTACCCGGCCATTCGTTTTTTTTATTACGAGGGCTCTCTACTCCATACGGTACATAAAGGTTAGTTCTTTTGTTGTTGCGCTATCCGAGCAATCTCGGTCCGAACCTTGCGCGAAGGCTGCAGGCAGTAGGCCTCGAAACTCCGTCCGTGCGAGTACCTGCGGGTGAGCAGGCGATCAAGTTTTGGGAGCGCATTGGCGCGACTACTCATTCGTGACTTCGTCTTCATCACGGTGGTGAGCGCTCACGATCTTGCCTGCGAACATCTTCACGCATCACGTCTCGTCCCGCATCAAGCCTCGATCGACTACATCGAATAGGCCATCATGTCGATGATGGTAGGCGCATCCGGTGTCACCGACATCGCCCCGCCCGAGGGTATAACTGAACTCTCCTCGATGTATTCATTTACGTGCTTGTTGTGAATATGTTAATAGGTCTTCTTTGTTAGTTTGTTCATTAGCGAATATGAATACATGATTGTTGAATCACTCATGCTCTTGTATGTCATGTTATATATGCTTAATTTTTGGATTAAAATATGCAGAAAATTGACTATATATCCAACAATACCTTCGACTGTAGTTTCGACCACGCCTTCGACTACAGCTTCGACCACGTCCAACACAATTAGCATGAGTCAAGATTAGTTCCAACAATCTCCTCCTAATCTTGACTTGTTAAACTTCACAAAACAAAGTCCGATCTCCTGACACATCTCTAAGGGGTTTTGCCTTCTTCTTGCTGACCATACTACCGGTGACACAACTTACAGGTATACTTCACAACTTCACCGTCGGTGACACACCTCGCCGACGACTTCTATCTCTTACTCAGCTCCAATTGTCTTTTGCCGATAACACATCTTGACGGCGACGAAGACTCTCATCAGAGCTCACACATATGAGTACTTGGACACAACTACAAAAATTCACACACACATGCATCATGCACGGACTCACCTACGTGCGCGACCATGACACGACTATGTACACATATGTAACACACTTCCTACGTGCACAAACAACTCAATGACACATACAATACTTCTACTGTGCCATGTACATAAAATGACTCAAACACACACTTCGACGATACCGCCGCCGCTTTAGACAATGTCGTGTTCACGATACCTTACACCACTACGTTGCTGATGGTGAAAGAACGTCGTTCACCATCGACGCTACTCGCGCCTTGCAGCCCACCAGTGCCGCCCACCTCGCATGGAATCTGACACTGATGCGCTCGTCATCGCCACACCATGGCGTTCACGCTGCCGGCGGTGTGCATGCCACGTGTGATTCGGCACGGCGCTACCGGCTTCTCCCGACCACGTGGACCTTTACCGTCGTGCACTGGCGAAAGTCTTTGCGGCCGACTGCGTCGCCAATATCTGTGCACCTCCGTCGATACGCATTGCGCAAGCGCCATCATCCACGCCAACCGAGTCATCACCAATCAGCTTCTCCTCGCACTTGAGCTCTGATACCAATTGTTAGAACTCAACCCAGGAATCACACTCGATTTACTCGTGGACGCACACTACACGGGGAAGACGATAAACAGTAGAGTAATTTTTCGACGCGAACTCAACTTGCGTTGTTTTTTCACTTTTCTCTATTAGTCACCGCTTTTTCAACAAACTGATTACAAGGATATAAATAGACGCTCCGTGATCGGTTTCACCGGACATCACTCCACGACTTGTGCACACTACACACTACGACTTGCGCACATCACGCACTACCCGAAAGACTCGGCTAACTCATTGATTCAGCTGTTACTCGGATGCCCAGCTTCGACCACGGCTTCTCGACTACGCTTACGACTATGAGTCCCCCTAGGACTTACAACTATTCATGCTATAGTACTTTTACGAGTACGACTCGAACACGTGATTCCGACTATGGCTTCAACTATGACTCATGCCTACAACCACTAACAAAATGACTCCTACGACCATTTACACTTTAACCACGGTCACGACTGTTGTTTCGACCACGTCTTCGACTGCAGCTTCGATCACGTCTTCAATTATGTCTGATATAATTAATATGAGTCAAGATTAGTTTCAACTATGTTTACAACAAAGTAAAGAGAGATGTTAGTAATTGCGTTGTGTCACTGGGAGGTGGGCCAGGGGGCGCATGGTGCATGTACCTTCGGAGGCGTTGAATGAGCGCTTGCAGTGAGCGATGGCGCTTTGGATGCCGTCCTGCAGCTGCAGCAGGGATTCGTCGCGGCGCTGAGGCTGCGTAGGGGGCGGCGAGGGAGAGGGCGCGGCAGCCACGGCGGAGGACGCTGAGCTGCTCTTGGCTAGGCGCTTGCATACCTGCTTCAGTCCGGTCGGGACGTTGGCGCGCGGCGCGCGCACGCCGCAGGCGACGACGACCGGCTGCAGCGCCGGGGCCGCCGCGGCAGGGGCTGGGAGGGGCGGCGGAGGGTGAAGGGATGGGGACGGCGAGGAGTCTGCCTCCGCGTCCGTCTCCTCGCCCTCGCTGGCGCCGGCGAAGCGGAGGCGCTCGCCGTAGCGGCAGGAGACCTTGACGTAGAGGGGCTTGATCTTGTTCAGGTACTTGAGCAGCACCTCCTTGACGAAGCGCCGCTCCTCGGCGGTGATCGCTGCCGCCTCCGCGGGCAGCGGCGCCTGCACCGCCGGCCTGGCTGTGCCGGCACCGGCGTCGGAGGTGCGAGAACTGTTGTCGCGCGTGAAGAGCGAGACGAAGGGCGCGTCCTCCACCCGGAACTTGATCAAGAAATGGTTTGTCTTCGGCGCCGGGGAACCGCCGCCGTTGCCCTTCGGCAAAACAGGGACCTTCGGCTTCCTCAGCCTCAGCAGAAACACGCAGAACTTGGTTGTCGGCCGGAGGAACGACGCCGGCGGGGCTGCTCCGTCGCAGCCAGCTCCGCCTCCTTCCCGTCGCGGAGCTCGCCGCCCGGCGCCACCGCGTCCACGGCCACCACCTCGCCGCCGGAGGCATCGTCTCCGGCCACAGAGACGTTGAACTCGACCCTCTCCTCCTCCGCGTCCGATGCGGCGCTCTCATCGCCGGGCACCGCGAACTCCAGGTCGAAGAACGACGCGTCGTCGTCGACGTCTCCGCCTCCAACCACACCCCCACCCCCTCCACCGTCTTCACACACGGACGCAACTATGGTCGTGGCCGCCACGGCCGCGCGCTGGTTGCCAGCTACCGCGCCGCCGCGCAAGTACTTGAGGAAGCCGAACGATTCCATGGCGCACAAAGAGGCAGAGGAGAGCTCACTCAGCTCTTGCTCACACTGAACTCCTACTTCCTACCTGCCACAACACACACAAAAATGGACTTTGGGAGGAGCCTTTTGAGGAGGAGAGAGGTGCGAAGAGGAGGAGGACAAGGTGGTGGTGGTGTTGCATCGATGACAAATAGATGAGCGGTAGGCAGTCAGAAGCGAGGCCAGTGAGTCAGTGACCACGGTGGGGTTGGACGGGGAGGACGGTTTCGGCAGGGCGCCAGGGCCCGTAGGCTGCAGCTCCCCACTGGGGTTGGGGTTTGCGCGATCTCGTCCGTTTTTCGCGGATTCAACGGTCAGGGTCAAACCAAACTAGAGGGAGAGCATTTTCGGCCGGGATTTCCCACACACTCTGAGCACTGGATCTGTAACAGACGGTTGAGATCACATGGCATGGCATGGCATGCCGTGGATTTTGAACACGTTAGACATGAACTATTGCGTGTCCTTGCTCTGGACTTGTTTCTGGTATTTTTGAAACAAGGGCACAAGCCCTAGCATTTATGCAAAGAAGGAGAGAATATAGACATCGCTCCCGAAATTGATACACCACAGGCAGAGAAGAGTCTCCCATTGTGAACACCTAAGTAAACACTGTTTACATCAAGCTAGTGGCAAACGCTAAAACTAACACCACACCAACACACCGACCACTCTCTCACTCGACGCCACCAACAACTAGCTAACAAACATGAGGCAGTTCAAGCACTGGAACACCGACGCACGAAGCTGAAGAACCACATTGTGACAGTCCTCAAAATTACTTAACCAAAATCACGCATTTAAGAAATAAATATTGCATCAACATGATAATTAAAATTTAATCATCCAATACAAGAATTTAAAATGGATAAGCGTCACTATACAAAAGTCCAATTACATAAATTTAATTACAAGAATAAACCTTGAATACATTTAATTACAATGCCAAAAGTCCAAAGTTAAAATTTTGATTTAACGTTACAGTGAACTCGGTCAACACGCACTACAGCAACATCGAACGCCAATGCTGAATACCAATAGATCTCCAGCCACACCTACTAGCGGCTCCGAGAGACCAACACCAGGACTAGAGCCTGCAATAACACAAGCATGACTAACCACTACAACAATACGAGGAGTGACTGTAGATGCACGACGAACCCAGCAAGAACTACTCTCCGAACAAATAGCCAGAGTCAACCACCGATCGCGGTGCCAAGACGGCCTAGATGCAAACAACCAATGTGGTAGGATGAACAAGGAACAAACTCAGTCGCGCCCAATAGACTCGGCCAACGTGCATGATGTGACATCGATGGTAGCCAACCCAAATCACCAAGGCACCAGACCAACTGCGCACACGGGGGCCTCCATAGCGATCAGCCTATGTCAATTCAATTGCGATCCAAGAAGGAGCGCCCACTCCCCAGGCCTCTTTCATTGGCCGACCTACTTTAGCTTAGGACAACGGTGCACACAATGAGTACCCCCAACATGTTGGATTGGTCAGGCCTTCTCCACGAGCAAGACACACCGCCGTATGCTATGCCATGCACCGTAGTGCGGCCACGACAAACCTCGCCTCACACACAGCTAGGCGCATTACATGTGGCCCTCTACGAGACCACATGTCTGGACCAGCCAACCCCGACCGCCTTTGCAACACCTGCATGCACCCTATGTGCGTCGACAATAGGCTACAACACCAGCGGGAGTCCCTACCGTGAGGAGGAGGAGAACCAATTGATACTGAAGGAGGGACGTGCCGGCTACACCATTGGCGCATGCCATGCCAGCGCCAGCCAGATCTAACCCATGCTAGGCCAAATCCAATGGATGGACGGTGTTGCACCCATGGCACTCCTCCCACTCCACATCGCCTGCACCCATGGTGCCGTCGGCCACCAACACACGGAAGGAGAGAGATCACCAAGAAACGGATCTAGAGGAGAAGACTCTAGATCCGGGGGAAGGAGGTGGGAAGGGATGAAAGGAGGCAGAGGAGATTGAGTGGCAGGAGCCCCGCTGCCACCGCCGCATTTGCGGCAGCGGCAGCGAGGGGGTGCAGTGGAGGAGGACGTATATGGCGGCGGGGTTCAGTCGCCCCCTGAGCCACTCGAGTGGCTCAGGAGGTAGGGGGTTCTATTTCTCAGATCCTTATTTTAGTTTTTTGGTCTTTTTGAAATTTTACCGCCCAATTGCTTTCGATAAAGAAAAAAAGGTGAAAAATGAAATGTGGCTATCGATGTTTTTTAGGTTGCTACAATTGATACTGGATAACCCAGATAAATGTGTAAAAAATAAAAAGTAGTAGTTGGTTTGAATTAGGCCCTGTTATTTTTAATTTATGCCTTATAGTTTCCTCCGAAAAAATAAACGGAATTGCTTTTTCGTTATCATTTCAAAATAGTTTATCAGAACAGTCTTTTTAAAATAGCTTATTGATATATGGTTTGTTTTAACAAACATTTATGAACGGAATGAGGTCTGCAGGTTGCAGTTTGAGAGAACCCTTTTCACGGAGTAATGTTGTCTGTAGAATCATGTCAATCACGATATGTCTTCAGTCGGGACACCCGTGTCAGTGTCACAGTCTCTGCTTTTTCTTGGAGGGCACTACAGCGCCATACGCAGCTCATCATAGTTGACTTGGTCTCACTTATTTCGAATTAAACTTCTATATTTCTTTTGGCATTTTATCTTTTACGTTTTTTGTCGGTTCTTTTTCATATTTATTTACATTATCCGTGATGAGTTAATCTGTTTTTTTATATTTAAATTTTTAAATTTAGTTATGCCAAATAAATAACTATCAACTACAATATAATTTCGATCAGCTACAGTACAATTTCAGTCCAACCGAGCGGCCTCTTGATGAGCTAGAAAGTTGTCCGTGCAGTTCCGTCCAGCAGAGATATGCCTGAGCTATGCACGCTGTAGCCGTCACTCCCTGCAGTATACTGTGATCTTTTTTATTTTTTTTTACTTTTAGGCTTTGGTTTCTGCACTAAGTCTAAACAAACCAATCAGCTTCTCTAAACGGTTTTAAGAAGCTATTTCTCTAAATAGTTTTTCGAGTTCAAAATCATGTGCATCGAATGCATCTGCATCGATAGCTTCACTGTCTTAAAAAGCACAGATAAAAATAGACATAACTAAAAACCGTTAGCCAAAAAAATTAACAGGGCCTAAGAACATCAGTACTAGATTACTATATCGTTTTGGTCTTTGGCTTGAAAATAAAATAAAGAAACCTTGACTAAATTGGCTTGGTTGGATTTGACTCGCCGTGGCTCAACAACAAAAGGACACATAAAATAACCGATGCATACAAGATACAAGCAAACCAATTACCGGTATAAAATTTCCAAGGTATCCCATCCCAATGCGCCCTCTAGACTCTCCTTTCTCTCCTTTTTTTTCCCTTTTGAGATGCCTAGACAGACTATGCAATAGAAGAACTGCTGAAGACTTGAAACTGGTTCGGCTACTGGGTTCTTCTGAAAAGAGTGAACATATATGGAGGCCAGGTGAGACCGTGAGAGTTTACTTCGGGAATGAAGTCAGGCGGCTCTCTTTTTGGTCCCGTGGCGAAATCGGTCATGGAGTGGGGTGGCGATCCATCAAGAATTCAAGATTGCTTTGGGCTCGGAGGGAGGGTCAGTGCTCTGTCCGGCTAGCGGCCGACGATTCCGGCCAGACGAAGCATGCCTGCTGCCGTCAACGGTACGGATGTGGCCCACGTGAGAATTCCGAGCCCATCCGTGTTGCAACTGCAGGCTGCAGAGAAAGACGTGAGTAGAGACGCGAATGTTACAGGTTAATCCCGACTGATTCAGTAATAAATACGAAAAGAAATTTTAGTATCTTAGAATCGAATTTGGTTGATATCGGATAATTGTTGCGAATACAGTAGCAAAAACAGTAGAGCTAAAATCCGACCGAATAGCATTAGTAAATGGTAAACCGGATGCTATCCGATAGGATATCTAACAAGCAAGTTAGTACCCCGAACCTGGTTCAGCCCACCAACCATCATTGACACCAATCGGATTAGATTTTACTTAAATCTTAACCTAACTTTAGAGTCCAGACACTCTAGTCATCACCAATCTTCCTCACTTATATTGAACTTGCGTATGAATTTATCGGTTTTCAAGCTTATTATGAATTTATAGGTTTTCAATTTATATATGAATTTATCATTTATATTAAAGTTGTGTTGTGTTGGCTATTGTACTTAAGTAATATAGATAAATTTATTGCTAGATGAAGGTTTAAAATGATGGTGGTATGATTCAATGTATATTCCTTTAGAGTGTACATACTGTTTGCCTACAGTATTTATTTTTCATCTGAAACATTTCGTATATCCGTCCCAACTCATGACACAGCTTGCGTGTTTTGGACTCTGCTTGCGCCTGCGTAGTTTTCAACTTCCTGCAAAACGATTGTGCATTTGGGACGAGGAGACGTAATAAATCCTTCGAACGCACAACCGCCTGGACTCTGCCTCTGCGTCTACGCGCGAGGATGCAGAAAATTTTGGTACCGCACGGGTCGGGATCATCGTCTCGGCTCGCGCTATCGGCCGGCCGGACTACAGATCTAAAAGGCGCAGAGATTCCGAACGCAAGCAGATCGCGGGGCCCAGTCCAGCAGAAAAGCTGAAGGGTGCAGCGTGGGGACGGTGCCCTCCACGTTGATTCCACGGCCCTTTCTCACGGCTGGTCCTCCTTCCTCCACCCTTTTGCCAACTGTACACATGGAAGGTAGCATATGTACACATAGCTAGATATGCGGTGCGCATCTAGTCTACCAGAGCTCACATTCTAGATTTGGTACCGGTGTTCATCAATTTGAGAAATGTACGTGCATATATAGTCAGTAGAGAAGTATCTTTGAACTTATTAACCATTCGTGCATGGTCACATTGAAAATCTATACGTTTGAATAGCTGCAAACTTGAGATGTCGGCCTTTTCTACGCATGCAACACCATTTAATTATGCCAATTGGACTTCCTCCAATGAAAACATCAATGGTTTATATACAGTAACATCATCGGTGTTCTATCAAATCGCCGTGTCTTGGTTTAAAAAATCACTGTCTTTGAAGCATTTCCCTTGGAGAAACCTTTTTTCGAGAGGATATAAGACGAACGGACACTCAACTCATACGTACTGACATTATCCATACGCATATACACGTGTACTCGTTTTCTACACATGCTAAGAACTTTTACAGACGCACAAGGCTTTTGGTCCGGAGCGAAAGCACCCCGCCGTCCCCCCAGAACCATCCCAGTCTGCCGCTTTCCGCCGTCTAACCCAAATCCAACGTCCCTGATCTCCCGATCAGCCGTAAACCCCGTCGCGCGTATAAAAACCCACGCCGCCCACTCGGATCTCCCCATTTTTCCTCCACTCGCACACGCACCTCCCCTTTCCCTTGTCCCGCGGAGCATCGTGGGGGTTTCGAAGAGAGGGCCATGGGGGAGCGGCCGCACGCGGAGGACGCGGGCCCCAAGTCGGAGACCCTGATGGAGAAGATCGCCGACAAGCTCCACGTCGGCGGCGGCGACGACCCGTCGTCGTCGGACTCCGAAGTCGACGAGCGCCCGCGCCCCTCGGCGCCGCCCGCCCCCGCCGAGGTCACCGCCACCTTCGCCGGCTCGGCCGCCGCCGCGGCGGCCGAGGCCAAGGCCAAGGTGTTCCGCCTCTTCGGCCGCGAGCAGCCTATCCACAAGGTCCTCGGCGGAGGCAAACGTATGGCCGGTGCTCCTCTTCTTCGTTGTCTTGCTTTGAAATGCGTAGATCGGATCGTGTTGCGGCGGATCTGGATGGGTCCGGGGTCTTGGGTTTTCGACTAGATCTGATAGGCTACGGATTGGGTAATGCAAGTAGGGTTTTAGCCTTGCCGGCGGGGGTGGGTAACGTGGGTTTGTTTAGATCGGTGGTGGGAATTGCATTTGATTAGGTGTTTAGCCTCGCCAAATTGACGCAACTGGTGTGGCCTGACTTGTGCTGGTGGCTCCAACTTTGATCAATGCAGGTTGTCTTTGCGCGACATATATGTTGTGCGATTTGATTTGTACGATTGCTCCCTTGAGACATATTTATCGTGTTGAAATGGATGTGACGGGTTTTGATAAGTGATCTTCACTGCCTTATGTTTGTCATGATCCATTAGAAGCGAACTGTAGACGGCTAATATAATAGAATAATAATGTAATACTACTATGGAATTTAATGCTTTCTATGTTGGTTGGGTTATCATATTGTTTGTCTGCTGTTGTGCTAGTGTTCACATCTTTAGATTCCTATAGCTTCATGTTGTATACAATCATGATTCGCAAGAGGTTGGTCTGCCAAGAACTTGAATTTAACGTTTGCAGTGCTTTCTGTGATGGAATGCTGTGTATCTCGAGGCATTGTGTGTTCCTGTATGAGAGTCACCGTTGCAAGACTTTTGGGTTTGTTTTCTATTAAGATCCAGAAAAGTCGAAGTTCTGCCTCTTCAACAAAGAAACAGTCAACTTGGTGATGTTTTAGTAAAATGTCCTCCGTGTTTTTTTAAATGAGAAGCATTTCTAATAATACTGAAGTTCAACATAGGACTCCCTAAATAACATGCCATTTTTTGGAGGGGTTGTGATTCTATCTTTTATTCTTATTAGACCGCACCTTTGTGCCTAATTACGCATTTCAATGTAACTAATCACAACCAGATAAATAAACAAAAGTGCAATGTGATTTCTATGTACACTACATCTGTATCTTTTGTTTTGTTTGAACTTTAAGTTGTTAGCCTAGTCAAGAGGCTGGAAGGATGCAGATCCAGAGGGGTGAGCCTTACTCTGGTGAATCCTTATCTGGTAGCAGAGCTCAAATATTATGAACGGTTTTCTGTGCTACATAAGCACTGCTGAGTGTGTTGACTTGCAATATTTTTCTAGGACTGCTATTCTTCTATCTTCTGTTCTCATCTTCAGCACAACCATGTTTTTTCTCCATCAGGGTGTCTTATTTTGCGACCGAGGTGTAATTTTCATTGTCAGCACATGTTATATAACTTGATTATCTACCATTCTTCCTGCTGTATTCACTTCAGTTCTCCATTTTGCAGCTGCTGATGTGTTCATGTGGAGGAACAGGAACATCTCTGCTGGAGTACTAGGTGGTGCCACAGCAATCTGGATCCTTTTTGAATTGCTTGGCTACCATCTTTTGACTTTCATTTGCCATGGTTTCATATTCTCACTGGGTGTCCTCTTTCTCTGGTCTAATGCGTCGTTGTTCATTAACAAGTAATATTTCTTCATCTCAATAGCATACATTCTATACATTTGCGAAAGATTCAAGTTCGTTTCTTGCAAGTTAGATAGGTAGTAATTACTTTAAGATGAGCTCTAAATTCTTCCCTTTATTTTCAGGTCTCCCCCTCGGATCCCGGCGGTGATCATTCCTGAAGATGTGGTTGTCAACATTGCACAATCGACACGTTACGAGATGAACAGAGCCTTTGCTAATCTTCGTCAGATTGTTCTTGGCAGAGACATAAAGAAGTTTGTTATTGTATGTCTGCTATGTCATTGTCTTAGTTTAACAATTGCTCCTACACCAAACTGGATTCATCTGATTTACCATTCTTGTGAATTTGTAGGTGATTGCTGGGCTTTGGTTGCTTTCTGTTCTCGGGGGTTGCTGCAACTTCTTGACCTTGATTTACATTGGTAAGGGAATTGAGAACTCGGGAGCGACTCTTCTTCTAATATGGACTGGCTAACAGTGGATCTCTTATGCCAAACAGTATTTGTGGTTCTGCACACAGTCCCAGTTCTCTATGAGAAGTATGAAGATCAGATTGACTCTTACGGTGAGAAGGGGTGGGTTGAGATTAAGAAGCAGTACGCTGTGTTTGATGCTAAGGTTCTGAGCAAAGTACCAAGGGGCCCCTCGAAAGACAAGCACTAGAAACAACTGATACAGTGAGGAATGATAGTGGTTGGTTCGTGCTCTCGGTAGGGAACGATAGTGGTTGGCTCGTGGTTCTCAGGAAGCATCCCGGCCGTCCTTGTGGTATGAGCAACAATGTCACCTGTCTTGTGTTACGTATGGCTCTCGTGTTGTTTGCTACCTTGATGAGAGCAGCCCGAGTAGTTTGCTCTACAACAGTAATGCAGATGCAGCCTTGTTTTGCTGCACCGTTGTTTGATTTTTGATCTGTAAGATGTCGCGTGCTTGTCGTTTCTGCGTCGTGTTTTTGCTACTTGTACTGCTGAAGGTTGGAGTTTGATGATATTTTGTGAACTGGTGATGAGCTTAGATGTCATGTACTCATTTCTATTGTAGCATTGGTGAAAAATCTTGTTCTGATTGTGCTATTGGTTTACAGTGTGTTAGGTTAACATTGCTATTGAGTAGATCATAGGAATTACGTAATGGAAAATTTGGTTATATACCACCCAACCTTGAAACAATCTTAAAAACCTAGCAAGGTCAATATCGATGAACTGATGGCAGCAGCTATTTGCTTTACCATTCACTGCCTCACTGGGGTCAATACTCAACAGGAGCCTATAAACTAGCAATACCGATTTCTATCTAATAAAGTTTGACGACACGACGTCGGGTAGGAGGTAGTAAACTATTGATCAAGTTCATCAAGTTCGCGTTCATCCAAGATTCAAGTTCATCAAGTTCGCGTTCATCCAAGATTCAATCATCTCATAAATCTATTAATCACGTCAAAAAGAGAATCTTAACCACAAACAACGCAAGTCTGGCATCATCATTCGCATTATAACATCGCCCACGTCTATGAGCTGTGACAGCTTCCTCACATGCCAATGTTTAGAAATTAGAATATGGAACCCTTCAACACCACGGTTCGTGCGATGCACTTTTTTGCTTCTGTGAACAGCGACATTGCTGAAACTCGCAGTAGATTGACCGTGTGCCACAGTTGCAAGTTTGCAGGACGAATGGGAATAAACTTAACGGTAGCAAAGAGAACCGCTATTTACAGTGCAGGAAACCTCACAGATCTCTGATATTGCACTTGTTTCAAACAAAAAGGAAAAAGGATTGTAGGATTCACCACTAGGTTTGTGAGAACCCTACAAAGATTCATACAAAAAGGTACTTATAAACGGCACGCTAATACTATTTTGTGGCTAACCACAACCTACCAAGTGTGAACCTATGCAAAAACACGGGAGTGTAATGCACGAAGAGGAGCGACAAACAAATCTGCACCGCAGATTCATTATTAGTGTAGTACAACAACCGAACACAGGCAAACTACAATTTAGGTGGAGATGAAACTGTTCTTCCATGTTTTACACAAGAAACCGGCTTTTACTGCCTGATTTCTTTCATCCCTACTGTTCTCCGTTCCTCCTCATGAATTTAAACATCAGACTCGTTCGGGCCTATTTCTCATGGTTGTTTGTCTTCTATTCTATTTTCAAATTGTGTTCATACACACTGCGTCTGACATTCGGGTAAGTTAGAGGAAGTATGTCAATTGCTGCTTCTTTCTCGAGCCTCCTTCACCATACAACTCATTCCATTGCTTCAGTTCACTCATTATGGCACCTTCGGCAGCAAAACTTGCCGCTACCTGAAATTTGAAAGTTTGTGAAATATTAACAGGTTCTATCGTCAAGATATCAGTTCTTCAGTTGAATTAACAAGTTTTGCATGCTTGCATATCTGAAAATTCTACTTGAATTGCACTCAAAGATGGATTCACCTGGTTCTTTGCTTCTTTCAAATCTGTCATGTTTAATGGCCTTAGAATGATTGCCTCGTCCTTTTCTTTTATCTTTGAAGGATCTGATGGATTGTCTCCTTGTTCACACTTCTTCTCCTGAAGATATTTGAGCGTAAACATTTTCATTGGAAATCCACAAAATTTGTCATGAATTAAATGCTTAAGTATTGTGGTGATTAGAATACCAGTTCCTTCTTCCTTTCCTTCTGGATCAGTTCCCTCACAGGGCGATATGCTGCCGTTGTGCACATGTTCTGGTAGAGCAAACTGAGTCAACAGAGGAGTCTTTGTTAGGATGAAATAGATTCATGTCTCATGATACTGACCTTGAGATCACTGCCACTATATCCTTCAGTCATGGTTGCTAGTTCCTTAAAATCTAGTCCTTTATCAACTTTCTCCTTTGACAGAAGACTTCTCATAATCAATTCTCGACTTTCCAATGATGGCAGGCCAACCATGATTCTATGAAAGCAAGGAACACACAACTCAGGCATAGAACAGTGGAATGGTACTAAAAACAACTTTAGTGACGGATAAAAAGAATTAGTGTCTAGCAAGGAAGGGATGCAAACCTGCGCTCAAACCTTCGAATGATAGCCTCGTCAAGGTCGAAAGGACGGTTGGTTGCAGCAAGAACGAGAATTCTTTGATCTGGTCTTGACAAGAGGCCATCCCAGTGTGTCATAAACTCATTCTTGATCTTCCTCATTGCCTCATGCTCTCCAGCTCTGTTCCGCTGCCCAAGCATGCTATCAACCTCATCGACAAAAATGATAGTGGGTGAAACTTTAGCAGCTAATGTGAACAATGCTCTAACATTCTTTTCATCTTCACCAAACCACTTTGACGTGATAGTCGACATCGAGACATTTATGAAACTTGCTTGAGCTTCATTTGCGATAGCCTTGGCTAGCATCGTCTTGCCAGTTCCAGGAGGACCAAATAGTAATATACCTCTGCAAGGCTTAAGAAGACCCCCTTTGAAGAGGTCAGGCCGGCGGAGAGGAGCATGACAAGTTCTTGAAGGGATTCTTTGATATCATCCAAGGCACCGATATCATCAAATGAAACCCCAATTTCATTAGCAGGTATCACTTCTGGTCTGATGCGCTTTTCAAATTGTTGTCCGGTGGCACTTCCTAAATGCAAAAAAAAAAAAAGGAAGTACAGATAGGTAAACTAGTTTCTTGAGACTTGCACAACATAACATAAACCAACTAATAGTACTCTTACTGGTGCTTTTGCAGCTGGAGGTGGATTATCCTTCTTCTCCAATTTCTCTGGTTCTCTTTTGCTCTCAGGAGCAGCAGCAGCAGGAGGAGGAGCTACAGGTGGCAGCAAAGTTGCAGGTTTTGTTTCTGATTTTGCAGCAATTGGAGCAATTCCCTTTTCAGCAACCTATATATGTGAGGCATGATATGTGAATTACAATTTTCAAATGACAAAATATTCTAAATGGTCTGTAACATATCATCAATCCATACATGGCTTGCATATTTTTTATTAGCACAAAGCAGCAACAGCAGCAGCAGCAACAACAACAAAGCCTTTTGTCCCAAACAAGTTGGGGTAAACTAGGAATGAAACCTTCTCAACATCAAAGAGATGAAAACCTTGAAATAAAACCTACAATGCTAAACCCTAAGCTGTACAACCTGCTATCTGAGCCGAGCGCCTAAAAACACTATCCCTAACTTTCTTATGGTTCCAGTACGTGAATTGCTAACTTCCATGCGCTCTTATCCAAAACTAATTCTTTACATACATTATAATCCCTCAAGTCTCTTTTAACTGCTTCCTCCCACATCAGTTTTGGTCGACCTCTGCCTCTTTTTACGTTTTCAGTACGTCCTAAAATTCCACTACGTACCGGTACCTTAGGAGGCCTTCGTTAGAGATGCCTAAACCATCTTAAGCGATGTTGGACAAGCTTCTCTTCAATTGGTGCTACTCCCACCCTATCACGTATATCATCATTGCGGATACGATCCCGCCTTGTGTGACCGCCTTTTTGATTAACACAAAGCAATTTAGCAAAAGTTGCAATAGCATCCAATATCTACAGTAAAAATCTAGCCGCCTTGTTGAAAAAACAATAATTAAGTATAAAGAAAACAGATGACAAAATCTCACTTTGTAGCATTAAGATTGATCCTTTTTCAGCAACCTATATACTTGGTACAAAAACAATAAAAGAAAACAAACCTTTGAAGCGTCACCATTTACTTCCAGCTTCATGGTGCCCTTATCACACATCTTGTTCTCTTGAAAAATTTCCAATGCATGGGACAAGCTGTACCATGAAAGAGTTATAAACCGAGGAAGATATGAAGAAACCAACAGACAGCTATACCAAAATTAACTACCTCTTTGCAGATAGAACTAATTTTCCATTTCGGTACTCTGGATCTTTGTTATTCATCAAGTGATAAGAAACTGCAGATACCACAATCTCCTCAATGTACTTACTGAGGACCACTGTATCAGATAGGCATATTGAGCCTAAATCATCACACTCAAGGTCATTTTCTGCAAGGACTTCCATAATATGATTCCGGTTATCTTGAAACTGAATAATCCTCATATCTTCTTCTAATTGGGAGTTCCAGCTTACAAGGTGATTCTCGTTGTCGGGTGGCTTGATTTCTATATTGTATGGAAATAAAACAGTTAGTCTTTCATCCAACTCTTCATCACAGTCCATCTCCACAATCCTTGAGCCTAGGACTAGCACTGGCCCTTCGAGCTTGTTCAGTAGTTTTTCAAACAGGAGATACATTTTTGGGGACTTCTGAAGAAACTTCTCGACGTCTCTTATGTAGAGTACAATTGGATTCTTCTTAGATACTGAAAGAAGAACCTTGTATACCGCTTGTACCAAAATTTTCTCATCAAAAGTCCAGCTGCTGGCACGTCTGAGAGTAGCTGCAGTTTTATCAAACATTACCATGAGAACAGAAAAAAGTGCATGATGCAAAGCAACAGTGCAGCAAGAAATTAATGGAGGTAGAAACTGCAGTAGCAGCAGTAATGGCACAAACTTGCAACATAATGATATAGCCTACATATTCTTTTTTGCTCGTTTTCAACTGTGTGCATGGGATAATATTATCTGCAGGAAAGAACTTGACATGCAGGCATATATGTTCATTCCTTCCAAGTAAAAATATTGTAATGTGTAGGATAATAAGAACAATGAGGCACATCAACAAAAAGAACAAAAAAACAACTATTAATTCTCGATTTGCGCCTTACTTTCATTGTGAGAATAGTAACATTTGGCACGCTAAGCAAGTAAGAAACATAATGAGAAAACACCAGAACTAAACACTGGGGTGCGTAAAAATGATAATAAGGTATACAGACACGCCAAGATGACCAACGAGATCCAATTTACCACTAACAATTTTATGCATCTTTCAGTCAATAAATGGTGAGCAGGAAAACTAAGAATTTTGTCAGGCATATGAATTATATTTTATTCCATTGCAAATCGTTTGAAAGGACATGCTATGACCTGAATTAATTGGAGGGCCTTGTGATGCCAGGCTACTCATATCGGATGAAGTAGATGCATTTCTTCTGAGCCTGGGTAAGCTGCTCATACTTTCAGAGCCCTGCAAATTGCATAAAGCAATGCATATAAAAAATGGTAAATGAATTCTAGTTTCTGTAACAGGTTCACTATAGCTTATTTTTCTCACACCTTGATTTTATGTCTGCCATGCTGCTTTGTCTACGTATAGTTCCTGTGACAACCAAAGTAAGTTAATAAATATACAGATGTGAATTATCTAAAGTAGACCGAGCAGAATTCAGTTATATTCTACAGTCCATGCAAGCAAGTGAATTCAGTTTAGAGGTCCAGCCGGACGAAAGAAAGTCTAAATGGAGGACTTATGTTAAGTATAGTACTCCAGTGCTTTGTTGGCAGTAACTATAATTCGTCACAAACTTTATTCTATCAGTTTCTCAGGACATACATCTTTTTTCTATGTAACATGAATAGGAATGAATTCATGATTTCAACTTTGTAGTGTGTGAAATCAGTGTGATATTCACATGAAAATACATGTTCCATCCAGTTTGTAGAAAGAGAGATGGTACACGGAAGTTTACAATTTGAAGTAGACTACTAGAGAACCAAACAAAACCCTAGTGTACTACTGGAGAATAATGAACAGTTGAACACTATATACTAAATGCTCGAGTGTCACCTTTGGGTTGCTCCTTTTGTGGAAGAATTGAAAGAGATCCGAGTAATCCAGACACCCTTTCAAGAGTTGTCTCCGAGATGGATCTTTTAAAAGACTGATAAGAAGATAATGCTATTCAGTTAGCAATTATTTAAGACTTGCCAATATGTGAAGTGTTTGGCAATGATGCAGAACATATCACACCAGCGTATCGAACACATTGCACCACCGTATTTACAATAAGCAAATGGGCACACTAATTCCTATTCACTAACATTCGGAAATCAGAAGGTGGTGACTGTATACAATTGCAAATATGACCAATGTTAAGATGAAAAGTAAAACCAGGAGTATGTTAAGGTCGTACTGGCTCTGTGCTGCCACCAGTGCCAAATTTGCTATGAATCTGCAAGGAAAAATATTGTATTACAACATACTTATGAAATTATGCACATGAAAGGAAATATGTGCCAGCCAAAATCACCTTTATAAGAAAATCTGTAGGATCTAGCAAGAGCAATTTTGCTTCAAAATAGTGGGCAAGCGCCTTGGCGAGCATCTGCTGGTAAAGCTCTTCAAGATAGGAACTTAATCTTAACTTAGTCCGAAGCAGAAAACAACGATTAAGCAGCTCCTTAACTTTTGTGATGGAGATAATTTACCTGCAGGACCTGACAGCAGAATTGCACGACTAGCTGGAGCAAGATTCCTGGTGTATTTCGAAATATCTGCTTGCTTCAAGTGAACATACGCAGCGCTTGTCAGCACAACACGTGTTTGCTCGCTGCAAATCGGCATTGGAGGGTAAAACACAAAGGGATGAGAAGATGAAAAAAATTTACACGCCAAAATAGAGCCCTTTTTTTTTGCGAATCACGGCAAAAACAGAGTTCAGAGCGTGCAATCTTTCACTCATCTAGTATCACCATCATCTAGCTGGTTGATCGTCAAAGTGACATGAGACGTTTTATTTCTCAAAATATCCGAATCCCTGATTTTTTTTCTGTATGTATTCTGTCATCACCCTTTTTTTTTAAAAAAAAAAACGATCCTGCCATCGCCTTTCGTGGACGCCATTCAATTACACCAAGGCATGTTTCACAAAGCAAATTTGCTTCTCTTCTTTTTCGTAACGCAAAACAATTGAGACAACCAATGCTAGAACATCACTCTGGATCACTGTCTTCAGTGAGCGTCAAGAGGCAGAGTTCTTTTCTGATACCTGAGCACAAAGATACTGGAGTATATCCTAGATGCTAGAAACTTTGCTTTGTTTCTGGAAGATATATCCTGTTCATCTGATGCACTGATGCACATCACACTACAGAGAAAAAAAAGAAGGGGAAAAAAATCTGAAGGTACTACAAGGTGACGCAACGCAACAGCTTTCACAGTTGGATTGGATGGAAGAAACACAACCAGTACGAGCTAGAAACGGGAATCACACGCTTGATCTCTGTTCTCTACACGCCAAGAGATCAAAGAAAGAAGAGAAAATGGAGAGAGAGCTGGTTTTCAAAGGCAAACGCACCTGAGGTAGTAGGGGAACTCGTCGAAGGTGACCTTGCTGTCCCTGCCGTCGGCCACCAGCCGCCGGAGCTCCTGCTCCACCCGCTCCACCGTCACCCCGCCCGCGCCAGCCCTCCCGATCCGCCGCCGCCGGCCCACGGCGCGGACGCCAGCCCCAGCCCCACCCCGACCCCTATCCCGATCCCCACCGCCGACATCACCACGTGCTTCCCCTCCATAGCCAACCTCCGCCTCTGCCTCGAACACGCGCACAGCTAGCCTGCCGGTGAGCGTCGCGACCGGGGCGAACGATACGTACGTACGCGCAGCTTCTCCTCGCTGGGCTGTGGCGGTGGCTGCGTACGGGAGAGAGAGAGGGGTGAGATTAATGGGAATAATGGGTGGTGTGGCGAGATGGATGGACGGAGGAAGGCGGGAGGGTGGCGCAAGTGGCGGTCCTCTGCTCGTTGCGGGGTTGCCGGTTTCTCGTCTCCTCTCTTGGTGCGTCGGGGCAATGGGGTGCGCCCACGCGGGCGCGTACGTGTGCTGTGGAAGAAAGGTTTTGTTACATAGGTGGCATCGGCATGGCATTCTTCTGCATCGGCGCCGTGGGTTTCGCTCAATTATGCTTTGCTTCAGTTTCGAGGTCTTCAGCAAACATTTACGTATTGCCTTGGTGTCAAAATAAAAATCGTTCTACAATTTAGGTGTTTCCATCCGTGTCTATTATCGCTACTCCTTAAAAATGTGAGTTAGTGATCATCGGTCCGTTCTCTCTCAACTCTCTGCAGTCATTCATCCTTTCTCGACTTTTCTCAGTAGTCCGATCAAATGTACATGGCTCCTCTCAAACTGTCATTTTCAAACTGCTCTCCACTACGCTCACTACTTTCCTACGTTCTCTCTGCCAAGTTTCCACGCCCGCAATCGATCTCGTCTTTCCTCATCTCCGTCTCCCTCTTCTCCTCCTCCCGGGCGCTCCTCCTTTCCTTCTCGCCACTCTTTGTCGAGGCCAAGTTGCGCCAACAACAGATGCGGCCCAACCCAGCCCGCCTATAGCGGGCTATGCCCAGGATCGCCTACCTCGTCTCCGGATCCACCGGCGATGGCGCCACGCTGCGTCGGACGATCAGGGTGCTCTACCACCCGACCAACTTATACGTGGTGCACCTCAACCTGGAGGCGCCGGCCACCGAGTGCTTCGAGCTCGCCGCTGCCGTGCATGTCGACCCCATCTACTCGCGGTTCCAAAATATCAAGGTGCTCACCCGCGCCAACCTGGTCACCTACCGGGGCCCGACCATGGTGGCCAACACGCTGCACATGGTGGCCATCCTACTGCGCGAGGGCCGCGACTGGAACTAGTTCATCAACCTCTCTGCCTCCGACTACCCACTCTTCACCTAGGATGGTAAGTGCAGATGCGATCTACTCCACCCAATTCCGCTCTCTTGCTATGCTATCCTCCTCCGCATTGTCATCACCTAGCCACTGTCTCGCATGCTCTCTTCTCGTTCGCCCCCATCTGCATCGTCGCCGCTCGGCCGCCGTCCCCCCTGCTATCTCCCAGTGCCACCCCACCGAAACCTCCCCCTTCCCCTCCGCATCACTTCTATATTTATGAACATCTGTTAGTGATATACCTTAAAAGCAATCATGAAGATTATTGTATTACTTCTATATTTATGAACATTTGAATAAAATGTCATTTTATCCTTTGAATAAATATCTTTCGTATTGATCAACAAGTATGTGACTTGTTCGTGAAACTCTTTAGTCATGTTTTGATGTTATTCTAAATTATCTCTGATCTTATATCATTATGTGAGACAATTATGATTTATAGATCAGTACATATATTGATTGATGATCATGTTTCACGGATCATGGATATGAGATATCAAATCAATAATGTGGACACGTGTTAGAGAACATGATGTTAGATTGACCCATCATGAGATACTGCGAGAATTGTTATATTCTTAAGTGTCATCAGTTGACCTTATACATAGTGTATGTAGGATCTTTAGACCTGAGGTCGCCAATGTTTCCTACATGCGTAATAGTTTATTTAGGGGTTACCAAATACTACTCCATAACTGGGTGGTAATAAAGATAGCTTTCGAATTTGCTATGAAACATGCGGAGGAATATGAACGATCAAGATGGAATTTGCCCCTCCTATCTAACAAGAGAGATATCTCTGGGCCCCTCGATGTGGTTGGATTAAGAAATTGCATGGTCATGCCAAATGTGGTTGAGGAGTCAATCACAACTGAGTAATCTACTATAGATTCAAGTGAATGATCGAGCTATCATAGGATGGTACGTTTCTCGCTTGAGTTCGATCTGATATTATGAGGCAAATGGATCGATATATAAGCACTATATAGGTTCGCCCGATATGATCTTTATGTATGTTTGGGAGTCGTTATGTCCTGCTAGGGACCGCTACTGACTTATGGGCCAAAAAAGGAGTTTTCGGCCCATGGCCAAATACACATGAACCTACAGGGTCACACACTTAATGGACTGGAACGATTAGGGGTCGGATGATAGTTTCCGAGTGGGATTCGATCTCTACTCGTATCGGATATGGATCTGATTGGAGGCGACATAAGGAGAGGTGCGGGAGCTAAGGGATGTATCCCGAAAACACATCCGTCAAAATCCTAGCCACCACCTCTCATATCCCCTACCATGCATGCTGGTGCTAGCACATCGATGCATAGTGCTCCATCCTTGGACGTGTGGACTTGGTGAGGCTGCTGGATCGTGGCTACGATCGGACGATCACAAGGAGGAGATGTTTGGATGGAGGATGTTCGACTACTACCGCTAAACCGATGCGCTCTTCGTTGAATCGGCTGCTTCAACCCTACTTTCGCTGCACTACGTGTCTAATGTTAATGATCTATGATCTCTTACTCGTATGTTTTTTTAATCTACACTAATATACGCTAATATAGTTCATCCATATCCCAACAACACCGCCCTTGTTCTGCCAGCGGCGGCGGACGAAACAATGCTGCATGCACATCGACCTCTGATTTGATTGGCTCCGGTACATGCATGCAACGCGATGCACCTCAATCCTGCCATTTCAGGCATAAACGAACCAGGCATGGTTGGCTGCAACTTGTACGCCCGTGCAACGCACGCCGCCCATTGGATGCCCGCAATGGCCAATGGCTGCTCAGTGCTCGCAGTGGTGCCTGGCTGCAGCCTGAATGCACAACGCCACCGGCGGCCGGCACGCGAACCGTCCCAAAGCCCGGCGTTTCGCGTGCTTCCGACCGTCAGATCAAAACGCGAGGTCGCCTGGATCTCCAACCAAGTAAAGGAAAGCGCCAAGAAAAATCGCAGCCTCCTCGACCAATGGTGAAGACTGCACGATCACGGGCTGATAGCGCCCTCCGTCTCTCGGTGCCAGGTGCCAATAACCAACCGTTACATGATCCGATCATCCAATGGCATGGTACTTTACACTGACAATACATATCCAATTGTCCAGCGCTGTACAGGAAAAGCAGCCGTACAGGAGCGACGGGACTGTTCTGGTGCTAAGCGAATGGCCGTCTCCTTTGTTCTCAGCTCAAAGCAATGGACAACGTCTGCTTTTCAGTCGATTTTAAGTTTTAAATTTTTTAATAATTATTATTTATTGGGTAAATAAGTAAAAAGTCAAAACTCATAATCGCAACCGAAAGGACCAACAACTTGGGTGCGACGTGCGTGCACGGCACCGGCTGAGAGCCTACGCGGCGTGCATGCAGGGTGCTTCGACGTGCGAAAAATATCTCACGTGCAACGGGCCCCACGCCCCTGGCTTCCCAACCCAAAATATATACACTGCAAACACAGTAATCGATCGCCCGTTGTTTGTTCGCAGAAAGCCCCCTGAGGTTGAATGATGCGTTAATGAACCATCACTTACGAGTTCAATCCGACCAATATTTTTTATATAAAAGGATAATTAAACATAAATAATATAAGAAATATAAGATTAAATATGTATAGATAGCGAGAGAACTATTCTTTCTGTATTATCTTTTCTTCATAAATACAAGGTGATAGCAATAAGACCTCTCTATATATAGACTATAAGGTAAGATGCCCACTATGAGCCAAAGCCTTAAGCCCAGGTCTAGATTTCCCAACACCCCCCTTGGGCACTCATCCAACACATTCATGCTTCATCAAAACTTTATAAAACTATGTGGAAAAAATTTGGAGAAAGAGTACATAATACATGTTATGTTGTGTTGCATGAATTGCCTCATTAAAAATCTTAGCCGAGAAACTTCAGGAAAACTCGTTAATAGAAAAAGAGTACAATCCACTTAATTTTATTTAATCTATAAGATTTATTCTTTAGGTACTCGATCTTCGTAATCAAGTCTTAATAGTGAGCTCATGAAGAGTCTCTCCCTGAATTCTGCACTTCTCTAAGTCTCATCATTCTAATTCTACGTACACATCTTTTAAAATTAGATGCTGAAAATGACTTAGTGAATAAATCTGCTAGATTTTCACATGACTTAGTATGCAATATCTTAATTTCGTCCATCTTTTGTATTTCATGAGTATAGAAGAACTTAGGGTTAATGTGCTTTGTAAGATGACTCTTCACATACCCCGTTTGCACTTGTGCAACACAAGCTACATTATCTTCATAGATTATTGTGGGAGCTTGTATGATGTTCAATCCACATCACTGCTGGATGTGATGAACCATTCGTCGAAGCCAAGCACATTCTCGTGCGGCTTCGTACAGTGATATGATTTTCGAGTAATTCATCGAAGTCGATACAAAACTTTGCTTAGACGATTTCTATGAAATTGCAATTCCACTACATAGGAATGCGTAGTCTATTTGTGACCTAGCGGTATGCGGGTCCGACAGATACCCGGCATCTGCATAGCATGTCATACTCAAGTCTTGGTTCTTTCTGTGGAATAGTCCAAGATCTTTGCTTCCTTGGAGGTATCGAAAAATATTCTTTTATTCCCTGCCAATGCCCTTTGGTAGTATCTGCACTGTACCTTGCTAATAGATTTACAGCAAATGCAATATCCGATCTAGTGCAGTTTGCTAAATACATAAGTGCTTCTACTGCACTTAAGTACGAGAATTCTGATCCCAAGACTTCCTCCCCCTCTTCTCTAGGTCGGTATAGATTCTTGTCTTGCTGTAAAGATCGTCCGACCATTGGTACTTTTGAAGGGTATGTCTTTTCAAAGCCAAACATTTCTAACATCTTTTGAGTGTATGTACATTGATGTACTAATATTCCTTCCGGAACATACTCAAACTGTAAGCCTAAGCAATATTTGGTTTTACCCAAATATTTCATTTCGAATTCTGACTCCAGGTAAGAACTCGTTTCCTTTATATCTTCTAAGGTACCGATGATATTCAGATCATTTACATATACTGAGATTATACCAAATCTATTATGGGATCGTCGCATAAATACACAGGGACAGTCCTTATTGTCCGTGTAGCCTTTCTTGCATAGGAAGTCGCTTAAGTAATTATACTATAATTTGTCTGATTGCTTAAGTCCGTACATTGATTTTCTAAGTTTCACACTGTACATGCTTCTATTTGCTCTGTCTTGGTTCGGTACAGGGATGCCTTCAAGCACCTTCATATAAATGTCTGAATCCAGGTTTCCATAAAGGTATGCCGTTACCACATCCATCAATTTCATTTCTAAATTCAGGTTTACTGCCATTGAGATTAAATATCTAAAGGTAATACTATTCATGACTGGGGAATATGTTTCTTCATAATTAACTCCTGATCGTTGAGTGAAACCTTGTGCAACAAGCCTTGCTTTATATCTTCCAACTTTATTTCTTTCATCTCTTTCGAACAAATACCCATTCATGTCCTATGGGGTGCACATGGGGAGGCGTGCGGCTTACAAGCCCACATACTTCTCTTTTGTTCAGAGATAATAATTCAGTTTCTATTGCCTTTTCTAATCCTCTCAATCTGATCTTTTCTTACATTCAGCGAGCGATACAGGCTCTAGATTAAGATCGATGATTGTGGTAATTTTCTTTGCAAAATAAATATCAATATTGGTTGTTGTCCTATTCATGGATTCTCCCGTGTGCACATACTTGTTCACCACTCCTTTCAGTTGCAGGGTAAGTCGCTTTAGTTTTTCAGCTTCGATTTGTGCGCACACATTCATGCTGATTTCTCCCTCCATGGAAATATTCAGATCCAGTATACCCTTTTTTGAAAGTGTCATACTAGAGCTAAGTCTCAACTTGCTCCCCTTCTAGTTCTGGGGAACTTCAGTAATTGACGGTGTCAAGTCCTTTTTATCCTTTTTCATCAGGCGTCCCTGGTTACTTGGGATTCGAGGGGCCAGAGTTCTCATCCTTTTATTCTGAGGCCTCTGGACGGGATTAGGAATACCTTCAACTTTTTTGGGTATTTCAACCCTCTCCGGTGTATTACATGCAGGCACATGTGATTTTTTTTAGTTTTTAGTTTTTTCCTTATTTCTTTGTATTGTTCATGCTGATATCAGATTTTTTCTATCGTGTCGATAACTAGTAGCAAAGAAACAAAATAAGTCATCAGCAGCTACAATGCAATTTAACTATAAACCATCAGTCATAGCTAATTGGAGCAGTATTCTTTTTTTTTCTTTTTTGCTGATGCTAATCGTGGCAAGAAGGCTGCAACACAAAAACAAGTGCCGCTCTGCCAGCATCCTTTCTTGATAATTGGTGATTCCAACGAGTGAAACCATAATTAACAAATGAATCTCTCATATATGGATCATGTTACTGTTAACTTAGGTTCAAATTAAGCTCCAGCCCTTTTTGAAAGATATCCTTGGAAGAAAACATGCAAAATTCCTGCCTAGCTAGCTAGAAGCGTATGTGTTCTTGCTGCTGGTGGCACAGACCAGCCAAAGGTCAGTCACACTTTGTTTGTTTATTAGTTAGAGACTCGTGCGTTACAACGGAGTCATAAAAATAATGAGACGAAACTTATTGCCTGACCAACTTCACACATCAAATATTGAAGAGCAAGCAACAGAGAGAGAAGAGTGGTCAGAATGCGCGAGGAGATAGGAAAAGTGAAGAGGGTGGGCGGTTGTATCCTGAGAGAGATGAGGAGAGATACGAAAGGTCCAGATCAAATCGGATGGCTGAGAAGAGAGGAGTAATGACGGACCAACCACCAACTTCTCTTTTTATAATAGTAAAAATAGTGATCCTACCAAATAAGAGGACGAGCACCTCCTATGGTGCCACCAATGATTCTCGACACCACTGCGAGTTGTGGTTTGGAGTGAAATGTAGAAGTTTCAAAGCTCCCTGCCTTGCCTGATGAGCAGAATTCCTTACAAAAAGGAAACTGCTTGCCTACCTTGTGACATTGGGCTCCTACAGGATCAGGATAAGTTCCTGGTGTTGCCTTCCTAGCTTGTGGCACCAACTAACCATCGATCGATCAACTCGCAACGAATAATTTTTGCCTGCTGATGCTGATCAGTTTGTGTCTTACAGATAGTAGATGTGTGTGACTCTTGTTTTCCCCAGCTTTACTAAGGTTATATTCGTATTGCCTTTTGCTTCTAGTTTCTGCTTAGAAAAACTAAAAGTTAATACAAACACCTGACTTCTTAAAGCGGTTTCTCCACTCCTCTCGCTACCGTCTCGCTCTGGGGATAAGGTAGGAGGTCACATGTGCATTACATACCCACTTATCTCACTCCTGTCACGCGTACGTATCTCTTCCTAACTTTCCTCACCTCTCGTGCTCTCATTATTCATTTTCTGTCAAAAGTCATCACTAAAAACTAATATAAACACCCCCTAACACCTGTCAGCAGACCCTAGAGTCCATGCTGCTTGCCCGAGTTACCAGCTGACCAGGAAAGATTCTTGCATTTATGGGCCTGTTCTTTTTGGCTGAAACTTATGACTTTTGGCTATGACTTGTGACTTTTGAGCTATTCGTGCGAGAGATTACAGAGTAACAGAAACTCACGTGCGGTTTTTGCCGATATAAATAAAGTCGGTACAATATGTACTATAATTAACTAGCAGACCCTATCTTGAAAAAAATACTCCGTTTAAAAGCTAGTTACTATAGAAAAACTGAAAAATAGCTTTTAAAAGCTAAAAAGAAGAGGCCTGATTCTCCGGAATTCGCTGCCTAATTTTGACCACCACATGTCCGGAGAGTTGCTTGGATATCCTGCACATACGCCACACATCTGTACGGCTCACAACACTTCTGCATTGAATTGCACACTCCGCCCAGTTGGGAACACGTTGCAAGTCTGCAGAGGAACCGTATAAATCTGCACTGAGATAGCAGAAACATCTTATATATGTAACGGTTCCATAAGCAGATCCACAGCAGATAGTTAATTTCGGCCTGATCTCCAGTGACTGTCCACAATGAAGACTGAACTATACTGGCAGTCACTGGCAATGTCACGTTGCAAAGCGTGCTCTCGTAAGAACTGTCATGAGAGACTTCCACAATTTCATTCATGCCTTGCTTGCACTTGTAGCGATGTGATTCAAAAAAAATTTCTCGCAGGCCTCCCGAGATTGTTGGAACCTGACGAAACCGCTGTCCTGCGACGCTCCGCGCATGCCGAACCGGACGCCGCCGGTGTTCACATCCCGACCAGCCGCTCCGCCGGGGAGCTGGTCTTCAGAGTAAGTCGTCGTGTCACCGGGTATTGTGATCAAGCGATGTGGAGCACGATTCTGAACAGTTGCGTGTCAGTGTAGGAGCGGCACGGCGACCCGACCTCCATGGCCTCCCCGGACTCGCAGTTCCACGCGCCCGTGCTCCGCGCGGCGCGCCCGGTCTCCATCAGCCTGCCGGCGTCGCCTACCGGGTTCGACGTCGCTAGGACGGAGGTGGAGCTGCAGCGGCACGCCATCACGGACGCGTCGCCGTCGCGAATGTTGCCGCTCCCGGCGCGGCCCGGGATGATGGCCGTCGCGTTCGCCCAGCCGGACAAGGTGGTGTTCCGCTCCCAGCCGATCCCCGCCGCAGCCGCGCTGCCCCAGGCCAGGAACTCGCAGGTGTACGACGACTCGAGCCGCGGGAGCGCGCCGCGCATGACGAGGAGCAAGGCGCGCAGAGACACGAGCTACGACTCGTTCAAGACGTGGTCCGGGAAGCTGGAGATGCATATCACCACCCACCTACGAGGCGGCGGGCAGCAGCAGGAGGAGGAGGAGCCCGAGGAAGATCACGCCGCGGCAAGCAGCCGCCCCAACTCCTCCATGCCCACAGTCCAGCGCTTCTTCGCCGCACTGGAAGGCCCCGAACTCGACAAGCTCAGGGTACATCAGTACATCACGAGCAACTCTTTCCACGTCTCAGATTGATCCAACTGTGGTTTTACGTACGTAGCTATATAACGCGCGTTCTGTTGCCGATCTCATCATGTCGTGTCAGTCGTTTGAGGAGCTGGTTCTGCCGTCGGACAAGACGTGGCCGTTCCTTCTCCGCTTCCCGATATCCACCTTCAGCATGTGCCTCGGCATGAGCAGCCTGGCGATCCTGTGGAAGAAGATCGCGATATCGACGTCGACGCGGTTCCTGCACATCACACTCAAGATCAACCTCGCTCTTTGGTGCATCTCGGTCGCGCTCATGTGCGTCGTCTCGTCGCTGTACGCCTGCAAGATCGTCTTCTACTTCAAGGCCGTGCGCCGCGAGTACTACCACCCGATCCGGGTCAACTTCTTCTTCGCGCCGTGGATCGCGTGCCAGTTCCTGGCCATCGGCGTGCCGCAGCTGGTCGTGGCGAGCCTCCCGCGCTGGCTCTGGTACGTGCTCATGGCGCCTATCGTGTGCCTCGAGCTCAAGATCTACGGGCAGTGGATCTCCGGCGGCCAGAGGCGGCTCTCGCGGGTGGCGAACCCGTCGAACCACCTGTCCATCGTCGGCAACTTCGTCGGCGCGCTGCTCGGCGCCATGATGGGCCTCAGGGAAGGGCCCATCTTCTTCTTCGCCGTCGGGCTCACGCACTACATCGTGCTGTTCGTCACGCTGTACCAGAGGCTGCCCACGAGCGAGACGCTGCCGCGGGATCTCCACCCGGTGTTCTTCCTCTTCGTGGCAGCGCCGAGCGTCGCTTGCCAGGCCTGGGCAACGATCACCGGCGAGTTCGGGTACGGCTCCCGGATCGCCTACTTCATCGCTATGTTCCTCTACGCGTCGCTGGTAAGCACGTCGTACGTAGCTAGCGTCCATCAAACACGCAGCCTTGATGCGTGCATGCATGGTGTTGAATCACTTGATGCATGCATTGTGTTGAATCACTTGATGCATGCATGGCATTGCCTAACTGCTGCGTCGTCGATCTCTTGTGGCGTGCCGTTGCATTGCAGGCTGTTCGGATCAACCTGTTCAGGGGGTTCAGGTTCTCGCTGGCGTGGTGGGCGTACACGTACCCGATGACGAGCGCGGCGATCTCGTCGATACGCTACTCGTCGGAGGTGAAGAACGCGTTCACGCAGTCGCTGTGCGTCGCGCTCTCGGTGCTGGCGACGCTCACGGCGACCGCGCTCTTCCTCACCACGCTGCTGCACGCCGCCGTGCACCGCGACCTCTTCCCCAACGACATCGCCATAGCCATCACGGAGATACACGAGCACGACAAGGGGCCCGCCGCCGCCGCCGCCAGAGACCTGGAAGCTGCAGCTGCAACAACGACATTCTAGACGACGCCGGCTGAACTTGCGCATCGGGCAGTTGAGTTGAGCAATTTGCGAGCGCGAGTACGTGTTGCATTCGTGGATGCTGGTGGGTCGCCTCGATCGACGTTAATTCGTGGAAGAATTCGAGCGTCTTCTGCGGGGTTGACTGCCGTGCGGGGCAGTGCGGCGCGGCCGGATCAACACGTCGTGTGATTATGTGAGAGTGACACAGCGAATTCGATGCGGTGCTAGATGGTGGCACAAATCCGTCTTCGTATGTACATCATGGATGCGACGGCTGAATAAATCTGTCTCTGTATGTAACATCATTATCGATCACCAAGGAAGATCGTGATTAAGAAGTAGCATTGTTTCATCTCGGACTAAACATTACCCAACCTGTGAAACATGGTCACGCCTTTTCGCCGTATGAGTAAGTGGTGTTCGATATACACGCTACTACACCAAACTTTGGCCAGTGTAAGTATCTGCGTTTACGATCGATGTCTGTTCAACGTAGATGGTAGCCTTCAAATTTTGGTTGCATGTCCTGTTTTACAGGATTTGTTTTTTGTGAGAAACTGCCCATGCAGCAAGGGCCAGGGTAGTGTCAAAGAGGCCCGTGGCCATGCAAAATCAAATAGGTCGGCCAACGGCCTAATGCTGGATTGTCGTTAGGGCCACAGTTGGGCTGCGCTCGAGTCGTGCCGACCCGGTTTACGTCCATCCGTACATAGGATGTTATGGTTACTATTATAACAAAATGTATTGGTGGTTGTATGTCTATTCTTCTCTAATCATCTTATTTCTTCTATTTTTTATCATTCTTTACTTTTCAACTAATCATAGCAACCCTCTTACATACATAATTATCTATATATATAATAAATTTTGTTGTAACGCACGAACACATAACTAGTTACAGACCAATCCTTTGTCCCTGCGGTCCTGAGATTGGAATTGAACACTTGCAAGTTTAACCTGTTGCGCTTGTCTTGTTTTAGCTGCTGGAGTACTTACAGCTCGTAGTATCTGTCTTGTTTTCCCTCTTGATTGTTGACCTAGCTGGCAGTCACTGATCCAATCCAGCGCATAACTCCCTGAATAATCCAGCCCAGGGCATAATTCCCTCCGGATCTTTGTCAGACGATCTTAACAGCTCCAGCCAAGGAATTACTTCAGAAGTCAAGCCTTCTGCTTGGCGCCATCAAAAGGCGATCAAAAGGCGTCGCGACTGCTCGCAAAAGCTGGGGAAAGGCCATCCGTTTGCTTATGCGAAGAGACGCCTTCTGCTTGGCGCCTCGTTTTTTTTTTTTTTTTGAAGGACTTGGCGCCTCGTTGAGGTAAAGATAGAGGCCAATGGCTAGCGCGTACGGTTCGGCTCAGGATAGAGCTTAACTGGATCGACCGATCCGTGCATGCAACGTGGCCGGCCGGCATGGTCCCGATCGTGCTAGCGATTGATTGATCCCTTTTTTCCATGACTTTTTTTGGGGGAGGCCATGCTGCTGATCCAATAGGTTACATCCCTGTCACTCTGACTTCGGATTCTATGCGCATGAGATGATGAATCCCATGTGTGATGTATCCCGATCACGATCCATCACTTCCCAATAAGTTTTACATGCATGCGCGAATGTGATGCGCCTTTCGGGCCTTGAGAATGTGCTAAAGCCAGTTTTTTTTGTGTATATATCGTTACTATTATAAAAGAATGAGTTGGTGGTTGTACGTCCATTCTCATCCAATCGCTCTATTTTCTTAACTTCTCATCGTTCTCCATTTTCCAACCGATCAGAGCAGCTCTCTTCTATAGCACAATTCTCTATACATTCAATAAATTTTATTATAGCATATGAATACGTAACTAATATAAATACACGCAATTCACCCACCACCGACAGACGCCTTGGGGCGAGCTAGCCTGTGTCGGCAACCGTCACGGCGAGAAACGGAGAGTTGGGCGTCGCATTGTGTCTTGTGGACGGGTGGCAAGGAGCGACACTCTGCGCGTGGGCGCTGGGCCATAGGATGTGCACCACCGTGGTGTGTCCGTCCGGGCTCAAAAAAATCTCTAGCTCTATCACTATATATGTACGAGGGTACTGAAAGAAACATCCAAGGATTCGCCCTGTTTTATGTGTAATTTTCATGTTCTAAATCAGACATAAGTGTGTCCTATACACCATATAATTCGTCAATAATTAACATATGTTCTCGTGCGGTTCCTATTCTCTCTTTTTTTTGGACGATTGCGTGTAGTTCTGATACCTTCTCTTATGCATAGCAACCTTCGAATTAGGTCAGAGTTTACGAGATACGTCACGACCATATACGATATCAAGAACAAATAAGATAAATCTCTTAAAGAGGACCAAAATAATAATGTTAAAACAACCACAATAAGACAAAAAAGATTTGACGAAGCCGACCGTACATTCACTACTAGACGGTTACCCAAAACTGTCAGTATTAAATATAATCACAGATAGATTTAGTTTAGAGACCGCCTGTGTTGCTGCAAGCACTAAAACCGTCTGTAAATAGTTAATATCACAGACGGTTCATAATAAAAATCGTCTGTGGAGTATCACAAATGGTTATTAATAAGAACAGTTTGTGATATTACCAAATATCACAGACAGTTTGTATTAAAAACCGTCTGTAATAATTTCACTATATTAATTGCGTGTAGACCCGTCGACTCTCTGTCTTAAATTCCAGATCTTGACTGCTACTTTGAGCTAGAGGCGGGGCTTTGAGGTCATTTGGTGAAAAGAGACTATTTGGCAAGAGTGATTGTAGATATGTATGCATGGTTTGACAGGCTCCCGTGCGATGAACTCCAGCCACTAATGATGATGATGAGCCGTAGGGGAGGAGGATGAGCAATGGAGGTAGATGGAGAGGAGAAAAGAAGTAATAAGGAAGAGGCCGGGATAAAATAGGAATAGTGAAATTGGGTTGTGACTAAAGCGTCCAGTGCTTTTGATATTATTGAACGTGTATCATTCCTCTAAGTTAATTGTGCCTAGATGAGTATGATATGATACTATCTGATGCTGATGCTACGTACTAGGGGTGGATATCGACACAGCTTAATTTAATATCATTTTACGTATAATTTTAAAGTACTTTTACAAATGATATAACGAGCCGAACCGAGTTAAAGCAAAATTCAAATTTGTTGTGGGGTGGCCTAACCTCTCCGTGACTGGGCCTTATAACTGGCCTAATATGTAATAGACCCGATAGTGTAGAGAAATATACCAATGTACCATCATCCTTCGTAAGTACTAAGCGGTAGAATGAAGATTTCCCATTCTATCACACTCATGTGTATAAACTCCTAGGAGGGGCATGAGGAGGGGATCCTCTCATTCTTACTCACCATCTCTCCTTGTGTTGGCTCTCCTCTCCACTATCATCTATACTGTTTGGTCTGTAGCCACAATAAAATTCATTTAAAATTAACTTATTTCAATATTTAACCAATTAATAAATATAATTAAAATTATTTTTAATCCAGTCAAGGAGGCTCACTAACCAGTTTTTTCCACCTCTGCTACGTACGCACTGTTTCAAACTTGTTTGAAAATGAAGGCGGCCAAGTGCGTGCGTTGTGCCCGCAAAAGTCCACGTAGTTCGCAGAATCTGTTGCGGATGCTTGTGGCGTGAACAGTTGCTTCCAGGAATCGAACGCGAGTTAAGTCCAAGGCGGCACGAGGAATTTGTCCGAATTCCGAGGCGCCCGTGTGGCCGTGTTCCCTTCCATTTCGCAGCACTGGCTACTACTGAATCATCGCCACCTGCTACGGAAGCTGAGGCCATCTGGTATCCTGCTTGCATTCCATATGCATTTAAAAATGCCATTTTAAAAAATGATATAGTACTCCATCCACAAGCTAGCTAAGCTTAATATATACTACAAATTATTCTATGCTTCTATTCTTTCCTTTTTAACAAAAATAACACTAATTTCAAAGTATATAAAATAAATAAATTATATCTATTCACTATTTATCATGCTTTAAAAAATTTTCAAATCATTATTAGAAAGAGTATAAAAATATCTTTATGTTGGTGTACACATGCATATGCATTGCATGCATGGCATGGGACAGATCGATCATATATATAGTAAGCCTCTTTTCTACTTCCGGGTGTAATTACACCCTATGTCGTATCTCACAACGTAAAGAGTATCTCGCGTAACGGAGGGTATGTACGTGTGGTATATGAGTATTTAAGACCATGTAGGTGGTATGTATAATTTTTCAGAGGTAGTATGTATATTTTTTAGACATACTCTTTTTTTATGTGCGTATATGAAGGAATTTACAAAATATGCTAAAAATTATGAACTCTTTTGTATTTTTTTCATGTGGTTCACACTGGAGTATGTTATAATTAGTATACGAGTATATCTAAAGTGATAAAGGAGTATTTCAAGTTTGTTTAGGTGGTATATTAGAGATGGGTGCAATTACACTCGGAAGTAAAAGATATTTTTCTATACATACATACATACATACATATATATATATATATATATATATATATATATATATATATATATATATATATATATATATATAGGAAGCCTCTTTTCTACACCGGTGTAGTTACACCCTATATCGTATCTCGCAATGTAGGGAGTATCTCGCGAACGGAGGGTATGTACGTGTAGTATACAAGTATTTAAGACCATCTAGGTGGTATGAACAATTTTTGAAGTGGTATGTACATTTTTCGACATACTCCTTTTATGCGCATAAAAGGGTATTTACAAAATACGCTAAAACTATGAACTCCTTTACAAGTTTTTCGTGTGGTTCACATTGGAGTATCTTATAATTATTATACAAATGTACCTAAAGTGATAAAGGAGTATTTCAAGTTTGTTTAGGTGGTATATTAGAGGTTGGTGTAACTACACCGGTGTAGAATGTATTTTCCTATATATATATATATATATATATATATACACACACACTGTTGGTGACAAGAAGTTGAGCGAACAGTTGCCTCGGCGTTGACGTGATATGTTGAAGGCAGTCTAACCTCCACAAATTACACAGATCACTGACTGCATGCAGGATCAATATATTCAGCGGTACACTTCCATAGTTCCATGCATGCATACAATGCATTGCATGTTTGTACTACAAAAGCATGCCGTTGCACTGTCGGCTCAATCTTACGTCAACTCAGCTCACAAGTGCAGCATGCATTTCCATCGAGGCCAGAGAGCTTAGTAGAGCTTTCTCCCCTTGCTGTACCATGCAAAGCTGGTGCAAAACCCATGAATTGCCACAAGATCTTGCAGCTTATATCAATATAAGCCTTTTGCGACAGAATTACACGTATGTACGTGCACTGTGCATGGGAGTTGATTTTCAACTTGGAAAGGTCTTGTGAGTAGTAGTCGTATATACAGTTGTAGGCTGTTCAGGATAAGAGGTTGAGGGGACTATAGAAGCAAAAGGGCCCAACAGGTTGCAGGTGAATTGATGTTGGGGATGAATGCATTTAAAATTTAGTCCATACAGTCCTTTTGAATTCAATGTCCAACAGATAAGTACTCAGGAATTGATCTACAAGGGTGCATGCCTCCAAGCAACAATCTTATGGTCTCAAAACTCTGCATCCTGTCTGCACGCACTGCTGTTGAGAAACCTGTTGGGAGTGGAGTGTTCAATCGACTGGATTTTTGAACTGTTGCAAAGTACCACAAACCTTATTATGCAACACTGAAACTGCGTACTTGGATGTTTATAGATGCACAGTTAACACGCCTGAACCATACAGAGTATTCTGAACTGTGCTCATGGAAGATTGCAGGTTGATTTTTACATCGATTTCCTTACGTGGCTCTTTGGCTGGACACTAGTAGCCACTAGTGCTGGTGACTAGGCCACTAGGGCATGGTGTCAGCATTGAGACCAGAAAGGATAGGAATGAATGAAGCTATGGAGGCCCATATGGCCATCTGACTGAGTAACTGAGTTTTGCATAGATGAGAAAAGCATGATAGTAAATATAGGATAAGGACATATAGCTGCTCCCAGTGATGTTTGGACAAGGGCTCCGAGCTAGATAATTGAATGCAGCATCTATCATTGCTCAATACATGCATGTCCAACAAAGCTAGCATTTTGTAATACTCTACCAAGGGCAAGAATAGGGGTGCAGAGTCCATATGACAGCTTGCTATATATACTGTTGGATTAACAATTCTAAGGTTCGAGATTCTTTATGGAGACGTACGGTATGTTCTAAGAAAGTATATTTGTGGACACATTAAGGGCTTCTGAGCTGAGTTCCTAGCCTGTGCAGCCAGAGCGGCTGCGGCAGAAGTGCAGAGATAGTAAAGGAAGGAGGTGGGTGAGGCAGAGAAGGCCTTGGAAACATACTCTTTGCTAGGAGAAATAATGAGGCCATCCATTTCAAATGCCGCAAAGCAGAAAGATCCTTCTTTTACTACAGCTACTCCTACTCTTTTACTACAGCTACTACTTTCTTGCAATATAATACATGTTTGATTCCTTTGGATCCAGAGATAGTAGAGATCAGAATGCAGCATTCATGGCGATCGATCGGATCGGTCTGGAATGTGTATCTGAGCACGCATGCATGTCTGCTAGCGGCAGAACATCGTTTGGTGCTCCTCCTCGGTGCTTTCTCAAAAAAATTACTTCTATACACTACTATAAAAATAAATTATACTAAACGGCCCGCCGCCTCCCTCCCTTGGCTTCCGCCTCGCCGCTCCTGCCGCCCTGGCCTCGCCATGCGCCTCTATCCGCACCGCGGCTCGGCTCAAGCGCCTCCGGCTCCGGCCTCCCGCCTCCAGCCGCCGCTTCTACTCGGGGCTCCGCCGCCGCCTCACTGCCGCCGCCCCTTGCCGCCTCTTCCGCCGCCATTGCCCTTGGCCTCCCTCCGCGCCCGCCTGGGTTCGCTCGGTGGCGCTGCAGTGGTTCTCGATCGGTTCGGTCGGTTTTGTAAACCGACCGATAAAAAAAATTTTTGCGGTGCCGGTTCGCTCCACTGTCGCTCCGCCGGCCTCCTCCTTCTGCCGCACGTCGGCCTCCCGTATGGCTCCGCCGTGCTCGCCCCGCCTTCCGCGGGCGTCGCCTCTTCGCCGATCCGGCTCCCCGCACCGCGCGTTGCGCTTCTTGTGCATTGCGCCGCTCGACTCTCTGGTCGCTTTGCCGACTATTATCACATATGATTAACTAAAACCATCAATATTAATTACAATCATAGACGGTTTTAATACCACAGACAGTTCATAATGAAAGTCGTCTGTGAAGTATCACATATGGTTCTTACCAAGATTAAAATGTCTGTGATATTTCACAGATAGTTTGTATTAAAAACCGTCTGTGATATTACCTCATCACAAACGGTTTGTATTAAAAATCGTTTGTGATATTTTACCGCCCCCTCTATTCAAACTTTTAAACTGAAAGTCGCGACCTTTCGGTTCCGCTACCCAAATACCCTTATATATGCCTCCCCCACATGCCTCCCCAAACACACTCCAAACAATCCACCTGCTAGCTCCCCCAAGCCACCGATCGAAGCGCTGGCCGCCTCCCCCGAGCTCCTCCGCGTCCGGTTGTGACACCACGGTTCACTGCAGAAGGCACTCTTGTCGTAAGAGTGTCTTCTGCAGTGTCACCGTCGTGACACAACGGTGACGTTGCCGCCTCCTTTCCTTCATCGGCACCAGTATTTTGTTCATACCCCCATCCGATCCCCTCCCCTCTCTTCCTTGATGCTTGGATGGGTATGATGTATGTGAAAATTATTTGTTGATGCTTTAATTCTTGCATGTGATGGTTGGATGGATATGGTTAGGATGATCTTGTTCTAATAAATAGGTCTACTTTGGTTCATCTGTATTCTCTGATTGTGTTGTTTTATAGCACAATTAGTGCAAACAACACAATAAAAAAATATTGATGAACTGAAGAAGTCCTATTTTTAAATTCGGCCAAAACTTATCACAGACGGTTCTATTCAGAAACCGTCTGTGATAATATACTATCGCGGATGGTTCGTAATAAGAACTATCTATGACAATATACTATCATAGACGGTTCCTAATAAGAACTCGTATGTAATAATCGTTATCATAGACGATTCTTTTAGGAACCGTCTGTGATAATTGTATCACAAACAATTCAAAAACTGTCTGTAATACACTTAGGGTATTACAGACCTATAAGCATAGATGGTTGAAAAAATTATCTGTGATAATATTTTCGAACCATTTATGATGAGTTTTTTCTGTAGTAGTGATACTAGAGTGGCGAGTGTAAACTAGAAAGCATTTCCTAACAGTACAGATCAATGCAACTACTGAATTTCATTGGGGGCATGCAACAATTTTCTTTGTGACAAAGCACCAGGCACATACATATGACTTGCCTATAACCACAATCACAAACTTACAAATTTACCTATACAGTATTAATGAGCATAAAGAAGTTCCTACAGCAGTTACAGTCCATGGCAGCAGGAGGCTATGCCTGGTACATTGAATGATATTTTTTTAGGGAATGATACATTGAATGATATCGATTGAATTGCCTAGGCTGTTACTCTAAACTTCACTGTTTGCCTGCTGAAACCTATTTCTGTGGCAACCTAGCTACAGCATTGGCACCCCAGATCAGGAAACGGGGGTCCACCGGGGCCCCCCCTCTGCTTGCATACATCCACAGGTTTTTAGGCTGCTGTTTCTGTTTATTTCTTCTGAAGTAGAGTAAGTTCCTTGCGATTTGCAAGCCTGCAGCAGCCTTGTGTCTCCCCTCTACGTGTAACAATTCAATGCGCTAGCTAGACCGTTACAGTAACAGGACAACGTTTTTACTGGGCCGGGGCGGATCGAGTTCTGTGATTGGGTTTACTCGAGGGGAAACTTGAACCCCTCGGATTACCATTTTTAATTTGGTTGCAAAAAATTTACTGCCTACCGGTTGTTTTTCTAGTTGATCTCATCTCGTAGGGGTCCATTCGCCAACTGCTTGGCGTAAGTTTATAGGCTTATTCTTTTTAGCAGCGACTTGTAGCTTTTAGGTTGTTCGTATAAGAAATTACAGAGTAACAGAAACTCACGTGTGGTTTTTACCGATATAAATAAAGTCGGTACAGTATGTACTACAATTAACTAGTAGATCCTATTTTACTCCGTTTAAAAGCTAGTTACTGTAGAAAAGTCGAAAAGTAGTTTCTAAAAACCGAAAAATAGGCCTATATGACCTCGGTCGATCTATGTCGAAGTATCTTTACTATTATAAAAATTTGAGTTGGTGGTCGTCGGTCCGTTCTCCCTCCTCTCTTCTCAGCCGTTCGATCAAAGATCAACCGTCCAGATCCGCATATAGATAGTTCTTCCGCTCCTCGTACAATGATAAATTTTAAAATATGTAGTATGATAAATTTTAAAAATCCATAGCAACGCACAGACATTCAGCTAGTATATATATAAGTAGATTATCCGCCTCCGTCTGGCGAAAGTTTCACCTTGTAACACGTGAGAGAAGCATCAAGCGATTGATAATAGCATTGTAGGCCTCTGAATCTCGTTCCTAATATGCCAACAGCAAAGGAAGAGCACGAATGACAGGGCGCCTCCTTTCGCGCGCATGCGAACACAAGCCTTAACTTCCACGCACTCAGCACCTTGAAGCCCCACCACGTACAGAGGCGGTGTTTATCGCTGTGGATTGCGCGCCACATACATGTGCCGATGTGCGTACGTAACCCAGCACGGCGTGCGCGCAGTGAAGTGAACAGCAGCTTGGTCGCGGCGAGGTGACTGATGGATGCGGACGAACGTGCGCGCACGGCGCGTCTGCCGCCCTCACGGCGAGCAGCCCAGGTTAGGGCCGGACCTCCACCGAAACAGCGCCTCCACCCTCCGCTCCGCTGATGGTGGAGAGACAAGGCGTGCAGCGCGCGCGCGGCCCCCATCTTGCCCTCGATTGTGGAACTCGGCGAAGGAACGGCACGGCGCGCGCGGCCGGTACGGGGAACCTGGTTGGCCGGTGCTGGTGTGCTGCCTGCCTGCACTGCACGTAAAAACCACCCATTCGATCAGTGCACATGGTAAATAGAATGGACTCCCTCCTGTACCACCAATGAACTGGCCAACACAATGGCAAATGGAATTTTTTTAAAAATAATTAATTTTTAATTTGAAATTATATTATTATACCTATGTTTTTTTTGTAGTTTCCAACATATGTCACCGCACTGTTGGGCAACTTGGGCTAGCTGCCTAACCGTTGGGCGACAAGACCCAAGTCGTTCAATCTGACGACTAGCCCAAGTCACTCAACCATTAGACGATTTAAATAATAGTATAATTATTTTATTAATTCGATAGAAATAATTGTGGGGGAGCAAATGGCATTTTTTGTATGTATTATATTTAACAAATCTTATTTGTATGTTGTTTTTTATTTGAAATAAGAGGGTAGATAAAGTCGTTGAGCCGTTTGTGATTTTCGTAGATTCTGAAGGGTACGAAATTTGTTAGACTCGCAATAACATTATGTGATCGTTGTATGTTGTTGTAGTGCGATAAATTTGAACAATTTTGTGAGGACGATTGAGCTAGTAACGATTCGTAAGTAGGAAGCTAAGTTATATTGCAATGCAATAGGAAAATCATACACGGAGAAGGAAGAACCACTACTCGGCACCAACTACACCACTCGCAACACCTCCTCTGTCGTCGCCACGTTTCGCCCCGGTCGGTGCCCGCTCGTACGGCTCCGTTTGGCCTTCCTCAGTACAGGGTGTCGGTGCCCCGACAGGATGAGGCGGTTAGGAGCCCTGCTGACACGTGCTCCCAACGCCGGGGTCGACTCCACCTGTGGCTGCATGGGTACTAGGGCACCGCTGAGCTAAGACCGAAAAGAACCTTGACGAGTGTGGGCTAACAGGCTCCCCTGACCTCTGCACGGGTCATCCGCGAGGAACTCAATCACGTCCACCGGGAGATTCTCGTAGGGGGATAGTTGAACTCCTGGCCGGTGCGCCATACCTGCAGGACTAGTATTGTTTATTCCTGCAATATATCGACGCGAAAAAACCTCAAGAGACGAAACGTACCTTCCACGTGAGCCATGGCCTACAGCCAATTGTTGTACCTGTTGTACCCGTCCTGGCCGAACAATGTGTGCTGCCCTGCCGATGCTAGGTAGGGGTCCACAGACGATGACGGCGTCGGTGTGTAGGTACATGCCCACGCTGACCCACCATCCTAGCTTGGCGGCGGTGGCGGTGCCCGAGGTACGCAAGTGGCCCCGCTGACCCTTTGGCCTGGTTAGGCGCTGGCGAGGCCCATGCATGTGGCCCCTAGAGCCTCCTACTTGAGTCACAGGATGTGGCGGCCTCGACATGCACATCGGCGTGGCCACCTCTCGGAGCGTCTTGCACGACAAGAGGGTAAGGACACGCCTCGACGCAGCGTAGACCCGATGAACAATGTGTAGCAGCTCATCATGCATCACCTCCAAACCGTGGGCGACCCTGTCCATGATCGATCCAGTGTCCCTCACAATTTCGGCAGTGATGTCCGTCTACAAAAAGTACATGAAAGCATCAAACTAGTAATTATGGTAACTGTACTAAAAAATTTTGAAGTATGAGAGTACCTACCGTGAGGGCGAAGTTCCGTACTAAGCGCACGTGGTATGTGTCAGTTGGTGCTGGTACATGAGCGGAGGGAGGGTCAACGACCCGCATGAACCTGGTGCGTGTCTGCGAAGCGTACCAGCGTAGGTACTTGTCATACGCGCTAGGGTCATATGAGGTACCCTCCTCCGCCCACTCCTCCACCCACGACGCCATCTTCGTGGCACAGCTCGTCCTGCTACTACCCCTCTTATTGTGTCTACGAAACGTGCAACTGCAATTAGAAGACATGTAACAGAACCGCAAAACAAATATAGGGACATGTGTTGGGTGTAACTCACGCATGGACCGAGTTAGGCACCTGACACCTGACGGGGACAGGAACAACCTAGCGGAGGCCGAACTGGCGCATCACCCTGTGCACCACGTAGTCCTCGACGAACACGCTGAAGACGAGCTTCTTCCGCGTGAGCTAGTACGCATGGTCGCGCAAGCACAGCGACGAGAGCCCAGCAGGGATGCGGTCAACCATCTCCTGACCAAAGTACAGCTCCTAGAACACATCGTCAGCGGCGAGGCGGTCAAGGTGCTCGACGAAGTTGTCATACACACGAGTGTGTACGACAAAAGTAAATCTACAAAGAAATACAACAAACTCACCGTCATCGATGCATAGATCTCTCCTCCTCCTCTTCTCCCTCCTCTCCTCTCCTCTCTTCTCTTCTTCTTTCCTCCTCTCCTTCTCTCCTCTCTTTCTCTTCTCCCTTTCCCTCTTTTCTCTCGGCCAAACTGATGAAATGAGCATCATGCTCGGCCGGCCGTGCACAAGGTGGGGGTATATCCCCTAGTCGTCCAACGGTTAGACGACTAAAGGCCTGTCATCCAACCGTTGGACGACTAGGGGTCTTGTTGCCCAACGGTTGAGCAACAGGGTATAGTAGCTCAATGGTTGGGCGACTTGGGCACGTGTCGCTCAATGGTTGGGTGACTAGCCCAAGTTGTCTAACCGTGCGGTGACATATGATCAAAACTACAAAAAGTAGGTATAATATTGTAATTTTGAATAAAAAATAATTATTTACAAACTCATGGCAAATGACTCAGAAAATGAAATTAAAAGAATTATTTAACCTATGGGCCCCCCTATGTCCGTGTGTTCTACTGACCACATCCGAGCCTAGCCACCGCTGGGAACTGCTGGCAGCTTGCTTCCGTAAACCTCACCACCCAACTTGCATCCCCATCCCGCCGCCACCACCAAATCATCCGCAGCAGCCAACCCACCTTCTCCCAGCTCCAGCCCAATCTCGTCACATCCTACAGTAAGAAAGTTTAATTGCTTTGTTGTGAGTTTGGCAAGATTGCAATTGGGATTGCAATCTGGCAAGAAAACCCAATTACTCCGGCAGGAACACGCCGCCGTCGCTGACACCCTCGACCTCACTGCAAAGCACGTAGCTGGCGCCCGCCCGCAGGAGCACGATGCTGCTTTCCCACGGGCTGCTGGTATTGGCTGCTGTTGTTTTTCTATAGTAAATAATTTTTCTACAATATCTAATTTTTAAACAAAATGTCTTTTGAGAATATGATCTACTAGTTAATCTAGTATATACTATAATAACTTTATTTATATTGGCTAAAATTATATACGAGTATCTCCTAATAAACTTCTCTCCAAATTATTACTATTCATAAACAAAATCAAAACATAAAACTAAAAGCCAGTGTAAACGGACCGTAGACTAAGCTTATGGCTTAAGCTTATTTTTGCATTATTCATAATTTCGTCTTTTTCTGAATTTTGACTTTTTTTGAGCTTTTTTGTCGGTTCTTTTTTTCTCGTATTCGTTTGCGTTGTCTCGTGATGGGCTAACATATTTTTATATTTTCAATTTTTAAATTTAATTAAGTTAAATAAGCCTCTGTCACCATAATGTTTTTTTCACCACCACAAGTGTTTTCGTTATAAGCTTTCAGCTTTCAGCCGAACCGATCACCACCTAACAACACCATTGCCGCCTTCAAGACCTGGCTGCGGAGCACACCGCTGCCGCCATCTTCCCCGATCCAACTGAGTAGTGCCACGAGGCTACCATCGCGAGCTGTTGCAGGGCTTCATTTAGTGTGCAGAGAAAAAGAGTGGGGAGAGAAAAAGAGAGGGTTTGGATGGCGCAGATGGAGAGGGGGAGAGAAGAGTGGAGGAAGAAGAGTTTACTCACTGACATGTCAGCCCTAGCATGTAAGAATTTTTCTTTATTTGATACACTGAATAATTGCCACGTCATTAGCCATGCCATCTACCACGTTGATAAAACCACCGTTAATACCACTTCATGGGATTATCGTGAACTGTTTTGTGTAGTTTATGGTGAGGTTCTTTTAGGCTTAGTTTGACTTATACTTAATCTGTCTATAGTAACTAATTTTTAAATAATATGTATTTTTAAAGTAGGATTAATAAAATAATTATAATAAAAAGTATAATGAGTTCAGCTGTAACGGTAAAAATCGTATGCAACTATTTCTCTCTATATACTATCTCTCACAAACAAGCAGAATTTAAATATTTAAATCATAAACTATAAACTATCAGTTTAAAAGAATTTACCTTATAAAAAAATTTACCCTATAAAAGTGTTTAAACGGCTTTGTAGCCTGGAGGTGAAGTACATGCGTCCCAATACCTCAGGACCAAATAGACCTTTTCCTAACGAAATCCTTACAGGGCTTATTCCTAGGCCGAGAACAGCCGACTGTATGAACCATAATTCGTCACGTGTCCTACTTTTCACGCACGGCTCCTAGCGCGCCTACTGGCCTACGCACCGCATCTAGGGGGTGTAAACCCACCGGATTCGGATGAAAACAAAACGACTACGAATTGTGTTGGATCGAATTTTCTTTGAATAATTATGAAATAGAAATAAATACGAATTTTTTTTGTCGAAAATAAATATGAATACAATAGACCTGATATCCGGCGAATACGGATTATCCGGATAATACGGAGTTGGATATCCGGAATTTCAGCCCAACATTGTCCAACCCAAGCCAGCCTCTCTCATCTCCCCTGCCACTAGCCCACTAGCCCAACCAAGCCATAAGCCTCTATTACCATTAGACATTAGGTTCCCTAGTCATATTAAATTAAAAACACTACTAGCAAATATTTATGTTTATTAAAAATAAATTTAGTATTGTTGGTAGATTAAAATTGGTACCGATTAAATTGATATCCTGCCATTTAAATCATTCTGATGTAAATTTAAATTCTTAATTAATTTATTAGTCACATGTAAATGGTAGAAATCCATTAAGAATTATTTAGGACATTAGAAAAAATTAACTATCATTTGAAGATTTAAAATATATACAATGGTATGACTATTGTGGATAAAAATATTTATGTTTGTTTAGATTTCATTAATGTTTTGATAAGATAAACTATTTACGTGTTTTTATTGATTTTGGATATATAGTTTAAGAGGTTTTCATGTTCTGATAAATATTTGTGACCGTATTTGTTTCGATTTGTATTAGCTACGTATCTGTATTCGATATTATTCGTATTTGTATTCATATCTAAGGTATCTATATTCGCATTTGCATCCAAAAAATATAAAAATAAATATTATAGAGATATTATCCGTCCATATTCATTTGCATCCCTATCCGCACCGCGCACACTAACTATTTCCAAAACGCGACGTCCCTAGCTAAACTTCGCTTCCGGTCATGTTCGTTTGATCTCCGACACACATATATCTCCACATTTTTTGTCTATAATTTATTAGTCTTATAAATAATAATTATCAAGGATGTCAAAAATTCATAAAAGCAAAAAAAATTGAGTAGCGCTTTTATATTTTTCTCTAATAAAAATAATACTAATTTCAAAATAAAAGGATATAAATAATATCTACCTTCTATTCACCGCGTTTTAAAAATTCTGCAAGTCAAAAGTATAGAAATACCTAAAAAAAGTTATATATATCACTGGCTCCCCGCTAGTGACTAGTGAGCTCTCCTGCTTCAAGAACCAACGCGTACGGCGTTAGTGGCTAAGCTATCACTAGATCAATGGATCATGGCGGTGGCAGGAGCAGCAGCCGGCTCCGGGATCGGCTAGCCCGGATGTTCCGGCCGGGCTCGCTGCTCCGCTCGACCTGCAACAACACCACCGCCTCCACCTCCGCCTCGTCGTGCTCGGCTGCCGGCGCGGCGGGCGGGGTGGCGACGTCGTCTAAGCCGCCGCCCCCGGGCTCCACCTGCTCCTCCAGCCGCGCGCTCCTCTCCGCCGACGCCGCCGTCGCCCGCGACAGGGACTCGCTCCTCGCCTCCTCACGCCGCGACTACGCCTCCGTCGTCGGCCGCACCGAGTCCTTCTCCACCGCCCTCGACCGCCTCCACCGCCGCGCTGGCGTCGCGGCGGCTCCCCTGCCACCTGCCCGGTTCTCCGTCGGCGCACCGCCTCTGCTCGAGAGTAAGAGGGAGGATGAGAAGGAGAAGAGCCCTCGCGATGCTCACCAGTACCACCGCCACCGCCTCGGTGGCGGCGTGAAGAAGAAGAACGACAAGAGGAAGAAGCTGCTCTCCAACAACCCCTACGGCTTCAGCAGCTCGGACGACGATGCCGACACCGACGGCGACGACGTCTTCAGCAGCGATGCCGAAGAGCGCGGCCGCAGCGGCGCCAAGAAGCAGGGGGAGGCGGAGGCCTTCTTTTCCTCCTCGAGAAGCTTCTCCTCCGACTCCTCCGAGTTCTACACCAAGACGAAGAATAAGTCGTTCAAGAAGTCCCCTGCCGCATTGGCCCTCAAACCGCCGCCGCCGCCGCCGAGGGCGAGGGGGCAGCGGCGCAAGCGGCGCGCGGCCAGCAGCTGCGACACGTGCGGCGTGAGGGACGGGTTCCGGCCGGTGGTGTCGGCGGCGGAGGAGCAGGTGCGCAGGGGTTTCGCGGTGGTGAAGCGGTCACGGGACCCCTACGCCGACTTCCAGGTGTCGATGGTGGAGATGGTCGTGGGGCGGCAGCTCTTCGGCGCGGCGGAGCTGGAGCGGCTGCTGCGGTCGTACATCTCCCTCAATGCGCCGCGCCACCACCCCGTCATCCTCCAGGCCTTCTCCGACATCTGGGTCGTCCTCCACGGCTGCTAGCTCACTAGCTCAGCCAACTACTCCGATTTAGCCCCCACGACGCTTAATTAACTAGAACTATCTTAATTAATCATGTCACGGATGCACGTGTTGAGCTTCTTATGGTGCGCTGTTCATGATTAATCAGAGCTATCTTAATCAACTCCATCTTAGTTTTGATCCTAATTATAATTGGCTCTGCGCCTCTGTGTAATGTACTACTGTTCTTGGCTCTGACTCAGTGTGCTAGCTCGCTAGCTTCTGATTTGGAAGTGGATTTGGATTGACAAGAGAGCGCCCTGGGATTGATCGCTAGCTAGAGGAGCTGTACTACGTTTGATTTTTGGGGTCAATCATTTGGAAATCGTGATGGCATTACAGAAGACCATTGGGCTTGCACTTTCCTTGTGTATACCACTATACTCCCGTTTGTGTCGGCAGCTATTGGGTCGAATGCTCGTCAATTTAAATTTGAATCGATCAATATTCAATCATCCCTGTCTACCAGTGACGGTGTCCATTTTTTTTCTTCAAAAGTTAGACTTCTGTACGCATAATATAACACTTAAATAAGGAATGAAAGGTCAGTTCAGCGCATATTGACAGAGACTACCTGTCAAAATGGCACTTAAATTGTAGTGAAGTAACCACCTCAGTTTACAGTTCACTACACTTGCTCTGCTGAAAAAAGAGACATATCACCTCGCTAATGTAGAGCCAGCCGCATCCGGATAAAATTTCAAACGAGTCACTAAAAATTCTCCTGTGAGTGTTACATGGATGAAGATTGAAGATAGAGACAGACTACATAAACAAGCTCCTGAACCTCCTCAAAAGAATGGAAGAGCCTTTGCCTGCAGAAGAGGTCAAAGGGAATGGAAGATGGCAAGTAGAGTATGCCTTTCTATGCGCAAGTCGATCACTAGCTTGGGATTTGAGCCTTGCATTGCTACTCTCCCCTGCCTACCTTTTCTCCCCCGTCGCCTATCAGATCCGAATCAAATCAAGGGACGTGTTATTGGTGCAACACAAGCAAAGGAGGTGTAGATAGTACCAGTACGTGATTTGAGTCTAGTAGTACCACTTAGGAGTGCAAATAAAACAGATAATTTTTATCTTTCCAATTGATCGAAGGTTTATGGAACAAATATGAAAATGATAGATGTGTATCTGGCACTATTTGTGTCCGATTCCGACTTCGAGAAAAAAATATAGAATAAGATACAAGATAAGTGATATCTATCCGTATCCGCTTTGATTACACCTCTAGTACCACTAGTAAGACGTTGGAATTACCTTGAGCAGGAGCTGCACTTTTCTCCAAGGACTGGGAATAGTACTGGAAAAGGGGGAGACTGACTAAATAATAGAGGTAGATTTGCTTGCATTTGAGCTTTGAAAAAGTTGATGGCCTTGGCGCATTCTCCAAATCATGCCATTGGATGTACCCTGTTTGTTCAAGGTGATGGGTTGGGATTAGGTTCGTGGGGCAGCGTTTCCATAAAAGATTTCAATGCACTTTAGCCTTGTTCTCTTCTGCTTAGGGCATCCATAGTGTATATAAAAGATGGGTTCCTTCTAAACCAATGTCAGAATGTATATAACCCATTAGGTCTTAAGATGGTCCCACTTGTCGATAAAGAAAAATACATTTTAATGCTTATTCGTGTCTTTAGCTTGCTTAGATACCTGCTTAAGGTCATCTCTAATGTATAAGGTCGACTTTAAAGCTTAAAACCTCTGTTTTTAAGATAGAAGGACACTAGCCAAGATGACCTGAATGCCATGCCATGCCTTTGTTCTGATGTGCAGTATCACTTTCTGAGTGGGAGGTAGGAACCAGTGGGATATTCATAACCAATGACGTTACTTTGTTAGTTATCATGGCAGCATCATGTTGTATGGATATACGCTTGAGCAATTATAACAGCAAGAACTAACCATGAATGACAGTACTACATTTTTATCTAGCTAGGCACATGCATGCCTGACTATGGCAATTGACATTTCAGCCGAAACTTGTCATACTCCCTTTTTCAGCATTGCAATCGCATCAGCTCGAGGTGCAGAACTCAAACGCGATCAACGGCACTTTACTTCTCGAGCAGAAACAAGCATGCAATGTACGCAAACAACGGCTTTTTACTGAAACTTTTGAATTTTGGTTGTTTACGGTATGGATTACGGAAAGAGATACTCACTTGTGATTTTAGATGGTACAGATATTAGTTTTTTAACGTGTATATCGTTTAACTTATAAACCCCGTCTTAAAAAAATAATCCATTTAAAAGTTAGATACTATAGCAAAAGTAAAAAACCATCAGCTTCGGAGGCAAAAAAAAGACAGCTTGACAATGTTCATATCACTAGTTAGTGCAGTTAAGGTTTATGAAAGACAGCTTGTTTAATATATGCTCCATAAAGCTAGAGTGGGGCAGGTAATAGTAGACAGTGTTCGCTCGCTTCGAAGCAAAAGGGTAAACAGCTATAAACAAATAATAAGATCTCCATTGTTTGCACTGGAACCCTTCCATGGATGTCTCCTCCGGCCACTTTCTTTTTAGAAAGAAGAGTTCGGAAAAGGCGATCACTTTTGGTAGTCCTTGGCCGTCAGCCTGAAAGGTCACCACGGTAGTGGCTTCGACTGTTTCGAGACCTCGTAGTGGCTTCGAGTTTTTTTGCTATGAATAGCCAATGATAACAAGATCTCTCCGATCCACGCATCGACAGTCCCATGCTTGTAAATTTTTGTGTTGTAATTCAATCCCATGAAAATGACTAAAATTTTAAATTTTTTATGCGTCTTGTTGATATTGGATTTTCGTGAATCATTATTTGGGGGTTTTTTCTTCTGAAAACTGAGTTATGAAAATTAATTAAAGAAAAGATATAAACTAAGCAAAACAAATTAGAATAAAAAGGCCAAATATGAAAAGAAGATCTATAAAGTAGCGCAGGAGAATTTACAGTGAAATTAATTTAGGAAAAACTTGAAACAAAGCTGAAATTCGAAATCAAAATTTATTTCTTTAAAGCAAAATCTAGGTTGAAATTTAAGGAAAGAAATTTCGATAGAAAAGTTGAAACGAAAATCAAAATCCAATAATGTAAATTTTAAAATTATAAACCATTTTCAAATCCAGTCCAAATTAAAATCAAATATAGGTTCAATTTGAAATTTAGAATCCAAAATTCAATTGCAAAACAAAAACAACTGGAATTCAAACTTAAATCCAAAATAGAAATGCAGCGCCCTGATATTTTCTAAAAGGGGCCACTAAACCCTGATTAGCCATAAGCAGGGTTTAGGGCTCAATAAAAAGGGCAGACCTTTTTTTCCCGTCCAGCCGCCATCACCATTTTTTCGCAGGTTGTCTATCTCTCTACCCTCTCTCTCTTTCCAATCTCTCTCTCCCCCCATTGAGGGGCCGGTACGGGCCTTGGCCAGCGGCGGTGCATCTACCACGGCGGCCGTGGTCAGCGGAGGTGGCGGCGTCAGTCGGTGCTAGGCCAACCAGGCGGTTACGCGAGGCCAGTCAGGGGTGCGGCGCAGTGGGCGGCACACGCGTGGCGGCGGTCGTGGTGGCAGCGCAGACGACGATAGTGGCGCGGCAAAGACAACATGGTGGCGGCGCGACGCAGCGTGCATGGCGCATGTGGAGGCGGCCATGGCGGCAATGGCTGGTGGCGGCGTGGGCGACAGCCGACGGCGGTGGAGGTGGCCGATCGTTACGTGGAGCTATTGTGGCGCGACTGGCCAAGGGCACGGCCAAATCATGTATTCGTGCGGATTTTTGGCTAGCCTTGCAGCGGGATGCCGTTCGCGCGGCCGACAAGTGTTCGGTCGGCCTAACGGCAATTCGCATGACAAAGGTTTAGCGAACGCAAATTTTTTTCCAACCGAATGCACTTCCGTCCGTCCTTCCACAAGGTTGTTTCAACCCTGATCTAATCCATTCCTGTTCCACCTTGTAAGTTCGCACATAGCCACGGAGGGTGCGTTCGGGCAGTTGCGCACTTTTGATCCTTCAAGTAGCGTGTCTGCCGAGCGTGCTTAAGACAAGTATCTTGCGGTCGTAGCCTCTCTGTTCTACATTTTACATCTTCCATGATTAATTGTTACCATTGCCATTGAGTATAATTATCATATCACCAAAGTTACCTGGCTATTATCATATCACTAATGTTACCTGGCTATTATCGTATCACTCATGCTTGCCTGGTTATTATCATATTACTAATACTTACTTGGTTGTTATCATATTATTGATGCTAGTCTGGTTATAGACTTCTAATATTGTATTCAAATCATAATATTCTAGGTTATCTTGTTTCACATGCGTTGATCTTTATTATGATACTTATTTATTAGTGTTTAGCATTCATGCTTAAATCGTTAATAGGGGTAGCGGATGATCATGTTGTAGACTTAGATTTAAACCACTAGCAATCTTTTAATATCAAAGCTTCTATGTTTTATTCTTCTGGTATTATGATGTATTGCTGGTATGATTTCTTACATGAGTCATGACCGATATATATAATAATTGTTAATTTGGTTAATAACCACTTACCACGTAATAAAACTTAGTTGGTTGTCAACCCTTACGTGAGCTATGTTATAATACTGCTTTTAGATTAATTCCTAGATCTCTACCACCTTATTATCATTCCTTATCATCCTTATCGGGAGCTATGCTTTCCGTTCCCAACCTCAGCAAATATTTTCACTTATTATAGTCTTATCTTCGTCATCCCCTAGTTTCCTTAAATTCATATTATGTAATCTGCCTATACTGTAACAGTTGCCTTATCATCATATTATCATTTCACATCGCCCCTATCGGGTATTAGGCCCTTTCATTTTCAACCTCGGCAAATCCTTTCACTTACCATAATCTTATCTTAGCCTTTTTTTAGTTTCCTTAAATTCATACCATATAACATGTTAATAATATAACAGTTACCTGGCCTGTGTTACCCACATATAAAGAAGATTTCCACCCACCTGGTAAGGTACGGGGTGTCGTATACTTTCGTTACTCAGTATATTACACCTCGTCTGCGGTTATACAGTCGAGGATAGTGTTGTGTCTGACTACTCTCGTATAATCGGGCATGTAGGAAGGAATCGTCGGTGCCATTACCATAACTTGCTACATAACAAATATGCTTATTTCCACGATTTCTGTTACCTCTATCTCCGTTCGGTATCAGTATTTCCAATAACCTAGTTTCATTGCAATTAACCTGTGTCAATTACTTGCTTGCATTACTTACCCTTTATCACTGTGTTGCGACCGTTGTTGGGTACTTACTGAGATTTCCAAATCTCACGCTTACTCTTTCCATTCTCAGGTAAAAGGCCAGTGGAGTTATTGCAACATGTATGGGTGAGTGCACTCGAGTTTTTAACACTATGGATTACCATTATTTATGTTATCTTACTTACTCTTTATTTGGTTGGAAGTGGATCGGTCTCATGTTTCAAATATTATTTCAGCTTCCACTACTTCTTTAATAAAGTACTTTTAAAGTTTTAATTTCCTCATGATTTCTATTGTTACTTTTATTATTTATTATTTACTTTGGCGATGAAGTTGCATAGTAGTATCTCATATGGCATGTGAGGTGCTACAAGAAAAGAAAATTGGAAAAATAGTGCTGGGCCTGGCCCATTTTCTTCCCCCCTAGCCCGATCCATCTAGCCTAACTGGACCGACCGGCCTGCTCCTTCCTGGCTCGGCCCAGCCAGTGCGAGCCATGCTTTGGTCACACCCACGCCATGTGCTTCTCGCCACAATGGCCACACCAGACCCACTCACCAGCACCTTCCGTGCACGCTCGCTCCCTGGCTTAGCCACCCCGCGCAGCTACGCCCTTGTGCCAGCAATCACGCCAGCTCACTACTGCCACATGTCTTGACCGTGTCGCCACCGCCTTCGTGTGCGCCCAGCTCACGTCACCGCAGTCCCATACCTCACCTGCTACCTTAACTCACTGCACGATGCAATGCGCCACACTGCCACGCCATAGCTCTGTCGTCGCCTCATGTTGACCACCACTTCGGCAATCATTGTGCGTGCCCTGTCTTATCGTAGCACTTGTGCCCACATTGAGGTGATGCTGGCCACCACTGCTCCGCCGTGTCACCCCTCATCTCACGCCGTGCATTGCCCATGTCGCCTAGTTGCCTCTGCTAGCTATAAATGCAGCCCGAGCCCCACACTGCATCCTCACACCTCTCGCTCCATTCCCTTTCACTCAATTGAGCTTCCTCTTGCGCTAATTTCATCAGAATCACCGTTGTCTTCCTCTCTGGCCAAAACCGACCACTATACCGTCATTTCTCCCGGTGAGTCTCCGGCCAATTCCTCACACGTGAAGCATCTTCTCCTCTCCCTCTCACTCTACCTTCTCTCAATTTGGGCAAACCTCGACCCCAACTTGCCAATGTTGTGGTCTTCTGCTACGCTGACACAGGTCAACAACGTCAGCTCTCTCCGAGTCTCGTCAAGCTTCACCAACCCCTCCGGTGAGCTTCTCATGTCCCTTAGATGCTCTCTGGCCCCTTTAATTGTTTTCCACGCCGCTGGAACCATGGCCACCATGGTGTCCGACCACGGCAGCCGTTGCATGCCGCCGCTACGGCACGTCGGCGGTGATGCCACCTACGGGTGTGGTGCAACCTTGGCACGCTATTTTAAATCCAAATTGGATGAAACTTATTTCTATATTCACCCAAAATCAAGATATTTCTTTTGGGAGTAAAATCATTAATTTTGGAGTTCATTTGCATTTTCATTTGGATTTATTTACTTTCTCTGTATTTATTCAATTCTCGTTGCGATCATTTGAATAGACTACGAAGCCCGGAAGGGCAACCATTTGAGTCCAATCAGGACCCCCAAGAGTAGCAAGCATTAAGCAAGGCAAATCAATACTTTGATCATTTTGCACCTATGTTTTGAATGTATGTTATGTTGATTTAAATTACTAAATTGCATGGTTTAATTTATTATGTAAATTATATTCATGATAAGCTCATAGTTAAGTCCCCATTGAATAACTGTGCTAATATACCTCACCCCTTGAATTTGGACATAAAACCTTATCGCTCTAGGAATAATGGTAAACATACTAGTGATAAATCCGTATCCAAACGCCATGCTTAATCTTGCTTAGATACCTGAGGGCGTTAAATTGCCGTGACATATTTCAAAACATGAAAACTTGGTTTAGGGCAATCATTGGAGGAAAGCAGCTGGTATGTTGAAATAAATTATTTTATGCTCCCAAAACCCTAAAATTTGCTTAAATATTTGGACAGATGGTAAGAGGTGTTAGTATGAATGTAGGATGAGAATATGTAATTTATGGTAGAACTATCCAAAGAATCGTAAGGTCTTAATCTTATAACCCATTTTCAATATAAAATAGTGCAAATGCAAGTTTATAATTGGTATGACCTGGCTAATTAATTTGCATAGGCTCGGCGCGATTGCACCATTCAAATGAACACAAGTCAAGTCGTTGGATTTAAGCCGCCATGCGGCGCAAGAGAGGCTTCTGGAGCGGGTGGACGTAACCCCACAAGTTGATTGTCTGCTGTAGATAAAGTGTGCGACCTCTGCAGAGTGAAAATTGTTCGAACAATCGTGCCCACAGTCATGAGCGGGCGTAAGAACTTACTTGAGTTAGTGTCTATTTAAAAACTAATCTTTGTGGGTGGAATGAAAAACAACGGATGGATGTAACTCTGCATTGAGTTGCCTTGGATGGATGTAACCCAGTGGTAAATAATGGGTGGATGTAATCCTGATAACCAAACTACCATATGGTGGAGGTAACCATGTAAAAGATGGATGAAGAGGTAACCATGTAAAAGGTGGATGAAACCTACACTACTATTATTGCATTCTTTCACACACTTTAGAAAAATTGGTTTAGTAAAATTTGCTAAATCTCAGAAATTTCCTACTTATTGTAGCTTTCAAGTGAAGGTATTTAGCAAATAAAAGAACTCGAGCCTTTATTTGTGTAGCTATGCATATATATTATTGCATTTTATGTGTTGACTTGCAGAGTACGGTTATTTGTGCCTACTCTCACTCATTCAATTAACTCAGAATCTATGAATCATGACCCCTACATCTACTATACCGCTCCAGGAACAAATAGAAAAGAATATGGTGGAGATTATGGCGTTCTCTAGTATAGTCCTTACCCCAAAGGCAGACTTCGATTGTGATTGTGTGTATATCTATTATCCAGATTCATAGAAAGGAGTATGACATTATTTACCCTTAGTCGCTTGCATATGGCAAGATGTGGCCTCATCTTTTGCTTCTTGCTTTCGCTTCCACTTTTGTGTAATATAAACATTTGGCCTAATCGGCCCGTATTGTAAACTTTACCCGTTATCAGTGAAATGAACTCAAATTTTTTTCAAAATCTTCAAAAGGAGTGAATTCTCGTTTTTCTTTTGCTCTCTTGTTTCCTTGCCCTATTCTTCACCAATCTCAACACAACACCGCCCCAAATCCTTTGCCAGCACAGCCGCATGGGGGAGAGAAAGATTGGACTTTGATCGTCAGAAAATCGCCGCCGCCTATTGAGATTGCCGCCACCGCCTCACCGAAGCTTCCCGACCTCGCCACCTCTCCCGAGCGGATAGAGCTCCCTGCGACCCTATCCCCTCCCGCCTGACACCCCGAACCGACCTCAAGCCGTGGCACACCGCCAGCCGCCCGTGCCGCCACCTCCACCCCTTCTTTTTCCGGCCGACTCAAACCACACCGCCTTACCTCGACTTCTTAAGTGGTGGAGCTTCCCCGGTGGGCGCAGCCTCTCCCCGCAGCCAACCGACACCCCAAGCAAACCCTAGCCGCCGCCATTGTAGGTAATTGCAAAAATCCCCGTTTTCGAGCCCTAGCGCAATGTCCCATCTTCGGTCCTCCATTCTCCGATTCCCTTCTCCGGTAGCACCCCAAGGCTTCCCAAACCCTGCCCCAACCATCACCTTAGCTCCTCGGCCACCCTATTTCCCCAGCACCGTGAGCCCCTTTCTTCCCAAAGACGGCCGCCGTGGCCGGCTTAGCTCCGGCCTCCCTAGCCCCGACCAATTCCTCCCCGAGTCCCCTGGAACCCTAGTGGTGCTCAAACCCCGGCCAATTTGCTCTAAGAAGCCTCCTCTCTTCCCGATTTCAAAATCGGCCGAATTGGGGGAAAACTCGCCGACGGTGATTGCCGCCTCACGAACCCTAACCCCAAAAATGAAACCCTCGCACCCTTAGCAATCCGCTCATGCCCTCCGTTCGTTGCCATAAACTACCAGCCCTTCGCCGACCGCCGCCTTGTTCCTCTGCTTCGGCGTCTCGGGCGCAAGCGGGAGGAGGAAGACGACCGAGCCGCCGCCGGCCGCGCCGCACCGCCCGCCCGACCGCGCCGCCCCGAGTGGTGGAGCCGCCCGCCCACGCCCGACCGAGCCCACTCGCATCCGACCGCGCCGCCGCCACCGACCGCGCCTGCCCTTGCGCAGGCGCTCGACGACCGAGCCCGACCGCACCCGCCGCTCGGCCGCGCCCGACCCCGCCCGCTACCGTCTGACCGCGCCGCGCCGACCGAGCCAGGCGACTTACCGAGTCGCGCTCGCCCGGCCGCACCGTTCCACCGACCCGAGTCCGGTGGACGGGTTCGACCAAGCCGCCGCTCGCACCGCTGCATCCGGCCGAGTCCGAGGAATAGTAACCGAGCCCTATGAATAGTAAACCCTAGAAAAATTCAGAAAAATCCAGAAAAATCCAAAAAAATATATTTATATCCATTTTGACCATTTCGAGCCCTACAACTCAAATATCAAGCCCATTTTCCTATTTGGCCCTCCTAAAAGCCCAAAATCTCATTTATTCAATTTTTCTTCAGATTTTCTTTCTTTAATTTTATTTCTTTATTCCTAGCCTAATTATTTGGGCATGGAATTAATATATTTTATTTTGTTTGTGTTAGCTTCGGACGCCGGAGGTTCTAAAGAATTGGAAGAAGAAGATCAAGCTCAAGCTAAATTTTCAAGAGTACGAATTAATCGAGATCATAGATCCGCAAGGCAAGTTACGCTTCCTTGATCATGTTGAACCCGTATCGCCTTTATTTATTTATTTAATTTGTAATTTCATTATGTTATTTTGCTCGATCGTATTTTGGGTAAAAGTTATATTAGAATGTCATGATATTAGTTATGCCCTACCACCTGGAAAAGCCCGATTAATTTTATGGACATATTTGCCTTGGAAGACATAGAGAAATAATTATATTAGTCAAATAAACATGGTAGTATAGGGACACACCAAAATATCTTCACTGTTAAGGATTTTATTATTTATTTATTTAGAATTTTGAAAAGTTGGAACTAGGGTGAGCGAGGATCACAGAGGTGAGTCCGAAGACCTTACCCTAGGGTGGAGGCTTGAAGAGGAATGGTGGCAGTGTCGCAGGCACTTTGAATATGGGTTTGTGCATGTTTATGGCCTCGATGAAAATATAAGGACTAGACCCTTATGTCGAGTAAAAGAACATAGTACTCGCCCAACCACAAGTGTTGACTTGGTCAAACCGGTTTAGTAACCGCCAAGTTCGATTGAACATCCGCAATCGGTGGGGAGTCGGAGGGTGAGTTGTATGGGAGGTGGTTAACCATACAACAGTAGGACTGCCATGAGTCGGAGGAGATCCGAGGGGTCATCCGAGCTCATGGGGATCAAGGACCCTCTTGGGCGAGACTATATAAAGAATTGAGCGGTGAACAACTTTGTTTTCTTAACTCGTCGCGGAGTTGAGAGATCTTGTGGGTAAAGGTGGCAACTCTGCAGAGTCATAAAATGATGGTATTCGAATACTGTGCTGCTTAGGTAAATGAAGCTATGTTTGATGGGTGATTCCAAGAATAAAGCATAAATAGATTTGAGAATGGTTTGGAATTGTGGAAGGTTAATAATCACGCTTGAAAACCCCTGTTTACATAATGAAGTTACTTTCTTGTCTTAAATTGATTCTCAACTAAATCGCATCTACACAAAATAATAAACCAGATTCCCCATCTTGATATGCCATGCATTTAGTTAATGATAAGCTCGTGACTTGTCGAGTACGGTAGTTGTACTCATACTTGCTAAAATCATAAATGTAAACCGCCACCTTGAGGAGCCATGTGAAGATGATGAAATGGAATTTTACGAAGTGGAAGAAGCTTGGGATTAGGGTTATCACACTCGAGTATGCCTGTGGTATCTTTTTGGCTGTAATGTAAATTAGGCCTTTGGCCCTACTGTGAATCTTGGCTTTAAGCCTTTATAATGTAATAAAGTTGACTCTTGTTCTTGAGCATGTGATGGCAATGTTATACACTCGATGGATGTCCTCGCAATGAACTTTCCCGGCGATTATGAGGGTTTCATAATGCTCCAGTAAATGGGGTGTTACAGAGTGGTATCAGAGCCTACTTGCTCGACTGTAGGAAACCCTAAGTGCACTAGGAAATATTTCAAAAAAATATATATATATATATTTTGGATATAAAAATGATTTGTCTAAAAATTTAGTAATATTTTCTGTATAAATATCTTTTTCTCCTCTATGCTGGTCTTATTTTGACTAATTTTGTTTTTCTAAAAATATTTATGTCCACCCTTTTCTAACCTCAAAATTTGGCGTTTTACAGATGCCGCATCACGTTTCTCCCGATCCGAGGAGTCGGGATGGGTCACTCGTCTTTGGCGATGCAGAGATACCTCCACGACGGATCACCCGGTCCGGTGTGTCATACGAGATCACTGATGGTCCATGGCAAGCTGTACAACTGGAAGGCCTGGATATATTTGGAGCCTCTACCCCACAGACCGGACATTCGACGAAAGTTCACCGCTTACCATCACGAGGAGTCAGACGCTATCCAGGATGCCGCAAAGAAGGCCGTGGAGTATCTTCGTCGCTACTACGAGGAGGAGTTTGATGATTCACCTTTCTACCTCGTCCCACAAGAAGATGAAGAAGGAATCGGTTTGATCATGCCAAATCAAAGAATGTAAGAAGATCCAAGATGCGGAAGTCGCTGGGTTATCGCTTCTGGCGAACATGTACGCCGGATGACCGAGGAAAACCGGACGATGCAAAGATCGACTATATGCACCAAACAGAGATTTGACTTCTGAAGCAGACTCTACGACATTATCGACGAAAGGAGCAAAATGAAGCCTTGAGATTTGATGAAGGCCCATCGAAGGTCCACAAGGAGTCTGAAGGGATGACGGCAGCCCAAGGCCGTACATTCTTCAGAGGATCATCATCACACGCAGCAGAGCAACCCACGAGGACAAGGAGATGGTGATCGATGAGGAGGAAGAAGACCCGGAGGAATTAGAGTGGTGTTCCTCTGGTGACTCCTGACATGCATCATAGAGTTTAGAGTAGAGTTACACTAGAGAAGTCGAACCTTTTGTAGTAGTAAGTTTTGATGTGATGTAATAAGTTGTGGTATGAACTTTGTAAGATAGTATGTACCCAACTTATGTGTGAATAAATAAAGAGTACTTTGTTTTAAATAATAATTTGTTTGCTATCAGTATCTTTAAGTCTACCCCTTCAACTCTCAATCTTTCTATTTCATTTCGCATCTTCATCTATTTCATTCTAATCTTACCTTATGTCTAAATTCTTACTTACCTATCGACTTGTTAAAACTCGCACATGATCTGAACCTCTAAATCCCAAAGAAAGCCAACAAAATGGCGGGAGGTGGAGAAGGACCTCAGATCGTGAGTTCTCGCCAGAGAGACGGATGTGACCTAGCTTAGCGATATTTTAGCAAGAATGGAGGAAAATAGATATCAAGCATAATTAAATCACGCACGCATGTTGGAGCAACATGCCAGGCTGTTAGAACAGATTGCTGCAAGAAACGGAGGTAACAGTCAACCAGGAATGCCTGTGCAGTCAAAGTGGGCGATTTTAAGACGAGACCTCGGTCTTTCTTCTTCACCGATCCCATGGTAGTCAAGACCGGTTCGAGAGATGTGGAAAGGAAACTAAACACTATTCAAAGGCAATGACAGGAAAAGGTCTTATATGCCTCTCATCGGTTATAAGGCCCGGTGCAAAGATGGTGGGTAAATTATCAGACGATGAGCGAAGGCAGGGAGATCACCTGGAAGGAATTTGAGGATTCATTCCGCCAAGCCCATGTACCTGCAGGAGTCATTGAACCTAAGCGTCGTGAATTTCTGGCATTAAAACAAGGAGGACGGACAGTCACAGAATACCTTCACCAGTTCAATACATTGGCCAGATACGCCCCTGAAGAAGCAAAAACTGAGGAGAAGAAGATGGAGCGATTCAAGGAGGGATTACAAAAGTCTCTGAAGTATCACATTTTCATGGTGGATTATAAAGACTTGCCCTCAATGGTGAATAAACTCATCATATCTGAAGAAGCAAGGAATGTAATGGAAGATACTAGGAAAAGAAAGGTAATGCAAAGAACTTCATCATCAGACAGACCTAGAAAGCAAATGATGCTAGCATCCCAATTTAGAGGACAGCAGGGAAGGAGATTTGTATTCATGCCCAGACCGCAGTTCAAAACTAACCAAAGCCCTGTTACATTTCAGCAGAATGTCAGGCCAGCCTCCAATCTGAAGTGTTATCATTGTGGAGGAAATCACTTGCAGAGGCAATGCCCGCAGTTACAGATTGAATGCTATCATTGTGGACAAGCAGGCCATTATAAGAACCAGTGCCCACGAGGAGGGTTACCTTCAGAAGTAGCAAAAGCCCAGGTTAGAGCACAAACGTCTTCACCCCGCCAATTCATTGCAGTGCCAAAACAGGAAGGAGGACAGAACCGACACTTCACAGTCAAACCAGCCGGAACTCAGACAACATCTATGATGTCAGCAGCAGAAAAAGGAAAAGGGATACTGAAGCCAGTGCAGGGAAGGATAAATCATATTTCCGCAGAAGAAGCAGCAGGAGCCAACGACGTCATCGTTGGTACGTACCTAGTTAACTCAAAGCCTTATGTGGTTTTGTTTGATCCCGGGGCAACACATTCGTTTGTCTCCTTGGCTTTTGTTGTGAAGAATCAATTATCATTCTCTCCTTTGCAAAAATCTTATTCCTTTCAAACTGCCGGGAATAAAGTGGAATATCGCTTTGGATGCAAAGACCTAGATCTAGAAATCCAAGGTGTCAGATTTAAGACAGACTTACTATTATTAGAGATGAAGGGATTGGATGTTATACTGGGAATGAATTGGTTAACTAAATATAAAGCCAAAGTGGATTGTGAAAATAAGCTGGTAACTTTGGTAAGTCCAGAAGGACAAGAGATAATATTGAAGATGATCCAAGACTAATAGAGAGAATGAAAACGGTATTCGTAATATGGTGGTAGAAGAAGGAGTGTCCAAAATACCGATATTCAGAATATCCGGATGTTTTTCCAAAAGAGTTACCAGGAAAACCACCGGATAGACCCATAGAACTTGCTATTGAATTAATACCAGGAACTAAACCTATCACAAAGCGTCAATATCGAATGTCAGCTCAAGAATTAAAGGAACTTAAGAAACAAATGGACGAACTGATGGAAAAAGAGTTTATACAACCTAGTGTATCCCCTTGGTCAGCCCCAGTACTGTTTGTTAAGAAAAAGGATGGAAGTCGAGGATGTGTGGATTATCGAGGATTGAACGCAGAACTATCAAAAATAAATATCCTTTGCCAAGAATAGATGATCTGCTTGATCACTCAAAGGAGCCAAGGTATTCTCAAAGATTGACCTAAGATCCGGATATCATCGACTTAAGATCCGAGAGCAGACCGTGAGAAGACCGCCTTCACCACAAGATACGGATTATTTGAGTTCACGGAGTACCATTTGGTCCGACAAATGCACCGCCTATTTTATGAACCCGATGAATATGGTATTCATGGAGCGGTTAGATCGTTTTGTGATAGTATTCATCGATGACATATTAATATATTCCAAGACCAAGAAGAACATCGTCAACATCGCACATTGCTTTGAGCAAGCTTAGAGAACATCGACTATATGCTAAGTTCTCTAAATGTGAGTTCGGATGAAAGAAGTAGCTTTTCTCGGACACATTATCACAAAAGAAGGAGTAAAGGTAGATCCCAGAAAGTGAAAGCGGTGATGGAATGGAAACTTGACAACCACCGTAATGTAAATCGAAGTTTCCTTGGTTTGGTGGATATTATCGTGCTTTATTGAGGATTCTCGAAAATAACAAGACCTCTTACTCAGCTTCTTAAGAAAGATAACCCATACAAGTGGACAGAGAAGTGTGAAGAAAGTTTTCAAGAATTGAAAACAGATTAACTTCACCCAAGATGCTTATACTTCCCAACCACGAAAAGATTTTCAAATCTTTTGTGATGCCTCAAGCAAGGATTAGGTTGTGTGTCGATGCAAGAAGGAAAGTGGTAGCATATGCTTCAAGACAATTGCGACCACATGAGATAAATTATCCAACACATGATTTGGAATTAGCGGTTTGTAGTACATGCGTTGAAAATTTGGAGGCACTACTTATTGGGAAATCATTGTGAGATATTTTCCGACCACAAGAGTCTCGAAATATATCTTCACTCACCAGATTTAAATCTTCGATCAACGAAGATGGTTAGAGTTAATTAAAGATTATGATCTGGATCTGCAGTACCACCCTGGAAAAGCAAATGTTGTCGCAGATGCACTAAGTCGAAAGAAGTATCATACTATAGCCTCTATTCTGGAGTGTCCCAGTCCATTGCAAGAGGAAATTCAAGGGTTGAACCTGTGTGTCGTTGAACAAGGTCAATTAGCAGCATTAGAAATACAGCAGACTTTAACAGATCAAATCAAATCAAGACAAGAAAAGATGAAGGAATACAACGACTCATGAAGAAAAGTCAAGAAGCAAATTCAATCGAATTTGTTAAAGATGATCGAGAATTTTAAGGTTCGTAAATCACATCAGTATACACGATGATAAGGAGTTAAAAGATTTGATATTGCGAGAAGCTCATTCGCCTCAACTCTCTATTCATCCGGAGGCACAAAGATGTACCAAGACTTGAAAAGAGATCTTGGTGGAATAAAATGAAGAAAGAAATAGCGAGTATATTACGCTGTTGTGATACTGTCGGAAAATAAAATAGATCATCGAAACCATCGATCGTTAAAATCTTTGCCGGTCCGTAATGGAAATGGGATGACATTGGTATGGATTTTATTACCGGATTTCCAAAAGTCGAGATGGTTATGATGCTATATGGGTAATTGTAGATCGACTAACCAAAGTGGCACATTTCATACCGATCAAGCAAACCTATGGCAAGAATAAACTGGCGAGTCTGACTTAACAAAAATAGTGGTATTACATGGAATTCCAAAGAGAATAGTATCTGATAGAGGAGCACAGTTCACGTCTACATTTTGGGAAAAACTGCATGAAGCCATGGGAACAGACTTAGCCTTTAGTACGGCATACCACCCGCAGACCGGAGGACAAACAGAAAGAGTGAACCAAATCTTAGAAGATATGCTTCGGGCATGTGCATTGGTTTATGGAGCAGCTTGGGACACGTGCTTACCCTTTGCAGAATTCTCTTATAATAATAGCTATCGTGCCAAGATAAGATGGCACCGCTTGAAGCTCTATATGGAAGAGAATGCGAGAACTCCGTTAAATTGGATCGAGACCGAGAGCGGCAGTTCTTAGGACCACAAATTGTACAAGATCGTAAGCCCACATCGAATTGTCGGAGAAAAGATGAAAATAGCCTGAGCCGACAAAGAGTTATGCCGATAATCATCGAAAAGATTTAAGCTTTGAGATAGGAGATTGGGTATATCTCAAAGTTACACCCTTCAAGTCAGTAAAAAGATTTCAAGTTAAAGGAAAGCTAGCCCCGAGGTATATCGGCCCATTTGAGATTCTTGGAAGAGTAGGAGAAGTAGCCTCTGATTGCGGTGACACCAACCGCCGTAGTACATAACGATTTCATGTGTCTCGCCATTAAAGTGTCTTCGTCACCCAGTGAGCAGATACCAGTTGATGACATAGAATTACAAGATGATTTGTCATATGAAGAAGAACCAATTCAGATTTTGGAAACTACAGAGAGGCAGCTAAGAAGCAAGAATATCAAATTTCACAAAGTTCAGTGGCGAAATCACACGGCAGATGAGGCAACCTGGGAAAAAGAATCAGATTTGCAGCGAGAATTTCCCAACCTACTTCTTGATCCGAGTTGATCTCGGGGTCGAGATCCTTTTTAAGGAGGGTAGGTTGAAATGAACTCAAATTTTTGTCAAAATCTTCAAAAGGAGTGAATTCTCGTTTTTCTTTTGCTCTCTTGTTTCCTTGCCCTATTCTTCACCAATCTCAACACAACACCGCCCCAAATCCTTTGCCAAGACAACCAGCATGGGAGAGAAAGATTGGACACTCAGATCGTCAGAAAATCGCCGCTTCACCGAGATTGCCGCCACCGCCTCACCGAAGCTTCCCGACCTCGCCACCTCTCCCGAGCGGATAGAGCTCCCTGCGACCCTATCCCCTCCCGCCTGACACCCCGAACCGACCTCAAGCCGTGGCACACCGCCACCGCCTGCCGCCACCTCCACCCCTTCTTTTTCGTACCGACTCAAACCACACCGCCTACCTCGACTTCTTAAGTGGTGGAGCTTCCCGGTGGCGCACCTCTCCCATGACCAACCGACACCCCAAGCAAACCCTAGCCGCCGCCATTGTAGGTAATTGCAAAAATTCCCGTTTTCGAGCCCTAGCGCAATGTCCCATCTTGGTCCTCCATTCTCGATTCCTTCTCGGTAGCACCCCAAGGCTTCCCAAACCCGCCCAACCATCACCTTAGCTCCTCGGCCACCCTATTTCCCAAAGACCGTGAGCCCTTTCTTCCCAAAGACGGCCAGGTGGTGGCTTAGCTCCGACCTCCTAGCCCGACCAATTCCTCCCGAGTCCCCTGGAACCCTAGTGGTGCTCAAACCCGGCCAATTTGCTCTAAGAAGCCTCCTCTCTTCCCGATTTCAAAATCGGCCGAATTGGGGAAAACTCGCCGGTGATTGCCGCCCCACGCCGGAACCCTAACCCCCAAAAATGAAACCCTAGCACCCTTAGCAATCCGTTCATGCCCTCCGTTGCCGTCATAAACTACTACAGCCCTTCGCCGACCCGCCTTGTTCCTCCGCTCGGCTGTCTCGGGCAAGCGGAGGAGGAAGACGACGAGCCGCGCCGCCCGGTCGCCAGCACCGCCCGCCCGACCGCGCCGCCCCGAGTGGTGGAGCCGCCCGCCCACGCCCGACCGAGCCCACTCGCATCCGATCGCGCCCGCCGCCACCACCAAGCCTTGACCGCCAGCAGGCGCCCGACCCCGCCCGACCGCACCCGCCCGCTGGCCTTGAGCCCGACCCCGCCCGACCGCGCCGTCCGATCGCGCCCGCGCCCGACCGGAGCAGGCGACTCGGCTGAGTCGCGCCCGCCCGGCCGCACCCGTTCCACCCGACCCGAGTCCGGTGGACGTGGTTCGACCAAGCCGCCTCGCCCGCACCCGTTGCATCCGGCTCGAGTCCGAGGAATAGTAACCGAGCCCTATGAATAGTAAACCCTAGAAAAATTCAGAAAAATCCAGAAAAATCCAAAAAAATATATTTATATCCATTTTGACCATTTCGAGCCCTACAACTCAAATATCAAGCCCATTTTCCTATTTGGCCCTCCTAAAAGCCCAAAATCTCATTTATTCAATTTTTCTTCAGATTTTCTTTCTTTAATTTTATTTCTTTATTCCTAGCCTAATTATTTGGGCATGGAATTAATATATTTTATTTTGTTTGTGTTAGCTTCGGACGCCGGAGGTTCTAAAGAATTGGAAGAAGAAGATCAAGCTCAAGCTAAATTTTCTGAAGAGTACGAATTAATCGAGATCATAGATCCGCAAGGCAAGTTACGCTTCCTTGATCATGTTGAACCCGTACTCGCCTTATTTATTTATTTAATTTGTAATTTCATTATGTTATTTTGCTCAGATCAGTATTTTGGGTAAAAGTTATATTAGAATGTCATGATATTAGTTATGCCCTACCACCTGGAAAAGCCCGATTAATTTTATGGACATATTTGCCTTGAAAGACATAGAAATAATTATATTAGTCAAATAAACATGGTAGTATAGGGACACACCAAAATATCTTCACTGTTAAGGATTTTATTATTTATTTATTTAGAATTTTGAAAAGTTGGAACTAGGGTGAGCGAGGATCACAGAGGTGAGTCCGAAGACCTTACCCTAGGGTGGAGGCTTGGAAGAGGAATGGTGGCAGTGCCGCGGGCACTGAATATGGGTTTGTGCATGTTTATGGCCTCAGTGAAAAATATAAGGACTAGACCCTTATGCTGAGTAAAAGAACATAGTACTCGCCCAACCACAAGTGTTGACTTGGTCAAACCTGGTTTAGTAACTGCTCAAGTTCGATTGAACATCCGCAATCGTGGGGAGTTGAGGGTGAGTTGTATGGGAGGTGGTTAACCATACAACAGTAGGACTGCCATGAGTCGGAGGAGATCCGAGGGGTCATCCGAGCTCATGGGGATCAAGGACCCTTGGGCGAGACTATATAAAGAATTGAGCGGTGAACAACTTTGTTTTCTTAACTCGTCATGGAGTTGAGAGATCTTGTGGGTAAAGCAGGCAACTCGCAGAGTCATAAAATGATGGTATTCGAATCTGCGTGCTTAGGTAAATGAAGCTATGTTTGATGGGTGATTCCAGTAACAAAGCATAAGTAGATTTGAGAATGGTTTGGAATTGTGGAAGGTTAATAATCACGCTTGAAAACCCCTGTTTACATAATGAAGTTACTTTCTTGTCTTAAATTGATTCTCAACTAAATCTGCATCTACACAAAATAATAAACCTGTATTCCCCATCTTGATATGCCATGCATTTAGTTAATGATAAGCTCCGCGTGACTTGCTGAGTACGGTAGTTGTACTCATACTTGCTAAAATCATAAACAGAAACTGCCAGTCTTGAGGAGCCATGTGAAGATGATGAAATGGAATTTTACGAAGTGGAAGAAGCCTGGGATTAGGGTTATCCTGCACTCGAGTATGCCTGTGGTATCTTTTTGGCTGTAATGTAAATTAGGCCTTTGGCCCTACTGTGAATCTTGGCTTTAAGCCTTTATAATGTAATAAAGTTGACTCTTGTTCTTGAGCATGTGATGGCAATGTTATACACTCGATGGATGTCCTCATGCATTGAACTTTCTCGGCGATTGCGAGGGTTTCATAATGCTCCCAGAAATGGGGGTGTTACAATCAGTTATTTAAATTCCGATATGTAATATAAGTGTTTAGTTCATATCGTGTATAAAATGATTCAACAATATATCTGTAAATACTATCTACTGATTCTACGAATAGTACGATAGAATCACAGGGATTTCGAATGACAAATTCGGTCCGACAATGCTTTTGCCAAATGTACATCTATGGGCCATTTGGCGTGGTCATGCTTTTGGTGAAATTTTGAATTTTGGCCGCTTTTTTCAGTCTGATTATAAGAGAGATAGATACTCACTTGTGATTTTGATTGCTACAGATATTGTGTTTTTAATGTGTAGATCGTTTAACTTGTAGATCATGTCTTAAGAAAATACCTCGTTTAAAAGTTAGGTATTATAGAAAAATCAAAAGTCTTAAGTTTCGAAGGAAAAGAATATGTACTCTAAAAGAGTGAAGCTAGTTGCTAGTTATAACCGCTGCCGTTTCGGAGTCTGGGATCCCGACGTACGCTGCAGGCAGGCAGCGACTGCGGTCGGCCCGCACCCGCAGAGAGCTAGCTAGAGCTCGGCCGCTGCAGCGGCGCCGCTTTGAATGCCTGCGCTCCGCTGCACCGCGCTGACGCTGCCACGGCACGGCAAGGCGCTGGCGCTGGCGTCGGTATCAAGCCGTGCGCGTGGCGCGCACAGTGGTGCGCTGCATCAGCGCGGCGATGTTTGGTCGGGCGCAAGGACGCACGCTGTACGAACGACGCTGTATGGGAGTGTAAATATTTATTTTTTTGTGAAATTCCTACGTTCAGTGGGGCCCTATTTGGAACTTGAGGATTCTATATTAATCATGTATTCATATGGGAGTGTAAATTTTCTTGTGAAATTCCTATATGCAGCGGATCAATGCGAAGGTTTAATTAGGATGTATTATTAGAACTTGATTAGCATTAAGGTGGTGATCGGTTCGGCTGAAAGCTGAAAGCTTATGGCTGAAAACATTGTAGCTGGCTGAAAAAATATTGTAGCTGACAGAGGCTTATTTAACATAATTAAATTTAAAAAAATTGAAAAATATAAAAAATATGTTAGCCATCACAGACAACGCAAACGAATACGAGAAAAAAAAAGAACCGACAAAAAACTCAAAAAAAATCAAAAATTTAGAAAAAGACGAAATTATAAATAGTGCAAAAATAAGCTTAAGCCATAAGCTTAAGTCATATTGAACACAGCCTAACCCCTACTTATTAATTTACGCGATTAAGTAGCGTCTCGGTGAAGCTAAAAGGCACAGGAGTTAGCTCATATGAGCCCAAGTTATCTATCATCCAATATCCTTATCAAACACTTCAAGCTGGTACGCATCGACTCTAACTCCCCTAGTTTTCCTGAAGAAATTGCAAAATGTTTCATCTTTCTATATGTTTAAGGTTTGATCAAGCACTTCTTATATTTATATAGTTTTCGTCGCTCCGTCGGTTGACTCGTTGAAGTGTAAGTTAACTAGCCGTGGCCCGCTCAATTTGGCTAGATTTGTTACAATTTGTTTTGTACTAAAGAACAATTTAGGTGCTGTAGACTAATCATATATTGTTGCAGCGTTTTGGGATTATTATTCGGAATTTCGGTTTTCTTTGAAGTTTGTGTGGAAAATAAATTGCTAGTTTTCTTTCATTTTTTATTCCGAATTTTAGTTTTCTTGTTGTATTTGACATGGAATCTTTCTTTTAATAAAAATTGAATTGCTAATTTGTTTTTATTTTGAATTTCAGTTTTTTGTTGGAATTCATATACAAATCCAACCACAATTTCCATTTATTTTTATTCTAAATTTCAGTTTTACTTTGAAGTTCATGCGGAAGCCAAATTGCTAATTTTATTTTATTTTTCTTTTGAATTTCAGCTATGTTTTAGTGTACATGACATGGCCTGTTTCTTTTAATGTAAATTAAATTGCTAATTTTGTTATATTCTTTATTCTGAATTTAAGTTTTAGGTTGGAATTCATATACAAATCCAACTACTAATTTTCATTGAATTTTATTCTGAATTTTAGCTTTACAATGAAGTTTGTATGGAAATCAATTTGCTAATTGTCTTTTATTTTTTATTTCGGATTTTAGTTATTTTTTTTTGTACATGTACTCTTTCTGTTGATCTAAATCAAATTGCTAATTTTATTTTATTTTTATTCTAAATTTTAATTTTAGGTTGGAATTCGTATACAAATCCTAATTTTTATTCTGAATTTCAATTTTACTTTGAAGTTCAAATGGAAATTAAATTGCTAATTTTGTTTTATTCTTATTCCAAATTTTAGTTACTTTTTATTGTACTTGATATGTAGTCTTTCTTTAACCTAAGTTGTTATAACTTAGGTCCGTCAGATGGACGATTAGATCTTTTCTTTTTTTCTGATTAACGTGGATATGTCTAGCCCTTAAGCACAAATATGGTTGCTTCTTTTACCTCTACTTTAATAATATAATAGATATGCGTGAAACCGAGTCATCGGGTGTCTGCCAAGCGTGACTGTGTGCCAAACTCCACAACGATAACCATGATATATATGCAATTTCCTTTCAAGAAAGCATTTATTTTTATCAATATTTCGATGCGTATATATTATGATAGGATTTTAGTAACAAATTCCCGCACTCAGCTTAGGAGGCCGGCTTTGACACAACTACGGAACGAAGTGCATCTTGTGCCAGTGCCACCACAATGGCAGACAGAGCTACGGTGTTTCACTATTAGCTCTCTCCCACCCATTGGAGCAACTATGAGCGCATCAGGTCAAATGCTACCGTTTGTACCATTGCTACAACACTTTGCTAAAGGGCCAGGACTGATCTCTCACACTTCTTTTTCCATGTAACCATTCAAATTGATGATGGTACGGGCGGATGATACGCTTCGATCCGGACGAACTCCCCTGTCGCATTTGCCGTGAATTCGCTGTGGAGAGAGAGAGAGAGAGAGAGAGAACTATGCCTGCGAGAATTGGCAGCTTCCTGCGAGCAATTCGGACGGAGCGGCGACCGAGGCGCCTTTAATTGCGTCAAAATGCTCAGCTTCCCTCGTCGGGCGCCGTGTCACGGCTCACGACGACGGAAGACCCACGGCGCCCGACGACGGAAGACCATTCCAAATGCCTTTTGGCCGTCGACCAGACCAGACCGGCCGGCGGTAGCTCGTCGTCTCGTCTGCGCTGCCCGCAGCGCAGAGCAGGCGCGCTCAGGCTCAGACGGCCCGGCCCTTGTGCCCACCCCTGTTTCGCACCGGTTTCTGTCGTCTTGTCCCGGGGGAAGCGAATAGGGTACACTGTTCTGAGTCGCGACGGACTGGTGGTCAGTAGAAATGTGAGCTTAGGGGCGCAGTGAAACTAGCTGCGCAAGAGATGTCATGGGCGGAAGTGATGACTGATGGAACGCGTAGTGCGCATTAGCGGGTAGAGCTGGGAGTTGAGCCGTGCTTTTTTGGGTCAGTTCAAAGCACAGCCGGTCTGGCACGGCCCAAGCACGGCCTGACCCGACACGTGGTGGGCGTGCGGCGCACGGCACGAACGCTGGGCTGGGCCGGATCTAGAAAATCAGCCCGTTGGGCGGCACGGCACGGTGAATCATGTCGTACTTGGGCCGGCACGGCACGGGGAGCACGGCGAGCACGAGCGGCACAGTGGGCACGCCGGCGCCAGCGGCCGGACCGCCTCGGTCTCTACCTCGCCTCCCCCAGTCTCCCCTCCCGTCGACATCTCTCACGGTCATCCCAGATTCCCCATATGACCACAACCCATCACACATCACAGAGCAGAGAGAGGGAGTAGAGGGGAAGGAGTTGTACTGGTCACCGGAGCTCGAACAGTCGGACGGGTGGGCGATGGCGCGAGGAGGAGCGGTGTGGCGCGGCATCTCCAAAGGCGAAGACGCCCGGTGACGACGACTCAAAAAGCGAGCCATCGATGACGAACTCGTCGGCGGCCCGATCGCCGCCCGGGCATCCGTCGCTAGTGGGCTCATTGTCGAGTAGTCGAGGTTGCCGTCGCCGTCGCTTGGAGGAGGAGGCGGCCGGGGGAGGGAAGGCGGGGAGGAGGAGGGCGGGAGGAGGGATGGGCAGGGAGGAGGGCGGCGGGAGAGAGGCGGGAGGAGGGAGGGCGGGAGGAGGGGCGGGAGGAGGAGGAGGCGGGGGGAGAGGGGGACGAGGGAGGAGAGTGTGGCTGGGAGGGAGGAAAGGAGGCGGATGGGGAGGAGGGGTGGCGGGGCGGGGAGGGAGGCGGCGAGGAAGGGAGAAGGGACCGAGGAGGCGCCGAGATCGGGAGGAAATGAGGAATGACTTGGGCGAAGGATTTTAGGATTAGGGTATTTTTGCAATTTAGACCTTTAGTTTTTCTGAAATCTATGAATAGGTTTTATCTATTTTGATTTCTTCGTTCTAGTCCTCGTAAATTCTAATTTCATCACGAAAAGATCATATACATCCGTTGTGACGAAAAGATTGAATTTGTGATATGTGTGTGTGTGTATATATATATATATATATATATATATATATATATATATATATATATATGATATGAGATGAGAAAGATGAGGATTGTTGGATCTTAATATAATGAATGAAAAAAGTTACTGAGATATGTTGTGATTTAGGCCGAGTTCATTTTTGCACTTGTGATATGGGGTGCCTTTTGTTGTTCTTCATTTTTGCACTTGTAATATAATGTGTCCTTAGGTCCCCACCACCGAACCCTAGGTCGCATCCTCACGGCTTTCTTGCTTCTTTGTATAAAATCGTAGGGCTGGATTGCTGGAGAAGAAAATCGATCAAATCAACATATTCTAACATATATTATAATTTGACAACGTAGCTCACCCCATTGTGATTTTATTTTATGTAAACAAATTACTACTACATGCACTTCTAATTCTAACATAGCTCCCTTCACCGACCGCCTTTTTAATTCGAGCATTTGATGAGATAACCACCCCACGTATGTTACAATTAACCATTATGTAAACAGAGATAGACTGTTATTGGTGTGTGTATTCCAAGTAGTTACTAAATGTTCCAGAAACTATTTAAAATTGATTTCTTAACTATAGTAAGCTGCACTCATGACTCTCCTTGAGCTTTTCAATTTGACTAGTCGGGCAGCCCTATGCTAAATTATCGGACGATGAGCTAGATGTCCACATACGTCACAGTCCAATTTGCACCAAGATATGCATACCATTGGACTAGATGACCAACTTCGAAGGTGGAATGACATAAGACAATAGTATCGAATTTTAAGTAGGTTTTTAATAAGACGGGTACAAGAGAAAGGAAGATGGCGGCCACCGCTACCATTGTCGCCGTTGCTTTCATCGTGCATAGTTACTTTGGGCTGGGCTTGGACTTGTATGACACGAACGCCGGTTTTTTCGACAGTCGAAATAAATGAGATGGTTTCTCCAAGTGGTTTCGCGAAGCCACTTCTTCAAATGGTTTCTCGAGGCCGTCGGCGCGTGCGTTGTCCGCGTCAACGTCTCCACCGCTCATCATCGTCTCAAAAAATATAGCAAAAAAATATCAGTCACTGCCAAAAGACATCAGCTGCGGTCCAAAAGAACAAGCCCCATATCTTTCTTACGTGGTCACGAGTGTCATGTTCTCTGTATTTGCTTCGTAAGATCAGTAGTAATCCATAGATTATAAATTTCTTTGAAATTTTGCCATAACTATTTGTACCATGTTTCGACGAGGGGAAGTAAAAGAGTGCTTTAAGGGTGGGAAGTTGTGACTCGGGGCCTGTTTTGGGGGGTGAAGATTCTGAGTAGCTAGGCGGTGCGAGTAGCTAGTCGGTCGGTCCGAGTGGTGGCTAGTCCGAGTAGCGGTGGTCCGAGTAGCTAGTCATTTGACATCCTGGATTCTAGTGTGCGGTGGTATCACGATAGATGTATTGTGAAATGCCCTTAGGTGAGTTGATGTCCTGATTATGTATTGATAGAAGAGATATCCATGCTGTAAATTTGTAGTACTTAGTTCAAACATTGAAAAACTAATATTAAAATTTCATGACAATAAAGTTCATTCCAAATCATAATTTTAAATATTAATATGGATAACTACCATATCTCCATACAAAAGGAACGTACAAAAGGTGTTCATAGGCATATAAAGCGCACATATCACCATCAAAAGGAACTTCTATGGTACTATCTATATTCTTAAAGACATCAAGCCGTTAGCTATGGAATCACGAAAGGCACACATATCACCATCATCTTGTGCCGTGCCAATGTAACCACCTCCTGTGTTTGAATCAACATGTGGCATGTACTCTTCATCATCATCACACCTCTCAAAGAGATGGTCACTCAAAGCACTGTCTCGAATGAAATTATGAAGCGTCATACAAGCAATGATGATTTTCTTTTGCCTCTCAACCTTATAGCTTGGCACATGCAATAGAATTCGCCACTTCATCTTTAGCACGCCAAACGCACGTTCAATCACATTACGAAGAGAGGAGTGAGCATGATTGAAGACCTCCTTTTGGCCACTTGGGCGCCCTCCCCGTTGAAACTCCGGCAAGTGATACTTTTGCCCTTTGTACGGAGCGAGGTATCCCTTTCTATTAGGATAACCGGCATCAACTAGATAAAATTTCCCTACAAGAATCAAATCGGATTAATGACAATGTATAAAATGAGAGATAGAAATAGATAATTGTATTACCATCTTTAGGGTGTGGAAAATATTCCGAGTACCGAGATAGAGTGTCATTGAATATACGAGAGTCATGGGCAGATCCAGGTTATCCAGCAACAACAAAAATGAACCTCATATCAAAGTCGCAAATCGCCATAACATTTTGAGTAGGATACCCATGACGACCAATGTGTGCAATTAGATCCTTGGCTGGCACTACAACTGGGATATGTGTGCCATCTATTGCTCCAATGCAATTGTTGAAATAGGGTGATAACCGAGAATCTTGAAGCTTTGGGTGCACAGTAGATTGCGACTCCTTTGGTTTTATGTTGTGCTTAGCTAACTCATTAACACACTTAAGGACTTCTCTGAATTTTGTACTAATTGTTTCAGTCCACCATTCGTCATCTGCAACAAATGTTCCATTTTGGACATCCCAACCAAGACCGGTTGCATTCTTTTTTAGCTCAATCCATAAGTTGTATTCCCTCTTCAAAGTATCCCAACGATTCTTTAGCTTAGTCTGGTCATAGTTTCTATTTGTCTTTGCATTGAATTTTTCTTGTAGATTTTTGTAACCAGTGGCATTCAAGGCTGCATTTGGCCTATTTCCAGCTAGTACTTCATCCCTATATATTTCACAAAAAAATTTGGTTGCCTAGGCATCCCAACTTGCTTTTGGTGTCTTCCCTTTCTCCATCTAGTTTCATACAAATATACAAGATGTTTCACAAAAAATGCTTCAGTTTTGTGTCAATGAAACTACATATAAAACTGATGAATTGAAATTTACCATAGCCATCTATCTAAGAGGATTAATTAGACTAGAAGCCCAGATGGCCACCTTTCCATCACTAATGCAACCATCTTCACATTAAAATACCCCTTGTTTTCGCTTATAGCTCATCCAATCAAAACAGACATGCATAACTGGTTTCCAACAGGCAAATAACAATTGATACTAATTCATTTGACAGAGCACTAATTCATCCAACAGGCAAATAACAATTGACAGAGCACTAATTCATTTGTTTGATTAACCCATCTACATACATTTGTCTCTGTAGAATATAGCTTTTCTTTGTTTGATTAGCCCGTCCCCATACATCCACTGCTCCAATTGCACCAAATAATCTCGCACACAATTGCACCAAATAATCCCAGAAATCAGCGTGAGATGCGGCATTACCTTGATGCAAAGAAATCGTGCGTGAGGGCGTCGGGATGGGTGGCGGGGGAGGAGAGAAGCGTGGGGAGGAAGGGGAGGTGGCGGAGGATCCGGGAGGGGCAGGGGTGGGCGGCGGGGGGAGAGAGAGGCGTGGGGAGGAGGGTAGGAGGGGGCGGGGATCCGGGGAGGGGGGGGGAGGGGGGGGCGGGCGGGGGGGGGAGAGAGGCGTGGGGAGAAGGGGTAGGAGGGGCGGCGGAGGATCCGGGGGGGGGCCGGGGGAGGGCGGGGTGGGGGGGAGGGGGGAGGAGAGAGGCGGGGATCGGGATGGGCGCAGGGGGCGGAGGGGTTTATCCAGTGGTATTTATGGTAAATAACTTCAACTTTGAGTGGCATTAGCCCGTAGAATCTGTGAGAAGCTCGGCTATTGTAGCTACTCGGTCCCAGTACAATTGTGCCTTTCCAGATTTTCAGATTCTCAGTAGCTGGCTCAAAAGCTGGACTATTTGAAAGAGCTTTTAGCTACTAGAAATAACTAGCTTGCCTAAAATTCAAAACAAACAGGGTCTCGGTCATCTGTTTGTGAAGTTCTTTCCTTCGTTCTTTCATTTTGAGCCTTCAGTTTATGCTGTACGGAAAGTCGGAACTGTCGGCAGTATGGTTGTGGCCCTCGAAACAAAGCCCAACAAATTGGACCGTCGATGGACCGGGAGTTAGTTCGAGCCCGTGGTTGGAGCCGACCCTAATAAGTCGGCCCAGGCCGTGGCGTGCAAGTTCCTGCCGAGTTCGGACGTCCCAACTTCCGAGAGGAGCTCAGCTGGTTGGAGTCATCGTGCGTCTTTGTATTAGGACGGAAAACGAACAAAGTTTTTGAGTACAACACAGTGCAACGGCACATACATAGTGCAACGGCACATACGTAAGACCATATACAATAATATAATGTTGGTTATCTATAAATTTTATCATATAGAATACGAGATAATATAGATGAGAGAAAGAACATAGAAAATTAGACCGTCTTTTATATAGTAGTCGGTTGTAACATGAGAAACAAAATATATTGTATACAGAGAAATTGTCTGTATAAACATATAAAAATATAATCTATTATAAAAAATATAAGTATTATCTATAGATGGTACGAGAGATATGTAAGTAACAGGCAGCTGTATCATTATAACGACCTATGTTGTAACAGGAAGATTTTTTTAGAAAATAATCCATATTTTATTCGAAATAATAGAAATATACATGCGCGAACATTTTTTATAGGAATGGGCTCCAGTCGACGAACCGTTGGGCGACTGAAATCTATCGCCCAATGACCGCGCAACACACAAGCAATCCGTTAGCCGTTGGGTGAAATAATTGCAGTCACCGAACCATCGGGCGACTGCCTCCAATCGCCCATCGGTTAGGCGATTGCAGTTCCAGTCGACCGCGCGGTGAATTAACAAAGGGGAAATAAGAGAAGAGAAGAGTAGAGGAGAGGAGAGGAGAGGAGAGAGAGGAATGAGAGATTTCGTGATTTTTGTGAGGTAAATATTTTTGTATGTTGTAATTCTTTTTTTGTATATGAAGTAGATAATTTATTTAACGTTAGTATCCGTAGAAAATTGTAGATGTAGAAAAAAACAATACAACTTTGGTATACAAAATTTAGTCAATATAGTTATAGAAAATTAGCAGTCGTATTAACCTGTAGTTGTACAAAATTTAGTGAACATAGTTATAGAAAATTAGTATTCATAGTAAATTAGCATGCGTATAAAATTATAGTAGTAGAAAATTTAGTCAATGTTATATAGAAATTAAGCCTCCACAGAAATTTGTAGTTATTTCAATTTCAATCAATATTTTTGTAAGAATTTAATAATTTGTTTTGTAGAAAGTAATTCTATGTAACATTTATGATTAATTACAAATGAATGTAATGTCATTAGTACATTAAAAAAATCATTTGTACCGTTATAATTGATAAATTGGCATTTAAATCAATATGTCATATAAATTATTGAAACCCATTAGAAATTATTTGTGGTAGGAGAGAGCTCGAGTAGCGAGATAAGAGCGGCGTCAATGCGCGGTATGCCAATAGGGAGTTAATGCTATGAGGGTAATGTAGTTGGTTACGATAGGCGAACAATCGTTGAAATGTAAATTATAGTACATCAGTACTTCCGTAATGTGCGATGCTATTTGACTAGTTGTAAAATTGAAAATATATGCAGATAAACATCAGTAATGCCGATATCCACTATATTGAAAGTGTATTATGGTGTTGGCACCGTTCGTGAAGGTCCGGACAATGTTGACTTGAATGGAACGGTAAAAGTTCCTGCGAGATTCGGGAGGATGAGCGCCATGAGGACAAGAAAACCGAGTGTATACATCGAGAGACGAAAGCTCATCTCGATGTGTGCACATACAGGGAACGCGAGGCTCTCAAGAGGGAGTGCGAGAAAAAGAGGGAAATGACGGCCCAAGGCAAAAGAGGTCGCCGAGGAGTTAACGCTGAGCTCGCAAGGAAAGAAAAATGGCCCCGGTCCAAGCAATAGGTCGGGCTTTCTCGCACTAACTACTCCCTTAAAGGTCGAATTTAGTTCCATTCCAAAAAGGCACATATATATCGTAGGAGTAGTTCGATTTGTTATATCGTATATGATGCTTTTTGTTACGTATGTAATCAAATCTCATGCGCCGTGTTACTTCTAACTGTATTATGAAGTCTATTTTAATTCGGATAAGGATATTTCCTTGTCTTTTCGCATTCAATTATTCCCGTAGCAAGTCATCCAACAATATTAACAAACCAGTTCTCCTCCGTGTATGAATTCCCGGTTACATCACAATATCACTTACATTTGTACTTACCGATCATTGTTATTTTAATTATTCTTAAAAAATTTCACAAAATTTCTTGCACTATAACAACGTACAACGATCGCAAACTCTTATTGCGAATCCAACAGATTGTCTACCATTCATAATCTATGAAAAATCACAAATGGATTAATTCACACTACCTCTAGGAATGGCTTGTTTACAATTGCTGCACAACCGAGTGACTATAATTGTAGTCGTCCAGTCGCTGAAACACTGGGCGACTGGAACCTATCACCCAACGTCCCATAGACAGTTTGTGTGTCGTGCGGCCTTTGGGCGATAGGTTCCAGTTGCCCAACGGTTTGACGACTAGAGCCTATTTCTGTAAAAAATATTCGTGTGGGTTCGTTACTGTTATTTCGAATAAAATATAGATTACATTTACAAAAAATTCGTAATAGGAAGGCATCGGAGACAATTAGTTCACGTACAAAAACAGTTGGCACGCACAACTCAAAGACACGGTTGTGATCTAGACATCGATCCGCCGCCTCTAGTGGAGTACTGCTAGTGGTTGAGTGCACACATACTCCACCCACTTCAATTTACAGCCTGCTTAGTTGAGCTGAAAAAAAGATGGCTTATAGTTGAAATTACACTGTAACTGGTTGAAATTGTACTGTAACTGATGGTGGGTTATTTGACGTAATTAAATTTAAAAAAATAGAAAAATAAAAAAACAGATTAACCCATCATGGATAATACAAACGAATAAAAAAAGAATCGGTACAAAAATTCAAAAAAGCTAAAAAGTTAAAAAAAATAAAATTTAAAAATTATAAAAATAAATTAAAAATCAGAACTTCAAACCGAAATTTGTGGAACTTAATTAAGTAAATCACCTGCGTCGCTGGTCAAATCAATCGAACTGAGGGTCCTTTTGGTTGATTTGGTCGTGGGGAAAAAGCACGTGTAATTTGTGAGTCGTGAGAAAGCTGTGAGGTAAGTGGTGTAGAAAAATTGAAAGCTGTTTGGTTAAACAAGTATAAAATATACTTTTTTGTCTTTATCTCTTTTAAAACAACTATGAAAGAGTTTTATTCAATCCATTTCCAAAAGCAGAAAGCCAAAAGCCAAAAGCAGAGTCAAAACAGCTTTCAAAAATATACTACGGAAAAACAGCTATTTTTGAAAAAGCTGCTTCCAAAAGCAACCCCTTTGGTTGGACTTTTGACTTTTAGGGCCAAAAGTCGAAGCCAAAAGCCCAATCAAAAGGACCCTGAATCGTTACAGAATTTCAGAACGGTCCAGAAGACTTGAGTGCTAGTTGTAGTCAGCTTGCGTGCCGAACAACTCGGATCGCCGATCGACGAGCATGTTTTCCTTTCCCTTCCTTTGAAGCCTCGCCTCGATGGAAGTTCCTTGCACGGCCGTCGGCCGCCATGTGCCCATGCAGGCATAATGCCTTGGACACCTCCGTGAGGTACACACGAACATGTCGCATGCACGCACACGCTCGACGCCTGAGACCTTGGATGTAGCTCAATGTTTCCGTAATTTCATGCAGAACCCGATTTGTTCATATTTATTACATCTGTTACTAGGACTTAAAATTTTCACTAGAATCTGTAATATACCTAGTTTGATTGTACGGAGGAATCGATGTTTCACTCTTTCGCTTATTTTCCACCACGCCTGAACCTTGTTGCTCGTCACACGTACAAAAAGATATTTTATTTTTTCTAAAGAGATATTGGATCCCAGGGCGAGATCAAGCTGGTGGTGCAACGCGCGCGCCGGTGGCCGTAGCAACGCAGCGGATGGGATGATTGGCCACCTGGGGACAGGGAGAGGGTGATGCCGATAAGCAAACGGCGAGACCGACCGCGGCCCCGCGGAGATGAGGTTGCTTGAACGTGTGGCCATCTCGTTGCTTGCTTGCGTCTGCCCCGGAACTAGATTTTTATTTTTTTGGGGACTGTTTTTCACGGCTTCTAAAAATAATTTTTAGCTTTTGTTATAGTATCTAACTTTTAAATGAATTATTTTCTTAAAACATGATCTACAAATTAATTATAGTACACGTTAAAAGTCTAACATCTGTATCAATCAAAATTACAAACGAGTATCTCTCTCTCTCCGTCAAAATTCTATCAGAAAACATGTCTCTCTATCAAAATCAAAATTCAAAAATTTTGATAAAAAACTATAAACCACACCAAAAAAACATACCCTTTATTTCCTCACGCCTTCCAGCGTTCTCTCGCGTCTCGCAGTGATCCAAATTCCAAACATGATTGCCTTGCACCCCCCTCCCTCCCTGTACTATTGCTACTTTTGCTGAAACTACCGTCACATTCTGGAATATATTTTAACATGCCGTGCCGCTGCAAGGATGCCAGATTTACAGCCGCTCAGTACAGCTAAGAAAGTGTCAAACAACTAAAATTATATTATAACAAATTAAAATTACACTGTAACTGATAATGTCTTATTTGACATAATTAAATTTAAAAAAATTTAAATAAAAAAACAGATTAGCCAATCACAGACAATGCAAACGAACACGAAAAACCGACAAAAAGTCACAAAAAGACGAAATTTAAAAATAGTAAAAAATAAACAAGAATTTAGAAGCTCAAGCTAAAATGAACGAAACCTAGGCCTAGTTTGGAAACATCGGAAAATTCTCAATTTCTACGTGAATTAAACTGTTTGTTGAGACCCTTAGGGTATGTTTGATTCGCCACCTAGTGTGGCAAAATGTGGCAAGCGGGCTCCAAGGCTAAAAAACTGTGGCACACCAAAATTTATCACAAACAATGAAGTAACTATCACAAAAAGTTTAGAACAGTTTGGCAAAGTGTGGTAGTGAGCCAAACATGTGCTTTGCTTCTTTCTTATTGTAGCGTTGTGAGGAAGTTAATTTGGTACTAGGTTTATAAAGTTGAGTCATAGCCCACCCATTTTGGCTAAAAAAAGTGGCTTATGACTGTAATTGTATTGTAGATGGCTGAAACTATACTGTAGCTGATGATGGTTTATTTGACATAATTAAATTTTAAAAAAATTAAAAATACAGATTAGTCAATCATGGTTAATGCAAACGAATACAGAAAAAAACCAGCAAAAAGTTAAAAAATACAAAAAATTGAATTTAGAAATAATAAAAAATAAATCAAGAACCCGAAGTTTAAGTCGAAATAAGCGAAGCCTCGTGTTGATACCAAGTGGCAACTGAAGGGTAGTTTGGTCTGCCAAATGTTTGTGTACTCTATCATTGGTCCATCCATCCTAGATAAGTGAGCCATCCGTAGTTAAGGACTGATTGCTAATTTGCCAGCGCTCGTAATTATTTCTTGTTTCATTTGTGGCGAGACGTTTTCTTGAGATCGTTCCACGTAATTGAATGAATTGAAGGGGCTACCTGGCTTCTGAGTAAACCCTAAGGCCTTGTTTGGCTGCCAGGGTAAACATTCCCAGGGAAGATAAAGCCTGGGAGGGATTTTTCTGTCATTCGGGATCCCTGTGGAATATAATCTCCATATAGAAAAATCCATGTCTTCGTTGGGTGAAATCAGAAAATCAGAGAAAAATAACTAAAAAAAAAGAAAAAATGGCATGGGCGTGCAACGCCGTGGCTAAGTGTGGTTGGGCTGGAGGAGTGGTGACGGCGCTCTTGTCAATTGTCATGGAGGAGTTGGAGCGGACGACCTGGGTGTTGGTCTTCCAAATGCACTTTCTACTAGAAGAAAAAGCGCGGCGCCACGCCGCGCTAGCTACCGTGTAGACCGAAATAAAAGAGCCAAAAATTCGCGAGATGGGGCATTTAAAAAAACCTGAGGACGGATGCGTAATTTAGGAGGAACAAAAGGGTTTTTCCGCAAAAAACAGGGACCTGGAAGGACCTGTACGTAAATAAATTAGGACTTGTACGTAAATAAACGAGGACCTATGCGCAATTTCGGAAACCGCGGGGGGCCATCCGCAAAAGTGCGAGGGCTAAAAACTACCGAGGACACGTTCGCGAGAAATAAGGACCTGACGTAATATCGAAAACCACAGGAAACGCCACACGCGATTGTCTGTGACCCGCCATGTGGCGTGGCGTGAGCGGAGGCTGCAGCGTTCCCCTGGTGTAATGGGGTTTTTTATTTATTCCAGGGAAGCTAGCCTCATGGTTTCCTGCCCTTGGGAATGGATTGGGATCCCAGCCGGGATTAGGCTTGCCAAACAAGGCCTAGAAGCGAGTTTATTTCATACCACTCACCCTATCTGCCACTGCATTATGAGCGTGCACAAATGAATCTAGCATTATATGCTTGAACTAAAGATTCTGAGATAAGAGCATTCCGTAAAGCAAATTAACACTCTTGATGTACTAAGATGATCATTCTTCCCTGTCTAGTGACGGGTTATTTAGTAGTAATATGAGATGAAAAATACAAATGAAGTCTGAAGAAAGTGACATAAAAGGGTAACAATCCACTGGACCTGAACGCAAATTCAAAATTGTCCGGGACTCTATTTACGAAGCAGTGCACGTTATTTACTCACTGGTAAAGTGCTGGGCACACGCCCCTCCTAAAATTAAGGAACAAATCCCACAAGAAAGCGAAGGAGAGAGAAAAAGAGCCCAAAGTCCGTATCTCCTACCGGCGACGCACGCCATGGCGGCCGCCGCCGCGGTCGTCCACCTCTCCGTTCACGGCCGCATCCTCCGATCGCCGGAAATCCCCGCCCCCACCTGCCACCGCCCCTCCCTCCTCCGCTGCCGCGCGTTCAAGCAGGAAACCGGCGGCGACGGCGAGGAGCCGTCGCCGTCGCCGCCACCGCCCGAGGCGCGGAGGCGCAGGAAGGGACCGCTCTACAAGCTGAAGGCGGCGATACAGGTGCTCGCGGGGTCCCGGTCGGCGGCGGCGGAGGCGTATGGGGGGCAGTACCAGCGCGCCGTCGAGAAGGCCGAGGAGATCTTCTTCTCGGTGAGCTCCATTCGGGAACCCTCAAGCCCCGGCTCATGCAGTGTCTACGCAACAGGGTCGATTTTTTCATTTCACGTGTGATCTGATGCTTGGTTTACTATTCCTAGTACTACCTTAAGCATGGGCAACTTCACTAGCACTATCTTAAGCATGGGCAAGTAATGGGCAGGCATCGTAGTTAAGCTGCATATGAGAATAGGCCCGTCAGATGCTGGCTGCTTCTTCGGGAGTTACGATCTGTTGCACTATTAGCGGCACCGATCGATGTGTTCTAAACTGATCAGCTTGTTCTGAATGCAGGAATCTAGGCATGTGCTATTATAAAGTTGTGTAGTGTCGATTCTCCAGTATGGTTACGTGCTGGAGAGCCTGTGCTGAAGTTTACCGTGGGCCTGTGGCTAGGGGTGAAAACGGATCGATAGTTTTCGACCGATTCAGATGAAAACGAATACGGATTGTGTCGGATCAGATTTTCTTCGGATAATTCTCGGATCGGAAACAAATACGGATTTTTTGTCGGAAACGAATACGAATACAGTAGGCGTGATATCCAGCGAATACGATACGGATACGAATTATCCGGATAATATGGAGTCAGATATCCGGATTTCAGCCTAACATTGCTTAGCCCAAGCTAGCCTCTCTCATATCTCCTACCACCAGCCCGCTAGCCCAACCAAGCCATAAGCCTCTATTACCATTAGGCATTAGGTTCCTTAGTCATATTAAATTACAAACACCACTAGCAAATATTTATGTTTATTAAAAATAAATTTAGTATTATCGGTAGATTAAAATTTGTACCAATTAAATTGATGTACTGCCATTTAAATCATTCTGATGTAAATTTAAATTCTTAATTAATTTATTAGGCACATGTAAATAGTAGAAATCCATTAAGAATTGTTTAGGATTTTAGAAAAAATTAATTGCCATTTGAAGATTTAAAATCTGTACAATGGTATGACTATTGTGGATAAAAATACTTATGCTTGTTTAGATTTCATTAATGTTTTAACAAGATAAACTATTTAAACATTTTTGTTGATTTTGGTTGTATAGTTTAATGGGTTTTCATGTTCCGATAAATATTCATAACCGTATTCGTTTTGATTCGTATTCGCTCCGTATCTATATTCGATATTATTCGTATTTGTATTCGTATTCGAGGTATCTGTATTCGTATCCGCATCCGAGAAAACATATAAAAACAAATATGGTAGAGCCATTATCCATCCGTATTCGATCCGTTTGCATCCCTACCTGTGGCAAAATTACTCAGATGGGGGGTGCCTTTGCAGGCAAGGGTTTCATTTTCTGGGGGTGGGAGTGGGGGATGGTTTCGCATTGTCTGTTAATTGAAACTTTGTTATACTAGAAATCCTCAAAAGGCCAATTGGTAAATAGAAATTCAGGATAAAATCTACTTTATCCCTCACATGTATGTGCCTTGCTGCTCCGTTTGTTTATGCCAAAACTTTTCTTCTGCCATTTTATGGGCTGCAGGTGTACTGGTTTGATTTAGCACCCAACCATGTAGGCCTGCTTGACAGCTCAAGTGTATTTCTTCCTAGCTCTGTTATGACTCTATAGTTACGACTGTAGATAAAATGTCCAGTATCTGTTGATTCTAACCTAAACACCTCTGCAGTATTTACTTGTGGCAAGCCTGAACAAAAGGTTTGTTTAGTAGATGTTGCTATTTAGAGCGACTGCATTGCCCCTACTCATACACTACTTTTGTTCTTTTTTACTTGTCGTTTTGTACATTGACATGGTCTCCAAAACACAACTTTGACAATTACTTTTTCTAATTATATGTTAGTAAAAAGTATTAAAAATATAATGATATGAAAGTATTTTTATAACAATTCTAGTGATATCATTTTCACGTGAAGAATCCAAGTACTTTTATGCATATTTGTGGTCAAAATTTGAAAAGGTTGACTGAACGCATTCTAAAACAACATCTAAAAAAGAACGGAGGGAGTATTAGTCAGTGAAGTTATCATGTGGTTTAGATTTACACTGGACCATATTGATTGTGTCATATTGCTTATCAATAGTAGGGATCACATATTTTTACCCCTTTTCTGAAACAGTTCACATATTTTTTTACTCCTTTTCTGAAAAATAGTTGGTCTATATTTACTGATTTCCTTCTCCTTTTCAGGTTGCTACTCAGCTAGGCAGATATGTTGTCACTATGATGAGCACTGGTGTTGTACTTGCAGTTGGATTTCAGTTATCGGGTCAGTCATATACTCATGTATAATTTATTGCATTGTCTTTGCATTCTTCTTTTCTCTTTGTTTCATATAGATCCTTCTTAGAGTTTCAGTTAATAATCTAGCTACCTTTGTACTTAGGTGGAGACAGCCAAATGAATACACTAATTTGGTATAGCTGGCTTGGCGGAGTAATTATTGGCACAATGATAGGTGCAAACAGTGTCCTAGAGGAACACTGCAAAGCTGGACCTCGCAATGTTGTCATAACTGGAAGGTATCTCATTTTACATTCTTATTTTGACATGCCGTGCGCGCACGCGCACGTGTGTGTGTGTTATATAGAGCAAAAGAAACATTCAGAGCTAATGAATTTTCTCCTAGATAGGAAATGTTTTTTCACCTTCAATCATTCTCTTTGTACATATAGCATGAGTAGAGTATAGCAGTCTTGAAGTATGTCTTTGTTAGGGCATAAAGGAGATTATGAGGTGCGGTTATATTAATACAACCCTCTAAAGAAGTTGCCTTGTAAACATGTTGAAATAAAAATCGATTGTGGTTGTTTCATGGATCCAATTCCTCATTGGTTGCATCCATTGGGAGCTGGTTTCTTATTTGTCATGGCCTAGGATCCCGACGATGCACGCAGTAGACTCGTGAACAATACCGTGGGGTACTGCAGCGTCGGATGAACAGTAACCGCATGGTACTGTAGAACGTACATCGCGTGAACAGTAGCCACGGTGCCATATGGTTGTTATTTATTTAGTTTCCTTATTATTTAGGTTTGTTTCCTTTTAGATTATTTCTATATATTAGAGATAAGTTTTCTATTATTATGTATTAGTTTCTTAATATAGAGATAGATTGTTTAGAGATTAAGTTTAGCCATCCCTACAAAAGGGACATCATTGTATCGTTATCAGTAAGCAAAGAAATAAACAAAGTTCTCTAGTCTTCCTCTCTTCTTCAATAGGCCTCAGAGTCTTGGTGGCGGCATGGCCGGCCGATCAGGGCGAGTGCCCCACCCTCAGTCCTTGGACCTATACCTAACCACCAACCATATCATTATTGTTATCCATGTTTTGCAATCAATGTTGACCATGTATCTTGATTTTGGCAGCACAAGAGGGTTAGGGAAAGCACTTGCTCGGGAGTTTCTTCTTTCAGGAGATCGTGTTGTAGTTGCATCCCGCAGGTGGTAGTCATCGACATAACTCTCAATATTTATTCTTGTTGCATAGATTTCCTTGAGCTTCTAGTTCAATGCTTTTTCTTGGTTTTAAATATCGTCTTTTCTGAAGGCAGCCCTGAATCAGTTCTTCAGACCATCAACGAACTTGAAGAGAGCATACAGGAGGGCTTGTCAGTTGCCAAAAAGAAACAAAGAGAAACTTTGTTACATGCCAAGGTTGTTGGTACATCTTGCGATGTTTGTAAACCAGAAGATGTGAAAAGCTGGTGAATTTTGCTCTTGATGAGCTTGGTTCAATTGACATTTGGGTAAGTTATTCTTTACATATGGATCACTTTTAGGCTTTTAGCATCTGTTGTGCATTTCACCTGAATAGTTACTCAGTTGGATTGAGCAGACAAAATTTGCCTAGTTATACCCTTTCATTTTGTTCTGCATGGTTGCATTGTAGCATGTACTAAATATGCCCTATTTCTTCTGATGCTATCTACAGATAAATAATGCTGGCACAAACAAAGGTTTTAGGCCACTGGTAAATTTTTCAGATGATGATATTACCAAGGTTTGTTTGTTGATATCTTCTACTGCTCGTGTTGTTTCCTTTTAATAACAGGGTTGGTATAGCTAGATTGATCGTGCAACCTGGTTTAACTATTCCATCTTATTTTTCTTTTTATGTAGCTTAAACTAATTTATTCTTGTTTCATTTACAGATTGTCTCGACAAACCTAGTTGGCTCTTTACTGTGCACCAGAGAAGCCATGAATGTCATGCAATACCAAGAGAAGGGAGGCAACATATTCAACATGGATGGAGCAGGCTCAGGAGGATCAAGCACACCATTGACAGCTGTGTAAGCACCTCATTTTTTAATACTCTGCTACCTCTCCAACACTTATATTGGAGAAGCATATTGTGTCCTGCTTTTCTTGTTGGCTAAAACATGAGAATACATTGTATTGGATGCTGTTACTTGTGCTGTGAAGCTAAATCTGATGCTGCTTTGTAAATTTGTAGTTATGGTTCAACTAAATGTGGGCTTAGGCAGTTCCAAGCATCACTTCTGAAGGAAAGCAGAAGATCAAAAGTTGGAGTACACACTGCCTCGCCTGGAATGGTCCTTACAGACCTTCTTTTAAGGTAACATCTGAAGTTACTTGACTTATTCAGATGCCATGATTTGACTGTTAAGTTCATTCTGAACTCTCTGTATGTTGATAGTTTAATGCAAACTTATACTGCATTGGGCATGGTCAAGTGTTCATGATTTCCAAACCACAGCATTCTGTGTAATAAATAGTAAAACAAGATTTGACTCAAACGTATAGCAAAACAAGGTCAGCTTTCGGTACGATCTTGCCAATTTCTTATTTATTTCTCCCCCTTTTTTGCTAGGATTGGCAGTGTGACAACTATTTTATCTAGAATCAGGACCAGAGTACTTGCATTTTGGTTGTCATTACTACTTTTCTAGTTCCTATTTGCTATTCATTGTAATTGGTCCTGAATTGGTTGGAAGATTGTTAATAAGAAACTTGGCAGCCTGCCACTTGGCCAGGAATTAGCACCTTTTCCCCAGCCACTGTCTGAGAAAAGTCAATAAAATCGTTTTTACTTTGTTTTCTACTTTCCCTTCCAAATAATATGATGAACATTGTGCTTACATTAAAAATTAATGTGGAGTTCAACCAAATTGGTGGATATTGCTCGTAACTTGGGGTAAGTCAGTGGAACTTGTCCTATTCTGTAGTCCCTATATGTTTTTTCTCCAAATGCCAAGCTAGGCTGCGTTCCTGTTATTGGCAGTAACTGATGGATTACCTCTGGTATTAGGAATCTTGGTGAGTTGGTGGAAGGTTTGGGAATAAATACAACTGGCTTGTGCTTGACTACTTGTTCACAGATGTGTACTTATACAATATTGTTGCTGTTCTAGTTCGGATTTCTACGGTCAGGCTCATAAAATTGTGGGTATTGGGTAGGTGAATCATGCTTGTTGCAAGGAGTCTTTTAGTCCCTTCAGTTGCTGTGTTTTTGTAATCGATATTAAACTAGATAGATGCATAAGCCCAGTAATGTGGCAGGTGGTCTGCTTGAGCTTACTACAGTGATGGCATTGTCCAAAGGTCAAGAAGTTTCTGAATTGTAGAATCACCTGATGTGTGTTACTAGGAGCATGATTCTTGGTTGTTTCACGTGAAAGACTCCATGGCAAGTATATCAGCGAAATTACAACAGAGTATGGGGATTGAATTGAGCAATTACCAAACTATACATAATCTTTCAGTCATTTGAAAAGCATGAATGCTAGGGAACTTACTAAGTAAATTGGGCATTTGGGATTAACGACAAAATATATGACATGGTTAGCTTGAGTACATAAATCCAACAATAGAGTTTATGATTGTGGCATCAAGAAAAACGAAACCAATAGCAGAGAAGAGAGAAGAAAGTACGCATCAGAAAGCTTCAAATTTCACCATTAGATCTGCAATCTTGCTCGGTTGTTCCTAGCTCCTGCCTTAAACCCTGTGAGATGAAGTTTCCCTTGGCTCTTTTCTCTGGTAGGATGCATTGTTTCCTTAATGCCATGCTGCATTAGTCATGGGGTGAAACTTGAAAATAATTCATGGGAAGAAACTCATTGATCTTCGTATTATTATGTCATTTTCTTCTGTTTGCCCACGGAAATTTGGTCACTAAGGTTCTTTGGATTAGTCTTTGGAACAGTTTGTCATTTGTGTTATCATCCCCAAAAGAAAAAGAAATCAATGTCATTGTAAACTCTGTGTGTGACAACAGCTGATCAAAAGAATCATAATTGTACTTGGGTGCATCCTCTGTTACCTTGTGAGTCCAATTCAAAGTTGACTGTAGAGTGTAGATGTTACCTTAGCACAAATTTCATAGTTTTTTTTTCTCGAATACGCAGGAGAGCTGCATATCATTTCATTAAGAAGAAAAAAGGAAAAACAAAGGGGAAGGAATCCCCACACACACACTCACCCCAGGACACACACACAACAGCCTTAGCAAAAAACTAAAAAACCCCAACGACCCATCTAAGACGGCTATGCCTTAGCAAGCAACTCCTGAAGACCTTTTGCACCTGCTGTGCACCACAAAATGCATTCATCAGTGATAGTCTGCAGCAAGGCAGAGATGCTTGGGCTGGTGCCATTAAAGACACAATCATTTCGGTGCTTCCAGATTTCCCAAGAGACAAGGATGATCAGGCTATTGATCCCTTTTCGACAGCCTTTTGGTACACCCTTCACAGCTTGGCACCACCAGCTTGAGAACTTTGAGGTTGGCTGAGGAGCAATTGAGGCCAGGCCGAGCTTCTGAAGGATTATAAACCAAACCTGACGGGTAAAGACGCAGGAGACTAACAAGTGTTGTACAGCTTCATTTTCTTGGTCACAAAGGGGGCAAGCAACAGGGTGTGGGATTTCATAGTAGTTAGGTGCTATAGAATAAGCTACTTTATAGTTTCTGTATAAAAATAATTAATTTGTGAGATATCTTAGAGCTATAAGGCTCACAATGGAGAGATCAAACATGGCCATTTTTACTGGCCATGCTATATAGATAAAGTAAAATGTGCTAGTCTTCCATATTATCTGACTGGCCCTTCGTTGTCGCATGCCTAAATGTACAAAATACTGTTGCTAACTAGTCCTATTCTTTGCAGCGGTTCATCTCTCAGAAATAAACAGATGTTCAATTTAATATGCGAGCTTCCAGAAACAGTAGCAAGGACATTGGTTCCAAGGATGCGAGTTGTAAAAGGAAGTGGAAAGGCGATCAACTACTTGACACCACCAAGAATCTTGCTTGCCTTGGTTACTGCATGGGTTCGCCGAGGTCGATGGTTTGATGAAGAGGTACACTGCTTCTCTCTGTAAATAGTATTTATTTATTTATCTTTACCTCTTTTATTTCAGTAACATCAGTAAATGAACATTATGCTGCATTCCAGCCGAAGCCCATTTACGAATGGAATTATTTCTTTTATTACCATGCATCCCTTTACATACTCGTAATATTGGAACTCGGAACATTATGCTTCTCTAATATACTTTTCTAGAGAAAGAGCATCAAGCTTTTCTAGTGTCGTGCTAAATGTCTGGGTCGCTCTTTGTTGCATATAAAGAATACTGAGTACGTCACTTGACTATCCGAATTATGCGTGTGGGGTCCTATTGTAGACATAATAAATAATAATTATTCCTTCTAATACCGGACCAATTAGGTGGTGTCAGATAATAAAGAAGCTTTAGACAAATGTCCAGTTTTGTCAGGAGCCATAGAACTGGTCCTTGATGGTTTAATTTCCAGGTTCATAATAACCGGCTCAGTCCATCACCCTTATTGCTATTTTAGTATTCAGTTTGGTCAGATATCTCCAGGATGGCTGTAGACTGGTCCATGGCTTGCTCCAATCACCAGGTTCACAATGTCTAGCTCGGTCCATCAGTCTCAATGCTATTCTGTGTACTTCATGTTAAATATGACGTAATTAATTCTCACATGTATTGCTGGATCTCAGTTTCCACATGACAACTTGCTATATGTAACTGCGCAGGACCATGGTTTTAGAAGGGAATTGTGCCAATATTGCTTGCCCACTATGCCATTTTGGGTTTGAACATGGACGACAATAATACACTGTTTATGCTGCATATATCGCATGGGTATATTGGCTGTGAACTAAAATGTGTGACTATGATTTGAGAAAAATCATTTGGAATTTGGTATTCAAAATCTTCACTATTAGATTGACCAATATGAATAAAAACACTGAACATACATAATTTTCCCCAGAACACTCATGCATGTGAAATTGGATTGTATTTGCATGTATGCAGTATGCTGGTTGTCCAATGCAAGGTAGCAATTGGCAATGCTCCAATCATTCTAAGCATGAGGTTGAAAAACTATGTGATTATGCGATTGTACATGAAAGACCAGTGCAGCAACCGACTTTGTGCATGTATTTCACAATGCTTTCAATTCTGTTGGATTTTTTTTCATGCGGATGTGTGATCGATCATTTACCCATTGCAGGGGAGAGCAGTATATGCAGCTGAGGCTGATAGAATTCGCAATTGGGCTGAAAGTCGAGCACGGTTCTCTTTCACAGATGCCATGGAGATGTACACGGAGAACACATGGGTTTCTGTATTCTCTCTCTCCGTTGTCTGCGCATTCATAATTCTTTCCAGCTCAGGTGGACCTCTTCCAGGCACATGATCCGCAGTCCCCAAACTAGACGGTCACACTCCATTTTTTTCACTACAGTCATTCTATTATCTAGTGACATGACACGACACTTATAAGGGGGGAAGGTGAACCACACACGTACATAACTACAAACGCTCAAGAGAGATCAGCATCGGCTGCCTCACCATTTAAGGCCAAGCTAACAATGTGCTCAGAAAAAGGCTAAATAACATTTGTTATGTGGGCATTCCACTGTAAGCTGTGACTTGTAAGAACACGTATCTGAAGTAAACTGAGCACGGACAGAGTCGACGGACGTTCTTACCTCTTGTGCTTGCATGTAGTAATGATCCTTGTAAGGCGTAACTTTCCGATGTCGTTTGTACCCTTCAATACAGTATAGCAAACATGATATAGAACTCAAAAGAATTGAAGTAGCATGTACCGTATATGGTCATATATTTGTTTTGCATCACAGGAACCCTCAGAGTTGTTAAAAGCAAGTCAGCTGTTCGTTTCGTGGAAGTGAGTTTTCTGGTCAATCGAGTGTCTAAAGTTCAGGATATGTGTATCCCTTTGTCTTTTAGATTACCGGTATAAAGACAAAAGATGTATAGAGGCAAGCTGGCAGTGAAATGGATCTTGTAGAGAGCAAGTCTTCCACTCGTTTCTGGATTGGAAAACCAAAGGCCCTGTTCTTTTCAGCTTCTAAAAGCTGTTTTTTGATTTTTCTACAGTAACTAGCTTTTAAACAAAGTATTTTTTAAGATATAGTCTACTAGTTAATTATAGTATATACTTTACTGACTTTATTTATATTGGTAAAACCACACGTGAGTTTTTGTTATTCTTTAATCTTTCATATAAATAGCCTAAAAGACATAAGTCGTAGCTAAAATTTACAAGATGCAGCAAAAAAGAAGAGGCCTAAAACTTCACCTCGTACCACTTAGGCACAGCAATAGAGAATGCATATGCATGCGCCGCCAAAGTGGAGTACGGATGCATACTGCATAGCTGGTGCATGCGTCGGCAACATTCCTGAACGAAAAGGAGAACCGAGGCCTTCTTTCCAAGTGCTGGTAACAGCAGGCACACTGAAGCTGGATGTCAATTTCTTTCCTTTTTCTGAGCACTCTCAAATTCCATTAGTAGGAGCTGCTTGGAAGCTTCCTACTTCGCATGCTCCAAGCCCACTGATTTGCACCATAATCCCATAGTTCCCATTCCATGTGGCCCCTCCTCAATCCTCCATAGCAGTGACAGCACTAACAACAGATAGACACCACACCAAAAAAAATCTACATCAATCTTGTCCCATATGCATTCACATTGTTTCGACAAACTTCCAACCTAAACAAGTAAACCTACGCACAAAACAGATGGCAATATATATATATATATATATATTAAAAAAGAAGTCGCATTTGCCAGAGCTGTGACCTCACTAATTTGCGGTTGGTATGCTTGGATCCAACTACGCGAGAGTTGACTCAGCCCGACCGGTGATTTTGACATATGCTTTGCTTCTTGGACCGTGATTGCAGCTTGCTACTAGCAGCCACCGTCGCTCTGTTTTTTCTGTTTTGATAAGCTTAGCCCTTTTCGGCTTCAACATTGCCATCATGTACATGCCACTACTTGCGATATAAGGAAAGAAAGATCCAGGCCTAGTCGCTGTTCGCTTTGGATTCAATAAACCGTTTTTCTATATATAGTAAATAATTTTTTATAATACTTAGTTTTTAAACGGAGTAATTTTTTAAGGTGGAATCTACTAGTCGATTGTAGTATACATTATAGTGACTTTATTTATATCAACCAAAATCGCATGCGAATTTATCGCTTCATTTATATCAACCAAAATCACATACAAATTTATCTCTTTATAAGTTATTACTATTTATAAATCAAAGCTATCAACAAAAAATATATATATAAACGTCTCTTTATCTTGAGCAGTGGCTGTTGAGGCACAGGTCAATGTTTTTGTCTTTGGAGGCGACCAAACAATAGGGCACGCCAGCATGTGAGTGCTCCCAAGATTGCACTCAACCGCTCGGTCCACCTCTGTTGGAGGCCTGTTCTTTTGTGGAGAGCTTTACAGCAGGAGTGAAGGGGAAAATTATTGGAGGATGATGTGCCTGTCTGTCCTAACCTGATGAACCTATCACACCGTCAGTCCGTACTCACTGTCGATCGAACCCTACAACAGTACAACTATTATTGTAGCTGTTTCTTTCTCTAAAATGTTCAAGATAATAATATTCTTGAGCTTTATCAAACTGGTAAGTTTGCCACTAAGTTGAATTTAACGGACAAACCCATTCAAAATCTCAGGCTACTAGAGAAAGACGGATGCTGCACTAACAGAAACTTTCATAAGGAGGTTAGGTTAATTAGTTCTATTATCTGGTGGCAACCTAGGTCCAGTGCGTCGTCACTGCACCATATCTTAGTGGTGGCTATCGCGAGGTTCAGCTTTCGAAGGTTTATCCTGAGCCGCGCTAGGGCTTTGGCCGAAAGCAACGCATGAGAATATACGCAGGCCAGGAGGGCATATAATACAACCGGCTGAGATTACCGTAGCACCTCACATATTAATATGAGATACTACTATAGAGCGTTATCATCAAAGTAAAGAATACTATTATCAGCGTTGTGTCTGACTATTCTCGTATAACTAGGTATATAGTAGTAATCGCCAGTACCATTATCATAACTTGCTAAATAACAATTATCCCTATCAACAAGATAACAATTATCTGGTTTGGGGTCATCCACATATAGGGGAGATTATCACTCACCTGGTAACGTATGGGGGGCCGTACACTCTTGTTACTCAGGATATTACACCCTGTTAGCGGTTATACAGTCGAGGACAGTGACGTGCCTGACTATTTTCATATAACCGGGTATGTGGGAAGTGATCGCCGATGTCATTGTCATAACTTGCTAAATAAATATTACCTTTTATTCCATTGATCCTGTCACCTCTATCTCTGACATTTATTAGTGTTTTCGGTAACCTGATTTTATTGCAATTAACTTGTGTCAATTACTTACTTACATTGCTTGTCCTTTACATATCTTACTTGCATTATTTGTCCTTTACTTATCGTGTTGCGATCGTTGTTGGGTATTTGCTGAGATTTTCAAATCTCATGCTTGCTCTTTTTATTCTCAGTTAAAAGGCGGTCGAGTGATAGCTACATTCATGGGTGGGAGGGTGGGAGCACTCGAGTTTTCAAGACCATACCTTGCCACTATTTTTGTCATTTTATTTATTCTTCATTTGGTTTGAAGTAGATCGATCTCATATTTCAAATATTTATTTAAGATTTTGTTGGTTCTCTATTAAAATTTTAATTTCTTTGTGATTTTCAATGTTATTTTTATTTATTTTTTAATTTAACGATAATATTACATAGTAGTATCTCATATTGATATATAACGTGCTACAATTATAATGCTAAAAGCTTCTGGCCGCGTGATTGTGCGATGCGGCATGGCCACTGCCAATGCACTCTGATGCGCATCGGTGCGTGTGGGCATAACGAAAGCAATGGCACTATCAACCAACAGGATGGTGTACGAAACCTCTTTTCTTTTCAAATGTTGTAGAGTTTGTGTGCTGGCGCTTTGCCAAGTTTGATGTCATCTTTGATCTAAAAAGAGTTTGATTGAATCTTTTTTTCTTTTTGCGTGGCTACATGGAGGTTTAAGAACCTAGCTCATTCTCTCTCTCTCTCTCTCTAAAAGAAGATGATCCTAACTCATATATTATTTTAGTCATCTTGACATGGATATATCCTCTGTCTTTTAGTGCCAATAGTATTGCCTTTATCTCCTAAAAATACATGTATATATTCTATGTTATTGAAAATCACTGGTCTAGAGCAAGACGGTCGAGGAATGTACTTCAACATCAAAATCAGGGGTGGAGCCACAAATGGGCTAAGCTCTAGGCTAGGCCTGCTCATCCTAGGTTAGTCTGTCTATACCTTCCAATTCTATCTACCAGTACATACTCCAAGGAAATTCCTAAATTAGTCAGGGTAAAAAAAAAAGAAAAAGATATAGTTGTCCATCTGGTCAATTGGCGTTAACGACTTAGATTAAAAAAAGTCAATACCAAGTATAATAAAAAAAACCAAAATTCAGAATAGAAAATAAAAGAAAATTATCAATTTGATTTCCATATGAATTCCAACGTAAAATCACTAAATAATTAAAATTTAGAATAAAAATGAAAGTTAACAATTGGATTTGTATGTGATCCGAATAAAAAAATTAACAATTTGATTTCCATATGAATTTCAAATTAAAATTACTAAATAAATAAAATTTATAATTTAAAAAAGAAAATTAACAATTGGATTTGTATGTGATTTCCAACCTAATTTATTTAGTGTGAAATTTCCAAAAATATGCAAATTCCAAACTGAAATAGTAAATAAAAGACTCCATGTCAACCATGCTAATCAGGGTCAAAAAGAAAAAATATCTACCCATCCATCTGGCAGACCTGATTTATAACAACTTAGATTAAAATAAAGAGTCAATGTCAAGTACAATAAAAAATAACTAAAAGTTAGAATATAAAATCAAATTATCAATTTGATTTATATACGTATTCCAAAATAAAATAACAAAATAGCTAAAACTTGGAATAAAAAAAGAAAATTAACAATTGCATTTTATGTGATTTCCAACATAATTTATTAAGTACAAAATTTTCAAAATATGAAAATTCCAAACTAAAATTGTACATAAAAAAGACTCCATGTCAAGGCAAATATTGTATATGCATTCAAAACTACAATTCCAAAATATTAAATTCATAGTCGTTGGATCTTAAAGTTAAAATTGAAATCAATTGTACTTTTTTACTCAATAAATGTTATTCTAAGTACTATTTTCATAATAAAAAGAATTTAAATATAATAATTATTTTTTCTGTTGGGATGGAGACCGAGTACTTTGTCTACGAAACTAGCTTGTGAAAATGCACGGATTGTCAGCTAGTTTTTCTAATTTCTCAAAGGGAATCTAATAGGCTTTTGGGCCTAGGCCCTGGGAGCCCATGGCCTATCTCTAAGAAGAATTGGTATAATTGTTTAATGGGATGGAGCCTTTAGTGGTCGAAGAAAATAATTTTTTCTCTCATTTTACCGGTGTGTGCGTGTTGGGAGGAGGGGGGTTCACATATAAAGGAAAATCGTAATTTTTTTGTTGATATATTACTGTGATGTGATTGTCATAGATTTGACAATTATAAAGATCATGGATAGGGAGCCATCAGAATTCACCTGTTGGGAGCATGGTTATCAGACTCAGACCGGCCCGATGGTTGGACCAGAAAAACCCGGACCCAAAAGCTACATCGGGCCGATCACACCCATAGGACCGCGAGTGCAGTTGACCCGGGAAAACCCAGTTGGCCCAATTGGGTTTTAAGTGACCCGGTTTTGACCGATTGGTTGGGTTTTGTTTGTGAGGCAAAAAAACCCCTCAAATTAAAGAACTTTTTGAAAGAAAAATGATGGGGATACTTGTCTTATGAGGGCTACTAGGGTTTAGTGGTTATTTGCCTACAAATTTGTTGGCTAGAACAATGTGTACAAAATTTTAGACTGTTGTGATTTCACCACATTTTTGCTTGATTTTATCTTATCGACTTATACATGACTTTATTGCTTAATGGTCATGGACCTCATGGTTGCTTCTATGAGCATCACTGGATATTTATTATTTGCCATTCACTTTCTTTAATTTCTATTGCTATTATTGCATTGTTGATTTTTTCTATTTTTTGAGATGTACATATTTATGAAAATTTAATTTAAAACAAATGCGGTCTGACCAGTGACCCAACGGTCCGACCACCAGGTTAGTAACCCGAGATCTCAGCCGGGTTGATGGCTAGTCCGGGTTTGATAACACTGGTTGGGAGATGAATTTTAGCTACCTGCAGTTTTCATATGCGTTGTTCTCTCATCTCTGCACCCAGTCCTACACGCTAAATTGTTCAAATAACATGGTCTTTCTAAAAGAACAAAATTAGTTAATGATTGCCAAATATTGCCAATCATTGCAAGGAAACATACAACTTGCTATAGGTGATGATGCTAGCAATGAGGTTAAGGCCCTGCTTCAACTAGCTTATAAGCCATGGCTTCTGGCTTTTTGTAACTGTAGTGACTGAAAATATACTGTAATAGCTATTAGCTTTTTCTGAATAATTAAATTTAAAAGTAGAATTTCTTGTTTCTGCGCATGCGTGTCTTGGATGAATGGAATGCATGCCTGTGGAAACTGTTCGATCAAAAGTAGTATCATTGCGAGCCGTCGGCGTGTGGCCAGACAAAAAAAATGACGCGGCCTCCTTTCCTTGTGGCATAGTGCGGCCAGACAAAAAAATGATGCGGCCTCCTTTTATTGTGGCATAGTGTGTATAGACGGAAATCGTATGTACATGCATATGGGGTGTAGCTATGATAGGTGAGTCCCAATGCATAGGCTGTGCCATTATCAATCTATAGGGACATGCACACAATGCTTGAAAAGCCAATTCAAAACACTCTCTCTCCTTTTAATAATCTCTCTCCTATTAATACTCTGCCCCCTAATCATCTTCTTCTCTAACTTTCTCCACTTAGTTTCGCTGTTCATTCCATGGTTTCCCAAGGCAGAGGACACTTTTGTTAGTGCAATTGAAGGTTAGTAGAGCGACAGGAGGTGGAAACAGTGGGGATCGACGCATCGCGACGAGGTAAGCTAAGGATTTTTTTGTGGGTTTTTTTTGTGGAGTGGCTCGGCGTAAGATGGTGCCTCTCAAACTGATTACCTTTTCTTCATAAGACATTTCCATTACCTTTTTGCTTTTGAAATTATCTTGAATTTGCTCACAAACTGATTATGAATTTGCTTTGAAGTTTGTATTGATTTGTTGTTAAAATTATACTAAATTTGCTTTCGAAATTATCCCAGATTTGCACTCAGATTTATGCTGATTTACTCTAAAACTTTACGTTGGAAGTTCGTTAACTTATGGAAGTCATGGCTCTATGCATTTTTTTGGGGTTATTTCGAGTATTGATGTTTGATTCCTCTCTTTTCTAAAAAGAAGTGTTAAAACCCTTTGTGATGTTTTGTTGTGTCTAAGTAGGAGGTGGCAATTATGTAAATAATTGATAAGTTATGAATTATCAAGTTGAGATGCTAGCGTGGTGCATAAATAATTTCTACCAACATTCTTAGAAGTGAAGTTGATTAATATGATTTTGCCCTATTGTAGTATCTTGAAGAATTGTGGTTAAGAATTTGTCAATACATGTTTAGAACTCATGAAGTTATTGAGGAATATAAAAAAAATTGGTTTCATTATTGTGGTTGTTTAAATTCCCAACTTGTCGGGTAGATTGGATTGGTTGATCTTAAATAATTAATCTGACCATTCGAGATGGTTAAGTTAGGTGTTGGAATATTGCCTTGGTAATACTAACCTTTAATATGTCCTCTTCTTACATACTTGTTGAGCATGTACAACTGCTAAATTTATATAACTTATGCCATGTTAAATTATTGACACATGTATAAAGAAATAGATGAAGGTTGATGTATTGACTTGTGGAATCTTGTCTTATAAAGCTGGTATTATGAAAGTTTAAAGTTATTTCGTTCTAATTTCTGAACGTAAGGTGGGATATTGAATCTATACTCATGATTATTTTATGATTGCAAAACGAAGTTAGGATCATGAATGCTGTTATGACAAAATAATAATCAATTATTGCAGTAACGACTAGAGTACAATCAATTTGTGCTAAATTAGAGTTGAGCATCGATAAGAATTGAATATATGAAATATAATAAGAGATTTATACTACCATATTTTGTGAGATTATCATGTTCTAGTGTCATCTTGTTTAAGAGTTTTGTTTTATTTTGGTGGCTTATGCACTAGGTTTTCCTAGATTAAGTGAGACTGCTAGGGCGGAACACCAAAAACAACCTCTATGAAAATTCAGTATTTCGCTATCTAGTTTCATCTCAGAACTCCATTTAAGGTGACACCTAATGCAAATGCATCTCAAGACACTCCTACATAAGTGTTTGGTGTCCAAAAGACAAAAACTTATAGGGCCGGTTTGACCGCTTGACCTATACCGATCAGACCACCCTTGGCAAATTGCCTAAGGAACGACTGGCCGTTCTGACAGCCCTGTAGATCAGTCAGACCATCACTGACATGTAGTTCTAAAATCTGCAAACTTTCACAAATACAAATTTTAACTTGATACGATTGTCAATTACCATTTTTTCAGCACAAATAAACTATGGACATTCTTAACATGGTTCTTTATCCTACCGTAAGCCCAAATGCTAGCTTCTTCATATGTTTAAGCCAGCCTAATCAGGCCTAAAATCATTGCTTGAATTAGGTTAGGCGATTACGTTATTACTTTGACCGATATCTCTGAAGAGACACATAATTACGCTTTCATAATGCAAAAAGACTAATGAATTGTTTCTTGATCTAGGAATATCTTATTTGAAAAAAACATTTCGGGCTGTTGGCCCCATGTGTCGAGCTAGCTCCGCAACAACAAAAAAATAGTTCCTTTGTTCTCACGATTAAATTTATCTTCACTGTGTAACATCTCACATACTAATATGAGATATTATTATAGAACATCATCATCCAAAGTGAACAATTAAATAAGAGTAACACTAGAAATCACAAAGAATTTAAAACTTTATTAACACTTTATTAGAGAACCAATGGAAGCTGAAATAAATATTTGAAATATGGGACCGGTCCACTTCTAATCAAATAAGAGTAAATAAGAAAATATAAATAGTGGTAAGCCACGGTGCTGAAAATTTGAGTGCTTCCACCCATGCATGTTGCAATCACTCCACTGGCCTTTTAGCTGAGACTAGAAAGAGCAAGCGTGAGATTTAAAAATCTTAGCAAGTACCAACAACGGTCACAACACAGTGAGGAAAGGACAAGTAATGCAAGTAAGCAATTGACACAGGTTAAATGTAATGAAACCAGGTTACCGAAAACACTGATAAATGTCAGAGATAGAGGTGTCAGGAACGGTGGAATTAAAGATAATTGTTATTTAGTAAGTCAAGACAATGGCACCGACGATCACTTCCCACATACCCGGTTATACTAGAATAGTTAGGCATATCGTTGTCCTTGACTGTATAACCGCAGACAGAATGTAATATCATGAGTAACGAGATTGTACGGCCCCCCGTACATTACCAGGTGGGTGGTAATTCCCCTATATGTGGATGACCCCAGGCTAGGTAACCGTTATATTGTCAACATGGATAAGTGTTATTTAGCAAGTTATGGCAATGGCACCAACGATTACTTCCCACATACCCGGTTATACGAGAATAGTCAGACACAACTCTGTCCTCGACTGTATAACCGCAGATGGGGTATAATATCCTGAGTAATGAGAATGTACGCCCCCCGTACATTACCAGGTGGGTAGCAATCTCTCCTATATGTGGATAACTCTAGGCCAGGTAACAGTTATATTGTTAACATGTTATATGGTGTGAATTTACGAGAACTGAGAGAAGGCTAAGATAACGTTATGAGAAGTGATATGATTTACTAAGATTGAGAATGAAAGGGCCTAATACCCGATAGGACGATGTGAAATGATAATGTGGTGATAAGATAGCTATTACATCATAGGCAGGTTATATAATATGAATTTAAGGTAACTAAGATTTGATGGAGATAAGGCTAGATGAGTGGAAGGATTTGTTAAAGGTTTGAAATGGAGAATCACTATATCCTGATAGATGGTGTTGTGAAATGATAACATGGCGATAACGGTCTACGAATTATTATAAAAGAGATATTATAACATATCGCACACCAAGGTTGACAATTAACTAAGTTTTATTACGTGATAAGTAATTATTAGTAAAATTAACAATTATTAATATATATCGATCATGACTCACACAAGAACCATACCAGCAATACATCATGATATCAGAAAGATTAAACATAGAAATTGATATTTAAAAGATTGCTACTAGTTTAACCTAAGTCTACAACACGATCATCCGCTACACCCATTAACAATTTAGCATGAACTCTAAACATTAATAATTGAGTAATCTAATAACATAAAATCATGTGAAACAAGATAACCTAGAGCGTCATGGTATGAATACAATATTAAAAGTATAAAACTAGCACACATTAATAATATGTTAAATACCAAGCAAGCATTAGTAATATGATAACAACTAGGCAAGCATTAGAGATATGATAATAACCAGGTAACTCTAGTGATAAGTGAATAGCTAGATAACTTTAGTGATAGAAATTAGCTAGGTAATTTTAGTGATATGATAATAATCAGATAACTGCAGCGATATGAAATTAGGTAAGTTTAGTGATATGATAATAATCAAGTAACTGTAGTGATATGAGATTAGCTAGGTAATTTTAGTGATATGATAATTGCTAGACAAACACGAGTGACATGACGATTGTACTCAATGGCAAAGGTGACAGATATCTACATACTTGTGGTATGTGGAACGGAAAATGTTACGACCGCAAGGTACTTGCCTTGAGCATGTTCAACGGACATGCTGCACGAAGGATCCGGAATGCGCAACCGCTTAGCCGCTCCTTCAACAGCTGCGTGCGAACCTACACGATGGAATGGAGGTGCATTAGGTCCGGCTCAGTTAAAATTGATAAAAAATGACAGACAATATGCTTGATCGAAAAGAATCAGTGCGAACTGCTGCCGCACAAAACACCGTTCGGCCGCGCGAACGGTGTCCGGCCACCACCGCCGCTGGCCACCACCGCCGCCGGCGTCGACCACCGTCGTTGCCGCCATGGCACCGCGCATGTGCCACCGCGCAGCCGCCGCCACATGCGTCGTCGCCTGCCGCGTACCGCCACTGCGCTCGTGCACCATGGCTTTGCTGCCGCACACCGACGCCACGCTCGCGCGTCGGCCGGAGGGAGAGATGGGTGGAAGGGAGAGAGAGAGATTGTTAGAGATAAGAGATGAAAGAGAGAGAGGTATCAGGGATGAAGAGAGCACATGCACGGGAAAATAGAGATAGATGGGTTTTAAAATAGATATATTGTTGGAGATAGGAGAGAGGCAGATTTTTGAAACACCGATTCTTTTTGTGTATTTTTTTAGGATGCTACACACTGATTTGGTCAGCGCGTAAATTAAGCAGGATTCACGTACTACTCTACCGATCGACCACGTGATGGCGTGAAGGCATAATAATAATTAGTTTATTTTCGGTACTTTGTTATCTAATTAGCATTTGCCAGCTAATTTATTTATGCACAAAACACCCTAGGTACGCGGGGTGCTAACGAAGTAGCGCATTAAGGCCCCACTAGTTTTTCAGCTATAGCTTATGGCTTCTTCTTTTAATTCACTATTTCTTAGTTTTGTCTTTTTATGGTTTTTGATTTCTAGGTTTTTTTTTATTTTTTTGGGTTTTGGGCTTTTTTTTTTACCTTTTCCTGTTTTCTCGTATTCCTTCGTATTGTCCGTGATAGGCTAACCTATTTTTTTCTTATTTTAATTTTTTAAATTTAATTATACCAAATATGACATATCAGCTATAGTGAAAAATAAACCAGCTATAGTAAAAAATCCATAATCTATCATCAATCTGAGCAGGCCTTAATTGCCTTAATTTGATGTACGGTATTCCGAAAGCAAGGATCACATTTGGTGTTGACCAGTTCTACACATTTGCGTTTTTGTCAATCTTGCAAGGCATGCAACTAAACGCAGCCACATGTTCCGACCGGTGCAACGCTAGCTATCCAATCAACAGCCAATGGACGGAATCAATAGCTTTGCTTGCATATGCATCGACTTCAGCTTGATCAGGACTGCGAATAAAGATCAGGATATCAATGTAGTAGGAAAGATCAACCATGCTACAAAATTCGCAGCATCAAGTCTAGCTCCATAAACCACTACACATTGAGATCAATTTTATCAATCATATCTTCATAAATTATGTCTACATCAACCAACACCGTAAAACATGGCTCGCCTGAGCCCGGGTAATTACCAACTTCCTTAGGTAACAGAGAAGTTCAGGGCAATCAAGAATCTTAATGCAGTACACCACGACCCAGTTCTGAGGGCAAACCATCTGTTGGGAAAGGTTTTCGCGACAGACGCTCTGCCGACACCAGGCGTCAGGACTGCCGTCAGCAATTGTGTTTGCTGACAGAAATCCGTTTTCCCGGCAGGCATTTCATTACGGACAGAAATTTCATTCCTAGCAAACAGTTTGGCAACTGCTTGATATATTGCCGACAGACCGACCTAGGCACCTAGGTAGGTAGCTTGAAATGAAATGGGATGAGTACAGGTCCAGTATAAAACTATCTTTAGGTTGGATAGTTTGGACTTGAGATTCCAAGCGACCTGAGGAGGGGTAGAAATCCCTCGTATGAGAATGTGATTTCGCAACCATCAAGATTTGCTCAAAAATATCTCTATTCATAATGATACGGCTCTCAAGTTATATCGTCCAAATCAAGAGAACCAAACCAATCAGTAATCCATAGATAGCGGCAGGTCTGGTGTGCGATATGGATGAGTATCCAGTCATGCATATCCTTAAATACACGTATATGGATCAATTTGTCAACAGATTTTTGGAAAACTGCCGTTTAGCCGTGCACTTGACATGACGACTCTCCTAAAAGAAGAGAGATATGTTCTTTTATATTACGGTTAATGACTTTTGATTTTAATACTAGAGTTTATATGAATGAATTAAATACCGATAAATTAATAAACAAAACTATTTTAAAACGACAGTGAAAAATCATCTTATTTATTTATTCAAAGAAAAATATAAAATCTATAGGTTGAAAAGAACGTAGAGAGGCAGGCCGATCATGGCGCATGAGTCACTCTCCTAACATGCAGCTGTGGACTGTCATGACACGTCACCTTCTCCCTAAGTACCTGTCGATGGGAGAAAGGACAAAACTACTCCAGCGGCCAGAGCAAAATCCTACAAGCAATGGCACCGGCCACTGACGATCTGGGCCCACGCTCGCAGTAACGCCCTTCACCACCCGCGTCACCGTCGCACATAACCCTCCGCCATAATCACGTCGTGAGCGGGAAGCAAACGTGACGAGGTGGCCGCCGTCCGGAGCTGGGACGCTGACTCCCGGCCCCACCGGTGAGCTGCCCCACCACCAACCGCCTCCCGACCGCCGGACAACCCACCCCCGTCACTGACAAGTGGGATCACATCAGGCCAGACCCGCGGGTCAGGGGGGTGTGGGTGGAGCGGGGAGCGTGGAGATTGAGGAATGGGATTCCCGAGCCGAAAAGCTTCGCGACGCGATCCATGTCCAATTCCCTCCGAATTCTCCTCGCGATTTTATTCCCTCACTCCCTCCCTCCCCGCGTCGCGTCGGGCTCCCCGCACCAGTAGAGACCACCTCCTCCACTCCCCTACTGGCCTAGCTAGTGCTACCACTGCTGGCTCTAACGAGTCGCAATCCGATCCCCCCGTTCCCCATTCCCCACCACCGCGAGGAAAAGCGCTTCCTTTTCTTGCCTTTTCTTCTGCGCCTCCGCGTGTTCGGTTCTTGCTGTCTTGCTCGAGTCGTGGTGGTGGTAGGAAGCAAGCGAGTGCGCGGGCGATCCAAATTTGACGCCGCGCCGCGCCGCGCGAGGCGATGTCGTCGACGCCCGCATCGCCGGGGCCGCCGGCGCCCGCGGCCGTGGCGTCACCCCGGCCAACTCCTCCTCCCCGTCGCCGCCGGTGCCAGCCTCCTCGGCTCCCCTTCCCTGCCCAAGCCGGCGACGCCCTCCGCGCCTCCCCGTCGTCGGGCGCTCCCGTGACCCCTCCACCACCCTCCCGCGGCGCCGGGGACTCCCGCCGCGCCCTCGCCCCGTCGAGCACGCCCTCTCCACCGGCCGAGAGGTCGACGTCCGCTGGGACGCCGCCGGCCCCGCCCTCGCCACTGACGACCACGCCCGTGGTCGTGGGGATCGCGGTGGGCGGCCTGGTGGCGCTGCTGCTCGCCAGCCTCCTTTGCGTCTTCCTGTTCAAAAAGAAGAAGAAGCACCACCCGCACCACCCGCCGCCGCCGCCGCCTCACCTCCTGCACTACTACGGCCACCCACCGCCGCCACCGCCACCGCCTCCGCCGCACAAAGGTGAGATGACACCTTTAAACCCTTCTTGACTTGTCTTGGAGGCGATACAGATCTCTTGTGCGTTCTTTGTCACACTAGCAAGTCACATCGCTGTCACTTGTAATTATTTTGCTGTTCTTGACAAATGTGGCTGTGGCATCGGACATACAAGTTTGATTTTTTTGAGTTTTTGGCGACTTGAAGATGGATTCTTGTTGAATCATGTTGTTATGGCCTTATGGAGACAAAAGATCAAAATTTTAGGCAGAAATATAGGTCTTTTGTGTCCTAGATGGGCTAATTTTAGTATGAGTAGTGATGGCGTGGATCTTCATCTGTGTTTGAGATAATCCAAAGGGAAAATTTTGTGAAAAAAATATAGCACTGCATATGGTTTTATAGTTCTCTGGGTTTCATTGAATTTGCTTTGTTTAAGCCAAATCATGAGGGAAAATATGTCCTTTCAGTTTCCGGAGTTAATATTACCATGTGAATGTGTTTACTTCATTTTTTAACTTTGTGCAACCATTTCTTCTTTATTAGATTCTGAACAGGGAAATTCGTTTGGAATAGTCAGTGTTCCATGGGAGTCACAAAAGTTTTTTTTAGTACAATTCTTGTTCTGCTGCAGGGGATCACTATGGTGGGATGTACCAAAATTGGCAGCATAATGCGCCTCCACCACCACCTGATCATGTGGTGAAGATGCATTCACATTCTTCCCCTGCACCCCCGCCTCCTCTGCTTAAGGTAAACAGTAGCGGTTCCGGTTCAAATTACTCAGGTGGTGAGAGCCAACCTCCACCATCGCCAGGCGCTGCCCTCGGCTTTTCAAGATGCACTTTTACTTATGAAGACTTAGTTGCGGCGACCAATGGATTCTCTGATGCTAATCTGCTCGGACAAGGTGGTTTTGGATATGTTCACAAAGGAGTGCTGCCGAATGGCACAGAAGTTGCTGTGAAGCAATTAAGAGATGGAAGTGGCCAAGGAGAGCGTGAGTTCCAGGCAGAGATTGAGATTATCAACCGAGTACATCACAAACATCTTGTAACATTGGTTGGTTATTGCATTTCTGGAGGCAAGAGGTTGCTTGTCTACGAGTTTGTTCCAAACAACACATTAGAATTCCACTTACATGGTATGATTTCTAGCTGTATTTGCATCATAGTTGCTTCTTCCTTTCTTTAAAAATGCTCCATATAGTCTGTCTGTAAAAGCAAATTAGAAAAAAATTTGGTATTTTTGTCTTATAGTTAGTACCTGCAAATATCCTAGCTATTGCCCTAATCGTTATCAACTGCACTATGAGTTGTGGCCTAGTAAATAACCAGCTGATTTACAAAGAAAAACCTGTGAAATCAAGCAGACAAATACTAAATTGAATTGAATTAGTTTTTAGGATATGATAAAAGTTTTTCCCTTTCTCGAATATAATGGGCAATTTCATCTATTGCACTGTTCAGAGAATGAAACCACATGACTCACTACAGTGCAGTGAAATGGCAGGCTCCCTCTAGCTTAACTGTTGGAGAATTTCATTAATGAATAACAATAACCACAAGCAAACCCATTCCTGGAAGATATCAGCTTTAATGACACCTTTTTCTTCAGTTCAAAATATGCTCTCTCCTTTTCCCCTCCGATTTTGTCAAACTGGGAAGGCACAACAAATTTTTTGGCTGCTACACAAAAAGGAGAATGCTCTCTAAGTTTATTAATTACCTTTTTATGTAATTCTAGAAAACTTTGCTCTGGAGCTTCTGTCATGCAAACCATCTGGTATACTCATTTGGTCTGTGTTCTCTTGAGCATTTGTTAAGGGTTATTTTCACCTCTGTTTCAGGAAGAGGCCGACCAACCATGGAATGGCCTGCAAGACTACGAATTGCTTTGGGTTCTGCAAAGGGATTGGCATATCTTCACGAAGACTGTGAGTTCACACCCACGGCTACTTGTTGTGCTATCAGTTTTCCTTCACACCCAAACAGGTATGTAGCTGTTGTGTCCTGATGTTTCTTTTTTTTACTCCACAGGCCATCCTAAGATCATTCATCGTGACATAAAGGCAGCAAATATTCTTCTGGATTTCAGATTTGAAGCTAAGGCATGTTTTACCTTTTCTGTTTTGTTTCCTTTCTATTGTAGAAGTGGACAACTGGACAATGATTCTTGTTTTAGACTTATCAACTTGAAACATTGAGGTGAGGTGCAGCACAATTTTTCAGATAAGGATTAACACTTTCTCAATGAACGTGTCATCCAATCATCTAGTTGAGCTGGCCCGTGAACTAATCGAACATATCACGGTGGTTTTGACTTTTGACTGCATACGTGATTAGGTCTATTGTGATGGTATAATTAACTTCCCAATTTTGGGGTAATCCTAATTTAGTAGCTGGTAGTGGAATGTTCCCTAAATTGCAGTAGAAAAGAAACTTCTGCGCAAGTTCCGACCTTGGCTAAAATTTGTGTCAAGTTGATATGTGTAATTTCAGAAAACACAATTGTGACAGATGTACAACCAACCATCATTATTATGAGTTAATATCAGCCTACTAATACAAATTGGTTGGATGTGTAATTCACTAAATAAACCTTTTTTTACAGGTGGCAGATTTTGGACTTGCAAAGTTCACTTCTGATAATAACACTCATGTTTCCACCAGAATAATGGGCACACTTGGGTAAGTTGAATCTTCCTGTGTAACATTATATCATATTTTTTAAAACGAGATTAATCAAAATAATACATAGTAAGCAATAAATTTGTTCTAGCAACTAACATGCAAGATCTACTTCTTACTGCCCTAATAGTCTTACTCCTGCCCTTAGGTACCTTGCACCAGAGTATGCTTCCTCTGGCAAGCTCACGGAGAAATCAGATGTCTTTTCTTTCGGAGTAATGCTTCTTGAGCTAATAACTGGGCGTCGTCCTGTAAGTTCAAAACAAACACATATGGATGACAGCTTGGTTGACTGGGTAAGTTAAATTTGTTGTCCACAATACTGTGGCTAACAGGGTCAAATATTTTCTTGTTGTACTTTTACTTATTTTGTAAAAAAGGAATTTCACCTGATAAAATATTCATTGTAATCAATCCTGTGAATACAATCCAACCATTCTTGAGGTCTGTCTTGGGCATTTTAAGTAACAACCATGGATTTTATCCTCATAAAAGTTTATACATTACTTTCTATTATCTAGATAAAATGAAGTCCTTTGTTTCTTAGAATCAAGTGCCTTGGCCTTTGTATTTTGAGCTTTATGTATAACCTTTTGTATTTATTCTTCTCAGACTGTTTATCATCTTGTGAACTTCTAGATATTTGAGTACTTCGTGTCTTTTCCCTGAGCATGTGTTCATTCTTTGACGATCTTCAATACATCTATTTGAATTCTCTTCCTTTTTCCTGCAGGCAAGACCGTTAATGACACGAGCATTTGAGGATGGAAATCATGACGCTTTAGTGGATCCCCGGCTGGGTAAGGAGTATAATGCTAACGAGATGGCAAGGATGATAGCCTGTGCAGCTGCATGCGTACGCCATTCTGCGCGGCGACGCCCTCGCATGAGTCAGGTACCTTTCTGTACTGGTTTCTTCTGTTGCTTGTTTCGTCAACACAAACTCATCGTTCTCTACTTTGAGCTTTGTTTATTGTCATGCCTATATTAGACATATAGCAAAAATTTCAGTCAATGGGGAGTGGACTCTACATTCTAGTCACTATAGTTTCTATAACAAAATGGTGCTACACTGTTACGGCAAGACAATGTTGCATTTATATACTCCAAAGTCCATTCTCCTGCTATTTGATTCACGCGATGGTTCAACTAGATTGTAACTTCTATATAATGAACAGGTTGTTCGGGCCTTGGAAGGCGATGTGTCATTGGATGATCTGAACGAAGGCGTTCGGCCTGGTCACAGCCGGTTCTTGGGATCATACAGCAGCTTGGACTACGACACCGGTCAGTACAACGAGGACTTGAAGAAATTCAGGAAGATGGCATTTGGGAGCGCCGGTTTCCAGAGCAGCCAGCAAACGCCAACCAGCGAGGACGGCCAGAACCCGTCCGTAACAAGCAGCGATGGCCATCAGACGCAGGAGATGGAGATGGGGCGTGGGAAGAAGGACGGCGACAACGGTGGAGACAGCCAAGCTTCATGAGATAACCTCTTCTCCGTCTTTTTTGGACGTTTCAACTACCGCGAATTTGTCAAACCCCAGTCTAGCTGAATTCACATAAGCTGCCGACTTGTTTGCTACGGACCGAAATTATTTGGTTGAGATATATAGTTTTTGGTAGCTGCAATTGGCTTTACAAATTTTTCGATGCGCGTCGTCTACTTCAATTGCATTTTTTCACTTGATATAATTATAAACCAAAACTACATTCTCTCATGAGATTAAGTACAATGCAGCAGGGCTTGCAGAATGCCATCCAATTCTGTGACGCAAAAACCTCGTGAGCTGTCTACGCTTGCTTGTTTCTCGCTTGTACGTCTGCTTGTCATGTTTTGTTTCGGGCTGGTCGTCTGTGTCGAGGAACCGTCGCTGGTGACCAGTCTGATCGATTTCTTTGCTTATACAAAATCAGATCAATCATAGAAGATAAAATAGTAGATTGAAAACACAGAGAGGTATAGAGAACTCTTGGTCTTTTTTTATTGCATTCTTTCTGATGTCATACAAAATAGCTAATAGTACTATCTATTTATAGTCTAGTGGTGAGGTGTCTACCATAGACTAAGGCTTCAAGCCTAGACCTAGGTTTTCTAACACCCCCCTGGGGACTCATCTGACACGTTCATACCTCATCAAAATTCCATAAAACCCAGTGGGAAATATTTGAAGAAAGAGTACATGATACATGTTATACTGCGTTGCATGAATTGTCTCATTAAAAACCTTGGCCGAGAAACTTCAGGAAAACTCGTCAAAGGAAAAAGAGTACAGTCCACTCAATTTCATTTAATCTCCAGGATTTATTCTTTGAGTACTTGATTTTCATGATCAAATTTTAATAGTGAGCTTGAGAAAATCCCCCCTGAATTATGCACTTCTCTAAGTTTCATTATTCCAATTCCTCGTATACATCTTTCAAAACTAGTTGTTGGGAGTGACTTAGTGAATATATCTGTAAGATTTTTCACATGACTTAGTATGCAGTAACCTTAATTTCATCTATCTTTTGCAATTCATGAGCATAGAAGAAGTTGAGATTAATATGCTTTGTGAGATGACTCTTCACGTAGCACGTCTGTACTTGTGCAACACAAGTTGTATTATCTTCATAGATAATTATGGGAGCTTACACAATATTCATCCCACATGACTGCTGGATGTGGTGAATTATTCTTTGGAGCCAAGCACATTCTCGTGCGGCTTTGTACAGTGCTATGATTTCTGAGTGGTTCGTCGAAGTCATTACAAGACTTTGCTTAAACGATTTTTATGAAATTGCAGTTCCGCCACACATGAATACATAGCTTGTTTGTGACCTTGCGGTATGCGGGTCCGACAAGTACCCAACATCTGCATAGCCAGTTAAGTTCAAATCTTGATTCTTTCTGTAGAATAATCTAAGGTCCTTGCTTCCTTGGAGGTATCGGAAGATGTTCTTTATTCCCTACCAATGCCTTTTAGTAGGTTCTGCACTATGCCTTGCTAATAGGTTTACGACAAATGCAATGTCCGGTCTAGTACAGTTTGCTAAATACATAAGTGCTCCTACTGCACTTAAGTATGGGAATTCTGGTCCTAATACTTCCTCCCCCTCTTCCCTAGGTTGGTATGTATCTTTTTCTTGCTGTAAAGACCTCCCGATCATCGGTACTTTCGATGGGTATGCCTTCTCAAAGTCGAACCTTTCTAACATCTTCTGGGCATAGGCTAACTGATGTACTAATATTCCTTCAGGGATATGCTCGAGCTACATGCCTAAGCAATATTTGGTTTTACCCAAACCTTTCATTTCAAATTCTGACTCCAGGTAAGAACTTGCTTCTTTTATGTCTTCCATTGTCCCGATGATATTCGGATCATCTACATATATAAACCAAAACTACATTCTCTCATGAGATTAAGTACAATGCAGCAGGGCTTGCAGAATGCCATCCAATTCTGTGACGCAAAACCTCGTGAGCTGTCTACGCTTGCTTGTTTCTCGCTTGTACGTCTGCTTGTCATGTTTTGTTTCGGGCTGGTCGTCTGTGTCGAGGAACGTCTGGTTGACGAGTCCGATCGATTCTGCTTATACAAAATCGATCAATCAGAAGATAAAATAGTAATTGAAAACAGAGAGGTATAGAGAACTTTGGTCTTTTTATTGCATTCTTTCGATGTCATACAAAATAGCTAATAGTACTATCTATTTATAGTCTAGTGGTGAGGTGTCTACCATAGACTAAGGTTCAAGCCTAGACCTAGGTTTTCTAACACCCCTGGGACTCATCCGACACGTCATACCTCATCAAAATTCCATAAAACCCAGTGGAAATATTTGAAGAAAGAGTACATGATACATGTTATCTTGCGTTGCATGAATTGTCTCATTAAAACCTTGGCCGAGAAACTTCGGAAAACTCGTCAAAGGAAAAAGAGTCGATCCACTCAATTTCATTTAATCTCCGTGATTTATTCTTTGAGTACTGATTTTCATGATCAAATTTTAATAGTGAGCTTGAGAAAAATCCCCGAATTATGCACTTTCTAAGTTTCATTATTCCAATTCCTCGTATACATCTTTCAAAACTAGTTGTTGGGAGTGACTTAGTGAATATATCGTAAGATTTTCACATGACTTAGTATGCAAGAAACTTAATTTCATCTATCTTTTGCAATTCATGAGCATAGAAGAAGAGATTAATATGCTTTGTGAGATGACTCTTCACGTAGACGTCGTACTTGTGCAACACAAGTTGTATTATCTTCATAGATAATTATGGGAGCTTACACAATATTCATCCCACATGACGCTGGATGTGGTGAATTATTCTTTGGAGCCAAGCACATTCTCGTGCGGCTTTGTCAGTGCTATGATTTACGAGTGGTTCGTCAAGTCATTACAAGACTTTGCTTAAACGATTTTTATGAAATTGCGTTCCCCACACATGAATACATAGCTTGTTTGTGACCTTGCGGTATCGGGTCCGACAAGTACCCAACATCCATAGCCGCTTAAGTTCAAATCTTGATTCTTTCGAGAATAATCAAGGTCCTTGCTTCCTTGGAGGTATCGGAAGATGTTCTTTATTCCCTACCAATGCCTTTTAGTAGGTTCTGCACTATGCCTTGCTAATAGGTTTACGACAAATGCAATGTCCGGTCTAGTACGTTGCTAAATACATAAGTGCTCCTCTGCACTTAAGTATGGGAATTCGGTCCTATACTTCCTCCTCTTCCCTAGGTTGGTATGTATCTTTTTCTTGCTGTAAAGACCTCCCGATCATCGGTACTTTCGATGGGTATGCCTTCTCAAAGTCGAACCTTTCTAACATCTTCTGGGCATAGGCTGACTGATGTACTAATATTCCTTCAGGGATATGCTCGAGCTACATGCCTAAGCAATATTTGGTTTTACCCAAACCTTTCATTTCAAATTCTGACTCCAGGTAAGAACTTGCTTCTTTTATGTCTTCCATTGTCCCGATGATATTCAGATCATCTACATATACTAAGATTCTACAAAATTCACTCTGGGGTCGTCGTATAAATACACAAGGACAATCTTCATTGTTCGTGTAGCCTTTCTTGCATACAAAATCGCTTAGGTGATTATACCGCATCTTGTCTGATTGCTTGAGTCCGTACGATGATTTCTTGACTTTCACACTGTAAAGATATCTATTTGCTCTGTCTTGGTTCAGGACAGGGATACCTTCAGGTACCTTCATATAAATTTCGAAATCCAAGTTTCCATAAAGGTATGCAGTTACCACATCCATCAATTTCATTTCTAAATTCATGTTTACTGCCATTGAGATTAAATATCTAAAGGTAATTCCACTCTTGACTGGGGAGTAGGTTTCTTCATAATCAACTCCTGGACGTTGAGTAAAATCTTGTGCAACAAGCCTTATTTTATATCTTACAACTCCATTTCTTTCATTTTTCTTTTGAACAAATACCCACTTATGCCCTACAGAGTGCACATGGGGAGGTGTGCGGCTTACGGGTCTAAACACCTCTATTTTGTTTAGAGATAATAATTCAGTTTCTATTGCATTCTTCCAATTTTTTCAATCTGATCTTTTCTTACATTCAGCGAGCGATGAAGGCTCTGGATCAAGATCGATGATTGTGCCAATTTTCTTTGCAAAGTAGATATCAACATTGGCTTTTGTCTTATTCATGGACTCTCCCGTGTCTTATTCATTGGCTTTCAAGCTCCATCAGCGCAGGCAGCAGTTCAGAGTTATCCCCCTCAACAGATGCAAAGTGGATTTCATGTTGCCCTTTACCATCCTTATTCTTCTAAGCTTGGAAGGCATCGATGACATGCTGCAGCTATTTACAGATCCGCGACCAATGTCTCCACTTGCAACACTTGTAGCAGGATTGGTCTTGCTGACCATAGGCCTTGCCATCCCACTTTGGCTTGCTTGCCTTATTCTCATGTGGAGCATCTGACTTGCCTTTCTGGGCTGCGGCCTTATCCTTCCTTCTCCTTTTCTTCATCACGGGCTTTCGCACCTTGTAGCTCCCGGCATTGGCTTCACGGTCAGCGGAGCTCCTAGGTGGTTGTATGACGTAGTTCTTGCGGAGAACTTCGTCCTGAGCCTCTGCAACCTGCATCATATCGATCAATTCGGCATACTCCTTGTAGCCGTCTTGACGATGATTGCGTGCGGATTGCACTGCATTGGGGTGGAAGGTGGATAAGGTCTTCTCAATCTTCTGCTCATCTGTGATTTGTTTGCCACAAAGTTGAAGGTTGGTACAAATTCTGTGCAAGGCAGAATTGTACTCCCCGACCGTTTTGAAGTCGGCAAACCTTAGTCGAATCTATTCTTGCTCTGCCTGAGGAAGAATGGTGTACTTTAGTCTCTCGAACTTCTTCTTAAGTGCAGTCCATAGTGCTAGCGCGCTCTTCTCTGCCATGTACTCATTCTAGAGAGTGAGACAGAGATGGTGCCTGAGGAAGTTAAGTGCCTGATCATTTTTCTCAGGTGTGGATTGGGCATTCTGCGGTGCGCCAATATCAATGGTAGTACGGAGCTTCTTGGCTCCAAGTACTATCTCGATATCCTGCGGTGCGTAAATACCAATGCAACCGAACCTGTGCCATGATATTTCTATGGTGATTGGTGCTCAACATATGCGGCAACACCCTCAACATCAAACCGGTTCCATTCCTGCGGGATGTGAGCTTCGTCCTCATCTCGAATCTGCCTCGCTGCTTCCTATACTTCCTCTTCAGCCCAAGCCATCCGGTCATCGCTCTCCATTTGATGCGCTATGTACTCCATATGCTCCCCTTCATCGGCTTGTCCTGTAGCCTCACTGTGCCGTGACTATTCTTCCTCTCCTCCATGTACCACATCGGCTTCGTCACGAGCAACTTCCTTCTCTTCACCAACATGCAGGGCACCCGAGCTGCTCGCACATCCCGGATGATGGCCGTCTGCATGACCTTACACAACTTCTATTGGGCATGATTGCATAAGCATAACGCACTCGTATCCATGGCGCCGGCACCCTTGCACAAACCCCTTCCACGCAACAGTGCGCATCAATGTTCTCAACTCCCATCTTATGTCCGTGGGAGACTAGCTCCAAAGCCCTTGTATGACGACGTTGAACACCTCAGGGTCCAAGGAGAAACTGCGGATGAGCCAGTTCATCACATCTGCAATTCACGCATTCTCGTCGTCGGGTGTTCTAGAGTGGCTTGCGCAAAACCGCTCAAATCAATACCGTTCAGACCTTCACGAATGGTGCTAGGACCGTAATGCACTTTTAATGTAGTAGGTATCGGCATTACATACATGATTTTTCAATATACTAACGACATTACATTCATTCGTAATTAATTATAAATGTTACGTATTATTGTTTTCTACAAAGCAAATTATTAAATTCTTACAAAATATTGACTGAATTTTGAATAACTACAAATTTCTACGGAGGCTTAATTTCTACATAACATTAACTAAATTTTCTACAACTACAATTTTATACGGATGCTAATTTGCTAAGGATGCTAATTTTTGACAACCGCTTCATTAAATTTTCTACAACTATAGGTTACTGCGAGTGCTAATTTGCTATAACTACATTGACTAAATTTTCTATACCAAAATTGTACTATTCTTTTCTACATTTACAATTTTGTACGGACATTATGACTAAATAAAGTATCTACTTCGTATATAAAATATGAACTACAACATACAAAAATATTTACCTCACAGAAATCGCGAAACCTCTTCTTCTTCCTCTCCCTCTCCTCTCGTCTCCTCATCCCTCTCGTTTTCTCTCCTATCCTCTTCTCTTCTTTCTTTCCCCTCTGTTCATCGTGCGGTCTCTTCTCTTCTCTTCTTTCCCATTTCTGGAACCCAACGGTTCGACGACTGGAACCCATTTCTGTAAAAAATGTTCGCGCGGGTATATTTATGTTATGGGTGTGTCTAGGTATCACCTGGATGGCCGTTGGATCTCTAATCCAAGAGTCAAAAAATTGGATGATAGTTAGAAAGAAAACATCCGGATGATGTTTATCAACACCTTTATATTATTTCAAATAAAATATAAATTATTTATAAAAAAATTCTCGAAAAAACGCCATGCGACAGTCCAAAGTCCAAACGCGCCTGACCACAAAACTAAACGGAATAATTAGTTGCCCGGCAATCCATCCGTCCAACATGTGAACAGCAGACCTTCCAAAAAATGCATTTTTCTAAACATCAACAGCACACCAATCGCAAAGCAAATCGGCCAAAAGAAAGCGGAAGGAAATTTTCCGATCTCTCTCCTCCTCGCCCCACCTCCCCTCCTCGTGCTGCGATCCGTCCCTAGCCCCAGATCCGCATCCATGGCGTCGCGCAGGCGAATGCTCCTCAAGGTCATCATCCTCGGCGACAGCGGGTGCGCGCAATCGCACTTTCCTCCCGTTTTCTTTTTGGATTTTTTGGGGTGAATTTTGCGCCGTTTTTCTGATCCGTGCTGCGCTTTTCGTTTGTTGTTAGGGTCGGGAAGACGTCGCTGATGAACCAGTAAGGCCAGAGCGCAACCTTGCCTTGTCTGATTCGTGAAATTTGATTGTTTTAAGGGCTATTTCGAGGGGGTTTCGCGTTGTCGAACGACTGGTGATTCGTGTGCAGGTACGTGAACAAGAAGTTCAGCAACCAGTACAAGGCGACGATCGGCGCGGATTTCCTGACCAAGGAGGTGCAGATCGATGACCGGCTCTTCACATTGCAGGTTTGTCCTTTTGGGTTTCCCTGAATCACTTCGTAGCTTAATCGCCATTGGATTTTTGGCTACTTCGTATTGAAGAATTGGTGAGGTGTCTTAGATCTTGGAGACAAGAAGGGATTTTGGGGTTCGAGATGTGATGCCCGTGTGCTGCTCTGAATGGGATTGCGTTGCCAAATTGTGAAGTCCTGATTTAGTCTAGTATTCTAGATAGGTTCAACGACGATACTTGGAGTGGTACTAAACAACGATGGATTTAGAAGTTGAGAAGGTTACCGCCTTAGGTATTTAGGTCATATCAACGATATTTTCGTCTTATTTAGTGTGAAGTAGTTGTGCACTCATCGCGTTGGGTTGCTTATTGCAGAGGTTAACGCTATTTGCAAATGATTATGAAAGCAAATATTAAGAGAAGGGATAAGAGTGTGTGTTAGCTTCCAGCTGATTCTATACCACTTTTCTTATCCAAATTGAAAAGTGCATCATAAGTGGTAACTCCTTTTGTAAGCTACATGGAGGATTATGGTATGATTGCATGATAAATTACATCCACTTAGCTCTAGTTCAGTATTGCACTTGGTTTGCACTTCATATAGTACAATTTCGTTAGGATGAGATTCTTAATGACTCAGGTGAGACCTGATGTTATGGGGGAAAAGGACCAAGGTGACTGTTTGCATAGGTATTGCTTCACTAATGTGAGTTATTAGAGATGCTATGTGATGTCTGGCAAAACAGTATTGAAGCCTTAAGTGGATTATATGTACATCTGCTGGAGGTTGAGCATTGAATGCATATGTTTGGTTTAATGTTAATTTTCTGTTTGGGGGATATCTAATCTTATCACATAACAAGGGTAAAGCAGAGATGCTTCTGGTAGTCCTCTTTCAAGCCTTCGATAGATATAGTTGTATTGTTTCCCTGTCTTTTATTGTGTAGCCATTGTCTTGTTTGTCAGGATGTTCCATTTCTTTGTCTATTTTACCTTAATCTCTTTAATTTCTCTGTTACTCCGTTGCTTACGAAAATAATCTGTGTCCCATTTCTTTAGTACTGTCTATCAGTAATAAATATGTACTTGTGACTTTCGCTAAGATTTGAGTTTTTATTGCTTGAAATGAATGATGCTGCAGAGCTGTTGGGTGGGTTCTTTTGGGTGTGGCTTATGGCTTTTGAATTCTGGCTGTTTGCGAAAGAGAGCATGAAGAGAGAGAGTCGCATGTGATTTTAGAAGGTATAAGTAGAGTCGGTCAGGTGTCTATTACGATCGACTTGTAGATTATCCTCTTCTCTTCTTTCTTTCCCCTCTGTTCATCGTGCGGTCTCTTCTCTTCTCTTCTTTCCCATTTCTGGAACCCAACGGTTCAACGACTGGAACCCATTTATATAAAAAATGTTCGCGCGGGTATATTTATGTTATGGGTGTGTCTAGGTATCACCCGGATGGCCGTTGGATCTCTAATCCAAGGGTCAAAATTTTGGATGATAGTTAGAAAGAAAACATCCGGATGATGTTTATCAACACCTTTATATTATTTCAAATAAAATATAAATTATTTATAAAAAAATTCTCGAAAAAACGCCATGCGACAGTCCAAAGTCCAAACGCGCCTGACCACAAAACTAAACGGAATAATTAGTTGCCCGGCAATCCATCCGTCCAACATGTGAACAGCAGACCTTCCAAAAAATGCATTTTTCTAAACATCAACAGCACACCAATCCCAAAGCAAATCGGCCAAAAGAAAGCGGAAGGAAATTTTCCGATCTCTCTCCTCCTCGCCCCACCTCCCCTCCTCGTGCTGCGATCCGTCCCTAGCCCCAGATCCGCATCCATGGCGTCGCGCAGGCGAATGCTCCTCAAGGTCATCATCCTCGGCGACAGCGGGTGCGCGCAATCGCACTTTCCTCCCGTTTTCTTTTTGGATTTTTGGGGTGAATTTTGCGCCGTTTTTCTGATCCGTGCTGCGCTTTTCGTTTGTTGTTAGGGTCGGAAGACGTCGCTGATGAACCAGTAAGGCCAGAGCGCAACCTTGCCTTGTCTGATTCGTGAAATTTGATTGTTTTAAGGGCTATTTCGAGGGGGTTTCGCGTTGTTGAACGACTGGCGATTCGTGTGCAGGTACGTGAACAAGAAGTTCAGCAACCAGTACAAGGCGACGATCGGCGCGGATTTCCTGACCAAGGAGGTGCAGATCGATGACCGGCTCTTCACATTGCAGGTTTGTCCTTTGGGTTTCCTGAATCACTTCGTAGCTTAATCGCCATTGGATTTTTGGCTACTTCGTATTGAAGAATTGGTGAGGTGTCTTAGATCTTGGAGACAAGAAGGGATTTTGGGGTTCGAGATGTGATGCCCGTGTGCTGCTCTGAATGGGATTGCGTTGCCAAATTGTGAAGTCCTGATTTAGTCTAGTATTCTAGATAGGTTCAACGACGATCTTGTAGTGGTACTAAACAACGATGGATTTAGAAGTTGAGAAGGTTACCGCCTTAGGTATTTAGGTCACATCAACGATATTTTCGTCTTATTTAGTGTGAAGTAGTTGTGCACTCATCGCGTTGGGTTGCTTATTGCAGAGGTTAACGCTATTTGCAAATGATTATGAAAGCAAATATTAAGAGAAGGGATAAGAGTGTGTGTTAGCTTCCAGCTGATTCTATACCACTTTTCTTATCCAAATTGAAAAGTGCATCATAAGTGGTAACTCCTTTTGTAAGCTACATGGAGGATTATGGTATGATTGCATGATAAATTACATCCACTTAGCTCTAGTTCAGTATTGCACTTGGTTTGCACTTCATATAGTACAATTTCGTTAGGATGAGATTCTTAATGACTCAGGTGAGACCTGATGTTATGGGGGAAAAGGACCAAGGTGACTGTTTGCATAGGTATTGCTTCACTAATGTGAGTTATTAGAGATGCTATGTGATGTCTGGCAAAACAGTATTGAAGCCTTAAGTGGATTATATGTACATCTGCTGGAGGTTGAGCATTGAATGCATATGTTTGGTTTAATGTTAATTTTCTGTTTGGGGATATCTAATCTTATCACATAACAAGGGTAAAGCAGAGATGCTTCTGGTAGTCCTCTTTCAAGCCTTTCGATAGATATAGTTGTATTGTTTCCCCTGTCTTTTATTGTGTAGCCATTGTCTTGTTTGTCAGGATGTTCCATTTCTTTGTCTATTTTACCTTAATCTCTTTAATTTCTCTGTTACTCCGTTGCTTACAGAAAATAATCTGTGTCCCATTTCTTTAGTACTGTCTATCAGTAATAAATATGTACTTAGTGACTTTCGCTAAGATTTGAGTTTTTTATTGCTTGAAATGAATGATGCTGCAGAGCTGTTGGGTGGGTTCTTTTGGGTGTGGCTTATGGCTTTTGAATTATGGCTGTTTGCGAAAGAGAGCATGAAGAGAGAGAGAGTCGCATGTGATTTTAGAAGGTATAAGTAGAGTCGGTACAGTGTCTATTACGATCGACTTGTAGATCCCATCTTGAAAAGACGTACCATTTGAAAGATAGTTGTTGTAGCAAAAGCCACAAAGCATAAGCAGCTAGCCCAAAAGAATCCAGCCGTTATTTGTCTGGCATGTTACCAATAAATTCGGATCGAGGTACTATATCGGACATTCAGATCATGGCATCTTTTTTAATTAACAAAATAGGAAAAATGACACGGCCTATTCATGTCCATTATCCATGGTGTTTATCAATTATTCTCCATAATCAAATCAGGGATACGAGTTAAGAAACTATTCATTTATTGCCTATATCTCGGAGTCTGTATATGTCATTATTTCGGCTGTCTGCTATTTTGTTTGAATAAACAAATAGTGCAATTTTTGATTGGGTCTAGTGCATTTTTAATTATATATTGTAACAAACTGTATGTTAGGTATCCTGCCTGATTTAATCACAGCTGGCTGACTTGTTTACCTCATGACTGATGAGTAATAGTTTAATCGTGATAATATTGGCGATATGCTTTTCTAAGATGAAATGAACTGAGAGTGCAGAGAATTATCTTGACTACGGTGAAACTAATGCTACTCTTGCTTTAAGGAACGTTTGCTTTGCTATTGGTCCATCAATGTCAACAACTTAGTTCCATTTTCACAATGTTAGAATTAGAAATCAAAGTCTTGGGATCTATTATTTATGTTATTCCTGATTCAACGAATTAAATTCAAAGCTTCACTACTCTAGCTAATTAATCATTACAAATAGCTACTATAGCCTGAGTAAAGTGTCATAATTCATAAGATTACTAGAATGTAAGGCTATCAAATTGGTTCCTTGTCAAAAATAGTTCAATTTATATTTAAGCTCACCACACTTGCATTTCCTGAAACTTAGATATGGGACACTGCAGGACAGGAACGATTTCAGAGTCTTGGTGTGGCATTTTATCGGGGAGCTGACTGCTGTGTTCTTGTATATGATGTCAATGTTACCAAATCATTTGAAAAGCTGAACAGTTGGCGTGAGGAATTCCTAATTCAAGTAACTTGCTTTTTGGTCACCCAAATGTACTGCAATATGTTTGCTGTTTATTATCGAAAGTTTGACCCATTATTTATTCATAATACAGGCTAGCCCATCAGATCCAGAGAATTTCCCTTTTGTTGTACTTGGAAATAAGATTGATGTTGATGGTGGTAATAGTCGGACTGTGAGTACTTGTCATCACAAAGTTCTATTTACTCGATTTCACTGGTTTGTTTTATATTGTTTCTTAACCTTATATGATTTTCAGGTTTCTGAGAAGAAGGCTAAAGCATGGTGTGCTTCCAAGGGAAGCATCCCTTATTTTGAGACGTCTGCTAAAGAAGGCTTCAATGTGGAAGCTGCTTTCGAGTGTATAGCAAGGAATGCTGTCAAGAATGAACCGGAAGAAGAGATGTAAGTTTTCCTATCTTGTAGACAGCTGCATTGTTCAGAAAAAAATTCATATTTTGCCAATCTTTTTCTTGAGAGGGGAGCATTTCAAAATAGTTACATGTTAGGCAGCCAGAATGATGCTTTGCTAATTTTTTTAGATATCTTCCTGATACAATTGATGTGGGGGGTGCTGGAAGGCAACAACGCTCGTCAGGGTGTGAGTGCTAGAGGATATGGATCAAGTGTTTTCATCTGTTGGTTATGTTGGACTGGTGTTGCCTGCCATTCTCTTTCCATGTTTGATATATTTACTATTTAGTTTGAAAGCTGCTATTTGTGTCAATTGCTACATATGGTGGTTTAGTGTTTACATCTCCAATAACGTAATTGGAGAAAATTCATTTGTAACTTCTGTTTCCTTGTATGAACGCTAGATGATAATAGAGTTGGGATTCTTTTTAGTCTTTTTACCCTTTTGATTGTGGTGGTGCATATTGTTTTGTGGAGGTTGTAAATGGACAGAACAACAATCCAATCCGTCTGGTTTCCTACTCTACCCATTTTGATGGTAGTAGAGCCAGATCTTGTATCTATATGGTTTGCTGCTTCTTATCACAGCTTGCTACTCGGATACCGTTGTCTAGGATGATGTATATAGTTCATGTCTACATGCATTCAATCCTTTGCTACATTGATGTGATCTCTTAGATTGGACTTTGGAGCTTCCACACTTGTGCTATGTGTACTGGCGTGAAAATTGCCAAATCTCCGGAAGGATCTCGTTCAGTTTCAACGACGTCCAGCAGTTTGCCTTCTTTTGGGTTCTTTTCGGCTGTGGCTTATACCTGTGACATATGAATGAAGCTGTTGTGTTCTTTTGAGTTAATGGTTCATGGTTGAAGCTGTAGGGTTCTTTAGGGCTTATGGCGTATGGCTGATGGATGATGTGGCATTACGTTATCTTGGGACTTGGCCAAACAAATTAATAACTGAGTAAAAGCGTCCCTATTCTTTGTGCATGCATTTTGTTATTATCTTTTCTTGCCTTTGGTCATATTAATTAGAACCTGATTAACAATGTCCTTACATTTCTTGTTTGTTTGAGGAATCGTGCGGAAAACATGCGTGGGTTTTTGTAACCTCCTGAAATTTTAGATGTTCGAAATTGTGAAAAAGTTAAAACTTTTATTTGCATCTTGGTTAACATCCGAATTTCTTTGGCAAACTCATTTGGGTCTTTATGGATTTTTCGCTGAACATAATTAATCAATGGGAATAATTCCCAAATGCCAATAATAATCATAATAATAAAAGACTGAGAAACTTGAAAGCATAGGAATTATGAATTTAAATCCAAGAAACTTAAATGCAAATTGAAGTCCATAAAACAAAAGAAAGAAATTAGGATTGGGAAATTGATTTGGAAAGTGGGACCAAAACCTAGGAAATACAATTCTAAACCAATTTTAAATTACTCTTAAACCCAAACTAAAATTTAAGCTTAAATCCAAATCGAAATCAAAATAATCAAAACTACAGGCAAAACAATATTAATTTTGCATCCAAGTATTTTAAGCTAAGAATTCAATTTCGAATTAAAGATTCAAATTCAAATCTTGAGTTTGGAAATTCAGCAGAAATTTCAGTGTTGCTAGTCATTCTTGTCCACTTTTCTTTTCTCCTTTTTCTCCTCTCTTCCAAATGCCCCGTCTTTTCTTCTTTTTCTTTCTTCTTTCTCCTTCTTCCACCCCTTCTCTGTCTTCTTGGTGCCTCACCGGCCAGTCCTCCCTGTGCGCCCATGTCACGCCACAATAGCCCATCACCATCACCACGACGCACACATCGCGCCCTGTGACCATGCCCCACCGTGTTCCACCCACGCCATGTCTCCATCACCATGTCTGAAACAACCTCAAAATTTCAAAAAATTTGAATTATTTTGGATTTTGCTTGAATTCTCAATTCTTACTCAATTTGGCAATTACCCTTAGAAACCGCCTTCTCCTTTTGGTCATCCGCCTTCCCTCTTTGCTGGCGCCTTCGGCGAAGCCGCCTCACCACCTACCTGTGCACCGCTCCACGTGCCCTCCCATCGCCGCCTGAGAATTGTGGCTGCGTCGCCTTCTTGTGTTTTCACTGCCCTGCTTCGAGCACCAGCCGGTCGCCTAGCTCCCTGCCTCCTCCTCGCTTCACGCGCTGCCTGGCTCGCACCTCTCTCCCACCGCAGCGCACCACCTCTCGCTCGATGCACGTTTTATTGCACTGCTACCATCACTCCCTCGTCAACCCTTGCAGAGCTGCCAAGCCCCCCCGCCTCACCACCGACAGCCTCCCACCGCCTCTCCTCACCCAAGCACAGGAGATGCCAAAATCGCCCTACTGCTCCCACCGCTTTTAAATCTCATTTGTCTTCACAGAAAGCTCTGTGACACTCCCACCTTTACAACAGAACCACTAAATTGAGCTCTCACTCACCGCAGCATCGCTGGTGATCTCTCCTGAGCCCGGTGAGCCCTAAACCCAATATTCTTCGTCTTTTGGTTAAAACTCAATCGCATTCGCTAACAAAACCTTCTTTGCTCCTTGAACACGCTGGTGGTCTTGGACGTGAACGTTTCCTGAGAGCTCTAGCAACGGAAGCTACCGCCGGTTGTGAGGCCTCTCCCGTGGATAGCTCAAATGAACATTTCCTGACCCAAACCATCGCCACCACCATGAAGCCTATACCCCACAGATGGCTAAACCGCTCTCAATCTCGTCGGAGAATCACCGAGAAACCCGAATGCCACCGTGGAGCTCCAGACCTTCCCTCCTGCCACTGTCGCCACCACTTATGCTACCATCTCCTAAAGCCCCAAAATGGACTCCCTGTGCTCCAAGGAACCCAAGCATGTTCCCTTTTTTCGCTGGTGAGCTTCGCCGGAGCCGAATTGCGTAGAGTTGTTGCTCTGTGTTTTTCGCTGAGAGGCGAGGCCGGAGGTTGAAGACAACCTCGGGCATGACGTGGTTGCATCGCAGCCGTTCGGGCGCCATGGCCGTTTAGATCGGGCCGTCTGCGCGCCACATCGTGGTCGTCCTCGCGTTGCCCATTGGTCGTGTGAGCGCAGCGCGTGCTGGGCCGCTCGGCCTGGCGCGGCATGGGCCAAGGCAGGTCGGCCTATTTGGCCGAACAGGTTGAAATCGTGGGCGGGCTGCACTGCTCATCTCGGGGCGGCCTGTTATTTTTCATCACTGTAGCAAAATACTATTCACCCGAACCCCAAAATCCAAACATACGCCTTTCGATGCCGCGAATCCATTTTTGACCTCCTCTCCATCAAATTGAGCTCCAAATAAATCCACACCTCTCCATTTGAATTTTATTGCATTTTAACTTAATTTATTTTCCTAGCTTGATTAAACTCAAGCACGGGCTTATGTTATTTTATGTGTTTGTGCTAGTTCCCGACCTTTCCGAGGCGACTGTACAAGGACCGTAACCAGGCAACGAGCATACGAGATAGTAGAGTTTGCAAAGTAGCATGGCAAGTTACAAGTTTTTGATCATATTGAATCCCATAAAATTTAAATTATTTAATTACAATATTTGCATTAATGTTATTTGTGAAATGTTATTTAATTAAAATAAATGTTTATAATGCCATGCTAATTAGTTATGTTCTACCATTGAAAAATACCATGTTTAATTTGACGCCATATTCACCTTGACAACCTTAGTAATATTTAAATTGTTGTATAAATAACTGTAGAGTAGCTCACTCAAAATTTTGTACTACTAAGTAACTTGCCTCTTAGTTGGTAGAATTGTTAAAATGGTTCTAGGGTAAGAAGGAATCGTGGAAAGCCACGAGATGGTTGGAATCCACGACTTTAACTTAGGGTGGAGGCTTGAGCAGATAGGTAGTAGTGCCATCGAGCATAGATAAGCTGAGATATGGTTGTTAGCCTCAAGTGAAAAATAAAAACAAGAATCTTACGCTAACATAATGATCGATCAACCACAAGTGTTGACTTGTATCCCTGGTTTAGTAGCTGTTTAACTCGATTGAATCTCTACACACTACTATAGACAGTGTTATCACAGACGGTTCAAAACCGTCATCACAGACAGTTTCTGAACCATTTGCTTTTATGTGTTAGTGATAATAGCTGGTTATCACAGACGGCTCCCACACCGTCTGTGATAACTTACAACACAGACGATTTTTCAAAAAACTGTCTGTGATACTTGACTATCATAGACGATTTTTTGTATTAACCATCTATGATATGAACGATATCACAGATGATTTTTTATTAACCGTATGTCATATGGTGTATATCACAGACGATTCGGTATTCCAAACCGTCTGTGAGGTCTATATGACAGACGGTTAATATATATATATCACAGACGATTTGGAATACCAAACCGTCTGTGATAGCTATTTCAACAGCTATTTTATTTGCTCTTTTTCGGCTAGCCTCAGGATATGCTAGCCATGCCCTATGAAAACAATCAAGATCACGTATATATAGCACAGGGCAATTATTACATAAATCACACAGATGAATGAAACAACACAAGCAGATCACATATATAGCATGACAATCGTTACACAGATCTCATAAATGAATTAAATTGAATGAATTGTTTGATTAAGCACAATTGAATGATTACAATTGAATCCAATGTTTCAATATTTAATCACCATTGTCGGGGTGGAACTCTCCAGTCTTGTTTATGACCTCTGCTAGCAAGAATTGGGAGAGGTTTCCTCGAATTTTGACAAGTTTGCCAAGATCAAATGCACTTTCATCGAAATCCACATGCTGTCGCTAGGAGCAATGTTAACTCATTAATTAGCATGTGTGTGTATATATATACATATATATAATCAGAAAATAATAATTATGGGAAGAGAAAATATACGTATACATATATATATGTTAAGTCATCATCTATTAATTAGCATGTGTGTGTCTATATAAGCCATGTAATCTGTTGAATAAGTCAAATAAGAAGAGAAAAGGAAGGAAAAACGACGTAAGTTGAGTTCACGTCGGAAAAACTTCTCTCTATGTCTCTGTGTTCACTTGTCTTCTCAGTGTAGTGTGTATTTACGGGTAAATTATGTGTGTGATCTGGTGTTATGTTCCAACACTTTCAACAGGTTGTTGTGCAAATTAAACAAGACGCAGAACGAAGATCAAAGGCTTTTTAGATTGTGTCGGAGTAGGGTGTAGATCGTTTTAGCTAATTGTTGATTTTTGTCTTTGTTCTGTATTCTCTTTATTGGGCTAGATTTCTTTGTTTGTTATTTTATTGATAAACTCCTCTCGTTAATGAAAGGCAGAGCTCCTGCCCGATTCGTCTAAAAATTGAAGAACAGGAAGAGAAGGCAAGAAGACGAATAAAAAAGAAGCAAAATTTGTAAATTCAGGCCCAATTTAGCAGAGGCCCGTTATTCCTACGCTGCAGAGTACAAAACGAAATTTCATAACCGGTGGTCATCTTCCCCGGCGCCGGCGGACCACGCACGGTACATCACTCCGGCGGCTCGCATGCTTTAGCGATCTTGCCGACCGCCCCGATCGGCCGGCAGTAGAGGGGCCCAAGTAAGAAAAGCAAGTATATATACGTATGTCATTCATGGCGTCTCTGGCGCGTCCTTGAGGTCGTACTGCTGGAGGATGAAGCCGCAGTCCCTGAGCGGCTCCTTGCGTAAGAACGCGATGGGGTTGGCGAAGCGGACGCCCTGTTGCTTGATGCCGTTGTTGCGGGTTAGCGGGACGCGTGAGCGGTCGCGGAACTGCTCGATCTCAGAGCAGGCCGGGTCGGAGCTCTTGGCCAGCACCACCTCGCAGATCTCGTCCTGGTGGTCCTGATCGATCTCCAACTTGTACCAGCCCCACTCGTCCGTCGTCGCCTCCGCCTTCAGCTTGATCTCCCCACCGCCGTACGGCCGGCACTCCACCGCCACCGTCGCCCCTGCATGCACGCCACGCGATGCGCCCACCGTTAGTTGCAACTTACGTTCTTAGCAACGTTTGGAAGGAAGGGACGTACGTATGTATGTACGTACCGGGGACGCTGGTGGAGACGTTGGTCTCGAAGCCGGCGCGGCAGGGGTCGCAGTAGACGCGGCCGGTGACGACGAAGCCCGGGCCCTTGTCGGCGGACGCGACGCCGGCGAGGGCAGCGACTGCCAGCAGGGCGACCACGAGCGGCGTGGCGACGGGCATGGGCTGCATCATGGTCGGCTGGCTAGCTCTCCGTCGACTGGGTAATCAAAGGGAAGGGGCGCGATGCTGCGTGCGAGTGTGTGGGAGTGGTGAGCCGGGAGGGAATTTATGGGCGCGCCGTGCGAGAGGGCGGAGATAGATGGTGTTGGGAGGCGTAGCTCGTTTTCAGGCGCGGGGAGAGCTCGATCGCGCGTGCCCATGCACGGACGGATGCATGGTCCGTCGTTCTTCACCGTGCTCGTTTTCAGGGGAAGTAAGAAACTAAGAATAGCCAGTGCATGCGGCATGCAGTTTGGGTGAGCAATGCCGCTCGCTCGTTTGTACGCACGGTCGGATCTGTCGGTGTCAGCACATCGGACGATCTGGAACGTACGTTTGTCGAGGGATGACGGTAACAATCCTCGCCTATGTTTTGCGCGGTCAAGGCTATCACATACTCTGATCCCTGCTCTCGTCGCACTAGACCGGATCTTGCTCTAGTCTTCTACTCGAACAGGACTACAGGAGAACTAGCTGCTACTCCAACAGACACGCTACCTGCATACCCAGGCAAACTCTACAGGGTAAGTGTCAAACCGGAACAGAATCAGCTCCTTCATGATAAGCACAAAATTTCAGAGTATAGTATACTCATGCAGCTTCAGCATTCACGAGCATATAGAACACATGCACCAAGAAACCAAACGGCAGCAAGTTCTGACGATCATACTGCGTCCCTGCTTCTGAAGCCAGTACAATGCAGATCCTTGAGCACCTTTCCCTTGACGCAAGTACTCATGAAAAAACTTGCATTGTAACTGCGGATCCCAGCTCCAGAGTCCAGAAGCACATATTCCCCACATAAAGCTACTCAAAACACTTGCATAAACAATTGCTCAAACCACAAACTGAAGCTAAAGAAGAGCTTGCACAATTTTTCCCTCCCCGTTAAAGATGGGGAAAAAAATCTCTACATGATAGTGATGTTCAGTTTTGCTAGGCATTACAATTTCGCTTAAACAATTGCTGGCAGCAAGTGTTCTCTTTTCCAATTTTCTTTTCTTGGATCAACCAAAGCATACAAAGGTTGGTCCAAACGACAAGGTAACTTTCCTGGGCAGGATGATGCAGAATGAAACGTACATGATTCAAATCAAACCTTACTCTTCTGATCTTCAATTTTCTGGAACGATGTAAACCATTGCTTCCAAGAAGCATCTCCTTGTTGTTCAATCCATGAGAGGAAGCAACTGTCTAAGAGGCAGAATAAGTTCACATAAAGAAGTTGATATCTCACGGGAATGAAGCGGAAGTTCGCGATTTGCACGGCTGGCCAGATGGTTCCTCCCAATACTAGAGCAGGAATAAAATCCCTTTTCACATCATCCTTCACCTGCTCCACACTCCTTCCTGAAGCGAGGCCCACATACGAGAAGAACAAGAGAAGATCTGTCGGTCCAAATAGGAAACCATCCGCAGCAACTTTTGAGGCAACAAATTTGAATGAATTAGGCTGGTATCTCTGCCGGATGAAACGATCCAAGTATTCATACCTAGGTGACATAAATGAGTACAAGTCATATGGCAGCTTGCTTCACAAAACTGGAAGTTAATCGTCTTAAAACCAGGAGATCTTCACTTTTAATCAATAGCAATTCTACAGGACAGCATAGATCCCACAGCATCTTAACCAAATTTAGCAGATCAATAGATGATGACGAATAAGTGAGAGGAGATTGTGCAATCACCATTCATAGCAAGGAAGACAACACTCAATAAGGTGGAATGAATTGTAGAAGTCTATCAACAGGTATTATCCTATCATCTATTAGATTGTTTCTATCCCCAAAAACAAAATATGCATGGTCGTATCTTCCCTATAGTAGTATATAGAATCCAGTAGGAAGAAATGCACTAGTTTTCTTTTTAATTTTTAGATAAATAAATGCACTACCGGAGTGATGTTAAACACCAGTTTTATTCCCAGTTTAAAACCTCGTAGCCAAATTAGAATGTAGAACACTGACCACAAGTCCAATAAGATCGATTACTAAATGCTGTCTGAAAATAGCACTATTTTACTACTAGTAATTGGTGAGCATGAACATGCAACAAATTATGCAACATGGTGGAAATCAAGCTGATGTTGAAGTGGACTGCTGAGCACAGCAATGGACATAAAAAGATGCAATGCTGCAAAGTACGACCCAAGCAACTTTCACTCCAAATGTTATTGTCCGCTCCTCGTGCAGCCCAAGTCAGTCTGCTTGGCTACACAGCTTAATATAAGGAGGCAACATTAAGTAAGAGAAGCCACCAGTAAAGCATTCATTCCTATAGTTTGCTAATGCTCTATTTTCTTCTATTTAGTCAAAAAATCATCTGCATTGCAACAAAAGACTATAGCATCCATTGGCTCCAATTACACCAGCAACCAATATCCAATAACCATCATAGTAAATGTTCAAATTTCAAATGAGTAAATGAGAATTAAGTAGTACTAAAATATATTCAAGCAAAGCATATATCCTTTAACTGTCTCCATAAGTACCGATTAAAACCATTATACACCATAAACTGCCATTCATATCATGTGCTAGATATGATTACCTAAATGGAAAACATAGGCGTAGGATGGGGATTATTAAGCATGACTTTCATTTTTATTATTATCTGATCTTTTTACCATTTTAAAGACTCTGTTTATGGCCTTCTTTTTGTCCTTTTTCTGTACCATGTGGCAACTGTGTGAGACTAGGAGGAGCAGAGTACACTTCCAGATTTTCCATTGTTAGTGATGCAAAAACTCCAGGGAGGTATTAAAAATGATAACAAAAGTGAACCAAACATCATCTGCTCATGCCCAGTGTCAAAATGTGAGGGAAGTCAGGAACTAACCAATAATGTCCAACAGGTCCAACAAAAGCATATCCAAATGAACTTGTGATTCCCACCCTCTTCCAATCAATTTTGAACTCTATATCTTTATCCTGAAAAGGCATTAGAGTTTTAATGAATGGTAATAATAATTTTGTAGAATGAAAAAAAATCTGAGTAGACATGCTAAAATTAATAAAACTCCCCATGGACCATTCATAAGGTGTCCCCAAGTCCAAATGAAATTCCAGTCTGAATTCCTGAGATTTCCCAATCTCTTATTTGAACACAGGCACCATGAACAGCAATAAATATCTTGTTTCAACTAACTGTCCTGTTCATCGAAACATAACCAGCTCTTTAGCTGCCACCATATTGATTTTTTTTACCAAAGAGTAACCAGAAATGGACTTCAGATTCTTACTCCAAGTGCAGGATCATAATGTAATCCGGTTTTGGTAGATGTTCATAATTCAAAGATTGGTTTATTGATTAGAAAAAAACTAACTATGCTTTTAAGTAGTTTATTGATTAATGATGAAGCTTCCAATTCCTGGTAGAAACAATAATCAAACCAAGCTCCCATTGCTGGTTGGTCTCGGATCTGAAAGAACACATCTAAAGTTAAAAGATCATGATGGCTACTATTACAGTATGAGGAAGTGATTAGACATCAGAATTGTAGAAGATATATCCGATAACATTTCCCCCACTTCTTTTATTAGACCCAACAAACTGCACAGAGAACAACAACCCTTGCCAAGGTCCTGACGAATAAAAGCTCAACCATAATTAACATGCTCAGCAATTTTTTTGTCCAACTGGCAGGTAAAGATACCTGTCATGACTTATGAATTAAACCACCATCTTATGAAAGAAAAAACATTGACACAACTTTTCATCCCACTACACTATACTCTGAGTAAGGCATCCAGGAGCAACAAACAAATGCTAAAACAATCCAATAATCAATGATTACCCCCAAATCGAGTGAAGGACTTCTCAAGTGACACCACTTACCGATCAAACCACCTACATCATTTTTAAACAACTAACCCCCTATGTCTTATTAGAAGAGGATTATCGATTGCCGTCACACCCCCGAGAGCATACAGAGACAGTTGCAAGATAGATTTGACAAATTAGATTCTAAGGTTCCAAACAAAGAAGGTCAACATCAACATCAAATCTTTACGTGATTAAACCGTCATTACTCATAGTAGTTCTCCATCAAACCCTCTAATCCCTTTACAGAAAAGCTCACAAGAGTTGATAACTTGTTACTTTTGAATTGCTATTTCCGTTTACCACTCAAACAACCACCTTCTTCAACATAGCCTACGCATTAAAAATGACCCCTTTGCTAGGTTTTATAACCCACAAAAGTTCCAAGCACCCCCTGCTCCAGTTCGAGGCCAATAATAGTAGCCAATAAATCTTGGTGCGACCGCATCCAAGAATCACCGGAGAATCCACATATCATAGCTTGAAACGAAAGAAGTGGTAGGGGCGATTTGATTAGCTACCTCGGGATTCTTGGCGTGGTGGTGGGAGCGGGCGGAGTAGTGGGTGACGGCCTGGGCGCCGATGTCCCCGAGGCCCCAGAGGATGCCGGAGCTGACCACCTGCGTCCGCACGGGGTATGAGGCCAGGCACTGCTGGTACCATCGCCATAGCCGCTGCATCCCCACGAGCGAGCCACGGGGCAAGGAGGGAAATGACGGTGGAAAAGAGGAAAGGAAGGAAGTGTGAGCCTTCTGCTCTCTCTCTCTCTCTTATTTATTTCTTTCTTTCTGTTGCTTTTTTTCCCTCAGATTTTTTGAGTTAGGGTTGGGTGCACAAGATGATGGGTTGGCACAGGTTTTAGGTACCTCAAGCCAATCAGATGAGGGGAATTCCAATATCAGAGTCTACTTTTAAATTGGTCAGCCTTTGACGGTCCAGGGGCAGCTACAAATCTTCTTTTTGGAATAATGGAATCACCGGTGAGTCCTTTAAACTATATTTCTCTCTTTAATAAATTGGTAGAGCTTCTACCGTATGTTTTTTTCTTAAAAAAAAGACTGTAAAGACATCTCTATAGGCCAGTTTTGATAATTTTGGGTGTAACTACCGCTGTTTTTTAATATTATAAATTACACAAAAAATCATTATGTAGCAATATTGGCCAGTGGCCTTGATTATGCGGTACAAAGCCAAACTACAAATATTTTTAATGACAAATCTATCCATAATAATATGCCCCTATGCTAATCCACGTTCGCATGTCGCAACGTTGTAACTTCAAGCTTCATTAAATTAGTTTTAGTGATTATGATAAATCTAAATGTGAAACTAATATACTTATTAAGTACGATATTATTTAGGGTCTGTTCTTTTTTGCTGCGGCTTATGGCTTTTGGCTGAAATTTTTGAATTTTGGTTGTTTGCGACAGAGATTGCGGAGAGAGATACTCGCTTGCGATTTTGGTTGATACAGATGTTAGGCTTTTAACGTGTACTACAATTAACTTGTAAATTCCGTCTTGAGAAAAATACTTCATTTAAAAGTTAGGTACTGTAACAAAAGCCAAAGACCGCTTTTAGAAGCTGTAAAGAACATGCTCTTAGTCTTATTTGAATGGAAAGATGAAAATCTTTAGAGGTATGCATCTGATGTCATATTCTTATTTCTTGTCTCATTCCTCATATCCAAAATATAGTGTTAACACTATAAAAGTTTCAACTTGAATATGTGCATATACTTTTCATATGTATTCTTATATGCACGTATTTAGGAGATTCTGATAGACCACGTGGATAGGTCTAGGTCAATTTGTGATGAACAATTGGCAGTTGATTTGAGTTGAATCCAAGGTTTTGCAAAGGGTTTGCAATTTCTTGAAATTCAGATTGCTATCAAGTTCAGACGGTAGTACCGGCCAGATGTCGACGGTAGTACCGGCCTGGTGGTGGCGATAGTATTGACATGGTAGCCATGGTACTACCGCAAATGCGGTACGATCGGTGGTTACATAGCAATAGCTATTTTTTAGTAAGAGTTGTGTATAGGCATTTTCAGGGCTGATTAGGTCCGGTAGTACTGGTGTAATACCGTGGTACTACCGGAGGGTCAGTATGGCACGGTGTTTGGTTGGCGATACTACCAGGATGATAGTATCAGCCTTGGCAAGAGGTCATACCGCTCCCCTCTTACTGGAAAATGGGCGAGAAGCGGTAGTACTGGCCAATGGTTGGTGACACTACCAGAGCAGTGTCTAGACCCACTAAGAGGGTTGGTTTAGCCTATATGATGAAGGGTGGGTTTTAGGGTTAGCAAGAAATTAAGGAAATTTTCTTGACTTAGACTAGTTCTTCCTCTCTTTCATGGTGTGAGTAATAATAGGACTTGTGGAGCATCCTTTGTAAATCAACAAGCTGTAAGAATTATTCCTCTTCATGTAATAGATCAATTTCTTGTAATCCTTATGCTCATCTCTCTTTGCATGAGTTCTTGTTCTTGCCTTTGGTGATTTTGTTCTTTTTGTGCTCCTCTTATTCTTGATGGGATCCATAATGTGTAAGAGTCACTAGTAGGTCCTTGAGATCCACCTTTTGTCCATCTAGATCACTTTATAGTAAGAATCAAGATCTTGTCTAGTTCTTGTCTTGTCTTGATCAAAATTTATGATTTTGTGATCGTGGTCGTTTTAGGCTGAACCTTTGCTTATATAACCTTGTTAGAACATATGAGAGATGATATATCAATTCTCATAACTTAGATTCTTAATAGCAAGAAGTAATTTGGATTTTAAAGTTTGGTGTGTTTTTATGATCTAGCACCAAATTTCTTCAATTAGATGGAATTGAAAAACATTTCCACGTCCCTAGTAGGGCCCTTGTTTCAGACTCCCGTGTTTGTGTCAACGTATTGTTGCCTTTGGTGAATCAGTGCCCTCGTTGTTCCGTTCAGGGATGGCTATGTGGCCATTGGCCACGGAAGGCTTGGCTTCCAGATGGCAAAAGACGTCCAAAACGCGTTGGTTCCTCTTTTTCCTTTTTTACTTTGCATTATCCATAGAAACATAACGGTTTTTTTATTTTTCTTTAATTGAGTATCTCAAAAAAACTTAACACGCGTTACAATGTCATTTCAACCAAAAAATAAAAACCATTAACAAAACCAAAAGCCGGGTCACTTTAAAACAAGCCTAAGGGCTTGTTTGGCAACGATGCGGCTTATGGCTTTTGGCTGAAATTTTGAAATTTGGCTGTTTACGGTACAGATTACGGAGAGATACTCACTTGCGATTTTGAATGGTACAGATGTTGGGTTTTAACATGTACATCGTTTAACTTGTAGACCCCGTCTTGAGAAAATACTCCGTTTGAAAGTTAGATACTGTAATAAAAGCCAAAAATCACCAGTTTCGAAGGAAAAGAACAGACCCTAAACCTAGGTCGACACCTTGTCCCAACGCACTCAACCACCAGCCCGCCATCGAGTAACTCGATTGGTACAGTGATGCTAGTAGATTCCATGCACCGCGTGGCTACACAGGAGGGGCGTCCAGGGGGCGGGCCCCACTGCTGCAGCCACTGAATCTACTCAAGAGTATGTGCACTACTCCTAATTCGCAATCGCCATAAAATTTCCACACCACAAGTACACACAGATGACCTGATTTGATGTTATGGTTTCCTCTGGTGCTTTTCAGCGTTGCACCAGACGAGAGAGGGCGGGGGCGCTGGGAGCGTAGCTCATTTTCAGGCGCGGGGAGACCTCGATTGCGGGTGCCCATGCACGGACGGATGCACGGTCGGTTGTTCTTGACCGTGCTCGTCTTCAGGGGAGGAGGAAGTAAGAAACTAAAACCGAAACAGAATCAGCTCCTTCATGATAAGCACAAATTTTCAAAGTATAGTATACTCATGCAGCTTCAGGATTCATGAGCATATAGAACACATGCACCAAGAAGCCAAACGGCAGCAAGTTCTGACGATCATATTGTGTCCCTGCTTCTGAAGCCAGTACAATGCAGATTCTTGAGGATCTTTCCCTTGATGCAAGTACGCATGAAAAAACTTGCATTGTAACTACGGGTCCCTGCTCCAGAGTCCAAAAGCACATATTCCCCACATAAAGTTGCACACTCAAAACATTTGCATAAACATCTGCTCAAACCACAAACTGAAGCAAAAGTCAAAAGCCATTTTTAAAAGCCACAAAGAACAGGCTAACATTCATTGGCTCCAATTACACCAGTAATGAAGACAGAGGCAAAGCAATAGCCTCTAACTCAGAGACAGAAACAGAACAGCAAGAGAACTCACCTCTTGAACAGTTAGATGAGGATATGTATGATTGAGAAGAGCCTCAAATAAACCTCAGACAAATCACAGCTGAAGAGTATACACGTTTGCATCACAGAAACCAATTTATGCTTCCCAATAATTCTATCAATCCAAGGTTTCATACCAAATTTCAAAAGCAAGTGTATGAGCAGTTGTATGGTCTAAGCAGACTCTTGAATATCACAAGTATCTTGATTGGAACCACCTGGACTCAATCGACAAATATGATGGGACTTATAGGTTGTTTCAAAGGGCTAGAATACAAAATCTTGTGGCTTTCAAATCAGATTATAATGAAGATATAATTAGGCGGTTTTATGCTACTCTATATATTTCTCCTGACTTTTAGCATATCTTATGGATGATTGGCTGCTAATCCTTGGACTCCAATAAGCATGAGTTTGAGCTAGCTCTAAGGACAGAGTCAAGTGTATATGAGAAGGTATATGACAGACCTGCACTTGAGCTCCCTGCCTTATCTGAGTACTATGATCAGAGTACAAGATTTGTCCCAGGCAAGCTTGTTGGCCTCCTCCCTATTCCCAGCCTGGTAAATTGGATTATTAACCATACTATTCTTCCCAAGAGTGGGAATTATGATGCCATAAGAGGCTATGCATAGAACCTAATTGACTATGTTATGTAAGGTCACAAATTTGATATGGTTGATCTTATTATCTGGGAAATAGCATCTTCCAAGAATGACAGGATCAAAAGCATAAATTATGCTCCATACATCATGGCGTTGATCCTTCGGAAGATTGAATACCATGGTAGTTTAGGCGGCGTCCACAAGCTTACAAGCCTCGACCAGAACCTCTAATTCCTTCAACTTCCCATCCTCGAGCTCGACAACAAGAAGAACCTGCAGTTGCGCCATAAGAAGGACAACTCTCTCTCTCAGATATACTCGGCAATTCTCCATATTCGCGACACTCAGGCCGAGGCGTTTGCTTCTCTTTCCTCCAGAATGGACTCTATTTATGAGAGAGTCACTTCTATTGAGCATACCTTGGCTCATCCTCCATCCCCAGTCAGATTTGGCCGCCGTTGCCATCGTGACCCTTCTCCTCAAAGACCACAAGAGTAGTTTTTTTGGTCATTTGATGCCAAAGGGGGAAAAGACAAGAAGAGGGAGAAGAGCATAAGAAAGGATAGAAGAAAGAAGATTAAAGAGCTAAGAAGTCTATATATCTTAGCTATTATTTATGTGTCTTTATGATAAAATGAACTTGTGATGTAATAATCTTCTTGTTGAGAACATGTTTTATGTTATGTTTATGTTATGTTGAATTTGAAGTTATGGTCATCTTATAAAATTGCACCTTGTGTTCATCTATGGTATACTTTACAACATTGCAATTATCTATTTCTTCAAGTTCAACAAACAAAGGAAACTTTGCCAATTTTTTTTAAAAAATCTTTATATGTGCTTGCAAAGTATCTTCACTTTTATATGCACATGCTCAGGGGAGCTTTATTTGAATTGTTTTTCGAAGTCACAAAGAAGATACAACTCGTTTTTTCAAACAAGTGGTCTATTCAAAATTTTATTCCTCTCACATAATATTTGTATTATCATCAATTACAAAAAGGGAGAGATTGAAAGCATCTCGACCCCTAAAAATGGTTTTGGTAATTAATGGCATTATGTGAATATGTGACTAACATATTTACTGAGTGTTTAAAAGGTTTAGTCCCTAAAATGATTGTTAGATGCATGCTAAAGATCAATATGAAGATCAATGTGGCTCAAGATAAAGGTATAAGTAGACTAAGATCTCTTTTGCTTTTACCGGTCTTAGGAGAAAGGGTGAAAAACTAGATTATAGGATAAATATCGTACTATTAAGAGGAATCATGGCTAGTAACTTGATAGCATATTCTTGCGCCATTGGATCAATTTAGGATCATGCATTCACTTAAAACTAAAATTGATAACCAATATGTGTTCTGTCTGAATAATTGGAAGTACCGGAGTTTCAACGGTGGACCTACCTCAGAGCGGTAGTACCACAGCCCTTGAATGGTACTTCCGGATCACAAAAGCTCCAAAAATCTGGGCGATACGTTTTTTTCCAGAGAGCACCATTAGAATCACTTTGTCTCTCTGGAAAATGAAAGTACCAAAGTTTCAACGGCGAAACTACCACAGAGCAGTAGTATTGTAACCCTTGAACGGTACTTTCGGATCACAAAAACTCCAAAAATCCGGGTGATACGTTTTTTCTAGAGAGCGCCAACTTTTGGCCTCAAAGAAAACGGAAGTACCGCGCTGAAATTTTGGAACTTTCGAATATCAGAACTACCACGATTACAATGACAGTAGTACCGCACCGACTTTCAACGGGTAGTTCAGAAGCTCTGAAATAGCCATTACTATTGTGTCAGAACAGGTGCGGTAGTACCGGCCGATGAACGGCAGTACTTCCGCTTGGCCTGATTTTTTCTGGGATTGCCCTGTAATGGTTAGTTTTGTTTGGTGGGAGTATAAATACTCCCTTACCTGCTCAAGGACAGAAGTAAGAGACTCAATTGAATATCCTTGAGCATTGAGCATTCACTCTACATCTCAATTTCACATTGTGTATTCATTTGAGGTGGTTGAGCCAAAATAGAGTGCATACATCTTAGATTGATCCTTTTGGCACTCGATTGCTGTCAAGCAAAGCTGTGATTTATTACTCTTGGTACTTACCAGCACTTAGACAGCTTGATGTGAACTTGCGCGGTGACTTCTTCAAGAAGGTTGTAAAGAAAGCTCGTCGCCGACTTGTGAGTGATTTGGTGTCCACCATCTCCGGAGAGGAGGAAGGACAGCCACTAGTGGATTGAGCAGTTGAGGCTTAATTCGTAGAGCCGGTCCAAATTACTTGGACTTTCCTCAACATGGATTAGGAGAACCGGCAAGTTTTCGAATACCACGATAAAACATCATGTATCAATTGATTATTTCTTTGTCTCTTCATTTCGCTCTTATATTTCTAGCATATTGTGATTGTTGTGATTGTCATATTTATTTATACTAGAGATATACTTGTAGAGACTTGTGCTTGTAGTGCCTTATACATACTAGTATTGTGTAGGTTTGAATTGCTTTGAAATCTTGTTAGACTAAATTGTGGTAATTATTTTTGGAAGGCAAGATAAGTTTTGAACCTCCTATTCATCCCTCTCTAGTCGGTTATCCTTGATCCTACATAGACAAACCATTTGTGCATGGTTAAGATTTAGTGCATACAACCGATTTTGTGATCTCACATTATCCAGGAATCTTTTTTCTCTGTCAAAGATGTGCAGGTACCTATCTTCCATAACGATGTTGCAACCGTGTTCATCGAGTTGGCCCAAACTCAAGATGTTGTGCAACCAAGGGATGTAATATACATCTGTCAGCAACTTATGTTCCTTGATTTGAGTCTAAAACATGACCGAGAGCACATACCACATATAAGCACATCTTGGCATCCGCTCGAGATTATTGGCCCAGTGTTGAGACCTCACCTTAGGGAGCCATGTATCTTGGCATCCAGTTCAGTGAACATCTCTCTGCACAAGATCTTGGCATTTAATTGCTCTTAGATGTTTGAGTTGCTCAAGATGAAATCTTGGCCCTCATGACACCTGTGTAAAAGTTTTGATTACAAATTGTATATGACAACCAAATAAGGCAAATTATGTCTTGAGCTAAAATAAACCTTGCATGTCTAAACATTCACTTCATACAAGTCATCAATCAAAGTATACTGATAACAAGAGGATATATCAGTAGAATAAATTTCTGTACAGTGAACTAATGAAAGTAGCTAAATGAATCGCAGCGAATCACTAAAGACATCTACTAATAACCAAATGAATCACATGTACGGAACAAGCATGAATTGTATGACTCAATAATAAACCATCAAGTAATCTTTTAGCTCAAGACCAGATTATACTCAATTGTCACATTCAATCTCAATTTGACATTATCTCATCATAGAGCAATGAACTAAGAATCCCCACGCCGCCATCGCCAGGGAAATCCCCACACCGCAATAGCCAGCTTCAGAAGCCGCTTGGCCACACGTGCAAAGAGAATAGGGCTGGATACTAAGGGTCCTTTTGGTTGGGCTTTTGGCTTCGGCTTTTGGCCCTAAAAGCCAAAAGCCCAACCAAAGGGGTTGCTTTTGGAAGCAGCTTTTTCAAAAGCATTGCTTTCCGTAGTATATTTTGAAAGTCGTTTTAACTCGCTTTTGGCTTTTAGCTCGCTTTTGAAATGGATTGAATAAAACTCTTTATAGTTGTTTTAAAAGAGATAAAGACAAAATTATATTTTATACTTATTTAACCAAACAATTTTCAATTTTTCTGACACCACATTACAGACTTTCTCTCGATTTCACCATTTCACAATGACTTTTCCCCACGTACCACAGCTCAACCAAAAGGACCCTAAGCCCTGCTCGTATTGGCTTCTAAAAGCTGCTTTTCTACAGTACATAACTTTCAAACGGGGTGTCTTTTCAAGGCAGGGCCTACTAGTCGATCGTAATACACACTGTAATGGCTTTATTTATATCGGACAAAATCGCACGTAGGTATGTCTCTCTATAAGCTTCCCACAAACTGTTACTATTTCATAAGGTAAAGTCAAAAGCCAAAACCAAAAACTAATATGAACAGGCCCTAAGTTTCAGCTTTATCTCTTCCTCTTCTCCGACCGACTGGTGGGACTCACCTTCCTCTCTCTTTTTTTTTTTGTTTTCTCACAATAAGAAATTTCCAAATAGCCCTCAAAATATCCAGCGCTAGAAAGGTCCATCGACGATATGCAAGATCCATCGGCCACGGCTGGCCCTCGCTAGATCGGACGTCCCTGGGCAAACGGCACGACGCGGCCACACGCGGAGCCTCGAGAAATTGGCGCGGCGCGGCGTCGGACCGCCAAGCTGTCAGCGGCGCGCGCCCTGGCATCCGCCGGATAAAGTGCCAGGCCATCTCAACCCCCGCCGGCCTCGTACGGGAGAAAAAGGGAACGCCTCACGCCTCTGCGCCTCTCGTTTCTCCACGACTGCTCGCTTGCTTCGTCAGTCTCTTTCTCCTCCTCCAACCACACTGGCCACGGCACGGCGCACGCAATGGGAGCCAGTAGCCTCTAAGCCATGAATGCTTTTGTTTACTCGCCTGCAGCGACGAGCGAGGTGACGTACGTATCTTGCTTGCCTTCCCATCCTCTGCTGCGAACCGTGATGCTAATTTCAGTTTCTTGAGCTGTGTTAGACGTATATATGTGCATGCATGCCCATATATACGTATTTGGAACGGCTGTGCGTGATTGCCGGATGAGCCAACTGTATTTGGCATAGGATCAGCGCATATCTCTCGTCCATATAGCAACTACCAGGGCTGTCCTCCGTTGCTATCTCTTGTAAAACTATATATTGCCGATCCGGCTAATAGCAGTATTCATTGCGTGAGTTATCTTCCGCTTTCATGGTATCAGATGGTCGCTCCTGTGACCTCCTCCATCGCTTCCGCATCTAAACCCGCTGCCTCCGCTCGTTCCGTTGGCCGGCGAACTTCCTCCTGAGGAACTTCAAAGCCAGCGCCAGATGGACATGGAGGCCGAACGCCAGCGCCAGACGGCCGTGGAGGCCGAACGCCAGCGCCAAGCAGCCGCGGCCGACGCCCTGGTCGTCGCCTCCCTTCACGCTCAGGCCGTGGCTGTTCTCAACATCCGCGCGCTCATCCCATCGTCCTCGACCTCGGATCGCCGAGCCACCCAAGTGGTGCGGGCTTCATCTCATTACCCTCGGCAAGTATGCGCCACCGACCACGTCCTCTCCGATGAGGCCTTTCCCAACGAGGCACCATGGCGCCGCATGGACTGCGTCGTCATCTCGTGGTTTGTAGAGACTTGTGCTTGTAGTGCCTTATACATACTAGTATTGTGTAGGTTTGAATTGCTTTAAAATCTTGTTAGACTAAATTGTGGTAATTATTTTTGGAAGGCAAGATAAGTTTTGAACCTCCTATTCATCCCTCTCTAGTCGGTTATCCTTGATCCTACATAGACAAACCATTTGTGCATGGTTAAGATTTAGTGCATACAACCGATTTTGTGATCTCACATTATCCAGGAATCTTTTTTCTCTGTCAAAGATGTGCAGGTACCTATCTTCCATAACGATGTTGCAACCGTGTTCATCGTGTTGGCCCAAACTCAAGATGTTGTGCAACCAAGGGATGTAATATACATCTGTCAGCAACTTATGTTCCTTGATTTGAGTCTAAAACATGACTGAGCCGCGACCACATATATGCACAACTGAGCCATCACTGGACCTCACCGAGCCATGTATCTTGGCATCCAGTTCAGTGAACATCTCTCTGCACAAGATCATATGATTATTGGCCCTAGTGTTGAGATACCACATCATGCTTTTGTAGTTTTCTCCAACTATGAGCTTAGGGTTCAGCTTTTCATTGATATATAGGTGTGCAATTTCTTCATGTCAATTAACCAGGGTAATGTACTCAAAAGATAGGACTCAAGAACATACAAAATCAGCATAATGCTCATATTAAAATATGCATTTAATTGCTCTTAGATGTTTGAGTTGCTCAAGATGAAATCTTGGCCCTCATGACACCTGTGTAAAAGTTTTGATTACAAATTGTATATGACAACCAAATAAGGCAAATTATGTCTTGAGCTAAAATAAACCTTGCATGTCTAAACATTCACTTCATACAAGTCATCAATCAAAGTATACTGATAACAAGAGGATATATCAAGAGAACAAATTTCATCAAATGAACTAATGAAAGTAGCTAAATGAATCGCAGTGAATCACTAAAGACATCTACTAATAACCGAATGAATCACATGTACGGAACAAGCATGAATTGTATGACTCAATAATAAACCATCAAGTAATCTTTTAGCTCAAGACCAGATTATACTCAATTGTCACATTCAATCTCAATTTGACATTATCTCATCATAGAGCAATGAACTAAGAATCCCCACGCCGCCATCGCCAGGGAAATCCCCACACCGCAATAGCCAGCTTCAGAAGCCGCTTGGCCACACGTGCAAAGAGAATAGGGCTGGATACTAAGGGTCCTTTTGGTTGGCTTTTCGCTTGGCTTTTGGCCTAAAGCCAAAAGCCCAACCAAAGGTTGCTTTTGGATGCGACTTTTCAAAAGCAATGCTTTTTAGTATATTTTGAAAGTCGCTTTGACTCGCTTTTGGCTTTTAGCTTTCTGCTTTTGGAAATGGATTGAATAAAACTCTTTCATAGTTGTTTTAAAAGAGATAAAGACAAAAATTATATTTTATACTTGTTTAACCAAACAATTTTCAATTTTCTACAACACACCTTACGCAGCTTTCTCACACCACCCCACACGCCAGCTTTTTCCCCACACCACACTCAACCAAAGGACCCTAAGCCCGTCAGATTGGCTTCTAAAAGTCGCTTTTCAAGACATAACTTTCAAACGGGGTGTCTTTTCAAGGCAGGGCCTACTAGTCGATCGTAATACACACTGTAATGGCTTTATTTATATCGGACAAAATCGCACGTAGGTATCTCTCTCTATAAGCTTCCCACAAACTGTTACTATTTCATAAGGTAAAGCCAAAAGCCAAAACCAAAAACTAATATGAACAGGCCCTAAGTTTCAGCTTTATCTCTTCCTCTTCTCCGACCGACTGGTGGGACTCACCTTCCTCTCTCTTTTTTTTTGTTTTCTCACAATAAGAAATTTCCAAATAGCCCTCAAAATATCCAGCGCTAGAAAGGTCCATCGACGATATGCAAGATTACAATAAACAGATCCATCGGCCACGGCTGGCCCTCGCTAGATCGGACGTCCCTGGGCAAACGGCACGACGCGGCCACACGCGGAGACTCGAGAAATTGGCGCAGCGCGGCGTCGGACCGCCAAGCTGTCAGCGGCGCGCGCCCTGGCATCCGCCGGATAAAGTGCCAGGTCATCTCAACCCCCGCCGGCCTCGTACCGGAGAAAAAGGGAACGCCTCACGCTCTCTGCGCCTCTCGTTTCTCCACGACTGCTCGCTTGCTTCGTCAGTCTCTTTCTCCTCCTCCAACCACACTGGCCACGGCACGGCGCACGCAATGGGGAGCCAGTAGCCTCTAAGCCATGAATGCTTTTGTTTACTCGCCTGCAGCGACGAGCGAGGTGACGTACGTATCTTGCTTGCCTTCCCATCCTCTGCTGCGAACCGTGATGCTAATTTCAGTTTCTTGAGCTGTGTGTGTTAGACGTATATATGTGCATGCATGCCCATATATACGTATTTGGAACGGCTGTGCGTGATTGCCGGATGAGCCAACTGTATTTGGCATAGGATCAGCGCATATCTCTCGTCCATATAGCAACTACCAGGGCTGTCCTCCGTTGCTATCTCTTGTAAAACTATATATTGCCGATCCGGCTAATAGCAGTATTCATTGCGTGAGTTATCTTCCGCTTTCATGGTATCAGATGGTCGCTCCTGTGACCTCCCTCCATCGCTTCCGCATCTAAACTCCGCTGCCTCCGCTCGTTCCGTTGGCCGGCGAACTTCCTCCTGAGGAACTTCAAAGCCAGCGCCAGATGGACATGGAGGCCGAACGCCAGCGCCAGACGGCCGTGGAGGCCGAACGCCAGCGCCAAGCAGCCGCGGCCGACGCCCTGGTCGTCGCCTCCCTTCACGCTCAGGCCGTGGCTGTTCTCAACATCCGTGCGCTCATCCCATCGTCCTCGACCTCGGATCGCCGAGCCACTCCAAGTGGTGCGGGCTTCATCTCATTACCCTCGGCAAGTATGCGCTCACCGACCACGTCCTCTCCGATGAGGCCTTTCCCAACGAGGCACCATGGCGCCGCATGGACTGCGTCGTCATCTCGTGGTTGTACGGCACGATCTCTGCCCACCTCCTGGAGAGCGTGATGACCCCCGACGCCACAAGCCGCGAGGTCTGGCTCGCCCTCGAGGACCAATTCATCGGCAACAAAGAGACGCGAGCCCTCATCCTAGACGCGGAGTTCCGTAACTTCGTTCAAGGTGACCTTAACATCTCTGACTATTGTCGTAAATTAAAGACCATGGCAGATCAACTCGGCGAACTGGGCGAGCGTGTACTCGATCGCACCCTCGTCCTGTCCGTTCTGTGCGGACTCAACGAGCGGTACGGACATATGGCGGCACTGCTCGAACGACAGAAGCCGTTCCCATCGTTTTGGACGTCCGCATCGATCTCCTCCTTGAGGAGATCACCCTCAAGGACAAGTCTGCATCTTCCTCAACAGCCCTCCTCTCCACTGCGGCCACACGCGGCTCTGGCAGCGGCCACAGTAGCGCACAGGGCTCTATCAAAGGGGGAGCACAAGGCGGTGCCCCAGGTGGCCCGTCCGGCAGTGCGCCCGGAACCACGGGCGGCAACTACACGGCAGGAGGCAACCGCCAAAATAATCGCCGTCGCAAGACCACCCGTACCGGCCTGTCTGCAGGAGGCGGTTGGCCACCGTCGTTCTTCAATCCATGGTCAGGCATGGTCCAGGTGTGGCCGTCCACTGCGCCGCGCCCCATCTCCGACAATACATCTTCGCGACCTCCGCACCAGGCGTCGCGACCCCAGTATCAGGCGCCGCATCCTCACGCACTTGCTGTTGGACTTCCTGGTGTCGCCGGTTTTCCAGCCGAGATGCCCTACGGTGGCTATGGCATGCAGCCAAGTTTGCCACTGCCACACGCTCCAGGTCCTGTACAGTTGCCACATGTTCCTCCCGCATGGCAATCTATGGCCGGGACTGCACACTGGGACAAGGCAGCACTAGCCAACGCCTTCAACACAATGACGTTGACGCCACCTCCGACAACTGAATGGTACATGGATTCCGGCGCTAGCAATCACATGACATCGGACCCCGGTAACCTCACTGTTTCTCGACCCCCGTCTTCTACCAATCCATCTCATATAATCGTTGGTAACGGTTCCATGCTTCCTATCACCTCTGTTGGTTCCACCCAATTGCCTAGCATGCATGGCCCTTTTTTTCTTCGGAATATTTTAGTCACTCCTCAAATCATCAAAAATTTGATCTCTGTTCGTCGCTTTACGACTGACAATAATTGTTCCGTTGAATTTGACCCTTACGGCCTTTTTGTGAAGGATCTTCGAACCAGGAGCGTGATAGCCAGGTGCAATAGTTCTGGTGACTTGTACCCACTTCTGCCATCTCTCGCTGCTAGCGCACATGCTTTGGTCGCTGCTGCTCCTCCTGCCCTTTGGCATCGTCGTCTTGGTCATCTTGGTGCTGAGTCGTTGTCTAAACTAGCTAGTACTTCTGCTATTTCATGTAATAATGGCACGCTCGAGTCTACTTGCCATGCTTGTCAGCTCGGACGCCACACTTGTTTACCATTTGCTTCATCTACTTCTCGTGCAACTCAGAATTTCAATTTAATACATTGTGATCTATGGACCTCACCTGTCTCTAGCGTCTCTGGTTACAAGTATTATTTAGTCATTCTGGATGATTGCTCTCATTTTCTTTGGACTTTTCCACTGCGTCTCAAGTCCGACACCTTTTCTGTCTTGGCTCACTTTTTTGCTTTTGTTCGTACGTAGTTTGGTTCTTCAATTAAAAGTGTGCAGTGCGACAATGGACGCGAGTTCGATAACTCTTCCACCCGCACATTCTTTCTAACACACGGTATTGCACTCGCATGTCGTGTCCCTATACTTCACAACAAAACGGTAAAGCCGAACGCGTGATTCGCACTACGAACAATATTATGCGTAGTCTTCTTTTTCAGGCTAGCCTTCCCTCTCAGTATTGGGTCGAATCCCTTCACACCGCCACTTATCTCCTCAATCGACAACCCACAAAGACATTAAAGTTTTCCACACCATACTTCGCTCTATACGGTGTCGTACCCTCATATTCCCACCTCGTGTCTTTGGCTGTCGTTGCTACCCAAACCTTTCTGCCACCATTGTCAACAAACTCTCACCACGTTCCACGTTGTGCGTTTTTCTTGGCTATTCTTCCGAGCACAAAGGTTACCGGTGTCTGGATCTGTCCTCCCATCGAATCATCATCTCTCGGCATGTCACGTTTGATGAAGACTCATTTCCCTTTGCTGACTTAAAGGCTCCTGATCTTGCTACTAATCTGGATTTTTTGCAAGACATGACCTCTTCCCCGCCTCCCATACAGTCGCGGGTTTCTACAGGTACCGGTTCTGCTGCCCTCGATGGCTCCCAGCCTCGGGTTGTTGCTAACGGCACCGGGACATCTTCGGCAGATCCGCTAATCTCGTCTCCAGGAACCGGGTCTCCGAGATATGCTTCGTCGTGCCCTGGTCCACCTGGTGGGACACCAGGAGCGCTCCCGTCCCGCATCGGCATTTCAGCGCCAGCTACCAGGGCTCCTGGAGCGACCGCGTATCCCACCGATCCAGGCGCGTCGCTGCTCTCCAGTCCACCCGGTGGGTCACCTGGACCGCCATCTACCACGGTTTACGCAGACACCGACGGCCTCGGTCCGACCGCCCCGCCGCCTTCTACGGCGCGGGCGCGCCGCTGGACCACCACCCCACCACTCGTCGTCCCGATCTCTCCCGTGCACAATGCTCACCGCATGTCCACACGAGGGAAGTCAGGATTTCATCTTCCGGTGGACAGATTGAACCTTCATGCTAGTGTTCTCTCTCCACTCCCGAAGACGTATCGTGGTGCGCTCGCCGATCCCAACTAGCGCGCAGCCATGACCGAGGAATTCGACGCTCTTCAGGCAAATGGCACATGGGACCTTCTTCCACGTCCCCCTGGAGTTAATATTGTGACCGGCAAATGGGTTTTTCGCCACAAGCTTCATCTAGACGGGTCTCTTGATCGTTACAAGGCACGGTGGGTACTTCATGGGTTTACACAGTGCCCCGGCATTGACTTCGATGAGACGTTCAGCCCGGTGGTCAAACCTGCCACTATACGCACGGTTTTGACACTCGCTCTTTCTCGTGACTGGCCGATACATCAGCTCGACGTGAAGAACGCCTTTCTTCACGGCACTCTTTCAGAAACAGTCTACTGTGTACAGCCCTCCGGCTTTGCTGATCCTGCCCATCCTGATTATGTCTGTCGGCTCAACAAATCGCTTTACGGATTGAAGCAGGCTCCTCGCGCATGGTATAATCGCTTTGCCTCCCATCTTCTCTCACTTGGTTTTGTGGAGGCCAAGTCCGACACGTCTTTATTCATCTTTCGCCGTGGTGAGGACATCGTCTATTGCTGGTCTACGTTGATGACATTGTTCTCACAGCTTCCTCGGACACCCTCCTTCGTCGGACTATCACAGCATTACAGCGAGAATTTTCGATGAAGGATCTTGGACCACTTTATCATTTTCTGGGTTATCTGTGACACGGCAGTGTGGCTCTCTCCACCTCTCTCAGCGTCACTACATTCTTGAGATTCTGGATCGGGCTGGAATGTCAGACTGTAAACCCTGCAGCACACCGGTGGACACTCACTCCAAGCTCTCCAGTGACGGCACCCCTGTTGATGATGCGACTCATTATCGTAGTTTGGCTGGTGCCCTACAGTATCTGACCTTCACTCGTCCAGATATTGCATATGCTGTTCAGCAGGTCTGTCTTTTTATGCATGATCCCCGGGAGCCTCATCTTGTTTTGGTGAAGCGCATTCTCCGCTATCTTCGCGGGACTCTCGACCATGGTCTGTTCCTGCACCGGACTTCTCCTGATAACATGACCGTTTACACCGATGCTGACTGGGCAGGTTGTCCCGACACCCGTAAGTCTACCTCGGGCTACGGCGTCTTCCTTGGTGCCAACCTCATCTCCTGGTTGTCCAAGTGGCAACACACTGTCTCCCGCTCTAGCGCGGAGGCCGAATATCGGGCTGTTGCTAATGGCGTTGCCGAAGCCAGTTGGTTGCGCCAACTTCTCGCCGAGTTACATACTCCACTTCGACGTACTACATTGGTATATTGTGATAATGTCAGCGCAGTCTACCTCTCCACCAACCCGGTTCAGCATCAACGCACCAAGTATGTGGAGATTGATCTGCATTTCGTCCGAGAGCGTGTCGCACTTGGCGAGGTTCGCGTTCTTCATGTGCCCACAACAACACAGTACGCTGATATCTTCACCAAGGGTCTCCCGACATCGGTGTTCACTGAGTTTCGGTCCAGTCTCAACATTCACCCTGCTACCGTTTCGACTGCGGGGGAGTGTTAGACGTATATATGTGCATGCATGCACGTATATACGTATTTGGAACAGCTGTGCGTGATTGCCGGATGAGCCAACTGCATTTGGCATAGGATCAGCGCATATCTCTCGTCCATATAGCAACTACCAGGGCTGTCCTCCGTTGCTATCTCTTGTAAAACTATATATTGCCGATCCGGCTAATAGCAGTATTCATTGCGTGAGTTATCTTCCGCTTTCAGTGTGGACTAGTGCTGTAGCGTGGGTTTGTTTCTGATGTCATTTGGGTTTGATTTCTTCGGTTTCTGCTGCTGGAGTTGAGGATGATGCTAGGATCCGAGTGTAGAGTTCACTAGTTCAGCCGTTGAATGCAACCCGAAGGCTTCGATGATTTTTTTGTTCTTCTATTTAGTGTGCACGACAGTGGTTCCAGGTTGCTTGTTAGTTGGCACTTCATTCCTTCTGCAGTGCAGCCCAGCAACTAGGTGATTTTAAAAAAAAACATTTTGTTTGTATAATCTATAATGAGGTGTGCTTAGTCATTTTTGTGGTTACTACTCTGAGAAGGGCAAATAAAGCCTCAAAGACTAGAAATAAGTTTCTCTTTTTTCCCCTTCATTTGGAATCCTTCATCTAGTTGTTATCTTGGAGTTTACGATAAGGTCAAGTTTATGTTTTGGTGCAGATGCCTCAGCTCATGAATTGATTTCGTTTTTTTAGAAGGATTCCTGAATTAAACTAAAGTAGTTCCTTTCTCGCTTCTTTAACATATTTCATTTTTCCTTCTGAAATTATTCGAGTAGTTTAAGTGGCTCTCAACTACTTAGGTCCTTGAATTTGTTAATATGGCATATATTCCCTGAACCTGAATCCTGAACATGCAGTATGGTTATCATGTCCATGTATAGGATAACATTGTTGTATTGTTTGGATGTTGTGGTATGCATTGAGTGAGTCCTTCTCTAGGTTCCACCTGGGGAAGGGATCCGAGGAAGGTCAGCTCTTGGCAGTGCTTATCCACATAAATGACAAGAGCACGGCAATGCAAAATTGTGCCAAAGCAAGAATAAGTATAGCAAAATTGAGTATATAGATTAAGTTGTGGCTGTGTACTTGTGTTCTGTTTACTAACTGCAGTATGATGGAAAATTTGCTCAAACTGTGTTGATCAGTACCTTGTCTTTCGAATTATCGCTTCTGAATTCTGACATTGTGGACCAGGTTGAGGACCTGGCTTATAGAAGCATAGTACCATGGTAGAGAACGGTGTGGCATGCGTTGATGAGGCCGAGAAGCCAAGTCGACGAGAGCGGCCGAGATAGCCATGCATGCATCTCGTAATCGCGTCCGATCGAGACCATGGCATGCAGAGTCCGTCGGAGCACCGCTCTCCGCCACCCGTGGACGCCGTGGGAGCCCAACTCGTGGAGTCCACGGACCGGACGTGAGCGCCGCGTCCAACAACAGCGATGTGGTCGCCGAGCGTGGCAGCCACGGCGCGTGGTAGGCGCGTGAGGGCGACGCGCCGCCGTGGCCCTCGCCGAGGGTCTCGATGATGTTCTCGACGTCCGCTGGGGTCCTTGAGGGCACATGCATGCATGCACGAGCGATCTCGGCGGAGGAACGAGGCGAGTTGGTGCCTCGTGAAGTAGTTGATGAGGTTGGCGGCCGTGATGTCTCGTGAACGACGCCCATCTCGTGGCGATTTCACCACACCATTAGATCGCAAGCGCCTTCGATCTGCGCCATCGGCAGCTGTGAGCCTGCATTTAGCTGTGGAGTACGTGGTGCTGCGTGTTTGTTTCTGATGCCATTTGGGTTTGTTTTCTTCGGTTTCTGCTGTTGGGGTTGAGGATGATGCTAGGATCCGAGTGCAGAGATCACTAGTTCGGTGGTTGAATGCAGTCTGAAGGCTTCGATTTCTTTGCTCTTCTGTTTAGTCTGCACCACCGTGGTTCCAGGTTGCATGTTAGATGGCACTTACTTCCTTGTGTACTGCAGCTCAGCAACTTGACGATTTTTTATATAAAAAAAATCTGCTTGTATAATCTATAATGAGGTGTGCTTAGTTACTTATGTGGTACTACTCTGGGAAGGGCAAATAAAGCTTCAAAGACTAGAAACAAGTCTGTCTAGCTGATTAAAAAAAGAAATAAGTTTGTCTTTCTTTTTCTCATTTGGAAGTGGCATTTCCAGACTAGATCTAGTTGTTATCTTGGAGTTTAGGATAAGGTCAAGCTTATGTTTTGGTGCAGATGCCTCAGCAAATGAATTGATTTTGGTTCTTGTTTTTTTGGAGAAGGATTTCTGAATTAACCTGAAGTAGTTCCTTCCTGTTCTTCTTTTGCATATTTCGTTTTTCATTGGGAAATTATTCGAGTAGTTTAAGTGGCTCTCAACTACTAAGTTCCTTGAATTTGTTAATATGACATAATTTCCATGAAGCCTAAACATGCAGTATGATTCTCATGTCCCTGTATATGATAACATTGTTGTATTGTTGGGATGTTGGGATATGCATTGAGTGAGTCCTTCTCTAGGTTCCGACTGGGGAAGGGATCAGAGAAAGGTCAGCTGTTAACAGTGCTTATCTACATAAACGACACGAGCCCAGAAATGCATTTTTCTTTATTTTTTGAAGAAAAGCAATGCAAAATTTTGCCAAAGCAAGAATAAGTATAGCACCACTGAGTGTAGACTAAGCTGTGTACTTGTGTTCTGTTTATTGACTGCAGTACTATGTTGGAAATTTTGCTCAAACTGTGTTCCTCAGCGCCTTTGACTTTCGAATTATCGCTTCTGAATCCTGACATTATGGACCAGGTTGAGGACCTGGCTTATAGAAGCATAGTACCATGGTAGAGAACGGTGTGCAGCTGACATTGACATCTACTGTGAAGAATACAGGCAAGATAAGAATCAATGGAGAAGGCATAAATGGATCACCTTTCAAAGTAAGCATTGGAATGCATATAGATCTTGACAAGTTATGGTCACAGATTTCATTCAGCACTGTTCTTGCCTTCTCATTGCTAACCAACTTGTTAATATATGAAACAATACCATTTGATAATCCAAGACCTTGAATATACTATCATACTACTGAAGGAAATGAAATGGATGCATGTTCGTCAATATCATTAGGCCTTGGCATGCTTTTGCTTTGGTTGCTGATTGTGTCAAGACATTCCTTATGCTCTGTACTAAATCCCTAGAACACAACTTTTCGAGGGTACCTGTTGGCCTAATGTTGGGTATCAGCAATTTGCTTCAAGATTTCATCTTGGACTTGGAGCATAAATACAGAAAAAACATCAGCTCTTCTAAATACATCGTCAATAATCGATGTTGGACAACCCATCGCCTGGTGCGTAGAGGTCTCCAGTACAACCACTTTGCGTCCTTTGTAGACAGCACCAAGAAAGTATCCACTATATACTACTACTGGGTGAAACAAACGTGGAAAAAACTTTTCAGCATCTTCCGCAGCATTGCCCCTAATAATTCTCTTGGGCTGAGTTATGCTGATTGCTAGTCAGCTCTTGCGTCTATCTTGTAATCTTTTTCGCACTTTTGTGTTAATCTTTTTACTTATCTTAATGTAATAACGTGCAATTCTTCTGTGCTTCCTAAAAAAAAGGCAAACCAATTGAAAATTTTTTATATGATTTTTGTGACCGTCTTCTTCCTAGTTACCTCAAGCGTAAAAATGTTTTCTTTTTCAGGAAAAGCATGAAGCCGACATTGGCGCCTTACAGCCATCAAATGGCCAGATAAAGCAGCAGCAGCAGCTGCTCTGCACAGCATGCGCGCAAGGGCACACTTGCCAGGCAGTGATCAGCCGGACGAGGCAAATGCGAGCCCTGATCGACGCGAAGAAGCCGTACCAGGCGCACTCCGTGTTCAGGCACCTGGTGGACGAGGGCCACAGGCCTTCGCTTGTGACGTACACAACCCTCCTGGCCGCCATGACGAACCAGAGAATGTTCGAGTCCATCCCTTGGCTGCTCGCCCAGGTCGAGGACGCCGGGCTGAGGCCGGACTCCATCTTCTTGAACGCGCTGATCAACGCCTTCGTCGAGGCGAAGCGGATGGGCGAGGCGACCAACACCTTCTGGAAGATGAGGCACTCCGGTTGCCACCCGACCATCAGCACCTTCAATACGCTGATCAAAGGGTACGGCATCGCCGGGAAACCTGGGGAGTCGCAGCGCATCTTCGACATGATGGGCGGTGAAGGGTGGGTGAGACCGAACCTGACGACGTACAACATCCTCGTCAAGGCATGGTGCGACCACAGGAACCTCGAGGAGGCGTGGGACGTGGTGGGGAGGATGCGGGCGTGCGGCGTCGAGCCGGACATCGTCACGTACAACACCATCGCCAGCGCCTACGCCAAGAACGACGAGACGTGGAGGGCGGAGGAGCTCATCGCGGAGATGGTGCGGGCCAAGCTGCGCACCAGCGAGCGCACGTGGGGCATCATCGTCGGCGGCTACTGCAGGGAGGGCAGGCTGGGGGAGGCGCTCCGGTGCGTCCGGCAGATGAAGGACGCCGGGGTTCTCCCCAACGTCATCGTCTTCAATACGCTGCTCAAGGGCTTCCTCGACGCCAACGATATGGCGGCCGTCAACGATGTGAGCTCAAACTCAAACTCAAAACTCAATTCCGCTTCTGTCTCATGCACATGCGACGCAAGATCAAGATTCAAGAACAATGCAGGTTCTTGGGCTGATGGAGCAGTTCGGCATGAAGCCTGACATCGTCACCTACAGCCACCAGCTCAACGCGTTCAGCTCGCTAGGGCACATGGCGAAATGCATGAAGGTGTTCGACAAGATGACCGAGGCGGGGATCGAACCGGACCCTCAGGTGTACAGCATCCTCGCCAAGGGCTACGTGCGCGCCCAACAGCCGGAGAAGGCGGAGGAGCTCCTGCTGCAGATGGGCCAGCTCGGCGTCCGCCCCAACGTCGTCACCTTCACGACCGTCATCAGCGGGTGGTGCAGCGTCGCCGACATGGAGAACGCCATGAGAGTCTACAGGAAGATGCGCGAAGTCGGCGTGCGCTCCAACCTCAGGACGTTCGAGACGCTCATCTGGGGTTACAGCGAGCAGAAGCAGCCATGGAAGGCCGAGGAGGTCCTTCAGATGATGCAGGAGGCCGGCGTCAGGCCGAAGCAAAGCACCTACTGCCTCATTGCTGATGCGTGGAAGGCTGTTGGCCTGGTTGAGAATGCCAACCGAGCGCTTGGTTCTTCCTCCGATGATGATCGCCGCCATGCGAACGACGAGTCGGATCATTCAGATCACGATGATGACAAGCTGCAAAGATTTGAAAGAAGCAATGGACAGGCGAAGAGTGATGCGTCACATTCCAGTTTTCTCCAGGTGACAAGCGCGCTAGGCAGCAGTGGCCTTGTTTCAGGCAAGAAGGCTAGAGATTTTGCATCCAAGAGTTTGCAGGCTGTTAAGAAGACGTCGTCGTCGTCGTCGCTCCGACGATCGTGTCAGCTTCGACTGAGATCCTCAGGGTTTTTCAGGAAGCAGTTTCAGAAGCAGGGTGGATTGTACAGTCAGAGAATCAATTCATTCAAGATGGTGTTCCTCAATTAGAAGAGGCCATGTTGTTGTCAATACATGTACACACGCAGGAACATGCAATCACAGTTCTTCCTATTTTTCCCAATCTCCTGACCTTAGATGCTGGTCATTCTGTATGATTCTGGACATACAATGTATTTCTGCTGTGCCAAAAACTCACTTCAGATGCCTCACCAATTTGGAAAGCAGACTGAAAAATGTGATGTATAATAGCAAACTGTATGTTCGTATGTTGATCTGCAATTCTGCATGCACAATTTCTTGTCCCAGAAACACTGAAGCTACAATGCGGATGACCCACCGGAGACGAGGCAGCCGCAGATGAGCACGAATACGAGGAGCTCCCACTCGTAAACACGAGGAGCGGATCGGAGGAGGAAGACTAGAAGAGGTTCACCTGTGCACCGAGACGGCGCGCGTGAGACGCTGCTGTAGATGCGATCGAGTAGCGCGAGCGAGTCGGAGACGCCGACGTAGAGCACGAGCAGCAGGGGCGCGACGAGCAGGAGGGCCAGCACGCGGAGGTAGCTGCCGTAGCGCAGGGAGGACAACGCCAACGCCCGGCGGCGCGGCGGAGACGGCCACCCCCGAGAGCGACGAGATTGATCCTCCCGGGGGCAGCGGCAGCGGAAGAAGAACGGAGGCTAGGTATGGAACCTAGGCTCTGATACCATGTTATGAATATTATGTGTGTATTGATATGAGACCCAAAGGGTCATATATATAGGAGAGTACAAGAGATATGCCATATAGAGATAAGGCATATATGGAATAGAATCCAAACTCTATCTCCTAATACAACTCTATCTCTATCTTCTTAACACAACTGACATTGACCTCCACTGTGAAGAATACAGGAAAGATAGGAATTAATGGCGAAGGGCTGAATGGGTCACCTCTCAAAGTAAGCATCGGAATGCATAGAGTGACAAGCTATGATCACATTTTTCATTCAGTACTGTTCTTGCCTTCACATTAATAGCATATGCAACAATACCATTTGCTAATCCAAGAAAATGAAGATACTACTGAAGGAAATGAAATGGATGCATGTTAGTTAACACCATAGGACCTTAGCAAGGCGTTGGCTTTGGTTGCTGATTGTATCAAGACATTGCTTATGCTCTGTACTAAATCTCTAGAACACAACTTTTCGAGGATACTGGTTGTCCTAATGTTGGATATCAGAAATTTGCTTCAAGATTTGATCTTGGAGCATAAACACAAAAAACCATCAGCTCTTTTAAAAACCAAGTCAATCGAATTGTGTTTTTTGTGATCATCTTCTTCCTAGAGATCTCAAACAAGTAAAAGTTTCTTCTGTTTCAGGAAAAGCACGAAGGCAACAATGGCGCCCTACAGCCATCAAACGGCCAGATACAGCAGCAGCAGCTCTGCACAACATGCGCGAAAGGGCACACTTGCCAGGCAGTCATCAGCCGGACGAGGCAAATGAGAGCCCTGATCGACGCGAAGAAGCCCTACCAGGCGCGCTCCGTGTTCAGGCACCTGGTGGACGAAGGCCACAGGCCTTCCCTGGTGACGTACACCACCCTGCTGACCGCCATGACGAACCAGAGGATGTTCGAGTCGATCCCTTCGCTGCTCGCCCAGGTGGAGGACGCCGGGCTGAGGCCGGACGCCATCTTCTTCAACGCCCTGATCAACGCGTTCGTCGAGGCGAAGCGGATGGGCGAGGCGACCAATACTTTCTGGAAGATGAGGCACTCCGGCTGCCACCCAACCATCAGCACCTTCAACACGCTCATCAAAGGGTACGGCATCGCCGGGAAGCCCGAGGAGTCGCAGCGCATCTTCGACATAATGGGCGGCGAAGGGTCGGTCAGGCCGAACCTGACGACGTACAACATCCTCGTCAAGGCGTGGTGCGACCAGAGGAACCTGGAGGAGGCGTGGGGCGTGATGGGGAGGATGCGGGCGTGCGGCGTCGAGCCGGACATCGTCACGTACAACACCATCGCCAGCGCCTACGCCAAGAACGACGAGGCGTGGAACGCGGAGGAGCTCATCGTGGAGATGGTGCAGGACAAGCTGCGCACCAGCGAGCGCACGTGGGGCATCATCGTCGGCGGCTACTGCAGGGAGGGCAGGCTGGGGGAGGCGCTCCGGTGCGTCCGCCAGATGAAGGACGCCGGCGTCCTTCCCAACGTCATCGTCTTCAACACGCTGCTCAAGGGCTTCCTCGACGCCAACGACATGGCCGCCGTCGACGACGTGAGCTCACAAACTCAAATCCAATTCCTTTTCTGTCTCATGTACACGCAACGCAAGATCAAGATTCAAGAATGCATGCATGCCAACTGCCAAGCCGCAGGTTTTTGGGCTGATGGAGCAGTTCGGCATCAAGCCGGACATCGTCACCTACAGCCACCAGCTCAACGCGTTCAGCTCGCTGGGGCACATGGCGCAATGCATGAAGGTGTTCGACAAGATGATCGAGGCGGGGATCGAGCCGGACCCTCAGGTGTACAGCATCCTCGCCAAGGGCTACGTGCGCACCCAGCAGCCGGAGAAGGCGGAGGAGCTCCTGCTGCAGATGGGCCAGCTCGGCGTCCGCCCCAACGTCGTCACCTTCACGACCGTCATCAGCGGGTGGTGCAGCGTCGCCGACATGGAGAACACCATGAGAGTCTACGGGAAGATGCGGAAAGCCGGCGTACGCCCCAACCTCAGGACGTTCGAGACGCTCATCTGGGGCTACAGCGAGCAGAAGCAGCCATGGAAGGCTGAGGAGGTGCTTCAGATGATGCAGGATGCCGGCATCAGGCCGGAGCAAAGCACTTACTGCCTCATTGTTGATGCGTGGAAGGCTGTTGGCCTGGTTGAGAATGCCAACCGAGCGCTCGGTTCTTCCTCCGACGATCATCGGCATGCCAACGACGAGTCGGATCATTCAGATGATGATGATAAGCTGCAAAGATTTGAAACAAGTAATGGACAGGCAAAGAGTGATCCATCACATTACAGTTTTCTCCAGGTGACAAGCGCGCTAGGAAGCAATGGTGTGGTTTCAGGCAAGACTCTGAAGGCTGGAGAGTTTGCATCCAAGAGTTTGCAGGCTGTCAGGAAGACGACGTTGTCGTGGTCGCTCCGGCGATCATGTCAGATTCGACTGAGATCCTCAGGGTTTTGCAGGAAGCAGTTTCAGAAGCAGGGTGCAGTGTACAGTCAGAGCATCAGCTCATTCAAGATGGTGTTCCTCAATTAGCAGGAACCTGTAAAGCACAGTTCTTCCTATCTCTCCCAATCTCCTGACCTTAGGTCATTTTGTATGATTCTGGACATACATTGGATTTCTGCTGTGCCAAGAACTCACTTCAGATATCACACCAATTTCGAAAGCAGAGTAAAAAATGTGACGTATAATAGCAAACTCCATATTGATCTGTATGCACAACTTCTTGTCCCAGAAACACTGAAGCTACATTAGTAATTTGTTCCTTGCCTTTGTCACACAATTCACACAGTGAAAGTATTTGAAATGCCTGAACAGCGAAATGTGCACAAGTTGACAAATAATCAGTACAAATCTAAATTACTGCCATTGCAGACAATAGGAAAAGAGATTGATGAATGGTGCTGCGAAGTTAGAAATTAGAATGAGTGAATGACACACTTAGAAGATGCTAGCTTCATGTTTGTTCCCATGAATTTCCTTTTGGACCTCTAATCCATGCGACCATCAGATACTCGGATGATGTAAAAAGGCTCTTCAATCAGCTCCTAGAGACTAGTCAAACTCTAAAACTTGTAACAAACAATAAGTCATATTAGTATATCACCTAACAAATTTGACAAATGAATCACATGCTAAAATTACAAGGCAATATGTTAGCACAAGATATCAACATTACAAAATTGGAAGACCAAACTACTGCACATTTCTTGGCTGCTTAGGTCATGAACGACCCAAGTATCTACATGATCACAACCATTACTGAGAACAAAAGAAGTTGAGTTCCCTCTACGGTTCAAACCACTTCCTCAGGTGTAACTACAAGCATTCTGGGTGAACCTAATTGGCTTGGAGCTGCGGGAATTTATCACAACCGGGCATTTCACACGCTCTGCGTGTGTCACCCTTACAAGCTTACCGATCACATACCCTCTAGTTTTGACCGCTAAGTTCAGAGTCAATGGCACTGCACCTCCAGTGTTGGACAAATCAAACGTAGCCCCGGCACCATAGAGAGGGATCTTTTCGCCGTGCAGAATCACGGAGGCAATGTGGCGGCTTGTCCTTGGCTGGTAAAACTTCTCCAACTGCGGAGCAATAGGAGGCATTAGAACGTAGTACATCTTATGGTGGATGAATTGCAGAAGGGAATTTTCGACATCAGAGACGCTACCTGACCGTTGGCGATTGCTATTTCCGAGTACATGAGCAGTATGGATGCTGAAGAGACGTGAATGCCGGACATTGTAGAAGGGTTGTGAACATTTATCTTCAGTGAGCAGTTCATTGTGACCAGCTTTGTCGGCACCCCGGTGTGGTCTGTACCTTCTCCGGCGTAGAAATTATCCACTGTCAAGCTCTGCAGAAAGAGAAAAAACAAACTTTTAGGATGTTACAAGAACCAGATACACATTAATTTAAGAAATTCACGATCATCAACCATCCTTGATCTTTCTAGCACCCAGGGAACTATTGTAAACGTGTTCTTTATTTTTTTTTTTGAGGAAATCATTTGTGTTCTTTATTTACCGAAACACATGTAACCGAGCATAGTTTCATGCTGAACTGAAATACTAACACGGGATAATCGAAACCGACGTACCTTGACAATGACCATGGGCTTGTAATGCCGGGCAATGCCCCAGACGATAAGGCACACCAGAGTGAATACCAGAACTAAAACCGATAACCAGAAGGCGACGACACAGGCCCTCGAGAGCTCTTGCTCGTCATCAAGCTCATCATACGCGCCTTCCTCATCTATCACGTCGACCTCGCGCCACCCCTTGGCATGCATCCTCTTCCGACCGGCCTTGATGCCGGACGACGACCTGAGGTTCCCGGAGAACCTGCTGGCCGAGGAGATCCTGGAATGCCGGCTGGAGGACGGATGCGACGGGGACTCAAGGGGGCTGTTGTACACGGGAGTTGCCTGCATCGACGACGACTTGTCGCCATCGTCGTGGGAGTCACGCGACGGGCTCTGGACAGAGTAAGCTGGCCGCTTCGGGGACCGAGACGGCGACGTGGTTGCGAGGCTTGTCACGTCGGAGTCCGATGCCGTGTGCTTCATTCTTTGTCAAGATTGCCGTTCACTGTAACTCAGAAGTTTAGTTCGTGCAGAAACTAGCCTGAAAAGTTTGCAGAGCAATGAGCAAAAGCATCTGAACTCTGAAGATTGCAGCTTTTCAGAGGAAAGGCAAATGCGTATAGCAAGAATTGTAGCAGAAGGGATAAGGTTTAGGCAAATTTAGTACTTTTCAACTTCTTTTGTCTAATTGTATAGAACAATGTCTACAAGATTGCAAGTGACTAGACATTCTGCCGTGTCTTCTAGCCTAAAGCGAGTTCATCCAAGAAAGACCGGAGAAAACACCGGTAAGTAAAACAATTGCAAACACACACGTTTTTACCAATTTTTTTGTGTGTTTCTCAGGTGCTTACTGATTTGGCCATTTGGGCTCTTGTCACTACTGAGAAAGAAGTAGTCTTATATCATCATGAAGACAAAATGCACATGCATTCAGGGAATCGAAAGCAACAAGCACATACTATGTCAGTATCTCATCAAAAGCCATAGAATACCTATTATACCTTGTAGGGCCAGATGACATCAAAATCCCTTTCTCCAACTATTCGCCTTCAGATTTTCTCTGGACAAAGAAGAGAAGTTACAGGACACAATGAGAGCAACCGATTGCCGGAGAAACATCACGAGAAGAGTAACGAAACGGAAGGGATACTCACATCACATGATTGTCCCCCCAAATCTTCTGAGCTAAGTAGTCACTACCGCTGCTATCACTAATCTACATGACTCTGCAGTAACACACCTATTGGCATTAACAATTCTGGCTCTTGCAAGTTTAAGAGGAAAAAAGAACGAAACAAAAGGCATTTTTTCATTGAAAATTTTGCCTGCAAGGGTCGCCACGTGTCCAGCTCAACAGTGCAGAGAGGTGGCATTGCTACTACCCATGCTTAATCCTGCCAAATGTCATCAGGAAACGAATCTTTCCTCGAGGTTGTGTTTCTGGAGCAGAACACAAACGGATTTAAGAAAGAACAGAATAAAAATTCGCATTTACAACCTGATCACAAGAGCCCATCGAGCTACCAAGATCAAAAGGAAAACAACTTGGTGAGCTCTTCGATGCGCCAAGTTTCGACGATCGCAAGTAAAACATTCACAACCTGACGATTCAAGAGCTCGTCGTCAAAGGCAAACAATCCACAGCGCGCACGAACGAAACGGCAGTGAGATGGACGAAGGATCAACCAAGCCCATCTCACTACGACTAGGGCCGAAGACCGAATCGCGCGGGACGCCGCTTTCGCCCAGAAGCAAAGCACGAACAGGATAACAATCTGTGATTCAACCCCCCCAAGGAAATCAAACGGGTTTCCTTGGCGACGAAAGGAGGCGGCCATACCAGAACCAAAATCTCCACACCAAGAACCGATCCTCCTCGCGAGAAACCCATCGACCAAAAACAAGGGGAATTAGCAGCGGAAACGTACGCTCACCTCGGCTCCTCCACCGCGCAGCCCACGTAGAGAGAGAGAGAGAGAGAGGCCTGGCCGAAGCGGAGCGGAGCGGCGGCACGCGAAAGCTGCAGCGAGTGACGGGGAGGAGGGAAGACCGGACCGGAGGAGAGAAAGTTCTGCTTGCTGCATCGCATGCAGCGGCCGGCTCTACCGGGGCCCGCTTGAACATGCAACGCGTGCGTTGGGTTTGCGTCTGCGGTGGTGGTCCGCGGCGCACGGTGAGCATAGTCCAGGTGGTACTCTGTGCCTCCTTTCCTGTGTTCTGTTCACGCTGCACCGGCACTGGCCCCTGGGAACCGAAGGCCACATGTCAGTGGAAGAGAGAGAGACGGGGAGAAAAGGCTTCGTTCCTCTTCCCTGTTCTAGAAGACGTTATTACCTACGCAGCCGAGGTCCAAACAACCAGAGACGGACAGGTGGGTCCACAGCATAAGGCACCGAACTTTGGGCCCCTCTATCAGTGAACGGGCCTAAAAGGCTCGGTCGAGCCTACAGAATGTGCCGTCGTCTTGGGTCGGTGCGGTGGTCCAGCGAGTGGTCCGGGCCGTGTTTCCCGAGTTTGATACCACGTGGCGGCTGTGCAGCGGCGGACGGGGTTGTTCGGTGTTTGCTGTGGCGCCGGTGGGGCGGGATGCGGATGCTCGGAGGGTAACCTCGTGAGGTGTCGGCCCTGTATCATCACAGATCACACGACACACTCACCTCGCTACTTGGGAATGGCGTAGGAGGATGCATGATCAGACAATGCAATGCGCATGGTGTACTTATTGGTGTCGTGGTGATGTCGCAGCGTTGAACAAAGAAGACTCAACAGAGGACAGGGACGCCAGAAGAAGCTGAGTAGGCTTGCGCAAGGTCCCAGTTAGGCCCGATAATATATAGGCTAGGTTGAAACGAGTTTGGGTTTTTATTTGGGTTGGTTTTAGACAAGTGAAAGTAGGTTGAGATAGCTAATGGGTTCGGTTGGATTGGGTTTCACTAAAAATAGGTTAGGTTGGATTAGTGTGGGTTCCAATTTTTTGGGTTCGAACAGGTTTAACTCGTGGGATTTCTCTCGTGGGTCGGCATGGGTGCGGGCTGTCTAGCCACCCAGGTGTCTAGGTGGTCGACTGCTGAGAACTGAGTGGAGAGGGGAGGTTGACAAGAGTGGCTAGAGTTCCTAGATAAATCGTCTCTACCACTACACTCCTCCTTGCTGGTTTGCTCGTGAACGACGCCGTCGTGCCCCTCCTCGTCGACTTGCTCGCAACCGTTGCCGCCATGCGCCATCTTTCCCCTCCTCCCCTTATCTCCACAACAACTGGCCGGTGATGGTGGTAAGTTTGTAGTGATACCAGAAATCAAGTTAAATTCTAATTCCTAGTGACTGCAGATATAGTGATTGTGGTAGGTTTGTAGTGGTACCAGAAATTAGCTTGAGAATATGAGTTGAGATTTTTTTTCTTTGCTCTTTTTTTAGACAAATAAGTTGGAACTTTGACCACAAGGAAATTTTGAAGTAAATATCTGAGCTGGTCACTGAGCTGAAGGTTGAAGCTTGAACAGTAGATCCGACATTGAATCCAAGCTGAGCAAAATTATATGTTTCCATATTACAAATATCTCAGTTTGCATTCAGTACATCTCTCAACTCTCCAGTAAACCCACATCTAGCATATGCCAGTGTCCTCTAATCTAGTATCCTTTTATCTTGCATCTTTATGTGCCTATTGACTACTGAATAGCCAAGTCCAATGTTTAATTATTCTTGTGTCTTGTATTCTGCATTAACTGATTCATCATGTGTTTCTGTGAGACCATGTGAAGGTCACCCTATTCTTTGTGATAAGTAATTGACCCTTGGTTTAGAGAGATTGAGTTTGGTTTTTGAGATTTGTGCAGAGGCTGGTTCTCTTCTGTAAGGTCTTAAGCCTTTGCGACTTGGTCTCCAGTGGCATTTGCGACCACGTTGTCAATAGACGTTTTTACGACTTTGTGGTCGGAAGTTGTTTCTACGACTTGGTGGACGTAAGTGCTCTTGCAACTTGCTCTTTATGACAACGTTGTGTGTCTCTGTGATCGGTAGCCAGTCTTATGACTTTGCAGTTGGTAGCCAGTTTTACGACCATGAGATCGGCAATCGGTCTTACGACCATGTGGTCGGCAGTCGGTTTTACAACCATGAGGTCGGCAGTAGGTTTTACGACTTGGTGGTCGATAGAGGATTTTACGACTTCATGGTCGATAGTCGTAACTCTGACTGGCCGTGGTCGATAGTCGTAGCTCTGTCTGGCCGTGGTCGATAGTCGTAGCTCTGACTGGCCATGATCGATAGTCGTAGCTCTGTTTGGCCATGGTCGTAAGTCGTAGCTTCTGCTGGTTGTGTGCAGTGGTCGTAGCGCCCTGCCTGTGTGGTCGTAAGTCATAGCGACCAGGTGTGGTAAAGTCACAGACGCTGTAAGCGATGGTTGTAGCGACTGTTACGTGGTCATAGCATCTGCCTTCATGGTCGTAGCAGTCTGTGCGATGGTCGTAGTGACTTACTGAGTGGTCGTAGACAGCTGGGAAGTCTTCTAGGGCTACGAGTACCTCATATCCAGTGCATACGAGTGGTCTTAAGCTGGGTTGTTCACTGAGTTCACTCTGTTTACGAAGATTGATGATTCCGTGTATTGTGCGGTGCTATGTGATGCTTTGCTTGTCAGTGGTGTTTGCAGGACTTTAGAGCTAGGTCATGGTGAGGCATGGAAGGATCAGGACTAGACACAGAGAGGTGTTGAGGTCCAGAACGATCAGGAGAAGCCGAAGATGACTGAGGCAGCAAGGTGGTTGCAAGCGTGGAAGGTAAGAAATCAGGAAGCTTCCAAGAAGGTGGTGGAGGGGCAATTTGGTGAGTTGCTCAAGACCTGCAAAGGAAGTTGTTCTGTTAAAGGTGTTCTGTTAAAGCGTTTTGTCTTGTATGAGTTAACGGGTCGTTGTAAGAAGAGTGCATGAAAACCCGGTGGTAGGTAGGGGGTTAACGGGTCATCCCCGGTATCAAGAGACTATAAATAGGGATGCAGGGCAACCCATCCAAATAAGTCTCTAGGGGTTTCTGTTCTTCTTGCGTGCGTTCTTGTTTTTGGTAAAGGAGCACTTGTGCTCTTGGTCCTCAGATGGAGTGGTCAGAGAATCAACTCAGAGCAATATATCATCTTTGATCTATGTGTGTATGCTCGTATGTGTGGAGTTGAGTTAGTTTTATTCGTTTTGGATGTCATCTCTCTGTTCTTCAGTTGGCTCTTCACTTTCTTGATATGAGAGTTCTGCTTTCGGTTGATTTGTTGATAATCTGACTTGCCTGGTACTCGAAGCCATCTTGGCCTTTTTATTCCCACTTGCATGGTCTGATTATCTTCTTTTCTTCTTAGACTCGGTTTTGAGCGCTTCTGTTGAAATCACAGAAAGATCTTTGTTTTCTTGATAAATTTTCAATTAAATATCAGAGCAACCTCTTGAGATCCTCACCTTCTTGTGTGCAAAGTCTCTTGGTCAATTGATCTTTAAGTCGAAAGTTATCGAGAATCTTGGCCTTGTGGTCGTGCGCCTCACTGACCCTCTTCTGTTTTCCCGAGAGTGTTACGACCACGTTCAGTCCTGTTAGTCCTCGGGTTTCGATTTCTTTCGTCCACGTTGATCTTCTGGTTGCAGAGTGGTTTCGACCACGTTGGTTGTTCGACCACTTGCTGGCTTACGACCACGTTGGTTACGACCACAAAGAACTGACTACTTACGACAATGTTGGTTATTCGACCACTTGTTGGCTTACGACCACGTTGTCATATTTCGACCACGAAGGTCGGGTCTCCAAGCACCGATCATTCTCTAGTGTCGTTCTCTCACTGCTCGATCTCGGGTGTTATCGACTACTGACCACAATGTACTTCTGTCAAGTAGTCGGACAGCCATCTCTCCGTCGGCTTTTGACCACGTTGTTGAGACTTACAACCACGTTGAGACTTACGACCACGTTGTAAGCTTCGACCACGTTCACAGAACTCGACTCTCTTACTCTGTTCGGTCTATCTTCCCGGTTTTCCAGTGAGGATTCAACCCTAGTCTTCATAGCTCTATAGCTATTGGAGAAAAAGGGTTAAGTGGATACTTGGGGAGATTTTGAAGGTACCATTCACCCTCCCTCTGTTGCTTGTTCGGTCCTACAGTTTCTTCCTTTTTCTTCCTAACTTTGTTCTTTTTTATCAATTACATTTCTAGGTACATAACATGTGAGCTATGAGAAGAGAGCAACCTTGCTAGACTGGTGTGTCATTGCAGAAGCAACAATTGTGAAACTTGGTGATCCAGTCAGAAATTCAAAAGTTGAAATCCTTGTACTAGAATTTACAATATGTTTCTTTTGTCAGATTTTTTCTTGGCTTGTCTGTTTCAAGTGTGCTGAGGCCATAATTTTAATTACAAACTGTTATGTTCATGTTTATGTTTTGATGCTCTCTCAGCATTCATAGCATTTACTTCAAGTAATTAGAGCAAACAACATAGTTAGCCATGAACCAACATATATTCTGATGCTATCTTTGATGTACCTTCAGTTGCTCAAGACATTTAGCAGATTGTCAAGAAAATACGTAAGCATGGAGATCAAAACTTAGTTTTTACATCACTCACTCTCCTAGTGAAGATTTTAGTAATTTTTTATTATTATAAATAATGTCATTTTATTTTTTTTAAAAAAAATTCCAACTTCCTTTTTATTTGACTCAGTATCAGGCAACAGGCTTTGCAACCCTACGACTATTTGGATTCGGAACGCCGCAGCTAGACAGTCATCACGTGCACATGAGGATTGGGTTGAACCCGTACAGTTGACATGGGACATGGGTTGGGTTGGGTCGGGTGGAAAGCGCATTGGTTCGGTTTGGGTTATAGAACTTGAGTTTTGGGTTAGAAAGTTAGCATAGAGAGTGTTTGTATTGGTTGTGTCTAACAACTTTTAGTTAAAAATAAGTAGTGATTGAAAGAAATAATTTTAAGAAGGAGGGCGTGAGCGGTGGAGAAAATGAGGGAGAGATGCGTGCGCGAGACGGGAGCGAAAAGAGTGGGATGCGTGATGCACCTGTGTGTCTGCCTTATCTTTGGAGCGAAACATGAGCAAGAGAAATAGAGAAGCCACTTTAAGAAATCAAGTATTCACATTTGCTTCTAACTTCTCTAAGCAGAAACCAATACGAATAGTGCCTTAGTATTGCATGGGTTGGGTTGGGGGTGGAGTGAATTTAAACCCATTAGCAGACCTAGGGCCTGTTTTTTTTGGCTTCAGCTGGTGGCTTTTGGCTGTGGCTTTGGGTTTTGGCTATGGCTGGTGAATAGTAAGGGCTGGTACGGAAGCTGTTCTGTTCTTTATGGTTGTTGGCTTTTGGCTTTTGCTGACTAAGCTGCAATATGCTAGAATGTTAAAATAAATACGGAAAAAAATGTATGTACGATAGAAAAACAAGATCTTCGTCAACAGAGTCGTTCCCTATGCACAAGACCACCGCAATGATGTATCGAATAAACATGACAGTAAACTACGTGCTTCTAACATTAACATCCATTGCGCGGGAATAGTAATCGTACGATGTTACAAGGCGGCGTACAAGCTAGCCTTTCACCACGTCGTACGTAATCATGTGGGCGTACGTAGTCATACATGTTGGGGGAGTGTACAAGCATACTCGGGCGGCGCAATAAATCACGCCACCAGAGCATCTGCTATCGCCTCGCGTAGTTGATTCATTTGTAAATGACCCATGTGTTCAGTGGCATGAACCCGAAAGGAGCCATGATCTAAGCTGACGGAGGTGTTTGCGTGACCCATGTCGCCTTGCACACCGTCAAGTAGGAAGCTATGCAACGCCATGGTGGCAATAATTATCTTCTTTTGTGTGACGTGGTCGAAACTAAGAATTTGTTCCAGAATACGCCATTTGTTCTTCCACACGCCGAACACACGATCAATGATGTTGCGCAAAGATGCGTGAAGGTAGTTGAAGAGTTCGTTGCGGCCCTGTGGCCGACCTCCACAGGCAAAGTCGGCGACATGGTACCGACTGTTTTGAAACGGGGCTAGGAAGCCTATCCGGTTAGGATAGCCCGAGTCCACCAAGTAATACTTTCCTGCCATGGAAAAATTGGACCAAGCTAGACCTCCGTACATACATTAAAGTTACAAATGTCGAACTGCATTATATCTGAGGGGATGTGGAAACACGTGGTTGTAACCATTCAGTGTGTCTAGCAGGATACGTGTGTCATAGGCGCACCCAGGCCATCCTGCAACCACAAATACAAAACCGCATATCGAAGTCACACACGGGCAACACATTCTGGATAGTCTCCCCATGCCGGTTGGTGTGCATTACACGCTGCCCAGCAGGCACTACGACGGGGATGTGTATACCGTCGATGGCCCTGATAGCTCCTGTGAAGTGAGGGTAAAATCTAGGTTTTGTCAACCTATCTTGCATTGCAGTGTTTTGTTAACTAATTGTTTGTTACAATCAACGCAGCAAACCCTCAAAACACCTTTGCTCTCCTAGGGAAGATTTAAATGTCCTATTTATTGTTCTTTCTTCTAAGAAAAAGTGCTCTATTATGCTTACATCAATTGTTTTGCAAGTATTGTCATATTGTTTTTCGATGCCTACATCTACAAATTGTCTATTATGCTCACAAGTATGTTGAACTCATCAAGGAATACAAGAACCTTACATCACAAACTAACAAAAACAAAGCTTGATGACCACCAAAACATTGCCATATATGCCCTACCAAATCTGCCTTCAGATGTGAGGTGGCACAAAGTTTTGGCCATATGGAGATTGGGATAGATTTGTGGGAAATGGATGTACTGAGAAGTTTTGAGTCTATTGAAATTGTAAGATCGTCGATGGCAATCAGAGGAGAGTGGTGAATGATTATAGTCTGTAGCGGGATTTTTTTTCAAAAATTTACTGTCTCTTGATTTTTTAACCTGTCACACAGCAGCAAGCACATAAAAAAAATAACAAAGCAAAGAAAATAATTCGCTACTGTAGCTAACTAAAAGAGAGCAAAAAACTAAGATGCATTTCCTTTTACTAGCAGCCGAGCCATGCAAACACTAATCAATCAATTAGTATAGTATATGTGTATCTATGCATGCCGTAAGAGATTAACGTGATGTGGCTCTGATGGTTCCTGAATGCATGCATTTGCCCATTGCTTTTACGCACGAGGAACGAAGCAATAAGCCAGCCGTTTGACTTGTGTCGTGGCAGAGAAACAATAACGCTGCCTGCCTTTGCTTCTAGTCGCACGCAAGTGCCAAGGACCAGAGCGACATTGCTTTCGGCTGCTCTTCGTTGCGCATGGATCGAGGCAAGGCATCGGCCGATGCTTCTTCTCTTTGCTCGTTGATCGAGGCACTACGATGTGCGTTGATGATACAAAGCGCTGGACGCGAACGTGATGAGCAACACCGCGGGAGACACGACTTGATAACGAAACGATGAGGCCTTGCGCAACAGACAAGGCAAAGCAAACGCACCACCGACGATGGAAACTCGTTGTCGCCGATATTTTTCCCTGGATTAGATATAAACTTTTATTTCTGAATTATGGTGGCTATAAAGTGCCCTCCTGACACTTCTAAACCCTAGTATGAAATTAGTATCTCCAAAAGTCACAGGGTTAGCCTCTAACCCCATCTCTATATATAGTCTAGGGCCTAAAATTTGGGCTGAGCCTAAACCCACGAGTTCTAATCCAATTCTAACAGCAAAGGGACCCAAACCCTTCCTAACACGGGTTTTCCAAAATTCCAACTTTTCAACTCGTCACATGTCGAAGTCTCAAGGACCGCACCTCCCGTAAGTTCTCCATGTATCATTCATCACATGTCGTAGCCTCCAGACCTCACATCCGTAGCTCCAACACGTATCATCTATCTATGATCTCCATGCGTCCCAAGCATGAGCCCGCCTATCTCGTGACCTCTTTGACCGTATGAACCTCGAATCTTCCATCCTAGTCTCGGTACACCTCGTCATCGACTATGATCGTCTCCATGCTCAACCTGCACATACAAAGACCAAAGAATATTTTTCTGGAACAAGTTCATCTCAACTTGACCAACATCAGTTCACACACACGCAATACACATCAAGTAACAGTAAGCAACATCATCAATTATTCATCATAAATTAACCATTGTCAATTATTAATCATCAAAAACTCCTAGACCAGGCCACATGGTCTAAAAGAAATTTTGCATTTTCTAGATGTCGTTTGGGTAGTTTGGATTCAGAAAATTTCTATTTGTGGGATCCATTTTTCTAAACTAGTGTTGATGAACTTGTGTTGTAGAAGATGAATTGATGAGCTCCTTTATTTTTGTAGGCAGCACATCCTAAGCCAACGACCAAAGTCAAAGGTAACGGCTACTGGACTAAAAATAGTAAATGATTTATGCACTAATGCAACAGTAAATAATGTATTTTAATGCCTTGTGGACTGGTCATAAGCTTGCGACCCCATTTTTCCATCTGCTGCTTGTTGCCCATGCCCCCAATGTTTGTGGCCTGTCTTTAAGGACTACTTTAATGCTTATGGACTACTTTATGGCAACAACGTGGATGCCCTAAAGAGAGAATATGGCCACGTAGTTAAACACGTCTTTAAACACTTATATAAAAGTCATTTTCTCTAATGTAAATATCTCTTTTATAGGTATTTATATGTTATATTATTTATTAATTAAATATACATAAGCGCATGTCAAGCACTTATGCCTACTTAAGTATTGATGCTATGTAATAAGCACCTTATCTATCATATATGTTAAGCATAATTAGTTTTTCATTGTTAAGCACTACATTGTACATGTTCTAATGGGGCTATAAAATGACCTTGTTCTCTTCAGATCAGAACTACACCACCAAATGCCAGTTCGAGAGAGAAAATTGCCGTTTCAGATTCATAAATTTTGCAACCTTGCTCTTTTAACTTCTCATGCCTAATGCACGAAGTACAATCGTTTCTTGATGAAGGCAAAAACTCCATCAGTTCTTAATTATACTAATATCCAGATCGTTACACATGCGAAGTAAATCCAAATCTAACAAAATACAACTGAAAACAGGAGTTGTGCCAATGATTTACAGACTAAGATCAAATCTTCAAGACGGCAAGAACCACTCACACTTTATTTTCTCAGGTCAAATTACCCACATGTCCGAAGCAGCCTCCTCAATGAGCAATGATAGAATGCTCTCCCCAACATCTTTTATCAAGCATTCCGTTTCTTCCATGCAATACCAATCCTGCCAGCCCATGTCCCACACACTGTTGATCGACGCGTCTGTGCATCTGAGATCCCTCTCCAGCTTCATGTACAGGCTATCTTTTGTACCGCAGTCATCGTCGGTATAGCTGTCCAGCTTTTTAGTGCCATTACTGCTATCACTCAGCAATGCCTCCAAGGAGAAGAATGTCATTGCTCTGCATTCCTGTCCCCGGAACCCAGTGTAACACAAACTGTTTAGCTGACGATGTTTTCGTTCCAATTGCTCTGCTGCTGTGTCCACATAGAGATCACAGTTTTTCATTTGAGCCTTGGGGATAGCTTTATATTGCTCAATCATACGCTTATATGCGCCAATGCCTACAAGTTGTGCTACTCGAGTAAGGAATGACTGATCACTTAGAAGAAGCAAACTCATCTCATCTTTTATTTCAGCTTCCTTTGTTGATATTCTGTCTATTGATGGGTGAAAAGCGTCTTCATCTGTTGAATTGATTCTTTCAACAGGGCTGGTGGTTAGTGAAGCATCATTGGATTCGCTCAAATCTTCCGGAATGTCTGCCGTGAAAAGAACTTGTTTAGTGTGAAAACATCTAGTTTTTTTTGTGAGGGAAAACCTCTAGGTTTTAAAGTGAAATGAAATGCAATCAAGTGTCTCATCCTGAACTCATAAGGTTAAATATGAACCCTATAACAAAAGTGACATTAATGCCTGTACAGAATATGATGTAAACCTTGTGCTCCCTCCATCACTAAATATATGTCGTCCTAGAAAGAGAGGAATCAAACATTGTTAATTTTGACCGTATAAAATGAATCAAGATTGGCTACACGAATTTGGCATCACTATATTCACTATATGAATATTATTTTCATAATATATATTTTTGAGGTTTATAAAACATATAATAATAGAAATTAGTGGCATGTCAATGTCCAAAACGATCTATATTTCGTGACGGAGAGAGTAGCTGCAAGTAAACTGTAACTTCCTCACTGCCCAGTTAATTCCACGTATAAGCAGTGGATTGGAGTTCAATATTGGAAGTTGATCTTACTTTATGGACCTCAAATTATAACAATGACACAAAAACAGAACTGATGAAAATGTGTTTACAAGAATAAAAAACTCAGTGTTTCGTACCGTCCATGCAAGGTTCTGTATCCCAATCAACACTTTGGCGGCTTTCATCACTAGGTGTTGCACTATGTTCTGTGGATGGACCATCAATTTGGATGAACTCTCTGTGCGCCTCATACGCCTGCATTAGGAGAAAAAAGACACGAGGATATAAATTATATAAAGTATTTCAACCAACCGTTCCAATTAAAGGTCTACCTGATTTAAGAACTTCTAAGTTAAAAATAAGAAAATTACTTTTTTAATCTGAGAAAACAAGCAGTGTTTTCATTTTCAGAAGATTCTTGGTTTGTGGTCATTGTTTTACCATGTTTTAAAGTAGTTTAATATCCCAGATTGAATGAAACATTTCCAGGCTATGCCATAAGGAAGGGATGCATACCACAATGTCATCAATAGTTGAGTTCTTGACATTTCTACTTGACACCGTCTTCTCTCTGGAGTTACTAGGTGTTTTCCGTAAGACCGGCTTCATTGTGCGGCATGTTGAAGGACTGCTACTTGATGCAATCAAATTCCTATCTGACTTTTTCACTAGTTTAGCATCAGTACAAGATTCTGATGCTGTTTTAGCCTTCATATCCTTCCTCCCTTCTCCCTTCCTACCAGTTAAATGAGGCTTTTGTTTATCGCTGCTTCTTCTGCTGATATCAGTGGTCTCTTTTATCTGCTGCTTTCGACTTATATGAGACACAACCTTGATATCCTTGGGGGCTTTGGTTCGAGCTTGTTCAATGCCTTTTTCTCTCTGAACTGATGTCATTGAGCCATGCTCATTAACCACTGAGGTATCATGTGAAGGAAGGATGCCCTTTTGTGAATAAGGAAAATTCATCCGAACATTGTGCTGCTGGACCTTGTGCTCATCAGGCTTCATGGTCTTCAAAAGCCTTTTGAATTGCATTGTCTCCATGATCTCCTGCTCTGCCTTCCCCTTACGATCAGAGTCCTCTTGAAATAACTGTTGTGGTAGCTTTTCTGACGTAGGCATCTCGATATCAATACGACAGTCCTCTCCAAATATTTGTGGTGGTGTCTTTTTTGACTTAGGCATCTCGGTATCAAACAGTGCCCTTGGTGAACTTACTGTCTTCATCGTCTCGTCTTTCTTGACAGTGTTGGCACTGTGTCTGGGCAACCCATCAAGGCCCATGAGCTTCGCTACCAAGCTTGGGGATTTCAACTTGTCAGGTTGCACTGATGCACAAGATGGAAATGATCTTGGCACCACCTTCTTCTGCTCAGTAGATTTGGATATGGCATAATTGTTTTGTGTGTACCATGATGACTGACTCAAGGAGGCCTGCTCATCATTGGAGGACACTGACAAGAGGTTCTTCCTGTAAAGACTATCCTTGATCACTTTCTTCAGCTCATCAGTAGAATTCCTTAATTGCCCATCAAATACATTGTTGATACTTCCAGGCACTACATTCTTAGCATTTGATGCTTCCAAGAGGGCTTCACGGATTCCGGTTATTTCTGGTGATTTTCCACCAGTCTCTGGCCTTCTCTTCTTGTTTGATTGCCTCATGCTCCGTGACTTGGTCTGGAACTTCTCAAGCATCACAAGGGACTCCTGGAGGTCCATGGCGCCTCGTAGGAGGTCCTCGGCAAAATGCTTGGAGAGTGACGACGCCACCAGGTAATCCCTGTGCGATAACATGGACATCTCCTCGCGGTTACTCTGTGATGGACTCCAATCCCGGCCTTGGCAGCCTCGGCAAACTGTAGGTTGCAGTGTGACAACACAAGGGACAGCACATTGAGCTGTTTCAGGATAGCTGCCATCTTTGCTTCTGGAGGGAAGACTCTTTGAAAGGGATCTGCAAACCACTGATCTGAAACTGTCTTGATGCATATTCTATTTTCTGGAACGAACAGAGGGGAGACGAATGCACTGAAATGGTCAGACAATATACACTAAACAAATTCAAGTGAGCAAACATGATCTGCTGGTCAAAATGTGGTTGAAGGAAACATACATTATCTTTATTCTTTATAATTTATGCAAGGGATGACAATTTAAGAACTTATTTCCTTCAGGAATTGATGATTTTCTAGAACAAAGTAAGTTAAGAGGAACCTGTGAATTAGTACAAAACAGTTATTCTTACCGAAGGAAAAACATATATATACAAGATTAGAATATTGTATGATAAACTATCGTATCTTCCAAATCTGTCTTTTGCAAGAAAAAGAGACTGTTGAATAATTAAATAGACAAGGACATGCAGTTGAAGAATTGGTTACAAGAAAGCTATGGGGGCTTCTCTCTATTTGCCCACGGAATATATGTGCATTGACTAACCACCTCCACCTGGCCTACCGGGCCTTTTCTCGATTCATAGATATCACAGGAATCATGTCGAACACAAAGAATTCACAAGCAGTGCCCTACTTTTCTCCCACAAAAAGGCCAAAGGAAAAAAAAGGAAAAGCAAATCAAGGTGGAAGAGGGTGGTAGTTAGTGGTCATTGATCTCCTTAACTATGAACACAACTCTCCTGCTGTCGATTTGGAAAAATCCTAAACCCTAAACTCTCATCAAAATAATCCAACCAATCACAGCAACACTAAACAGTTCTTGATCTCCCCAAATACACAGAACTCCCCTAGCATTTTTTTCCAATTACACAGAAATCCCCAAACTAGCAACAAAAACGCCCTAAAAATCACAGGGAAGCTACAAATTTCTTGAATTCCCCTCCCCTGCACATTCTTCTTGGCCTACCCCAACTAAACAAGCCCAAAAACCCAGAGTGGCCAAGCAAAAGAATATACCAAAACACTTGCAGGGAAAAAAAAGGTCAGAAGCCCTCAATTTCTTCGGCTGCCACCCCGGCATTCTAAAACTAAAACGACAAACCAGAACGAAGAAAGAACGAGGTATAAAAAATGGCACCTTTAACTCTTCACAAGACCGCAGCTCCTCTCCCGCTGCCTCCCTCTCCGAGGTTGCTGCAACTGCGAGTGGTGTGTTACAGTTGCCCCGCCAAGATCTGTAGAAGAAGCCGGCTAATAAGGCAATAAACTACAGCTACTACCACTGCGCTACGAGTCTACGACTACTACTGCACTTGCATGTGGGTTTCTGCAGTGACGCACATACAGGCACATTACCTCCTACTGCTGCCACCACGGTACTAGTAGCGGCCATGAAGGCATGAAAGCTCAATCCTTGTCTTTTGATATGGATGGAGGGGAGGGAGGGGGCAGGTAGCCACAGTGGTGGGCTCATTTACTTTGACCATGGCCCTTATGATGATGATGCCATCACTGAAGTCAGGGCTTTGTGGGGCTGTGCAGTGAGGCTAGGGTGTCAGACGGATGCCATCCATGAAGCCTACAAAAGAGCTTTGCAAAGTTTGGGCAGTTGGCCGTCTGAATTTTAATTTGGACTTGACGTAGGCATTAAATTTACTGTGGAGTAGTATTTCTTTATAGCTCCAAGTTGGAGGATTAGGCCGCTTCAATCGGGTTTTAGTTTCTGACATCTGGATATTTGGAACGTGTATGTTTTTTAATTTTGGTTTTTTATTTATTATTTTTTTGCATTGTTAGAAAAGATATAGCAATGCTTTTAATTTTTAAATTATTTTTTCTTATTTTTAATTGAGAAAATGCTACAATTGCGGCTAACTCCGTTCGTTTCGACTTCAGCTTCTGGTTTATTTTTACTATTTATAAATTTCGTCTTTTTCTGAATTTTTGGTTTTTTTTTAAGATTTTTTACCGGTTCTTTTTTCCTGTATTCGTTTGCGTTGTCCGTATGAGCTAGTATATTTTTTTCTATTTTTAAAATTTGTTAAATTTAATTACGCCGAATAAGCCACTTTCAGCTACAGTAAAATTTCAAACGCTACAGTGTAATTTTAGCCATAAATCACAGCTTTTCAGCCTAACCGAGCAAAAGCTGCTGCTACCTCACTTATGCTACTATTATAGTTAGACTTTAATAGTACCAGTAATTTAATATTGTTTGAGTATCCGTGTCACGTAGGAGTACCAGTGAACAAATAAACACCAGCAAATAAGATCCAAGAGACAAGTTCCACTCATTTCGATTTGAACTTCTGGCTTCTAACTTATGTTTTACTATTTATAAATTTCGTCTTTTCTGGACTTTTGACTTTTTTGAGTTTTTTTGCCGATTATTTTTTCTCGTATTCGTTTGTGTTATCCGTGATAATCTAACATATTTTTCTATTTTCAAAATTTTTAAATTTAATTATGCCAAATAAGTTACCTTCAACTACAGTGTAATTTTAATCAGCTACAATACAATTTTAGTCATAAACTATTATTTTTCAGCTTAACCGAGCGGAATCAGGCTTAGGCGCCCGCTTAACATAAGGAGTGCTGTTTTTTGGAACATTGGGCAATGCGACTAGTGTTTGCAGCTAGCTAGGGATAACACGGGAAATCAGTCAGAACGCAATCATCAGCGGCGCCTATGCACCTGTTCTTTTTGCTAAAATTTATAGTTTTTGTTATGGTTTGTAGTGTTTGAGTTATTCGTATAAGAGATTACAGAATAATAGAAATTTACGTGTGATTTTTGTCGATATAAATAAAGTTGGTACAATATGTATTACAATTAACTAGTAGACTCTATCTTAAAAAGATACTTGATTTAAAAACTAATTACTATAGAAAAATCAACAAACAGTTTTCAAAAGCTGAAAACAACAGGCTCAATATAATTACATGCTGAATCTGGCAGTGAGTGTAGGGTCAAACGGAATGGACGACAGTAATGTATGCTTACATGTTAGGTGAGGCCCCATGCATGTGCCTGCAACACAAATTTCGGATCGAGTATAATCGCAATTAGGATTTTCCAGCGCACAGTTGAGGCTTTGTTTTAGGTGGTGTTTGGTTCAGGAATTGTGGTGTGATCGTAAATGGAATGTCATTACTTTCGATTTGGTGGTGTAATGGATGATTCCATGATTTGTTTGGTTCTAGTGTGGAATGGCTTCAGATCCCTTTACAGCGTTTGGTTGAAACGAACTGAGAAGAAAAAGGAAAAGATCACAAAAATCCGTTTACAACGTTTGGTTTGCAGTTAGATTTATTGATGTAAAATGACAGTGGTACCTCCATGATTCGAGTGGAAACTGAAGCAGAAATATATTGGCAGGTGGTTAATTGTAAGGATGAACTTGCACGGTTCTACCTGATGAACTGCATGATCCAAGTCTTTCCAGACGAATACCATTTACAGACATTGAAAACATTGTTAAGCGCACCTCCCCAGCTACAGGTTGGCAAGATTGTCTTTTTTAGTTTGATTCCCTGCTGGAATTGTCTAGTTTATGTTGCTCTCTGAAGATCATTGCATAACAGAAGTCATTCACCATTACAAAATAATATATACTAGGCGTCTCATCACAGACGGTTCATAGAGAACCATCTGTATTGTTATTATCACAGATAATTCTACAAGACTGACCATTTGCAATCTGTGATGAGCCACTATCACAGACGGTTCGTATTAAAAACCGTCTGTGATAGTTTATAGACGATTATTAATATGAACCGTATGTAGTATTTGTACACATCACAAATGTTTATTAACATGAACCGTCAGTGATAGTTCACAGACAGTTATTAATACGAATCATCTATGATAATTACGTATTACAGGCGGTTTATGGTTGGACGTGTCTGGGATACACCACATTATTAATTAATACTAAGCCAGACCGGTCCCGACAAATCTATCTTCATTGCACAGCATTGAAGTAGGCAGCCGGCTTTGGAGAAGCATTCCGATTGTAAATCTAGCTGCTTGTGGATCGTTTTGTTCTAGCTTAGTGATTAGATGTTAGTATTTGTTTCTAATTTATATGCCTTGCAATAAAGAGAGATGATAGCTAGACTTAGATCTAACTTAATTGGTAGTTTGCTACAATTTAAGAATGTGTCAGTACTCCTAGTTTACTTTAACATATTAATTCTTGCTTGATATATATTGCTTCATAAATAGTACATAGCTGGCTAGCTATATATAGTAGCATTAATAATCTAATTTGACACAAATTTGTTACATGCGTAGTGTAAATGGACCGAAACTATATGTACATTGAGAACCGTGTGAATGAAGAGTACATTAATAGCGTGTCTGCTTTTAAAAGAGCGGCCAAGCAAGATATGTTGAAGAAGGGGATATAATATATGTACTCTCCATGCATTGATTACGGTAATCTGAAGATGTTTACCAACTCAGTGCAGATCGAAACTCACCCGATTCGAAGGGGTTTCAAAAAGGGGTATACATATTGGACCAGTCACGGTGAAGAGAAGATTATACAGGAAGGTGTCAAGGGAGACAATGATATGTCAGTGGTGGACAATGCTTTCGATCATGATAGATCGTATGATGACAATCTGGATCAGATGCTACACGATACAGAAGGAAACTATAGTGAGAGAGAGTTTGGTAAATTTGAGAGCTTGATGGAGCACCTAGAGAAACCTTTATTCCCAAACTGCAAGTCGCAATACACAAGATTGTCATCTGTTCTTGAACTGCTGAAATTGAAGGCAAGCAATAGTTGGTCCGTCAAGAATTTCACTGCGTTATTAAGTCTCCTAGCAAACATCCTCTGGAGAGAAATATGTTGCCGAGAACCACATACCAAGCCAAGAAGATTCTTTGTCCATTGGGAATGGAAATAGAAAGAATATATGCATGTCCGAATGATTGTATCCTCGACCGTAAACAGTATGCAAAATTACACATTTGTCCGGTGTGCAAAGCATCCCGATACAAGCGTAAGAATGACTCTGATGACGACGAAGGCATCAAGGTGAAGTAAGGACCTCCTGCTAAGATGTTGTGGTATCTACCTATAATTTCCCATTTGAAGCGTTTATTTGCGACCCGAAAGGATGCAAGATTGCTGCGTTGGCACTCAGATGAGCGTAAAATAGATGGAATGTTAAGATACATTGCTGATTCTGTCTAGTGGGGGAATATCGATAGGATGTTTGTAGACTTCGCTGTAGAACCGAGGAATATAAGGTTTGTATTGAGTACAGATGGAATAAATCCTTTCGGTAACATGATCAACCGACATAGCACCTGGCCCGTGAATGTATGCATGTACAACATTCATCCTTGATTGTGTATGAAGAGGAAGTACAATTTGATGTCACTGCTTATCCAAAGGTCGAAACAACCTGAGAACGATATTGATATGCATCTAGCATCATTGGTGAAAGATCTTATGACACTATAGAACGAAGGGGTATAGGTATGGAATGCGGACAAACTAGAAAACTTCACTCTGCGCGCCATATTGTTCTGCACCATCAATAATTTTTTGCCCTTGGTAACCTGTCAGGATTGAGTACGAAATGAGTTAAAACCTGTCCGCACTGCTTAGATTATACTGAGAGTATGCGGTTGAACAACTTGCGCAAAACTATATACATGTATCACCGTAGGTTCCTTTCACGGTATTACCCATACTGCAAGATGAAGAAATAATTTAAAGAAAAACGAGGATGACTCGGCACCAGACCTTATAGCGGTAAAGAGGTCTATGATATGGTCAAGAATATCGATATTGTGTTTGGAAAGGGATGTAAGTTGATAACCCGTCAGAAGAACATGTGGAAGAAGATGTCAGTATTTTAGAACTTGCCTTACTAGGAGCACTTAGAAGTTCGTACTTACATTGATGCCATGCATGTAGAGAAGAATGTATGTGATAGCTTGATTGGTCTCTTACTGAACATTTATGACAAAACAAAGGATGGTGTCAATGTACGGCGTGACTTGGTCGCAATGAACATCAAGACCGAGTTAGCACCGATAAAGATCGATAAAGACCGAACGTACCTTCCCCCAGCTTGTTACACTTTGTCAAAGTCCGAGAGAACTGAACTGTGTCAGGGCTTGCATGGTGTGAAAGTTCCTTCCGGTTACTCTGCCAGAATAAAGAAACTTGTTTCCATGCAAGATTTGAAATTAATTGGCATGAAGTCTCATGATTGTCATATGCTAATGACACAATTGCTGCCTGTTGCAATTAGAAGTATTTCGCTAAACAAGCTTCGAGTGAAAATCATAAGGCTGTGTTATTTTTTTAACGCAATTGCTCAGAAGGTCATTGATCCCGATGGATTAGATGCTCTGCAGACCAAGGTGGTAATGACTCTATGTCATTTTGAGATGTATTTTCCTCCATCATTTTTTGATATCATGGTCTATCTCATTGTCCACCTGGTGAAAGAGATAAAGATATGCGGCCCTGTGTTTATACGTCATATGTACCCGTTCGAGAGGTACATAGGATTTCTGAAGTCCTATGTACGCAATCTATCTCGACCAGAGGGCAGCATCATCGAAGGCTATGCAACCGAAGAGGTCATTGAGTTTTACATCGATTACATAGCTCAGGTTAAACCGATAGGTATACCTGTATCTCATCATGAGGGGAGGCTAGAGGGTACCGGAACCATCGGAAAAAAAAGTAATAACTCCTGATCTGGATACGTACACTCAAGCCCATTTTATGCCCTTGCAACACATGACTGAAGTGTCCCCGTATATTGAAGAGAATAAAGACATGCTACACCAAGAGAATCCATGCCGGTCGGAGGTTTGGATCTCGGTTCAATGAATGGTTGAAGGTGCGATTCACTGGAAGGTCGTCAAGTGAAACGCTGCAATGGTTGGCATAAGGGCCAAAATTTACAATTGTGACATGGAAAGAATACGACATTAATGGGTGCACATTTTATACAACAGATCATGACAGAAAGAGCACAATCCAGAACTCAGGTGTTCGCATAGTGCATTTCATGATGAGCAGTTCAGTACCGCTGGCCCAAGCTCCTACTACGGATTTGTAGAGGATATTTGGGAGTTCGACTACGTAATTTTTAAGATCCCTCTATTTTAGTGCCGTTGGGTCCAACTCCCAAAGGGTATAAAGGTCGACAAGTACAACATCGCTATTGTGGACCTCGAATGCATATGATACGAAGATGAACCATTCGTACTCGCGAGGAAGGTTGTTCAAGTTTTTTATGTAATCGACCCGGTAAATAAGAAACGCTACATATTTCTTCATAAAAAAAGAAGAATTGTCGGAGTTGAGAATGTCATGAATGAGAAAGATTACAATCAATTTAACGAGTTGCCTCCATTCGAAGACAGCATCAGCCTCGAGGAAGAACGAAGTAATGAAGCAAGCTATATGCATGTCGACCATGGTGAAGGGCTTTATTTGAAAGGAAATAGCCAAGTATAATGATCCTATTGAAATAGCCAAGAGCATCAGGCTCTATTGTAGTCTTCCCTTCGTTTGCAATGGCCGATGCTAACTTTTTGGAATCACGTAGGTCATTCATCACTTACGTTGCCTAAGGAGGGAGACACAAGGAATCCAGCACCACATTGCGATACATGACGCGATTTTCAGTACCCGCTATAACACAACAATCATATATCACACTTCGTCATAATGTCTCTAGAACTGACAATACCTATGTACACAATTTTATTTTTTTCAGTGCCACCAGCAGCTACAGGGCAACGTATGTGGATTCTACATTTGCCGCCATGTGGAGAACATCATAGCCACTAAGACGAATGATCCAGAAATTTGTCAACTTGCCAATATATATATAACGACTTTAATACTCCTAGCGATAGTGTGTGGAATTCGACATAAGTACATTTGATCTTAACAAACTCGCCGAAATTCGAAAAAAGCTCTCACAATTCTTGATAGCGGAGGTCATAAACAAGACTGAAGAGTTCTACCTCGGCGATGAAGATTAGATGTTGAAATATTTGATACAATTGTAATCACTTAATTGTGCTTAATCAAACAAGTCATTCAAATGTACTTCATTTAGTTGTTTGATTCATTTGTATGATCTGTATAATGGTTGTCGTGTGCTATATGTAATATGTTTACTTGTTTTTAGAGGATATGGTTAGCATTAAATAAGGTTAACCGAAAAATAGAAAAGTTTTTTCAGCCAACTCCAGGTTAAAAAGCAGGCCGCGTACGCGTTGCGGTGTGAGCATATGCAGATGTGTTCGCATGCGGCTGCTGGCCCGTCCCGGCGTCGGTGCACGTCGCGCCATTCTTGACTTGGACTGGGACGACTCGGCTCGGATGCGCGCCGCGCGGCTGGTCACGTGAAAAAGTCCGCGTCCATGCTGGGGAAAGCGCGTCTTTGCCAAATTCGTATTCGTTACGATTTTTAACTCATATTTATATTTAAAATATTTAAATTTATATATAAAATATACATATAAATATGATAAAAATACTATAGGATTCGTATTTAATTCGTTTTCAGTTCATTATTACCGTGGTACCTACTACTCTTTGTTCGCTTGGCTGATTAATTTGGTGTAATTAATAGTGGTACCATGCAGTAGTGCTAGTACTAGTACTAATAAGTTTTTTATTTTGGCTGTGCTAGCGCAGTAATGCTACTCCACTGGATGGTTAACTTCGATCTACACGGTGATATATGGGAGGACCATATAGCCTGTGTTCATCGTTTATTAAGAAAAAAATTACATAAGTTCTACTCATAATAAGAGTGGTAGTAGAAATCAAATTTTACTTTTAATTTTTAAGAATAGCTGAGACTTTTTAATGTAAACATAACTTTTTTTAAGAACTACCTAAATACCCATACGTTACTGTAGATAAAAAAATAATCATATTACCAAATACGTTGAGCCGGTGTCTCCGGCTTCACTTATGTCATGCCCTTATCTCCACCATGGCCCCAACAATTGAGCTCCGTCTTGGCTCGCATTACTCCTCCGCATTGTCTTCAACCTACAGTACGCTCAGCTCCGCTACTGTTATCGTCAAGCTTCATCATGGCTGTTGTTATGTCTATATAGTCTTTCTTGGCCTACGCTGTAACCTTAGCCTCGCTGCAACACTCATCAATGTTGCTACCCTCGCGGTGGCGGAGCTTAGCGTATTGTAGGGTGAGGACAACACAACGAAGAAATGCAACCCAAAACGGAGCTCAATGGCTCCAACAGTTGAGCTCCATCTTGGCTCGCATTGCTCCTTCGCATTGTTCTCAACCTACAGTACGCTTAGCTCTGCCACCGTTATCGGTAAGCTTCATCGTGGCTCCTGTTGTGTCTATATAGTCGTTCTTGGCCTACGTTGTAACCTCGGCCTCGCCACAACACTTAACCTACGTCGCTGCCCTCGTGGTGGCGGAGCTAAGTGTACTGTAGGTTGAGGACAACACAGAGGAGCACTGCAAGCCAAGACGGAGCTCAACTGTTGGGGCCGCAATGGAGCTGAGGGCATTTCGTAAGTGAAACCCGGAGACACCAACTCGATGTATTTGATAATATGATTTTTTTTATTTATAGCAACGCATGGTTATTCAACTAGTCCTCAGAAAAAGTTACTTTTACATTAAAAAAAGTCTCAGCTACTCTTATAATTAAGAGAAATATTTGATTTCCACTACCTCTCTTACTAAGTAGAGCTTACCGTAAATTTTCTCTTAATAAATGATGAACACAAGATAGCTGGTCCTTCCACATATAACCCGGTCGATCGAAGTTAACCAAGCAGTGGAGTAGCACTACGGCACTAGTATAGCCAAATTAAAACACTTGATTAGTACTTAGTACTAGCACTACAGCATGGTACCGCTATTAATTACACCGAATTAATCTGCGAAGCAAACAAAGAGCGGTACGTACCACGGTACCAGTGTACCACCTCGCTATTAGGGTGGCCTCAGAGCATCTCCAAGAGACTCTGTAAAATGAATCTTCAAAAAACAGGATTTAGAGGCTCTCTAAGAGAAATGACTCTCCAAAAATCTAGAACACCACAGCAGACTCTCCAATTTTAATGTATCTCCATATTTGAATGGGCCCCCAGCCTCTCGTCCCACACTAGGCCCGTCAGCAGACCAAAACATGTGTCTCCCAATCGCATCTCTCCTTGGCCGATGGAAGAGCGCAGCTTGCAAAATTGTGTGCACGAGGGGAGGGCATCCACCGGCCAAGGTGAGGAATTAGGGCGGACAGTTTGAGAAGGCCTGTTTGTTGACACGGAGGATTCCTAGGACGGAAAGGTGCAATGAGGAATTTTGAGGGCATGTATATGCAAAATTATTTGGCATGTAGGATTGGCGATGGTTGTGGCCTCATAGAATTTTTGGTGTAGCCAAAAATTGGACATAACGCCGCCATCACTTTGTGTCCTAGATCCCAAGTTGGTTGTCTATCATGAGTTTTCAAGCTTCTTATTTAATCAAGTGTTGGATTCATCATAGGATGATTCGATGACGATGAAATATATGTTGTAAGTGTTACATATTGTGACAAATGACATTTATAGCGATGATTAACTTTTTATGTATTCAATTAAACAAAAATAAATAAATAATAGAAAAATTAAACCACAATTATATCTTCATAGATAATGCAAAGAAAAAAAAAGAAAAGAAAAACCATGTTAAAAAATCAGTGCGGCTAGAAGTTGTTTGGAACAGACCAAAGATGTGTTTCTTACTAAAGGATTAACAACATATATTTATGTCATAAAACCTACATTATCGAATGAAACTCAATTACTTGCAAATCCAGAAAGTTAAGCATCTAGAAAGACGTACCTCTATTCAGGTTGTGATTACTCCTGCTTTGCGAGGTTGGGGCAGTTGGCTGTCTGAATCTTAATTTCGATTTGACGTAGGCATTAAATTTACTGAAGGGTCGTAGTATTTCTTTATAGCTAGTTAATGCTGCTGTTGTGGCGTATTCATTTGGCCTGTTAAGCTGAATAAGAGCGATAGAGTATCGGTCAGATGAGACTTTATCAAGATTATTTCTTAGATGATCCTACATAGAGAACAGAAAAATAGTCAAATTATTTCAATATGGCTTAAGCTTATTTTGCACTATTATAGACCTGAATTAATTTGATTATGTTGCATACAAGTGTATATGTGTTCATGATTTTTTCTCGTATTCGCTTATGCTTGTCACGTGATGGGCTAACATATTTTTATATTTTTCAATTTTTAAATTTAATTATGTTAAATAAGACTGAATGAGGCACCATGTTTTTTTCTAATACAATGCCGAGAAGAACATGATGACTATTTCGTGCGTAAGAGGAATGCAGCCGGTATCATAGGACTATCTTGTTTGCAAAAGGTTAATAGTACCAGCATTTAAATGTTAGCTTATGGTGTAGCGGCTGATGCTACGGATGACTATGTACGTATTGGCGAGAGTACTGCTCTAGAAAGTTTAAGAAGGTTTGTCATAGCTGTTGTTCAGGTATTTGGACCCGAGTACATGAGATTGCCTAATGAACAAGATACTGCTAGATTACTTGCAATTGGTGAGAGCAGAGGTTTTCCGGGAATGCTTGGCTCCATAGATTGCATGCATTGGACCTGGAAAAATTGCCCTATTGCATGGCAAGGTATGTATCGGGGACATAAAAAGGAGCCTACAATTATACTAGAAGCAGTTGCCTCTAAAGATCTTTGGATCTGGCATGCATTCTTTGGGATGCCAGGCTCGCACAATGATATCAATGTTCTTCAAAGATCTCCTATATTTGCAAGGCTTGCAGAAGGTGACGGTCCACATGTTAATTATAGCATCAATGGGAACGATTATACAATGGGTTATTATCTCGCAGATGGCATTTATCCATCATGGGCCACATTCGTGAAGACCATACCAGAGCCGAGAGGTAACAAGAATAAATATTTTGCAAAGGCACAGGAAGCTTGCAGGAAGGATATTGAACGAGCATTTGGGGTTCTACAATCTCGCTTTCCTATTGTTCGGGGGCAGCTCGTATATGGGATGAGGATACACTTGGAGACATCATGAGGGCTTGCGTCATTATGCACAACATGATAGTTGAGGATGAGCGAGATGATGAAGTTGATTTCAATTATGATGATGTCGGAGAAAAGGTGCAAATATCTCATTCTGATGTACCTGAGCTTGAAGAGTTCATTCAAAATTACAAGAACATTAAGAACAAGGAAACTCACACTCAACTTCAAGCCGACCTTATTGAGCACTTATGGCAAAATCATTCAGATTTGTACAACAATATTAGTGTCGATTGAACTTTACCTATTAAGTTTCAATAATTTGATTTATTGTAAGGACATATTGATTTTCAAGACATGGTTTGAAATTTATTTCATGTCAAACATTCTGACACAAGTTGTATATTTATATGTAACAAATTGGTATCTGAAGTGATGAATAATTATTGTTTATGACTCAATGAATCTATCCTGGTTGCACAAAGAATAGGAAGCAGACATGCAAATTAAAGACTAAAAGTTCAACAAATCAAATAGTAATAGTACTTGTAGCCACAAATTAAAGACTAAAAGTTCGGCAAATCAAAGAGTAATAGTACTTCGGATCCTAACACTAGTTTTCTAGACGTCTTGCAAGAACTTGCTCCTGGCGGCTAAGGTAGTACTCTTGCTGTCGGGCAGACATGGAACTAAGATCAACACGCATTATTGTATCTTCATGCTTCTCTCTCTTAAGCTCAAATTTTCTTTTCTCAAGGCTGATCCTTTCTTCCTCCAAAGCAAAGGCTTTTTTGCACCTCTCCTCTTTCTTCAACTCTTTCTCTGCATCAGCCTCCTTCTTCTTGGCCATAAGATAGTCCAATGCTTGGATGCTGGACTGGTGTCGTAATTTCTCTTTCTCCTTCTTCTTACCTGCTGGTCTTTGTAGTGCACAAGTTGCAGGCTGACTCTCATCACATGCTGGCAGTAATGGTACCGAAGTAGCAAGACTTGAAGTGGCCATGGTTTTCTGCTTCTTGGTTGTTGTTTTCTGAGTTTCAATGTGCTTGCGTCTATCCGCCCACTTGGCCTGACCTTTCAACATTTTCCAGCAATGAATGTATGGGAAATTTCGATGCAAATTGTCTTCAGACTTGAACATGGCTAATGCGTTTGCTTGCCGCATAGCGTAAAATGTATGAACACAAGAGAATTAGAAATATGAAAGGAATTTGGAAGTGAAAGGCATGTCATCTAACCTTGTCATCAATAGACAATCCACTTTGATTTCTACCTCTATCCTGGAAAGACAACCGGCAAACGTGTTGCAATCATGTTGTATGCCTGACCACCGGTTCATTAGAGAGCTTTGCGTGCGTTCGGAATGAAATGTCTTGCGACCATGAAAATATTCATATATTCTTTTCCGATATGTGGAACGTGGATCGGTCGACTCCTTGCACAGGATCCAAACTCACATTTAGCCATGCCGAGACCAACAACTGATCCTCCTTTGGATTGAAGTTCTTGGACCTTTTCTGGTTTGATCGCACAGACGAAGGTACCACATCATTGACTTCTACTATCTCTGTAGGTGGTGCACTTCCAGATGAAGCCTCTGGAAAAATTCCACGGGAAATAAGGTCTGCGAATCCGCCACCTTGATCCATGTCAGCTGACAAACAAGCAATAAATAATTATGAGTGTTCTTTTGATGAAGTCTGAAGACTGGTACAGTTGGAGACACAGCAAAAAAAATCTGCTTGTGAAGGAACAGAGTTTGGGAAGGGCAGAAAGCTAGAAATTTCTCTTGACCACAAAAAAAATATAAGCACAGAAATCACTTGCATCTCACTTGAGGGCATCTCTTCAGGGATCCCAGCAGAGGGCATCTCTTCACGGATTGAAGAAGGGTCTCTGACTCTGGCAAATTGGGGAATCGGCAAGGACCATCCGTCGTGTCCCTGCATCGAGGACGGCCGCACTGGAAACCCCGGTGCCTAGGACATTGCGATGGCGCGGCTATCGGCAGGGCGGCGCGATTGGGAGCAGTGTCGTCCGGAAGCAGGGGGAGCACGAGAGATAGGGAAACCGCAGCAAGGGGTGAAGCACGTGAGGGAGGCGGAGCGCGGGAGACTGCCGCGCGCAGCAGATAGGACGCGCGGGAAAGGAAGATGAGCGCGCGGGAAGGGAATAGGAGCGCGCGGGAAGGGAGGAGCGTGCGTGGATGGCGAGCGACAGCACTCTCCTTTTCTCGCGAGCGGAGGTCGCGGGATAGAGGATCTGAAAAACTAGAGAATCGGATGGAAAATCTGTTGGAGACTGTTTTCAGGCCTAATTAGCTAAATCGTAAATGACGGAGCGATTTAGAGCATCTCTTGGAGATGCTCTCACTTGGCAAAGTGGATGGACTCTCCAGCGAATCCACTGTCAGTGGAATGGTGGTCTCACTCGACGACGGCGAAGTGGATGGACTTGGCGGTGGTGGGCTGCTGCCCTGCTTAAAAGAGTTCTTTTTAGATAGTTTATGACTAAAAAGTACTGTAGTTGATTAAAAAAATACTATAGCTAACAGATGCTTATTTAGTATAATTAAATTTAAAAATTTTAAAAATAGAAAAGTATGTTAGCCCATCACGTATAATACAAACAAATATGAGAAAAAAGAACCGACAAAAAAGCTCAAAAAACCAAAAGTATAGAAAAAGAAATTTATGAATAGTGCAAAATAAGTCGAAACTAAAAGCTCAAACCAAAACGAGCAGGACTAGCCTCGCTGATGGTGTTATCTTGGAAAATTGTGTGCACGAGGAAGGGATGAGAAAGAATTTGTAAGAGGGAGGAGGTTGTTAGGAATTAGGGCAAGAATAAAGTTTGTTAGACGTTAATTTGTTTGTTGAATGCTAATTTTCTCTTCTAGTTTTGTGGGAGGTTTTTTGAGGAATTTTGTTGCGACATAAACATGCAAAATTATTTTGATGTGTGCTTGTCTGCCTCCACCCCCAACCTTTCTTGTAGATCACGTTGCTACCATCACCACCCACTGTGCTCCCGTAACTTGGACATTCGTGTATCTTATTTTTCTATCTTGTTCCAAAACATGTAAAAATGAAGTTCTCTAGGATGTATAGAAAGTCATGCCATCACATAGTTCAATGCAACACACGCAGATAAAGGCCCTGTTAAAAAGTATTATGGTTTTTTGGCTGAAATGATACTATAGCGGCGATTAGTTTTTTTTATGTATTCAATTAAACAAAAATAAATAAATAATAGAAAAATTGAAACACCATTATATCTTCATAGATAATGCAAAGAAAAAAAAACCATGTTAAAAAATCAATGCGAAGTTAGAAGTTGTTTGGAACAGGACCAAAGATGTGTTTCTTACTAAAGGATTAACAACATATATTTATGTCATAAAAACCTACATTATCCAATGAAACTCCAATTACTGGCAAATCCAGAAGGTTAAGCATCTAGAAAGACGTATCTTTACTATTTAAAAGAAGAAGTTGATGACAAAATTTTCTTAAAAATTTTCAAGCTCCATCACTGCAGACGAATGCCATCCATGAAGTCTACAAAGAGAGGTGGTTCAGGTTTGTGATTACTCCTGCTTTGTGAGGTTTGGGCAGTTGGCTGTCTGAATCTTAATTTCGATTTGACGTAGGCATTAAATTTACTGAAGGGTCGTAGTATTTCTTTATAGCTAGTTAATGCTGCTGTTGTAGAGTTACACAAAATTAATCTTGGCCGTCCCACTACTAAATCATATACTCTTCATTGATTGGTTACGCCAAATAAAGAATTTAATCTTTTGAGCTCTAGACAAAATCTATATTCTCAAGATCAATAGTATATCAGCACATGTAAATCCAGACAGCTGCGGTTAGCAGTCACACAATTTCACTACTATACAAATTAACCTTTAATCCAAAGAGTTAATTTTAATTTGTCAAGATTCTTAACAGAGATATACTCAATGTATGAAATTGCTATTAACTTGAAAACAGCATGAACCGAATAGCACAAGAGTACTAGACCAATGTCTGAATAATTAGCAGAGTTTTACTGTGACTGATCTAAACAGATATGACAACAACTAGAGCTCAAAAAATTAAACCAATCTCAGCATATGATTTATATCCTCATTGAGCAACAACCGACCCACATGCAATCGAAGTCTCTCAGTACCAGATTATGAAATAAAGGATCAATAATCTAGCACAGCACACAAGGATTGCAAACAAACCACAAATGAACTCACAGAACCAGTGATATTCGAAACCACCAGAAGAACAGGGCTAGGCACGCTTGCGCGCTGTCCCAGAAAACCTATTGCCCTCACACAACCGAGAGTAAGAGCAGTAGGCACGGAGATACAAAGCCCACTCGCCGAAGTGCTGCCCACGCCGACGAGTCGAGGTAGAGGAATGCCGCACAAGCACAGGGGAGGAGCCGGCCAAGCGCCTCGCCGACGAGCACCACCAACGAAGGACTGAAGTCGGATTGGGGATGCAAACACAGCCACCACTTCCGAAACACCGAAGACACACCTCAAAAATCAAAGAGAAGAGAGGAGAGCTCACTGTTTTTCCGATTTTTCAAGGAAGAAGAGGGGATCTCTTCTTATAGCCGAAGGGGAAGATTACGCGGCGCCTCCAACAGCCGGGCCGAAACCCGAGCCAGCTGCCTGCGTCGTCCGCCTCCGTCGCGCACGCGAAGAACGGGCCTCGCGGGATGACCGAGTCAGACGGGAGAAGCAGCACGGGAGGGCGCACGGGGAGGAGGAGCGGGTCTTGCGGGGAAGAAGGCTGTGTGGGAGGAGCACACCCGAAGCCGCAAGATGCGCGTCGAGCCGAGGCCCCTGCGCCGCCATCCTCCTCTCGCCTGACCCCTGCTCTTCTCTGCGCTCGGATGAATGGGGAGGAGACGTCCTCCCCACCATGTGGCCCCAATTTCCCTCTCTCTCTTTATCAATATGGGAAATTCCCTTTTTACCCTCGGTGTATACAACAATGATCATGTGTAAATATCTCTCTAGAGAGAACAGAAAAATAGATAAATTCATTCTCACACTCTTCTAATCCTCTTTTATACTATTTGATCTGTAACTAGAACAACTACTATAATAGTTAGACTTTAATAGTACCAGTAATTTAATATTGTTTGAGTATCCGTGCTGCGTAGAGTACGATTGAACAAATAGACACCAGTAAATAAGATCCAAGTCACCAATCCTTTGGTCCCGCTAAACATAGGAGTGCTGTTTTTTTGGAACATTGAACGAAGGCCCAAGGGTGTCTGCAGCTAGCTAGGGATAACACGGGACATCAGACAAAACGCAATCATCAGCGGCGCCCATGCAACCATCGTGAATCACATTGAATTGCATGCCTATATTACTTTGCTGAATCTGGCAGTGAGCGTAGGGTCAAACGGAATGGACGACAGTAATGTATGCTTACATGTTAGGTGAGGCCCCATGCATGTGCCTGCAACACAAATTTCGGATCGAGCTGCGACCCAGACTCGGACGAGAGATCTCACTCCCAACTCCAGGTTAAAAAGCAGGCCGCGTACGCGTTGCGGTGTGAGCATATGCGGCTGTGTTCGCATGCGGCTGCTGGCCCGTCCCGGCGTCGGTGCACGTCGCGCGTGTGTGTATTGATATGAGACCCAAAGGGCCATATATATAGGAGAGTGTACAAGAGATATGCCATATAGAGATAAGGCATATATGGATTACAATTCAAACTCTATCTCCTAATACAACTCTATCTCTATCTCCTTAACACCCCCCCTCAAATGCAAGGCGTATGCAATAGCATTGCATTTGAAAAAAAAGAGTTAACATTAAAACAAGAAAAATCCGAAATCTATCTCCTAATACAACTCTATCTCTATCGCCGGAGACGGCCGGAGAGGCCGGGCGAGGGCTAAGTCGGCGATGTAGCTCGGCAGGATGCCGGAGTTGACGGCAGCGGGCGGAGCCATGCGGGAGGCCGACGTGCGGCGCAGAAGGGAGGCGGCGGAGCGACAAGGGAGGCGGCGGAGCGACAAGGGAGGCGGCGGCGGCGAGGGAGGCCGATGGCGAGGCCGACATGCGGCACAGTGGGAGGAGGCGGTGTGCGGCGCGAAGAAGGGAGGCCGACGTGCGGCGCGGAGGGAGGCAGCGGGCGACAAGGAGGCCGCGGCGGCGAGGGAGGCCGGCGAGCGGCGAGGTCGGCGAGCAGCGAGGCCATGCGGCGAGGCCGACATGCGGCACAGATGGGAGGAGGCCGGCGTGCGGCGCGAAGGAGAGGCCGACGTGCAGCGCGAAGGGAGGCGGCGGAGCGACAAGGAGGCGGCGGAAGCGACAAGGAGGCGGCGGCGGAGGAGGCCGGCGAGGGCGAGCTGGCGAGGGAGGCCGGCGGCGGCGAGGCCGACATGCGCAGATGGTGGGAGGAGGCGTGGCGACAAGGGAGGCGGCGGGCGACTGAGGCCTCGGAGGCCGTGGGAGGCCGGCGCGAGAGGGCGAAGTCGGCGATGTAGCTCAGCAGGATGCCGCCGTCGCCGCCGTCTCGAGCTTCGATCAGCACCTCGATCTGCCCGTCGCTGATCCCAAGGTCGTCCTGCACGAACACGAGTCCTCGGCGGCGCACGCCATCTTGAGCGCCTTGAACAGCAGCGTCGGCACCAACGGACGCGGGCGTCTGGATTGCCGACATGGCGATGCGTCCGAGCTCCGTGTTGAGTAGCTTGATCTCGGCGAGATGCGGGCCGACCGGAACCGACGATCGGCGTGGGCGTCTCGCAAAGATAAGTATATGCATGCATGCACTCACGTACACTCACGTATTGATCGGCTTGAAAATCCAATTGATCGGCACATGCATGCACTCACGGACCGAGCGAACGCGCGTGTGGTGGACGAGGAGACGCCGTGCTTTCACACGCAAGGGCGAGAAGACTTCAGGGATCCACAGGTGACCACGGATCCACGCGAACGCCTTGCCGCTAGACCGCGTGCGCGCCGTGCGAGGCGCGCCGATCGAGAGGCCTTGCGTGCGAGGATGGAGGAGTTCTTCCGCGCGGACAGCCGCCGTGCGCGCCATCACCGAATCGTCTTCGAGCCTTGTTCCATTAATGACGGCGGATCAAACTGATGACGTCCAGTGCTGCAGCGCATGAAGACGCCGCGCTACGGCGTATATGCAAACTGAATCGGTTGAGATCGTCGTCGAGCAGCGTCGAGGAGATACCGCCCTCGGGAGAGATGGATTCTCCCGGGGGCAGCAACAGCGGAAGATTCACGGATGCTAGGTATGTAACCTAGGCTCTGATACCATGTTATGAATATTGTGTGTGTATTGATATGAGACCCAAAGGGCCATATATATAGGAGAGTGTACAAGAGATATGCCATATAGAGATAAGGCATATATGGATTACAATTCAAACTCTATCTCCTAATACAACTCTATCTCTATCTCCTTAACAGACTTGACTTAAATTACTCTTGTACTATGCATTCCTTTTACGCTTTTACCCACTCCAAATTCTATTGCTCAAACCGTACTAAATCCAAACTGATTTAAACCAATGTATCCAAAAGAATGGACGGTCCATATTGATTTTAGTGTACGGTTTTATTAAAAGAGTTTTCAATATGGTTTGTGTCAGTTTGAGGACTGAGGAGTGATACTAGGTGCGGCCAGGATCTTCTAGATCCAACAGTAGTTAATTAAGATATAGGCAATCAGGTGGTGTCGTATGCTTGTGGTAGTTGGCTTCTTAAAGCAGCTCCTCCCTCTTTTTTTTCATTTTCTTTATATTATCTATGAAAATATAATAATGTTTTTTATTTTTTTCTTCATTTTCGTTAATTTAATATCTCAAAAATCTAACATCCGCTACACTTTGGAATAAGGCTATAATGGTATAGGAATGAGATGCATGTCGATATGAGTCTGTTGGTTTGTAGCTGTAAAAGGAGTAACCGGGATGTCTGATTCTGCCTTCCGAACATATGCCAGTCAGGCAGGCCACAAGCCTCCCCATTAGACACGAGTTCAGACTTCAGAGTTCTCCAGATCGCATGTTGCGTGCATAATGCAGTCCTCGTGCATTGCATTAATTGATGTGTCGAACGAACAACAAACAGGATCGATGGTCCAAAATCCAATTTACAGATCTTTTTTGTGCCGGACCTTCGCAGATCCTTTAATTTTTACTGTCTACTCGTAGATCAAATGATACTACCATCGGCTTTAGAAATTACAGCATTGCTGCCGCCATCGATATGATCATGCATTGCACGGTGGATAACCTTTGATTAATTTGAAGATCTGTGAGTGGGCGCGAGCTTGCTGCGACTTTATCGCTAGAAAACGCACGGTGACGATCTCTCTGCGTGCGCTCAGTGCTGCCCATGACTTCTACCCGGGGTGCTTGCAACGCCCTCATAATTGACTAGGACTGTTCAGCTATGATTATTGTAGATGAGTGTACACTATTGTCAACACAAGCTTAAACATAAAAACCAAACTTTATTACAAAATTAAGACTTAGCAGTCAAGTTTTACACAACGGGACGTACAACCCAAAGTTATATTACAATACAAAAAGAAACTCCACAGGCATGACTGAGTGTATAATAAACGCTAACACCAGGCATCGTCTATATCGTAGTACTCCTCAGCATTGTCTTCGTAGATTTCTTCATTTTCTTGGTAAGCATCTTCTGCTTATGATTTTAGCAAGCATGAATACAATCAACTGTACTCAACAAGTCACATGGGAAAATACTATATAACTATTTGCCAGGATTTCCAAAAGATGGGAGGATAGTGGTTTTGTTAAAGTATTTGTGGATGTAATTTTATTTATAAATATTTTATTTTTAAACACAAGATAACAAATCATAAACTTCTTAAGGAATTTGGGGTTTCAACATCTCAATTACCAAACTTCAACATTTTCAGCTCATTTTCAAATCTACTTATGCTTCGCTATTGAAATCATCTATTAAACACAGCTTTATTTACCGAAAGCACGACATATTCAAATACCACATATTATAACTCTGCAGAGTTGCCCAATTTTACCCACAAGATTCCCCAACCCTCATGACTAAGTTGAGAAAACAATGTTGTTTCACTGCTCATCTCTTTATGTAGCCTCTACTTGATAGACTAGATACCCCCTGTCACGGAATACGGCGGCCTGACAGGACGGAGCCTACCGTTGTAAAAGTATGGTTTTACCGTTTCCATATCACATTCTTACGCCTATTGTTCCCTCTTTTGGAACAGTATACTACATCCTTATAGTAGATATTCAATCGATTTGAGCAGCTACTAAACCAGGTTTGACAAGTCAACGCTTGTGGTTGAGCGGTTATTATGTTCTTTACTTGGCATAAGGGTCTAGTCCTTATATTTTCACTGAGGTAACTTCCACCCACTAACCCATATTTCAGTGCCCACTGCACTGTCACCTTTCCGGTCCAAACCTCCACCCTAGGATAAGGTCATGGAACCCGGCCAACTCATGGCTTCCCGTGATACCTCCTTATCCTAGAATCACTTTTAAAATTCTATCAGCAAAATGCCAAGTCTCTTAGTAATAAAAAATTTATTGAGTTTCTAAACTACCATGATTACATTATTAATAAATTTAATATTACTAAGTCTTGTCAAGGTAAATATGGTCATCAAATTAAACAGGACTTTTCGAGTGGTAGGACATAACTAATATCATGTCATTCTAAACATTTATTGTATAAAAAATAACAGTGCGTAAATAACATAATAAAAATACTAATAAATAAATAATTAAAGAAATGTAGGTTCAACATGATCAAAGACATGTGACTTGCCTTGCGAATCAACGTATTCTACAAGTTCGTATTCTTCCAAGTCTTGAGCTTGTCCTTGAAAATCTCCTTCCTGGATTGGTTGCTCTACAGCGTCGTGAGCTAACGCAAACCAATAGAGGACAATCAATTCAATGCTCGATGGGTTGAGCTAGGAAGAAAGAAATCAAAGAAAAAATAATATACAAGAAAAACCAAATAAAATAGGTTGAGGGTTTATAGGTGTCTAATATGGGGAAAACAGAGCTAAGGAAAGGATTGGCGGGCTCGAAACGATCGAAATGGGTATACATATGTATTTTCGGGTTTGGGTGAATAGTAACGGGTCTGGGCACTATTCACTGTGGGTGTTTACTATTCACACTATGTCGGGTTACTGTTCATGGTGGATTTTTATTGTTCAAGGTGGGTCGGCTTCAAGGGCTAATGGTCGGGTGAACGGTAACGGGCGGTTACTGTTCATCTTCCTTGACTGAACGGGCACGGCGACAGGAAACAAAGCAAAAGAGTGGTGGTGACTGACAGCGCTTCAGAGGTTTACGACGAAATCAGAGACCAGAGATGGCTTGCTGGCACTATGGGGTTTCCATTTTTGGGGTCGGTGAGGGTAGGGAAGGCAGCGTTTGCCGGCAGTGAGGTCTTCCTTCCGTGGGACGTTTGAATGTACAGGGAGTATCGGTGGGTTTCTAGGATGGTAGCATTTGCGTTTAAGCATCTCTGGGGTTAGGGCAAGCTCGGGGAAGTGGTGGATTGGGCAGAGATGGACTGGGTTGGTCTATCCACGGTGGGGTGCTTCTGCCGAGCGGCGAGCTTCGGGGATAGGGAAGAACGAGGCTCGGGGAGCTAGGGTAATGGCTCAGGGAGGTTTTTGGAGGCTTAAGGAGGATATGGGCGAAGGTAATTGGAAAGCAATCGATTGAGAATGTGGAATTGGATTTGGGCTTGCCTTGATGAATTATGGCGATCGTCGGTGATGCTCCGGTCGAAGGGTCGCTCGGGTGTGTTGGGTGGTTCACTGGGCACTGATGCACCTCTCAAGGAGAGCTCGGGGCTTTAAATAGAGCGGAGAGACAGTTCTGAACATGGGTGGGTAATGGCGGCGGCACGTGGCATAGTCGAGAGGGCACGGGTGTCTAAGGGAGATACACTGGCTGCCTTGGGGGTAGAAATGAGGCAGTCAAAAGATGTCAGAGGGGGTCAGGTCGGTAAAGAGACCAGAGAGAGCGGGAAGGTAGGCGCGGCTGTGGCGGCCATGGCCGGCGACTCTAACACGTGGTCAGGGCATTTATGAGGGGGTGTACGACCTCTGACAAGCGGCGCAGGGGTGGCAGTGATGAGATGGTGCGGGAAGGCACAAGAGGGAGTGAGAGAGCTCGGGCGGCAGCAAAACTAGAGGCGGCAGCGATTGGTTTTCAAACGGTGAATAGTGTCAGCGCAAAGATCCTCCGTTGAGCGAATACCAGTGGGAATTTGTGGTGGATGGTTAAGATTTGAGCTAGATTAAGTCAAGGTTCAAAGGAAATCAAATCCAAATGCGAATTCAATTTTCTTTTGAAATTTCAGTTTCATTTCAGTGCTTCTGATTAAACTTAATTTGTGGTTAAAGTTTAATGTGCCATGTCTCCCCTGACGTGCTAATTACTCATCCTTTTCGTTTGTACAAATTCCTACCAAATCTCATATCCACTGTTGTACATAAGGCTTCCTAATCCTCAAAGCGTCCCTTGGCTTCAGCATTCTGCAACCATAGAGCTACGCTGCTAGTGAAGTATAGCATTGCAAATATAGTGCGTAGTCCGAGATTAATACCAAAAACCTCATAGTAAGTTTCACATTTCTCCTTCCACAATCTAGGATTCTCTCCAACAAACCTGAGAAATTTCAATTTGGGCCAGGATTGGTGAAGCTGTAGAGTTGTATTTGGATGTTGCATACTTGCTAGTGCTCTCCTCTCAGTGGACCCGTATCGAACACCTAAAGGGCATGAGAGGATGTTGGCGTACGCAAGACGGGGGGTAGCATTGGCAATCCCATGATGCCCTTTGCTTGCGCTAGGAGTTGATCTTGATCGCCGCGACTGTTGGTCTATAGAGTCACCTCGCTCAATGGTGACACGACGGTTGGCGATAGTGCGAGGTGGATCGCTGGTAGGGTCGCCGCTTTGGGCCGTGCCTCGAGAGCCTTCACCCATCCTCGCACGCTCTCCACGGAAGAGCACACTTCTTCGACCTCTGACTTCATGCCATGCACGTCGTCCAGGATCTTCTTCAACAACACGTTCACCCCCTCCAACTGGCTCTCCATTGAAGCCATTGCAGTGGCCATCTTCTCCTCCCATTGATATGGCTTTTTCTTGGGCGCCAAAGAAGAATCAGCCCTGCTCTAATACCAGATGTTAAGGCTACACCATAACTAGTAAGGAATTCAGGAAAGGAAGCAAGACTTTGGGCAGAATTCAGATAGCATTGGGGATTTAGGGTTCAGCAGCTTGTTTCTTCACACTATAGCAACGAGGCCTCTCGCCCGTTTTACAGACAACCTGGGAGCCACTGTCACATAGTGACTCTGCTTACACGGCCTAAGGCCAGACATCCCGGCCCACTTGGCCTACCTCCAGACTTAGCGCTACTTTACCTCGACCTTACCATCTGTAGTCTTGCCAATAACTAGCCACCTGACAGGCAGCAAAAAATAATGACGACTCCGAGCTAATAGGTGGTGCTAGTACCTAGCCCCAAAAGATTCCTTTAGACCCCTTTCAATTTACACATTGTTGATGCTTTTATAAGATCTTACCTCCTATAAGCCAAAGGATCCGTGTCTAGTGCAAATAAACTGCACCGCTCATTAGAGCTTCAGTTTCTAGTTTCTTAACTTCGTTTTTATGTCTTTTTGGCTTTTTTAGGCTTTTTTCCTTTTCTCCCTTATTTCTTTGTATTATTTGTGATGATATAATCTTTTTTATTTTTTAAAATTTAATTACGCTAAAAAGTTAACAACTGCTACAATGCAAAAACACTACTACTTATAATCCATAAGTCCCGGTTAAAAGCCCAAATGAGCAACACAATTAGCCTAAATTTATAGCTTTTATAACTTTTACCATTGTTGATTTACATTACACAACATGCTGTTTTTCTCATTTCCAGTTGTAAATCTAAACTAAAAAGATAGAAAAGAAATAAATTAGTATAGATAATAATTTTCTTATTTCGTCCCAATGTCATTCTAAAAATTACCTTCTAAAATTCTTTCTAAGGAGAAATACCCGTTTTTACCCCATTTCCAAATCTGGGATAGCCATAAGAACCGGTAAATCCAGTGACTCTTACGCGGCCACCGACCCGTCCCAGCCGGTATCCAGCCGTTGGCATTCAAAAATTGCCGAAGCGGCAGGCAAGGCCGCGGAACGGACGGTCCCGATCCGACGGCTCTTCCGGTAACCATCTCCTACCGTCCACCTCACAACCCCCTCCCCTCCAGTCTCCCATCATTTGACAGACTTGCCTTGGCGAGAGTAGGAGCAGCAGCAGTAGGGTTCGAAACTTTCTCGCCTCCGAAATTTGAAACCTCCGAGGCGAACGCGAAGCGAAGGGGTCGTCTCCTCTTGGGTCTCGCGCCTGGATTGGAGCGGAGGGCCTGCAGGATTGGATGCTGCGCGGGGAGTCTCGGTCGCCGGAGATGCTCGCCTGTCGCGTCGGCTCCGCCGGGACGGTGAGATCTCGCAGGTTTTTGATTTTTGGGGAGAAATTTGGCGGTGGATTCGAGAAATTAGGGTTTTCGTTGCTCGCGAGGAGAGCGCGAATTCGCTTGCTGTTCGCTCGCCGGGGGTGCGGATGGGTCGACGGGATGGTGAGATCTCAGTTTTTTGTTTATTCTGGAGGAATTTGGTGAGGATTTGGGTAAGATATGTTTTCTCGCGCTGTGAGATGAGGGTGGCGGCGGTTGCTTGGGCGGGGCGGTGAGATCTCGCGGCGTAGAGCTCGAAGAACTAGGGATTTGTTGGTGCTCCAGTTCCTACTTTGGAGCCACATGTGGTTCAGATTTGGGTAAAATCAGGGTCAAACGCCTTAGATGCCTGCGTTTCTCAGTGCTGGCTAGGAGGTGAAGAGGAGTCGTCGGCGGTGATGTATCAGCTGAGCGGCGAACGGAAAGGTGAAGGAAGTGTGCACGAAGGGAGGGGGGGGCAATGAATTGAAGCGAGAGATTAGTTTGTTGAGGGATTGCATGCGGAGATGGTGGCTTTGGATTCTGATTTTTGTCTAGACGAATCACCTCCCTTATTCAATTTGTGTGGTTATATTAGTGTTAAACCCAAAATAGGATAATAAAGTTACTCATTTGCCAACGAAATGTTCGTATGAAGGTAGCCAATGCCCTCTATTGGTGAATGACTCTAAAATGCATTCCGAAATGTTGCTATTGTTACTTGTTGAAATGATTTTAGTTCCACCTGTTCAATTGCAGCCTATGATCGCTTCTTCCTTGAAGCAACTCCTCAAAGCCCTGATTGGTTTGACAGTATAATGATTCTTATACCCCTCCGAGGCTTCTGCTATACAGTGGGATTGTGCATTCAGTCTTCACTCGTGATGACAAGTGATAAAGGAAAGGCTTCAAAGAACGGTGGAGAGGCTTCTGGACTTTCGTCAGCTCCTCATGAAGGGAAAGTCAGCAATGAGCCACAGAAGCGACGACCGCTCAATGGGTAAAAGACTAAGAGCTCTTCACATAAATGCTAATTGTAGGTTATACTAAAATTTCTTATCTTTCTCTACTCTTGTACCTTTAGGAGGACTACTGGTCCAGCACGGCGTTCGACCAAAGGAAATTGGACCCCTGAAGAGGTATACAATAACAATACCAGTCTCATCTTGTGTTTTTGTTGGCAAAGGGCTATTACTTTACAAGTTGTTGAATGGTGACTGAACATCTGATCTTATGTATTGTTAGGAATGATTGACTGTAAAATATGTATTGTGTTTATGGGCATTTCTTTCCTGAATCCTGAGATACATAATAGTGGCAAAATTATGTTTTTTAAAGCATTCGATGCAACATCCTGGCCCTTGTGTGGAGGCTTAAGTTGGCTCTTTTGGCTGTTTAGTCCCACATTTGAAGTTGAATGTGAGAATTGGTAGCATACAAACCCAACAGAGGCACACACAACAACTCGGGTTAACACATATCTGAGACAAATCATACATTTCAAAGTCGTATACCATGGGATTTCCTGCTTCCTTCTGTCATGTACTCGTCTGCAGTTCTGTTCTAATGCTATGCTTGTTATGTAAACAGCAGTGTTTTGGTCATATTTTGTATATTCCTCTTAGTGCCTCATTTACATGTGGGGTTGGACCTATTTTATCAGGCTAACAGTGCAAAATTTCAAAAATTTCAGTGGCACATACAACAGTTTTCTTGCTTAGTTTTTTACTGATGATATTTAACAATGAGCATGTGTGCTATTCAAATTGTAGGATGCTATATTGTCCAGAGCTGTTCAGACTTACAAAGGAAAAAATTGGAAAAAGATAGGTACTTTCTATGGATTGATGCATACGTGTGGAAAATTATGCAGTATATTTGCTTACTCTTTGTCATGGTAGCTTTATGGTGTCCTCTAACTGTCATTTTTACTTTTGTTAAACTTCTCTATTGCTGTTTCTGTATGTTGAAGTACATAAGCATAAATAGTCATCTAAAATCCATGTCCTATAATATCTTAAGCTTTTTTAAGGGGGAAATAGTAGAGAAGTACCCTACTGCATATAAAAGATTAAGCCAAAAGAGTGGGCATGGGGGTATGAACAAGCTGGTTCAGTGAGCCCGCTTTTCCCCCCTGTATCATGTTTCTAAGGTGGTCTATGTGCATTTTTTTTATGTTTTGATATCTATCTAACGGCGTCTCGCATTCGGGCACGACAACAACGATGAACATCTTCTTTTCACGCGGCCGAGTGGGAGGCTCGATCGTCAAAGCGCGAAGGCGACGGTTCCGATGGCAATGGTGGCCGAAACCGCATGTATCACAAATTTGATAAGGCTAAAGTAAGATGCTACAATTGCAACAACTATGTGCATTTTGCTTACGAATGCCACAAGAAGATGGAGGAGGCGCATCTCGTTATGGCTGATGCCGACGAAGAACCAACGCTGCTATGATCAACAAGATTAAGGGGGTGATTGTTAGATTAATTTTGTTGCACGTTTACCAGTTCTTTGTATGATTAGCTAATAATATGCATGCATGAGCCCGCATGGAGATTAAGTCGTGTGCATGCGTGTTAGTTTGTTAGTTGCCTAGTAATTAGATGAGTTGTGGCGGAAGAATAGGTCATGGAGTTAGTGGTCAAGTCTGTTACCAAATGTTGACCACTAACCCATGACTTTCGCCACAACTCGTCCAATTACTAGGCAACTAACAAACTAACACGCATGCACACGACTTAATCTCCATGCGGGCTCATGCATGCATATTATTAGCTAATCATGCAAGGAACTGGTAAACGTGCAACAAGATTAATCTAACAATCACCCTCTTAATCTTGTTGCTTAGAGCGGCGCTGGTTCTTCGTCGGCATCAGCCATAACGAGATGCGCCTCCTCCTTCTTGTGGCATTCAGAAGCAAAATGCTTATAGTCATTGCAATTGTAGCATCTTACTTTAGCCTTGTCAAATTTAAGATACCTGCAGTTTCGGCCACCATTGCCATCGGAATCGTTGCCTTCGCGCTTTGACGATCAGGCATCCCACTCGGTTCGCGTGAGAAGAAGAAATTCGTTGTTGTTGTCGTCACCCGGAATGCGTAGACGCTCCTCATACGCATTGAGGCAGCCGATCGCTTCTTCCACCGTTATTGTCTTCAAGTCTCCAATTGCTCAATGGTTGAGACAATCTGCAGGTATTTGTTCGGGATAGCGCGAGAAACTTACTGCATTTTATACCATGATGCTAGCTTCCTTTGATTTTTCTATTCTTTTGTGCATACGACTCATGCACATATTATTAGCTAATCATGCAAGGAACTGGTAAACGTGCAACAAGATTAATCTAACATTTTTGCTTGCTTTATGATTACAGGAATTGCCTTGTTTGATTTATTTATGCTTTCACTCGTGCTTCTCTACCATTTGTTTTCCTTTCCTGTTAATGATAATGAGGACTCCTCCCTGTGTCTTGTCGTAAGTCCAAGCTTTCACAAAATTATTTCTACTTTTCCAGCGGAATGCTTTCCCGATAGAACCGATGTACAATGCTTGCACAGGTGGCAAAAGGTTCTAAATCCTGAATTGGTCAAAGGGCCATGGTCCAAAGAAGTAAGCACCCTATTTAATCTGTTTCCATTTTCTGGTGCATTTTTAAAATAATATTGATTATGCATCTTATATGCCCACATCAATATGTTATTTTCACTTTTTTAGGAAGACGAAATCATTACCCAGATGGTAAATAAATATGGGCCAAAGAAATGGTCAACCATCGCTCAAGCTTTGCCAGGACGCATAGGAAAGCAATGTCGGGAACGGTATGACATGAAAATATATTTCTTTTTTTCCATCAAGATTGCACGTAAGAAAAGTTTGATCACTTTGCAACTATAGTCTATGTGACTTAATGTTGAACAACGGTATGTGAACAGTAAGCTCATGCAGTGTTGCGTTCCCTGGTTCTTATGCACATGAGTATTGTTTTTTTAAGGCACATGAGTATTGCAATTGACTGTTTATTTCGATCTTGATGTGAATGATAGTATGATATCGCTGTTATTCTACATATTCCCGAAAACACACACACACACACACACAGAGTAAGCTCATGCTTAATAATCACTAATGTAAGGTTTGCTTGTTTGCAAAACAACAAATTGATACTTTGCCTTTTTCCATGATCCCTATGATTCTACTGTTAATTGATTTGTGGAGTTATTGATAAAAAATGTTTTTATTAAATAACAAACAAATACAATTCCAGGAGGTCAGGTGGATGAAATGTCAAAATGCCCTTGCCTAGTGGTGCCAGCACCTCTTGGTGCTGCTACAGGCAATACTAGAATCTGGGAGAGCTGATGTACTTCTAGATTCACTAGCCTTTTGGTAAAGTCAGGAACAGCAGCAGCGATGTTACTAAACTACTGACCTTTCCAAACATTTCTTTAACATACTATAACTATTAATTTTTTTTACCATTTTATTTATTTAGTAAATGAGTTCTTGTTGAGCTCAACAGAGTAGCAAATAAAATGCACGCTACTGCTTTTATATGCTAACAACATCTGGAAGTTTCTTCTAGTCCATTGTTCTGCATTAACACATGTTTTCTTTTGAGATTGTTTCTCCATACATGCTGTAGCTGTATATTGATGGCTGACAAGGTTGTTATTGAAGTTTTGATATTTTAACAATGCAGTCTTTTGTTAAATAAGTCAAATTTGATTATGTTAAATTTTAAATATGCATGTGCATTAGGTTTAATTTATTGCCATCACTATGGATGCTTCAACAATGGACTATCTTATCTGTATTTAGGTGGCATAATCATCTTAACCCTGGCATAAACAAGGAGGCATGGACACAAGAAGAGGAAATTACTCTCATACATGCTCATCAAATGTATGGAAATAAATGGGCTGAACTGACAAAATTTTTACCTGGAAGGTAACTAGAATTTTATTTTATTTTTTTGTTTTACTTGCAAGCTGCTGGTAAATCTTTATGTATGATGCCATGATGACTCCTATCCTATGGGAACACTCCCTTTTCTTTTCATTCCACGTTCTATTTCATCCCTGATAAATTCCCAAACTGTTTAGCTTAACATCTTCCCCCCTTCTAGTAGACATCATTTGGAAACTATGGTGTTATACTTAGGGAAAGAAAGTAACGTCAAAATTGTTGAAGTATAAGTGAATTGCTCATCTTTCCTCATTAGCTTAAGCTTTTGGGTGAACTGGTTGGTGCATGCAACTCAATATAGTATCAGAGCCAAGAGGTCCTGAGTTCAAGACTTCCAATTAAAAAATTAATTGCAGTCCATTTCTATTCCACATTAGGCCTGGAGCCTACACGTGAGGGGAGTGTTGAAGTATAAGTGAATGCCCATCTTTCCTCATCGACTTAAGCGGTGGTGTATGAAACTCAATAAAAATGAAAGTATGACACTAAATCGTTATGCTTTTGGAGAATGAAATGAGTACATGAGTTCCATTAAAATGTGGAACAGTTGCCACTGTAATAGCTCACCTTTATTTTCCGTAAACAAAATTTGGAAGTTAATCTATGTTCTTTTCAATCAAGTAATAGAGGTTAATTTTTACAGTAAGCAAAGAGAATGTGCAATGAACTAGCTATGCTTTACTGCCATTTTGACAAAATCTTTGGAGTGTAACATCCTTGCCTTCTCTCACTGTTTACCACCAAATGTACCTGTGCTGTGCATTATTAACTTACTATTGCACAACTAATTCTTATTAAACAAATAATGGCCTCTTTTAGACTACTGAAATGATTGAACTTGTAAATTTCTATTTCCCCTACCAGGACGGACAATGCAATTAAAAATCACTGGAACAGTTCAGTAAAGAAGAAAGTTGATTCATACATGTCATCAGGTTTACTAGCTCAAGCTTCGCGCCTCCCACTTATTGAATACCCTGTGCATTGTAATTCCTCATCCGCGATGACCCAACAAAACAGCGAAGATAATGGTTCCAATGCTGTTCAGGAGGTAGAAGATTCATCAGGATGTAGTCAATCATTGGTCAAGGTTTCTTGCTCCCAAGTGCAGAATGCTAATGTGGCCTTGGGTTGTGATTTACATGTAAATGTGGAAGCCAACAAGGAAGAAGCACAGGACTCTCACTCTTCTATGTGTCCGGAAGCATGCTATACTTCCACAGAGGCTGTTGCATCTGCTTTGCCTGAGGTGCATTACCATGTTTCCTCCTCTAACTTCGATCCAGATAAACTCTTGCAACAGGAGTTTGCCCAAAGAATGAATTTGCAGATGGATATAGATGAAGTGCCAAGTAATTCTATGTTTGCAGACAACAAGACTCTTCATAGTACAGAAAATCATGAAAGATCTTTGGTACCTTATGATGCAGCACCAGTGATGCCTACCTCTATGATACCAAGTGTTTCTGGAGCTGAGCAAAACTACATTTCATGTCCGAGGCTGACTTCAACAGTCCTAATGGTCTGAAATCAGAACTCTGGCAAGATATTTCCTTGCAGAGCCTTCTTTCTGGACCTGATGCAGCTGATGCTGATTCTTTTTCAAGACTAAATCACCAGACAGATGCATATTCCTCTAAAGTGGACACCAATTTTTTGACACCACCGTACCCATTACATACATCAAACCCATCCAGTATGATGGGCACTGTGTATGGCCAGAGTCCATTGATGCCAGTACCACCATCTCATCTCTGTTCAAATGGTTTGTCTGATGCACCCGATAATACAGCAGATCCAAGAGAAATGCCAGTTTCTCAGGCAGAGATGGTCATATACACAAACAATTCTTTTGGTGATGCTAAGCAGTCTGCTAACCCTGGCACTAGTTATACCGGACATGGGGCTTCTGCAATGATGGAAAGCATACCAGAATGCGGGGACCAACAGTTGACTGATGCTGAAGAACCTGTGGCCAGTACAGCAAAAGAAACATCATTGACACAGAGTGAGGCTGCATCAGATGAAAAGAAGGATGAGGGAGCACTATTCTATGAACCTCCTCGCTTTCCAAGCTTGGATGTTCCATTTGTCAGTTGTGATCTTGTAACTTCTGGTGATCTCCAAGAATATAGTCCCCTTGGCATACGACAGTTGATGCGGTCAACAATGAATGTAACCACTCCATTGAGATTGTGGGGCTCCCCTACCCATGATGAAAGTCCTGATGTTGTGCTCAAGAGTGCTGCCAAAAGCTTCATATGCACACCGTCAATACTGAAGAAACGACAGAGAGATCTCTTGTCTCCTATTCCAAATAAAAGAATCGAGAAGAAATCTGGGACTGAAAAGGATGGTGGGGTGTCAGACACATCCTCCATCAGTACTCAAACATGTTGCATGAATGCCACTATAGATGAGGCAATTGTTACTGAATCAGTTTTTTGTACTGAAAGATCTGCTTATTCTAAACCTCTGGAGAAGAAACTTGAGTTCTCTGATGAAAATAAGGAAAATTTGGGTGAAACAACTGAACAGGCGAAAGGACAAAATACAGGAAACAACCAACCTGTGGATAAGGAGGCAAGAGGGGAAAAATGTTCGTAACAAATATAGTAAATACTAACAATGATCCGCCAGAAAATTTAGTAAGTACTTTCAAATCAATTCTTCAATGATCCTTAACCAGTTTGCTAGTACCACATTTTTTATAGAAGAAAAACATAGCTGTTGTATAGTTATTGACGTTTGCTAATTGCAGCGGGTGCAGTAACTCCAGTAAATTTAAATTTATGCATCTTCATGTAAATGGACTCGGAGTAGCAAGTACTTCAATGATGTTGTCATGTATGTCATATGTGGGGTTGGGCAGAATGGGGCAAAATGGCGATAAGTTTTTCCCTTGATTCTGTTCTTACCTATATTATTGTTTGATACAGCAACCTGCAGGTATTCTTGTTGAGCACAGCGGCATTGACCCCTCTGATCATGGCGCAAATACCATAAATCAGAAAATAAACACAAATCCTGAATCCTTATTGGCCTGTAAGGAAGGAATGTGTGCTAAATCAAAGCCCGTGGAACTCATTGTTGAGAAATCTTCACCATGCATCAATGTGGATTATGAATATGTGAACATGTAAGATTTCACACTAGTCTCACATGTTTCTCGTTGATTTTGTATCAGTTCTTTTGTTTGTTAATCAGCTCAAATTATGTGAGGGTTAAGTTGCGGCAGGCTTTAGCTCAAATTGATGAGCGATGATTTCCTTCTCATCTAGTTATTAGTCAGCATCAGTGTGCTGAATGTGCAACCCTGCATACTTTAAAGAGTTGGAAGTTCATTAAACCTAAATTTAGAAACTGGGACCTGGCAAGTTGTCATTTCATGTTCAGCTTTGTTCATCGGTGGAAAACTTCATTAACATGAAGATTTACCTAGATACTTAATCTACTATTTAATTTACGAACTTAATGGTAATTCAAGTGCTGCCATCTTTACTCTGAAACTGAACTATATTTGCCTGAGATTTTGATTTCTTTAGGCTAAAATGATCATTAAGTCATTTAGCTACTGACTTGCCTACTGGAATTAGTATCTGCTATTTGAATTCAAATGTCAAAGAACACATGGGTCTTACTAATGAAGAATGCATTTAAGATAGTATGGATTGGGAGTTTACATAGATACATCCACTTCTGTATTCCACAACTACTAAAGTCTGAAGAAACTGCAATTTGGACCTTGTTCTTTTTGTTAGTTTGTTATTCTGAATCATTGCTCTTGTTAGATTGGCTGACACCCCTGGTGTCAAACGAGGACTGGAATCTCCTTCGGCTTGGAAGTCCCCATGGTTCATAGATATGCAATTTCAGGTACATTTAGGTCTTCTTTTAATTTTGTTTTCTTACAGCCATTTTATGTCATATACAGATCAAGTTTTTGCAATCAGTATATAATTTGGTGGACCTTATTCTTAATCCTAAGTCAAATCAAGAGGGCTGGAAATCATTTTCTTATGTTTCTTACTTTTGAGTTTGCATGAGAAGCATTTTTCTCATGTATTACTCAAGCTATCATGGACTGCGACTTGTGAATGCTGTTTCTTTCTTTTGGTTGACATCTTTACTTGTGCCTATATGTTCCTCCCAGGGCTCATACTTCGTCAGCCCAGGCGATAGAACTTATGATGCGTTAGGATTGGTGAAGCAGATAAATGTGCATAGTGCTGCTGCTTTGGCTGAGGCCCGTGAGGTACTAGCCAGTGGCAACCGATGCGACTACAGAAACTCTGACAAGGAAAACAGGGAAAATACAGATGCCAAGGAGGAGCCAGGAACAAGCAAATTGCAAACCAGAGTCATGGTGTGTAGTTCTCAACTGCTTAATTTAGTATTTTTGGTGATAGTGAAATCAAGGTTCATAGGAGACCCTAATTTAATTGTTTGCCAATTTTTATGGTACCCTTACACTAATCTGCTGATATATATAGCAATTACAAATCTTAGTTTGGGAAAGTGGTGGTTATTGTGTTGCTGTAATTGATCAACTGTGATTGTTTTAATCAATTTTGGATGAACTAAGTTGAGCGTTGGTTACAGCAACCATTACTCTATATGATATTGTTTGACCTGTAATGTCATCCATAAATCTAATTGATATCGTTTGAACTGCAATGCCATCCATAATTCTAATTCCAATGAATATTGCAGGCCGAGGCAAGAGTCCTTGATTTCAACGAATGTACCACCCCTGTAAGACCAGCACACAATAAACTCAGCAGCAGCCTGGAAAGATCTGTGAGCTCACCCATTCCTTCCTCCCACCTGAAAAATTTCCGATAGGTAGACTTTTGAGGAACGAGAAAGGATGCTTTGATAATACATTACCAGTATGTACATGCCTGTTCCTAAATGTTAATGCCCCTTGTTCTTATTCATTGCTTCCATTACCGTGTATATTTTGTGTTGTGACTGCTATTCGGTATACAATTTCAGCCCAGAAACTAGCTTCCAAAAGGCAGCAGGATCCGTGGACTGTTGAAACCTGTATTATTTAATTTAAATTTATTATTGGTTAATATTGCACATTTCAGGCTTGTTGGCATTGATCAAAAGCCTTACAAGCTACTTTCACTGCCTTGATGCCAAATACATGCTGGGTGCAAACCCCAAACCAGTCTGCTAAACCGGACAGTGTTGAGCTTGCCTACTTGTACTGTCTACTTTTTCTGGTGTAATAGCTCGGATTCAGTTAGGTATTATGTAAAGTCTAGGCACTATTTATGTATAGTTGTCAATAAACATCCATATTTGCACGTCAACTTAAACATGATAACCCATCCGGAATTGAAGTATAGTTTTTCCCCGACCAAAATTGAGTATACGATATAAAAGAAACAATATAGATAGGACGCGCTACGCTATGCCGTGTAGTCCCTTGCGAGATAAGAGATCCATAAAAATGCTAGCATGAAACGATTGTTAATTTAGCGAGGTGCCATTCTAATTATGGCATCATGGCTATTTTAGTTAGGAAGGACCACGTGGGAAGATCCAGAACATTGTTGTGATGAACCATTGCAAGTTTTATGGAGTGATCAAATAGTTTTTTTTTGCAAAGATTGCATTTGGTTTGGACTACCGCATGGTGGTAGTACCATAGACGTTTATGTGGTAGTACGGACGAAGCAGCGATATATTTTTTTTCTAGAGAGGTCCAACTGAAGATCTCAAGGTGCGGTAGTACCGGTTTGAGGAGCGGTAGTACCGTAGTGCGGTAGTACCGGCATGGTAAGTGCGGTACTACCGATCTTCCTAGAAATAGGGTTTTTGAATTTGAGTCATGGATTGAGTTTAGATGACCCGGGTCATTGGATTAATGTTGCATGATGCTTGTCTTGACTAATGTAGGTTAAGTTATGAAGAACTTGTACCTAAAAATGATTTCTTTGTCTTTGGATGTGCAAGGTCGCTGGAGTCGACTGTGATCAACAGTGATGTTGGGGCTAGGCTCATGGAGGAGTTGAGGCCCAGAACGATCGAGGATGCTGGGTGAGACGGTGAGCTCAAGTATGGCACGAGGAAAGCATGAAATGTTGAGGCGAGTTCGAACGGCGAGATGGCGCCATGTGGCTTGCACGGGCCAAATGAGCCGTGGTTCAGTGGAGCCAGAATGGGAGAGACTTGGCGACGCCTGGCAAACTAGTGGTGCACCTACACATGGCAAGCATGACGATTACTTGCAGTGGTTAGTGATGACCGGGTGAAAGAAGGGTATTTTAGTAGTTTGACCAAAATACTCAAAATCGCGGGAGATCAGCCCTTACCTTCCAATTCTTTTGGAGCTTGTGGCTCTGCTCCTACCTAGACAGCTCATGAGGTATATGCCACTTTTCTCATCAAGGACCCCTCTGACACATTCAACATCATCATCCTTTGGAGTAGATCATATGATATCTTCTTGAGCGTGTCACACGCTCAAAGTCTAGCTTATCTCACTTATGTATATATTATGCCTTTATCACCTCTTTCAAGGCCAAGGATATGTATCATGCACTTTCTGATGAGTCTTGGGTCAATGCCATGCATGAAAAATTAGAACATTTTGAGAGGAATAAGGTATGGTCACTTGTTGAGCCTCCTAGTGATCATAATGTCATAGGAACCAAGTGGGTCTTCAAGAACAAGTAGAGTGAGGATGTGATATTCATTTGAAACAAGGCTAGATTGGTAGCTCAGGGTTTTTCTCAGGCTGAGGGTTTAGATTTTGAGAAGACATTTGCCCTTGTAGTTAGGCTAGAGGCTATTAGAATTCTGCTTGCATTCACAGCGTCTAAGGGCTTTAAGTTGTATTAGATGGATGTTAAGAGTTCTTTCCTCAATGGTTATATTTAGGGAGAGGTCTATGTTAGACAACCTTCAAGTTTCGAGAACCCCAAATATCCAAACCATACCTTCAAGTTTTTCAAAGTCTTGTATGGACTTAAGCAAGCCTTTAGAGCTTGGTATGAGAGACTTAAATCCTATCTATTGAGTCATAAGTTTGAGATGGGTAAGGTAGACAAGACCTTGTTCATTCGCAGGCATAGAAATGATATTCTGCTCATATAAATTTATGTGGATGATATTATCTTTGGTGACTCTTCTCATGCTCTTGTTTCCCAGTTTTCTAATGTAATGAGTACATAGTTTGAAATGAGCATGATGTGCGAGTTGAACCTTCTTACATCAAGACAAGTACACTCGAGATCTTCTAAGACGCTTCAGCATGAATGATGGCAAGTTAGTGTCAACTCTAATGGTGACTTCGACTACACTTGAACTTAACGAGGATGGCGAGTTTGTAGATCAAAAGGAGTACCGCAGCATGATTGACTTCTTCCTATACCTCACTGCTTCGATTTCAGTCCTCTTCTCATGCTTCTCACCGTTAGGCAGTGATGCGCATCTTCAGGTACCTTTGAGCTACTATAGACTATAGTATCCGCTATGGTATCTGATACTCTACCTCCTATCTATCCCTTAGAGCTTACTCCGACGTAGACTTTGCTGGCTGTAGAATAGATAGAAAGAACACTTCTGGCACTTACCAATTCATTAGTACTTCTCTTATCTCTTTGATCTTTTAGGAAGCAGTCTAATGTTACACAGTCCACCACAGAGGCCAAATATGTTACAGCCGCTAGTTGATGTAGTCAGGTGCTTTGAAAAATTCAACCTTACAGGACTTTAGGTTAGCCTTAGATAGTGACCCTCTTTTCTGTAATAACACTTCTGTTATTAACATTACTAAGAACCCAGTGAAACACTTCAAGATCAAGCACATAAATATCATATATCATTTTTTAAAGACCATGTGAAAAAAAGTGATAATAAGTAAATCAACATGAGGGATATACATATGCGTCGTTATGGTAAGAAAAAAAGTGCCCACCCAGGAAAATGGGGAATAACAGTCATCTCAACTAGTAACCTGATCAAGTACTCAAATAGCAATGAGATTTAGGCAAAAGGATAATAGAGTAAACATCCATTCTTCACTTATGTCAAAAAGGAGTACAAAAGGCACAGATATTGGCCTGCTAATATTAATAATCATAAGTGCCTCTCGTTATAATAGAAAATTAAACAGGAAGCCGGGATGTTTCACTCCATGATCTCTACCAGGTTCAGTCAAGTTGTACTTTCTCCAATTCACCAATCATTTCCTCAAACTGTAGTATATCAGTAAAAAAAAGTTAGATTGTTTAGCAACAAATGCATTATATATAGAACGAAAGCAAAGGGTGGTGAGCCTGGTGGCAAATCAGGGGAGGGTAATTTGTCAAGTGGGATATGAGTACCTTTAAAATCTGTCTCAAAAAGTAATCACCATGGCGCTTGGTCGGTTTGGACTCCACAACATGAATAACATCCTGCGTGGTTGCAAATAGTTCATATAGTAATTAGTCATATTAACTAGCTGTACCATTATGGAAGTCAATAATGCCTTAAGCACACGCCCTAAGTTGCAAAACACATGGTGTATTTTGAGTAGGCACAAAGAAGGGGTCATTATACTGAGAAAACAATTACAAAGTGAAAAGGATTCAATTAAAAAGGCATCACAAAAATCTCATATATTCAAGCAAATCCTGATGAACCAGAGTACCAGGCATCAAAATCAACCGTGGCAATCATGCTTGAAATTGAACAATATGCATTGTTAAAAAAAGTTCATGGAAAAAGCGTGCAGCTATATACAGAAGCTCAATGTACCGCTAGTAATAAAACAAAAGACAGCAGAAAAGAGGGGCTCACTCCAAAAAAGGAAAATGGCTTGCATATCAACAAAAATGTGCATATAAAAAAGTGATCTGGTCCTCAGAAAAGCAAACCATTATGGCACATTACCTCATTAATGTAGAAATCGAAGTCTGCGCTAGATACAATCTTTCCATTACTGTCAACCACATGCATTTTGTGCTTGTATGTCATCAGGATTGACCTGTCGAAATATTTGAGTATTTGATATACAAAAAAAACCACAAAATTAGCAACAAAAAGTAAGTTGACGATCATACAGACCTAAGTGTTGCCTCATCCACATCCATATATTGGGCAAGTTTGGCAGTGGTTATTGTTGAATATAATTTTAGATAACTTCGAACCCCAGAAAGCAACTGTTGTTGCTTCACTTCGTAAAGGAACAGCTTCAATTGAAGACGATAGGCATCCTGTTACATAACAGTAAAACAATTAACAATTTCTTCTGCAAACACCAACCACCAGAAGTCGAACTTTCTAATTTGACGTGACAAGACACCAGACACCCAAAATATACAAATGGAACATCATTATGGTTTTTCACCAGAAACATTACCTGGTTATAATTTGTAAGCGGCTGATCCAGAACTGGAGATGCTGGAGTAATGAACTTGGGGCAGGCGTACGAAAATAGTTCATCATAAGCAGCATACGCTTCATCATCAAACCTCTGCATCTTTGTCATTTTGTCATTGTACTTTTCTTTCAGCTGGGTGCTAACATTTTCATCTATGAGTTTGTTCTGTGGGCACAAAGAGAGGCAAATTGCCAACAGTGCATACATCTGCTCATTTTTCTTCAGTATCTGGTCATACTGAGGGGATTTCTGATGGTACTGCTTATACTTCACAATATATAGCAGAATTTTGTTGAATTCACGTATGGCATCAACATACCTAGGTTTATCCAGAAATATAGAGTATCAGATAAAAGAACTCATTCCCAACTTGGGCAATTTCAAGACACAGCACATTCAAATGAGATTCACATATTGGGCTTTAAAGAAAAGAATGCTTAAACCTTTGACACGGCTATACAATATGATCCAACCTGCTTGAACAGATATAGTGATGACGACGAAGCATATCGTGTTACTTAAGTATATAAGGTAAAATAGGAACTAAATCCAACCATGACATTGCTGAGAATAGCATATAAGCATGGTAAAAGACTAGCACAACGCTTCAAAATTCAAAGCTTTCTTCACAACATATCTTAATGATATGCATGCCAATCCCTTAGGTTTTGGAAGTAATACATCACCTACGGAATTCATTAAATTTGCTACAGCTGATCTGATGGGTAGAGTGAATGTTTCACCACTCGATAACTTAGATAAATACTTATCATCCCAAACATCCCTAGCCTATCAGATTATAAGAACATATACCTTAGATGGAACCAAAATGCATCACAATCACATACTAGGACAGGGCCACAGGCTCATCATTCGCACCTAGAACTTACAAGGGCAATAAATGATATATCTAGCCCAATGCACTAGACTGAAAAATGTTCTTTGATCTGAAATGGTGAAGCAAGCAGGCTTTTGTACCTGCGCATCATGAGGTTTGCAAACCCATAGTGATAGATCGTGGAGATGTGACTCCCAATCACAATGGTGTAGACCCCCTGTTGGTTGAGGTCGATTGGCGCCAAGCACTTGAGGCCAGTGTGGTAATCCCCGAGGAGGCAGTGTATCCTGAGCAGCCCAATCATGCTGTAGTAACCAAGCACCTTGAGCACATTGCTGCCACCCTCATAGTCATATCCGTCCGTCGCAGTGAACTGCTCCAGCCCCTCCTTCTCCCTCTCCAGGATCTGTGCGATCATGGATTTCTCCACCAGCGCTTGCAGGTAATTCAGAACCCCATACACATTCCACGCCTGCGCAATTCAGCAAACGCAACTAGATTGTAGGCCGCATCGATCTCGACTTGACCTTAAGAAAGAAAATAACAGAATAAATAAGAACGTATGGACCTTTTACCTTGTCGAACTGCTTGAGTTGCTGGAGCTCATCTTCGCTCTTATTCTTGAGCTTGGCGCGGTACTGGTAGAAGCTCTGGAACTGGTACACGAACTCGTCAACCATGTCCCAGAGCCACTGGTTGGGGAGCTGCATGTTGACGACGCCGTGGAGGACGACGCTGAAGAGGTCGCAGTAGTTGGTCCACGACTCGGCGCGGTGGCTGGCGGTGAGCGGGGAGAGGCGCGCGTAGGCGTGGCGGTACCAGAGCTCGCGGTAGAGGAGGAGGAAGACGTGGTCGCCGTCGCAGTAGGGCGCGACGGCCTCGGCGGAGGGCCAGGGCGCGTCGCGGAAGAGGCGGTCGGAGAGGCGCTGGAAGCCGCCCTCGTACATCTGGTGGATCTCGTAGACGTTCTTGTCGCGGATGTGCCGGTACAGGTGCACGACGAACGTCTTCACCGAGTCGGGCACGTAGTTGGGGTCGTACGAGTCTGCCCCGCCGTGCGGCGGCGGCGCGCCGTCCTCCCGGTCGTAGGCGGACGCCATGGTGAGCAGGGGATTGCTTAGGGTTCGGGGGCGGCGGCGGCGGCGGCGTGCGGGTGGGAAGCTGAGAGCGTTGCGTACGTTCAGAGTGGGGTCTTGTGGTTGGAGCTTTGCAGGGTGTGTGGGCCGTGAGATTTCGCGGGATGTTAGCCCGTTTTCTAGTGCCGTTTCGGCCCATGACTTCTCGTGCTCGCGCTGGCACGAGCCGAACCAACCCGTGCATTCACCGCCATGAAACCACCCAGGGAAAAGACGCTCGATTTGCTCGCGATCGGTGCGGCCGTGCGGACGGTGAGGACAGACGGACGCCGGCACTTGGCAAGAGCAGGCAAACGGCGCGGTGCGGGCCAGACAAACAAGGGTCTTTTTTCCCATATATAAATATAGCTACGAGTATATTTTAAAATAATAAGGCAACAATAAAAAGAGACGGTGTTGATGTTGACTTAAATAACGCACATAATTTTAAGCTAAAAAAACTGTTTAGAAAATCACTTAAAAAAAACTACCCTATTTATTCTAACTTTTGGAAAACCAAAACCAAAAAACTCCTCCCAAGAAATAAAGCAAGGTTCGGCCTATCGGGACTGGCGGAGCGGAGCGGCACTCGGAGGTCGGTGCCAAGTTGCCATCTCAGCGTCCTCGGCGCGCGGAGCGCGAGTCACGAGAACGGTGGTCGAAGCAAATTGGTTGTCCGGCCGTTGTTTGCTCTTGGCGTGCGCGACCGCGTGATCCAGCAGAACAGAAGCGGGAGCGGTTTCACAAATGTTACGTAACGGCTAACCGCTCAGCCTCGCTGTGTTTTTTCCCCTTCTAATGGAGTGCCACTAGTCTCGCAGTGTCGGTAGGGACACATGGAACTCTTGTAAAGCTCGTCGTGTTTAACCGAGTCTGACACTTTCTGCATACACCCAACTAAACGAAGCATCCGGAAAGAACTCGTCGATTCCGTTGATTACACGCCCCAAAGTGGGAGTGTCGGACAGCTCAGATCACACAGGAACACACGCGCTGCCAGATCCGTTCAACAAACCGTCACCTCCCTGTAACCTCCACTGAAATCTTTCTCAATTTTCAGAATTCGCCGCCTTTAAAAAAACCCCATTTATTCCCTTTGTAACATCCGTTTCTATGGCTCTAACTCCAGAATGGATGTTTGTTGTTTGTTGTTTATAGTTATAGTTTATTAGTTTAATAAATAATGATTATTTAAAGAAGTTGGAAGTAAAACCGACAAAAAAAAAGCTGAGAAAGGACGGATCTGCAGTGGTGTACACTCTATTATACAATGAAAAGAAAATAAGTGGAGACGAAAAGAAAGGAAAAAGAAGAAGCCAAGCCGCCCACCGAGAAAGGAACGCGGCCAATCTGGTCCTGAGCTCGAGCCAATAGCTCTCGTCCGATCTGAGTCCAGCCAAGCAGCGCAGCCTCCTGTCGGGGCTAGGGTTGGTCGGGCGCGCCCCCACCTTCGCCGGCGGCGCCACCCATGGCCGGCGCCATGGTGGACCGGGCGACCAGCAACATGCTCATCGGCCCCGACTGGGCCAAGAACATGGAGATCTGCGACATCTGCAACCGCGACCCCGGGTACGGCTTCCCCTCCTCTCCTGATCCCTGTTGTCTGAGCTGCTTTGCCCGCGGACTCGGTGTCTCCCCCGCGAGATTCGACGCGTGGTTCGTTCGGAGCTAGCTGAGCTAGCCGACGATGGCGTTTTATGCGGGGAGCTATGGCGCGGCCGTCTCCGCGGAGTTTGGCTTGATCTGGGTAGGATGGGAATGTGATTTTATGTCGTGGGATTGTGGAAATGGTTCCGACCCGACAAATTCTGGGAATGTTGGGCTTTCGTTAGATGTTGATTCCGGCGAGATGAGACAAACGGCTCAATGTTGGATCTCTCTGTGGTTGTGAAGTGAAATATCGATATAAAATGCGTTGGATCTGGTTCTGTCTTTGCTCCATTTGCATTCTTCCATTGTGCGGTCTCTGCTTGTATAGCTTGGTTTTTAAAAATCCTCATGTTTGAATGGAAATTTGAGAATGGCAACAATTGCTGGAGATTGGTGCTTCATGCTTGATGGTACGCTGGTTGGTTATGCGAAGTGGCAAAATGACATTCTGCAGTAGGTTCGATTGGCAAGAGCGTGGCAGTCATGCACCACTTTGGCGTTGGTCAGTATCGTTTCTATGGATGGAAATGAACCGAAGGGCTATTTTACATCATTCAAAATTTTGTAGTGGTAGCCAAGGTTATTAAGGCGGTAAGGCGAGGTAAGGCGACCCACCCCCCTCACACCTTTTAAGCGATAAGGCGTGAGGCGAGGCGACGCCTTACACACATCATAAGGCGGAGAAAACGGAGTTTAGGAGGGTTGAATCAGAAGAAATTTAAAGATTCATAGGACTTATAAGGATCTAATTGTAATTTTATAAGAGTTTAGAGGGCTGAATCAGAAGAAATTTAAAGATTTAAAGGACTTATAAGGATCTAATTGTAATTTCGTAAAATCGATGACTAAATTGTAAAATACCATACTCATTTAACCCTAACCCTACTATCTGCAGCCTCATCACTCGGTCGCTCCTCCAGTAGCCTCCTCCTCCTCCTCCAGCGACGCCGCCTCCCTCCCTCCTCACTCCCACCGCCACCCTCCTCCTCACTCCCGGTAGCCGCCTCCTCCTCCTCCCTCATTCCCAGCCGCCACCCTACTCCCTCACTCCCACCGGGCGGCTCGGCCAGGGAGGTAGGGGGAGCCGAGGAGGAGGAGGAGGCCGGGCATACCTGGAGATGGAGGCCGGCGGCGCGCCGCCGAGGACGGTGGCGCGACGGAGATGGACCGATGGAGGCGGCGGCGCGGCGCTAGGGTTCCGCTTATGCGACGGTAAACGAGTTCCCACCGCCCCTCATCCCGATTCCTCTCTTTATCCTTGCCTTTTCGGGTCTTGGGGCGTCCGCCGCCGTCGCCTCGCATTTCTTCGCCTCACCGACGCTTAAGCGACGCCTTCGGGCTTGAGGCGGACGCCTCACGGCATGCAGGCAAGGCGAGGCCGACGCCTTGCCGTCCTTCACCGCCTTACCGCCTAAGCGTCGCTTAAGCGACGCTTAGGCGACGCCTTAATATCCATGGTGGTAGCAAGGATCCATATTTGCGTGCAAATATTCACACTTCTAGTGTAAATTGGACCTGTTGTTTTTGTTAAGTATAAAATATCAGCTCCTCTCTGAAATCAGGTTTTAACAAGCTTTCGTTAATATACTCATTCAATAACCTTAGAGTTTCATAAGTTAGGTATGCTACTTGAACGCTGGTTCACCAAAGTGCTTCTTGCAACCAGCTATTTACCATTAAGTCTGTTTTTACTGTTAATTTTGTCGAAATAAGCTAAGCACTTTCATTTGCTTTTACTTCAGTGTATTCCTGATGCAATCAACTATATCTTCTGAAGATAATGAATGAGAAGGCATTGTTGCAATTTCAAATAGTTATCTAGTCTTAACTTTAGTTCTTACCTGTAGTTTATAGTAGAACCCCCCTCCCCAACCACCCCAGAAAAAAAGAAAAAATCTCATATCTGAAATCAATTGTCGAACCCATCTCCCGAAGTATCTGACACTTCCCCCCTTAAAAATATTTTAACTGCCAAGAGCCAAACTGTACGATTTATTGGCTGATGGCTGTTGGTTACAACTATATAATGTCATTATCACACTTCGATGAGCAAACTAATGTTCTACTTAGTTCAGGTGAACATAATTTAAAATAGTTTGTATAATTTTTATGCATTCCTCTTGTATCTTCTCTACGTAAGCAGGGAATTCATGGCAGCCTACTGTACCAGTTATGATTCTGGCCTTCTGGGTCATCAAATGTTTGTTTAAACTTAGGGTGGACAAGCTACTTTTTAGTGGAATACATTGGTACAATGAAATCTGTATAGGCGGTGAACGCTTACTTAGCTTAGTATAATACTGTTGACTACTTATTACTACTAAATTAGTGGAGGCCACAAAAAGTTGATGCAGTTTGGCTGTTTGGTATGTCTGCTGGTTTTGAGGCAATGCTTGTTCCTGTCCAGAGGTTTACAACAACAAAGCTTTTTGTCCCAAATAATTTAGGGTAAACTAGGAATGAAATCTCTCCAAGGTCAAAGAAACGAGAGACTTGTAATAAAACCTACAAGGCAAAATCTCTAAGCCTGCATCCTGTCATCTGAGCAGAGAGTCTAAAACACCGTCCTTAAATCTTCTTCTTATGTCATGGTCCTGGTACTTAGATCGCTAACTTCATGCTTACCTTGATTCATAGTCAACTATTATGATTGGAGACCAAATGGTTGAGTTGACTCAGAAGAAGCATATTGAAATATAGCTGATATTAGTTTCCTCCTGTGCATTTCATGTGCTTGCTATCATTGTTGATTTATCGTCAGTCATTGATACTCAAATATTCATCGTGGTAACAGGCAATCTAAAGATGTTGTGAAGGCTCTCAAAAAAAGGATTGGACACAAAAATCCAAAAGTTCAACTTCTTGCATTTACTGTAAGTTGATATGCAACCTGACCTCTGCTGTTAAATGTGGTGCTATTTGTAGGTTTGATACAGTCATAAGAAAATTTCTCTTATATATGTGCTTTTTCTATAACATCGAGCATATCTGTCTGTTGCTCGGCTGTATTTTCATTTTTTCTGTATTAAAACGTTCCAGCTTGTATTTCCATCTTCTATTTTTCATGAGTACATGTTCTCCATGTAACCATACCCATGCGACCTGCAACAACACTAGCATAAGTAAATATCATGATCTTACTGAACATGGTAGCAATGGCTATTCTAGCTTTTAAAATTGGATGATCTCAGGTAATTTTAACTTATATATTTTAGTTCCTTGTCCAACCCACCAAGAAAATCAGGATAGTCGACGAGGACACAGCTTAGTTTTACTCAATTGGGTTTGACAGATTTAAGTTTGACTATTCTATGATTCATTATGGCTTGGAGATGTATGTTGTGCCGGGCTACTTCTGCAGGATGTTCATTGGATAATGTCTTGATGATGATATTCTTCTCTTTCAGCTGCTGGAAACTGTAATCAAGAACTGTGGGGATATACTCCACATGCATGTTGCCGAGAGAGATGTGTTGCATGAGATGGTGAAGATAGTGAAGAAAAAGGTTAAGCATGATTTGTAGTTCTGAAACTATAATTGCTTTCTATTAATCTGCTGACTGTATGATGGTATATTCTTTTCATTACAGTCTGATCCACGTGTCAAAGAGAAGGTATTGGTTCTAATAGATACATGGCAAGAATCTTTTGGGGGACCACGTGCAAGATATCCGCAATACTATGCAGCATACCATGAGTTGGTGGTATACTTTTGTAACTTAATTCGATTTATTGGGCTCTTAACTTTCACTTAGCTCAGTTGTTCTGTTTTAAGATGTTACTACTAATATTCTTTGAACTTGTTATTAATGGGTTTCAAGATCTGGAACATGGAATGCAATGGTTCTATTTTTATTATGAGAATTTACCTAGTTTGACATAATTATGCTCTTATTTCCCTGCTGCAGCGTGCTGGAGCTGAATTTCCCAAGAGATCTGATAGATCTGCACCGTTATTTAATGGCCAGTCTCAAGCAGCGAGAAATATGCGTAGTCCTGATCAACAGGATGAAGCTGAATCTTCTGCTGGAAATGACCTTCCTGCTTTGAGGTGTGCTTTTCTTTTCATTTTCATTGTCTGCTTTGAGTCGATATTTTTTATTTGTTCTCTTTACTGAAATTCTCATTTGTTTTATTATTGAGTCGTACTATAATAAACTATTGCTCATGGTACTGCCATTGCAGTTTGTGATTCCAAGATGTAAAGTAGATTTTGGAATATTATTAAAGTGTTGTGTAAGATTAAGTTTTACAACTCCTTTCGTTCTGGCCTAGAGATTTGGTTTCTTATTATGAGGTAAAACTAAACAAAATAGTAGAATTACAGTGTGCCATGATTTTCAAATATTGTCTACTTGGTAGTCTAAAATTCTTGATGACATATTAATTATTATCAACTTGTTTCATGCACTCAACATGACATAAATGTTTCATGTAGAAAACTGTTAGAAGTGGTAAAATTCAAGAATCAATGGTACTGTTCTCTGTATATCCAGATAATCTGTTTAGCTGCTTTAGCATAATCTGGCCGTAAGTCATTATAATTAGTTATTGCTTTTCTTGTGTCTCCAGTGAGCATCTTTGAATAATATATCTACTTTAGCCTAGTTTTGCATGCAGTTTAACCACTGTTTTATATTCCAACCTGGTATTCCTTTTCACGTATGGATTAAGCTGAATACATGGTTATATTTTCAGTATGTCAGAGATTCAGAATGCTCGTGGTATCATGGATGTACTAGCAGAGATGCTGAATGCTTTAGGCCCTGGAAACAGAGAGGTACCAGAGTACCATTAGCCTGCTTTTTAATTCAAGCTGCGCAAAAATATGGACCTCTTATTTTTAGAGTTGCTATCAACAGTTGAACAGAAGTATAAAATGATTTTTTAGTTAGAAATTCAAAATTTTGGTGTTCTGGCTGTATTTATGCCGTGCATAATAATGCCCAGCTCTATACATACAACTCTCTCAAATTGTTTAACGTTTGTTGATTATTTTTCTCTGAATACTCTTCACACAGGGACTAAGACAGGAGGTAATTGTGGATCTTGTTGATCAATGCCGCAATTACAAGCAGAGAGTGGTGCAGCTAGTTAATACTACCTCGTAAGTGCACTTAATTTTGAATTTCCCTAAAATTTGCATTAGCAATGTTGATTAGTGCGGTCTATCTAATGTAAGTGAATAACTGAATATCATTTTTTTCCATGAGAACAATCTGTGACTTGTTTTCGGTGGGAGATGAGATTGTGAACTTCACCTGGAACCAATGAATCATTCTTTCTGTTATAAGATCATCTTCTGTTAAGGCATCTGGATACTCCAAAGATTCATTGTCATGAAAAACTGACACGAGTAGCTTGTACTGTTAGCATAATTAATTTAGCAAGATAATTTTATTTTAGCTGTCTATCTATTGTGTTGATTGTACCTATTATGTGAATCCTAAAAATGCTGCTTTCCCCTTTTACAGGGATGAGGAACTTTTGTCACAAGGGCTTGCACTGAATGATGATTTGCAGCGTGTTCTAGCAAAACACGACGCAATTGCTGCAGGCATTGCAGTTCGTGTGGAGAAAAAACCAAAGTCTCTGCAGGCACTTGTAGATACTGAGGATTCCTCAAACCAAGATTCTAGAAAAGAGCGGGCGCTTGTAGATATTGAGGATCCAACAAGCCAAGATTCTAAAAAAGAGCCAAATCAAAGGTTATATTCTCCTAATCACATTTGCATATTCTTAGTTCTACATAATGTTTGGAATTATGTCAATATATGCATGTGATTTTGTGCACAAATGCTGGAAAGTGGAAGCAAGTTTGGAAGTAGTATTCGGCAATTATTTTGGATTCAGTAAGTTCTTAGTATTAGTGCTTAAGTATTGTTTTTTTTAACATCAGGAAACCAAGAGAGAACATTTTGATCATTCTTTCATAAAAAAATTGGCCCCCAAACGCTTCGGGAAGTTTGCTTTCTCCCCCTCTGTTGGTAATTCGGGTGGTATCCTGATGGGGTGGAGTAATTCTGTCTTTAATGGGGAGGTCGTTGAGATTAACAAATTCTCCATCACTGTAAAGTTCTACTCCTTACACAATGGCCACACTTGGTTTCTCTCCACTGTTTATGGTCCTTGTCAAGGGCCTGAGAGGGATGAATTTATCCTCTGGCTCAATAACTTGCAAATTGATGATTCTGTTAATTGGATGATTGTTGGCGATTTCAACTTTTACAGATCTTTGTCTGATAGAAACAAGAGGGGCGGTAATATGAATGATATAATGATCTTCAATGAAGTCATAAGTAACCTTGGTCTCCTTGAAATCCCTCTAAAAGGCAGAAAATTCACTTGGAGTAATCTGCAAGATGATCCCCTCCTTGAGCAAATTGATTGGGTCTTCACTTCTGTCAATTGGATAACTGACTACCCGGATACTCTTCTCCCTATGGCTAGACCCACTTCTGACGATATCCCCTTTAAAATTCAAATTGGCACCCACATCCCTAAAGCACAAACTTTCAGATTTGAGAACTACTGGATTGATCACCATGGGTTCATGGAATTGGTTAAATCTGTTTGGTCCACTAACGTCAGATCCTCAAACAGTGCCACTAGAGTCAGTTCTAAATTCAAACTTCTCAGAGCTGCCCTCAAAAAATGGAGCAAGAATCTGTCTAATATTTCCAAGTTAATCAAGATCTGTAATAGCGCCTTAGAAGTTTTGGATACTCTCGAAGAACAAAGGCCTCTCTTTCCTCAAGAATACAATTTTAGAAGAATCCTAAAAGCTCACATTCTCAGATTACTTGGTTACAAGGAGTACTGGAAAAAAAGATACACTATGAGATGGACCAAGTTGGGTGATGAGGGAACAAAATTCTTTCACGCTGCTGCCACTGATAGATACAGAATTAATACCATCACTAGTTTGACTGCTGAGGATGGTAGAGATGTCATTGAGCACAACGAAAAGGCTGCCTTGTTATTGGAAGACTTCAAAAAGAGAACGGGATTCTCTTCCAATCCTACAATGTGGTATCAGCTTGATCAACTGGTGCAGGCTAAAGATGACCTTGATTCTCTTTCAAGGCCCTTCTCCACTTTTGTCATTGATGAAGTCATCAAGCACATGCCCTTGGATAAAGCTCCTGGTCCTGATGGCTTTAATGGTCTTTTTCTGAAAAAATGCTGGGACATTATTAAGGATGATATATATACCCTATGTGCAAACTTCTTTAATGGATCCTTGAACCTTGAAGCCATCAACAGCTCTTACATCACTTTGATCCCCAAGGTGCACAATCCCACAAGTGTTAATGACTTCAGACCCATCTCTCTTCTTAATGGTGTCTTTAAAATCATTACAAAGCTTCTGGCCAATCGACTTCAGGCTAAAATCATTCCCCTGATTCACATCAATCAATATGGCTTCATTAAAAGCAGAACGATTCAAGACTGTTTAGCATGGGCTTATGAATACATCTATCAGTGTCAACACTCCAAGAGAGAGCTTGTCATTCTGAAACTAGACTTTACAAAAGCCTTTGATACAATTGAGCATAGTGCAATTTTGCTAATGATGAGAAGCTTGGGGTTTTCTGAAACCTGGATTGATTGGGTGGAGAGGATTCTTGCTTCTGCTTCATCTTCAATCCTTTTAAATGGTGTGCCTGGTAAACACTTCCATTGTCGTCGTGGGGTTAGACAGGGTGACCCTTTGTCACCTCTTCTCTTTGTGCTTGCTGCTGACCTGCTTCAATGCATTGTCAACAAGGCCTATCATCAGGGCCTTTTTGATTTGCCTATCCCTTCTTATGAGTTGGATCAATTTCCCATTGTTCAATATGCCGATGACACAATTCTTATCATGAGAGCTTCACAAAAGGAATTATTCACCCTGAAAGGCCTGCTGGAATCCTTTTCTCAATCCACAGGGCTAAGAGTCAACTACAAAAAATCTTGCCTTGTTCCCTTGAACCTCTCCTTGTGAGCTCGATTCTTCTTTGGTGTTTTAGATGCAAACTTGAATCTTTACCCTTCACCTATCTTGGTTTGCCATTGGGAACTACAAAACCTCGGGTTGAGCATTATGGTTCTATTATGAGTAAAATTGAGAGGAAGCTCACTGCAACTTCAAATCTCCTTACTCATCTTTGGGAGACTTCAGATTGTTAATTCTGTCCTTTCCTCCTTACCTATCTATGCTATGTGCACTTTGGAAGTTCCTGTTGCAGTCATTGAATACATTGATAGAGCTAGACGTCATTGTCGCTGGAGGGGTTCTGATTCTAATGCTAAGACGAAACCACTGGTTGCTTGGAAGAATTGTACAAAGCCAAAAAGAAAAGGAGGGCTGGGAATCATCAATCTCAGAAGCCAAAATAGAGCCCTTCTTTTGAAACACCTAGATAAATTCTATAACAAAAAAGATATTCCTTGGGTGAATTTGATTTGGAATGCTTACTATCCTCTTGGTCATGTTCCTCATGCTTCACGATAAGGGCTCTTTTGGTGGAGAGATGTTCTAAAATTATGTGAATTTTATAGAGCAATTGCTAAATGCAGATTGGGGATGGCTCTTGATTTTTCAGTCCGACCTTTGGAACAACAACATTTTGGAGTCTAAGTTTCCAAGGCTTTTTTCCTTTGCCAAAAACAAGAACATCTCTGTAGCCAGTTTCCTATCAAATAACACTCTTGAAGCCCAATTTCATCTGTCTTTATCAGAACAAGCCTTTCAAGATTTTCAAAGTTTACAAGACCTCACCCAAGACTTACAAGTTGATTCAAACTCAAAAGACTCCTGGGATTACATTTGGGGAAGCAAGAACTACTCCTCCACTAAGTGCTATAATCTGCCCTATAAAAACGTACAACCTCCTGCACCTTTTCTCTGGATTTGGAACTCCAAATGCTGCAATAAACTTCGGGTCTTCACTTGGCTTCTCCTTATGGACAGACTTAACACAAGAAATATTCTAAGAAGGAAAAAACAAAAGCTTCAAGGAAACAATTACAATTGTGTCCTCTGCAACGGCAGCATTGAGGAGTCCGCGTTTCATCTGTTCTTCATTTGCCCTTTCAGTCAAGTTTGTTGGCAACATCTTGGTATTAGTTGGGATATCACAAAAGACTTCTTTCAAATGATGCTCCATGCTAAGCTCCAATGTCAAAGCCCCTTCTTTATGGAGATTTTCACCATAGCTGCCTGGCAAATTTGGAAGCAAAGAAACAATTTCATCTTTGATAGAGGTCGCCCGTCTTTTGTTTCTTGGAAAAGTTCCTTCTGTAAAGAGACTAATCTTCAGGCTCACAGATTTAGTGAGGAAAAACGCCCTGTCTTCCTAGCTTGTATAGATGCTCTAGTCTAGTCTTCGTCTTGTAACCCTCCTCGGGTTGCTCCCTGGTGTTTCTTTGTAGTCCTTCTGTTCAGTTTTTTTCCTCTTAATATATTTTACAGTGGGGGCCTCCCCTGCTGTATTTTCTGCTAAAAAAACATGGATTTCTTTAGTTCCAGTGATCTAGAACATTGGACTGTGTATTGTCAACTTTTTCTCCCTCGGAGTGCTATTACTCTAAGCTGCTAGTTATCTTTGGTCTCCAGAACATGCTGGTTTATATGTTGTAATTGTCTTCCGTCGGTCCCTCTTCTCCTGCAGTACTCACCTCGCCGCTTTGGCGCCGCCTACGCGGTTGCTACGTCCAATGTCGCCCCGCTACGGCCGCGCGACACGCTAAGCTGCAGCTGCCTCGGTGCCAGCCGCTGCTGCCGCGCCACGTGCGCCCGGCGGCGGCCGCGCCACGCGGCCTCGCCCTCGCGCCCGCGCTTTTGGCGGCGCTGCGCCTTTGCCGTGTGTGATCGCCGCGCGCGCTCACACGCTCCCCGGCCCGTCATCCTCCGCGCCACCGCGGCCCCGACGGCCCGCGGCCCGACGGCTCCGCGCCCGCGCTGCCTGGCCACCGCGCCACGCCGCAGATTACCACCGACAATACTGGCGCCATCTCTGCGCCCTGGCGGTGTATACCGCCGTCCGCGCCGTACTCTGCACCCGTGGTCCTCTGACCGCTCTTCTTCCATCCGTGCCGCCCCATCACCCCAGTGGTTAATCACCACAACATGGGCCCGCGGCAAGTCCGGATTTTGCCGCCACCGCATTTGTTGCCACGACCATCTCGCTTATTCAAGACCTATCGCATCTCGCCGATCCACACCGGCGACGCGCGATGGGACGAGGAGTACGGCGCTTGCTCTCCAACAACACGTGGGATCTTGTCCGCGTCCTCCCGCCGCCAACATCGTCACCGAAATGGATTTTCCGCCACAAATTCCATCTTGATGGTTCCTCGACAGATATAAGGTCGTTGGGTCCTTCGTGGCTTCGCTGACGCCCGGTGTGGATTATGACGAGACTTTCGGTCCGTAGTCAAACCCGCGACTGTTCGCATCTTATTACATCTCGCACTCTCAACACCGGCCGGTTCACCACTCGACGTCAAGAATGCCTTCTTACATGGCACTCTCATCGAGACAAGTATCGCTCAATTACCACGTGTTTTGTTGATCCGACTCGACCACATGCCGTTTGTCGCCTCAACAAATCCTGTATGGTCCGGCAGCGCCTGCGTCGGATCTACTGATTTTGCCACTGGACATTTGCAGCGATCACCTCAACCTGGATATGCATCGCCAGAACCAGCTCCCACCCCCACCCCATAAAAATCACTGCCCTTTCACTTACCACACTACAAGTCGTATGTTTATTAAGTATTAACACCCCTACAAGTCATTTTATTGTCTAATTATCCCCCAGGCCAATTTCCTCATCTTGTGAATTTCTCATCTAATTCTAATCGTGACACATTAGCAGCCATGCAGGCATCTTCATGGCACCTGACGCATGGGACTTCGCTAGTTAGCCTCAGCCAGTCCCTTCTCTTGCTAGTGGCTGGTTATATCCAATATCTGTTACCTGGCATGGTATCAGTTTCTGTTTCTACATTAAATCAACAACTGGATCATTCTCTCTCTCTTGAAGTAGCGTTCTTGGCAGTTGTTGTACTTGCTAACTATTACAAATTTTATCAGTAACCATCTTGTCTGAAGTCTTACAGTAGAGGTTATTTTGTTAGCAAACCTAAAGCGCATTGTGGCTCTAAAAGTCTTGTAGACTAAAAACAGACTTGTTGGGAGAAAAGCTTGTAGGACTTATTTTGGTAAAAATGTAAAACTCATTTCTTGAGATCTATAACCAAACTTTTTCTCCCAAACTGCGGTTTAAGTGTTGATGGATATGTTAATCTTGGCCTTCATAGTATTGCTGTAGGCATTTTATGGTCCAAACTAATGATGCTATCGACAGTCAATTTACAAGATGTGTTTTTTTTGCTATTTATCAGCTTTTATATGACTGCTCTTATTAACCTATGTTTGCATGTGACCTGTCTTTGCAACAGTACCAGTGACCAGTCTCCCTTTGAGCAACTAGCGCTACCAGCACCTCCGGTGTCTAATGGTTCAGCACCCCTGCACCAAAACGTGATCCTGGCATTGATCTTCTTAGCTGGGATGACACCCCATCTACAACAGAAAATACACTAGCTCTTGTCCCGGTCACTGATCCACTGGTTGATTCTACTTCAAATCAAAATGCACTAGCAATTGTCGACATATTTTCTCAAAACAATACCACTAATAGCAATGCCAAACCAACTGACCCCTTTGGTCTCAATCCAACTCCCACTCTTCCGGGTTCACAGCCATACAACACTCCAACCCAGCATCCTTTACAGTCACAACAGCCTCCTCAGCAGGTGGCCTTCTATCCTAATGGGGGTGCTGTGAGCTCTGGAACATCTTACGATCAGGCATCCCAGTTCAATCACACGAATTCTGGGTGGAATGGTCAAGTTGCTAACCATGCAGCTGCGGCGCCCCCACCACAGCAAACACTAAATTATGGTATGCAATGTCATTTAGACCATTACTTCTTTCTATCTGGATTTTTATTTCCGGAAGTACTTCATTATTAGTGAAATTATACACATGCATAATTTTTATGTATCATCTTTATCCTTCGATTCCAGATCCTCTCCACACTTTATTCATACTTCTTATCTGTTTGAAGAAATTGTGATAATCCTATATGAATTTTGCAGATGATCAAAGTGGAGCACTTCCACCACCACCTTGGGAAGCTCAGTCACTGCCAAGCTACCAAGTGTCAAATGGCCAATTGGGAGGTATGCAGTCTCTCACACCGCCAACGAGCCAGACCGGTGGCATGCAGCCACTGCAACCACAGATTAACAATATGGGAGGTCCACAGACCCAGCCAATGTACAACAACCAACCGGGAGTTATGCTGCCTCAAGGCATGCAAGCCAGCCAAATTGCCGGAACACACATGCAGCCTGCAGGCTTTGCGAACCAGTTTGGTTCTCTGCCACCACATTCCATGCCAGGCATGCAATTTGCTGGCATGCAACCTCCCCCAATGCCAGGAGCACAGCAAATCATAATGTATCCTCAACAAATGCCCGGTGTACAGTTCGGGGCAATGCCTCAACAGCAAATGTATGGTGGTCAGATGGCAGCATACGGGTATATGCAGCAGCCGGGAGCACAACAATACTATAATCAAGGAAGGCCGATGTACGGGTACCCTGGTACGAACGACCTCTCTCAGAAGATGTATGGTCTTTCCATGCAAGACAACTCTTATATGGGGATGAACTCCCCCTACCAGACAACGCCCTCGCCTTCATCTTCCATGGGGCAACCTATCAGGTCATCGAAGCCCGAGGATAAGCTCTTCGGCGACCTTGTTAATATTGCCAAGACGAAGCAGAACAAAGCTTCATGAAACATTGAGTAAAAGTGTGAGCGGTAATATATTTTGTCTATTTTTACAGTTTTCCGTGTGGCTTGATCATACACTTGTAGCTTTCGAATGTATAAGCTTCAGTTTTTGTACGCTGCCCCCATTGATTTCATTTAATTCGTTATGACGTGTGTACTTGTCACGCCAGAGGAAACTATGGTGAATGATGATTTAATAAAGAGGTGTGCGGCAATTTTTCCTGATACTATTTAATAGCGAAGGTGTTTATGTTTGCGTTTGTGCCAATCTTCTGGTGTGTGCTCTAGCGTTGTTGTTGAAACAGAACGTGAATATTAAAAGTAGCACGGGGCCGTACCACTTTCATACTACGCAGGCTTCCATCTTTTCAGCTCGCCGTGCTTCTTTTCTGTTTTTGCCTCAAGAACGGATTTTTGTCAACAAAAATGACTTTTTTACCCTTCAATTATGCACAATGTCGAGGTCATTGGCGATGAATGATAACGACTCTACTCAATCCTAGATATGATGCTCAAGGGGAAACACGAACGCCGCCACTACTAGGCGACCGTGACAGACAGTACATGCATAAGGAGCCAGCTCGTACAAATGGAAATGGCGCCCAACCCAAAGGCCCTTTACAAGTGGCCCTCATCACTGAAAAAATTAAAACTAGATAGCACAAACCGAGAGGCAGCAAAACAGCCTGCTGCACATGTCAAGCAAGTTCTAAATCGCGCGACGAGGCAAACGACCGCACAACGGCGTTGCCTACGCCGGGTCGATCGCCGGCCGCCTTCGGCCACGCGCGCGCCTGTTCTGCCTCCGCCCATCGCCACAGTTACTGCTGCTACGATGTACTTACGTACTTCCCCTGTCTACAGTGCCGAAGGTGCAGCCGTACCTGAGTTTTTTTGGCTTATGGCCTCTTTTAAATAAACAAATATAAATGTATTTTAAAGCGGTTTATGGGGGTAATTTTTGAAATAGCTTATCGGTTTATCGATATTTGATTCGTTCACACAAACGCCACGTTAGGGCTAAAACCATAAGCTATAGCCATGAGTCATAAGCCACAGCTAAAAAAACCCACTCGTACTACTCTGCGCATGTGCCTCCTTTATATCTTTGCTATACCATTAAACGCATGCATGCATGGCCATAGAGGTGGAAAATGGATACAAATTATTCGTATTATCCGGTTATCGTATTCCATAAGATACAAATATGATATAGATTTTTTCATCCGATTAACAATTTTCCTCATATTCATATTCCCATTTGAATTTGCATAAAAATATGGATATGAATACATATAGACTTTTACTATCTGAAATGTTATTTTTATCCAGGCTATTCTATCCTTATTCGTACTCGGATAAGCAATATATATTTTTTATTGTAATACAACTAATTAGTTGGACAAGTTTTTTTAATTTAATGTGAAGTGTTTCTTTATGTGAAGTAAATGAATTAGAATGATTAAGTGTGATTGTACGAGAATAAAGTATCATTAATATCTTCATACTACATAAGTTATGAGGAGGAATTGAGTAGATATTCGATTTGAATTCATATTCATTACAATATTCGATTCATATTTGAGAATATTTGAATTTGTATTTGTATTCACTTACAAAATACAAATATGATAAAAGCACTATTCAATTTGTATTCAATCTGTCTCACCGCCGTGTAGTTGGCGTCACCTCTGCCTTGTGTTTTCCTGCGGTGCACCACCTTCGATTGGACGGTGCCGTATGTGCCGTCGTATCATATGTAGCTAGCGCACATCGTTTGGCGAGTTTTTGGCATATATGGCAATATTTGCATCCGTATTTACGAAAATAGCAATATGTAAGACGTATTGATAAAATTATCGTTTTTGTCGTCCGGTGGCGAGAAGCCGAAGCGTATGCCTGCCGCCCCGCCACCAGACGGCAGCAGCCTACCGCCCTGCCAGCAGACGACAGGTAGCCTACCGCCCCATGGGCAGACGGTAGGTAATTAAGCTGGCTAATTAAGCTAGATAATTAGCTAGCTTAATTACATGCCTTAATTTTTTTACATACTATTTTTAAAATTTTTAAATATAGAAAATGAGCTTAGAAAATTATGAAAATTTATGTGCAGCCTCTTGACACAATGTACTTAATTGTGTAATGTTTTTGGTAATTTTATCCTCTGTGAACGTTGCTCAAAAATTCATACGATTTTGATTTTGTAGGAGACGTTACATGTAGCAAATGAGCTACAAAAATTACGAAATCTTATGTGCAACATCCTAACACACTTGTAGTTATTGTCTATATTTTTTTGAGAATTATATACATTACGAATATTCGTAGAAATACATGTAATAGTAAAAAAACGCATCGCACGAGATGAGATATGGCTCACCCTTCTGAGCCACTGCTATCTCCTCACCACGTCTGCCTCTCCGTGCGTGGCCTTGTCTTCCATTGATCACAAGCATGTCCCGTAGGGTACGTCAGCCGGTCCAGAGCTTGCGTCTTGGTTTGGGAGGTATGGAGACTGTTCTGTTTGTTCAGTGGTCGGCGGTGGTCCAGTAGGCTGAGGTATAGCAGGCTGGGTCCGGTAAGCGCCGATGTCTTCCAGCTGAGACATGCCGAGTTGTGGGCCGCCAGTAATAATGTCATAAACAAAGGACTCTAGAAATCCCCCTCGTGGTGCTGTGGAACTCTTGCTTTGACCGTGTGACGTGGCACCGAAATCGGAGAAGCTCTGCCCACCAAATTTGTGTCCAAACCCTAGGTATGGTGTAAATAACGAGCTCTATCATGCGTACGCTACAAACCTTGTCACTGTGTACCACTCCCTGAAAGCATCCAGGAGGCCCATATCGTCATCGGTGGACTCGACGTCACCCCCACGTTGAATTGGGGACGAACGAACCTGCGGTGGGAGAACGCCATGATGTTAGCGGAACGTAAGGCCTAATAGGAAAACAAAATGTAGGTTTGTATGTTACTTCCTCATCGATACGACCCATGGATAATCAACGGCTAGTACTACGACACCGGGCAGACTTGATAGATTGCGATGGTCGACCGAACTTTCTAGATCGCGATAACCTGGCGGGTGAGCATGATAGCCTCACTGGGTGCCCGATGTGCATGACGTGATCCATCGAACTGCCGCAGCTCAAGTTGTGCACTTTTTTTGGTCATACTTTAGGATATACTTCAAAGTATTATGTAGGGCCGGTGGTGTATCTAGGCTACTGATTGTGGCTTCAGATGCACTTGCGATGCGCTGCGCCCACTCCAACTGAAGTGACATATGAAACAGGTTCAGTAACAACCAGTATAAATTTCGTAAATGAAATGATAAGAAATTGCAACCATCTTACACTGTCATGCCGCTGCGAAGCACTATGGGGATCGATCGAGCGTTGTAGACTGTTCTTGTGCATTATCTGCTCAGGGCGATCTGGTAGAGGAATGATGAGTCTGCTATGCGACCAGGGTATGTACCGCTCCAGGTACTTGTTGTACGTCTGGACGTCGTACGGACGTTGCTCCATGACGACATCCAAGTGCGTCCTGTCTGTCCATGTCGTTGTCCACTCCTACTGTAGTGGCTGTCAGTCCGTACCATGCCGATCCGCCCTCGATTGCCCGCATTTTCAGAATTATTGATGTTACAGAGCAATACATACAAAGCGTAAACATTACTTGGATGGAGTTTGACTCACCGGTGTATGGCTCGTGGTAGGAACCTGTCGTGCAGAGGGGGCATGACCTGGCCTGGTGCAAACCAAACTATCTTATTACGTGCTGTGGCGTGTAAGCCTCCACCATGTATGAGAACACCATATGGCATGTCGTCGCCCATAGCTTCGTCTTGCAGGTATTGCAAAGACAGCTCGTACGGTAGTACATGATGCACGAAATCTACAGTCCATGGAGCCCAGATGTTGTCGCTATTGGGCAACGACTCGAACTCGTTATACCACAGCAAGTAGCACCTCGACGGTTTGCCCTTAGCCCAGCGCAGACGGGCACCAGTCCACCGAAAGCCCATAGTGTGCTCATTTATCAGGTCGACGAACTCATCAAACGGTTGCAATGGCGTCAAGATGGCCGGACGCCTGATAGAGAAGTTCTCCCAACTCCATAGCTGTAGTAGCATGTAGCAAACAGCCAGGTTAGGGGTATCAGCGGTGGCGCGCTGGCAAGCGCCACACAACCCTTGATGTGTAGCGCATAGGACGGCTGATCCCCAGCTGTACTGAGGCATCGCTCCAAACTCCGTGTCAACCAAAGACTCTGCGAGGTGGATGAACTCGGCGTCGCAAATATCGATATGTGTGGCTGGAAACATACTCCAACGAAATAGATAAATAAGGTACGCGACGAGGTACGTCCTGAGCCAAATGTCTACGGCCCACTGCGCTTTGTTCAAATGTGGATTAAATAAAGCAAAGAAAACTAAAATACGGATTAAACAAGGTAAAGATAATGAAATGACCCACCTCTGCCACACCTGCTAATCACCTGGTAAATGTATGAATTTTTTAGCAACATTCATAGTAAAAATTATCAAAAAATTATACAGTCAAGTACGTTGTCACGAGAGGCTGCACATAAAATTTTGTAATTTTTAGAGCTCATTTGCTATATGTAAAAATTCAAACAATACCTGGTAATCGTACAAATTTTTGAGCAACATTCACAGCGGATAAAATTGCTAAAAATTACACAGTCAAGTACATTATGTTAGTAGGCTACACATAAAAGTTCGTAATTTTTCGAGCTAATTTGTTATATTTTAAAATTAAAACAAATAGTATACAAAAAATTAAGTCAATTAGCTGGTTTAATTACCTGCTGTCTGCCCATGGGGCGGTAGGCCGCTGCCGTCTGATGGTGGGGCGGCATGCTGCCTGCCGTCTGATGGCGGGCATCCACGCGTTAACTTTACGGTGTGATCGCTCGGGTACTGAATGGTAAAAATATTATTTTTATAAATACAATATATATTGCTATTTTTGTAAGTACAAAGATAAACAGTGCCATTATGCCAAAAATTCCCGTTTGGCCGCGTGCATGCAACGTACGCACGGTACTATACGCAGCATGGCGCGCGCGTCCTTTTGCATGTATTCGCCTCGCCTTCGCTTGGCCATATGTACTTGTAGCTAGCTAGCTAGTTGCCGCGCGCATCCACCGACGAACGCAACGGACGTACTACGCCACCCGCCTGCTCCGAACCGCTGGCTCGCTAGCGCTGTTCGACGATCGATCGATCGCCACGTCCGTCCTGCGCGCGCATTGCACGCACGCACGTACGCTTGCTGCATGCTATGTGCGCGCGCGCCGTCACCGGCCGGCCGCGTCATCGATCCCGCGTCATCAGTGACTCATCGCGCGCGCGTGCCTGCCGTAAGTACGCTCTCCACAAAAATTAATTGTGGCTAGCTATAAGTGCAGTTGTCCCGATCGGTCGAGGTACGATCGATGGCCTGACTAGCTAGCATGCAGTACTTAGCTCAACTGAATTAATTGTGGCTAAAATTTCTGTGGGGCGCGCGAATTAATTGTGAATTAATTGTCTCTATTTTTAGCTACTTACAGTTAAAAATGAAGTGTCTATTGCACAATTGGAGGCTTACCACAACAAAGAATTCATACTTATGCCGTATAACCAAGGGTAAGTGCTGCACTAGTGGCTATACTTGTTGATTGTACTTTATAAGCAACATGAACTTAGATTTAATGACTATGATATACTTGTGTAGGTTTATTTGATTTTAATTGTAATTATACCAAAATGGAATAAGTTAACATACCTTGATTCCCTTAAGAGGATTAAAACTGACTTCACGGTTGTCCAACAATTAATCGATAGGTAAACACATTTCCTCCATATATAACTTTATTATATTGTAGTCTTTCCTTCCCAATGATTAAGGCTACCTTTTTAGAATCACATAGGTCGTTCGTCACGTACGTTGCAAAGGTACGAAAATCCAAAAGGATTTCACTATCACAGACGGTTTGTAACTGAAACCGTATGTAAGATTTATCACAAATGGTTTCAATAACGGACCGTCCGTGATATGTAAATATTACAGATGGTTCGAAGTTAAAACCGTCTGTGAAATACTGCATCATAGACGGTTCGAAATCCGGTTGTGATGATATCATATTATTACTGACCCATAAACTCAGACGGCTCATAAAACCGTCCGTGATGATGTTTTTGAATAATCTGTGATAATATATTTTGTAGTAGTGCATCAACGCTTTAGGTTAGACGGTTAACTGCTGTTGAGAATAATCGTTAACCTAATTAAGTGTCTGACTCCAATTTTCCAACGTTCACGCGCGCGCGTTATTAGCGAATGGGGATATGCATCATACAGCATAAGGATAAAATATGCATGCATGTACAAAAGGAAAAGAATTTATCAACTTATCATGCATTCATGCATGTATACACTCAATGAAAGGACAAAAACCATTAAAATTTCCTTTGGCATGATTCCACAAGTTTTCCAACATCGAAAATTTTCGGCGCTAGATGTACCATATCAGTTGCTAGCTCCCTTCTCTCTATGGTATTACGTCACTTTTAGTTTGGCCAAATATTTTGTTCACAACATAGCTAGGCACCTTTTCCTAAACTAGACCTATTAACCCTAAGAAAACCCCAACCTGGACCATGTTCTTTTGACGTTTTGGCTTTTGGTTTCTCCAAAAGTTGAAATAAATGGGATGACTTGTTGAAATAGATTCTCTAAATAGCTTCCCAGGCCTAACATCATGTGCGCCGTCCGCGTTGACGTCTCTGCTGTACGCCATCGTCTTCAAAAATACAGACAAAAAGTATTGACCGTAGTCAAAATTCATCAGCCGTAGTCCAAATAAACAGGGCCTACTTTATTGGTACTTTTTTTTGGGTCAAAAATTTATCCAAGTATGATTACTTTGAAAGAGCAAAGGGAGTAATTCTCAACAGATGCTTCGATCATTTCTATTTTTGTAGATGCACTAATCTCTTTTTTAGGAGAACTGATTATTCTTTCCTTCAGTGACATCAGCTAGATTCTATCCATCCATCTCCACTGAAAACGATCTTTGCATGCCCATGGACTAAACCAAGATCAATTATTGTTAAAGTTTGTAATCTTGTTTTTCAGTTTAGAAACCATGGTCGGTAGTCGTGGTCGTAGTCGTGCTCGTGTATGAGTGGTCGGAGTCATGTACGAGTTTGGTCGTGGTCATATACAAATCCGTGTCATAGTCGAGTTCGAGTCCGCTTCATAGTCGTAGCCGGGTTCGAGTCATAGTCGTAGTCGTACCCAAGTAGAAGTCGTAGAACATGGTATAAAAGGCAGAGCTATGTAACTGAGAGGGGCAAGAGTTGAGGCTAAGGTGATCGGTGTGATCGAGAGGCAAGAGAGAATGATCGGTGTGATCGAGAGAAAGAAATAAAGAAGAGAAGAAAGAGTGGTTTGGCTCTGGGAAACTACCGAGAATTGAGTTCATTGTGTGTTCGCAGACGTGGTCATAAGCGACTTACGACCACGGTGAGCGAAGGATCGTAGACGTGGTCGTAAACGGAGTTACAACCACGGCGATGAGCGGAGGTGTCCGTAGGTGTTGAAGACGTGGTCGTAAAGGAGTTATAACCACGGTCACAGAGCAGAAGACATGGTCGTAAAGGAGTTATGATTACAGCGAGAAGGCATGGTCATAAGGGAGTTATGACTACAGCGAGAAGGCGTGGTCGTAAGCAACCACAGCGGGAGACGTGGTCGTAAAGAGTTACGACTACAGCGGTCGATAGAATCACTACGTGGTCGTAAGAAGCTACGACTACGGTGATCAACCGTGGTCGAAGGAAGTGCAGCGCAGATGTGGTGAATGTGGTCGTAACTTCTGCTAAAGTTACGACTGCGTGATTGGAGCAGCGAGGAGTGATCGGAGGGGTCACAACATGGTCGTAACGACTGTCAGCGTGGTCGGTGAACCAGCAGAGCGGTCGTAACGACACAAGAGGTGGTTGTAGCCTCTTCAACACGGTCGTACGGCAGTAGGTAGTGGTCGTAGCGGCTACAAGGTGGTCGTAAGGTCCTGGGAGCAGTCGTAAATGCTGTAACAAGTGGTATCAGTGCTAATTGGCGTCGGTTTTGAAGAACATGGGAGACAAGGTGAATGCTCAGGGTGGGATATTCTCCCTCCAGTACCCTCTCCTGACAATCCATAATTACCCAGTGTGAGCAATGAAGATGAAAACAAACATGCGCGCCCAGGGAGTCTAGGGTGTAGTCGATCTGAAGGGGAAGGACAAGGAGGTGGACAACAAGGTGGATTAGGCGGCTTTGGCCCTTATCTACCAGGCAGTGCCAGATGCGATGATGCATCAGCTCATTGGTAAGGAGACGGCATGGGAAGCGTGGGAGACGCTTCAGACGATGCATGAGGGCATTGATCGTGTCAAGGTGGTGCAGCTCCAGATCTGCGGAGCGAGTTCGAGAACCTGAAGATGGGAGAGACCCAGTCGGTGGACGAGTTCGCCAGCAAGCTGAGTTTGTTATACAATCAGATTAACTCTCTTGGCGACAAGATGGAGGAATCTGTGGTGGTGAAGAAGTATATGCGCGTGCCTCCGGAGAAGTAGATACCTGCTGTCACAACACTTATGTACTCCCCGATCTGGACAAGAAGAAGATAGAGGAGAAGGTGTTTCAGTCGCGCAACGAGCAAGGATCTCATAACGAGGAGGCGTTGCTAGTAAAGGGAGATATGAGAGATGGTCGTGGCTCATCAAACAACCGCGGGAGGTGGCACGGTCGAGGTAGTCAGAGTAGCCGAGGCGGCGGGGGTGGCCGTGGAGACAAGGCTGGGCAAGGCGGTGGTGAGAGATCCCGAGATAAGTCACATGTTAAGTGCTTTGAATGTGATGAATATGGGCACTACACATCAAATTGTCGTAGCCATATAAAGTGCTACAACTATGACGAGTACGGACACTATGCTTCATACTGTAAAAGTAAGAAGGACATGGAGGTGAACCTCGCCAAAGACGAAGAAGAAGATGATAGAGATTTAGTACTTCTCTCCTCATATGTTGAAAAGGAGCTGACCATGGTGGTACTGAATGAAGAGAACATAGTTCCAAAACTACGCATGAAGGAAGGAAGCCACGACCACATGGATCAGTGGTACTTGGATAATGGAGCAAGCAACCACATGACGGGAGATCGCTCCATGTTCCACAAGCTTGACGAGAAGGTTTGGGGCAAGGTCAAATTTGGCGACGGCTCTATGGTGGAGATAAAGGGCAAAGGGACGATGATGTTTCAATGCAAGGACGAGATAAGAAGTTATTGACAGGAAATTATTATATCCCAATTCTATGCAACAACATACTTAGTCTCGGGCAGATGATAGAGAGAGGTTGCAGTGTGGTGCTGCAGGATGAGTTCTTGAGAGTGTATGATAAGAACAGAGACTTGTTGATGAAGGCGAAGAGATCTCCAAATCGGTTGTACAAGATTCCTTTGAAAACTTGTAGATCGGTTTGTGTGAAGAGCAGTCTGGAGGAGCCAGAAGATGGAGGACTTCATGAATCACGAATGGGCGGCAGGAGGCAAGCCTGGCGCACATGAAGTCAACACAAGTAGGGAGACCGAGTCGGTGAGAAAACAAGATGGGGCAGAAGGCAAAAGAGTGCATGCAATCGTATCAAGCAGAGGCTCCAGAGGAGCAAGCAGCAGGCATGCATCAGTCGTAGCAGGCGGCGCAGGAGGTGCGCACAGGCATGCAGGCAGAGGGGAGCGAAACAATGGCTCGGGTGGTCGGCGTAGACCACATGCAAAAGGCATGGTCGTAGCGAGCAGGGGCTCGGGAGGAGTTTTCACGTGTGCAACAGAGGGCAGTCGTAGACTTGGAGCATGGGTCCCGAGGAGGCGGGAGGAAGCACAGCGTGGAGGGCATAACCGTGGTCGTCATGGCCACAAGGGGACGAAGTAGTCGAGCAGGTCCAAGCGACAGGAGCAGCAAGGCTCAATAAGAAGCGGAAGAGGAGACCGGCGTGATCAAGATGGAAAATCAAGATTAGTGAGGTGATTGTTAGAGTTTGTAATCTTGTTTTTCAGTTTAGAAACCATGGTCGGTAGTCGTGGTCGTGTACGAGTGGTCAGAGTCATGTACGAGTTTGGTCGTGGTCGTATATGAATCCGTGTCGTAGTCGTGTTCAAGTCCGCTTTATAGTCGTAGCCGAGTTCGAGTCATAGTCGTAGTCGTACCCGAGTAGAAGTCATAGAGCAGGGTATAAAAGACAGAACCATATAACCGAGAGGGCAAGAGTTGAGGCCAAGGCGATCGGTGTGATCGAGAGGCAAGAGAGAGTGATAAGGGTGTGATCGAGAGAAAGAAATAAAGAAAAGAAGAAAGAGTGGTTTAGCTACAGGAAAATATCGAGTATCGAGTTCATTGTGTGTTCGCAGACGTGGTTGTAAACGACTTACGATCACGGCGAGCGAAGGATTGTAGACGTGGTTGTAAACGGAGTTACGACCACGGCGACGAGCGGAGGTGTCCGCAGTGTTGAAGACGTGGTCGTAAAGGAGTTATGACCACGTTCACAGAGCAGAAGGCGTGGTCGTAAATGAGTTATGACCACAGCGAGAAGGTGTAGTCGTAAGCGACCACAGCGGGAGACGTAGTCGTAAAGCATTACAACCACAGCGGTCGACAGAATTACTGCGTGGTCGTAAGGAGCTACAACTACGGTGATCGACCGTGGTCGAAGGAAGTGCAGCGCAAAGGTGGTGAACGTGGTCGTAACTTCTGCTGAAGTTATGACTACGTGATCGGAGCAACGAGGAGTGATCGGAAGGGTCACAGCGTGGTCGTAACGACTGTCAGCGTGGTTGGTGAACCAGCAGAGCGGTCGTAACGACACAGGAGGTTGTCGTAACCTCTTCAAAAGATGATTATAGTGGTTACAAAATAGTTATTACAAAGTGATCGTAAGATTCTAGGAGCAGTCATAAAGACTATAATAATTATGACCAAACATCACCACCTGGCACTGCGCCTCGGTCGGCCATGCACCATGCATGTGGTCGAGCGCAGGGTTTGTTAGCTAACTTTGGACTTATCACCGACACAAACCAATGTTGCAATGCTTTGATCAACCTGCATGTCCCATATATTCGTATATATGCTATGCTTGATGCCGTCCTTGACTAGCAGTTCACATCATTACATCAAATCGATCAGTACGTTAATTTCGACTTCAGCTTTTAGTTTTTGTTTATTTTTTACTATTTATAAATTTTATTTTTTTCTAAACTTTTAATTTTTTAAATTTTTTGCCGGTTCTTTTTTCCCATATTCATTTGCATTGTTCATGATGAATTAACATATTTTTTCTATTTTTTCTTTTTTAATTTAATTACGTCAAATAAGTCACCTTCAGCTGGTATAATTTCAACAAGTTACAATATAATTTTACCTATAAACCACTATTTTTCAGCATAACCGAACGAAGCCTAATCCCACTTGTACGTAGGATCGAAATCCGATGAGCCAGGTACACTGGGATTTTGATCATGGATGTACCGATCTACATAATTATTCTTGTTCAGCGAGTAGGAAAAGGAATAATCTGCTGGTGCTATATGTATTTTTAAAGAAAAGGTGCTCCCCAGATCTCTCTCCTCGGCAATCTTCAGATCACGAATAAGTTCATGTTTTAAATAGCTTCTATCTTTTAATTTTTAGAAGTTGATTTTTAGGTAGAGTGATTTCTCAAATTAATTTTTATAAATCATTTGTATGAATTATTATAGAAGCTACTTTAATCAAAGTGGCTTTTCAACATAAATATATCTTATCTTTTCAATTTCTTTTATAATCAATTAAAACCTAAAAATTCTAACAAAAACCAAAAACCATGTCACTGTTGAATAGGCCCTAACTCATCCGATCATCGGAGAACCCAATAGATATTTTCTGATCTTACGGATGGGACGTCGTAGTTTATTGGTTCCTAGGTTTTTCCACTGGCGCGCAGTCCTTTAGGTACCAGATATCGTACCTAGCTCCAACATCATGTGCATTATTTTCTTGCGTAGTGGAGTAACAACTACATTTATTTCTTTTCCGAGGAAAGTTTTAGAATCATCCTTTATCACAGAGGATTAGGCTATAATATATATAGTACTCCCTTTTCTTTTTATAAGGTATATTTTCCTTAGGCATGAAATTAATGACCGAATAAAACCAAAGGAATGGTGGATGAAAATGATCATGGTGCCTATAATCAGTGGCGGATCCAGAATTTTATCAAAAGGTATACCGCACTAAAATTTTCATATGCAATTCGGTAAAACTATTTGTCAATTGGTAAATAATTATAAAATTTGCACCGTAATTCAGTATATAGGCACTAAATAATATGATAAACCTTAAATTTAAGGATTAAATTGAAAACTTACACAAATTACAATATAAATAGTTCAAAACTATACCAATAGTCTTAAATATACATAAAAGAGACTTACAATACTATTTGTCTGACTTTTTGGCCCACGCTTTCTAAAGGACATGAAAGTCTCGATTATATCATCTTCATCCACTTCAAAGAAAATATCCCGCTCAATGAATGTGACTAGACAATCATCCAAAAGACTATCACCCATCTTATTTCTTAACTTTGTTTTCACCAAAACCATTGCAGAAAATGCCCTTTCAACACTTGCTGTTGCCACTGGTAGAAGCAAAACCAATTTGAGAAGCATGTAAACCATATCATACACTTTATGCCTCTTTGTTTCAACAAGTTTAACTGAGAGATCAACAAGATTGTCTAGATCTTTGAAGCTATCAGTTTGTCTCATGTCATCAATATAATTACCAAGTTGTAATTCAAGTTTTAGCAAATAATTGCTCGAGAACTCTTTAGGGTAGAACTCAGCTAGTCTACGTACCTTCTGTGCATCGAAAGAAGCAAATGAGTTGGAAGGATTGAAGGCCGACATACAAGATAGCAACTCCATATTAACCTCATCAAACCGATTATCAAGCTCTTGGCTAATTTGATCAATGACACCAATATATACTTCTCTTCTAAAGTGATCATCATTTGTTTGGTTTCGAGCACGAGCGTATCTTGCTGATTTCCCATAAGGCACATAATCACCGTCCATAGCAGGGACTTCAACACTATGTTTATCACAAAACGAAATGACTCTCTCAAGGAACTTATCCCAACCATCAAACCTCAATTGTTGCATTCTGTTCTTTGCCACATTAACAAGTGAGATTGCATTAAGAATATCTTGCTCCCTTCTTTGCAAGCACTCGGATAATTCATTTGTGTATCCAAGAATAACAAACATTAAGTGTGCAAAGAAAACAAACTCAAAGGTCTCAAATGCTCCAAGCACAAAATGCATTTTTGTCCAATCGGCCTTATGTGCAGTATCATCACCAAGATCTATGAGTACATCATGGATTGTTGAATACATAATAATGATGTTGCATACAATTTTGTAATGAGAGCCCCATCGAGTCTCACCAAGATTTACAGTTTTGTTGAATACATAATAATGATGTTTTAGCCCTTTAATATCTCCTTTCATGTTGCTAGCCCCATCATAACCTTGACCGCGGATTTGAGCCATAGTCAAGCCATGACTAACAAGTAAAGCTTCAATTGCATCCTTAAGTGATAAAGAGGTAGTATCATCTACATGAACAACTCCAATAAAGTGCTCGCGTGGGATGATCCTTAAGCTTCAATCAATTGCTACCTTGGGATTCTTAAAGCCAATGTATCTCTCTTGAGCTGCATTATGTGCCTTAGAACCCAGATGTTTGAGAAGTGCTTTCTCTCCTATATTCCAATTTCTCCAGCCACCAACAGTAAATGTATCTGACCCGGTACCCTTCTTAAACAAATAGCATATAAAGCAAAACACAGAATCCTTCTTGATACTATATTCAAGCCACTCCTCATGTTTATGAAACCATACAAAATTGAATTGACGATCTCTATCTCCAATCTTTCTTTTTGGAAAATCATGTGTATAAGGTTGGAATTGACCTTTAATAATATATGCTCTTCGAATTGCATCTTGATCATTAACAGAATAACTTTCAATGGGCTGCCTTTCACCTGGATCATGCGGAAGGCGATTGATGTCATAAACCGGCGACGGTGGCGGTGGCGGGAGCGGAGGCATAGGATTCACAATTTTATCAATTACTCTCTCTTGCTCTTGAGTTTGCTTTTCCGCCACAGTTTCAACTGGAGATGGGGCATAATTTGAAGCAGCAGCTGCCGCCTTCTTGGCTGCATGTTTCTGAAAAAGAGATGCAATATCTCCGCTTCTCTTCATAACTGAACAATTCCAAAAAAAACAATGGCTCTGCGTATGATCGAGGATTCGAGCCTGTCCAAACCGATCTACTTATCAATTTTTTCTGTTGAGCACTTGTTATCTTTCTCTAAAATCAATTTTTAATCTCTAATTAAATAAACGTAACTACATAAGTGTAATGAACTTATCAATCTCTAATTAATTAAATAATCAGCACTGCAGTGTATCCAGAATCTCTAATTAATTACAATGGCATCAAACCTGAACAGCTCAAGATCTATTAGCATATGGCCATTACTTACAAAATACAATCTCTAATTAATTAAATAAACATGAACCAGGAAGTCTCGTATCAGCCTATCAGGAAGTACTGCATATCAGGAACATGAAGTCTCGTAACGTAAGCGTGAGCATGATTTTTTGTGTACCTGATGGCTGACGGTGACGGACGAAGTTCTCGTCTTCTCGAGTGTGCCGACGGAGGCTTCGACTTTCCTTCGGCTGGATGCCCGCCACTGCGCTCGCCCACGGCCCACGGCAAACCGGCGAATCGCGAACGTCGTCACGTGACTCACGTCGAAGTCTCGACTCTCGATTCGAACCGAATGACTGGATTGCGATTTGCGGCCTTGCTTCTTTATGGCGTCCGTCACGGCGACGCGAAGATGCGAAGTGAGAAGTCGCGATCGCTTGCGCCTTGCGGGAGACGGCGTGACGCGATACGTGGCGCGAAGACCGGAATATGTGAAGTCACGATCGCATGCGGCAGAGCCTAGCCGAACCGTCAGGCGTTAGCACGCGGGATTCAAGAATCGGAGATACTCAACTAGCGCCGGTTACTACAGGCTGCGGATGGGCCCCAGGGTATGCCGTGGCCCACCCGGCATACCCTGTGGGTCCGCCCCTGCCTATAATGTTAATGCCAGGAATAAGATAGATGATAATTGTGTGGGTGTTTACTCATAAAGGTTGAAGAGAGAGAAAATTAGAGGGCAAAAGAGAGAAAAGATCACTAAAATTGCATGCACGTCTTATATATATTTTGATACAAAATGTCAAAGAATTATAGAGTAATATTGCTCACTACCCTATCATAAAGATCACGGAGTTAAAAAATACTATCCGATATGTCACTAACAAGTGGTCCCAGACCTCATATCATTCTCACAAATGATGATATTTTTCAACTCTGTGATTTTTGCAATGGTACTGAACTAAATTTTGGCTATGTGCGCTTTATAGTCAGTACAATCAACATTTTGATTCAATAGCTATGGCTGACACATGCAGAAGATACAGGGTCAATTAATCTAGGTTTTTTCTTCACAAAAGCTCAAAACCTTTAGAAACCTATATGGAAGTCTAAAAACTTATGATGACTTTAATTGTTACATCCTTTAATGATTATTAAGGATAAAATGGTTTGGTTTGATCCCAATTAATCACGGTGACAATGAGTAGATCTGGTATCACTACTACAAAATAAGTTATACTGGACGCCTCACCACAGACGTTCATGTGGAGCCGTCTGTGCTTTAATTATTACAGACGGTTCATGGCTAAAACCGTCTCTAAAACTATCACAGACAGTTAGGTTTAAAAACCGTCTGTGATATACGCATTATCATAGACGGTTTTTAATTAGAACTGTCTATGAAACTATCACAGACGGTTTTTATTTACAACCGTGTGTGTTTTGTCTTTTGTCGTATGAACTACAGAAGCTACCGAGACGAGAGACAAATTTATTATAAAGTCCCAAAAAAGAGATTTCTAAATCTTAGTCTTCTAGGCTTCATATGCTTCTTCTTTGACTTTTGGAGTTAGAGGATCAGCCGCTGAGTTCTCGAATGCCGTGAAGATTGTCCTTGCCCTCTCCATTTCCTCCTCTAGCCTGGGCAAATCATTAGCATGACCCATAATCTCAAAGAGGATGCCATGATAAGCTTCCTCAGAATCGACCTCTTCTGCTTGATCAACAATGTTATCCATGTGTCTCTCCACTGCCACAAGAGCTTCTTCCGCTTTGTGCACATTGCAGAGAAGAGCGAGGCTGAGGGCGGTTCCCTTTCCTGAGCAGCAACGAGACACCTTCGTCGATGACGGATGATGAGGTCCAGCTGACGGATGGAAGTGAGCCGAAGAAGGAGAGCAAGGCATGAGCGGAGGAGCTACTCCAGACGTAAATTGTTGGCCGGCTGTGTAAGGTTGCGGCTGAACAACTTATGATGGATAGATGAGAGGAAGGAGATCAAAAGAATATTAGATACCATTATTAAGAAATCTAGTGAAGAAGATGAGGGAGAGGACGATTTAGAAGAGCTGGATTAGGGTGCACATATTTAAGCGTTATCACAGACGGTTTGTATACCAAACCGTCTATGATATTAATATCATAGACGGTTCATATAACAAACTGCTCTGATATGTGACTTATCACAGACGGTTAGTATAGCAAACTATCTCTGAATGTGCATTATCACAGACGGTTCGTATAACAAACTATCTCTGATAATGACACATCACTGATCCGTGGCGTATCCCTTAGGATTTCGATCTCACCCGTCCATTCTCTCCACATCGATTGGCAGACACCGGTTCCTCCCACCGCTCGGCCCTTATTAATTACTCCCCCTCTCCCTTTCCGTTGGCAGTCACGCATGAGTTCATCCTCTAGCTTCCTACATCCTCCGGATCCCCTCAACGATGCCGACTACCACCGTGAGCTAGCTCCTCTGCCTCTTGTTGTGACACCACGATGCATTGCAGCTCCCAGCTAGTTCATCCACTCCTAGCTTGTTCCTCGACGACGCTGACTGCCACCCTGAGCTAGCGCCTCTGTTGTGACACCACGGTCGACTGCATAACACACTCTTGTCGTAATTGTCGTAAGAGTGTCTTATGCAGTCTCACCGTCATGACACAAAGGTGACGCTTCCGCCGCCTCTCCATTGCCAGTGATATCTGGCCGCCATCCGATGCCCTCCCCTCTCTTCCTTGATGGCAGGCGTCAAGGACATCACGCGTTGTATCTAGCTTCTACTATCTGCTAGGATCTCTGCTTCTTATATATTCTTGCCGTGTTAAAGAGTTGGGTTCGTTATCTTGTTATGCTGTAATATTGGATTCTAATCTTAATGGAAATAAAATGTGTTGTTGTGTTTGCCACTATATTTTCTTGTTTTCAAATGGCATAGGTAACATTATTTCTTGAAACTAGCCAAAAAATAGAAAAAATAGGTATAGAATGAACTATCACAGACAGTTTGTGCTATAAACCGTCTATAAAGGACTATCATAGACGGTTCTATATACCAACCATCTATGATACTCGCCAATCACAGACGATTGGTAACTAGAACCATCTATGATGTGTTAGTATCACAGACGGTTTTTGGTGCAAGCTGTTTATAATAGTTTTCTTTACAGACGGTTCTAGTTACAAACCATCTGTGTTGTTTTTATTACAGATAGCTCACAAACCACCTGTGATAACCTCCGATTATCACTAACATATAAACACAGGCGGTTTAGAAAACTGTCTATGATGACAGTTCTGACCCGTCTATGATGACCCTTTTTATAGTAGTGTATATGTTAACAAGATAAACATGCATGCATTAAGAAACAGGTGCAGGAGGCAGGGAGCAAGGAATTATATTCTTTGTCACAACATAATCTACTTGAAGTGCGATATAATAGGTAGTTTTGTTATGGATGGTGCACCATATCAGAGAAATAGGGGGCAAGGTTGTTGGGTTAGCTCCACATTAGCTATGGGAAGAGAAGGAGTACAAAGTGTGAGAGAGTAGTATCCACTCATTGACCTAGCGTTTTGGATGGACATGACCCAAAGTATGACTTTGTTGTTGCTCTTAACTGTCAAGGTAAAGAGTGCATCAAATTCAACTAATAATAGCCATCAATCTAATTTACCGCTTTACCATGCACTTGCTTGTTTAACCTCGTGGGCAATACGTGGACGGTACAGAGCCTGAGCTTTCACCTGGGCAAACATCACCCATCTCAATAAATCACTAAAAAATACATACATAGACACACAAACAAATGGCATCGCTCCTACGCGCAAACCCTGCACAAAAACCCCCTTCCATCAAATGTCTTCCCAGTGTCCTGATGCTTAAATGACCACAACTTTCAATCTCAAAACACAACCATAGCAAACAATACAAGTTTTGGAATCTACACAAACTTAATCATGTAATCCTAGTTATCATAATTTAAAATTTACATCATCTAAACTCCCATTTCAGCCTCCAAACTGTTCTGCCAAATTTGGCGTTCCAGCATTCTATAGAAATATTAAATAATTATGTATATTATTACCATTGTTGAAAACCCTTGTTTTTATATCTTCTATTTTTAACTTGCGAAATACCACAACACTGTCCAATCACAATAGTTCACTGAACAACGATGTTACAATTATCATAACTTTCAACCTACCCTACCAAATCAGGTTCTTGAGCACTCCATGGAAAGATTATAAAGTTGCCTACACAATTATAGTTATTTTCCAGACCAAATTCAGTCGTCTACGAGGTCTAATCCACCCAAAACTATAGCGTCACCTGACTGTGATGCTACCATGAAACTTCCGAAGGCCTTTTCCTAATCTACTTATCTACCCAATAAAAATCCAGGATATTTATCTTGATGGGAATATTAGGAAGTTATCTACAACTTCCTGAATATTTGCATTCCTAGATTAGGCCTCTAGCTACCATGAAAAATTGATAGATACAATATGCGCAAACTGGAGCAAACACAACACTCCCCAAAACGCACACCAAGATAGGGTAAGGATAAATGCTTCCCAAATCACGAATCCAATCCACCTAAAACTTGACCAAAACAATAAATCAGTGAGGGGATGAGTTTTTTAGGACATTATCCTAGGGGAGACTTGAATCCCCCTAGACTTGAATCCTTTCCTTTCTTTTCTTCTCTCCTCCTTCCCTTCCTCCTCCTCCTAGCTACATCAATAATCATCAGCGGTAGCAACAACAACAAATGGAGACAGGAAACCCTAGAGCATCCCTTCCCTACCCCTTTTATGCCACCGAATTGGGCCGAATTGGGCCAAATTGGGCCAGTCCAAGCTAGCCCAATTTGCTTTCTATTGGGGGTATTACATTAATTAATTTAGCTTACTGTTGTTCATCGCTATGACCATCCTTTGTGACTATATACAATATACTATTCCAATAGTCTATACAAATTAAGCAATCAATATTCAATATAATCAATACAACGATGCAATTTTGGCTACATGCACTTTATAGCCGATATGATCAATACATTGACGCAACAGCTATGGCTGACGCATGTTGAAGATACAACCAATTAATCCAGATCTTTTTTCCACAAAAGCTTAAAAACTTTAATGACTTACATGTAAGTCCAAAAACTTATGAGGACTTTAATGGCCCACAGGGTGTAATGTATATGTCATTTGTACAATGGGACCACATGTAGGTCGATGTATGAAACCTAGTGTCATAGTGATATGGACAACCTAGTAGGCTAGTTGATGCAAAAGGGTGGGCCGATCTTTACAGCACAAATAACAACGAATTCCCTTCTTCTCCTTGCAGCCAGTAGTGAATTTATGGTTTGGTTTGATCGCACAACCCCTAAAATAGCAGCCCATGACTTCTCTAGCTTTTGGCTAAAGAAGAACAACATCAACCGTAGATAGCTTGGTGGCCTTGAATCAATCTATTAGAGAGACTTAATTCTGTGTAGTAGCTCTGCCAAACCGTACACCAATAAAGGAGTGTGAATTGGAAGGGTGAATCATGTAGATTACGAGGGCAATTTCAAGAATGAATCTGCTCTTGACTTGTGCCTTCTTTCTCAAACCCTAGATGGGAAACTCTCATGCAAAAACACGCACACAATTGTGCCACAAACCAACCAGGGTTTTTCTATATTTTCTTAATTGTAAATGATAACCTAGCTTACAATGAGTTAGCCCTTCGCCTTATATCACAAATGCACGCACACACTAGCCTAAAGCCCGACTCTAACTCTACATAGAAAACATATAGAACACAACTCCCTATAACAACTCAGACTCAAATACGTAGAAAACTCAACTCAGGAAAATAAAGAAGGAAATCAACTTAAATAAATAGAAATTAATCTAAACTTATGGAAATACGCATGCCACTCAGATTGGATCCCGGTCCATAGGAATTTGGACCCAATTTGTAACGACTCAGATTCTTCTTTCCTTCTAGCTTGGTCCTGGCTCCAAACATGTCTCTGGCTTCCAACGCATGCGCAACCTTTCCTGGCTCTTCACGGACTCTTGGCTGGCATGTACCTGTCTCCCTCCTTGTTTTTGGATCGGTGTATTCCTCATGTGCACCCCTCTTTCTTGCTTCTCACGGCAACCATGCGGAGTCCCACTCGGTTGCCTTCATGTGAACACACAAATAATCAATTTCAACGGATACGCTCCTAGTGGACGCGCTTTTCACACGGCTCCCCTACATGCATGTCGCCCACACGGCTCCCCTACATGCTTTGCCTATGTGACTCCCATATGCATGCTTGCCACCCGCATGCAAGGTTGCTTGGCCATGAGCCTACTCGAATTGCATGTGCTACATGTTCTCCACTTAGCCATTTGTTTTCACATGCCAACCCATGTGGTCTCCTTTCTCCCTCTCAGCCATCCTCTCCTCCCTCCCCCATGGACTTCTCTTCTTTTTGCAAAATAACACCTCCTTGCAAAATATTTTGAGATTGTAGCTTGGAAGCACAAACCAAAACAGCAATGCTACTTGGGGCCACATCATCCCCTCCCTCTTCAAGTGAAATCGTCCTCGATTCCAGGGTATTCTTCATGGCCTCCTTTTCCTTCACAACAATTTCATATTTGATTTCTCCCTCCAGTTTCAGAAATAATGCATGGAGTACATCTCTATGCACAAAAGTGAATCAATTGGCTTTTCCTTGATGTGTAGCATTGCGGTCAAATTGCCATGGATATCCCAACAGTAGATGACACACATGCATTGGCACGACATCACACTCCACCCTATCTTCATAATCATCAATAGTAAAAGGCATGACCACCTTGTGTGTAACTTTCAACTTACCAACATTGTGAAGCCATTGCATATAATATGGCTTAGGATGCCACCAAGTGGTCAATAAGTGCATCAACCATATCCTTGTAGATACATTGTTGTAGCTTCCTCCATCTATCACCAGCTTGAAACATTTTTTCTTGATCATACATTCAGTTTAGAACGCTCCACGATGTTGTCCCTTTTCCATAATCAGTGTGTTGTCATGACCCACTTTTTGAGCCATCAAACTAGGACCATCCAGATTAGCGTCACAAACAACTTGATCAACATGGCCCTCCTCATATTCCGTTTCTGATTTCTCATTTCCCTCACTGCACGAAATATAATTCCCTTCATTAGTGAGTAGCACCTTTTTCACGTTCGGACAATCCTTCGTCATATGTCCCCTGCCCTTCCACTTAAATCACTCAATATCTTGAGTTCTACTGGTAGAGAAGCACTAGAATTGGCTTTCAATGCCTCCTTGCTCACCGTATGAATTATCTAGCTAGGCCCCTAAAAATAGTTTTGGTAATTAATGACAACCATGCTTAAGGGACTAATGAATTTATTAATATGAGCGGAAGGTTTAGTCCTGGATTTTGATGATATCATAGAAAATGCATGCAAGGATGACTAAGAATTAACATGGTTTAATACAAGGCTAACGGCAAAGGTATAAATTAGCCTAAGGATCTCTTCTATAGATTTTACTAGTCTTAGCATATGGTGTATTAAGACCAGATTGGTAGGCTAGATATCGTACTATTAAGAGGGGTCATGACTAGTAGTTTGAAGTTAATCTTGTCCCACATTGATCAATCTTAGTGTATGCATGTATTTGGAATTAATTTCTTAACCCTCTCTGATTTTTTTGAAAATCGGTATGACCGTCGTTGTAACCACGGTAGTACTGCTGCATCGGTACTACTGGATATTAATGTCGGTACATTATTTCTAGAGAGGTGTTGTCTTGGACTTCAATTAAAACGGTACTACCACTGTTCTTGACCGACAATATCGCAATGGTATGATCTCATTGCATGACCGGTACTACCCCATTGCGGTATGGCCACATTTTAGATGGTGGTAGCTATTTTTTTAAGAGAAGTACATTTTTAGGAGATTTTCTCCCAACTGAAAAATAGTACTACCGCAGCTTAAGCGTGTTACTGCCGTGATATCGGTATGATTGGGCCATGTGAGTGTGGCATTACTGATTTTTGGATTAACAGCTAGTTTTGGCGCATTTAATGAGTAGTAAGTAGCCGTTGAATAGTGGGTACGGTAGTACTGGTCACTTCATGGTGGTAGTACCGCTCCACCTGATTTTTGGGGATTTCGACCCCAACGGTCATCCTGGTGGGTAAAAGCTATAAATAACTCCTCACCAGCTGCAAGGATATACTCTTCGCCCCCAATTGAATACTCTTGAGTTATTGCATCAATCTCATAAACTCTAGTGCATTAGTTTCACATTTTGAGGTTGTTGAGAGCATTCAAGTGTATTGCATCATTTGTTGATCCTTATGCGACTTGAAAACTTTCAAACAAGCGTCATTGGCTTATTACTCTTAATTGGTGGTTGCCACCACCTAGATGGCTTGAAGGAGTTGGTGTAGTGGTCTCTTTAAGAAGGTTGTGAAGAAACTCGATGTGATTATGAAGGTTAGAGCTCACCTCTCAGAGCAGGAAAGAGCTACCATAGTGGATTGAGGAAAGACTCAAATTGTGAAGGAGCCAACTTGATCTGTTCAAGCTTCCTCAACGTGGAGTAGGGAAAATCGGTAAGTCTTTGAGACCACAAGAAAAAGTTCTTGTGTTTATCATGTGGTTATCTCTCTTGCCCTTTACTTTCCATATTTACATTTCTAGTGATTAATTGCTCGAATTACTTAGCTAAAATTGTATCTTTCTTAGACTTAGCTTTGTGGTTCCATAGTGAGGCTTAGAACTTTTAGACTTTGAATTGTGCAATAAGAATTTGTAATTCATATTTGCTTAAAATTTATGATGTATCTAAAAGAATTTAAAAACCTTCTATTCACTCTCCATCTAGTTGGTTATCCTTGATCTTATAAGTGGTATCAGAAGTTGGTTTCTCTTTGTTAGGTTTTACCATCTAGAGAGCAAGGATGGCTAGTGATGGTATCTCCCTAGGAAATGCACCTCTATTTGATGGCTCCAATTATGCTTATTGGAAAAATTGCATGACAACATATTTAAATGCTATGAGTCCTAGTATGTGGAGAGTTGTAAGTGAAGATTTTCTTTATGGCTCTTGATCCTACACACCCCATGGATCTTGAGGAACAAAACTCTTACCTCAACACTCAAGACATGAATGCTCATTTTGGAATTTTGAATACAGATGAGTTTAATCGAGTGAGAAATTTTGAAACCGCTCATGATATTTGGACTACGCTGTCAAAAATTCATGAGGGCACATCTGCAACTAAAGAGGTCAAAGTGCATAGACTACGGATTAAACATGAGACATTCATAATGTTTCCACATGAAAAAGCATCAACGAGATGTACTCAAGGCTAAAGAACATTATGAATAAACTCAAGGGCCTAGGCACCACACTAACCGATATTGACGTTGTTAGGAAAATGTTTAGGGTCTTGCCGGAGAAATATGAGACATTGGTGACTCTATTTCTCAACTCATCCGAATTGCCTAGAATGACCCCAACCGGTCTTTTGGGTAATCTCATTATGAATGAGTTATATAAGTAGGACAAGGAGGAACTCTTGGAGCAATCTTCCTCCAAGAAGAAGATTGTCATTTTCAAGGCAAAACCAGAATCAAATGATGAGGCGGGTGATGAAAATGATGACTCTAAACAAGATATGGCTCTCCTTGTAAGGAGAATGAGAAGATTTATGAAGAAACACTCAAGCTGATGCGCTAGCTATGACAAAGGCAAAAGGGGGGCAATCCTCAAACAACAAATGCTATAACAATATTCGTTGTTATGAGTGTGATGAGAAGAGCTACATTGCCTTTCATTGTCCCATCAAGAAGGATGATAACGCTAAATCATCCAAGAAGAAGGAATACAATGGCAAGAAGAAGCTTTTCAAGAAGCTTCACAAAGATGACAAGAGTGAAGCTCATATCGAAGAGTGGAACGTCGATGAAGAGTATTCTGACTCTGAGTTTGACAATGATGGGTCCTCCAGGAAGAGAGGACTTGTTGGGATTGTAATCAAGGAGGATTCATTGCTCTTCTCGACACCCACTTGCCTTATAGTAAAAGGGGATAACAAGTTAAAAATTAATGATGATAATGGGCCTTCGTATGATGAACTCATGGACATGTTGAAAGACTTGAATAAGTATCTTGGGAAGGAGAAACGAAAATTTAAGGTCTTAAAGAAATAATTCCTTTCTCTTAAGGACTCTTATTAGGAGCTAAAGGAAGCTCATGACCATCTCCTTCTTAAGGACCCACCAAGTCACATGTAGATGTTGGTATTACTTGCAAGATTATTGATAACTTGCGTAGTTAAGATATTGCTTCTCGTATTATATCTAAAACTATTGCAACCATTTCATGTAAAGATTTACTTGCCATACTATATTTTTCTAAAATTGATTCTAGCTCTGGTATAAATAACTCTTGTGATACTCTTCATGTGATTGAGAATCATGAGCTCAAAGAGCAAGTAAACAAGCTAAGTAAGAGCTTCAAGAGATGTTTCAAAGGTAAGGCTACCCTCAACAAAATCTTGAGTGAGCAAAGGTGCTCGTACAATAAGGAAGACATTGGGAAAATGGTAAATTTTGCCATAAGTGTCATGGTGTGGGAGCACATGTCTAATTCTTACCCCGTTGGTAAGACTCCCTCTTTTGGCGTATATGATTCTTATTACATGTTTAGAAAATCTAAGAATGGTAGAGTAGTAGCAATATTTATTGGCACTTCGCTAAAAAAATACCATTTGGGTGCCCAAAACATTGGAACCTCCATGGACCCAAACAAATTTGGGTACCTAAAAGAACTTGATCTTCTTTTGTAGGTGAAATACAAAACCGGTGGAAGACATTGGGTGTTTAATAGTGGGTGCATTCAACACATGACCGAAGACTAGAAGATGTTTATCACATTTGAGGTTGGGAGTAGAGAGCATAAAAATAATGAAAGTAACGAATATTAAGTAATAACGTAGGGGCAACATGATAAAAAAATATGTGATTTGCCTTCCTATTTTAAGTCTTCAACTGGTCCTAAGTCTCCTGCATCTTGATCTGCTCTAGAGATGAATGGCTCAACGAATCTAGGTGCTATCACAAAAGGATAACCAAATAAGTCCATTCTCGAAAGAATACAAACTAGGATAAATAAAAGAAATAAAAAGAGGTAAAATCCAAAAAAAAGATGAATATGGGTGGGTTTGAATGGTTAGGGTTTAAACGAAGCTTGGGTGGCTTAAATGGGACTGAAAATGGTTTAAACGGGCTCGAGGCGGTCGAAGTGGATACAAACTTATTTAATGGGTTTTAGGTGAATAGTAATAGGTTGACACTATTCCTAATGGGTTGGGTTGTGTGAACAGTAATGGGTTTGGACTGGTTTTAAATGGGCTGAACAATATTAGGCTTAGGTCATAAATAGTGTGGGTTGGGTTGGATAGTATTACGCATGGCCCAATTAGCATACTAGGCTTTTCATTGTTTTGGGCCAACACAGTCGACCTAGCTACTGGGCCTACTAGACAGGAAGCCTATCCGGCTTGGCTTGAACATGCGCCATGGACGCCGAACAGAGGAAGAAGTTGATGGCGGGAATTGCGCGTCACGGAGGGCTACTGGTGGTGAGCGGTGGTGCTACAAGGGTAAGTAAGGTCTAAGCAACCCATTTTGGGTATGCACATGGTCAGAAGGGCACCGAAGATGACAAATAGGTGCGGCACACCAGAGTAAGACCATGGCTCGGTGGCGCTCCAGTGGGGTTTCAGCGAGTTTGACATGGCTTGGGCTTATACGACGCATATGGATGCTAACAGTGGTGGCAGCATAGGCTAGTTTGGCCCGTGCGTGGTTTTCCACGGTGGTCGAGCATGGACGGTAGTGGCGCACGGCACCGATGGCCTAGAGTCAATGGGTGGGTCAGCATGGTCGATGTTGGGTTGGGGTGTCCGAGAGATGCTGTGGCTGAGAGGAATTGTGTTGTAATCAAAGCTAGAGGCGGAATTGGTTTTTAGGGCTCATTGGTGTGGGCTTGTCGCCGGTGGCTCTCGACCGGAGTTGGGAGGGAAAGTTCTTGGGTGTGCAATTGGGTGCTAATGCAAGTTAGTAGGTAGCTCGATTCGGCTTTAAAGGCCATGGAAGGCGATGGTGGCAGTGGCTTGTCCATGGTGAGGATGGCACGTGGAAGGCGGTGCTGGCAGTTGAGGTGCTTTGATGAGGTCGGCAACAGTGCTTGCAATAGAGGTGGCATTGTGAGGAGAGCGGAGTCCCACTAGCATCTCTATTCAAGGCTTTGGGCGCGCATTGAGCAGGTGACAGTTGAGGTGGTAGCGGTGAGGTCGGCGGTGGCGGAGGCATGGCGCGTGCCAGGAAGTGGTGTGACGGCCATTTATAGCTCAGTCGGCGAGGTGCATGGAGCTGTGCCAAGTATGACTGCTTGCAACGGTGAGCGACACGACGAGCTGGCATGCGGTACACGAACGGTGAGTAGCCGTGTGGCAAGGGCAATAGGGGAGAAGGCGTCAAGACGCCAAGGGTAGAGAGGAGGAGGCTTTCTAGAAGGGGAAGGCAGAATCAGAAGAAAAGCTTCCCAACTCGGCAAGATCTCAAATTCAAGTGAAATTCAAAAGAATTCAAAATTTTTGAAATTTGGGGCATTTCAACCTACCTTCCTTAATAAGAATCTCGACCCTGAGATTAATTGGACCGGGCAACAGGTTGGAAAAGTCCTGCTGCAAATCTGACTCATTTTCCCAAGTTGTTTCTTCCATGGTGTTATTTCTCCAATGGACTCTGCAAATCTGATATTTCTGTTCCTTAGTTGTCTCTATGTTGTTTCAAGAATCTGTACCGATTCTTCTTGATATATCAAGTCATTATGCAAATCTATGTCTTCAAGAGGTATTTGTTCAATTGGCTGTCGAAGACATTTTCGAAATTGTGACACATGAAATACATCATGTATCTTGGTCAGACTTGATGTCAACTGCAATTTGTATGCCATCTTCTCCTACTCTCTTTATAATCTTGTAAGCACCAACATATCTTAGAGCTAGTTTTTCCTTCATTTGAAATCTTTGCATGGCTTTGAAAGGAGTGACTTTAAGATGGACATAATCTCCGACTTCAAAACTTAAATCTTTTCTACGAGTGTCTGCAAAGCTCTTTGATGGTTTTAGACAATCTTCATTTCATCTCGAACAATCTTCACATTTTATAAGTTTTCGAAAACATTGAGAAAAACAATTTTTTTAGCTAATACTATTGTTGTATTGCATAGTACTTTTTTCTGATAAGTTAATTTAAAAGAAAAAACAAACAACTCATCCTCATAACTAGTAGATAAGATTAAGAGTCGACTCAATATTATCTCATGCATTGATCAAGAGTTGACTCAATATTATCTTATTTCTATTACAAATGAATCCTTCTAAATAACCTATAATAACACCACATCTTTATCAAATTACCCGCTAAACCTTCCCTTAACTCATGTTATTAATAATATACGGCAGTACATATGTTGCTTTCTGAGGTGCACTGTTGGTGTGCACCTTGCAACGCCAAAAACGTGAAGTTGTCACAGCAGCAAACCACCACCATTATTTTGTCCAATTGCTTGACGCCGTCCCCTCCTTGAATGCTCCCCCGCAAAGCCGCACAGGCCACGGCACTTCCAATTGCCTGCTAGCCCCCCTCTGGTTAGGGTTGGGGTTAGGGTTAAGGCGCCTCTGGTTAGGGTTAGGGTTTCGTTTTGGTCTGCATAGTATAGGTTTGTGGGGGTGCGTGGGTGGAGTAAAGGTAGTGGGATGTATGTATGGATTGGGTGGTGTGGTATCTGATTCGCCTCTCACCACCCATCTCTGGCTGCAGATCCTCCGTGCCTTCGATTATGTTGGACGCGGTGTTTCTGCGCTGCTTGGCATGAGATTGTGTGCAAGCAACACCTTGCAACTATTTGGTGCATCTTTCTTTACGCGAAGCCACTTAATTAGCTGAGGAAATTCTTCAGAGAGGAAAACGCTGTAAGATCTGAAGACATGCAAAAAAAAGGACACCTTACTGTTTACTTTTTCAAAACTCTATATGTGGTATTTTTAAAAAAAATCCCTAGCTTTGATTTGAAATAGATGCACCAGGTATGGTGAAAGAATTTGTATTTAAGTGAATTCTGTGAAAATATATACATTTTAACATGAAGGGTGATAAGCAAATGGACCTCTTATCACAGTTGTCTGCCAGTTGTAGCTATTCCAATAGGTCAATTAAGCATATGGTTTTCTTGGCTTAGGCTTGATTGAAATAATGCATTTAGACGTACGTACTAAAAAGAGCGCGCATGTAATCTTAAGGTTTATGCTTGACTATCGGTTCTTTTTTAGGAAAACTGCTTTCGACATATTATTCCAAATCACCATGGTAAATCTCATGGTTTTCTTGCCACGGCTGTGCGTCAACTGTAGTCCAATAGGTAAATCACATGGTTTTCTTGCCTTAGACTTGATTGAAATCTTGCAACTAGCTACGTTGTATATCTTTAATAAATTTCCTAGTCTTTCCTATTGGAAAAAGTCTCTAGATAATTAGCTACATGCCATTCTACCTATCTCTCGTAATCACGCATGTTACTCTTGACATGCTTTTCGATTCCATAACATATATGGAAGATTAAAAGATAGTGCTACAGAAGTAGGACGAAATTCACTCACATACTGTCTTACCAACGAAAAAGCAACAAATTCATCCAATTATGTCTCCACTCAAACAATATCCAATAGTAAAAACAAAAGGAGCAAAACAAAGAGCATTTCACCATAGAAACAACCTACTTAGCAAGATCTCTACTATACGTCTTTACCGATATACATACCTTACCTATAGATGACATATCCTACGCGCCTTCAACACAGAAACGGAATTATTCAGCATAGTATTTTTTTTTGCCATAGCAATTTCTGAGCGGTATGGGGCGGCGGCTGACGTGGCGGCAAGTTCACATGCCGCACCTCTCCCCAGGAAGGAAACATTCAGGTGCACACAGACGCCCCCCACAATTGATTACCCCCCTCCAACTTTTTCTCTCCTCCATCACCACCCCTCGTCCTCTCTCTCTTCTCCCTCGGCCCTCTCTCTCCGTATCCCAAAACCCTAAAGCCCGCGCCTTTCCCGTCTATCCTCCCCAAATCCCCACCGGAGCCGCCGCCGCCTCGCCCCGGAGATCCCGCCCCCGCCTCGCCGCGATCTGTCCCCCTGTGGTCGCGCCGCCTCCCGCCGTGGATCGGTTGGACCGCAGGGGCGGTCTTTGGCCCTTTCGTCATCTACTTTTTCTCCCTTCCAGGTTTGATTTGATCTACTCCCTCCCGTCTCCGTAATCCTTCTACTTCTCTTGGTGGATTTGGGGAGGGCTTGGTTCCGTCGTTTTCACGGTAGGCTTTTTTTCTCGCACCAAATCTTTCCGTTTTCTTGGCTTCCTGCGGTAGATTTGCCGATGGGTAATTTTTTCCCCGCCGATTTAATCTCTATTTCTACTTAATTAATTATTAGGTGTATGCCTTCCCGGATTAATGATTTCTTGGAGAAAGATTTGATCTTTGTGGCGTGCGTGCGGAGGGAGTGTGTGGTCCAGGAAGAAGGGGTTCTCGGAAGGGGATCTGCTCGTCGCTCCTGCTGCCATCGATCCCGCGTTAAAGATCGCGTCTTTTGCGTATGTTTCCCGGCTATCAGTTCATGGATCTTGCAAGGCTCGAACGCTGGTGGTTTTCTGGGAAGAAGCCCATGGGGGCTGCGCCCCTTCGCTGTATTGCTTGCTCGCTTTGTTCGTGTGGGGGCCTGCCAGTGTGGAAAGCTGTGCATGGGTCTCTCCGGACTCGAGTTCTTTGCCCCTGGACACTTGCTGCGCCCGTATGGATGCCGTTGACGTCTATATTTCATGTCGCGTAAAAATGCGTCCTTCTGCAGGATACTGAAGTGCAGTAGCGAGTTGTAGTTTCCAAGAGGGCACAGCTTTGCTTCCTTAGATATACGTGAGCATTTGCATGAAGTGTATATCTGTCTAGCTATGTATGGCTTGGGTAGCTTTGCGTGTTTGGTTACATACTTGGTGAGAATTAATTGGGGGTCTAGCTAGGTTATATTCGTTACTTGCTTTGTTTGTTCAACTTTTCTCACTTGTGATGTTTAGCTTTGCGTTGCTCTATATCCCATGAGCTCAAATATGCATGCATGCGCGTACGCATGGACTTGACTTTGCGTTTGTTCCATCTTTCTGTTTCTTTGTTTCAGCCTAGCTTATGATATATTGTGGGATGCCTCCTGTGTGTTCTCCGATGTTTGAGGTGTTCCGTTCCGTGACAAGAACACATGTTTGACGTGCCGATCGAAGCTGTGCTGTTCTACTCGTAGCAACGGAAATGGTTGCAGCAGAGGAGAGCAATGGTGGTGGGAACTCTATGGTTGCTCGTGGAGCTAGTGCTGCACCAGTGGAACTGAGACCTCTCGGTGCAGTTGCTGAAACTGGTGACAAACCAGCAGAGCAGCAATGCGAGCATTTCTCCATAAGGTAATCTTTCTGTATTCAGATGCTGGTATTACCTCATTAATTGGAGTATCATGCCATATAGCACTGTCTGACCTTTGACGGGTGAGCATGATTGCTCATAGCTTTGCTTGCGCAATCTCTGTCCTTGCATAGTCATCTACTCGTCTATTTGTGCCAGTACTCGTAGTCATTGTGAGATGCATGTATATGACCATCCGGTTTGATGTAATACGTCAATAAATCAACTACTTCATATTTAGTCACATGCATTCAGTTATGTCTTAGCTAGCAGAAATTTTTGCAAAATATTTTGATATTTCGTGTATCTTTTGTACTCGACATCCATTAATATCTTCAGTTTACATCTCAGCACATGATCGTCAGTGCTACACATATCACATATGCATGCCTATCTATATTGATTTTGTGTTTGTTCATATTTGCCTTGTATGTGTGGCGCATGCATTTATTCAGGCCATGGTGTAGATTTGTATGTGATATTTTTACGGAACCTGCTGATCACTAATGAAATGAACCTATATAATTTGGGTTCTCATATTAGTAGGGCCTAACTTCTTTATTGTAATTTTCCTTATGGCAAGGTTCCTTATAGAATTTGTTATAAGGTTTGCACGGGCGGGGGGTATCTGGAATAGATTGCCTTTCTCCAAATTTACATTTTGTTTGTTTTAAGACCTCCATGTTTAGTCATTTGGAGCGCTCAGAGATTCTAGAGTTAATATATATCCAACCATAATTCGCCCCATTCAGGTTGCTGGAACTACCATTAATCCTTTATCAGTCAACTCCTTTATTGTCGGTATGCCAGCTTTTGGCTCATTATTATATTTTCCCACTATGCTGGTAACTCCCTGGCATATTTTTTCACAAAAGACAACTTTTCATTTATTCCTTTTCTTGTTGATGAGAACCATCTGGGGCGTGGGGCCTAGTTGGTTTCAAAATGTTCTCCCTTTGTGTTATTAGTGGATATATTAGACATATCCTCTGGTGCTACCTCTCTTTTTTCCCCCTTCGTGTACCTTAGATACGCCTAGAACCTAGTACTTTCTGAAACTGTTCACTTCACCCAGTCCCTATACTTTCATAAATTATTTATCTATGCCATGCACTCCCAATTTGCATGTATTTGGCATTAATATACTCTATTATTTTAGTCATGCATGCTCAATTCAGTTACATACCAGCTTATACTTCATCAGGTTGTTTACAAGGAGAATTCATTCTAGAAAAAAATAAAAATGCCAATAATTTTCGCATATATGCTCACAAGATGAGAGAATAGGCATTTTTTTACTCTGTAGAAATTCTCTCTCTTGTGTTCTCATATCTGTTTGCAATAGCTACTGTACATCAGAATAGGATACTTATCCAGTGTGTTAGTTGTTGCGCATGTCAATGAAGGTCCTTTTTCTGGACAACAAGGTTTGAATGAAACTGCCTACACTTGATGTAAAGTGTTTTTGGACACTTGATGTAAAGTGCTTTTGGATTCTGTAGGCCTTTTATGAGTTTATCCCTGTATATTCATTAAAGCAGACAATGTGCTATGCATAAGGTGTGCATCTTATCAACGATCTATTTTTTTATGTCAGAGCGTATCTTGCTCTTGTTCAGAAGAAGGATCCAAGATTTTGCTCTCTATCTCAGATTTTCCATGACCAGCAACAATATGATGAAAGCTGTAACAGTTCATGCCCATTTTCGGTAGCAAAGTTTCGACGATGGGATTGCTTAAAGTGCTTGGATAAGGCGAAAAATTCAGATCATAGAACAACATCTAGAACTGTTTCTATGAAGCAGGATGGCACAAGTGATCGTTGCTCTATTTCATTTGTTCGAATTGTCGATTCCAAAAGAGTATTTGCTTGCACACAACAATCATCTCAAGGGAAGAATGCTGATAGATCAACTATTTTGAAGAGTGCCCAAGAAAGCAATTCCAAATGCAGCTCACCTTCTTATGGCAAGAAAGTTGTTACAGAGGCGAATACTAATCCACCCACAAAAGGTATGGTTGAGTTTGGTGAATTCCTAACTATGATTTTTTTATATAAAATAAGCTAATGTGACTGTCTGCGTCTGCTGTCCTCAGATTTACAGGGGTCATCCTATGATCATGATGTGACCACAAATATCTCAGATGATGCTTCTGTGGATGTTACAGCTTTACCTGAAGTTTCCCAGATTAGTGCAAACAAAGAAGGAAATGGCACGGAAATCCCATGCAATCCGAAACTTTCTGAAGTAACTCTGACGCCAAATGCAGATGAAAATGGAAAATCCCAGGAGATTCTGATTGTTGACTGCAATATGACCAATGGTCCTAAGCCAATACCTGGGCAGAAAGGTGATCAGGTCTGCAACAGTGGTCCACATGAAGAAGCAGCTCCAAAAAGAAGTGTTGAACCTAATTGTAGGAAGAAGAAAGATAACAAACCCACTGCGCAGGTTGATGCTCCAAAAGTTTCTGAAGTAGATCTGACGCCAAATGCAGATGAAAATGGAAAGGAGATTCTGATTGATGACTGCAATATGATCAATGTTCCTAAACCAATACCTGGGCAGAAAGGTGATCAGGTCAGCAACAGTGGTCCACGTGAAGAAGCAGCTTCAAAAAGAAGTGTTGAATCTAATTGTGAGAAGAAGAAAGATAACAAACCCACTGCGCAGGTTGGTGCTCCAGATGTAAACACTTGTCGGAGAAAGCCAAAAAAGATGCGGCTATTATCAGACATCATAGACTCTGACCAGGTAGGGCAGTGTAGAAGTGATATCGAAGTTGATCATGAAAAGGTCGCTGTTGTCTGTGAGGATGATGAAAATAGGGATGATGTTACTGCTGTAAGCCACCAGACAATGGGAGAAATCCTGTCGAGAACTACCAAGAACAAGACAAAATACAAAGGAGTTGATGCTGTAGATGATGGATCATCACTTATGAACTGGTTGAAAAGAAGTAATAAGAAATTAAGTACTGAGAAGAAAGATTCAGAACACAAGGATTTTGATTCTTATGCTGATAATTCAAAATCTACTGTGGATATCTTTGCTTCTAAAGATATGCATCACGATTTTCTACCCTCAGTTGGGAGTTTGAGCAAGGAAAAAATGCTACCTACTACCAGTACTCAGCAAGGTGATGAAAATATTCAGAATAATCATCGGGAGACAAATATGAAGAAGACAGATGACATGCGGCAAATTGAATCCGATAATTCTACACAGAGGTGCTTGTCAAAGGCAAACACGAGTTTGAGCAAGAGGAAAATGCCTTCAACTGCCAATGCCCAACATGGTTATGAAAACACCGAAAACAGTACTGGAAAGAGAACTATACTCAGGACAGATGATCAATGCCAAATGGAATTCGAAGACTCCATGCAGAGGTGCCTGTCAAAGGTAAGAATTACGAATATTGTGTTGCTGGATAGACACTTGGCTTCTCTCGCTTTCCATGTTCCCAATTTTTTGTGAATCATGTGGCATTTTGTTCTATGAAAATTGATAAAACCGGCATTTATTAGAAGGAAAGAATAAATTCCTTCGGAACTATGTCAAGAAAGATGCATACAGGCATAAAGCATACTATGTTTATTTACCTTCTTCCCCTGTTTTGCTTACTTGTGCTTTGATGATCTTATGGTTAATAAGCATTCGGCTTACTGTGTTTTTATTTACCTTCTTTCCTCTGTTTTGCTTACTTGTGCTTTGATTATCTTATGGTTAGTAAACAATTTTGCCAATCTGTGCTCAGTATAGGATGGTTTTTATTTTCCTCTTCAATTCATATCATGTATTTTTTTTACAATGGTGTAATATGTGTTCACTCTGAAAAGTTATAGTACTTCCCGGCCATTCATATTTTGCCTCATTAATCATCTCAGGTTTCTCTAGGGAAGAGTGATATCCAAAATGTGACTGGTCTTCTTGAGCAGAAACTACTCAAGAAAAGAAAGAAAGAAAAGCTTGAACTGATGCATGGAAAACAGGCCATAATGGATGACATCCCCATGGACATTGTTGAATTGCTGGCCAGAAATCAGCATGAGAGACAGCTTATGACTGCACATGATGATTGTCCTATAGTAGTTGCTGATGAAGGTCCAAATTATGCATCAACTGTGCTTGACACTAATTTCCAGCAGAAGTCTTTGGCCTCAGAAAGTAAGCAGAAGGCATCACAGGTTCATGTAGCATCCAGCTCACAGGCTCCCAGTACGCATCCTTCAACATTACAGATTCCTGGTCATTTAAAGTCTACTCAAGAAAAACAGCCACATCTGCGCATGGAAGAAGTAGTCACTATTGCCGCAAGCTCGCCAATATTTTCACAACATAAGGATCAGTATATTGCTGAAACACCAGCTGAGTCCTGGAGCCATAGGGGAACAAGGAAGTTAATGTGGGACTCTTTCAAGTCAGCTCCAAGGGATTCATCAATAGCAGCATGTGGCTCTCAATTCAGACCTAAAATTCCAGCAGTTGATTTAACTTCAACTCATGTGACGGGAGCTTCTAATAATTATCCAACTCACCAACCAGTGACTACAGCACTCGACCACTGTACAAAGAGAGCAGTTAACCAGGTCCAGGCAAGAAGTGTTTCAAGTGCAATATCAACCATAGAAGCTGGTAACTTGTATGATCGAAGAAATGCTGGACAGTCAGGCTTCTATCCAAAAGAAACCATGCCTGCGACTCATCTCCTGAGACTGATGGATTCATCAACGCTAGCAGGCTTTCCAAACTATGAAACATCTAACTGGAACCAGATGGAATTTCAGCTTCGTAATTCACAATACACACATAATCAGTACAAAGGATCTACTAGCTCATCGCATGGAAGTAACATAAATGGAAAGGTTCCATTGACATTGGAAGACATATCACGTCATAAGTTACAGCCATTGACGTTGGAAGACTTATCACGTCATCAGTTACAGCCAAATTTGCGCAGACCTTTGCGCCCACATCCTAGAGTTGGTGTGCTCCCCTCCTTTCTGCAGGAGGAAATTGCAAACTGGTCGGAGTACTGTGGGACACAGTCTGGTTATAGAATAGGGGTGTCCAAAGGGGTAACATCGTTTGATATGAACAGAAAGGAAAATTTTGAGGCTTTGAACTCGGGAATGTTTCTGGCAAAATGGAATGCACTGCAGTTGGGTTCTGTTAGTTCCAATTCAGATTTTTTATCAGCGAGGAACAGTATAGCTCAATCTTGGACCAGAGGCAAGGGAAAAATGACCCATCCTTTGGATAAGTTTGTAAAACAGAATATCTGTGTGACTAACAGAAATCCAGCTGACTTTACTGCAGTTAGTGATGATAACGAGTATATGATGAACCGTTGAAGCAGACAACGGTGTGCATAATTCGAAAACATTTACAATCATACATTTCATCTTTATGGTGTCAACCAATCAAATACTCTGTAAGAGGAAGGCTTTGCTTATCTGTTGTAAGTAGTGTAAAAGATCACTCCAATGAAAATGTGTTTTAGTAATGATGGTGCATGCTGCATGCAGGCTCTTTGTGAGATTGGGATGCTCCGTTTTCTGGATGGAAAGCTAGCAGTTACCATGGACTCTCAAGCTGCTGCCTCCATGTTGTGTATAATGCAAAAGCCAATGAAGTTTGTCCTCATATTGCGCTTGCTTTGTACAAGAGAAATGTGTAAGCTTGCGATCATAGAATGGCTTGCCCGTTTTGTAATTATCGTGAGGGTTTTATAATGTTTGTGACTGATGGGAAGGATGGTTGTTCAATGAATCTGTTGAGGTCGGTCGACTAGCTCCAGTTGTCATATGTTGTAAACTACCAAATTGCCGTCTTTACTATTAAAAGGATGCTCCAACACCGGAGAAGATACATACTTCTCATTTCTGTTTATCGTTGATTGAATGTCTCTGATCTGAATATACTTCTCATCTCTTGGAGTCCTTTCCTGTGTAGGGGGTGTTGCATGCTCTTTTGCGACTATGTTCATGTTCCTTTTGCTTCGGTAGCTTGTTCTTTTTTTATGAGAAACTTCGGTAGCTTGTTCTGAGTTTTGGACGTTTCTAGCACCGTATGTCTCAAAAATTCCAATTCTAGCCCCCATAGCACATAAATTCCATTTCTGGTCCCCGTTCCGACCGCGAGACCGTATGGTGGTGAGATGTGGCCGGTCGTGCGGTCCCGGACCGCACGATCGATCAGAGACCGGTCGTGCGGTCGGGACCGCACGACTCCCGTAGCGACCGGTTTTTGGGTTTGCTCGCTGGACACCGCACGACATCACGCATGAACAGTGAAGACATGCGCTCGGGTAGCGCACGACCGGCTGCTACAGGGGAGTCGTGCGGTCCCCGACCGCACGACCGTGCTACAGTGCAGTCGTGCGGTCTGGGATTGCACGATCGGCCACGTGTCGCCACCATACGGTCTCGCGGTTGAACGGGGGCCAGAAATGGAATTTATGTGCTATGGAGGCTAGAATTGGAATTTTTGAGACATACGGTGCTAGAAACATCCAAAATTCGCTTGTTCTGATGCTAACATGGATGATAGTTTCTCGCAATATAGTTTCCTTCGATTCTCTAAAACGAATGAACTTTTCTAAAATATAAGCAAGTTTTCAGCTTGTGTTTCATTGTAACATCCCACCCATCCTCTAGGCCTAGAGTACTACCATCATTGCAGATTTTTACCATTTTTATCATCTGATAGTAATTTTAAGCAAACACTACTTTATTTATATTGCAGTGACTAGATAAACATCATACTATTTTAGTTCTAACTTTAGTATGGCATATCAGTAGAATCTAAAACATACTAACAAAATATGATACATGAAGTGCTGCTGGTATGTGAAATTATTCATGTGCTACTCTCGCCCATGCATGACATCTTTACTGATCACCTAAAAAAAATAAAGCAAGGATGAGTCCAAAGACTCAGCAAATATAAAGTGAAACAGAAAATAATAGGCATACATATCAATTCATAACCATCACAGTCTCATTAACCACTTATTTTCATTTAATCTTTCTTCATTTTCATCAACAACTCAATATGTATTTGCACCTGTTCTCGGTCATAATGCAATTACATATACACATGCATTTTTCTCTTATCTCTTTAGTCTATACCGGTATAGTAAAGTGAGCACCCGTCGATCTTACCCAGGCCCATCTTGTTTCCATGCGGGGATCATAAGCCCGTCTTTTTTTTATACGAGCACCGCAATAGCCCGTGATTTTCATACGGGGACATCAATCTCCACTCCCGTGGAGTGTCCACACATATTGGACCAATAATACCATAAAACTATCTTTTTCATGACATGAATACATGCAATGCACATTCTCCATTTGAGCATATCAACATGTCATGTTTCAATAACCATTATCCATCATTCCTCAACATGCATCCAGAAACAGTCAACTCACTATAGCATGGTAAGTAATGCACCATCATTCATCTAATAGTAAACACTACCGAATTTACTGCTTTACTATACACTTGCCTAGTTAAACCCCCGTGGACGACTCTAATCAGGACCTCCACCTGTACAAACGTCAACCCAACTCAACACATCATATCAAAACCAGTGCTTAAGTGAGCAGCGACGACTCTATGCACATAAACCGACTCTGGCATAAAAACGCCTGGGGATAAGGACGCGATGCGCAAGTACCAAACCCCTTTTTTTCTTCTCTTCCTTTCTCTTTTCTCTCTTTCTTTTCTTTCATTCGGCTCATCTCTTTTCTCTCTTTTCTTTCGCTCTCTCCCTCTCTCCCTCATTTTAGTTTGGCCGAATAGCCTGGCTCCTCCCCAACCAGGTATGGGGACGGCGGTCCCTGCGCCGTCGGCCACCGGTCGTCGGATTCCCCCTGTGCTACGCCTCCCTTCCCCTATCCCTCCCCTCTCTGCCGATCAGATCTGGGGCGCGGCTATCCCCTCGGGCCGTTGGCCATTGCTTACCGCCGCCGTGGCCTCCCGGCTCCTTATCGCTACCCATGGCTTGGCTCCTGTCGGTGTCACTACCCAATCGCCTCCTGTGCGGCTCCTCCTCCCGGCCTCTGGCCCCAAGCTGTCGTCGTCTTGGGTGCTCAGGCCCATCGGTCCAGTCACGCCGTCGCCCTCAGGGCTCGGTGCCCGCGCCATTGCCCGTTGCCGTTGGTCGCCTCCTCGACTCGTCCCTTCCTCGGTCTCACCGGCCACAACACACAGCCGGCCGGGAGCTCGATCCCTCTTTTACTACGGGTCACTCCTCCTCTGATGTGACACCGCCGCTTCGGCGCCCTAGGGTTGCGTCGGCCAGGAGCTCTTCGTCCTCGACGCTGACCTCTTGCCACTATGCCTCCGCCTGCCGCCACCAAGAGCCCTAGGGGCGAGCTGGTTCACTCTTCCCCCTATTTGCTTTTGTGCTTTTGATTTAGCTACTACTTTTGCCTTGCTCTAGTCTTAAGAACGCATGGCTAAGAAGGCTCAAGGTGGCCGCTGTGATAGGACTTGGTGGAGTGCATGCGCCGGGAAGCATGCACTACCATCCAAGGGGTGCACAACAGTGCTATAGGCTCGCCACCAATGCGTTGGGGGAAGAATGGAGGCTTACTTAATGTCGACTGAAAAAGGGGTTGGGGTGGACGACGACTTGGTGTGGTTTCGATGGTCACCGAAAGTCTTCCGCCTCTGGGGGCATCGCCGTCCCCTTGCTCCTCTCCGTCGTCTTCCCCTCCTTCCCTAGTTCTTCTCCTCCGGGCTTTGTCTTCCTCACTGTTTGGGTATGGCTGGCAAGGAGCTTGGGTGGTGATGGGGTTGAGCTCGGCCTGTGCCTTATCTTTGGCCGAACTGCAGTGGTGGTTGGCTCTTGGTGTGGTTTTGGGTTACCTCTCGGTTAAGGAAGTGAAATGGCTTTGTGTGCGCCTTGCTTGTACTATGTTAGCTTATAAGGGCATGGTTGGGGCATCCCTTTGGCTTTATGAAATGACTGTAATGCTTTCACCTTACTCCCATTCTTCTCTCATATGGCTGATTGCCCCAAGGGCATTTTGGTCCAAGGGGCTCTACACTGTGCTTTGGGGGTTTCCAATTGTGGTAGGTAAATCGGTAAAAGTGAGCGTTGGCTAAATTTTCTTCCAGATGACGAAGCCCACAATAGCGAGAGGCACCGACCGGCCCCAGACGGTCTGAGAACATTTGTGAGTACTACTTTTATTCGGTATTTTAAAGTCGATAGGTCTGACGGCAAAACTCTACTTTATTTCCTTTATTCTCCCTTGGATTGTTTCATTTCTTGCTTTTCTTCTCTTTTGCATTCTGGTGGTATTACGTTCAAAGTTTTTTTGAAGTATTTGGTTACTTGTATAAGTTACATTTCCAAAACTATCCTCCCCAGTGCCCACACAGAGATATTTGAAATAGTCATCCACAAAAGCACATCTTATTACCGGGGCAAAGCTTTTTTTAAGCTTTTGCAGTGCACAAGAGAACTAGGAGTTCCTTCTAGCTACTGTCAGCTATGCTTCTACCATCATGTCGAGCAAACAGACCACAATGTTCTTCTTGACTATGCGAAACAAGCACTTCCGCAAATGTAGCGCCTACAAAATTAAGAGGAAGTGTCAAAGTCTTCATTGGAAATCAAGATGCTCAACTGGAAAGATAGGTGCAAAACTACTGATGCTCGGTTTGAGCAAATAGTATAAACTTGAATGGTACCTTACTGTCCTATTGGAGCCTGTCTGGATTTTCTTTCTGATTACATCCTTATGTTTTGGAGGTTGAAGCACTACTTTGATTGCGGTATCGAAAACAGTTTTAATGTTCTATAAACAATCAGCAAGAAAAAGAACGTATGGCTTAGATTATACTCTTCAGAATGCATTCGAGTAACGGCCATATATAAGAGGATAAGAAATTTCAAGGCTTTCGTTCACAGGATGTAGCAAAAGCATACTCTTTGTGTCTTGGAGCTGCATTCTATATAGGCCACAGCGCCTATTTGCTTCCTAAGCTCTTCTCCCTAACATGCGAAAAGTGAATTTAGTTTTTGTTAGGACATGTCTGGTAGACTGGTAGTCTGGTTACTGTCATCTGAGTGGAAAAAGTACAAACCTGCTCAGTTGTTATAATGGAAGCAGCTGGATTATCAGCAAGATAAGCTCTATCTTCTCGGAGATCTGTCCATATGGGAAATTGGTAACAAAGTATCAGTCAAGAGGTATATATATGAACTGTCCCAAATTCCTTTGTGGAGTTGGATGGCGTTCAACTAAGAAATTCTTGAAGGTAAAGAGTTAAGAGTATATAGCATACCCAACTTGGTTCCAACAAGAACCACAGGAACACCAGGTGCGAACCGGCGAAGCTCTGGAATCCACTGTTTGGAAGAAAGGCAGGTCATTAGTAAGCACTTAAGATCATCGTTAAAGAAAATGAGGTAAAGAATAGTGCAATGTGATGTACAATGGGTTTGCTAATCGCTAGGTAGTGAGCTTCATGTTGGTACATACATTATCTAACATCAGTAAGCTATGAGGTCAACAGAATGCTAACTTTTGCAGCGCGTTTATTTCTCACCAAGCTTGTGCGCAGAAATAAGCATGATTGTACAAGTAGAAGTATTGTATACCAATATCCAAGTAATTCAGATTGCAAAGATCACTCTTAACAATTTTGTATCGAATGGCATTATCAGAAAAGATTTTCTTTGCTCACTTTTACATTAACAGTTTTATGCTATAATCACAGATACAATATACACGCATGGTTCAACGCCTTACTATTCTTTGCCTATTTGCTGTCAGGGTACCACCACCTTGGCATAATGCCGACCTGATAGACTGTGTTTCTGAATACACCAATCTAGCCAATGCAACGCATTAGAAAACTGTAGATATTCTACTTCCAGCATGCAGAGATCTCCAACTAATCGGTTAAAATTGCATCAGGATGAGCTGAGCATTGTGAGTACCTTCTTTTGAACATTCTCATAGCTCGCTCTGCTGATCAGAGAGAAGGACAAGATGAACACATCGGCTCCCCTGTAGCTAAGAGGCCTCAGCCTGCCGTAATCCTCTTGACCTGCAACCCAATCACCAAAAAAGAACTCCACGTCAAAATGGTGGACACAAGTGAACACCGACACTTGAGGAGGGGAAAGATTTGCATCTTATTCCCCACCTGCAGTGTCCCACAGGCCCAGGTTGACAATGCTCCCATCCACAGAGACATTGGCGCTGAAGTTGTCAAACACGGTGGGTATATAATCCTGCCATGAATGAATGAATAGGGGCAACCAAACCAAATCATCTTGTCAAGAAAAAAAATCGAATCGGGTCAGGATAGACTAGTAGTATCTAGTGATGTAGGTGGTGATTGGGGATAGAAGAATAGAAAAGGTGGAGATGGATGGATTAATAATGGTAAGCGGCAGAGATAGATACTCAACGGTGGGGAACTTGTTGCAGGTGTAGCAGATGAGCATGCAGGTCTTGCCCACGGCGCCGTCCCCCACGGTGACGCCCTTGATGAACTTGGTGGCCGCTGAGCTCGCCGCCGCTCCGCTCATCTCTCCTCCTCACCACCAGCCTACGCTGCCTCTTTCTTGCTGGATGGTTGCTTGCAAAGCTACCAGGTGAGCTGGTGGTGTGGCGAAGTATGTAGGCTAGCTATCCTGCTTCACTGGCCACTGCACTGCCGCAGCCTTTGATGCATTTGAACTTGCAAGATTCTGCTTTTGTTAGTAAATAAAAATTAGCAGTGTGTCAGTGGTAACACATTGTTTTAGATGCTACATTGCTTGGGTCACGGACTCACGCCACGAGCTGAGCACTGCGGTTCGCACGTGGCCGTCGACGTGTCCAAGACAACTTCGTCTGTTTTTAGCTTTGGACCTTATACGATCTTGGAATGGCAGATCCCTAGTTAGTACTTATACATACAGTTCGTTTTGCATCTTCCGAGTTTTTGCGCTGTGCTTGCCTTGCTGCACATGGTTTGCTCCTACAGACTGCTGGTTGTCAGGTGCCCGTGTCACCCTTGAGGCCTTTACTTCGCTGCCCTGGTGGCTCTGCGTCAGAGGGCTTCAAATTCCTTTTTATCTTGCCTTTCAACTTATTTAAACCGAAATTATTTAAAATACGTCAACTTTTAATTTTAGTTTATATTAGTTTTGGGTTTTTATTCAGCTTTTTTTCCCTCTATTCTTTTTACATTATCTATGGTGGTATAACAATTTTTTCTTTTTTTTCTTTTTCTCTATTTTTCTTTATTTTTCTCAGGAAAAACTAACATCTACTACAGTGCAATTTTAGTCACAAGTCAAGGCAACAACTAAAAATTTAAGTTGTAAGCCAGTTGGAGCACCACCCTTGGTTTATGTTCAAGTTGCAATATCTCGACAATACTCTCCAATTCAATTTCAACCTGAATTGAAATTGGTCTTTGATTCCAATTGGAGTGTTTGGATGACCTATGAAATTGTAAAGTAGAATTATAGTTAAACTCAATTCCAAACATTTTTTGGTTTGCGTTGTGGGGGAATCTCAAAATATGTTGAAGATAGGAAGCTTCCAGCCGAAGGACGTGTATCCAGGAGATTGCGGGCAGGACAGCTGGAGTTCAAGGTGACTGCGGTAGCCGAGTCGAGGCGGACAACCAAAGTTTGAGGTGGTGGCAGTGGTCGGAGTCGAGCATGGAGGCACCATCGAAGTCGAAGGCAGAGGCTATCGGCATCATGGAAGAAGCCATCAAGGGAGGGGGTAGTAGCAACGATCTGGCGGACCATCGGAGTTGAGAAAGAAGAAGGGGAATGACCACCAAAGTTGAGGAAGAAGGGTGTGGCAGCTCTAGATCTGGAGAGGGGAGGAAGAATGGGAAACATCTGGCAACGTTAAAGGTCCTTGAGAGCTCAGCAATGAGAGTTTCAGTGGCGCGGTGGTTGATAGGAGCTTGTTGGTGGTGCTCATCGATGGTAACGGCAGCGATGGTCGTTGACGGTGTCTCGCTGACGTGTTATCGGAGATGAGGAAGACAAAGGGATACGAAGGGGAAGAACCTCGCTGTCACTCGAGTAGGTCGAGTTGAAGGATTGCATCTAATTCAGAGGGGCAGAGGTCTGGTTTAGTGTCACCTCATTTTTGTGCACTAATTCAGTAGAATTAAGCTCAATTCCAATTCCCAATTCTAAGATGCATCCAAACAGCTTTTGTCTAGGAATTCAATTCCAATTCCCGAATTCTACAATCCAAACACTATATAAAGAAATTTTGTGCGCTTTCGACCTGGTAAGAAATTTTTTATTGCATTTGTTTCAAACAAAAGAAAGTTGATTCTAGTGAAATTCACATGTAATGTTCTAGAAGAAATTTTTGGAGGGAACAAACAAGATGTTAAGACCATGAAAAACTTGTTTCTTCTCTTGTGGAGGCAAAATGTAGAAATTTCATATGAAAATATAACAATTCTCAAGTAAATCATGCTGATATCTTATATTGTAAATACAAGAATTCCGTGTCATGAGACCATGTGGAGATATTTGATGACTATTTAACTTTGTTATGCAAATACTGTCGAAGTTTGAGTGTAGTTTTAGGAGTATACAATTTTTATAGTTGCTATTAGGTTTTAACCGAACTAACTAACCTGGCAACGATGATCTGATCAGCGGCTATGGAAGAATCAGACTGGCCATATGCCTTTTGGAAAATGGATACCAAATATTTGTGTAGGTGTGTTTGAGGATGTCTTTGCTCTAGATGTCATATAAAATAGAGTTCTGAGCTGACACTAGAGAGAGTTCAACCGAAATTCCAAAGAGGGTGTTTTCTAGTGCTCTTAAGCGGTCAGACCAGCCAAATCATGGCGGTCAGACAGTTGGCAGTTTGGTAGACATGGTGCCAGTAGTTAGACTGGCGTCGGTAGTTTGCTAGCTAGGTAATGGCAGTCAGATCGGCTTTTGGCAAATTAGTGATGAAATTATGCATTTCGGTTTGAGGTTTGGTCCTAGTGTTAGGATGAGTGTATAAGCATGGTTGAGTGTATGCACAACATGGGTACTAATATTTTGTTGTGGTGTGCTTCATGATATATTATTTTAACTAACGTGAGTTACGTGCATGGAACTTGTGCTTAATATGGTTGCTTGGTCTTTGGATTTGCATATGGCTTGGAGGACATAGTGGTCAACAATAACGAATCAGGACTAGGTAGGGGGCTAAAGTCCGAAGCGGTCATATAAGTCTGGGTAAGGCTACATGGCTCAAGTGGGTAGCACAGAGAAGATAATGATCGTGAAAAGATGGGTTAGTGCATGTAGTACACCAAGTGACGAGGTCGATGCACGTAGAGATGGTTTGGAAGAGTCCAAATATGTGAAGATGTGATGGCTAGTCATTGGACACTACGTGTTGTGTGTCAAAACATGCTGAGATACTTTGATGGAAGGTAAGGTTTTTTGTCTCATCAGTTATGTTAATTGATGATTTTGTGACATATGATGCTATGTGACGGTTTGCTTATTGTTGTTGGTGGACATGACGGGCAACAGTAAGGTGGATTGAAGCTAAGCTTAGGGAGGACATGAGGGCCAAAATGGTTAGAAAAATTAGGGTCATCATGGTGCACGGAGAGGCATATGGTGCCACTAAGTGACTTGGGCCCATTTGCAAGTAAGGGTGGTTCGGTAAGATCTGAACGTGTGAGAGGCTTGGCAGCAAGTCATTCATAGAAGATGGTTTAGGGGCAAAACAGTCTTTTTGACCCAAACCGAAAAGTTGATACTTGATCAAACCACGGTGCGAGGAGGTGCAAGAGAGGTTGTTTAGGCCAAAGATGTACTGAAAATGTTAACTGGATCAAGTGTTGATTCGCAAATGGGTTAATGGTTGTGTGTGCTTTGAGAAGTATGCTTATGTAAGTGTAAAACCTGGTATGGTGCTGGGTTAGTTAGCCCATGTAAATAGATGAAACCCAACTAGAGGTGATGGTTAGGGTTTCTTGTAAGTCTTTACTATATAAGGAGGTGTGTGGAAAGAGTTAGGAGAAGCTCTCTAGAAAACCAAGTGGAGAAGGTTACGGTTCTTGGAGAGAATATTTGAGAGATGAGATGTGACTCTTTGTCTTGAGATTTTTACCATACTTAGGCTTTGTGGTTATTTAGGGAGTGGCTATAAATAATCATCTCTAAGTATTAATAGATATTAAAATTTGTCCAAGTTTTTCTACTCTTTCCTCAAGAATTGTTATCTTGATTTGGCTTGGTTCAGTACTACAAAAGAGACTAAACTGGACACTTACATCACAGATGGTTCCTAGGAACCGTCTGTGCTGTAAGTATCACAGACGGTTCATATGAATAACCGTCTGTGGTATTTTCACAGATGGTTTTTAATACAAACCGCCTGTGAAGTATCACAGACGGTTCTAGATAAGAACCGTCTGTGATAACGGTAGACATCACAGACGATTCTTATCAAGAACCGTCTGTGATACTTCACAGACGGTTTGTATTAAAAACCGTCTATGATAATAAAGTTATCACAGACGGTTTGTATTAAAAACTGTCTGTGATATGTTTTCCACCTTGCAATCCTCTAAAATTTCATAAATTCCCACCTGAGTCCTAGTATGATTTAGTTTTGAGACACTTTCAGTAAAATGGGCATAACTTTTGCATACGGTGTCCGTTTTCGACGTTCTTGTACTTGTTGGAAAGCTAACGACGATCCCGATCCAAAACAAATGACCTGCTCATACTAGTCACCCTCTAAGACCCTCAAAATCGGCCATCTTTAGCCCTAAATTTGCGTTACAAGTTTTTGTTTCTATTTTTACCCTTTTTCTTGGTCTTCCCTTCGGAATTTGGATTTTGCTTCAACTGAAAAGTTGTATATCTTATTGAAACCTTTCAAATGAGTATATATAAGCCATATAAGATTTGTTATTTTATCTTTTGAGACTACTTGTTTATATTGCATCGGTATATAAAACTTTGTGCTCTAATTCACAGACGGTTGGTATATAGAATAGTCTGTGATATTCATTCATCATAGACGGTTCTAACTACCAACTGTCTATGATAGAGAGTATCACAGATGGTTTGTATGTAGAACCGTCTATGATAATCTGACCGCTGGGCCTGTCGATTCTCCTTAACCCAATTCTAGCCAATAGAAATCCACCAACCCTCACCCCACGGATTGTAGCTCCACCTCTCCATCCCCGCACAAAAAATTTCCGCACTCTCTCCTCTCCCTCCCCTATAAATAATCACCTAAACCCAGCCTCCTTGTTGTTCTCCTCCTCCTTGACCCTTACCATAATAGCCCACACGAAGCAGACGACGCACAAGTCTACGGGAGGCAAGACACTGCAGAAGAAACTAGCTACCAAGGCGACGCTCAATCAACGCCGACGATGGTGGGCATCAAAGTCATCCAGCTCGTGCGCTGCATCAGGGGTGAGAAGGCCTAGGCATAGAGGATCTTTGCTTTTTCTCTGTTCTTGTTGTGCTAGCTAGATGGGTAACCTACTCGTTGTTATGAGATATTGTAATGGTAGGCTTTAATCTTAATAAAAATAGAATGTGTACTATGTTTCTTACTGTATTTTCTTATTTTCAGATGGCATAGTTAACATTTCGTGAGGCTAGCCGAAAAAAGAAAAAAATTAGGTATAAAATGAACAATCACATATGATTTTGTGATATAAACCATCTGTGAAGGATTATCACAGACGGCTCAAACTAAAAACCGTCTGTGATACTAGCACATCACAGACGATTCTATCTACCAACCGTTTGTGATAAAAAAATATCACAGATGGTTTTAGCTACCAACCATCTGTGATACTCATCCATTACAGATGGTTGGTAGCTAGAACCGTCTGTGATGTGTGAGTATCATAGACGGTTTTTGATTTGAGCCATCTGTGATAGTGTTCTTCACAGATGGTTCTAGTTATAAACCGTTTGAGTTGTGATTATCACAGACGGCACATGAACCGTAATAACCTCCGATTATCACTGACCCACAAATTCAGACGGTTCATAAAACCATCTATAATGACCCTTTTTGTAGTAGTGATTTTTGATGTTTTCTTGTCTCCTCGTGATCTTGCTTTGTTCCAAGGACATGTAACTGATAGATATATCTTTTGGAGACCCTATCCCATTCATCTAGGCATCTTCCATAGCAAGTTGTTGTGATTTCCTGGTTTTGGTTTAAGAAAGGGTGATTTTGAGAGTTCTTTGATTTAAGGGCTTTTGGCTTAGGTTCTAGTCATTAGGATTACTAGGATATGTGGGAGTAGATCCAAGGTTATCTTGACTATCCTTTATCCACAAGCAAGTCTTGATTGAAGTTCTTATGTTTTGCTTGGGTTCAGTGCAACCTTCCTTCAAATGGAAAAAGATCATAGCTTTGGCATTGATCCTTCTTGATTTTTAATTGAAATAAGTTCTTGACATCCTAAGGAAAATGTCTGCAAAGTTTCAGGTCATTTGAGTCATGGATGAAAAGTTTCATTAATTCCCGGATTTGAAATCATGCTGATTTTTAGCTATAGCCTGAGGGAGAGGTCATACTGCCCTTAGAGAGGTTGGATCACTCCTGGCTAGTCAGACCTCTCTTGTGGGACCGGTTAGACCACCCAAGAGAGGTTAGATCAATCTAAGTTGGAGGTCTGACCGCCCGTGGGTGAAAAAGGCTCATTTGGCACTGTTTTTCTTGAAAATTTTCTTGTGGGTGCTTAGTCTCTGATCTCTTAGCTTCATATAGCTATTAGAGCGAAAAACTTTTATTTCACTTTGGAAAAATATTTTCAAAAGTGTTGGCTCCTATTCACTCCCCTCTAATAGTTGTTCTCGATCTTACAAGTAGTGCTAGAGCAATGTTTGCTCTTTGATTGATCTTAACTGGTCATGAGTATGGCAGCTAGTGTGAGGTCTTGTGAGCTTTTCTTTACATCTTATCATGGAGATTTTGCTGATGATGTCCTTTGTGACAAGAGGCTTGAATTTAAGGTGAAATTATTGGCTAATACTAGGATTGTCAAGTGTGACATTTGTGGTGTAGACTTTGCTTTTGATTTCCCTAGTTTCAGGGATAAAAAGCTTTTGAAGTCTAAGGAGGAAAAGGAACAAAATAACATGAGCAGAACTTAAGTTGAGGATGATCATGGGAAGTTTTTCGATGATGATCCTCCTCTGCTCAAGCTAAGTAAGGTGAGCAAGGAGAAACTCATCTGTACGCTATTTGATCTTAAGAAGAAATTGAAATAGCTAGAGTGAGAGAGAGAGTATAGTGATTTGTCTCATGAGCTTGTTAAATTGAAAGGTTCCTTGCATTCACATGAGTCCTCGCTTAGAGATAATGAAAACTTCGAACAATTCTCTTGCATGTCTAAAATCTAAAAATAAATTGTTGAAATCTAATGCTTCTATATCATTCTTATATTGGCTTGCATCATGAGCTTGATAATGCTAAGGAAGAAATAGATAATCTTAAGTTCACGGCTTGGAATGAATGTGATTATTGTGGAGACATGCTTGTTGAAATTGAGAAATTAAAATTGACACATTCCACATGTGTAGAACATCTTGAACTTGCTAAAGCTAAAAATAAATAATAGAATTTGTGTTTTTTCAATTATATTAAGCAGTTAGAGATGGCTAGAGCTGAAATTAGTGAGCTAAATTGTATTCATTGTGTATCTTGTGTGGCCACTAGTAAATTTCTCGAAGATAGCCTACCCTCTTGTGATAATGTGTAAGTTGACAATTGAGCTAGATGCTTTCAATATGACCTTGTTTCGACAAATGTGAGAAACAGAACCAAGCTGTTCTAAATGCATCTAAATTGGTAGAATCCTCTTGTGCAAATTGCGCTAGGTTACAAGTTAAAATCGATGCATTTAAATTGTAAGTTTATTAAGAATGCATTATTCATATCTTGCACATCTTGCATTTCTTTTAGAAATGACGTTGGGTATTTGAAAAGAGTGCATGATGATATGAGCCTAACAAGGAGGTGGGGTTTTGAAGTTTCTTTTTCCTTCTTGCTCTTTTTCTTTTAAAGCTTTTTTAAAATTCTATTACAGCAAAGTCTTATGACTATGGTGTTGTTTTTCAATCCAATATTGATGTTTTAAGATTTGATCTTGCTTCTTTTCAATCGGATTTTGATTCTTCTCGTGCTTCTCTTGTGTTATTTAGAGTTGGCACTTATGCCATTACTTTGAGCGACTCTTCTTTGGGTAGCAAAACTTTGTGATTCACCCTATGTTGTCCAAAGGAATTCTCAAGACAAGGGTGCTTATTCACTTGATACTATATCTCTTAAAGAAAAGTATCATTATATCTGTTGTAAGAAAGATAGACATAATTTTGAGTTTTTCTTTTGCTGTGTCAAACACGAGCGTCGAGTGCATCGTTGAGCCTTTAGGGACACACATTACTGACCTTATGGCATGTGTGCACCTAGTGCCATGATGAGGTTGAGTAGTGTTGATGGTTCTTCATTCTTGTCCCACAAGACTTCTCCTTTAAGCAAGAATGATGCTTTGTCCTATTAGACCATGTCTCCTAGTAGATCTTTACACCATTGCTTTCTTGTGGGTGCTTAGTCTCGATCTCTTAGCTTCATATAGCTATTAGAGCGAAAACTTTTATTTCACTTTGGAAAATATTTTCAAAAGTGTTGGCTCCTATTCACTCCCTCTAATAGTTGTTCTCGATCTTACAAGTAGTGCTAGAGCAATGTTTGCTCTTTGATTGATCTTAACTGGTCATGAGTATGGCAGCTAGTGTGAGGTCTTGTGAGCTTTTCTTTACATCTTATCATGGAGATTTTGCTGATGATGTCCTTTGTGACAAGAGGCTTGAATTCAAGGTGAAATTATTGGCTAATACTAGGATTGTCAAGTGTGACATTTGTGGTGTAGACTTTGCTTTTGATTTCCCTAGTTTCAGGGATAAAGAGCTTTTGAAGTCTAAGGAGGAAAAGGAACAAAATAACATGAGCGAACTTAAGTTGAGGATGATCATGGGAAGTTTTCGATGATGATCCTCCTCGCTCAAGCTAAGTAAGGTGAGCAAGGAGAAACTCATCTGACGCTATTTGATCTTAAGAAGAAATTGAAATAGCTAGAGTGAGAGAGAGTATAGTGATTTGTCTCATGAGCTTGTTAAATTGAAAGGTTCCTTGCATTCACATGAGTCCTCGCTTAGAGATAATGAAAACTTCGAACAATTCTCTTGCATGTCTAAAATCTAAAAATAAATTGTTGAAATCTAATGCTTCTATATCATTCTTATATTGGCTTGCATCATGAGCTTGATAATGCTAAGGAAGAAATAGATAATCTTAAGTTCACGGCTTGGAATGAATGTGATTATTGTGGAGACATGCTTGTTGAAATTGAGAAATTAAAATTGACACATTCCACATGTGTAGAACATCTTGAACTTGCTAAAGCTAAAAATAAATAATAGAATTTGTGTTTTTCAATTATATTAAGCGTTAGAGATGGCTAGAGCTGAAATTAGTGAGCTAAATTGTATTCATTGTGTATCTTGTGTGGCCACTAGTAAATTTCTCGAAGATAGCCTACCCTCTTGTGATAATGTGTAAGTTGACAATTGAGCTAGATGCTTTCAATATGACCTTGCTCGACAAATGTGAGAAACAGAACCAAGCTGTTCTAAATGCATCTAAATTGGTAGAATCCTCTTGTGCAAATTGTGCTAGGTTACAAGTTAAAATCGATGCATTTAAATTGTAAGTTTATTAAGAATGCATTATTCATATCTTGCACATCTTGCATTTCTTTTAGAAATGACGTTGGGTATTTGAAAAGAGTGCATGATGATATGAGCCTAACAAGGAGGTGGGGTTTTGAAGTTTCTTTTTCCTTCTTGCTCTTTTTCTTTTAAAGCTTTTTTAAAATTCTATTACAGCAAAGTCTTATGACTATGGTGTTGTTTTTCAATCCAATATTGATGTTTTAAGATTTGATCTTGCTTCTTTTCAATCGGATTTTGATTCTTCTCGTGCTTCTCTTGTGTTATTTAGAGTTGGCACTTACGCCATTACTTTGAGCGACTCTTCTTTGGGTAGCAAAACTTTGTGATTCACCCTATGTTGTCCAAAGGAATTCTCAAGACAAGGGTGCTTATTCACTTGATACTATATCTCTTAAAGAAAAGTATCATTATATACATTGTAAGAAAGATAGACATAATTTTGAGTTTTTCTTTCTTTGTGTGTCAAACGGTGTCCGAGTGCATCGTTGAGCCTTTAGGGACACACATCTGACCTTATGGCATGTGTGCACCTAGTGCCATGATGAGGTTGAGTAGTGTTGATGGTTCTTCATTCTTGTCCCACAAGACTTCTCCTTTAAGCAAGAATGATGCTTTGTCCTATTAGACCATGTCTCCTAGTAGATCTTTACACCATTGCTTATATTGTAAGAAGGATGGGCATCATGTGGACTTTTGCTACTAGCATGCCAAACGCATGTGTCATCCCTATGCTTCTAAGCCTCCGGTTTGTCGATATCTTTCTTATGGCATGAACACTCGTGAGTCTAGCACAAAGGCTTGCCTTTCTAATGGTTTCTTTGACACCTTTTCGGTGTTCGATAGTGTCATGGACTTAATTTTATGGTTTTGGTTTTAATCTACAAGTTGTCCCAAGGCATGATTTCGTCATTTTCCAAGCGGTGGACCTCATTTTCCCATTGAGGTGTGCACCCATGAAGAAGATTTATGAATTCCTTTGATGCTTGAGTTGGTGGTGCTTTCAAGCAAGGCCCTTGCCGCTTTTCTAGAGATGGCTCTCGTTTTCTTTATCGAGTTGTCCACTCGTGGTGTCTCTCCAAGGATATTGTTGGATCTTCTTGCATTAACTATCATTTGTGTCATGCTAACACACGAATGGTTCAAATGATTCTATTGGTTGTGTGTCCAAGTTTTGGATTCTTAAGTATTTGCTTACTAACCCTTTGGGATCTAAGACTTGTGTATATTGCTCTTCTCGTGTGAGGTACCAGGTGACCTGGATGGAGAACATGAGCTTGATTAGTTCAAATCTTCTTCCTCATCATGTGATCAAGATACTAGATGGTTCTTCACCTTTGATGTCCTCCAAGAGGTATGTGTTTTCATGTATGGCATCTTCATCGATTTTGTAAGTTATCTCTTATCGTCATGCCTTTACATATATATGATCTATTCTTGGCATGTTGTGTTTATATATTGCTCACTTATACTGTTTGGCATGTATTATTCTTGTTATACTCATTGTTATTCCTTTGGGTTATTGATACGTAGTATTCTGGCTAGTTTACCATGGTATGGGGAGAAAGATGACGATGCATTGGTTGATAATGTTGTCTTTCGGTTTCACTTGCAAGCTTGTTCTCCAGAATTTACACTGTATGTTTTGCACCATATGAGCACTTTACACTAGACACTAGATCGTTACCAATTTATCATGCTCATTTTCCGTATATGAACCAAACTTTGTCTATCTCAATTTTTTACTCAAGAGTTTCGAATGCTGCAATTTGTTCCATAGAAAAAGCGTCAATTAGTTTTTCCTCCTTTCTTATATTGTAAGAAGGATGGGCATCATGTGGACTTTTGCTACTAGCATGCCAAACGCATGTGTCATCCCTATGCTTCTAAGCCTCCGATTTGTCAGTATCTTTCTTATGGCATGAACACTCGTGAGTCTAGCACAAAGGCTTGCCTTTCTAATGGTTTCTTTGACACCTTTTCAGCGGTGTTCGATAGTGTCATGGACTTAATTTTTATGGTTTTGGTTTTAATCTACAAGTTGTCCCAAGGCATGATTTCCGTCATTTTCCAAGCGGTGGACCTCATTTTCCCATTGAGGTGTGCACCCATGAAGAAGATTTATGAATTCCTTTGATGCTTGAGTTGGTGGTGCTTTCAAGCAAGGCCCTTGCCGCTTTTCTAGAGATGGCTCTCGTTTTCTTTATCGAGTTGTCCACTCGTGGTGTCTCTCCAAGGATATTGTTGGATCTTCTTGCATTAACTATCATTTGTGTCATGCTAACACACAGAATGGTTCAAATGATTCTATTGGTTGTGTGTCCAAGTTTTGGATTCTTAAGTATTTGCTTACTAACCCTTTGGGATCTAAGACTTGTGTATATTGCTCTTCTCGTGTGTAGGTACCAGGGACACTGGATGGAGAACATGAGCTTGATTAGTTCAAATCTTCTTCCTCATCATGTGATCAAGATACTAGATGGTTCTTCACTCTCTTTGATGTCCTCCAAGAGGTATGTGTTTTCATGTATGGCATCTTCATCGATTTTGTAAGTTATCTCTTATCGTCATGCCTTTACATATATATGATCTATTCTTGGCATGTTGTGTTTATATATGTGCTCACTTATACTGTACTGGCATGTATTATTCTTGTTATACTCATTGTTATTCCTTTGGGAGTATGTTGGATGTATATCCATGTTTTGGCTTATTGGTAATGGTTTATAGATGTATGAGTTTTGTTTTATTTCCATGAGCATGTGTTATTCTTGGAACATCTTTTACCATAATCTTGCTAGTATATCGCTCTATGTATTCATGTGCATACTTTATATCATTGTACTATGTATTTTCATGATGTTCTATGTTATATTTTTTTTACCTATATCGTGTTGCACTATATTGATGGTAGATACATGAGCCTATCATATTGTCACTAGCACGTATTATTCTTGATCTATCATATGTCATGATATATGATTGTTTCTCTTTATGCTTTATTGTGGATTATAGATATCTTGATCTTTATCATATTTGGGTAGCATGATTTATCCATGATATATCCTTGGTGTACTCTATGCATCTATACTTATGTGTGCATATGCTAGATTATTGATCATGATTTATATAGATGTATGAGCCTTGACTTGTTATTATGAGCATGTGTTATTATTGATATGTCTAATATCATACTCTTGTTGATGTCTTGCTCTAGGTATTCATATGCTTACTTGATATACATGTTAGCATACATCATCCATGATTTGTCCAATATCATGTTTATGCTTACATGGTTTTGTGCCTTAGTGTAAATTATCAATGCCTTGAGCCCCATCACATCTTTGCTAGCATGTATATTATTGACATATCTATCATCATGCTATGCTTATGCATGCTCATGTGCCTTATTATCGCTTATGATTATATGAGCTTTATTCCAGCAAATTACTTGGTACTCCTACTCTTCATTGCATCTTGCATGAGTCTGATTAGTTCCAGGGGAGTTTGGCATGAAATATATAGAATACACACTCTAGCACGTGTCTTTTGTTAGGCACTTTTCTTATCTTGTGGTCTTCTAGGATAATCCTTTTGCAATTTAGGTTGAGCTTGTCCATCACTCACTAGTTTTTGGCAAGCTTTGCTAGCTTGTCCTAGAGGGACTTTTGCGATGGCTAGTGTTGGTGTTTCACTCCCTATTTATGATAAATTATTTCCCTAGAGACCATGTGGAGTAAGAGATTCCATGTGTTAGCGTGTGTAAAGTCCATAGTTTTAGTTGTCATTCTCTTCTTTTCTAGATGCTTCTAGTCTCATCCCATGTTGCTTTTGGTTGCAAGTCGATTCTTTGTAAGTGCTTTTATTTGTAGACCACCTGTGGGATAGTTGCAAGGCAACGAGTCCCTATCACCACACCGAGCTGGAAGTCTTTGACGAGTAAAGAGAAAGAGCAGCTTTGGAAGGAAGTCTTAAGGTCCTTCGAGATTGGAGAAGAATTCTAGAGCCTCGTGCGATGACACACATTGCTAGCGATGGGCAAGATATGGAAGAAATTCAAGAGCACACTTGTCATGAAGTATGTGAACAAGGATAGGACGCCATTCATGAAATATCCTTTTCTCCATCTGGATGTATGGGATGCCTTTGTGGGCATGGAGACAACCACTGAATTCCAGGAAGAAAGCGCGGTGCATAAGGCAATTTAGGCCCAGAACACTCACCCCCACAGACTTGGCATCGCTGAGTTAGCGGGTAAATTCTCACAATGGAGGAGGGAGGATGAGGAGGTAATCCTGTCATAGGCCTCTCCGCCATTTGTTGGGATCATAAACGAGCGTGTCCGAAACTAGTTAAGAGTAAGGACATCTACCACATCTTCGAGTGCCATATCCTTCAAGAACCCAACAGACCAGGAAGTCTCATAACGCTTGGTAAGATATGAACTACCTAGCTGGTAGTATGTCTATAACTTCATAGGAACTAAAATAACATGTTGGCATCTTGCAAAAAAAAGTTGACTATGAAATCCTCCCAAGGCAACTTCTAGGCCATTAGGGAGAGGGACATATTATCCATGGCACAAGAAAATAAGGAGCACCTAGGTTACACGCAAGGTCTTGGGTTTTACGTTCCCTAGAGACAGAGATGCCCATATGACTCCGACTCTTACAGGAGTTGGAAGAGATCGAAGGCCAAGCGCGAGGAGCGCATGAAAGAGGAGATTCGTGCAAAATGTTCTGGGAAGCTAACACATTTGAAGAAAAGGCTAGAGCAAGTGCTCAGCTAGTCATAGGCCACCCCCGTTATTGTGAAAGCCAGTCTACATCACCATCAGAGTAGCTGCGTGTTCACACACCAATCTAACCAAAGTGACACCCAACTTCTGATCAACAAAATTCAGGTAATGTATATCTCTGGTATGCTCCAAAGATAGACCTGTACCTTAGCTAATTGTGTATTATTTTGTAGGAGTCCACGCCCTGCAAGCTCTAAGTGAAGTTGGCTAGGTCTATTCCTATTGAGGTTGGGCGGGGAATGGCATTTCCATACCAGAAAGGGATAGTGCTGCATGGTGCCTAGCTAGTGCAGGGCTACACCAAGATCTAGGTGGACATGGTGACGGAGGTTATTGACTCGAAAAGGAGAGTTTCACTCCGGCGACATCGGTTAATACATGTTCAAACATTTTATTCAAATGTAATTCTTTCAATTGTAATTCAATTGTAACTCTAGCGACAATACATAAACATTCTTTTGTAATTGATTTTGAGTTGTAATTCACTTATCTATCATTTATCTGTAATTTGCTTGCTTGTTTTCTAGAGAGTATGGCCAGCATTTCATGAGGCTAGTCGGAAAACATAAATTTTTTTAGCTATACAAAGAACTATTACAGAATGTTTTTAACACAAATCCGTCTATGATACGTAGACCATTACAGATGGTTTTTTTATATTAGTCGTCTTTGATATGTCAGATATTATATACATTTATTTTTAAAAACTGTCTGTGTTGTGACTTATTACAGACAGTTTGAGAGTCATCTATGATAACCACCTATTATCAATGACGTAATAAATCAAAAGGTTTAGAAACCATCTCTGATGGGGTTGTTAATCGTCTGTGATGACCCCATGTGTGGTAGTGTAAAAAGCACAAGGAGGAATCCCTTTCATAACTCATTTGGATGGAGTTTAGATGTTCATTTCACTTGAAGAGGAATAATTTACAGTCACTCCCTCATGGAAGAAAGAGCTCTAAGTCTAGAGCACACACACAAAATCTCCAATACAAGAAAATCCTATTATGTCTCTCTAACACTTTCCTCATTTATCTCTAACACACGCAAAGACTTATATAGTGGAATCTCCTCATCTCACACCTAACCCTAGAAACCAGCACACACTTAGTGGATATAACCATTTACAAATAGGAAAACCTAGTAATCCACATACAAACGAGTTTTATAGTTACACACACTTGCACAATTTTTAAAGCGCGACCTTCACATGGCTCTGATAGCCCGATAAGACGCTTCATATTCCAAAACATGATATAAACTACTTAGACCATCATCGCGGATTCCTTCTTGTGGCCTTTATCCAATGGCGTTGCATGTGATAGCACGGTCCGTGTAACGAACAATCGGACGCAGAGAAGCATTATTGAAATTTTTCAGTGTGCTCCATTACCATCCGCCCATTTGTATAAAACTCAAGCACTGCATTGGTGCATCCTAACCCTAGCCTCCCCGCCGCCTTCCACCTGCGCTCTCCCCTGCCACGCCCGATACCGCCGAGGCCCTCCCGTGAGCCGCCACCCACCTCCTTCTCTGCCGCCTGCCTTTGTATCCCCCGCCCCGCCTTTTTTCCTCATCTCTAGTGGTAAATCCGCCACCACCTCATAATATTCTTTCATTCAAGTCGCCCTTTCCAAAATCCATGGTCGGAAGTGCCATTGTTATCTCGCCGCCGACTATTGTGCCTCTGCCGCTCCTCTCTCCCTCTAATAAACCCTAGCTCTAACTTGCCTCCACCGTTATCAGAGAAGATGAAGAGCTCGTCAGTCTGAGCACAAATCTTCAAGCCCATCCAACGATTAAAAAATTCGATTGAAATCCAAAAACATTAGAGTGCTTTTACATAGCAATCTCGAACTAAGGGAAAATTTAGTTTTTTCCCATCACGCAGTCACGCACGCCGCACGGGTGCATCGTGATGGTTTTGAAAAAAATAGATGTGAGAGAGACGGAAGCAAGCAGCAAGTACCCCCGTGAAGTAGTCCGACTCTGACCAACCATCTCCCACCACATTCCGTCAGTCAAACGGAGCCCGGTCCACCGCGGCTCCGAGCACGCCGACCAATCGCGCGGCTGCATCCGATCCGCACCGCGCTTGCATGGGCGGCCCGACGCCCCGGCGTGGATGGCCGCCGCGGCCCGCAAGTGGCTGGAGGACGCCGGCGCCACCGAGGAGGACGGCGCCGGCGGCCGCCGCGCGTTCAACGCGCTGCCCTGTCCGGCGTGCGCGTGGTCCTCGCCGAGCGCGGCCGCGCCCTCTGCTCGCTCCGCGTCCCCGCCCACCTCACCGTACGCACGCGCTTCCCAACCCATCTCGAGCCGCCCGCGCTGCCGTGCTCTCTGGATTAATTCCTTCTTGTTGAGCTCCAATTGATTCTTGGTTTCGGTCCGCGCGCGCGTATATGTAGGACGCGGAGGGGAACTGGCACGCGGGGGCGATCGCGGCGGCGGTGGACGACGTGTGCGCGGCGGCGATCTTGTCGGTGGAGGGCATCATCTGCGTCTCCGTCCACTACGACGTCTCCTACTTCTCGCCGGCCAAGCACCATGTGCGTACTCTGCTAATCTTTGGTCTCTCCCTCCTAGAAATTCTAAAAATTGTTTTTTGGGATGAAAAGAAATCAACAGTGTTGCTTCTTGCAATCGTCATGTATCTCATGGCTATGAGCGCTAGCACCAGTTGAATTTTCTCCACAAGGCTTTTGTTATGTTGGGTTGTTGTGTGGCCACGAGCAATGCTACGCGTATTGATAGGTACAGCACGTCATGTAACTCGACAGGATCCACGTATCGACCAGTCTCATATCGTACTAAGTTCATGTAGCATTTGTCGTATGTGTAATCATTCTGTTCTGTGGATGATCTAGGTTGCTAAAGGGCTACAAAATGACAAATAAATTTTAGATTATGAGGGGTGTTAAAGCTTAAATCCAATATAGATTGTATACTGAAACTTGCCATCAAAAAATATTCTGAAAGTAGATTAATTCCCTAAGGTGGCAGTTAGATTGTCTAGTTTTTTGTTTCGTGCGGCAGCCTGCAGAAAATGTTGGTCTCTCTGGATTAAATTAGCCCATATCAAATTGGATTGTCCAATTCGGCGTGCGTGCTCTTTTCAGTAAAGCTGCTTTCCGAGCACGAAGCATTTGGTTAAGTATTCTTTCTGACCATGTGCTTTGTAAAGTTTTAGTAGAGTACCTATAGATGCTTTTCTGGAGACCTTAAACCTTTTCTTCTTTGAGTAGTTAGGCAAGAGACATGTACTGATGGTTTCTTCATCAAGGTTGCATAGTTTTCTTTCCATTTTATTGCTTTTAGCTATGTATGCTTCTTCCGAATTTGTTTTCCAGAAGCAACCATGCATGTTACCCAGGATTGGCAGGGCAGCGGTTATGTCACTCTAGAAGGAAGATTCTCAAACCAATTGGAAGGCTGGAACATTTTTAGTTGTAGCACATTGTGCTTTAATAACATATTCTGATCAGGGCCCAAACTGATCATTTCAGCATCCAGAAGTTTTTCTGTTACACAACTCAGGCTATTTGTATCTTTTTCAAATGGGTGTTGATAAATATTACCCGGATATTTTCTTTCTAACTAACATATAGATTTGTGATCATTAGATTAGAGATCCAACAGCCATGAATTCTCTCCCCACCCCCTCCAAAAAAATCTCCCCCTCATCCAAAAAAAGGGACCGTTGGATCTCTAATCTAACGGTCTCAAATCTGAATGATTGTTAGAAAGAAAATATCCGAGTGATGTCTAGACACACCCTTTTCAAATTATGCTCACTGAGATACTCACTTTCGGAATTCAGATAGTTTGAGTGCGGTTTTCATCTTCGTGCAAGCTTTCCAGGGGTTGAAATTTGAATCATCTTTGGGAAGGCTAAAACAAATTTTGTTGAGTTGTTTAGGAGGAAGTTGAGCTGGACGGGAGGGTGGTCGACCGGAAAGGAAGGCTGACGGCGGTGACGACGGAGGTCCGGAAGAAGGAGTCCGGCGAGCTGGTGGCGATTGGCAGGCAGTGGATGACGGCCTCCAGACCAAAGGGATATCAAGGAAGCAAGCTATGATATATCCTAGTGATACTTTTTTCTGCTGCATTTTTTCCCTAAAAAAGTTTACTTTAACTAGAGTTGAGTATTACATCCTGTGATTTGTCAGGCAAATTCAATGTGAAGGCCCTCTCACTCATTATAGCAAAAACGTGACGTGAAATCTTAATATATGTATGCTCTCTGATTAGCATTATCGTCCTGTTTGGCTTGTAGCCTCAGGTCTGCTGCGACAGGCTTGAGCAAGAGGCGACTGCGCTAAACAAAGCCACCCGACCCATTGGCCAGTTCGGTACTTAAAGCACCTAACTGGGCCAAGTTGGGCTGGGCATTTCTTTGCTGCTCTCTCTCTCTCTCTCTCTCTGCGTCATCCAGGGGCGGAATTAGGCCCATGGCAAGGTGGACTCTAGCCCGGGGCGTGAAAAAAATAACAGTGCATAGCCTAGGTATTTTTAGTGTCTAGGATAAAATTATTAGCATTCACCCGGGTAGCCCAATAGCTCATGACCTATTTCACATCCCGCCAGTCGGCCGTCGGGCTCCGCGCGCCTGCAGCCCATCACGCTTCGCGCTTGCTCGCCCAATGCCATCACTTGACTCACTCGCCAACGCGTGCTCACCGCTCACCGCCGCCTCGCCGCCACCGCTGTAACCACCGAAGCCAAAAAAGCGTGGCTGCTGCGCCCGCCTCCGGTGCCGCCCTCTTCCCGGCTTGACTCGTCGATCAGCGCCGCTCCGCCTCCGGCGCCGCCTCTTCTTCCCGCCCGCCTCCGGCCCCCCTCTCCGGTGCCGCCCTCTTCCGGCCATTTCGTCGATCCGGTAGCTCGCCTCCGGCCGCCTCTTCGGCCCGCCCCTCCTCCGGCCGCTCGCCTCCGGCGCCATCCCGCCTCCGGCCCTCCCGCCTCCGTGTGCCGTCTCGGTGCCGCCCGCCTCCGGCCGCCTAACTCGAATCTCCACCGATCCAGTAGCGTAGGATCGGTCGCCTTCTTCTCGCGCTCGCCTGCAGATCCTCCTCCACCTCAAGGTGTGTGTTTTCCTTCTCGGGTCTTCTTTGTTCTTTGCATTGAAGTGGTCCATTCAACTCGGAGACTCCATGATGGAGTGAATCGGTGAATGCCGAATTGGTAGGAGTTAGGACACCGATCAAATTCAACCGAAAGGAAATGGCCAAATGGGGTCATTATTCTGTTTTGATTTGATTTGATGATGGAGTGAATCAGACAATCAGTGAATTACTATTTATGTGTAGATATTTTGCAGTCAGAATAGCTATAGTTTGCAGTCAGCCCGGGGCATAGTCAAATCCTGGTTCCGCCACTGGCGTCATCGTATTTCGTCTGAAAACGGTACGTATCTCATTGATCACCATTTGTTCATGTAAAAACCGATCAATCGCTAGGTATAAAAAATTCTGCACCTTGTCAACTTCACATAACCCTTCAGGTCCTCGTTAAAAAAATGCGACCATGGAGAAGGATCAACGAAGCACGCGCTACCACAAACAATAAACAACGGAGAAAGTTCGCGTCGTTCCAGCGATAGTCTCTGCTTTTAATTTACTATTTTTTTTTTAATTTTAATTTTTTATTTTTTAGTTTTTCTATATTTATCCGTATTGTTCGTAATAGGTTAACTTATTTTTTCTATTATTATTTTTTAAAATTTAATTACGCTAAATAAATTATCTTAGCTACAATAAAAATAAATCGATTACAATAAAAAATTATAATCTATTGTCAAACTCAACGTCCCATTTAGACTTAATGCTAGCAGCAAGTTACAAGGAGGAGGCATCCAGACAACGCACGCACAGGACAGTCATGGACGACGGGGCGGATCCGCGGCTAGCCGCCGTCGCCAGGAAGTGGCTAGGTGACCCCCGCGTGGGTTACGACGGCGACGGCGACGCGGCCGCCAACGGGGGCCACGCGCTCAGCTGGCTTGTGCGGCGCCCACGTCTCCCTCGCCGATCCCGGCCGCGTGGTCTGCTCCCTCCGCGTGGCCCCGCAGCTCACCGTGCGTCCCCCTCGCATGTCTATTTCTCACCGCGGTGTTCTTTGCTCTAGCGTTGCGCGCGCTCGCATGACGCGGACGGGGGGTGGCACGCCTGGGGGATCGCGGCGGCGGTGGACAACATGTGCTCGGCGGCCATCTTCACGGTGGACGGCGCGCCCACGTTCACCGTCCACTACGCCTTGTCCTACGCCTCGCCCGCCGCGCAAAACATACGCGCGCTTGTGCTTGCATCATTAGCTTGTGTACGCAGCGGAAGCGTGCGACCGGACGACGCGACTTCGGAATCGACGAGACAATTTCGTCGAATTTAGTTGCCGAGCGATTCCACCTCGAGAGGATTATTTCTTCTGCTCAGGTAATTAGCTAGGCTCTGATATCAAATATTGAGTTTGACTTAAGAGAAAACACATATATTACAAATAAACTAAGAGAATACGAAAGAATTTTTTAATTTCTCTATTCTCTTATTTGCTCTTCTTCTTCTTACAAAATTAGTTACAAATCTTCTTAATATATAGGCTAATAATCTTCTACTAGAATACGTATTCGGACTTCAAGTTAGTTACAACTTCAATTTGAGTTACAAATAGACACGGATTCTACAACATCTTAACTCTAAGTCAAGATAGTCGAGTCATATTGGGGCACGAGAAGGTCAAAGGTAGGAGACGTGTGAAGAAGTCCTTTGGTTTTGCATGTGTAGGTAGGCATGGAGGCAATCATGGTCGGTGATAAGAAGGGCCAGAGACTAGGATGGGGAAATCTAAGGTCTATGCTATTAGGATATCATGCGAGGTGGTCGGGCTCATGTTGGAGCACATAGAGATCAAAGGTGGTGATTCGTGGAGAAGCTATGGGCGGTGTGGTCCAGGAGACTTTGACACAGAGGTTGATGATGAATGGAGAAGATACAGCAGGTGCGTTCCCAGATGCTTCGATACGTGGTGATGGTGCGTAGAGTAGATACGGGAGGTATGGTCCTAGAGGCTTCGACATGTGAGGTGATGGTGTGTGATGAACATGGGAGGTGCATTCCTGGAGGCTTCGTCGCGTGATGAGATTGGAAACGTTATAGAAGGAATCCGTAACGTGGAAGATTTTGAGTTTGGTAAAACCCGTGTTTGAAAGGTTTCGAGTCCCTTGATTTGAAGAAGAGGTAGGATTGCGTGTCCAGGTTGATAAGGACGCGGTTTAGGGCACTAGCATATAAAAGCAGAGGTAGGCTAAGGGTTTTAGCCATGGCTTTAGGGGGCTTTGGAGAGAGCTTTTTGTGCTAGAGTTTTAGGGGTGCCGTGAGGGCGCTTTGTAGTCGCAAACATGATACAGAAATAATAGATCAGTTCTATTCCAAAAAAAGTTCATCAGCAACATGTTTTCTTAAGCAATGCTTTTCTTGTGTTCCATGAGCACGTTGTTGTCTTCGGCTTGTACTCATTTGAGCGGGCAAAGTCTTTCGAGTGGTTGGAGCTATCGAGTGGAGGGAGATTTCGACTATGTGCAAAGGCGATCATAGCAAGCAGTCGAGCGAGTGGTTGAACACTGAGTATACTACTATAAAAGAGGCTATATTGGATAGCTACATCACAGATGGTTCATAGGGAATCGTCTGTGCTGTAATTATCACAGACGGTTTTACAAGTGTGACCGTGTACCATTTTTGATAGGCAACTATCACAGACGGTTTGTGGTTGGAACCGTCTGGGATACGCCGCGTTATTAAATAGAGAGTGGTCTCGACCGACCTGTCTTCATTGCGCTCATTGAAGGAGTCGGCCGGCTTTGGGGAGTTTAGTGAAAACATACCGCTTGTAGATCTAGCTTGTAGATTGATTTGTTCTTGGTGATTAGAGGTTAGTATTTGCTTCTAATAACTTATATGCCTTCTAATAGAGAGAGATGATAGCTATGTTTTTAGATCTAGCTAGCTAGGTTTACAGAGAGATGGTAGTTTGCTCCAATTTAAGAATAGATCAGTACTCCTAGTTTACTTCAATATATTCTTACTTGATATTGCTTCATGAATATGTGGATAGCTACTTAATTTAGATGTGAATAATTTATTATAAGGTGAATGACAATTATATGTGTAAGTAGCTAGCTAGCTAGGCTGATTAGCTATAGTAGTATTAATAATCTAATTGGACACTAATTTGTAATATGTGTAGAGTAGATAGACCAAAGCTGGATGTACGTTAAGAACCGTGTGAGTGAACATTACATTAATGGCGTGTCTGCTTTTAGAAGAGCGGCCGAGCTGGATATGTTAAAGAAGGGGATGTATATATATATTGTCCATACATTGATTAAGATAATATAAATATGTTTACTAACTCAGCGCAGATCGAAACTCACTTGATTCGAAGGAGTTACAAAAAAGGGTATACATGTTGTACCAGTCATAGTGAAGACAAGATTATACGGGAAGACAATTATAACATCATTGAGGGAGATAATGAAATGCTAGTTGTGGATTGTTCTTTCGATGAGGATAGGTCGTAGGATGACAATTTGGATCAAATGCTACGCGATGCAAATGGGAACTATAGTGAGAGAGAGTTTGGTAAATTCGAGGGCTTGATGGAGGACTCGGAGAAACCATTGTTCCCAGGCTGCAAGCAGCAATACACAAGGTTGTCATCCATTTTGGAACTGTTGAAATTGAAGGCAAGTAATGGTTGGTCCGACAAGAGTTTCACGGTATTATTAGATCTCCTAGCGAACATCATTTCAGAGGGAAATGTGTTGCCGAGAACCACCTACCCAACCAAGAAGGTTCTTTGTCCATTGGGATTAGAAGTAGAAAGAATACATGCATGTCCAAATAATTGTATTCTCTACCATAAAGAGTATGCAAGCTTATATGTTTGTCCGGTGTGCAAAACATCCCGATGCTAGCTTAAAAATGACTCTGATCATAGGGAGAGCATCGAGGTGAACCAAGGACCTCCTGCTAAGATGTTGTGGTATCTGCCTGTAATTCTCCGTTTGAATTGTTTATTTGCAAACCGAAAGGATGCAAGATTGCTGCATTGGCACTCGGAGCAGCGTAAGAAAGATGGAATGATAAGAAATCCTATTGATTCTGTCAGTGGAGGAACATCGATAGGATTCTTGTAGACTTTCGTGCGGAACCGAGGAATATACGGTTTGGGTTGAGTACAAATGGAATGAATCCTTTCGATAACATGAGCAGCCGACATAGCACCTGGCCCATGACTGTACACATGTACAACCTTTGTCGGATCGGAAATGGCAACAGAGGGGTGGTGAATGATGCCTCCTATAGTTATAGAAGCTATGAAGAAGGAGGATAGTAGCTCACTGGCAAATTGAGAAACATCGGCAAACAAGGCAACACACTGAAGTAGGCAGCTAAAAACATATCAGAGAAAACAATTAAGGCCGGTTAGACTCGGACGGTTAGACCGCATCAGCTCGGCCGGTCAAACCGTCGGTTCATGACCGGTCTGACCGCCGAATGGTTGCCGGTTTGACTGCCTCATCTCCTCCGGTCAAACCGCTTGCTGGCCGGTCCGATCGCCTGGCAACGGCCGGTCTGACCGTCGGTGAAGATCCGGTCTGACCGGATAAGGCTTCAGCGAATGAACAGAGAAACAAAGTCGGCCAAAAGTCGCACAATAAATCTCGAAGGCGGACAAAGAAGAGAGAGATTGACAACTAAAAATTTGTTTCTTTCAGGTCATTCAATCAGGACTACAAACTAAATAGCCAAACAAACTTGCTAAAAGGTAAATGCGGACATGAAGCAAAGATTAGTGATATCTCCAAGAACAAGTCTGCAGGAAAGGGAAAAACCCAAGATACTTGAGATCCTTGGATTCTTGGCTCAAGAAACCTTGAAATTAGAAAGTAGATAATCTCAGAAGAATGGACCAAACCTCAAACTCAGATTTGTATTTAGAAGAATCAAAGGAGCAGAAGTCCCCTGACACAAAACCTTAGAATTTGAAGAACGGAGAAAATGAGGCGAAGGATTCAGAGATGAACAAGCCCATTGATTCTGCCTTTTGCTCTTGAAAATGGAATGATCAAGAGACCTTGAGAAGGTTCCAAGTTCAGAGCATCAAGGATACAACTTCTTGATCAAGAGATTCAACCAAATTCAAAAAGACCAAAAAGAAATCGGGAGCAGAGAAGAACTGGAAACTGAAACTCAGAACAAACAGAAAATCAAATCATCTCAATGACATGGTTTCTCGGATTGATACAAGTAGATGAATGATTACTCATATCTTGAGATGAACTCATGCAGGAGAGAAAGCAAAGCCTCACAAAGCCATCTCAATTGCTCTCTGTTCACCCCAACTACTCTCAAAACAAAAAGAAGAAAGGAAACACAAAGCAAAAGCCCATTCAAAACCCTAACTACTACATTGCTTTCATGCCTACCCCTCTCCTTTTATAGTCTCCACTAATGGGTTTACAATTTCACCTATACCCAATAGTTTCAACTACTTTTGTGCTTTACCCATTAACTCGAACCGAATCAACTTCCGCTTTTGCAGTCTTGCGCATTTCCCAAAATGCCCTGCTGCACCTTCCGGAAGCTTCCTCATTTCTTGTCGTCCAAGCCTCGCAACCACCTCGAGTTCTCGCCGTCTTCGGCACATCCCGACCGATCCGACCTCAACACCGCCTGTGCCTAGTCCGGTCATCCCGTGCCTTGCCACGACTCCGCCTCAAAGTCTTGCATCTATCATAGACAAGAAAACACATCACATAGCACCGCTCGAGATAATGGAATCAACATTAGCATTAGACACAAACTCACGCATGAACCACTCAAATCAAACTCAAACTTTCATAACACGTGTCAATTACTCATCACAAACATGGGAGCACCTCTCACATGGTCTCTCAACCTTCCTCCTTGGTTGTGTATGAAGTGGAAGTATGTTTTGATGTCACTACTTATCCAAGGGTTGAAGCAACCTGAGAACGATATTGATGTGTACCTAGCACTATTGGTAGAAGATCTTGTGATACTGTGGAACGAAGGGGTATAGGTATGAGAGAACTGAACTGTGCCAGTGCTTGCATAGTGTGAAAGTTCCATCCGATCACTCTGCCAGCATGAAGAAACTTGTTTCCATGGAAGATTCAAAATTAATTGGTATGAAGTCTCATGATTGTCATGTGCTAATAACATAACCGCTTCCTGATGCAATTAGAAGTCTTTTGCCGAACAAGGTTCGAGTGACAATCATGAGGTTGTGTTATTTATTTAACATAATTGCTCATAAAGTTATCGATCCTGATGAACTAGATACTTTGCAGACTGAGATGGTGATGACTTTATATCATCTTGAGATGTATTTTCCTCCATTATTTTTCAATATCATGGTCCATCTCGTTGTCCACCTTGTGAAAGAGATAAAGATAGGCGGCCATGTGTTTTATGTCATATGTACCTATTCGAGAGATACATGGGAATTCTCAAGTCCTATGTACACAATCTATCTCGGCCAGAGGTTAACATCATCAAAGGTTATGCAACCGAAGAGGTCATTGAGTTCTGCATCGATTACATGGCTTAGGTTGAACCGATGGGTGTACCTCTATCTCGTCACGAGAGGAGGTTAGAGGGTATTAGGACCATCGGAAGGAAAGCAATAACTCCGGATCTAGATACGTATGCTCAAGCCCATTTCATGATTTTACAACACATGACTGAAGTGAGCCCATATATTGAAGAGCACAAAGACAAGCTACGCCAAGAGAATACAGGCCAGTCAGAGGTTTGGATCAGGAGACAACATAACCGTCGGTTCAATGAATGGTTGCAGGTGCGATTCACTAGGAGGTCATCAAGTGAAACGCTACAATGGTTGGCAAAAGGGCTAAAATTTACAATTCTGACATGTCATTTATACAACAAATCAGGATAGAAAGAGCATAGTGTAGAACTCAGGTGTTCACATAGATGCATTTCATGTGCACTTTAGTACCGCTGGTCCAAGATCGTACTACGAGCTTGTAGAGGAAATTTGAAAGCTTGACTACGTAATTTTCAAGATCACTCTATTTCGGTGCCATTGGGTCCAACTCTCACGGGGTGTAAAGGTCGACAAGTACGACGTCAGTACTGTGGACCTTGAACGTATGGGGTACAAAGATGAACCATTCGTACTCGCGATGCAAGTTGTTAAAGTTTTTTATGTAACCGACCCGACAAATAAGAAGCACCACATCGCTCTTCATGGAAAAAGAAATGATTGTCAGAGTTGAGAATGTCATGGATGAGGAAGATTATAATTAATTTGACGACTTGCCTCCATTCGGAGATGGCATTAGGCTCGAGGAAGAACAAGGCGATGGAGCAAGATATATGCATTTTGATCATCGTGAAGGGCTTTATTTAAGAGGAAATAGTCAAGTGTAATCAATTATTGATCCTACACGGCGAGCACCTATTTAAAAATTATTACAAGTAATCATAATTAAGAAACTCGGCATGTAATTATGGAACTATTCTATTGTAATTGATTCAATAATTATTACATATTTATGATTATTCTTGCTTTTTCATAGGGCATAGCTAGCATGCATTTCCTGAGGCTAGTTGAAAACAAGGATCTATCACAGACGGTTTAGTGGAACAAACCATCTGTGATAATACTATCTGTAGGATCGGAAATGGCAACAGAGGGGGGTGAATGGTGCATTTAAAATCGCCCCGAGTATCCACTTGATTTTCCTCTCCGATAGCTATAGAAGCTATAAAGTAAGATTCATGCTTATTGGAAGGATTGAAAACATTTTTGCCGATTTGACCGAAAGGATTTAAGTTTTGTCGAAAAATGAAATTGCTACAAGATAAGAACTGAAGCTACTGCTGAAAAGGAGAGAAAACTTGCTGCCAAAAACTGACTGCACTTCTGATTTTTGACTGCTGAAAACTGCACAACAGTAAACAGCAAAACTGCACCCAAATTGCTGATTTTTGACTGCTGAAAACTGCAGTGAATAAGTGCTGAAAACAGCTGTGATCAAATGCTGAAAACAGCAAAAATGAGTGCTGAAAACTGCAGTGAATAAGTGCTGAAAACAGCTGTGATCAAATGCTGAAAACAGCAGAAATGAGTGCTGAAAACTGCAGTGAATAAGTGCTGAAAACAGCTGTGATCAAATGATGAAAACAGCAGAAATGAGTGTTGAAAACTGCAGTGAATAAGTGCTGAAAACAGCTGCGATTAAATGCTGAAAATAGCAGAAATGAGTGCTGAAAACTGCAGCGAATAAGTGCTGAAAACAGCAGACTACAACCCCTGAAATCAGCTGAAAACAGAGATTACTGCAGCCACCCGAAAAACTGAAATTGCAGTAAGATTGATTGCTCTTTTCAGGAAAGATCAAAAGAACTTTAAACTAAATAGCAATGGGACCTAAGACATCAAGAGAATTCATCCCTAGAGCAAGAAACAAGGATTTTTGCTGAAATCTGAAATTAAGCAGAAGATGACGCTTATTTCTAAAATACTCATCATTCTTGCATCTTCTGCTCATGAGCTCTTGCAAATAGCTTAGCACCGATCTCAGGACTTGCAAACATAAATCTCAAGCCATCTTATGAAGGGAAATAAAAGATTCCATCATGCTCTACCATGAAATCCTAATGACACAACTGCTTCCTGTTGCAATTAGAAGTATTTTGCCGAACAAGGTTCGAGTGACAATCATGAGGTTATGTTATTTATTTAACATAATTGCTCAGAAAGTTATCGATCCTGATGAACTAGATACTCTGCAGACTGAGATGGTGATGACTCTATATTATCTTGAGATGTATTTCCCTCTATTATTTTTCAATATCATAGTCCATCTCATTGTCTACCTTGTGAAAGAGATAAAGATAGGCAGTCCTGTGTTTCTACGTCATGAGAATTTTCATGTCCTATGTACACAATCTATTTCAGCCAGAGGGTAGCATCATCAAAGGTTATGCAATCAAAGAGATCATTGAGTTCTGCATCGATTACATGGCTTAGGTTGAACCGATGGGTGTACCTCTATCTCGTCACGAGGGGAGGTTAGAGGGTATCAGGACCATCAGAAGGAAAGCAATAACTCTGGATCTAGATACGTATGCTCAAGCCTATTTCATGATTTTACAACACATGACTGAAGTAACCCCGTATATTGAAGAGCACAAAGACATGCTACGCCAAAAGAATACATGCCAGTCAGAGGTTTGGATCAGGAGACAACATAACCGTCGGTTCAATGAATGGTTGGAGATGCGATTCACTAGGAGGTCGTCAAGTGAAACACTACAATGGTTGACAAAATGGCCAAAATTTACAATTCTGACATGTCAAGGATACGATATTAATGGGTACATATTTTATACAACAGATTAGGATAGAAAGAGCACAGTGTAGAACTCAGGTGTTCGCATAGATGTATTTCATGTGCACTTTAGTACCGCTGGTCCAAGATCGTACTACGGGCTTGTAGAGGAGATTTGAAAGCTTGACTACGTAATTTTCAAGATCCCTCTATTTTGGTGCCATTGGGTCCAACTCTCACGGGGTGTAAAGGTCGACAAGTACGACATCACTATTGTGGACCTCGAACGTATAGGGTACAAAGATGAACCATTCGTACTCACGATGCAAGTTGTTCAAGTTTTTTATGTAACCGACCCGGCAAATAAGAAGCGTCACATAGCTCTTCATGGAAAAAGAATGATTGTCAGAGTTGAGAATGTCATGGATGAGAAAGATTATAATCAATTTAACGAGTTGCCTCCATTCGGAGATTGCATCAGGCTCGAGGAAGAACAAGGCGATGAAGCAAGATATATGCGTGTTGATCATCGTGAAGGGCTTTATTTAAAAGAAAATAGTCAAGTGTAAACAATAATTGATCCTACACGCGAGCACCTATTTGAAAATTATTGCAATATAATCATAATTAAGAAACTCGACATGTAATTATGGAACCATTCCATTGTAATTGATTTTGTAACTATTACATATGTATGATTATTATTGCTTTTTTCATAGGGCATAGCTAGCATGCATTTCCTGAGACTAGTTGAAAATAAGGATCTATCACAGACGGTTTAGTGGAACAAACCATCTGTGATAATACTATCTGTAGGATCGGAAATCGCCCCGAGTATCCACTCGATTTTCCTCTCCGATAGCTATAGAAGCTATAAAGTAAGATTCATGGTTACTGGAAGGATTGAAAACATTTTTGCCGATTTGACCGAAAGGATTTAAGTTTTGCCAAAAACTGAAATTGCTGCAAGATAAGAACTGAAGCTCTTTGCCGAAAGGAGAGAAAACTTGTCGCTAAAACCGATCGCACTTCGATTTTTGACTGCTGAAAACTGTGATAAACAGCAAAACTGCACCCAAATTGTTGATTTTTGACTGCTGACAACTGCAGTGAATAAGTGCTGAAAACAGCTGTGATCAAATACTGAAAACAGCAGAAATGAGTGCTGACAACTGCAGTGAATAAGTGCTGAAAACAGCTGTGATCAAATGCTGAAAACAGCAGAAATGAGTGCTGAAAACTGCAGTGAATAAGTGCTGAAAACAGCTGTGATCAAATGCTGAAAACAGCAGAAATGAGTGCTGAAAACTACAGTGAATAAGTGCTGAAAACAGCAGACTACAGCCCTGAAATCAGCTGAAAAGCAGAGCTGAAAAACTGAAATTGTAGTAAGATTGATTGCTCTTTTAGGAAAGATCAAAAGAACTTTAAGCGAAATAGCAATGGGACCTAAGACATCAAGAGAATTCATCCCTGCAGACATATGAAATTAAGAAGATGACGCTTATTTCTAAAATATTCATCATTCTTGCATCTTCTGCTCATGAACTCTTGCAAATAGCTTATCACCGATCTCAGGACTTGCAAACATAAATCTCAAGCCATCTTATGAAGGAAATAAAAGATTCCATCATGCTCGCCATGAAACCCTAATTTTGCAGCGAAATGCTCAAACCACCTCTCGGGAGGGAAATTGCAGAGATAAAATGAATGCTTTCGGGAATTAGCTAGCCAAGTGGCCTTGAGATTATTTCCAGTTCAAAGCAACCCATTTTCCTACTCCTTGCTCAAAGATTCAGCTCAAACATCAAAAGATGAAAAGGAGCTGAAAGAAACTAAATCTCAGAAAACTCAAATGATTTCATTTCCATGAATGCTTCATTAAGAGGAATGATTACAGAGAAGAGTTCTACATCCACACACTACATCCCCATACGCTATTGAGGAGAAAAATCACTACATGCTTGAGAGTTGAAACGCACACACACAGGAGCTCACTTCTACTGACTTCCCTTCAGCTCAAGCATACACAGAGAACACACTCCGCTTCTTGCTCACTTGGCTAGATTGCTGAGCTCTACCTCCTCCTTTCCATATGAAGGCACAAGTTTCTCCCAAATGAGCAAATCAAGAAGTTTCATACACTCTCCACTTTCCACCTCTCACACACTTGAGGCAAGAAAGTCAAAGCACTCAATTTGGAGGGAAAAACCAGCCTCCAACTCATGGCTTGAGTCAAATCTCCAATTTGCCCCACAAGCGCCTTCCCGGAAGCTTCCCGCATCCGGAACCTTGACCGTCTGGACCTCGACTCCTCCCTAAACCTAGTCCCGGTCCACTCCTCTACACACGACCGCACTCGGCATCCTGACCATCTGGACCTCCGACTCCTTCTAAGTCTAGCCCCGGTCCACCTCGCCACTGTCCATCGGGTCCACCCGACACCGACCGAGACCTCCAACTCCACCTGAGTCTAGTCCTGGTCTGTTTCGTCGCGCACGATCGTAACCGACACCCAACCATCTGGACTTCGACTCCTCCCTAAGCCTAGTCTCGGTTCGCGTTGCCGTCGTGTCCGTCACCGGTAGCTCCAGCTCCGGTTCCTCATCTCCCGACTCGCAACCACCTCACCAGCCTCGATCATCTTTGGCATCACCGACCGTCTGGACCTCAACACCTCCTGTGCCTAGTCTCGGTCCTCCTCGCCTCACCATGACCTAGCTCCGAAGTGTTGCAGTCACACAGACAAGCAAACCATCACATAGCACCGCACGAAACAGCATAACCAACATTAGCACAAGTAAAAGGTACTCAACCCTAGAATACCCAAAACAAACTCGAACTTTCTAACACAACCGTCAATTACTCATCACAAACATGGGGATACCTCCACATGGTCTCTCACTATCACAGACGGTTCTATAATAGAACCGTCTATGATATGCCACATATCACAGATAGTTCCATAATAGTATTATCACAGACGGTTCCATTATAGAACCGTTTGTGATAGTTCCTCTATAAATATAGCCAGCTAGGTTTGCACTCTCAGTCCTCACTCACGCACTCCATCTCCGGCGTCGCCCCTGCTAGGTTTTGCTAGATCCCACTGCTAACTCGCGACACTGCCTCTCCCTCGCGACGCCACCTCTCTCCTCCCGACGCCACCTCTCCCTCCCGACACCGGCCACCTCATCCTCCCGACGCCACCTCTCCTCTCGATGCCGCCTCTCCCTCCCGACGCCGCCTCTCTTGTCGACGCCGCCTCTCCTTCCCGACACTGGCCTCTCCCTCCCGACGCCACCTCTCTTCTCGATGCCGCCTATCCTTCCCGATGCCGGCCTCTCCCTCCTAAAGCCGCCTTTTCATCTTGACGTTGGCCGCCTCTCCCTCCTGATGCCACCTCTCCCTCCTGACATCAGCCTCTTCCTCCTGACACCGTCTCTCCCTCCCAACATCGGTTGCCTCTCCCTCCCGACGCCGCCTCTCCTCCCTAAGGTATGAATCCCAAATCCCACTGTAGATTCAGATATTAGCTCAATGATGATACTGGTCTAATACTAAAATTGGATATTCATGCTTGAGCTCTAAATTGTTACTATTACTGTTATTTTTGAAATAGTTGGCTAATTTATTTTGTGATCTTTAGTACTTCATAATATATGATTCACTTGTTAATTAATTCAGTTTGCTATCAAACTTGTTGAATCTATGATTATATTGTTGGGAGTATATATATTAAGTTGAAGTACTGTCCTGCGATCACTAGCTTTGCGTTCTGTTAGTCGAAAGTTTAATTGATGAATTTAAGCTTGTTAGATAAGTAATTTGTTATTTAAGAGTTCAAGGTTTGAATTTTATTTGTTATATCCAATTAGTGAAGAGTATAGACCATAATAGCGGGACGACCAAGATTAATTCTTGTGTAACCCTATATCTGAGAGCACCTAACTAAAATTTGAGCTTTATGCTAATTTTAGTTGATTCTTTGTTCTTGGGAATGCTCTTTATGCTTATTTCAGTAGTCATCATGCTTCCTGCTTTATGTTTATGCATTTAATGATATGGTAGAATTACATGTTTATATGAAATTTTGTTATTTATATACTGGTGGAAATGTGCTTTGATCATATTTAATTATGCTAGAATTAAATCTAAATATATGCTTATTCCTATATTGGCCGAGTACAAGGCCGATTACCGTATACTCACTATAAGAGGAAAATTACAACACTAAACACGTTAGCTTCAAAGGGATTGAAGCTAATGAGCTTCTATCCTTTTGAAGCTCACATGTATGGTGATTTATTGTTCGTCTTGTAGTTGTTGAGAAATACATGTTGTGGTGAGAATATTAAAGTACAGTAAATTGATTCCTTGAGTGTTGGCAGATTTTGTGTTATTGCTACAAGATCTATTTGGGATGGCATGTTACTCTTCCAAATGGACATTTTAGCAATAATATATGCCACATAGACCTTCATAGATCATTGTAATTAGTTTTTTTTCTTGTAACAAAGATGACGTCCGCATAGTCATCGTCATCGCCATCGATGTCGCCGAATGAGTCTGACGCTCCGAATACCAGGGTAACTAAGCGTGGCAGAGGAGTATCAAAAAGGCCAGAGGGCCGAATGACCATCACGGTGGTCTCTCCTGATGGGGTTCCTCTACAATCGAAGAAAGCAGCGACAACATTCGAACTACCTACGGGATAATTGGAAGGCAACGAGTCCTCATCACCGTAGGAAGATGGAAAGATTTGAGCGTTCAGAAAAAATAGCTATGGGTGGAAATACTAAAGTTGTTCGATATCCTAGTAGAAGTCCAGAGAAAATCATGGAAGAATTTCAAGAGCACGCTTGTCACGTAGTACGAGGCCAAGAATCGCACGCCCTTCATTAGGTATCCTTTCGTGTTTCGGAAACATATGAGGCCTTTGTGCAGATGAAGGACGACAACCGAATTTGAACAACAAAGTGTGGGACACAAGGCTCTTCAAGCACAAAACACTCACCCACATAGACTCGGCACCACTGGGTACGCTGGTAAAATCTCACAATGAAGGATGCAAGACAAGGTCGCAATCCGATCGGAGGCCTCCCCGACATTTTTCGGGATCGCAAACGAATGCCCTCGAAACTAGTTAAGAGCGATGTCATCAACAACATCTTTGGGTGTTTCCTCTTTCAAAAGCCCCGCAGATGAGGAAGTGTCCCAATGCCTGGTAAGATATATTAAACTACCTAGTTGTTAGTAGCTCTTCAACTTCATGGGGTCTAAAATAACATGATTGCCTCTTGTAGCAAGCATTGACTACCGAATCTTCCCAAAGCTCCTTTCAAGAAGATAGGGAGAGGGATATACTATCACAGGCCCTGGGAAACAAGGAGCACCTAGGTCGCACGCGATGCTTTCCATGCCAAAAAGAAGAAGGACGACAAAGGGCAGCATGAAATCCACTTTGCCTTTGTTGAGGGGGAGAGTTCTCAGAAGCTGCTGCACCAATGGAGATTGACTCCACTCCTACAGCGGCACCACCTCTTGATATTGTAGCTGCCGCCGCTATGATTTCTAAGGAGGAGCATCTCACCCCTGAGAAGATAGCAGCCGAAGTCTCTGGCTTCTTAGCAGATTCAGTCTAATGCACAGAATGCATTTAGACTTTAATTGTCATTTATTTCATGTGTGGAAGGAATAAGCTAGATTTTGCATGGATGGTACTCAAATAATTTATTTTCTCATGATGGTTGGATGATATTAATTAATTCATTCATTTATTTAGTCAATAATGGCATGCTATGTTCTGATATTTGAAGTATTTTATTTATGTGTTGATTGTCTTCTACTACATATTAATAAAGTACTTTATATTAGAACGCGTGTGGCACCCTATGGATGAAATGTGCTTAGCTGACAGCGGTACAATGAATACCATCTTGAAATAAGCAAAATTCTTTCAGTCGATTAGCAAGAATGCTAGCAGCCTTACAACAATCACCAGTAGCGATGCTTATATAATAGGCTCAGGAAGAGCCACAATTATACTCCCAATAGGCACAATTTTGGTCATTAAAGAAGTCTTATTGTACCCAGAATCGACTAGAACTCTCCTAAGTTTCAAAGATATTCACGCTAATGGTTTCCACGTTGAGACTGAAGAAGAGTATGGTAAGGAATATCTGCTCATTACAAAGCATAAAGCAAATAGAAAAAGAGTATTAGAAAGACTTTCTTTATTTGAGATTGGGCTATACTACACTAACATTAAGGCACCCGCATCGCATACAGCCCTGAAAATAATATTTAGAAGCTATGAACTCTTTGATCTCTAGCATGATAGATTAGGCTGCCCAGGTCTTAGGATAATGAGAAATATAATTAATAATTCATATGGACATAATATCGATGTAAAGAATTTTTAAATCAAGAAGATTTTGTGTGCCCCGCATGTGCCACCAAGAAATTAATTATTAGACATTCGCTCTAAAAGTGAAGGATGAAGTCTCTGCATTCCTGGAACGCATCTAAGGAAACATTTGCGGTCCTCTACAGGCACTATCAGTTCTATTTAAATATTTTATGGTGCTCATCGATGCTTCCTCGAAATGGTCGCATATTTGTTTATTATCTACGAGAAACCATACTTTCGCAAAGCTGATCTCGCAGATAATTCAAATTAAAAATAATTTCCCTAATCATCATATAAAGTCCATCAGAATGGACAACGCTAAAGAATTTACTTCAAAGGCATTGATGATTATTGCGTTGCAATGTGAATTAAAGTTAAGCATTTCGTACCGTATGTCCACACTTAGAATGGATTAGAAGAAGCATTAATTAAGAGAATTAAATTTATTACCCAACCACTTTTGCAGAATTATAATTTACCAACTACATATTGGGGACACACATCCTACATGTTGCAACTCTCATCAACTTTAGACCATCGGTATATAACATCCATTCGCCTATGCAACTAGTGCAAGGGTCAGCACCGAAAATTTCTCATCTATGTAGGTTTGGGTGTAAAGTTTATGTACCTATACCCCCTCCACAGCGTACTATAAGAGGCCCTCTTTGAAAGTCTGGGATATACGTTGGTTATAAGATAGCATCCCATAATCAAGTATTTGGACCCCATGATAGGAGATTTGCATACTGCCCATTTCGTTGATAGTATATTTAATGATGATAGTTTCCCAACATTAAGGGGAATCAACTTCTTGATGAAAAATATTGAAAAATTATGTGGCAAGCCACGGGAATCTATGCACATGTCCCGCGAACTAGTGAAGCAAATAGAGAAGTCCAGAAGATCATTAATTTGTAAGTATTAGCAAACCAACTATCTGGACCATTTAAAGATTTAAAGAGTGTGACCAAGTCATATGTGCCTACACGCAATGCACCAGAGAGAGTTGAAATACCAAAGAAAGTTAAAGGTATCCCTCATTCCATCCAAAGGCCTTAGAATAAAAGGACGAGAACTCCGGCCCCTTGAATCCCAGGTAACTATGGACGACTGGTGAAAAGGATAAGAATGACTTGACACAACCAATCACCGAAGTTCTCCATAACCAGAAGGGGAACCAGTTGAGACCTGGCACCAGTATGGCACCTTCAGAAAAGGGTATACCTGATCTGAACATTCCCATGGAGGGAGAAACTAGCATGGATATATGCACACATCGGAGCTGAAAACTAAAGGACTTGCCCCCGCAGCTAGAAGGAGTGGTGAGCAAGTAGAACCACTAGAAGAATTAACTTATGATCAAATAGATATAAACTATATGCACATGGGAGAATACATAAATAGAAAAACATCCAATGTTGATATTTATTTTGCAGAGAAAACTGTCACAATCATCGATTTTGATCTAGAGCCTGCATTGCTCGCTGAATGTAAGAAAAGATCAGATTGGGAGGATTGAAAAGGCAATAGAAACTGAACTATTATCTCTTAATAAAAGAGATGTGTTGGGCATGTAAGTCGCACGTCACCCCATGTATATCCCGTAGGGTATAAATGGGTATTTGTTCGGAAGAGAAATGAAAAAATAAAGTTGTAAGATATAAAGTAAGGCTTGTTGCACAAGGTTTCACTCAACGACTAGGAGTTGATTATGAAAAAACATATTCCCCGGTCATGGGTGGTATTACCTTTAGATATTTAATCTTGATGGTAGTGAACTTGAATTTAGAAATGAAGTTAATATATGTAGTAACGGCATACTTTTATGAAAACATGGATTCAGACATTTATATGAAGGTACCTAATGGTATCCCTGTCCCGAACTAAGATAGAGCAAATAGAAATCTGTATAGTGTGAAACTCAAAAATCACTGTATGGACTTAAGTAATCATGCAGAATGTGGTATAATCACTTAAGCGACTTTCTATGCAAGAAATGCTACAGGAACAATGAGGATTGTCCCTGTGTATTTATACGACAATCCCAGAATGAGTTTTGTATAATTTTAGTATATATAGATGATGTGAATATCATCATAACCCTAGAAGATATAAAGGAAGTAAGCTCTTACTTGGAGTCAGAGATCGAAAAAAAGATTTGGATAAAACCAAATATTGCTTAGATTTGCAGCTTGAGCATACCCGTGAAGGTATGTTAGTGCACCAATCTGCATACACTCATAAGGTGTTAGAAATGTTCGGGTTTGAAAATGTATATCCGTCGAAAGTATCGATGATCGATTGATCTTTGCAGCAATAGGAGCACTTATGTATTTAGCAAACTGCACTAGACCGGATATTGCATTTGCCGTAAACCTGTTAGCAAAGTATTTTATAGAACCTACCAAAAGGCATTGGTAGGGAATAAAGGACATCTTCCGATACCTCCAAGGAAGCAAAGATCTTAGACTATTCTACAGAAAAAACAAGATCTGAATATGACTAGCTATGCAGATGCTGGGTACCTATCAGACCCGTATACAACTAGGTCACAAACAGGCTAGTATTCCTATATGGTGGAATTGCAATTTCATGAAAATCGTCTAAGAAAAATATTGTATCGACTTCGATGAACCACTTGTAAATCATAGTGTTGTACGAAGCCACACGAGAATGTGCTTAGCTTCAACGAATGATTCACCGCATCCAGCAGTCATGTGGGTTGAATATCGTGCAAGATCCCACAATTATCTATGAAGATAATGCAGCTTGTATTGCACAAGTGCAGACATGCTACGTAAAGAGTCATCTAACAAAGCATATGAACCCCAAGTTCTTCTATGCTAATGAATTACAATAAATGGACAAAATTAAGATACTGCATACTAAGTAATGTGAAAATCTTGTAAATTTATTCACTAAGTCACTTCCGACATCTAACATAGAAAGGTGTGTACGTGGAAGTGGAATGATGAGATTTAGGGAAGTGCAGTATTCGAGGGGAATTTCTTCTCAAGCTTACTATTAAAACTTGATCACGAAAATCGAGTACCCAAAGAATAAATCCTGTAGATTGATGGAATTGGATGGATGGTACTCTTTTTCTCTTGACGGGTTTTCCTGAAGTTTCTCGGCCTAAGATTTTTAATGAGGCAATTCGTGCAACACAACATAACATGTATCATGTACTTTTCTTTAAATTTTTCTCACTAGGTTTTTATAGAGTTTTAATGAGGCATGAATGTGTCGGATGAATGCCCAAGGGGAGTGTTAGGAAACCTGGGCCTGGACCTGAGACCTTGGCCCATTGTAGGCACCTCATCATGTAGTCTATAAATAGGGGGCCCTAATTGTCATCGCTTGTACTTTTGGAAAGAGAAAGCAATAAAGAATGAGCCATCTATCTCTCTGTATTTATTCTATATTGTACTTGTACTATTCTGTGTTTGATCCATCTTTACTGCCTAAAAGGAATCGCTCGGACTGGACTCGCCAGGGACGGTTCCTCGATAGTTTGTTAGGGTGTGCCTGAGTATGTCTCATGCATGATAGGATAGTGGTAGTTTGTAAGTAGTTAGCAAGTGCATTGTTTGTACTCTTTGTGTGAATAGATGCTCTCGTGAATGAAAGAAATGTGTTGGATGGTGTGAGTCGACCACTCCTATTTGTGTGTGCATCATCAGTATATTAGACCCGGGGGGAACTCTGGCCAGCAGCTGCGTCCACGTCGACCTTGCTCGCTCTGTGGCCGACACGTTCGCTCGTTTTCGCTTCCTCTCCGCTTGCCGCGTGTATGTGCGCTTGCTTTCCCTTCGCTTGACGCGTGCGTACATGGGGGCGCTCTTAATGAGTGGTTTGTGACGTGCGGTTTCGACGGTGGTTTGGCCAGCGGCTACATCCACATCAACCTTGCTCTCTCTCTACGACCGACGCGTGCGTGTGTTTTCGCTTCCGCTTCACTTGCCGCCTTTATGTGCACTCGCTTTCCTTTGCTTTACGTGTGCGTACGCGGGGGCGCTCTTAATGAACAATTTGTGATGCGCGATTTCAACGACGGTTTGTGAGATGCGGTTTCGATGCCGTGGCATCGCGCTTCATCGCCTCACGCGTGTGTATTCTCCTAAACGTTCGCATGGCTTTCCTCGTGGTGTTGGTGTGTCGGTTTCCTGGTGGCACAATGCAGCTAGCTTCGCGTTGCTTCTGTCCTTCCATTCTTGTGTCACAAGCCCGTCCTCTATTTCTTCTCACGATTGCTTCGACCACGAGCTTTGACCGCGGAGTGGCTTCGACCATGACCTTTGACCACGGCTCTGGGACGCCTGAGTTAGCCATGATGACCTACCTTGCTAGCCGGACTGCGCCTCTTGAACGTCTTCCCCATCACCGGTAATCGCCGAAAAACCCCATACCCCAAGCTCCCCTCTTCTCTGACGCCGATACCCACCTCACGACGGAGCCACCTCGCCGTGACCAGCCCAGCCCCGGTCTCCTCAGTCCAAACCGCCGCTTCCATGAGACACCCCTATCCCCACTGATGCCCAAACATCGACCCAATCATCCAAAGAAGCCCCTATTCAACCACTAGGCTCAAATTGGCCATAGAGAAGAAAAGCTCGCCACCGGCGAACGCCGCCTCCCCTGTCCTTGCTGACCCCAGAAACGGGCTCCCCACATCACCAGCAACCCGACCATAACCCCAGAAGACGTCGCAAAACTCCCTAACCCCGACTGCTTCAGTGCCTCCGTCCGCTCCCCTGTTTCGGCTCCGACCACCGCTTGGAAGCTCCAAGCACGTTGTGTGGTCGAACGAGGCTTCGAACACGTTGTGTGGCCGAATGCGCTCGGTCGCCGTCCGATCTCCCCGAGCCGCTCGGACACCGTTCGATCTCCCTGAGCTACTCGAACGTCGTCCGATCTCCATCGGCTTCCGCTATTCGATGGTCGTTAGGACCGTGCAGCTGCTTCGACCATGGCTTGACTCTCGACCACTCTGTGGTCTTCGACCACGGCCTCCGACCACATTGAGGCTTTCGATCACGGTCTTCGACCGCGGTGTGGCTTCCACCATGACCTTCGACCGCATGCGGCTTCAACCACGTTGTGTGGTCGAATGAGGCTTCGAACACGTTGTGTGGTTGAACCCGCTCGGTCGCCGTCTGTTCTCCCCGAGCCGCTCGGACGCCGCCCGATCCCCCCAAACCGCTCAGACACCGTCCGATCTCCGTCGGCTTCCGCTACTTGATGGTCGTTACAACCGTGCAGCCGCTTCGACCACGGCTTGACTCTCGACCACATTCTGGTCTTTGACCATGGCCTCCGAACACGTTGAGGCTCGACTACCGAAGGTCTTCACCACGGTGTGGTCGAACGACTTGACCACGTTGTGTAGTCGAACGAGGCTTCGAACACGTTGTGTGGTCGAACGCGCTTGATCGCCATTCGATCTCCCCGAGCCGCTCGGACGCCGTCCGATCTCCCCGAGCCGCTCAAACGTCGTCCGATCTCTGTCGGCTTCCGCTACTCGATGGTCGTTATGACCGTGCAGCCGCTTCGACCACGGCTTGACTCTCAACCACGTTGTGATCTTCGACCACTGTGTCCGACCACGTTGACGCTTTCGACCACGGTCTTCGACCGCGGTGTGGCTTCGACCATGACCTTCGACCGTGGTGTGGCTTCGACCACGGCTCTGGGACCGTGAGGTAGCCATGATGACCACGGCCTTCGACCACGGTGTGGTTTTCGACCAAGGTGTGATTTTCGACCACGTTGCGATTTGCGACCACGATTTCAGCCTCGGCGATGCCTCCGACCATCTAAGGACTTGTTGGATCTTCCGAGTACGCATAGTAATATCCCACCCATGCCACGTCAACATTTTTTCAAAAAAACCCCTGCATTTTCCAAAATAACATAAAGGTCATCGGTTCCTGCAAAAAGATCCCTGCCAGGTTTTTTCCGAAAACCTCCCTCCACTTCAGCGAAATTGTGTATTCTTTGTTGGATAGCCCCATTTGTTTTCCAAAATTACGTACGGGTCCTCCTTTAGTTACGTACATGGTCCTTATAGGTCCTCAATTATTTTGTGAAAAAGGCATTTGATTTTTCCGAAATTACGCATGTCTCCTCGATTTTTTTAAGAAACTCTCGCGAATTATCGTCTCTTTTATTTGGTCTACAGTAGCTAGCGTGGCGTGCCGCCGCTTACGCTGCTTGTACTTGTATGTGTAGAAGAGAATTAGGAGTTAGTGATTTCACTCCAACACAGTAGGCCTTCGGCGGCGCGGAGCTACGCCGGCTAAGGTGAGGCAGACGTCACGGTGTCGAGCACATCCGATACGAGAGACACACCTAGAGCGGCCCCGCCGCCGTCTGCAGCCATGGCAACGGAGAGGTGGTGGCGCTGGAGGAGGCGATGAGCTCTGCGAGGAAGGTGAAAGGGGGTGTTTTGGAGCAGCTCGCCGTGGCAGCAGTGGGAAAGTCAAATCCGGTCGTATACTTGGGACGTGTTTTCTACCTTACCTTGTGGCTTTTGTGTGCGTGATTCAGAGCATTCTGTCATCGTCACATCCGGTCGTATACTTGGGACGTATATTTGGAGCAGCTCGCCGTGGCAGCAGTGGGAAAGTCAAATCCGGTCGTATATTTGGGACGTGTTTTCTATACGGTCGTATACTTGGGAGGTTCGGTGCGTTGTTTGATTTCTTTTTAATCTAGAATCGCTATGGAAAATCTTGATGGGGTTGTTTCAGTCATTGTCACCAGAACCTTAGCCAAATAAGGATATGCTATATGGAGCTAAGAGAGAAAATGTTGGATAATAAAAGGAGGTGTCTAGGAACACTTAAGTATTTTTTCGGATTTAGGAGTACTCAGATTTTTTTATCCAACGTCTCAGATTCAGAGTACTTATATTTTTTTAGAGGAGGTGGGATATGAGAGATCTGTTGGATGGAGATCAAACATTCTAGATTTGTTTTTTTAGAGGGGAGAGAGGTCTAGGATATCCATTGGATAAGGATCCAATGACCTAAAATCTGAGTGCTCTCAATCAAAAAACACTTAAATACTCTTTAGCACTTCTCGTTATAAAATTAGGAATAGTACCTTCACTTGGAATATTATTGGTATGAAAAAAAGGGTTAATTATCAAGTTGTTATATGCACGTACCATGTTTCTTTCAAAGTAGCTAACTAGCTGCTGTGTCCGAGTTCATACGGCCCTTTTGGTCAGCTGACGATGCTATGGGTCTTGGAACAAGTACGCAACAATTTCATAGAAAATAGTATAACCACGCATAATTTACAAATAATTCCAGCATTTAAAACAGGTTCTAAGTATAGGTGAAATCATATGACTTACAACTCGACGTGCTTTAAGGACTTCACTAGTCTTTCCTAGCTATATATATAGGAGTATTTACAAACATGCAAGATTGTTTCTAGCCATTTTTTAGATTACCACTGTGAACACACGCACACACATGTACACACACTTTTCTCTGTGACTAGTTATGAGCGTAACATGCGATCAAGCAACACCTCGAACTCGAATTCTGATCGCTAGTTCGATCCATTGTCAGTTGTCACACACGATTAAAGCCCGCATAAACGGCAGCACGGCCAATTATTTCTCTGCAACTCGAGTACTCACCGTCTGTGGATACAACAAGTTGGAAACGCAAGCGGTACATAGAACCGCCACCCATGACCCATGTGCCACGCACGCAGCAAAAGTGAAACAAACGATCCACACGCACGCACACGTACGCGCCCGCATCTTGGCCGATGGCTCACATGTCCTCGGGCAGGCCGGCCAGCTTGCCGCCGCCGCCCAGGAGTGGCACGAACTTGAGCATGACGTCCACGGCGTTCTGCGCGGCGATGCTGAGGAACGTGCTGGCCTCGTTGCCGAGCGAGGAGCCTCCCCCGGCGAGGTCGGAGAGCGAGCGGATGGTAAGAAAGGGGACGCCGAGCTGGTGCGACACGAGCGCGACGGCGGCGCTCTCCATCTCCACGGGGGTGCACCCAAACTTGGAGCTCAGGAACTGGCGGTACCCGGCGTTGTCGAGGAACACGTTGGCGCTGCACCCCCTGCTCACCCGCGTCACCCTCGGCGCCCGAGGCAGGCACGTCGTCGCGTTCACGCACGCCGGCAGCTCCATCCCCTGCACCACAAACACGCACGCATGCATCGATCAGACGCCGGCCGGCCGGCGATCGAACTATCGTTAGCATGAAGCAAATACGATACCTCCAGCTTCTCGGCGAGGGCGTAGTAGCGCTTGTTGACGCGGACCCAGAAAGCGTGCTGGCGCTCCTCCGGCGTGCCGGCGGTGGGGAAGATCTCCTCCGGCTGGTACCAGATGCTGTTCAGCTTGTTCGCCGACAGCTCCGGGTTGCCCTGCCCGACGGTGTAGTCGGAGAAGTTGAGGAAGCCGTACTCCCGCGTGTAGTCGCCGGCGGCCTCCAGCGGCAGCTCGTTCTCCCGCCCGTCGCCGTACCGCTGCGCCCCATGCAACCAGTCATGCACGCACGCATACAAATGAGCACATGTACAGCACGGTAAAAAAAAAGCTTTTGCACCTAACCATCCGCGCATGCGTGACATGACATGATATATACTGGAGTAATTTTGTACTACCTGCCAGTTCCAGAGGGATAGGTGCGCCCAGTACTCGGGGATGGTGACGTCGCCGATCTGGAGGTCCTCGTTGGCGTTGCCGGCGATGCCCCAGTGCACGACGCCCTTCACCAGGAACAGGCTCAGCAGCAGCTGGGTGGTCAGTCCGGCGTTAAGCTACACATGCATGCGTGCCACGAGGAGAACGCCCATTGATTAACTAGGTCAACATCCACAGATCCACTGGTTCATGTACGCAAAAAATAAAATAATAATGCGTGTATACCATGCTCAGCCCTGTCATGACCATCACGACCTTCTGGTCTCCAATGGTTCCGAAGCGAAACCTTCGCCCTTCAAGCAAAAACATGAATATATACTGGTCATAATAAAGAAGCCGACAACATTCTGCGTGTGGAAATACGTACGTCTGTTAATTAATAGAACCATTTTACCTGTTAACTGTATATGATCGACATATATACATCATGTTCAAATTATCCGTTTTGGTAGTATAGTTGCTACAAATTAATAATAGTTAATTTGCAGATTTTTTTGGGAGTAAGTCGTCTCTGTTCAGTAAATGTTGTGTTCGCGTAAGTCGTCCGTTCAGTAAATGTACAGGTTAATTCTGATCATCAGTGCATAGCCACCATTTAGGTGCAAAAACAGCCACTGCTTCCCGCAAGTCCCAGCTGCATCTCTTGTTCTTCAGGTCATGCATGCATCAGTATTTCAGGACTGTTTGTTCGCCATATGCATGCATGCCAACAATTAATGAGATTCTTTCGGCACAGTCGTTCTGATCTGCTGACGCCGACAGTGATATTTTGCAATTCTTAATTAATATTTCTTTCACATCATAGCTGCATGTCACCCTCAATGATCCAACTAATTAAATGTTGACATAATTAACGCAAGCTTAAGAAAACATATTATGTGGTGTCATGCCATTTAATGTCGTCATATTTTGTCACATAAAGCAATTAAGATATATATACCCAACTAGAGCCTTATTCTTTTTCGGCTTTTGGTTTCTATTTTGACTTTTCTACAGTAATTAGTTTTTAAATGAAATGTCTTTTCAAAATAGGGTCTACTAGTTAATTGTAGTACATACTGTACCGATTTCATTTATATCGATAAAAACCGTACGTGAGTTTCTATTACTCTGTAATATCTCGTACAAACAATCTAAATGCTACAAGCTACATCCAAAAACCATAAGTCTCAGCTAAAAAGAATAGGCCCTAAAGGTTGACAATGCAAGCTTAAGAAAACTTATGTGCTGTCATGCCACACGTTATGTCATATAATTTCATTATTTTGTCATATAAGGCAAGTTAGGACGATGATGTATATAGTAAGTTGATATCTATGTTACTAAATTAAGTAGGTGGCTACAGTTAATTGATTCTTCTCCCTTGATGCACATCCATGGAGATCCATCTATGCATGCTCATCTGATCATTAGCTTATATGTCATATCTGATATATACATGTACCTTGGACGTCCAGGTTGGGGACGGTTTCGCTGGGCTTGAAGCTGGGTGAGTTGAGGACGGGGATCATCTCGTAGGCGTTGGGCACGACGAGCCCGACGAACGGACCGTCGCGATTCGCCCGGCGGATGGCGGCCCAGGTCTTCCTCGAGATGAACCCCTCCGTCGCCGTGGCCATCAGCACCACCGCAAGACCAGCGGCGACGACCACGCCGGCAGCTGGGAGCTGCCTAACACCACCCATGGTGGCTTTGGCGAGTTAGCTCAGTTTTGCTCTCTAGTCTCTGTTGCTAGCTAGCTCGAGCTCAGACGACAACTGTGTCTGTGTGCTAGCTATGTGATTGTTGTGTGTGTGTTGTGTTGAGCAGTATTCAAATATGTAGTAGTTAGAGCCGGGGAGGTCTGATCTTATCTTGGAGCCACTTGTTAATAATTGCATCTAGGGATGGCAATTGTGCCTATTTACCCGTGTGCTCGTGGGTAAATACTCTAATAGAGTCGGATATGTGATGTATTCTTTTCCTACGGTATGAAAATGAGGGAAAATCTCGCTCATCGGATAAACGAGTACAGATATGGGTTAGCTCTACCCGTACCTGTCTCGCCCGTTTACCCGTGAAATAAACTGACAGATGGGTCATTCTAAAATAATAAACCCTAGACTCGCCCACCGCCCGCCCAGATAACTCGCCCGCCGCCCCTAGTCCGTGATCCCCGTCCTCGCATCTCTGGCTCTCCGCCCCTTTCTCGCACTCTCGCTGCCCTCGCACGGCCCGCCTCCAGATCCACCTCCTCCTCCTCCGCCCCAGCATCCACATCCTCCTCCGCCCCACCCGGCCGCCCGCCTCCTCCTCCGCCCCCAGATCCGCCTCCTCCTCCTCCTCCTTCATCCGCCTCCTTCAGCTTCACACCTAAAAAGTAAAAACCACACTCATTGACTCGCCCATCGCCCCGCGCCCCGCTCGCCCAGATCTAATCCACTCACCCGCCACCCTACGCCCCGCTCGCCTCAGCCCTCAGCGCCTCCGCCTCGCCTAGATCCGCTGTCGCACCCAGCCGCCGGCCGCCTCCTCTACCCCCACCCGCCACCGGCCGCCTCCTCCGCCCCTACGCTGCCGCTCGTCGCTGTAGTCTTGCTTTCAGAGTAACATGTGAACTAGCATTACCGCATTACCTTAAAGTGCATATTTGTATAAATTTCAGGTTACCCGGAGTTTGGGTGATCTTCCTGTTCTATTTGCTCTCATGCGTGTAGTTCAAAGCCTTCTCCGCAATCCACACATTCATATTGAACCATATGTAAGTGGTTGACCATCAAGTTTTGATAATTTTGTGTTCCAATTGTTTCGTTAAAGCATTGCACAATTTTGTTTGCAGCATCTTACTTTTAAAAAGCCATATTTCTATTTATTGCCAGTTGCATCAGTTGATGCCCTCAATGATCACTTGCATCGTCGCAAAAGGCTTGGGCATAGGCTTTGAGACAACCATGGCGACTTAGAGACTTCTCTGCCAATTTGGTTGCTTCAGTATATCGGAGGTGAGTATGCCAAGAGTCTCAATAGATGTTATGTACAACAATTAACCATTATTCTTCTCAGATTCAAATGTGTTTATATAGATTACATGTAAGCTTTATACATTCTTAATGGTCACAGTTTCCAGATTGCGGTCTTTAGGATCATTTCGTACAAAATATATCATAATTCTTCACTTACTCTATCCTTATAATAAATCATGTGCACTCTATAAAGTATGTTATAGTATCTTGTGTACCTACTTAAGTATGAATGACAAGTCAATAGAGGACTGACCACCTATTTCCTATTGTTCCTCTATCAGAAACTTTTTTATTTTTTGGGACATCTTATATGTTTATATATTTAAAAAGCTGGGATTACGGCTGTCTCAATCGTCCATGTTGCTCTTTAGCTTTTGGCCGTCGGATATTGGCTTTGATTGATAAGGTGTGTTGAATCAAGCTGATTAGTTTAGCCAACCATGTATTGTTCATATATTTGATGACTCAGTTCACGGATAAACGGTTATGCCTGCGGATGACGGGTACCACAGAAGATGGGTATAGACGAGATTTTTTACCCGTCATCCTTTACGGATATGTCTATGGGTGTAAATTGAGGTCGCAGGTATGAATATAGACAAGTACTGTCTGTACCGCCGCTTGCCCATGCCATCCCTACTTGCATCTAAGTCGATTTTTCTAGAAAGGACAAGACAAACACATATATTTAATATATATCGTACTCATATCACCTATATGTACACATACGTACATTAATCTACACACGTTTAGAATTTATTTGAGACAATCAAGATCTCACGGAAAACGGGTAGACGCTTTTTCACTGAACACAACTGTAAATTATGTTTAAGATGCATGTGCAGAGTGTCTATACTTTGATCCAATGGTTCAAAAATACAACAACAAAAATAGTTTCAGCAAATATTTGTGTTTTTCGTATGTCGTAAATGTGATTGAGTTTGATCATAAAGTTTTGCTGAGATATAAAGCATATATTATTAGACCATATAGCTAGGTGTAGGATATTTTGGTGATGAATAATTGTCAATGATTAATTTATGATTATGAATATTTGATAATATTGTTTATCGATGTTATGCAAGATGTGTGGTGTATGCGTGGACTGATGTTGGTCAAGTTGGGATAAACTTATGCCGAAAAAATATTCTTTAGTCTTTGCATATGCAAGTTGAGCATGGAGGCGATCATGGTCGGTGACGAGGTGGATCAGGACTAGGATGAGAAGATTTGAGGTTCAAACGGTCAAGTAGGTCACGAGATGATCGGGCTTATGTTTGGGACGCATGGAGATCAGAGATAGACGATACGTGTTGGAGCTACGGAGATACGGTCCGGAGGCTACGACACGTGATGGATTGCGTGGAGAAGCTATGGAAGGTGCGGTCCTGGAGGCTTCGACATGTGACGATTAAAAGTTAGAGTTTTAGAAAATTCTAAGCTGAAAGTCTAGTTGAAATAAAAAGACTTAGATCTAATTGTATAAGATGTATTAGGGTTAAGGGCTGAGACTCGTATTTAGTTTGGGAGCGGCGCCGATTTAGAATCGGTGGGGTGATCGAGTAGATGTGAAAAACAGATTCTTTCTAGTAATAAAAAGACGGAGGTATTGGTTATTGTTGTGACGTTTTAATGCCGAAGCCAGTAGAGAGGTAATCGCTGCATCTACTAGTATTACATGAAGACAAAAGTAAGAAGAGACAGTGTAGCTCAGATGCATCATCACGTGAAGGACCAGGAAAAGTGATGATGTCTTGCTGTCCCATGGTGCATCATATCAAAGTTACGTGCATTAATAGAGCTAAGTGCAGCTGTTTTATCTCACAATTCAGTGGTTTTTAATTTTTACTAAAGTATATAAGTATCAAACGAAATATTTTTAGACGGAGTCTACAAGTTAAACGATATACACATTAAAACCCAACATATGTACTATTCAAAATCATAAGTGAGTATCTATATCTCCGTAATATATACCGTAAATAATTAAAATTTAAAAATTTCAGCTAAAAGTTAAAAATCGCAGCAAAAAAGTCAAAACGATGTTGATTGATAATAATTTCAGGATAGATATCAATTAAATCTGCTTTTCGCTCAGACGGTGTGATTAGATTGGTAATTAAAAGAGGCTAATTAGGTTGGGCATTAGAAGAGTTTTTTTATTTAGGTTGGAGTCCTAGCTAAGGGGTCCTCTACTAGTTATAGTAGCATATTATTTATTATTTTCTTGCTGTTTTTTGTGCTCTCAGTTTTTAGCAGGCAAGAAAAAGAGTACAGTAGATTCAGTGAAAAAACTTTCACTGATATTTATAATCATACACCTTTCTCTGATTATCATTAACGATCCTACATATATACCCTCTTAGCATATGTTTTTTTAATTTTTTAGAATCTTCTTAATTAGTTATGTGAAAATAAAATTTGCACCAATTTCACATTTTTCACCTTATATTTGACTACTTTAAAAAGCATACTTAAGGTCCCTTCGTTTGCTTTAACTTAAAACTTACCGCTTATTTTTCATTATTCATAAATTTTTTTTTGAACTTTGGCTTTTTTGATTTTTTTGCGGTTCTTTTTTCCATATTTATTTGCATTGTCCGCGATGAGCTAGCATATTTTTTCTATTTTTAAAATTTTTAAATTTAATTACGCTAAATAAGTTATCTTCAACTACAGTGAAATTTTAACCACTGCAGTGCAATTTATAAGTCACAATTTCTCATCCCAATTGAGTGGGCCTTAGTATGCTTTAATCACCTTATAAATATACATCTTCTAATTAAATATTATCAGTTCGCTGTCTTACTAGTTTTAATAATAACCTCGTGCATGTCGTGGAACATGTAACAAAAACAAGTTGGCTATCGCTAGTACGTGATAGTAGGATAAACAATATGTATGATCAACTGAGTTGGTGGTATTAATTTGGACGCTTCCGCTGCTCCTGTCCGTCAAATAATAAGACAAACTAGATGCGAATGCGTGGCGACACGCCGCGTAAGATAATTTATGTAAACAATTGATTAATGTGTAAGGATAGTTTTGATGATGTTCAGCTCCTCACAACATGGTTGAAACCAGTTCCGAGCACGTTAGCCTCATCATAATGTGGTCGAAACGAGTTTTGACCACGCTAAGTTGGTTACTACGCTGAGTTGGTTTACTATGATCATATTGTTAGAATTAATCTTGATAATTTATATATGGTCGAGATGTTTGTACGTAGTCAATAATCGATAGGAGTGGTCGATAGTCGATAGAAGAGTAGTTGTCAGTGCATATCGAAGATAGCCGTGGTCGAAGATGGGCGTGGTCGAACGCCCGTGGTCGAAGATGGTCGTGGTCGAAGATGGGCATGGTCGAAGATGGCCGTGGTCGAGCCGCTGTGCGTGATCGGTAACGACCACGTTGTGAGTGGTCGTTACGACGATGTTGTAGGCAGCGATTACGACCAGGTTGAAGCAGGAGCGGTTATGACCACACTGAAGCGGGTTGTTACGACCACGTTGAAACGGCAGCGGTTACGACCAGGTTGAAGCGGGTGGTTAGGACCACGCTGAAACGGCCGGTTACGACCACGTTGAAGCGATCGGTAACGACCACGCTGAAGCGGTCCTTACGACCACGTTGAAACGGCTGGGTACGATCACGTTGAGCGGTCGGTAATGACCACGTTGTAAGAGGGTGTTACAACCATGTTGAAGTGCGCGACAACGACTACCTTGAAGCGGCCGGTTACGACCACGTTGAAGCAGCCGGTAACGACCACGTTGAAGCGGTCGTTACGACCACGTTGAGAGTGGCCTGTTTTGACCACGTTGAGATCGGTCGGTACGACCACGTTGAGAACGACCGTAACGACCATGTTGTGAGGTCGGAGGTTGGTACGACCACGTTGTGTGTCGAAAGCCGATACGACGATGTTGGTTGTGGTCGAAGGTCGTTACAACCACGACGTGCGTGGTCAGAGCTCGTTACGACCACGGTGTGTGGTCGTAACATGGCCTTGTGCGTGGTCAGTTACGACCACAGTGTGTGTGGTCATAACAGGGGTTGTGAGAGCGGTAGGTTATGACCAGTGTGGTCGTGGGCGACCAGTCTGTATGAAGTCGACCACTGCAGTGGTTGCGTGTTCGAAGCATCTTCCGATCATGCTCACGTTCTCACAACGTGGTCAAAGCCCCTTCCGACCACGGTGACTACTTCATAATGTGATCGTAAGTTCTACCGACTATGTTCCCGTTGTACTGCCGTGGTCGTAGTATTTCTCGATCACGCGTGGTCGCATCACCTTTGGACCATGTTCAGCTGCTCACAACATGCTCGAGGCTGGTTTCGACCATGTTCAGCTCCTCATAACGTGGTTGAAACCAATTTCGATGACGTTCACCTCCTGACAACATTGTCGAAGTGAGTCCCGAGCACGCTGAGTTCCTTTAGGGTGATCACATTACTTTTCGACCACGTTTACCTCCTCACGATGTGCTTGGAGCTCCTAACGATTACGCTTACTTCCTCACAACGTGCAAGGAAGAAGCATGAGCAAAAGAAGGTCAACGTGATTAAGGAAGAAAAATCGGCATGATTGAAGTTACATAAACAAGATTAGAGAGAGAATGTTGGAAATAATCTTGTTTACAAGTCGTATACAAGTTTTCATAGTGATCGTAGCCAATAGTCGAAGTTGAATTAGAGCCGCAGTTGGAAGTCAGACCGGAAACTGAGTTGTAATCATAGTCAAAAATCAGTAGAAGACATAGTCGAAAGTCAGTAGTATTCGAATCGGAATCGGAACGTTTTTGTATTCGTAGTCGAATTCCGAATTAAAGTCATAGAGCTGGGTATAAAACGGGTGGAGTCTTGTGTTGGAAATAATCTTGTTTAGAAGTCATCTACAAAGTTTGATCCTACTCGAAGTTAATCTGTAATCGCAATCGAAAGTCGAAATTGAGTTAGAGTTGTAGTGGGAGTGGTCAGACCGGAAAGGCAGTTCTATTTGTTATCGAAAAGTAGTAGAAGTCGTAGTCGAAGGAGTGTAAACCCTGGACCAGAGCTAGATCCGGTCTTTGTAATTAGTCGTAATCCGAGTAGGAGTTGTAGAATTCGGGTATATAAGGTTGAGTTATGTAATCAGATGATGTACCAAGCAAGACCAGAAAAAGTAAGAAAAAAAGAAGTGAAAAGGAAAACCTGAGTATCGTCTCCATTGAGTGATCTCCCAGACCAGTAGATGTGGTTGAAAGGCATTCGACCATGGCAACCCTGAAGAAGGTGATACGACCACGGCGGAGAAAGTTTGAAGGTGATCGGAAGACGTTCGACCGCAGCAAAGAAATCTGAACGTGGTCGAAGAGGCTTTCGACCACGTTGAAGGAAGATTGTACGTGGTCGAAGAGGCTTTCGACCATGTTGAAGAAACACAGAGCGTGGTCGTATGGGCTATCGACCACGTTGTAAAGCGTTCAATCAAGTTGTGAAGGCTTCGACCACGGTGTGAGTGGTCGAAAGGAGCTATGACTACGCTGTTAAGACTTGAACATGGTCGGAAGGGACTCCGACCACGTTGTAAGGAAGTGAACGTGGTCGAAAGGGTGTTTCAACCAAGGTGGACAGCGATCGCCAGCATAACTACGTGATCGTGGAGAGTTGTGATCACGGTAACTCGTGCGCGGTTGAAGATAGGGCAGCACAGTGGCAAAGAAGAGCGGTTGAAACTTCAATAGTGGGTTTTGGCCACGAAAGTGAAGCGATCGGTATAGCGACAGTGCGATCGAATGGTAGCAGGAAGTGGTGGGAACTGGTCCTAAACACTCGAGAACCGGTCGTAAGCGATTGTGACCCGTCGTAAAGGTCCTGGGCAAGTCATAAGACTTCCAACATAGCCGGAGGTGGTTTCGACCACAGTGTAAGTGGTCGAAAGAGGCAGTGACTGCGCCGTGAAGCCTCGAACGTGGTCGGTAGGCGCTACGACCACGGCAAGGAAGAATTGAACATGATCGGGAAGGCATTCGACCACGTTGAAGAGTTGAACGTGGTTGAAAGGCTTCGATCACGTTGAAGGAGATTGAAGGTGGTCGGAAGGAGGGCTTCGACCACATTGTAAAGACACTGAACGTGATCGGTGAAGGCTTTGACTATGTTTTGAAGCTTCGAGCACGGTGTGAGTGGTCGGAAGATGCTGCGACTGCACCGTTAAGCCTTGAACGTGGTCGAAAGGGACTCTGACCACGCTGTAAGGAAGTGATCATGGTCGAAAAGGTGTTTCGACCACGGTGAACAGTGACCGCAACATCACTACCTGATCGGTGAGAGTTGCGATCAAGGTGATTCAAGTGTGAGAGACCATGTGAGAGGTGCTCCCATGTTTGTGGTGAGTAATTGACACGTGTTCTGAAAGTTTGAGTTTGATTTAAGTGGTTTGTGCGTGAGTGTTTCGACTAATGCATATGTTGATTCCATTATCTCGGCGGTGCTATGTGACGTGTTCTCTTGTCTGTGATGGCTGCAGGACTTTGAGGGGGAGTCGTGGCGAGGCACGGGATAACCGGACTAGGCACATGCGGTGCTGAGGTCGGAGCGGTCGGGATGTGCCAAAAACGGCAAGACTCGAAGTGGTTGCGAGGCTTGGACGACAACAAACGAGGAAACTTCTCGGAAGGTGCAGCAGGGGCATTATGGTAAATACGTAAGACTGCAAAAGCGGAAGCGGATTCGGTTTGAGTTAATGGGTAAAGCACAAAAGTAGTTGGAACTAATGGGTAAAGTGTGCTTGTGAACCCATTAGTGGAGACTATAAAAGGAGAGGGGTAGGCATGAAAGCAAAATGAGTAGTTAGGGATTTTGCTTTGTGCTTTCTCTTTTTACTTGTTCTGTTGGTGAGTTGGTGGGAGGAACATAGTTTGTTTTCTCTGGTCTCCCATGTGTGCATGAGGGTGTTCTTGAGTTCTTGATCTTCTAAAATGCGTATGGGGCAATAGATTGAGATGGATTGAGTTGGTTAAAGCGAAACTCTATGTAATCCTTCATTCTTTTGAGAAATCTGATATGGAATCTTGTTTTCCCTATGTTGTTCTCTTGCTCTGCACTCTTTGTTTTTGATTTTCTGGATTGAATCTCTTGTCAAGGAGTAGCAATTTTGTTTTGCTTTGAACTGGGAATATCCTCAAGGTCACTTGACCAATCCATTCCCGAAAGAAAAAGGAAGATTCAATAGGTTTGTTTCATCACTGGATCCTTTGCCACTTTTTCTCTGTTTTTGCGTTTCTAGGGTTTGTAGTCAGGGGATCCTTGCCCCTTTGGTTTTCTGGGTGGATTCCTGAATTTGGAGTGTGGCTCTCTCTATTCTGAGATCATTTCCTTGCTGATTTCAAAGTCCCATGAGCAAAAGATTGGAGAATGGCATGGAATTTGAAAACAATCTGATTTTCGGTTCATATTCAGTTTCTTGCCCAGATCTTCATGTTTTGCATTTTAGATTGAATTTTCTTGTTCTTAAGACCCAACTGCTATTTAGTTTGCATCTCAGATTTCCTTGGCATGAGTAGACAAGTAAAAAATTCATCATTTACTCAGTTTTCGGTTTGCTATAGTATGTACTGTTCAGTTGCTCTGAATTTCTGTTCTTTAGTCTGTAGCTTGTGGTACTACTGCTTTTTCAACGTCGGTACTACCGCTCGACGGTACTACCACTCCTAAACGGTACTACCGCTCAGCGACTGAGTTCACAGGAGGTACTACCGCTCGGCTAAACGGTACTACCGCTCCTCACAATGATACTACCTAAAGGTGGCAATGGGGCACGAAACTTGAGTACCCGATGGGTTTTACCCGATAAGGAGGTGGGTATGGAAAGATATCTTCACCCGCGGGTATACTGATGGGTAAAAATCTCTACCCATCGAGTAGAACGGCACTGATGCGGTCAGATATTACCCGCACTGCATACCGTGGGTAAAATAAACCCGCATACCATATCAATGAAGCATGCATGCATGCATGATGTATACAAATATATAGCGTGCAACAATACAGATAATGCACCATCCACATTTAATTTTGGTGCTGGCTACTGGTGTAGACTTGGTAATATGTTTGTGCTTTTCATTTAGTCAAAAACTTCTGTTATATTTTATTTAGTCTATCGGGTATGGGTTACTCGTCGGGTATAAATACCCGTGCGGGTGCGGGTACGGGTAAGTTTCTATACCCGTGTGCGGGTACGGGTATCGTAGCGGGTAGAGTTATATCTATCGGGTACGAGTATGGAATGGCTATATATGTTGGGTTTATACCCGTTGCCATCTCTAGTACTACCGCTTACGGTCAGACCAGGTCTGAATCGGTTTTTTCTGGATTGTCTCTCTCTGGCCCTGCTTGCTGATCTTCTTGACAGTTTCTAGTGAGCGTTTACTTTCTGTCTTCATAGCTTCTATAGTTATTGGAGAAGAAGCGTAGGAGTGGATACTTGAGGGGCGGACGGTATTTGAAGGCACCATTCATCCCCCTCTGTTGCCATTTCCGATCGTACAAACTGGGGTCAAAGGAAGCGCAGCACAGCGATAGAGAAGAGTGGTCGGAAACCTCAGCAGAAGATTTACGACCACGAAGGAAAGCGATGGGAGCGATCGAACGGGCGATAGAGTGGTCGAACGGCAGCGGAAATCGGTCGTAGGCAGTTGTGACCGGTCGTAAGCGGTCAGAAGCACTCATAAGAGGTCGGAAAAGTGCTGGGAGAAGTCATAAGACTTACAACAAGTGGTATCAGAGCAAACCCAACACTCGAAATAGGCATGTAGTCATAAGAACGAAACAAGACAACCATAGAAAGAATAAAATCTACAAAGCTAATAATAACACATATAGAACGTGCGGTGCAGAAGCTCTACGTTGTCTATAGTCGGTTACGACTACGCTGTGTAGTCGTAACAGGGCTTGTGGGACTGATCGTGGACGATCAGTCTATTGATACCACTTGTTGAAGTGAAACTTGAACCAAAGCAAACTGTGTTTAAATCTGCTGGCTTTGTGCAATGTTTATCGAATAATAATGTAGGTGCTAGCTCATCATCTTGAAAGAATTCTGATTATGTTAAATTCCATTGCACCTATTGTGGAAGAGATGGACACTTATATGAATTTTGCTTTAAGCGTGCTAAGAAAGAGAGTAAGGAAAGATTGAATGTTTTAAGACAAAAACATGCAACCTCTTTCATTCCTAGATCTCATGCAAAATCTAGGTTTTCAGAGAACTTTTATGATGACTTTAAATCTGGTTCATGCACTGGTTTTGGCTTTAATTCAAATAATTCACGTTCTTTTGGCATTCTGATCACCCACATGCACGTGCTTTTGGTTCTAGCTTTGTTGTTCCTGTTTATCGTGTGTCTCAGTACTGGATTCCTAGATCTTATTTCACTAACCCCAGTACTATGAGACAGATATTTCCTGTGATGTAAGAACAGCTGACAAGGATGGAGAACATGAGTTAGATTGGGTTCGGTCTTGATGGTTCTTCACTATCTTTATTGGAACACTTGATTTCACTTTCTGAGAGACCATGTGGAAAATGTGATGTTGTCTTACATCTTGTTAAATTCTCAAGTTGCTGATATTCACACGAAATCGCTTGATACTTCTTGTTTTGCTCATTTGAGAAGTGAGTTGGGTTTGTTACATCTTACGGGATTATTTTGAGATGGAGCTTGTTGTTCAGAAATTTCATAAGTTTTGTTTATTATACATGTCAAATAAATGAACAAGTCCAAGCCATTGAAATTATTTGAGTTGCAGAGCTCTCTTTATCATATTTACTCATATACTGTGTAGTTTTGATAATGACTGGTTATAATTAATTTGCTATACTTGAACTAAAATATAACATGACAGAATAATTTGACTAGATTAATTATAGATAGTACTTTACGATGTTCATAAAAAGGATTAGCTTGATTGTGAGTCTTATTTTAAATCTTGGCTACGAGGCTCGCATGTTTCATATTGCAATCTTTTATTATCACTCAATTTGGAATGTTATAAAAATGAGAGAGACGATTAAAAAGATGTATGATTCAAGTATGCCATGGTACACAAAAAGAAAAGGCACATAAAGTGAACAAATAAAAAGAAGTATGCTTCAAGTATGCCACCATTTAAAACAAATATGCTTTAAGCATGCCACCATCTCAAACAAGTATACTACAAGCATTTCATTATGAAAAGAAGTATGCTATAAGCATGCCACATGCCTATAAATTGAATGTGGAGCAATAGGTTGTTGTATGAAACTGCTAGCTCGTATGGATTTAAAATTTCCTTCACTTTTAGGCTTTGACTTTCTGTTGTGATATCTCATTGTGCTCTTTATAATTGATTAGGTCGTTGTTGAGATGTCTGTTATTAATATAAATTGCTTAATCATGCTGAAGACTGGTTTTGACATTGCTATATGATATATGATTTTATATGATCTAGATAGCTCTACTAAAAAAATATGGCTTAGTTCCTTTATTTAATCAATGCTCAATGACTTGTACAATCTAAAATGTTTCTTGATTTTTACTTTCATTACTCCTTCTTAGAATTATTCTTTTTTTAAATTTTCTTGATGATTACATTGCCAAAGAGGGAGAGATTGGTGTGCTTTGTGAGAAATTAAAGTTAATGGAGAGAAATCGGAGAAATTTGCTAACTTTGTCTCTCTTGTGTTGAGGGGGAGAGTTTTTGAAGAGATTTGAGATTTGTGACTTAAAATGCTTTTTACGGCTTCAGTTCTCCACTTACATCTATTTGAAGCTATTAATCATGCAATCTTATAATGTTGTCAATGTATTCATCAAGGGGAAATTGTTAGACCATGTGGCTAGGTCTAGGATATTTTTATGATGAATAATTGATAATGGTTAATTTATGATGATGAATATTTGATAATATTGCTTATCGATATTATGCGAGGTGTGCGGTGTATGCGTGGACTGATGTTGGTCAAGTTGGGATAAACTTGTGCTGGAAAAATATTCTTTGGTCTTTGCATGTGCAGGGTGAGCATAGAGGCGATTATGGTCGGTGACGAGGTGGACCAGGACTAGGATGGGGAGATCCGAGTTTCAGACGGTCAAGTATGTCACGAGATGGTCGGACTAGGGAGCATGGAGATCAGAGATGGTGATACATGTTGAATATATGAAGGTGCGGTCCGGAGGCTACGACACGTGATGGATAATGCGTGGAGAAGTTATGGGAGGTGCGGTCCTGGAGGCTTCGACACGTGACGTGTTAGAAAAGTCGGAATTTTGAAAAACCCGTGTTAGAAAGAGTTTTAGATCCCTTGAAAAGCAGTGGGCCAAAAATCTGATTGAGATAAAAAAAATTAGATATAGTTAAATATGTTGTATCTCAAGAGTATTACTCCGGGGTTCATGGCGAGAGAGAAGGCCACGTCGCTCACATGGCGCTCCGTCCGGCGTGGTGGACGGAATCTTCATCTGATCGGGCGCTGCTTTTGAAAAACCCCGTATTTTCTCGAATTACGACAGTCCTTGGTTCTCGCGAGAAGGTCCTGGCGGCTTTTTTCACCTCCGTTTTGCGTGATGGCCCCGCGTTTTTGAAATCGCGCGACAGTCCAGCTTTTTGTCTAGGTCCTTTTTATTTACGACAAGCCCCTGTGGGTCCCTGTTTTTTTCGAAAAAACCCTTCGGTTCCTCGGAAATTACGTATCCGTCCTTGATTTTTTAAAAAACCCCGGCTCAAGAATTTTCGTCTCTTTTATTTCGATTCACAGTGACGCCGCGCTAATGTGGCTAGTTAATGTTAAGAGCTGACTCTTATTTAGTTTCGAAGGCGGCGCCATTTTAGAATCGGTGGCGTGGCCGAGTAGATGTGAAAAACAAATTCTTTCTCGTAATAAAAAGACGGGGGCTGGCCGAGTCGTGGTGGTCAGTTTTTGGGAACTGGATGTATTGGTTGTTGATGAGATGTTTCAGTGATCGCTGCCTCTACTAGTATTACATGAAGACAAAAGTAAGAAGAGACAGTGTAGCTCAGATGCCACCATCACGTGAAGGACCAGGAAAAGTGATGATGTCTTGCTGTCCCATGGTGCATCATATCAAAGTTACGTGCATCAGTAGAGGTAAGTGCTGTTTTGTTTTGACACTAAAAAACTATGGTTTATAATTGAAATTATACTGTAATAATTAAAATTTTAATGTAGTTGATGATGATTTATTTAACGTAATTAAATTTAAAATTTTTAAAAATAGAAAAAATATACTAGCTTATGACGGATAACTCAAACGAATACGAAAAAAGAACCAACAAAAAAACTAAAAAAACAAAAGTAAAAAAATAAAATTTATAAATAGTAAAAACTATGCCAGAAACTAGAGGTGAAACCGAATCAAGCGGGACCTCTTAATTCATCGGTCCCTGTTGATTGGATATCAATGCCGAAGCCAGTAGATAGATGATGGCTGCATCTACTAGTATTACATGGAGGCAAAAGTAAGAAGGGGCAGTGCATTCACCAGCTCAGATGCCATCATCACGTGAAGGACCAGGAAAAGTGATGATGTCTTGGCTGTCCCATGGTGCATCATATCAAAGGTACGTGCATCAATAGAGGTAAGTGCAGCTGTTTTGTTTTAATTCATCGGTTCCTGTTGATTGGATAGTAATTTCAGAAGGGATATCAATTAAATCTGCTTTTCGCTGAGATGATGTGATTAGATAGGTAATTAAAAGAGGCTAATTAGGTTGGGCATTAGAAGAGTTTTTTTTATTTAGATTGGGGTCCTGGCTGAGAGTTGGCTTTTTGGCTGAGACAAAGAGGTGTTCTCTACTAGCTAGCTAGTAGCGTATTATTAGGGGTGGAAAACGGTAACGGATAATTCGTTTTATCCGATATTCGTATCCGAGAAAACACGAATATGGTAAGCAAAAATTCGTATTCGAAAATATTCGTATTCGTATTCGAGAATATTCAGATCCGATTTGAGAGTATTCAGATTCGCATTCAGATTCGAGAATATTCGTATCCGTATCCGTATTCGAGACTATTCGATTCGTATTCGATCCGTTTTAGAATCCATGAAAATTGCACAAATTTTGTGATTCAAAATTTGAATTTAGGTGGTTTAAAACCGTAACCGGTCAAAAACCGTGAAAATCGGCAAAATCGCTAGGAACTGTTTTATCCGATATTCGTATCCAAGAAAACCGTGATTCGAAAATATCCGTATTCGTATTCGAGAATATTCGATTCAGATTTGAGAATATTCAATTCATATTCGTATTCGTTTTAAAAATATGGATTCGTATTCGTATTTGATACTATTCGACCGTATCCGATCCGTTTCCACCCCTACGTATTATTTATTATTTTCTTGCTGTATTTTTTCTGCTCTTAGTTTTTAGCAGGTAAGAAAAAGGATACAGTAGATTCAGTGAAAAAACTTTCACTGGGAATTACAATCATTCATCTCCTCTTATTATCATCGACGATCTTATATGTATACCCTCTTAGCGTATGTTTTTTTAATTTTTTAGAATCTTCTTAGTTAGTTATGTGAAAATGAAATTTGCACCAATTTCACATTTTCACCTTATATTTGACTACTTTAAAAGCATACTTAAATCACCTTATAAATATACATCTTCGAATTAAATATTATCAGTTCGCTGTCTTACTAGTTTTAATAATAACCTCGTGCATGTCGTGGAACATGTAAGAAAAACAAGTTGGCTATCACTAGTACGTTATTGTAGGATAAACAATACGTATAATCAATTGAGTTGGTGGTATTAATTTGGACTCTTCCGCTGCTCCTGTCGGTCGAATAATGTTGGACCCGGATTTTTAACTCAGGATCTATGGTCCACCGCATTGTTTCTTGGATCAGTAGATACTACTCACAGATACAATACTAAATATCAAAGTGTATATCATGCGAAAGCGTAAATATAATAGTAGACTTACTCATAGGCCGATCAGGCCAAAATCAATAAATTGCAGCAGTGGAAACGAAGCACACAGGTGGGACCCTATGGACGTGCCCACAGGCAGCCAACTGGGGGTTCGTGATCTAGTTCTTGACATATTCATCTTTAAACCATCATGTCCAGATGTATTGCTGTAGCGTAGTGATCTGACCCTTGACTCCGAATTGTTTGAGTGAGTGAGAGTGAGCATAAACTACCGTACTCCGTGAGTCAATGCACATGATGCAATTAAACAATATGCATGGCTTATCAAGGAAAGGTTCGAGTTATTTTGTTTGCCATAAATTGCTTTTGAAATATGATACATAGAAATTTCCTGAGACCTACCAGTTTTAACTTAAAACATAAGGTCTGAAAGAATGAAATAATAATAACGATCTAGATTCCATCAATCGTTACATGGCCTCTACACCATATGCTAATTTTTCAGCGTTATAACCGCTTAACTTATCACTGGAACGATACCTAGGGCAACACAATTCCGGACTTTCCACTCCCCACCACTTTTCTAATTCCACCCACAAAGTTTTTGAAATAGAATTATATCTGGTTAAGTTCCCATGTCCGCCCTTGACCGTGGGCACGGCTATTCGAATAGTTTTGACTCTGCAGAGCTTGCACACTTTACTCATAAGAGATAGTCCGCTCGTTGCCCCACATGATTCCTTAGTCATGCGGTCGAGTAAACCATCACAAGAACTCGTTCAAAGTACCTCGCCCCTTCCATCATCTCACCCCTATGAGCTTGGCCTGCTTGCGGCAGGTCTCATAGGTTGTGCGGGATGTTTCTCCTCTAAACGACTAGCAGCTGGCTACACACACTACTTGCCGCCACGGAAAACTTCACCCTCTGCGAGTGTCTCATTCAAGCCGTCACCCAAGACAGCCGCTTGCACTACCTCACCTTCTTCACCTATGATGATGACTTTTAGGGTCCGGTAAATCTACTAAGTCAAGTTGTACTTTACAGACTTGTGATTGTACTTGTTTTACACAGGAGGTCATGACAAGATTCAGTTCTTAGAGTTATCTGGATGGTTCTACCACAAACCACACTCTCGTGCACCACTGCACCATACCCCCAAACCATCCGCCTAGATACATAAGCAATTTGAGTTTTTAGGAGTATAAAATAATAGTAGCAACATATACCAGTCATTACCACCATGACTATCCAACCAGTTTTTCTCATGATTAAAAGTGATGCTTGGGGCATTTAGACGCCCCCGAGTATCTAAACAATACTAGCATAGCGTATATTGTACGGATTTATTTTTGGAAGGTTACCATTATAATTTTGCTAGGGTGACAAGGTTCACATATTTAAATATTCCAAAAGAGATGTAATACTAATCAAGTTAAATAATTGGGCATATAACTAGAATCTTAAATCAACATATATTTGCATATCAAATAATAGCATGCAATTTCATAATTTAAACAAAAGTAATTTGCAAAAAATGTAGGTTCAACATGATTAGAGTATTGACTCGCCTGGCGCGGTTTACCGCGGTCTTGAGCTCACTCAAAGCTTTCTCATTTTAAGGTCTTGAGCTTGTAGTCTTTATCTTCACATCGATCGTGACCTCGCTTGATCCATTTATTCTTCAGGACTACAACTTCTAATTACGCACTAAACCACTGAATCCAAATACATGCAAATGACTCAAAAGGTCCAAATAAATCCAATTGAACTTGCTTAATTTTTGGTATGATTAAATGAGTGATTTGATGTTATTTGTGCATGGAGTATTTGACGGAGTAACCAGGGTTGGGGCGAAGTGAGGAAATGATAACAGGGAAATCCGTTGAGACGGATGTCAAGGAGCGTTCAGGATATTGGAATATTCATAGGAATATTCCGCTTCAGACTTGAGGATGGCTAGGCATAGCCAATGATGACTCGATCTTTTTATTGATAACTTCTTTTATTATTTTTATATTTATTAAGGAAGTTCCATGAGTTAGGTTAGACTTACGGACAGACGTATGTGTTTAGTCTATTGAATTAATCCTTACAGTCTGTATTCCTAGCAATTTGAGCGATGGCATTTTATGGAGTTCTATTTACTAATTATTCATATTATTTACCGAGTGATTAGTTCAATAATTCATGGAAGCATGGGGTATTTAATTATCTAATTATGGCCTTTTAATTGAAGGTACTCCGGGGATCAACTGACATTTATATTTTATTTTTTTCTACTTAGCATCTGGCATAAGTTAATCTTAATTAAATTCTTATTTACATAAGGCCGAGCTTGTTATACATGGTCCTATTTTAATATTATATTATTGGCGATATGTTAGGTTAGGGCATATATCCTAATTATAATTAAGGGCAAAAGTTTTGCTTTTTATAGGTAAACATATTATTCAATTCATTTTCCAACTATACTACCTAAACCGCGCACGTCTGAAGGACAACTTCGCGCTCCTTAGGATTGACAAGCTTGTCAACACCACTTTAGGGTGTGAGCTTATGAGCTTCATTGACGCTTACTCGGGGTACCACCAGGTGTGGATGGCCAAGGAGGACGAGGAAAAGACTAGCTTCATCATGCCCTCTGGGATGTTCTACTATATCCGGATGGTGTTCGGGCTAAATAATGCTGGTGCCACCTTCGCCAGGCTCATTTACAAGGTGCTTGCCCTTCATATCAGTCGTAACGTGGAAGCCTACATCAACGACATTGTTGTCAAGAGCGTCCTCACTCGAGAGCACACAACTGATCTCCAAGAAACCTTTGATAACCTGCATTGAGCCAGAATGAAGCTCAACCTAAATAAGTGCATCTTTGGAGGGCGAGCCAAGAAGCTGCTGGGCTTACTAGTGTCAAAGCATGGGATCGAGGAAAACCCTACGAAGATCTGAGCCGTCCTCAACATGAGGCTTCCCCAAAATGTCCATGAGGTGCAAAAGCTGGCTAGCCAACTGGCCGCATCAGGGTGGTTCGTCTCTCATTCAGCCAAGAGAGGACTCCCCTTCTTTAAAATCCTGCGAGGTTTAGGACTTTGAGTGGATCGCCAAGAGTCAAACCACCCTAGATGATCTAAAGAACTACCTTGTGTTCCCCCACTACTGCATAGCACCAGGTAGTGAGATGGCCTCCTCTCTTACATGGAAGCAACCCCTATCACCGTGAGTGTCGTGCTAGTAAGAGAAGAAGAAAAGAAGTAGCATTCCATGTACGACATATCTGAAGCTTTATAAGGGGCGAAGGCAATATGCACCGAGTTAGAGAAGCTCACCTACACCATCCTCATGGCCTCAAGAAAGCTTTGACACTATTTCTTGGCCCATGAGATCTAGATAATGTCATCATTCCTCATTGGTGAAATGCTCTGTGACAAGGAAACATCCGAGTGAGTGGGGAAGTGGGTAGCTGAACTAGCCCCATTCTCAATCACGTTCATCTCCTGCACAACAATCAAGTCCCAGGTGTTAGTGAACTTTGTCGTGGAGTGGACCCTCGTAGAACTGCCTCTGTTAGCCCTGCCAGCCGATCCTCTATGGATGATTTACGTCGATTGTTCTTGGTGCTCTGAAGGTGTAGGGGCTGGAGTGGTCCACGAATCCCCAAGTAGGACACACACTTTCTACTATGCCTACTTGAACTTTGAGGCCATAAACAATGTCACCGAGTACGAAGCTTTGCTACCCGGGTTGCACAAAGCTCAAGCTTCGAGGCCAAAAGACTCCTTGTGAAAATCAACTCCCAACTTATTATTTGTTACATCGACAAGAGTTACCAAGCCAAGGACCCAGTGTTGGTAAGGTACCTAGCACTCGTCCGACCCACAGAGAAGTACTTCAGTGGCATCACTGTTCAGAGCATCCCATGCTCAAACAATCTTGAGGTAGACATCTTGGCCAAGGCCGCTAGCACACGGGTGGAGAGACCCACTGGCACCTAATATGACATCATGGTGGAACCAATGGTGAAGGGGCTCCCAGAGGTGTGCACCATTGGAGAGTAAGATTGGAGGAAGCAGATCATTGAGTACCTTATCGATGGAATCGAACCTAAGGACCCCACCGATGCGTGAAGGTTAAGGAATTGTGCAAGGGGCTTTGTCATTCACAATTACACCCTCTACAATCGTGGTGTTTCCCAACCCTATCTCCGATGCATGTCCAAGGAAGAGGGCGCTGACCTGGTTTGCAAGATACACCATGGGCTCTACGGTTCTCATCTCGCACCCCACGCATTGGTGTCGAAGGCCTTTCGGTAGAGATTCTACTAGCCCATTGCCCTACGAAACACAGGGTCCATCATCTGAATGTGTGGCATGAACTTGCCTGCAAATGACTTGCAGCCTACACCGCCATCGTGACCGCTCGCTCAGTAAGGAATAGACTTGGTCGATCCCTTAAAGCCTTAGACAAGAGGGTACAAGTTCACCATGGTGACCGTCGAGTACTTCTGCAAATAGATTGAGGCCAGGCCATTGGCCAAGATAACCTCCACAATGGTTCAGAAGTTTGTGTGGAAGAACGTTGTGTACCGATTTGGCGTGCCAAGGGAGGTAACCGTTGACAATATGACTCAATTTGGCGTGCCAAGTTCTGCGTGGGAGGTAACCGCTGACAATAGGACTCAATTTGATGCGCATCCTTCCGAAAGGTCGATGGATGGATGAGCTACCAAGCATGCTCTGGTCGAGCTACAGGGTTCACCTCGTTCAAGTTGCTATACGACGATGAGGCCATCACGCCAAAGAAAATCAAGCTTGGATCTCTCAGGACCAAACGGAACCGCCAAGTCTCACTGGAGTTGGCTGACGCCTTCCGCGAAGAAGCAAACCTCAACATCGACCGATACCAGGTGGCAATGGCCAAGACATACAACAAGACTATCTGACCACAGCACATCCAGGTTGGTGATGTCATCCTCAAGAAAAAGGCCAACCCGGACCTCGACGGTAAGTTGAGCTCCAAGTGGGAAAAACCATATGAATTCATCTGCGCCACCCATCCAGGGTCATTCTGGCTGCAATCGCTTGACCTTCGTAAGTATTACATGTAGCTAACAGGCCTATTATGACGCCCGATCATTTCTATTTGCACTGGGCCTATTACGACACCCCTTGCTCCTTCAATTACAAATGTGTTTACTATACTTTGGTTGGGTGTCACATCTACATTTCAGTGAGCCGCATGCCGGGGCGAGTCTTACACCCACTCTTTGGGGTCGGGACGACGACCACTTATCGTTCGGGGTCGAGTCTTTCCCGACCGACCATGGGAGACTCTGATGTTCCCAATAGGAGACTCTGGTGTTTCAATAGGGGCCATGGTGATGGTGGAGTGCTGGCTGTACAGAGGCGGGGAGATCCGACCGAAGGCGGAGGCGACGACAGATGAGTGGGGCTGGTACAAGTTGGAGATCGACCAGGACCACTAGGAGGAGATCTGCGAGGTGGTGCTAGCCAAGAGCTCCGACCCGAACGGCCCCGAGATCAAGTAGTTCTGCGACCACTCGTGCGTCCCGCTCACCCGCAACAACAGCATCAAGCAGCAGGGCATCTGTTAAGTTAGACATGAATTTGCAAATGATGTTTCTTTTTTATTCTTCTTCTTGGCGTCTCTTCTTGTTCGTTAATTTTTAGAAGAATCTGGTAGGGGCTCTGCCTTATATTAAAGAGAGGAGTTTAGCAATAAAACAACAAGGCCAAACAAAAAAAAATCTAGCCCAATAAAGAGAAAACCTGTGGTTGAGATGGCTAATACTGAAATGGCCCAATGTTTGTCATCTCAAGCACACAGGTGGTTTGGGAGTGAAGGATCTTACATTGTTCGGTCGGACATTTGAGATTAAGATGGTTGTGGTTTGAGGGTGTGTTTGGTTGGTGGAATTCTCCAATGATTCTTAGGAATGCTTTAGTAATTCTACGAGATTATCTTGTTTAGTAAAATAACCAGTAATCTAAATCAGGAATCCAAGATTACCTCGGGAACCAGATTACCATGATTTTTAGGAATCACTTTCCCGTAGAACCAGTGGGTTATCTCAAGTTATAGTAAGTTATATCAAAAGCGTCGACGATCACATCCCACATACCCGGTTATAAGAGAATAGCCAAGCACAACCTTGTCCTCGACTGTATAACCGTCGATGGGGTGTAATATCATGTGTAACGAGAATGTACGACCCCCCATACGTTACCAGATGGGTGGAAATCCCCCTTACATGTGGGTAATCCTAGGCCAGGTAATTACCATTTCTTTCATTAGTGAATTATCCAAGATGTAATTAAAAGTTGGGAGTGTATTAAGGTGAAGTTATGAAAGCAATGGTTTGATACAGTTGAGACCGGAGTGATCGGATTTGTGATATAAGGCGATGGAGAACAAGATCAGGTGATAGCGTAATAGAACCTGTCCTAGAGAGGATACTAACTGGGGTCACACAAGGGTTGTCGACCATACAATTTTATTATGTGATAAGTGATTATTAGTCAGATTAATGGGCTACAACTAAATCAGCCAAGGTTCACAATTCATAATAAACAGTTAAAGAATCATGGAAGCATGATAAAACAAGCCGCCTAATGTTAAACGATTACTAGTGGTTAACCTTATATTTGAGCATGCTTATACGCTACCCTAACCATAATTTAGCATTTATTTCAATTCCTAACTAAGCATGAATTCTATAGTTGAGTGTTATACCCATTACCGGCGTACAGTACTAATTAGCCCAGCGCGTTCGAATTTAACTAATTCTATAGGCAACGCACACCTGGTAAATAATACAGTGCAATAATCGAATACTACACTACCGGTGATAGGTAATCATGAAACAATGATATGTGAAAGATCAGGTTACGGCCACGAGGTACTTGCCTTGAGCACGCTCGACGGATAAGCTGTACGATGGATCCGGAATGCGTAACTACCCAGCTGCTCCCTCAACAGCTGCGTGTGAACCTACACGGTGGTTTGGATTTAATAAAGGAATGACAAGAGATAAATTTGACTGGAAAGGAAACAACCATTCGCCGCTGCCAAAACACGCTCGATCGAAGCGAACGCTGTCGCCGCGCCCGCCTCGCCACCGCCACCGCCACCGCCGCCACCACGGCAAACCATGCGCGCAGGCAAGGCGCGCGCGCGTGCGGGCGCGTGTGCCGTCGCCGCAGCAAGATCCCCACCGCAGCCGCCGCCATGGCCCGCGTGCGCGCGTGCAGGCAGCGGCGCGAAGCGCCACTGCAGCGCTGCTGCCGCCGCACCATGGCTGCCGTGTGTGTGTGTGTGTGTGTGTGGGGCACGAGTGCCGTCGCGTGAGCCGCCGCCGCCGGTGCCCCCATGCAGCCGCATGGAAGAGGGAGAGAGAGATAGATTATAACCTGAAAAACACCACGCACGGAAAAGAATAGGTAGGTCTCCCTTTAAGGTCGTATCTTGATTATGGTTTTTTCTTTTATTAATATTCTTTTTATTATTTATTTATTTGTTTATTTTCCTTTTTTTCTTGAGTGCTACACAAGTCTGGTTTCAAATAGCTCCATGTATCAATCTATATGGCAGTAAGTTCAGCAGGTCGTTATAGTAATATGGCGGTCCTATGGCAAGAACTAAGAAAAAGATTCCTTAAAAACGAATGCAAGATTTTCGATGATATCCTAATGTACACAATTTGGAATATTTGGAAGGAACGGAACGGAAGAATTGTTTAGCAAAAATTGTTGGCCCAGGACAATGGAAGACACACATTAGGGAAGATCGAGCAAGAACACATTGGAGAACTTCTTTTTCTGACTTCCTTCTCTTCTATTTACTCTTTTATTTACTATGTCTTACTAGCGAACTCTGCAGATTTACATGTCTTAAATAAGCCGCACACATACATGATTACACCACCTATGCACACACCCACTACTGCTATAGACCCTGACTCTGACAGCCACTCCTTGCCCACACCAAGTTCGCCAACAATCTGACAACCTACGTCATTCCACGACCGCTCGATCGCCCACTTCCGCGCAGTATGTTGATGACTGCTACAGTGACCAACAACTGCTATAGTGACCCACCGCACACAACTACTACAGAGACTAGTCGAACGACCACTGGCTTTGAATCCTTCAAGGGCGGCACTTCGATCACACATGTCTGCCACGCTTTAAGTCCTTCTTCGGCCACGGTGTCTTGACAATACCTCACAACCACGGCTGCTCGACCATGGCTTCTCGACCACATTTTGTCGACCGCTTCATCGACCACGGCTTAACGACCAACGACCACGACTTCCCTTCAACCGCTTCACCGACTAGAGCTTGTTGATTGTAGTTCTTCGACCGCATCTCCGACCACACAGGTCTTCGAGCACCGATCATCTTACTGTAGCTCCGACCGTGGCTTCGACCACGGCATCAACCATACCTTCGACCATGGCTTCAATCATGGCATCGACCATGGCATCGATAACGCCTTCGATCATGGCATTGACCATGCCTTCGACCACGCTTCGACCATGGCATCGATTGCTCCTTCGACCATGGCTTCAACCAGCTCCCCCGACCATGGCTTTGACCAAGATTACGACTGCTCCTTCGACCATGGCTTCAACCAGCTCCTCCGACCACGGCTTCGACTACAGATACGACTGCTCCTCCAACCATGGCTTCGATAAGCTCCTTCCTGACCACTGTTGCTACTCGACTTACGAGCACAGCTGCCATTGTGGCTATGACTACAAACCACTCCACTTACGAGCGGTTCATTGTAGCTACAACCACTGTAGCCATGGTTGCCGACCACTTGACTTATGAGCGCTTCACTATAACTACGACCACTATAGCCACGACTACCGACCACTCGACTTACGAGTGTTCCATTGTAGCTACGACCACTATAGCCACGACTACCGACCACTCGACTTACAAGCGCTTCACTATAGCTACGACCACTGTAGCACTTGGACTCATCGACTGCTACGATCTCGGACACACCGAGTACACAACTCCAGTGAAGCTTCAACAGTGATGTACTCGACATACGAATACTCTACTCCGGAGTCTCCTTCTCCGGGATCTTCGGCTACACAGTACTCTACATACGAGTACTCTGTTTACGACTACCCAGGACACGCGAGTACTCGAACACGCATGTATAGAGTACTCAACACACGAGTACTCCACACACGATTACACACGGTACTCGAGCACCGACCATATAGTACTCAACACCGACTATACATTACTCGACACATGAGTACTCAACACATGACGATAAAGTACTCAACACACGAGTACTTGACACTGACCGTAGTACTCGAACACATCGAGTACTCGACTACGATCACATAGTACTCAACAACAAGATTATTTTCAACAAAAATATGGATCCTTCCGACAGGCTGTTATGAAAATTAAAGAAGACGCAGAACAAACATCAAGGGCTATCCAGATTGTCTCGGAGTAGGGTGTAGATCGTTTTGGCTAATTGTTTATATTTGTCTTTATTCTGTTTTGTCTTTATTAGGCTGGATTTTTTTTGTTTGGCCTTGTTGTTTTATTGCTAAACTCCTCTCTTTAATGAAGGCGGAGCCCCTGCCCGATTCTTCTAAAAATTAAAGTACTGGAAGAGACGGCAACAAGAAGACTAAAAAAGAAGCATCAATTGCAAATTTAGACCCAACTTAACTAAGGTTGTCATCGTTTCGACTTCAGCTTCTGGCTTCTGGTTTATTTTTCACTATTTATAAATTCGTCTTTTTCTGAACTTTTAGCTTTTTTAGCTTTTTGCCCGCTCTTTTTCCCGTAGCTGTGATGGGCTAACATATTTTTATATTTTTAATTTTTTAAATTTAATTATGTTAAATAAGCATCAATGTTTTTTTAGGCCATAAGCCACAAAAATAAACTCAAATGATCACCACCTAAGGCCCATGATTCCTACCCTCGTAGAGTACAAAACGAAATTTCATAACCGGTGGTCATCTTCCCCGGCGCCGGTGGACGCACGCACACCGTACATCACTCCGGCGGCACGCATGCTTTAGCGATCTTGCCGGCCGGCCCGATCTGCCGGCGACTGAGGGGCCCAAGTAAGAAAAGCAAGTATAAATGTGTATGTCATTCATGGCGTCTCTGGCGCGTCCTTGAGGTCGTACTGCTGGAGGATGAAGCCGCAGTCCCTGAGCGGCTCCTTGCGGAAGAACGCGATGGGATTGGCGAAGCGGACGCCCTGCTGCTTGATGCCGTTGTTGCGGGTGAGCGGGACGCGCGAGCGGTCGCGGAACTGCTCGATCTCGGAGCAGTCCGGGTCGGAGCTCTTGGCCAGCACCACCTCGCAGATCTCCTCCTGGTGGTCCTGGTCGATCTCCAACTTGTACCAGCCCCGCTCGTCCGTCGTCGCCTCCGCCTTCAGCCGGATCTCCCCGCCTCCGTACGGCCGGCACTCCACCGTCACCGTCGCCCCTGCATGCACGCCACGCGATGCGCCACCGTTAGTTGCAACTTACGTTCTTAGCAACATTTGGAAGGGACGTACGTATGTACGTACCGGGGACGCTGGCGGAGACGTTGGTCTCGAAGCCGGCGCGGCAGGGGTCGCAGTAGACGCGGCCGGTGACGACGAAGCCCGGGCCCTTGTCGGCGGACGCGACGCCGGCGAGGGCAGCGACTGCCAGCAGGGCGACCACGAGCAGCGTGGCGACGGGCATGGGCTGCATCATGGTCGTCTGGCTAGCTCTCCGTCGACGGGGTAATCCAAAGGGATGGGGCGCGATGGTGCGTGCGAGTGTGTGGGAGTGGTGAGCCGGGAGGGAATTTATGGGCGCGCCGTGCGAGAGGGCGGAGATAGATGTTGTTGGGAGGCGTAGCTCGTTTTCAGGCGCGGGGAGAGCTCGATCGCGCGTGCCCATGCACGGACGGATGCATGGTCCGCCGTTCTTCACCGTGCTCTCATCGCACCAGACCGGATCTTGCTCTAGCTAGTCTTCTCCTCGAACAGGACTGCAGGAGAACTAGCTGCTACTGTTTTCCATCATATCTGCAAGAATGTAATTAAGCTGCCGATGCATGCGCGCCACGAGGAGAATCTCCATTGATTATCTAGGTAAACATCCACAGATCCCCTGGTTCATGTACCCAAAAAAATTAATAACGTTACATGTATACCATGCTCAGCCCTGTCATGACCATGACGACGTTTTGGTCTCCAATGGTTTCGAAGCGAAACCTTCGCCCTTCAAGCAAAAACATGAATATATACTAGCCATAACATGAATATATACTAGCCATAATAAAGAAGCTGACAACATTCTGCGTGTGTACGTACAGTATATACGTCTGTTGGTTAATAGAATCAGTTTCCCTGTTAATTGTGTATGACCGACATATATACATCATGTTCAAATTATCCGTTTTGGTAGTATAGTTGCTACAAATTAATAATAGTTAATTTGCAGATATTTTTTGGGAGCAAGTCGTCTCTGTTGAGTAAATGTTATGTTCATGTAAGTCGTCCGTTAAGTAAATGTCCAGGTTAATTCTGATCATCAGTGTATGACCGCCGTTTAGGTGCAAAACCAGCCACTGACTCCTCTCCGCAAGTCCCAGCCATATCACAGAAAGAATCATCACTGATGATTTAAAATCATCATCACAGATAATCATTTTCTATTTTTGGCTAGCCTCAAAAAATACTAACCATGTCCTCCGAAAACAAGTAAACAGAAAACAAGTAAAGAGATCACATATATAGCACACGATAATCATATATATATATATATATATATATATATATATATATATATATATATATGAATTAAACAATGAATGAAATACAATTGAATGAATTGTTTGATTAAGCACAATTAGTGATTACGATTGTATCAAATGTTTGAATATCTAACATCATTGTCGCTGGTGTTAAACTCTCCATTCAGTTGAATGACCTCTGCCATCAAGCATTCGGAAAGCTTTCCTCGAAATTCGACGAGTTTGTAAGATCGAATGCACTTTCGTCGAATTCCACGCGCTATCCACTATTACAAAAATGCTTATATTAGACGCCGCATTACAGACGGTTCACCAAAACCGTCAATGTTAAATATATTTAGGTTTAAAGATCGTCAGTAAGGTAAAACCATCTGTGAAGAGATAATATCACAGACGGTTCATGGTGAGAACTGTATGTCAAGTATCACAGATGATTCTTACCAAAAACAGTCTGCGATATTGCCAAATATCACAGATGGTTTCTTTATTTAAACCATCTGTGATACTTCACAGACAGTTTGTACTATGAACCGTAAGTGATAATGAAGTTATCACAGATGATTTGTATTAAAAATTATCTGTGATATGTTTCCCGCCTCGCAATCCGCTAAAATATCATAATCACCCGCCTGAGTTCGAGTGGAATTTCGTTCCAAGACATCTTTAGTAAAATAGGTATAACTTTTGCATACGGTGTCCGTTTTCAACGTTCTTGTACTCATTGCAAAGCTAACGACGAGCCTGATCCAAAACAAATGACCAGCTTGTGCTAGTCGCCACCTAAGACGTCCAAATCGAAAATCTTTAGCCTAAAATTTGCATCGCAAGTTTTTGGTTTCTGTTTTTGCCAAAAAATTTTGATCTTCTGCTCTGAATTTGGGGTTCGCCTCAACTGCAAAGTTGTAGATTTCGTCGAAACCTTTTAAATGAGTATATATAAGCCATATAGAACTTTGCTATTTTATCTTTTGAGACTAGTTTTTTATATTACACCGATATATATATATATATATATATATATATATATAGTATAAATAACATGAGCACCATGGTGCCTAGGCTCCATGATTAAGACTTTTCATTTATGATTGAAACTTTCCATTCATAATTAAGACTTTCCATCCTGATATTATATACCATTGCACTTGCACGCATCTAAAAGCAATCTAAAGGTAGAGAGGCTTGGTGCCTGGGCACCCTGGTGTCCCATTTCAGCGTCTTTGTGTTCTAATTCATCTTGGTTTCAGTGCCTTATTGGCGTTATAGCTGGCAGATGGCGAGGTCAAAGAATGTGGGTGCGTGCATCGACCGGGAAGTAGGGACTTGCGACGGTGGCGAAGAGGAGTGGGGCAACCGTAGCGTGTGGCTGGGGTGACGGAACGGACAGTAATGAGGATAGCAGAGGCTCGTACGGTGATTTGATGAAGCTAGCAGCGACGGTGTGAACGACAGAGATGGCGCTACGCGATGGCGGCGGCGAATGGGAGGAAGCCGGGTGGGGTCGGTAACAGGGGTGAAGGCAGCATTTCGGAGGGGCGCCGGTGACTAAAGAAAGCTAAAATTCGAAAGAGGAAAGAGCATTTTGGCTAAAGACTTCCAAATTGGGTAGGTTTTTGAAATTGGGCCAAAGTTCATGAAAATTCAAATTTTGTAAATTTTTGGTTTGTTTCAATGGCCATCAACACCACCGCGAACCCAACTGCAACAATGGCGCCGGCCAAGAGCTACCTAACACCACCCATGGTAACCTTGGCGAGCATTTTCTCTAGAACTAGCTTAAACAACTTGTATGCGTGTCTATGTGACAAGTGTGTGTTGAGTCTGTCTAGCCAGATAAGAGGCCTGTTCTTTTTGGCTGAGGCTTTTGGCTACGGCTGTTCGTACGAGACATTACAAAGTAACTGAAACTCACGTGCGATTTTTGCCGATATAAATGAAGTCGGTACAGTATGTACTACAATTAACTAGTAGACCTCATCTTAAAAAGACACTCCGTTTAAAAACTAGTTACTATAGAAAAGTCAAAAGCTCAAGCCAAAAGCTGAAAAAGAACCGGGCCAAGATATGGTGGTGCTCATTTGGGCTTTTAAGCCCGAGCTTTTGGCTTTTTGCACTGCAGTGATTTTTGCACTGTAGCTGCTGTTAGCTTTTTTAACGTAATTAAATTTTAAAAAATAAAAAAGGTTATATCATCACGGACAATGCAAAGGAATAAGAGGAAAAAAGAAAATACATAAAAACCTAAAAAAGGCAAAAAAGCCAGAAAAAATGAAAATTAAGAAACTAGAAGCCAGAAGCAAAAACTCTAAGAGTGGGGCCAAAGTGAACCTTAAAATACAAAACCAAATGTTTTACAACTCATGTCACAATACCATATATATTACCCCTTGCGTTTTAGGCGATATGGCACTAGCGTGGAAGCAGTTTTGACACATAAGTTGAGTTTTGGTTTAGAGTTTTGATACATAAGCAATCCAGTCAGTGGAGCGAACAAATAAATTTAAAAAATAGTGGGACCCATATGTCATTATCACATACCACCTTCTTCCTCTTTTCATCTTCTTCCTCTCTTCTCTCCCTCCCAACGGCCATGGCCAGCTCTCCCATTCGGCCTCCTCCTCCAGATCTGCCCACTACTCCCAGTGACCGTCGTAAACATGGCGCATCTCCCGGTGCCATGAAGAGCTCATTGCTCTTGTGCTCGAGGAGGAAGAAGAAAAGAAATAGGAAAAAAATGAAAGAATGTTTTGGACTCAGCTGTATACGTGCACATGATAGGACATCATGGCAACAAAATTTGTTTATGTAAATGCCACGTCAGCTAAAATCGTCTTTAATCAGCCTCAGATGAGTAAAATAAACGGTATCGATAGTTTAGGAGATAAAACACCCAGTTTTATACTTTCCGGCAGAAAGTTAAATCACCGTTAGAATTCATGAGTTAAAATAGACTTACTCCTAATTTCTCCGGCCAGGCTTGGGTACTGGTCATGTCAATTCTGCTGGGCCAGCCCAGCAGAGGAGACACGCACACATATGGGCCAACGATTTGGCGAGAGAAGGGATAGACGCAGCTGCCTGGAGCGTGCGGAGTTCTCAGTGATCCTAATTGCTAGAATTCATTCGCAAATACAAACGCCAAAAAAGTTGAAGCTGCAAAGAATCGAGTACGTGCTTAACTAGCTTGGAGTCATCTCTTAATTAGCTAGGCCTCTTAATGAATTTGCAAATGACACGGAATTCATTAAGCTGCGGCAAGCTAGCTGTTAGTTGTGATCTGTACTATGTACATCCAAAACAGGTATACACCAGCGGCTATATATATATATAGTGTGTACGTGCATACATGCATAGCATCAAGAGCAATCAGCCTTACACGTAGCTTCGACAGAATGACCGCTCCTGATGATATGTGTTTCCATCTTTCTCAGCCGCTATACATACATACTATACATACATACATACATGCATATAGGCAATACGTAGCTCCACGCATGAATAACCGATCACGCAACCAGTTAAGCAATGGGTACATGCATGCTGACCGTACGTACGTATATATTTACGCATGCAATTAGCAGCAGCTAGCGATCTCCATCTGCCGACGGACGTAGAGCAAAACCATGCATGTGTGCATGCATGATCCTATCGCAGGATGATGCCGCCGAGCGGCGCCGGCACCGGCGCCCACAAGTCGGCGGAGCCGTTGTCCGCGCCCAGGTGCGACGTGCACGACACCGGCACCAGGCACAGCCCTCTGCTCCTCAGGTCCTTCTCGCCCTCGCCGCCATCGTCTTTTGCATCCTATACATACACATGAAGCATGCATGCATGATCCAAATGCGTTAAGACTTACGAATGCATGCATGGTGAAAGAAAAAGGCTGTGATCACTTGGAGCTAACTGCACACAAACCTGCTCGGTCTGGGCTACTTCTTCTGCTGCGCCATTGTTGTTACTGCTGTTGTCTAGCAACTGTACGTCCGTGCATGTCACCACACGCAAAAGACAAGTTAGTTAACTAGTTACTCCGCCGTTTCTTTTTTACTTAACATCCTATATATAATCCATGCCGTTTCACCGTCAATTAATAGATTTAAAACTATCTAGTTTAGCTATCTAAAAATTATATCATTAAATTTATCTTTAAAAGTACTTTTGCAATATTATAATTTATTAATATATCTTACTATCAAAATTAGAAAAAGTGATACGCAAGGTCATACCTTGATGATCTAAAAGAAACAGAGTTAGTATATATTTATGTGCGGGGTCAGTACGTATCTGTAGATTAATTAATGAGATATAACATTCTAAATTTGTGTGCATCTACATATGCATTGTATGTGCATATACACGTACCTGGCCAGGGAATTCTGGGAAGAGGCCAGGATTCCTTTCAACAGCCGGTCCCTACATGCAGATGCAGCGAGAGTGGTAAAAAAGCACGGACACGTACGTGCTGCTCTCGTCAGCATCAGGCGTGCAAAAGGTTAGCTGAAATGATCCAGCGGATGTGCGAGTATCATTGGATCACATGGGGTGTACAGAGCCGCTAGTTCCATAGTCCCATAGAACTATTTATACATATGATACTGTAGCTTTTTAAATTTGATCATGGAACATCCATTTCTACAAATCTAGGATATGTTCTTTACCTCACAAACTAACGGCTTTGGTTTTTACTACAGTACCTAACTTTCAAACGGAGTATTTTCTCAAGACGAGGTCTACAAGTTAAACGATCTACACATTAAAAGCCCAACATTACCAACCAAAATTGCAAGTGAGTATTTGTCTTTCCGTAATCTATACCGTAAACAGTCAAAATTCAAAAATTTCAACCAAAAACCATAAGCCGCAGCCGAAAAAAACAGGCCCCGCTCCTTCCGTCAGCCGCACAGTGATTTGATTAGTGATTAATAGTCATTAATGATGCTTAATTAATGCTAATGATGCATATTAGTGCTAATCGTGCGGCCACCAGTTACTTTGTGCACGCTCCGTAGGATATACCGAGTTATTGTAGCATAATAGGCTATCTGCCATGACTGCCGAGCTCAGAGAAAAGTTAGATTTACAATAACAACGTTCAAAGCTAAATTTAAAAATATATATATGTTTTTCCAATTGTCCCTACCTTAACTAATTTGCTCCGGTAAATTTGCAAATCAAGCTAACGTTGTATTGGGATCATCACTCACCAGTGAAAGGTCTGCTGTAAGTCAAGCTAGGACTGGGTCTCTGGAGAAAGTCATGAACTCATGATGCCTGGATCTGAACTCACGCAGTTAATCTGACCTAGTACATGGATTTCTGTAGAGCGGGTCGCTTATTATCTACGCGTTTTGCAAGTTGCACATGAGATCAAACGGTTGTTTCTGTTGGAAGCTAAGGGCTAGTTGGCTTATTTTAAACTTCAATCGAAAAGAAAAGGCTACAAACCTCAAGATAATGATGTAAATAAAATAGTTTCAAAAGGACATATAAGGTTATAGCCGAATCACATAGTCCTTCACTTAATTTTGTATAGCCATTAAGATCGGATCGAATCAGTTGTTTAACGAGAAAAAACCAGAACCGAGGACCCCATGGCTTGTCTTGCTCACAGACTGTTCATGCCATCGGACCGGAGAAAACCGTACAAACTGGCCGGCTTTCGGAAGAATTGATGAACCGAGCGGTTTTTGATGAACCGACGGACAGTGCCACGTTAGAAATCTATTGTGCGATGACTTGGCTGACCTGGCCCACACGGCCCGCACACTAGCGAATGAAGATGGAGCATTACTCCTCCCAGCCGCCGTTACTTTCCTCATTCTTTCTCCGCATTCTATGGCCTGATGATATTGGGTTCTTGATCATAGACCACGGAGATCTGGGAGCTTCAAATCTACATGACCTAAGGTCAAGAACTCAAGATCACTAGGTCATGGAATACGGAGAAAAAAAAGATCTCCGTGATCTATGGACAAAAACTCAAGATCACTAGGTCATGGAATCCATGGATTTGGGGCTACTGCGTTCTCCGGCAGGGCGTTCCTGTTAGAGACTTAGAGCTAATTCATCTTCCTAATCTCCTTAGTTGTCGATATATGAAATCTTCTAGTGATGTCTTTGCGCATCTTCATCCTTCTTGATCAATGACGGTAACAAAGAAGTGTCAAAGTAGTTTACCTTTGAGCTGTAAAGTTGAGTTGTAAAGTTTTGTGCTGTGTCGGTTACAAGCAGAAACAAAACTCAATTTGGCTACTTAGATGACCAAGATGCATAGTATAGTATGGTCAGTTTGTAAACTCTTTATAAAGGATGGTTGGACACATGGGCGGATCCACACTCTGGATAGGGTAGATTTCAGCTCAATGTATGAAAAAAATATCTAGTGTACAGCTTGGGTAATATTTTCATGGTTCAGCCTAGATAGTATAGATTATTCTACCACTGAGCCCAGAGCGTAACCAAATCCTGGCTCCGCCACTGGTTGGACATCCTTCTTGTACTAAGTTATTGTGATCAATGTAATACAAGAGAAAAGGTAATAGAGCTGAAGCTTCTCTGTTCTAATTATCCCTCTGTCATTTGCTTTCTTAAGTGTTCCAAATCCAACAAGTGATATTAGAGCTCTAGGTTTGAGTCGAGTGTAGCGGAGTAGTGCGGCGTGTTCGTGTTGTTTTCGAGGCCGAGGTTATGGCTTCAAGTTCAGGCGTCAAGATGGCGCAGTTAATGATTCTCTTATTCTCGAGAGAATTACGATATGTGGAACATCAAGATGCGCACGATGCTACTATCACAAGGATCGTGGGATATTATTAAGAACAGCTACAAAGAATATACCACTGAAGATGTTCTTATACCGGAGCAGAAGAAATCACTACTATAAAAAGGGTCATCCTGGACGCCTCATAACAGACGGTTCAACACAACCCGTTACTAACAAAGTTACCACAGACAGTTTATATTTCGAACCATCTGTGATAATATCATAGACAATTCAAAATAAAAACCATCTGTGATATCTGTACTTATCACAGACGGTTTTTGTTTTGAACCATCTATGATAGTGCCACATCGCTGATCCATGACATCCCTCCTAGGATTTCAATCTCACCCATCCATTTTCTCTACATCGAACGGCAGGCACCGATCTCCTCCCACCTCTTGCCCCTTATTACTACCCAACTCCCTTTCCCCTAATTTCACTCTAAGAACCAACACTTTCTGCTGTTCCTAGTTCATCCACTCCTTATTCCTGCTTCCTCCCCCAAATCGAAGCACCCCGTCCCCTCAGCGACGCCAACTACCGCCATGAGCTCCTTCGCCTCCGGTTGTGACACCACGGTTCACTGCACAAGACACTCTTGTCCTAAGTGTCGTAAGAGTGCCTTGTGCAGTATCACCATCGTGACACAATGGTGACGCTGTCGTCGCCTCTCCTTCATCGCCGGTGATATATCCCCCATCTGAAATTTTTGGATGGCTAGGGTTTTGGCCATGTAAATCTTGATTCTCGTGCGCGTGAAAATTAATTGTTAATGCCGTAGTTCTTGTGATGATTGATGGAAGGTTAGGGTGAAGACATGGCGACATAGTTTATTGCACGATGATCATGTTCTCATAAATAAGCTTACTTTGGTTCATCTGCATTCTTTGATTGCACTGTTTTGTAGCGCAATTAGAAAATATTGATGAACTAAATGAGGCCTATTTATGAGGATGCTAGAACGAAATCACAGACGGTTCTTAACTAGAACCGTTCGTGATAATACACTATCATAAACGGTTATCAACTAGAACCGTCTGTGATATTAGACTATCACTAACAGTTCTCAATTAAAATTATATGTGTTGTATCTTATCACGAGGCGCTCGACACCTATATCACAGACACATAAATTCAGATAGATCAGAAACCGTCTGTTATGATGATTTTGAACTATTTGTGATGACCCTTTCTATGTAGTGAATCTCTAGCAGAGAATTAGATGATGAACGCCAAGGCCTTGTTTTGATTCAACAAGGTGAAGCGGAAAGTTTGTTTCGCAGATTATCGGTGCCAAGAAGCCGAAGGAAGCATGGGACAAGTTAGAGTTTCAAGGTTCCGCAAAAGTTTTAACTATAAGCTACAAACTTTGGGAAGGCAGTTTCGAAATCTACATATGGAGTCGAGAAGATAAAAGATTACTTCTCGAGGTTCATCGAGGTGTGAATCAGATGTACACCTATGGTGAAGAGATTATTGATCAAAAGATTGCTGAAAATTTTTGATCAGTTTACCAAAAACGTTTGAGTATATTGTCGCTGCTATTGAAGAGTCGAAGGATTTGACAACCCTCACAGTACAGCAGTTGATGAGTTCGTTAGAGTCTCATGAAGAGAGAAAGGTTCAATGGGAAGGGAGCTCGATTGAAAGCTCCTGCTGGTCGAAGTTGTGTTTTAAATCTCACAATTTGAGAAATTGTGGGAATTATCAAAGAAGATATGATCAAAGGCAAGATATGCAGGTGCAACCAGCCCAAGATAGTAGAGAAAAAGGTATGACTAACATAAATTTCTATTGTGATATTTGCCAAAAGTCCACTCATACAACAGATAGGTGTTGGAAGAAGATGACTTGCTATAAATACAAGAGGCAAAGTCATATTAGTAGATATTATAGATATCGAGATGACAATCGGGCAAATTTCTTAGAAGAGAAGGAATATTCGGAAGAATGTGTTTATTCTTGCCAAACCATGCAAGAAGAAAAAGAAAATTTATGGATTGTTAATAGTGGTTGCACAAACCATATGGCAACTAATCTAGAAATATGTCAAGATGTTATCTTGTCACATTAGTCGAAGATTCGCATAGGCAATGGTTATTTAGCTCAAGTTGAAGGAAAGGGGAGTGTTCCTGTTCAAATAAAGATAGACAAAAATTTATTCGTGATGTCTTGTTAGTGCCTGATTTGAAGCATAATTTGTTATGTGTTGGGCAACTGCTAGAACATAGACATGTTGTTTATTTTGAAGATTCTTCTTGCAAGATAATTGACCGTAAAAATGGAAATAGCCTTGTTACCAAGGCGGATATGGATAAGAATAGGAATTTTCAGTTGAAGATGAGTTACACAACTCAATTGTCTTTACGAAGTGAGATTGTTGATAACTTCATTATATGGAAGATGATTATCTCATTTGGGCAATCAAATGTTTTCAGGGATTCAAAAGGAAAAGTGTGATGATGTTGTAAGTAAACAAGTGTCGAGCTTACATTTGAAACCATCAAACTTTAGCCCGAGTGTTAGTGAGCAGTTAATTATGCTAGAGTTAGCTCTAAGATATGTTAGTAGCATGACAGAGGTTTATGTGTTGAGCAGATTCTCGATAGTTGAGGAAATTATGAAGTGCAAGAATACAGTTAACTTAGTCAAGGATAAGACGCTAAGATTGGAAAGATAAAGGATTTGAGACCAATAAATAAATTGGAGGGTAAAAATATTTTTCATGTTGAGAGAAATCACAAAGAAGAAATTGGGGAAAGATATGTCTACGGAAGAAAGTTACACCAAGACAGCTTAGTCGAGAGGAGCAGAACAGGATATACAGCTGAATTGTTGGCGATGGAATTTCACCTAAAAGATATTTCATGGCTATGACATGTGGGGCCCATCTAAACCTTCCTCCTTAATTCCCAATTAATTTCCAGGATTAGGAAAATCACAAATTGGAAATTTTATTGAATTTTCCCTAGAAAATTCCAACAGTTTGTATGGTTTACCTTCCTCCAGATCAACCACGTAGAAAAGGATCATCCAGAGTCATGAGAGCTTAATATTCACTCTCAATCCAAACGTGGCTTTAACATTATCCAAGGAGCTACTCCAATTAATATAGCTTCTTATTTACGATGAACAGTTTTTTGGAAAAAAATTATTTGTGATGAACTATAGCCGAAGTTCTGTGCAGCACAGTTTGCATGGCTAGATATTGCAGTAAGTATGTGTTATCACTACTACAGAAAGCCTAATACTAGACGCCAAATCACAGACGGTTTTGTGAAACCGTCTGTGATGTATACTATTATAGACGGTTTTAATTTGGAGGCCGTCGTGGTATTTGTGGCGGGAAAAGGAGTATCATAGACGGTTCTTACCGCTGAACGCTGCAGTGATATCGAATATCACGACGGTTTTATAATATAAACCGCCTCGTGATATTTCAGATATATCCGCACGGTTTTATTATAAAACCGTCGTGATATCGAATATCACGCACGGTTTTATTATAAACCGTCTGATATTTGAATATCACGACGGTTTTATTATAAAACCGTCTATGATATTCTAGTATCCTGCACGGTTTTATAATAAAACCGTCGTAATATGTTTCCGCCTTGCAATTCCTCAAAATTTCATATTTTCCCGCTTAAGTCCGAGTATGATTCGGTTTTGAGACACCTTCAAGAAACGGGCATAACTTTTGCATACGGTGTCCGTTTCGACGTTCTTGTACTCGTTGCAAGTTTTTGGTGTCTGCTTTTTCCTTTTTCTTAGTCTTCCTTTAGGAATTTGGATTTTGCTTCAACCGAAAAGTTGTAGATCTCGTCGAAACCTTTCAAATGAGTATATATAAGCCATATAAAACTTTGCTATTTTATCTTTTCGACTAGTTGTTTATATTGCATCGGTATATAAAATTTTGTGCTCTAATTCACGACGGTTCTATATATCGAACCGTCTGTGATATTTATTCATCACGCACGGTTCTATATATAGAACCGCTCGTGATAATCTGGGCCTGTCGATCCTACTCGACCCAATCATAGCCAATAGAAATCGACCAATCCTCACCCCACGGATCGTAGCTCGCCTCTCCCTCCCCTCCCTATAAATATAACCAAAACCCACCTCCTTGCTGGTCTTCTCTTCCTTCTGTCCTCCTCCTTCACTGTTTCTCCCCTCCTTGTCTGGTCTCCTCTTCCTCCTTGTTGTTCTCTTCCTCCTTGTTGTTCTCTTCCTACTTGCTATTCTCCTCCTCTTTCTTTGTCCTCCTCCTTGCGCACGACGATAAGTCTACGGGAGGCAAGACATCGAAGCAACTAGCTCGTGCCAACCGTGCCACTCATGCGTTGCATCGTGGGCTAGAAGGCATAGAGGATCTTTGCTTTTCTCTATTCTTATTGTGTAACCCGCTCGTTGTTTTGAGATATTGTAATGTTTTGAGATATTGTAATGGTAGACTCTAATCTTAATAAAATGGATGTTTTATGTTTGTGAAAGGAATTGAGATGTGAATTGGATGTATACATGTATATGTTGATCCGCTTATTTCGAATGTATGGCTAGCATTTCGAGGCTAGCCAATAAAGTAAATAGGTTTAGAGAATATCACAGACGGTTCGTAACTAAAACCGCTCGTGATAGTTATAATCACGACGGTTTTATTAAGAACCGCTCGACGATTAGAATATCACGACGGTTTTAGTTAAGAACCCTCGTGATTTTAATATCACGACGGTTCTTAACTAAAACCGCTCGTGATATTTATAAATCGCGACGGTTCTTAATTAAAACCGCTCGTGATTATAACTATCGCGCACGGTTTTAGTTACGAACCGTCGTGATATTTGCACCACGCACGGTTCGAAGCCGCCTCGTGATGATCTCGACATTATCGACCCATAAATTGAGACGGTTCACAAAACCGCTCGTGATGACGTTTTGAACCGTCGTGATGACCTTTTCGTAGTAGTGTATACTGATAAATGAAAATAAAGCTGTATTTTTCAATATGATTTTAATGCTTATGATTAAAAAATATAGTTGTATTTCTTATACAACTGTGACCACTCTAATATACTGTAGTGTTTCATCCGGAGCGTTGTTTCTTTGATCCAGTGGATAGGGTTGTAGCAAGATATGGCAAAACACATGCTACAGTTGCAATGGCAAAGGATGCACTCCTCCCTCATGCTGTATATGTTGGTTTTACTCTTGAACTTGTCTAGAAACATATATAACCGAGTAGATATTTGCAAGTTGCAACAATGAGGACGGAACTTCACTAGTAATACATGATATATATGTCTCCAGATAAGCTTTTTGTAGGTTTACCCCATACACAATTAAAATTTGTAACCATATGTTCTAGCTATTATTCGTTTAGCCTCTATATCCCATGTAGTTCTAAAGCTAAGATATGAATCGTGTAGGCTTGTAGATGTCCGGATTGTCTAATGGGTAATGAAGTAATGGTGGACCTATATGGGCAAGAGCCAAGAGAATATGTCAAGTATAGGAATGGGCCAGCTAGCTAGTCTAAGGTTTTGACAAAACACACTAATTACTCATTTTAATTTGTTTCTTGTGAAAGAATTGAAAGGTGAGCAGCCATGGATGCATTTCTTCTGATGGGCAATAACAAGTCAATGTAGCATTTGTCTTATATCCATGCATGTAGGCCAGCTTTTATTTTGGAATGAGATGGGGTTTTATAAGATCATACGGAGATCATTCCATGGTATGTGATGAGTATTTAAATTTGTTCTACAAGAATTATTGAATTTTGAGTTTGATTTTTAGTGTTTGTGGTTTCACTGCTGCTGTCAGGTGAGAGTGATTAGACCGGCACGTGGGATGCGATCAGACTAGGTTGTGGTAGCTGGTTGCTTTTTAGCATAGAGTGTGTTTTGAAGTTGGGCATGTGTAGTCAGACTGGCCATTGGTTTGTGGTCGGACCGGAGTTAAATTGGGCGATAAGACTGGTATTGGGTTTGTGGTCACACCTGTGTCCTGTTACCGAGATTGAGTTTGAGTCGGCTTGGGAATGTTTGGTAGCAGTCAGACCGGCCTTTGTTTGGCGGTGTGACCAGTCACAGTATGACTGGCATGAGGGATACTGTTAGACCGGTGGCTATTTCACAGAGCGTGTGAGACATGTTGGTTTATGGTGTTCGACTAGGCTTGGAGAACATTAGGGGTAAACGACAATTGACCGAGACTAAGCAGGAGAGCTGAGGTCCATGTGGTCCGATAAGTCTGCGTGAGGCTATGTGGCTCAAACTACTTGAGTTGTGTTGTGTTGCATGATACATGTATTGACTAACATGAGGCAAGGGCGTTGAACTTGTGCTAGAGATGGCCGATTGGTTTTGGATGTGCAAGTCACTTGGAGAACATTAGCGGTCAGTGGCAATTGACTAGGACTAGGCAGGAAAGCTGAGGTTTGTGTGGTTGGGTAAGTCTGGCTGAGACTACATGGCTCAAATAGTAAGAAAGGAAAAGACAAGGATCGTGAAAAGGCAAGTTGGTACATGTGGTGTGCAAAGTGACTTGGACTTGTACAAGTGAGACAATATGGGGTAAACTGGATATGTGAAAACTCGAAGACAAGTCATTGGGCACCACATGTTACGTGTCAAAGCATGTAGAGATGCTTTGATGGGCTTCGGGATGCTTCGAGGATAAGACAAGGTTAATCGGGCTATTGGAGCCAAGTGGAAGTGGCGTTTTAAGAAGCGTGCGCATGTAAGTGTAAAATCCGTTATATTGTTTGGTTATTGGGTTAGCCCATATGTAAGTGGATAGTATCCACATGTGTGGTTCAAATCTAGGATTTTGAGGTGAAGTGATTGAGTTGGGCACCACTATAAAAGGAGAGGTAGAGATGGCTTAGTGATGAAGCCTTGTTAAGCAAACATATGAGAGTTAGGGTTTTGAAAATAACTTTTGAGAGATAGAGTGTGCCTTATGTGTGAGCTTTTTGTCATCATTAAGCTTGTGTGTGCCTAAGCAGTGATTGTAAATCTTCATATCTATGTATAAATAGATATCCAAAATTCGTCCAAGTATTTCTCCTCTTGGATCAATTGTTGAATGTTGACCTGGCTTGGTTTTTGGTATTTCTTCTTCTCCTCTTGATCTTGCTCAGTGTCAAGGACATGTAAGAGATGAAAGAACCTCTTAGAGGCTAGATCACGTCCATCTAGGCATCCTAATAGCAAATTCTTGGAGGTTGCCTTGTGTTTGCCTTGTTTTGGCTAGAAACGAGTGATTCCTTAGAAGCTTTTGTTCTAGGCATTTTTCTTTGAAGTTTTGCTATGATTTAGCTTGCTAGAACGTGTGGGAGTTAATATAAAGTCATCTTGACTATTTTTAGCCCACGAGCAAGCTTAAGGCTCCGGATTCCTTTTTGCTCGATTTTAGTGCGTTCTTCCTTGAATCGGATAAACGTTGAAACTTTGGCAATGATCCATGGGATATTGATTGGAATATGTTCCTAAGGTCCTAAGAAAGTTATGTTTTCATGTTTCATGAGATTTGGAGTTGTCCTTTGAAAGTTAGCTCTTTTTGAGTTTTTGAAATCATCAGACTACCCCTACCAATCATATCACCCTTTGCACTGCAATTAGTTAGCCCGAAAGTGTTCAGACTATTTTGGCTCGACTTCTCTTGGAGCTTTCATTGTGGGTGATTTGGCTCTATTCTTCATAGCTCCTTATAGCTATTGAAGTGCAAAAATTGTGATCTTCTTAAGAGAAAAAGATTTGTAGAAGGCATTTATTTATAAGGCGTCTATTGAACTCATTTCTAGTCACCTTCTTGGTCCTACGTTATTTTATTTCATAAAGCCTTGATTCCTTCAAAGAGAAAAACAAATGGTACATATTTCCTGTAAAGGACACTGGAAAGGTTCACTCCCTTTTGCTACTCATCCCACATGCACCCTTTGCTAAAGTTTCACTAACATATCGTCTACAAGAAGCCAAAGTAGAATAAGTGCTCGTCAAAACTTCAATTTTAGGACACCTTTGCACGTGCCTACGCATCTTAGTAACTGTCACTCCTGCACGTACATTCGTAACTACTATACTACGCTACGCTCATGCATGAAGCTGCCGGTTTACAGTTTGCTGAAGCACGGAAGAGAGAGAGAGAGAGAGAGAGGGTGGCTTACAGTTTGCTGGTGCATGGAGTTCCTGGCGCCATGTCCTAAGTACGGGTAGCCGAGCGCCTACGTGGTACGTACCATGCATACACAGAAGAAGAACGATACGTTACCGGTCACGTGCATGAGACGGAGAAGAGGGTAGAGAGATCAAGAACAACTACTGAACAAAACAGCACGCACAAACACGCACGCACGCACGCACTTTAACGGCGTGCTCTCGCACCCAGTCCCACCCTTCCTCTTTTTGTTTCACCTGCTAGCTACTCACGTCTCACTTTACAGGTACTGTAAATTTTCCTGCCCCACACACACCCCTTTTCACCGTAACGCTGGCCCATGCATGCATGCATGCATGGGGTATATCACTAGGGCCCCACATTCTGCTCATATTTGGTTACTTGCGTTTCACGAGAGTGCTACCAATTGCGAATATATGTCACTTTTTCACCATAGCGAAATTAAAACTGCTCATATTTGAAGTACGGAAATAATTAAGATGAAGGGAAATTAATTTGACCGAGGAGATGAGTTAAGGTTGGACCTCAATTTGACCGAGGAGGAATCTAATGTAGCCAATAGTCTCTTGAAGTACGGACGCGGTGTCAGTCTGTAAAAAGGAACGCGTATATATGTCAGACACTCCCTTCACTTTCACTCACACGACTCCTAAAGTGAAAGAAGCATGCAGCAGCTGAAAAGAAAGGAGATGGGCATACACATTTGTATGTGTCAGCAGCAGTCGCGAAGGAACGACCATTTTGAATTTAAAGCTTGCACGCATATATGCACGAGAGGCAGAGATCATGCACAGGAATATTTGGCGTGTTTTGCTAGCTAGAGTGCATGCACTGTTACATTAATTAATGGATAGCTAAGTTGATGCAGTACCTTGCCAAATGGGGAAACTATCTGATGAAGTGCTGTTATTCTATCCCCAAGCCTCTCCTTCCTTACCTGAAATAAATGTTTAGATGAAAAAGAAATATATACACATTCTTATCCTAAAGCATGCAATGTAACAAGGACTTGTCATTAATTGTACATGCATGTGATGTTCTCTTCTCTACATATGCTATTATAAATCAAAACATGATCACGAAAGCTATGTCGATCAAGACAAGATCCAGCTGAAGCTGGAGAAATATTGAACTGTATACTTTATCTTTCTCTTCATCTTTTTACAAGATAGATCCAAGCATGGATGAATGTGTAAGTACGTGTACTATTTTGTACGCGATGCGTACGCGGTGAAGTGTCCCAGAGAGGGAGGTAAGTGACAGATTCCAATGTACACAGAAAATGACATACTCCAGAGAGAGTAGGATATATATAAAAAGGAGTGCATGAAAGAAACCTTTAGGGTAGATTGTGCTGAAGAGGCTTGAACCCTAGCCTTTTTGAGAGCCGAACCAGTTGCAGTGCTGTTACTCTGGAGCAAAGAAAGAACAAAGAGCCAAGCAGCAAGAGCCATCATGAGGTCATTTCATCTTTGACCCAAGAACAACACTATTACTAAAGCTAATTGCACATGATTGTTTGTATCAACATTAGCTTGAAACCCGTGTGCCACACAAAAGTGGATCTCTACACCCTTACCAAGAGATCTTGAAGCAAGATCCAAATAAAAAGGTTGGAACATGTTCTTGGTATAAACACGCATATATATATATATATATATATATATATATATATATATATATATATATATATATATATATATATATATATATATATATATATATATATATATATGCAGCTAGCTAAAGTGATTTCCCAAATGACACGAAACATATTCCTCCAGTAATAAATACAAATCGTTTTGGACATATTCCCTCCAGTAATAAAAAGAACATGGAACTCATTCAAGATAAACATTGTGCACCACTACCAAGAGATCAATTTGTGAGCCTGCAAAAAGACCAAGCCCTGCTCAAAAGAGCTTTTTTTGGCTTAAGCTTATTGGCTTAAGCTTATTTTGGAACTATTCATAATTTCGTCTTTTTCTGAATTTTTGATTTTTTTTTGAGCTTTTTTGTCGGTTCTTTTTTTTCTCGTATCCGTTTGCGTTGTCTGTGATGGGTTAACATATTTTTATATTTTTAATTTTTAAATTTAATTATGTCAAATAAGCCTCTCTCATTCATGTGTTTTTTTTCACCACTACAGTGTTTTCAACCATAAGCTTTCAGCTTTCAGCCGAACCGATCACCTAAAAGGGCTATGCCATGTAAACGAAAAGCTTAAATGCTTTGAAACGATCACGCCACAAGTTTTTCAAATATTTGCATATAAAAAACGGCTGTGTCCTATGCTGTGCGTACTGGCTATCTCTATGGACGAACTACATATCTATAAGGAAAATCATGCATATCTTTTGTAAGAATAAACATCGATCTAAAAAGCGATGTGTTCTACATATATATGTACAAGAAACAGCCCAATAAATATGGAACAGTAATTAAGTTGAGCGAACGAACAGAGATTACCCATGAATTTCCGGGTGTAAGATTTTTGTTTCAGTTTCAGTTGCTCACCTCAGACGAGTTATCGGACTGATGATTCCTCAACTCCGGCGCCGGCGCGCTGTTCGAGAAGTCGAGCATGCTGCTGCCGAGGCTCGTGGTGATGCATGACCTAGGAGAGGAGGCCACGAGCATCTGGCTCAGCTGAGACTTGGCCCCTGATGTCTGGATCTCCTCGCCGCCACCATGGCCATAGAAACTATGAGCTGCTGCAATCTGAGCCATAGGACCGTCCTCTAATCCTTTTGATAGAGCTCTGGCTGTGCTGTATCCCTCATGATCTCCAACTAATCCCCCACTGCTTTGTAGTCGCCCAAGGCATGTACATATGCATCCACACAGGCAGAAAACAGCAAGTTAGTACTAGGAACATGCATGTGAGATGGTTAATAAAATAAAAACCATTAGAGAAGGGGGTTGATCTACAACAGGACAAAGTATACAACTACTTTAATTACTCCCTAGCTAGAAGCACCTGATTTGTACTAATCAATAAAATCTACATGAAAATTGAATGGCGCCTATAGCATTAAATTTGCATTAGCAGATCATAGAGAATTAAGGGTGGGGATACAGAAATTAAAGTTCTTTACAGAAGTAGCTGGCTCCATGAATCTGGCATGTTGCTCTCCTGCCCACCACGCGAGCTTGCAGGAGGAGAACTGGCAGTGCTATTCACCTCAGGAATCAGACCTGAAGGGAGGTGAACGAGCTGGTGGGGGGAGAGCATGGAAGGAGAAGACGAGGGAGGCATCTTGGTGGAGGCGTCTTGCACCTCAGAACAAGGCCTCAAACTTCGCATGATATTGTTGTCGTTTGTACCGCCCCACACCATCTGTTGCACCAAGGGGTTCTTGAACTCTCCTCCACTCATCATCCCAGAGGAGCACAGAATAAGGGCAAGAAAGAATTCTTGCTGCAGTTGATCTTCTTGGATCCCAAGCTTTTGCAGAGTCCTATGCAAATCTCATGTCAATCTTTAAGGTCTGGTAGCGTTGCCTGTTCCTCCTCTCCTCGTTTTTCTTTCTAGAGATGGGGTCTAGTGAGAGGGAACATCATCAATAAGAGAGAGGAAGAGAGAGAAAAAAAAGATAGGATCGGACTTGTTTGGAGAGGAATCTGAGCTTTGTTTTGTTTTCCTTCCTTTTGCTTCACTCCTTTCATTTGTGAAGTTTCCCTTGAAACTCTCTCTCTCTCTCTCCCTCTCTCCTTTTGTGATGTTTATTTTTTGGACCCTTTTTTTTTTGCCTTTTCCCCCCTCCTCGCCCCGCTTTTGCTTTGTGCATAAAAGTGATGTCTAAAAGGTATATGTGCGACACACAATTTCAGGCCAAAAGGAGCGGCTTATGGAGGGGTGGTATTTGTTAATTGGCGCTTATGCTAACTTTCAACTACAATTAAGTATTGTTGATTGCTACTCGTACCAGTGAAGACAAGCCTTACCCTGTTACCCTATCCCAATCAAGGTTCTAATTAGATCTGCTCTCACTGGATATGATAAAGTTGGAGCGTTCTCTCACGATGCATCCTATTTTGATTTAACTAATGTCGAACATCCAACTACATTTGCCAGATCAATTTAAATCTATTTAGACATCCAAGCATGACGTACGGTTGCAGCGTATGCCGACGCAAATTAATAAAGGGAGTTCATAAGCTCAGTTCCTGACTCTCCCTCACTTGCCAAACGGGGTCTTTTGTTGGCGTGCATGCGTGTATATATAGGGTATTCGTAGTTTGAGCTATATCCTGGGTGTCCTACTTCTCAAGCTCAACCTCACATATCTACTTATGATCAAATTAATAGCTCACGCATCCATGCTTTAGAGAAAGAGAGAGAGAGAGAGATTTACATATATGCCCTTGTGCCTTTCTGTGACACCCTGGTCTACGTTGGTCCATGTGTGTGTGGACATAAATTTCTAGGTTAGTTTTATCTTCCTAGTTTAACTTGAGAATCACTTACATATAAATCTAGGAGTTCCAATAGTAGCACCTCCGATTAACCGTTTTACGCAAAACAAGAACAAAAGTACAAACTGGTTGCTACGTGTACATGATCTATCCAGAATAAAGTTAGACCTAAACCGATCTGAACCCTAGAACGTTACACTTTCATACATCTGCTACTTTAGAGTACTGAATGGTAGATGATCACGTAACCGGTCATACCAAACCCGTCGGGTCTCTGTTGCTTGGTCGGAGATGCAATTAGCTGAATCATATATGGACAGAAAGGAACGAAATAAAGAGTTAAGTATAGTAGACTCGTGATAGCTAGATACATATGCGATGATTTTACTTTCTTATCAAGTCAGGGGGTAAATTGATCGACAGATGTGAGAGAACAGTGCTGCGAGGCACATCAAACATTTTGGCGTCTCTTTATGGGGTGTATTGCTGATAGACTGTACTTTAGGTGAAAGCCGCTTTAGCTGAAAGCTCCTCCGTAGTTTTGCTCCCCGCTGGCCGCTTTTTGGGAGTTTTGGGACAAGGCACGCTTTACCACGCATGATCTGCGTCGTCGTACTCAATAATTATGCATGGTACAGTTCTTACCTACAGCTGTTGTGCAGATCTAGCTCCTTGATTAACGTTTTTACTGAAGCCTAACAACGTGGTTGTTTACCTTGCGAGTGAAATGTCTGAAGCTGTAGTATACTACTCCCAACTAAACTGTTGGAACGCACGTATATTTGTAGGGAACTTAATTTACGGGAAGCAATGATGTAATCTGTACATGAATATATATATTCTCTGCGAATCCCTTTCAAACGGTGCTTAATATTAAACGAAGTTGTGATAGGAGTAATTTGTAAGGTTGAAAGTCATATTAATTACTACTACTGGACAAAATAAGTACCAGTTTTTGGGGGATATATATATATATATATATATATATATATATATATATATATATATATATATATATATATATATATATATATATATATGTGTGTTGTGTGTGTGTTTTTTTTTTATCATGTGCAAGAAGAGAACCAGGTCGAACCAGTTCTTTAATGCATTTTCAAATTAATGAATGTTAACGGCTTTGCCTAATATATTATATATCATTGCACTTGCACGTATCTAAAAGAAAAACAGAAGACGGCCGGTTTTACTACACCATGGTACCTTATTTCAGTCTATAATATATATATATATATATATATATATATATATATATATATATATATATATATATATATATATATATATATATATATATATATCGTTAATCATGCATCGACCCCTTTAGCTAGCACACATTGCCCTGCCCGGCCGTATAATCCTTGCATGATTGACCTAAATTAAGTAGACGTTAGCTACGCACACCATACTATATCACAGGCCCATCTCTATAGATCGATGGATGTCCACGTCTTGTTGCATAATGAATTGTTCAGTCAAAGCGGAGATAATTAACGGTCTGTTTGGTAGAGCTCTAGATTTTTATTTTAATTTTTTTCATGATTTTCTAAGAATTCACTTCTCTAAAAATCTAGATCTGCTTCTGAAAAGCGTTTGGCTAGTAAGTTAGCTCCAAAAATCATAAGAGGGAGGATTGAAGACAAGTAGACCATGTTACTCCTAGTTATACCACTTTATTTGTATTTATGTCTTACTCTTTTATATTTATACACAAATTATAAAAAATATTTCCAAATTTTGTCAACCTATACCAAATTTTGTACACAAATTAAGAAATCAGAAAATCGCTAAGTGCTCATATGAACTTCAACGTTTTATCATCCTATACGAGTGCATCAACCAAATTTAATACCCTGTTTTCCCCATATGATTTCGCTAAGCATATGTTCAACTCAAAGTTGAGGAAAAGTATAGCCCAGGCTAAGCAACCTACCCTAGAACGGCAACCGTAGGAAATCAACTACTACTACAACCAGGGTTAAATGTTTCGGACCCAAAACATTTTCGGAGGTCATCGAGAGGATGAAAGGATGATATTTTGTCCATTTCGTTCAAAAATTCGAACAAAATTTTTAAATGTTTGATGAAATTTAATCAAAATTTGGATAAATTTTGGATAAAATTTATATGGAGATAAATTCGGCCAAAATTTGACCAAACTATTGCTCTTTTGGGGTTAACGAAGAGACAAAATTTTGGTATTTCGGCAAAATTTCGGATGAAAATTTTAATCCTGACTACAACTACTACTACGACATTCAGACATATTCCTCCCAATGGAAATACACCATAACGAAATGTTCCACATATCCGAAATAAGATCTCCTCAAAGAAACCGGATGCGCACACACCAAAAGCATCAAGAATATGGGAGTATCCTTCAAGAAATTTAGCATTAACAAAATACTATACAACAGTACAAATATACAATTACAGTTCGAGTAGGAAATGTTTGCAAACAACACTAATGATCTTTGGGATAAGCCATTAGTAATTACTGTGCTAGTTCATGAAATCCAAAGTAAAAACGCTTCGGTTCTCAATCTATGTTGTATCATGTTCTAAACTTTAATCACCGTGGATTGTGTAACGCTCCCACTTCCTAGTTGGTGAAACAACCAAAAAATTTGCAAAATTTTTTACTTTTCTTGAATTTCTTTTAATCCGGTTTTCTCTCCCAATTCGGCATCTTCCCTTGAAATTCCGCTTTCCTCTTTTGGCCACGCCTTCCCCTTTCCTGGCGTCTTCCAAGAAACCGTTGGTGTTCTTTGCGCCTTCCTGGCCACACGACTGTCCCTATTCCAACCGTGCCGCAGCACCCTTCTCTGTTCACACCTGAATCGTGCCAACACCTCTGCGTGTCGCTCCTCCAGAGGCCAGTCGACACCTCGCTCGAGCCATGCCAGCGGCCAACTCAGTCCGCCGAGCGCACCACATTTCTACGCATCGTGCGGCCAATGCGTGTACTTGACCACCATGCTTCACACCGTTAGCCTGCGTAGCATTGTCAAGGCCACAATCCTACCCCGTCACCTCACCTGCAACCTAGCCTTGCCAACCGCGCCCGACTGTCAACAAGTTCGCCACGCTTGCGCCGCCGACCTTGTCTTCCTGTTCCCACCGCCATCCTCCTACTTTTTAATCCAGCTGAGCACCCAATCTGCCTCGCGAACACCTCTAGTACCTCACCGAACCACCCAATTGTCCGTTGTTGCTCTGCATCACAGCCGTCCCCTTCCCCTGTGCCAATAAGCTCCCACCGCCTTTTTCCTCAATTTAGACTTTCACTATTTAATTCCTTGCTTTGGTAGCATCCTTGGAACCCCATTAGTACAACCATAGTCTTGCCTCAGCCTCACCGAACCTGTGGATCGCCGCTGCCCTGGACCTCCGCTGGCCAGAGTGCCCCTCCATGGATAGCCTCGCACAGAATCCAAGAACCAAGCCACCACTGACATCACCTTACCCATATGTCCTAGATGCTAAAATCGCCTTTCCCCTCGCCGATTAGCTCCCATACCACCGCCATCAAGCTCCCCTGAGCCAGTAAGGTCGTTCGGCCATTTCTTTGCTTCCGAGCACAACTTTCCAATTGCTTTCCACCATAGCTTCCCTAGACCACCGCAAACCCAAAGCCATCGCCACTAGTCCTTCTCATGCCCTCGGCAGTTCCAGCACCATGAACCTCCACCACCGTGAAGCCTCCACCGTGGAGAGCCCAAACCAAACCTCTTCAGCCAAATCCTCCACCACCTTAGTGTTTCTCGTGTCCTGTATATGGTTAAGGTGGCCTCACCCTCGCTGGAAGACCACTAGAGAAGCCCTAAGTCGTGGTAGGAGCCGAGACATTCTCTCTTGCTGCAAGCCTTAACCATCGCATTCGCGCCTACCAAACCCTTAAAATAGAATCCCTAGATGGACGTGATGCCGTAGAAATCCTCGATCGTCACCGAAGAGCCTCTCCAGCGTCGCTCTGGCCGCCTACCGAAGCTCTGTTCGGCAACCCTATGTCGTCCGAAGGAAGAAGAATATTTGGGAAGTGCACCGTGCCTTGATCGTGCATGTCTGCGTGCCGTCGATCGAGTGGCCATGCACGCGCGGTTGGGCCATTTTGGCTGAACGTTTTGGGCCTTGTGGCTGGCCCATAAGGCCTTTTTCTTTTAAAATCGAGCCAGGCCGAAATCCTTGTCCAGCACTGGTACTAAAGGCCAGCCCAGCACTATTCACAACTGTTCAAAGTACTGTTCATCTGGACCCTACAATCAAAAATACCTTCGTTTTGACCTCGTGAATCCATTTTAACCTCTGTTTTGCCAAATCAAGCCTTAATAAAATCCAAACTCACGCTATTCAAAAATCAATCCTCCACTTCCAAAATCCGTCTAGCACGTTTATAACCATTTTGACCGTCTCGAGCCTACCTGGCCCAACTCTAACCATGTTGCCAACCCAAGCATTGTTAAACTCCAACCACCCAACCCATTTCTTTTTATGACTTTTCTTGTTGTTTAATTGTATTTTGTTCCCAGCTTGCATTCTGTAAAGTAGGAACTTGATTGACCTCATTTTTCACGCTAGTGAACGGACCAAGCAAGTTGGTCAACAGAAGAGCTGCAAGAGGAAATGAAGTAAGCTTGAAGCCAATAGAGAAGACCAAGAACAATGGGAAGGAGGCAAGTCACATGATTTTAATCATGTTGAACCTATATTCTGTTAATTATTTATTTATCGGTACTTCCATTACCTTCTAATTTACGCACTAATTTTATGTACAATAAATGTTTAGCATGACATGATACCTAGTTACATCCTACCACTGAAAAAGCCCTGTTTAATTTGATGATCATATTCACCTTGACAAGACTTAATAATGTTAAATCTACTACTTAAATAACCATGGTAGTATAGAAAACTCAGCTATTTTATACTACTGATTGGCAAATCTTTTTGCCTGTAGTTTTGAAAAAGTGATTCTAGGAAAATGATTATCATGGGAAACCATGAGTTGGTTGGGTAATACTGCCGCTGAGCATTGTGATATGGGTTTAGAGTTGAAAAATGCCTCGAAGTAAAGTAAAGGCAAAGTTCGGGGAAAGTAAGGGCGAACTTATGCTGAGCAAAGAATATAGTGATCGCTGAACCACAAGGTGTGACTCGTCAAACCTGGCCTAGTAACCACTCAAATCGATTGAATCTCTACATGAGAAAAGGAGAGTTGGTATGGGAGGGGATAAAACCATACTGAACAATGGTAGATTCCTCTCAGGACGGGCATAAGATATCCGACCGAGTCAGTGAATACCTGAGTTTGAGTTAGACATCTACTAGGTAGAGCCTATATAAAGAGATGACCAGTGAAATGATCTTGTTTTCTTAATTCAGTCATGAGGGTTAAGTAATCTTGTGGGTAAAGCTAGGCAACTCTATGAAGTAATCATAATAGTATTTTCGAATATGTCGTACTTCGGCTTAAAAAAGCTATGTTCAATAGGTGATTCCAACAACGAAGCATAAGTAGATTTAGAGGTATTTTGGAACTATTAAGGTTCGGTAATCAAGTAGTGGAAACCCCAATTCCTTTTATGATTTATATTGTGTGTTAAAAAATGTTTACAAATAAAATTGCATTCACAAATACTTTAGTAAAACCACTATATCCTCGTCACTTTAGAATCCTGGCAAATAGCTATGTAGCATTTCCCCATATGATTTATTGAATACGGTTGATTGTACTCAGTCTTACTATAATTTCCACCACAACAAATATCAGAAAAAGAAAAGATGTTGCAAGATTTTGTGTAGGGGTTACAACCGTACTCAAGCGTTCCTGTGGAGCTTTCTTCGGTTCTTCTGAATGTAGGCTAAATTTTGGGCTTGAACACCCGTATTATTGCTAAAATTGACCATTAGGTCATATTTTAATCATATCAACTCTTTTTAAATGTTCATGAGCAGACATGAAACTCCTTCTGTCCGCAACTAAACTCCTAGGCTGTTGCGAGTTATACGATGTCCCTGTTCCCAAAATAGAGACGTTACAGTTGGGTCATATATCTGCAAGACAATACATGTTGTTACTGAATGAACGAAATTGTTGTCAAAACAAGCAAAGTTTTCAACACATCATTCTAAAATGCATAAACAAAAAAGGGGAGTGTCAAACCTCCCATCTTGAGGCTGGGAATACGAGTGGATTCTTTTGGACTATGATTTATGGTTTACGACTATAATTTTTGAATTCTGGTCTGTTTGCGAGAGGCGATACGTATAGGAAAATAGTCACATGTGATTTTGGCCAGTACAGCTGAACTTAGTACACTTTTTACTATAATTGACATTTAGACCCCGCCAAAAGAAACATCGTTTTTAAAAAATATACTGTAGCTACAGTATATAAGCATAAGATGTAAGCAAAAACGAACCGCCCTATATGTTTGTTTTTCTCATACCAGTGCCTCTCTGCAACCTTCCCCGCCAGAGACTGCACTTATCAAACTTGAGCATTGAAATCTAGAAAGCAACATGTATCAACCGCAAATAGAAGAAATTGTTAGACATTAGTCACCTCATCCTTTTCTATTGTTGCATCGGCAGTCGTACGCACATCCTCGCGAACTTCAAAGTGGAAAAGCTGCAAATAGAAACCAGCATCAGTGAATGTTCAAACACTGCAAGGGGAAAACATGGTATTAATAGTCTGACTAGTGTTCTGTGCTTTGATATTAGATTACAGTTTCATCATTAGCTCATAGAGGCTGTGTTGCTGTGAAATCAAAACAAGGAGCATGCATGGAATAAGAACAGGGTCAAACGTACTTAAACAAAACAATGTAATTCACAGGAGAACAAACTTAAGCTTTGCATACATGAGGGATGATAAGATCTTCACATAAAGTAGGTTTTCAACCGATGTTGTCACCTTTACGGACCTGGCAATATAGTAGGCTATGTTTGAATTGTACAATCCACATCTTTAGAACAATCGAAAGGGGAGCACTTTTGTTGAAGGTTCGAAATTCACCTGGATAACTCTCCTTGTCCAGTACCATCCCAGTAACTGGCTCATCTCAAATATGGCATATATTTGGCTAATCAGTTAGGATGCCAAATTTATGCGGAAGGGAAATATGCACAGTAGATCGATTACAGGTGACGAATACTATCAGCATGTGGCAATACTTTTGATCAGATCCTGCTCACGCAACCACTGCTTCTTCAAGCATTCTAGCTCTGCTTGTTCTTCTGCGTAGATCTCCTCTCATCCTCCTCTTTTTCCTTTTTGGCATTTGTTCTTCCCTGAAACCAACAATACATCATTTAAATCGGTACAAGACAACGAATCCAGGAGAACTTTTTGCATTTGTTCTGGCATGCTAGGATTTCAAACTCAACTCTTGTTGCAATTTTTGAAGCTTCTCTTTCTCTCCCTCATAGACACATGGAGGGCAAGGGGGGACGGTAACCAAAGCGCATACCTTTGAGTGACGTTGGAATCGGAGCTCGGTGAACGGCGGTTCATGATAAGAACCGTCTGTGAAAAGTCATAGACAGTTCTTATACCGTCTGTGATGTCTCAATTATCATAGATGGTTCGTTTTAATAACCGTCTGTAAAAATATTATAGACGGTTACCACTATAAACCGTCTATGATAGTTTAATCACAGACGGTTCCGTATGAACCATTATGATGTAGCCGTCCAGTGTAGCCTCTTTTGTAGTAGTGCTTGTGTAGTTAATATATATACTCATAATCGGGTTGTTATCTAGTTCTTCCATTATATATTAATAGTTAGATGATTAATAACAACCGGATAAGTAAGTTTTGCTTTAAAAGATTATCTTAGAATATACAAGTGTTGTGTACATGATGTATACTCGTAAATGAATTGTTATCTCATTATTTATTGAGATTGTCATGAATTATCAAAAAGGTAAGCTTGTAGAATCTAGTTCCTCCATTATGAGTTAATGATGAAGTTTGGTAATTAATGACAATTGTTTTGTGGACTAACATTTTTCATGAGTTGGATGAATAAGTTAGATTCCACAAATGAGAAAGACTTGGGATAATCATCAAGTCAAGTGGTGGATGAATCATTAGTTGATGCATGTCCAAGAGTAGATGATCATATGTTGATCATCATGTCAAGTAAAGATCTAACATGTGTTGATGGAGTTGAAGTAAAGGATACATCATGAGTTGATGCATGTCAAGACTATGACTCAAGGCAAATGTATGACTAACTAGGGCTAAGAATGTATTCCTAATCTTTTGCTAATCTTGGTATTTGGTTGGAAGACCGGGTTGCTAGTATAGGTTGTCGTACTATTAAGAGGGATCATGTCTAGTAGCTTGAGTCTCATCATGTGATGATAGCTCAACATCACTTGCTCTAGCTCTCCTTGGCATGAGACTTGTATTTATGAATGTGTTTTGCAAATAGTTGTGGTCATGTGTTGAATCCTTGTAACATGAGACTATATATTGCAAATGTGTTTTGCAAGTGTTTGAAGTTTATATTTCCATTCTTTATAGTATGAGGCTAATATTTGTAAATGATTAAAGCTCATATGTATAATCTGCATGTTATCATTCTAAAAGTGTGCAAATATATTTTGCAACTTATTGGGAATTATGGATAATCCTTTTGTACATGATACTGTAGTTTGCAAATATGTTTTACAAAACCTGTTGAAGTATATGCACTTCTTAGGAAAATCGGAACTACCGCAATGTATTCTACGGTACTACCAAAGAACGAAATTACTGGTGTTGTAATCATAGTACTACCGCGTTCGTTGGTGGTCGAAGACTTGCGTGGTCAAGGACCAGAGTGGTCAGAACCGACTTGGTCAAACTAAAGTAGTCGAAGACCTGAGTGATCGAAGATGAATGCGGTCAAAATCGACGTGATTGATGACTTGCATGGTCGAAGATCGACGTAGTCGAAGACCGACGTGGTCAAACTAGAGTGGTCGAACCAGCACGGTTAGAACTAACATGGTTGAAATCTGTGTGATCGAAACCAGCGTGGTCGAGATCTATGTGATCAAATACCAGCGTGGTCAAACCAAGATGGTAAGATTTGACGTGATTGAGATATGTGCGATCGAAACCAGAGTAGTCGAACCAACACGGTCGAAACTGACGTGGTCAAGATCTGTGTGATCGTAACTAGTGTGGTTGGAACCGACATGGTTGAGATCTATGTGATCGAAACTAGCGTGGTCGAAACCAACGTGGTCAAGATCTGTGTGATCGAAGACCAGCGTGGTCAAACCAATACAGTCAAATCCAACATGGTCAGATCTGTGTGATGGAAACCAGCGTGGTCGAAACTAGCGTGGTCGAAACTAGCATGGTAAAACCAACATGGTTGAGATTTGTGTGATCAAGACTAGCGTGGTCGAACCAACATGGTCGGAACTAAAGTGGTCGAGACCTGTGTAGTTGAAACCAATATGGTCGAACTGATGTGATTGATACAACGTAGTCAAAGATCGACATGGTGGTCGGAGATCTGTGTGATCAAAGATTGACGTGGTCGAAGATCGACATGGTCGAAACCTCTGTGATCGAAATCAATGTGGTCGGAGACCAGCATGGTTGGAGATCAGCATAGTCAGAGACCTATGTGATTGAACTGAATAACGTGGTCAAAGACCTTAGTGGTCGAATCATCCGATGTGGTCGAGGATCAGGGTAGTCGACAATCGGAAGTTTCAGCTCTGTGTGAGCATCCGACCAGCGAGCGGTACTACCGGCTCTGTGTGAGCGGTACTTTTGAGTTTTGGATTGACCAGCTTGTGTAGCGGTACGTTTTTTCCAGAGAGACACCTATGTGGAGTCTTCTCATCCCCGAGAAAATTGGTAGTTTCGCTCGAGTGCTGCAGTACTTTCAATAGTCGGTAGTACCGGACTTTGCATGTTGGAATTACTATTTTTGTCTTCAACTACTAGTTTTCTGACCATTGTAGAGGGGATCAGAAGTACCGGTCATAAGCCGACGGTACTTCTAGAAATCCTATTTTTCTGTCCCAATGGCTAGTTTTGAGGTGTGGGGTATATATACCCCCTTGTGGCCGGTTGGAGAGAGTAATGCTTCACTCTATTTCACTCTTTTGATCTAGTGTGAGGTCCTCCTCTCAATTGTGCATGTGTTGCACCTTGTGAGCAAGGAGAAAGGTTCTAGATTACATGTGTTGCATCTAGAGATGGATTGTGTATCCACTTGAGCAGTGTGCATTTGTTGCACATCTAAGAGTCAAGCGAGGGGCTTGACTTATTACACTTGAAGTTTGCTGACTCCTAGACGGCGTTGAAGGCATCGTGTGTGGTGATCTTCTCAAGAAGCTTGTGAGAAGGCCCGGTGAATTGTGAGTGATATGGTGCTCGCCATCTCCAGAGTAGAGAAAGAGCAACCTTAGTGGATTGAGGTGCTTTGGCTTAATTCATAGAACCGGTCCAATTTGTTTGGGCTAACATCAACGAGAACTAGGGAAGACCAGTAAGTCTCCAATCACCATGGTAAAAAGCAACCGTGTCAAGTGTGGTTTATTTTCTTGTGCTCAATTTATATTCAAGCAATTTCATTCATAAAATTAAATTAATTGCTTGTTATCCTAGAGTTGATATATTGACATATGTTTATCTTGTTGGTGCACTTAGGTGAACCCGGTTGTTTTAGGCATTTTTGTATTAAACCTTTTTGAGTTAAACTTCTGCATTATTTGCTTGGTTTAGCCAAATAGAAATTGATAACTAATTAGAGAAATTTTTAGACTGCCTATTCACCCCCTCTAGTCGGTCTCCTCGATCTAACACCCATCAAATTTTTCCAGGTTTACTGGTCGAAACCGCAGTGGCCAGTGCACTACTCGGAGTTTAGGCGTGAACTTATCGTATCCCAAGAAGGGGAATTCTGGATTATAACTGTCTCGGGTTGGATCAGTACTCTGCGAAGGGATGAGCGAACTCACAGGGAGCCCACCCACTCTCTTTGCAGGTTCCATCGGAGAGTTACGACCACTAGCTGATGACAAAATCTCAGAATTACATATTTCAGGGCTCACTGAAACTGCTCGAGCGATCGCCAGGGGACTCAAACACTTGGGACAGGCACATTGTCGTGTTGCGAGTCCTGTTCTTGATCTGATTGACCACCCTTGCCATCTGGGAAAACTTGTTCCTCCTGTTGGCGTACCGTGTTGGGGTATAAGGTTCCCTCCTCATCCTTTCCGGTGGTGTAGTCTCCGATATCTTGGGATGGATCTCTAGAGATATCCTCACCATTGGAGGATAGCATCATATGCTCGAAGTCGTAGCATGCATCCATATCGATATCCACATAGTCATTCAAGTCGAACTAGGTCTTCTCGTTCCATTCCCCTGCCATGAGGATATCAGAAGAAAGAGAACTTGCCGACAAGGAAATTATCGAAGTCTTGGAAGAATGTCCCCACGGAAAGCGCCAATTGTCAATATTCTAATATCGATCTTACGTATGATTTGTTTGGGTTCGAGAGAAACTCTAGAAGACTCGGTGTATGCATATGCGGAATAGATACACATGAATTTTTATACAGGTTTGGACCTTCTCTTAGGAGAATAATAACCTTATGTCATGTGTAGTTATTGCTTAGAGAGAATTACAACCGTGAGTAATGTAAAATACCTAGCACTATCTCCTGCTCTAATCTCCTCTTTTCTTTCTCCTCTCCGGCATCAACCTTTATATAATTGATGAAGCGGTGGCTGTTGTCCCATGCCAAAATATGCCACACGCTTTGAGTGATAACCGTCTAACGGAAGTTACTGTCAGAGAGACGCAATGGCTTGTTTATCGTGCGATGGTTTTTGCCAGAGAAAGATCGTGTGTGGTTATTAGGAATAATCGTACGTCCTAACCGCTTGTCAGACAACGCCATGATAAAGTAGGTCATCGTAAACAAGCTAGTCGAAAATATGTCGGTTGCAGAAAGACCCATGACTACGAGGTGTTCATAGGATATATTACGACTACATGGTCGTAGAAAGACTTACAACTAAGAAGTAGTCGCAGTAAGACTTACGACTATGTGGTCGTAGAAAGACTTACGACCAAAGAGTAGTCACAGTAAGATTTAAAACTATGTGATCATAGAAAGACTTACAACCAAATAGTAGTCGCAGTAAGACTTGCGATTATCTTGTGGAATCTCTCCCTTATTTATAAGGGGTACAATCGATAATATAATGACGTAATAATTAGAGGATTATTATATTCACGTCACATGCATTAAAGTTTTAAGGAGAAATATGTCAATATTTCAAATGTTTAGTTTCAATGTTCCAACTGTTCCAATAGTTCATCGACGTTGTTTCAATGGTAGAGCTAGGTGAATCGACTAGGTGGAAAACAAATCAGGCAATGAGCTAAACAAATAAAAATATTAATAGAATAAACGGTGGAAGAAAAATGAATACGAGAAGAAAAAACCTGCTGCAACATTCAGCAAAAAAACTACTATACAATTAAATGAAAAGAAAAAAAAAGAAAGAAAAAGGTGGAAAAGGAACGAAACAAGGCGTGGAGGAAGCCAGCGTTGGCCAGACTTGCGTGGGAGGAAAAAATTGCCTCGAGGGTGCGTGGGGTCGTCGGCCTGCATGCGCAGCCCGCGTTGGCTTGGTCTTAGCATAGGCATTAATGGGCAGCAAGATGCTATGCACGCGGCGCATAGCATCTCCAGTGTCTGGGTGCGTCCAGGTCTGGACTGATCAGAAAATGCTCAGCCTTTCCGGCCCTTCCGGAAACCAGCTCAGCCCATCCAGACGTTTGCTCATTCTCATGTGCAGATGCGCTGGTTTCACCCCATCTCCTGGTCAAGTCTCCAAGGGCATCTACACCTTCCAACGGTCACGCCCCGACCCATCGCCGTCTCGCCGTGCCGATGGCGGTGAGCGGACGCCTCCACCGCGCCCTCTAACCCGCCGCTGCCGTCCATGAGGACCCGTAGCGACTGGTACGTGTATGCATGCCCTTATTAATTCCGTGATCCAACTTTCACTGAGGGGCGGAAGCAAAGTTGCTTACCTGGTGTCATAGGACACTGAGTCCAAAAATACTTTTAGTAGTGATCAACACCTTTAGTCTATGTGTAAACCCTCTAGCCAGTGGCGGACGCAGAAATTTTGGAATGGGTGTTCGAAATTGTAAAAATATTTTGCAGTACAAAACATAAAGATGTACAGTAGTAATAGTTAACACACAATTGTTCGTACTAGGGATAACATGTCAAATAATATAAAGAAATTACAAAACAATTGCAAAAGTTCACAAATTAACTCGGCGATGCTTCATGCCTTGAAAGCGTGATATTATGTCATTATTCTTAACTTGCGTAAAAATTTCGCTCAAGAAATGTAACCAAGCAAATCATTCGTGTATTGTTCTCCCATTCTATTTCGTAGCTTGTTCTTCACATAATTCATTGAAGAAAATACTCTCCACACTAACAAGTTACTACGGAAGAATGAGCACCAATTTGAGAAGCTTGTAAACAATTGCATAATTGAGATTCTTCTTTGTTTGAACAAGCATAATGGAGAGCTCAGAAAGGTTGTTCACTTTTCTAAACCTTTCATCTCTACACACATCAGTAATGAAGTGTGCAAGTTGAAATGGAAGATGCATCAACTCAGATTTGAGAAATCCTTAGGATAAAACCGAGCAAGCCTAACCAAGGTGTCCTTGTCATAGCAACAAATGAATCGCTTGGATTGAATGACGCCATGCAAAGAAGCAAATCTGTGTTTACCTCATCAAATCTGTCATTAAGTTCTCGAAGCTGCCTATCAATAACACTTAAGAACATTTCAACATGGAAGCGATGGAGATTCTTGACTTTTTTGAAGAACCTTTTGGATCTTGCAACCGACTTATATAAATCGTCCATTTGAGCAACTTTGATGCCATGCTTCACACAAAAGGAAGTGACATCTTTAAGAAAAGAATCCCACCCATCATCATCCCGCAATAACTGCAATTGAGTCTTTGTCAAATAAATGAGATCAATAGCATTGACAATATCTTGATCTCTCTTTTGCAAAGCATTGCTTAAGTCATCTGTGTATCCAAAAATGGTTAGCAACAAGTGCGCCATGAAAACAAACTCAAATGACTCAAATGACGTCAACATAGTTTGAGCATGTATAGCCTCTGTGCTTGAAGAGCTATCTTCTTCAATCTTTATAAGAACTTGCTGGATTGAAGGATATAAATAGATAACATGCATAACAGTTTTGTAGTGAGATCCCCAACGAGTATCACCTGGCCGACCCAAGCCAACTTCTTGATTCAAACCTCGGCCGGTTTCAATGTCACCCAATTCTAATGCTTCGACAATTTGTTGAGCTTGAGCTACTCGCAGCATTTGTAACTTCTTACAAGACATACTAAGAGCACTCAACAAATATGCAAGTTTTGGAAGAACCGGACACAATCACCATTCTCTTTAGCAACAGCAACAAGAGTTAATTGAAGTTGATGAGCAAAGCAATGAACATAATATGCTGAAGGAGACTCATCCATAATTAGTTTCTTTAAACCATTCACTTGACCTTTCATGTTACTAGCTCCATCATATCCCTGCCCACGGACCATAGACAAGCTCAATGAATGGTCCATAAGCAAAGACTCAATTGCTGCTTTAAGTGTCAAAGTAGTAGTGTTCTCAACATGAACAATACCGAGAAACCTCTCAACTACCCTTCCTTGTTTGTCAACATAGCGCAAACAAAGAGCCAATTGTTCTTGTTGGTACACATCACTGGACTCATCGGCAAGTATTGTAAAATAATCACCACCAAGATCATCTATAATTAGTCTAGTAGTTTCTTTGGCACAAGAGTTGATGAGATCTTTCTGTATCGTAGGTGCAATCATTTGACTATTCTTTGGAGCACTTCTTAGAACGACCCGTTAACTTCTTCAAAATTTTCGCTAGCCAATTTAAAAGCTCAAGGAAATTTCCTTTGTTGCGTGAGTCTTCACTTTCATCATGTCCACGACAAGCCAATCCTTGGCGTAAAAGAAATCTCAAACACTTAAGTGAATATGTCAAGCGACATTTGTACATAGCTTTTTGTTGTTTTGAGTTTGAAGCAAAAGATTCCTCAATTGATGCTTTAGGTTTAATGAATAAATTGTATTTCTCTTGAGCTTCATTGTGGGCACTAGTAATTGCTCCAACATGTTTGTCAAACCTATTTTTATGGTTCCAATTTCTAAATCCCCCATTCACAAAACTATCTCCACCAAAGACAATTAGTTTTATCCTTGAACAGTAACAAACGAAGCGTAGCAAGATCTCGTTCCACACTATACTCAAGCCAATTATATTGATCAAACCAACTAGCTAAGAAGCGACGTATACCTCCAATATTTCTTTTTGGAAAATCATGTGCCCGTGGTTGACATGGTCCCAATGCAATGTATCCCCTTCTCACTGCATCTTGGTCATTGACATTATAGTCCGTGATGGGAATTCTCTTTCCTGGATCATGCGAAAGCAAATCAATATCATAAATAGCTTCATCCCCTGATCCATCATCTTCTTTTGTAATTGGAGACAATGAGCAATCCATTTGAGGTTCATTGTCAATGGAAGTGCCACTGTCATCGTGTGTGTGCACTACCATCTGTAGCTCATTGTCAATGGAAGGAGAATTCGTCTCATTCTGAACTTGGCTTTCATTAGAAATCGGTTTTGCTATCGAGGTGGACGCTATCTTTTGTGTCTTTTTATCTCTCTCCCACAAAGATCTCAGATTTGTAGACTTCTTCATTTTTTAAAACTCAAAGATCTACAAAATCATAAAATACAAGTCAACAAGTGTAAACATACTCACATTCACATACAAACATGAAACATTGCTCATTATCATTTTCATTTTTCAACACATAAAGTCTAAACTGTCATTTCCTCTGAAATTCAACAATAATTCAACATTTCATATAAAGATACACTCCACAATTCCATACTCCCATCACTCTTCTCACCTTGCAGCATCACAAATTCACAATTATGCTGATCAATTCTCAAATGCAGTGTTGCTCTGTGCCTCTGGCTCATATCAGTGGATTCATTGGGCAGTAGTAGTAGTACTCAACAGCTCAACAACTCAAGTAGTAGTACTCACTGTGCGGCTGTGCCCGTGTGCCAACTGCCGACTGGGCGACTGACGGTGGCCGGTGGCGGACAGGCGGAGGGAGGTGCGGTCGCGCGGAGCGGAGCCTGCGGAGGGCCGGAGCCCAGACCCGGAGCGGTGGAACCGGAGGTGCCACGGCGGAGCGAGGGTCGGATGGCCGAGCCGATCCGATCCGGCCGGCGTGTCGCGCCGTCGCGGACCGGCGGACGGCGGACCTGGATGCCGCGCCCGGCGAGCAGAGGGGCGAGCGCCGGAGGCGAGCTGGGGCGATGACGCCGAGCGCCGAGCGGAGCGAGGGCGGGAGCCAGCGAGGCGAGGCGGGCGAGAGCGCCCGGCGGAGCGCCCATGAGCGGAGGGGCGAGCGGAGCGGAGCGAGGGAGGAGACGCGACCACCGGAGCCGGAGCGGAGCGGCGAGCGGAGGGGCGGAACGACCGGGGTCGGGAATCGAAATGGCGACCCGCGTCCGGCCGGGCCTCGGGAAATGGGTCGGGGTTAGCGGTGGGCCGGGCCGCTGGCTTCACGCGACGCGGGCGCACGCGACGACGCTTGATCGGGCGGTTGGGCCCTAAAGGTGAAATTTGTCAATTTATAAGCCTAAACAGTTAAATTAGCCCAATTATATATATACATATGTAATATACCTCATATATACTAGATTTTTGTCAAAAATTTTGGGTGTTCACCAACACCCATGAACCATCAGATCACCCGCAGAGTAGTAGTACTCAAACACTCAACAACTCAAGTAGTAGTGCTCACGTGGCGGGTGTGTCGTGTGCCAACCGCCGACCGGGCGATGGCGGTGGCGGTGGCGACAAAGAGGAAGTGCGGTCGCATGGAGCGGAGCTGCGGAAGGCCGAGCCAGACTCGAGCGGTGGAACCGGAGGTGCCGGCCGGCGAGCAGAGGGTCGGATGGCCGAGCCGATCCGATCCGGCCGGCGGTGTCGCGCCGTCGCGGACCGGCGGACGGCGGACTCATGGTATTGGCGCCCGGCGAGCAGAGGGGCTGAGCGCCGAGCGGAGCTGGGGCGGCGACGCCGAGCCGGAGCGGAGCAGAGGGCGGGAGCCAAGCGAGCGAGGGCGGGCGGGAGCGCTGGCGGAGCGCCCGGCGGAGCGGAGGGGCGAGCGCCGGAGCGGAGCGGAGGGAGGAGATGCGACCACCGAGCCCGGAGCGAGCGGCGAGCGGAGGGGCGGAACGACCGGCGGGAATCGGGAATGGCGACCCGCGTCCGGCCGGGGCCTCGGGAAATGGGTCGGGGTTAGCGGTGGGCCTTGGCCACCGGCTTCACGCTGACGCAGCGCACGCGACGCTGGTCGGCGGTTCGGGCCACTCGAAGGTCAAATTTGTGAATTTATAAGCCTAAACAGTTAAATTAGCCCAATTATATATATACATATGTAATATACCTCATATATACTAGATTTTTTGTCAAAAATTTTGGGTGTTCAGCTGAACACCCATGAACCACTGTAGATCCGCCCCTGCCTCTAGCCTAGAATTAGTGCACCTTATCTTTTTCTTGAAACCTAACGAAGAGAGCACTAGCAGTAGTCTATAAGGAGCCTCCGTTTCTTTCAACCTATAAGGCAACTGCAGCAGACCGAGCCAACTCCTTATGCCAACCTAAGAGGGAGAATCACAAATAAGGCATGGCATCTATTTGATCAATCCCGAACGTGTCACCTCACAACAGCTCTCGACACCTTTTTGTCTCACATGGTCGATCAGGAGATGTGCGTCACGCCCGCCGCACAGCCGCACCTAATCAGGTAGCGATCGGTCGTCGAAGAACGGGAGAAATCGGCACCACTGGAAACCTTCCTCTGCCATCTCGCTGCGGCGCTGTCTGGTCCTAGTTGCCTCGCTTCCTCGCCGAATGAATGAAGCTTAGATTCATCCGATTAGTATATACTTTACTTTAAATTTCTCTCAAGTCTTTCAATTTATTTTAAGAATATGAGCTAAATTTGTGAGATAGCATTTTAATGTGATGATTGTTGATTATTTTTTGTCGATTTGTAGGGTTAAGACTTAATGTTTCAATTTTGATTTTTGGATTATCAACCTAGCTCGTTGTAAATCGAAGGTAAAATTGTAGTATTTGACCACAATATCAAGTAAGCCATTGGACGTATTTTTCTACTATATTATTCTTGAACTGTTGAACATACAAATATCTAATTGATCTTTTCAATTAATTGATGATTTTATGAATGATATATTTATTTGTTATATGGAGAAATAAGAATTGATAAAAATTACTAATAATGTTATGGTTCGTCACTTTATGAACTTGAAAAACGTAAATACTAAAAGTTAATGTATTAATTTATATTTGATCATTATATTTTTTATTTGAAAACTTAACGTATTTTGTTCTCTTTAACCGGTCATTAAGATCGGATGATATGTTTTAACAATGTTGATCAACTTTTATCTATGATTTCGCTTTTGGTCCTTTTTTTGGTGCAACTAACCAATATTATTGTCGAGCTTCTTCATTTTGGTAAGTATTTTGATTACTATTTCTTTATTATCATTTAGCATAATATTACTTAAAAATTATATATGTTATTATATATATGGTAAAACTTTGAACCCGATTATTTTTATTTTAGTTCCGCCCCCTACTTTCGCTCAGAGTTCGCCGCCTTGGCGCTTGGGGTGGCCGGACGTGAGCTGTTCCGCCGTTTTTGATGTTGCCGGTGGCCAAATTGGGCGCTGTCTAGTGAGTAGTTTTTTTTTTTATTTCAGGGGCACCGATGTCACATTTCATTTTATATATCGGTGGTGCTCTGTGCCTCTAGCAACAATTAGATTCCTAGCTAGCAACAACTAGTCCAGTGGATTCATCCTACCATATTCAAGGCCCTGATGTTATCTGCACGCACCGTGATCAGAATATAAAGTAAAAAAAAAAAACCATTGGTTGTTACAAATAGTCAAATATTGGAAAATGATTGCTGCGGTTAAGAACTTTCAGGTAACTGAGTCCGTTGGGGATGTCTAACGATTACTACGAAATCAAAGAGAAAAGTTCAAGAACTTTTTGCACGCCTAAGAGCAAGGCTAATAATACAGCCTTCAGCTGGCTGTATGAACACTTACAGCTCACTTTTCAGCCTACTCATATAGTAGTTACAGCCACCTGAAGGCTGTATGACCTACATCTTCCTCTCACAAAGTTTCTTGGTTCTTGTGCTTTCACTGTAAGCTTACCTCTCTCTCTCTCCTCTCTCTCTCCACCTCAGCATACAGCCTACTAACAGCATCTTATTATACTTGCTCTAATGGTAGGAATTAAGACTGTAATTGCTTCACCATGTTTTTGCTCAGTGAGTCCATACTCTACTCACAAGAAGTGGACATTTAAGAATGCCTTACTGATTTTTCCAGTGACGGAATTGTAATGAAGACTACGACGTAAGTAATCTCTATAAAACATTGATCGGATTCTGTTGACTATTGTTCTGAAAATAAAAGGTTCTATTTAGGCATCTCGTGTCATTTGAATCTGTCTTGTACACTTTAGTACTTTAAAAGGGTTGATATATGTTATTTTAGCTCTACGCTGCTTGATTTGCACATCTGTTAGAGAAGCTGTGTCTCAACTTACCATTGCTTATGTTAAGAGCGGTTTGTTGCAGTTCGATTCGTTTTATTATGTTAAGCATACCATTCAGGTTTATTTATGGTTTGTATATATTATCTAGGAATAAGTTTATTTTGCATCCATAAATTCTTTCCTGAGTCTAAAAAAAACCCTCAGCTCTTAAATTGGTTATTTTTTCACTCGTAACTCTTAAAACCAACGCAAAACACTTCCTCACTTAAAACCACCCTGATTTCGGCTTACATGGCGGCCTAGTAGACAAACATATATTGACGTGTCTAACAAGTGGCATCCTAATCAGCAACAACTAATAAAATTTTAAATAATAGTATATTTAGACCTGGTCCCACAAGTCATACTCCCTTTCCTCTCTTCCTCCCCTCTCCGCCTGTAGACCGAGCTCACCGGAAGCCAATCCCGGCGTCGCCTGCAGATCGAACTCGTGACGCGGATGGTGGCGAAGCTGTCGCCGTCCCATCAAGTTGCGTTTCCGGCTCCCGCAACGCAAGCAGTGCCAGTCTGCGACCATCCTTGCATGGACGTTTCTCTGGTAGGCTGCAGTCCTAGCTCCTCGACTACGGTGCTGTATCCTAGGCTCCTTGCTGTCCCATTCAATGCTTCTTGCTGTCCGGTGGCGTGGAGTGAAGTAACAAAAGGCTAGTAATGGAAAATTAATTTAAGCCCCGTTTTTAATGATTTTGGCTTCTAGTTATTTTCTGACTTTTAGCTTTTTTTAAGCTAGAAACCCTCTAGAGAAACACGACGACTTCTAATTTTAATTTTTTGACTTTTTGGTTTTGTTTTTGCTTTTTTTTTTCTCTTTTTCAACCAGTAGGAAGAGCGTGTCTTCAAGAACACCTTGGTAGATGGCCGCCAATGCCATTTGGTCCTTGCACATGTTGGTGTCGCTGGGCTTGATGGTGTCCCATACACCTTGGGCTCTCATGTATACCTTCATCTTCATCGTCCACATCGCGTAGTTGCTCCTCATGAGCACGGGGTAGTGAAGCAACACCGTGGGACTCTCCTTCATCGGTATGCTTGCCAATGCTGACGCCACCGCACCGACGATCTCCATACTTCTTGGCATGATTTTGGGGATACACCAAAACAAAATAAACTCAAATAAAATTCATGTAAAATCCAAAAATTATAAATTTAGAGTTAGATAAAATCCATGAGCTGGGAGATAGATTATGAATTAGATGAATTTAGAAACTTGGATCGATCAATTCGGAGTTCAAACGACGGAGAACGAGTGATCAAAATATCATTTAGAAAATAAAATCTTGAAAATAGAAAAAGGAGGGAATGTTCTTTGGCATCTCGTTTTGCTAGAATTTTTGGAATTTCGAAGAGTATGACTTGTGGGGCCCACCTATCATAGATTGAAGCAACACACGTGATAAACTTACAAAGAGCTCTCTGTTGGAGGAACAGAGCAACACACAGGCTTGGGGTGACCATGGCCGGAGTTGGGCAGCACGGGAGGTGGGGTCGAGGACCAAAATGAGTTGGAGGCACACCTAGGAAGGTATGGCCAGTGGCGGCGCGGCGAACGATGACGCATGGGGCGTCGCCACAATGGCGGGCGACATGGGCTAATAGGAGAGACAAGGCATGGGCATGGAACACGAAGAGACACATAAGCATGGGCACGACCTCAACCCAAGGAACATGAGGGTGATCTCGGTTTGGCTGGAGGATGGCTGGATTAGGCTAGCCATGCTGACGTCCATGGAAACAAAGGGTGCTTCGGTGTGGGACTTCCTTGGCGATGCATTGGACAAATGGAGGTATAGAATACATAGAGTAGATGATGGTGATTGTTGGACCCCGGAGCAATAACTCCTAGTTCCTATGTGTTCAGGATCAGCTAGTTTACACAATGGACAACAAAGACAAATATCAATCATAATGATATTTATTGATTAACTAAATATGGGTCTGACATTCAAAGTTTACATCAATAGCACATAGGCCAAAATTAAATAATAGTAGCGGAAGAAAAACATGGAAGTGGAAGAAGCCTATTGAGTGCGCCATAGGCAAACGCCAGTAAGACGTGGCCTACTCGTCCAGGTCTTCACCGTAGTCAAAACTATCCTCCTCTGAGATGAAGTAGAAAGGGTGCATACAAACTTGTACTCCGCAAGTCACACGGAAGAATGCAATATAATGATAAAGGCAACAAGGGAAGGCATACATGGTTATTTGAGTGTAAAGCAATATTTAAAGAAATATAGTAAATAGATTAGAAATTGTTGAATTTAATACAATAAGTCAAGACAGTAATTTAAGCAAAATAATATCATTAGCATAGGCACCGACCTTACACTAACCTAACCACGGCCATCCCACCCAGACCATCTTTTTCAAAAGATATCATATGGATTCCAACCATCTATAAGCCTTTTATAAACTATTTTGAAAAACAAAGTCTAATCCATGAAAAACTTTACGTAGCTTGCTCATGACCGTAGGCACGGCTAAACAGGATAATTTATATACTCCACAAAGATTGTACAACTTTACACACAAGATATGATTAACTCATGATGTCGGCCACTATATGTTTTCATAGGTGTGCAACTGAGTAATCATAACAAGGCATTTACAAAGTAAAGCCTTCAACCTGGCCAAGCTAACACTAAGATTTTACCCCAGTAAGGAGTCAACCAGACTGGGACCACCTCTTAAGTCGAGTGAGACTTCACATGGCCTACACCACGCTCACTTTCAATGTACAGCGAGACTCAGGTTAGGGCTTGCAAATTGGTCAGTTAGGACTGTCCCATACCAGCCTTGTGATAGTACATTAGTGCTTTGTAGCAGTATCTCACAGACCGGTCCTTAATTGACTTAGGCACTTCCCACATACCTCTTGTGCCCGGCAATCAACACTGTATCACTGAATAATAATGCATGCCAGCAACCACCCACCACTTCACCATTTGCCTAGGTCTAAACCAAGTTTTCACATTTTATTTTGAAACATTTCATAGTCCTTCTCGACTCACCGAAGTCAAGAATATATTTGAAAACTTTATCATTTTATATGAAAAGGTATCCCAAGACTAAAGTTATTCTAAGCATGTCTAAGTATTGCTACAAAAGTTCTCTAGTTAATACTAGTGTACTAACCAGAGTTTGATTCTAGAGTGACAAGGTGTAAGGATTTGCAATGTCCTAGGGATATTCTAGACTTAGGAAAATTATTTACAACCTATTTTGGTTTCTAATTTTATACTAATTTTTTAATTTTAAAATTAGATTTTAAGCTCACATGAGCATGCAAGATACTCAAAACCAAGAAGTGATGCGAAGAAATTCAAAGAAAATCACCAGAGTGCTTGAAACGCGAGTTGGAGCAATGAACAATTTTGGGAATTGAGGGGCTCTCGATGACGGCGGTGTTATAGGGTTTGAGGAGACAGGACAAAGATTGGAAAGAGTTGAGGGAGGTCATGAGGTCGTATATAAGGGCTTAGAAGAGGTGGAAACAAACTCGAATTTGTAGGATTTGATTTTGAGTCGGTTTGGGAATGGATGAGATAGAAGGCAAACGAATGAGCGAATCGCAAAGGGACCAGAAGGAATGGATTCTTTGCGTGATTTAGAGGATCTTTCGTTTTGGCACGATGTCGAGATAAGGTATGGTTGAGGAGTTCGCTTGGGAGGGGCATGGGGCGCATAGACTCTGTTTACCTCCTCGGTATGTTTGGCCGGCTTGAAGAAGATGAACAATGCCATGTGAGTAGTCACCAATGGTAGAGAGAGAAAGAAAGATGAGAGATAAAGAGAGAAAAAAAAAAAAGGGATAAAAGAAAAGAAAAGATGGGCTAAGAAAAAATAGGTTGGACCTAGTAAAATTGAACGGATATTTTTCGGAGATTTGGATTTGTGAAGATTTGAATTTGAGTTTTCAGAATTTGAATTTAAATTTGAGAATTTGGATTGAAATTGGAATTTGGATATTTCCTCCCAAGATTACACATAAAATCTGAATAAAAATCAAATGCTTTAAATTAATAAATTTGAAATTAATTTTTATAGGAAACAAAATTAATATTTTTAATTTTTTTACTCATAAATTATTTTTATTTCAGGAAAAAGAAAAATCTTTTTGAAAGCAGGAAAACAGGGTAAAAATTGGCAACTCAGGAAAACCAATGTAACATTTTTTTTTACTTTAATTGAATTAAATTTTTTTGAAATAAAAAGGCTGGGCTGTTACAAATACCATTATGTGAAACTAGGTCAGGGTGTTATTTAAACCAGATTGTAAAGTTCGGAGGTTTATATATCTGGTTTCATAGTTTGGAGTGTTAAAAGAACTTTCGAGCAAAATTTAGGGTGTAGTATAGACTCCTTCCTAAAAAATACATATACAATGGCATGAAGTGCTTTGATGGCAAGTTAATACTGTGCTAATATAGTTTCCTTGCGAAAAAAATACAAGGGTTTTAGTGTATATTACTTAGTGGTTAATGTTTTAAGAGTTTGGTTGCATGTGTTCTAAAATAACATCATCCATTATGTACATATGGAGGAAGAGTGCTAGTACGCTAACCTGGTAGTAGCGTTTTGGTTCCTCAGGAATCTGAAAGGCCTTAGCAGTAGTAACCATCATTAACCATGATGATTATATAAGGCTGCATGGTAAGTAGGGTTCTTTCATCTTTTTGCCCCTTTCCCATGGAGTAGTATTATAATGGTCGACAACACACACGCATGGAAAGGAGAAAGATGGAATGGAATGAGAAAGTGCTTGGGAGCTATCGGAGTTTATTTTTACTATTCATAAATTCATCTTTTTCGAACTTTTGGCTTTTTGAGCTTTTTGCCTTGTGTTTGATGGACTAACATATTTTTATATTTTTAATTTTTTAAATTTAATTATGTTAAATAAGTCGATGATTTTTTTTAGTAGACGCTTTTCAGTCATAAGCCACCAAAAATAAGTCCAAATGATCACCACCTTAAACCGTCGGTAGACGGGCTTTGCTCCCTAATAAAGATTACTCGGCGTAGGAGGCAAAAGAGTAGGCACTTTTTACTCCAAAGGCGTGCGTGCATGTGCTATCTAGCTAGGCAGGCATGCTATTTTCCACCACACACACACCTACGAAGTTGTCAAAGGACTGCTCGAGCAAGGTCCTCTCGAAGTGAGCAGGAACGCATCTTGATGACCATACAGAATACTCCCCAAAGCACCAAGAAAAATAGTTCCAAAGTGACGTTGCTTGGTTGAAATAGCACTATAACAGTGGTGATTAGTTTTTTAATACATTCAAGTAAGAAAATAAAGAAAAAACATTATCTCCACAGATAATACAAGAAAAAAGCAAAAGAGGGAAAAATACATTAAGAAACTAACACGTTTTAAACGGTTTTTAATTTCTAAAAGCTATAAGTCATTGTTGTTTGTTGTTTGGAACAGGTCCTTTGTTTAATCTTTGCAGTTGGGGTATCCATTATTGCTATGTATACAACGGAAGTTACAATTTTACTCACAATAAATTCTATATATGGCTTGTCACTTGATGGTTTAATATGTGAAATGTTGTAACAGCAAGCAAAGCATTTTCCTTTATTTATTTTGTTTATTTTTTGAAACGGACAAACAAATTTTTTGCGATGAGAAGATGCTGAAAATGTAAGTAGCCATTTTATCCCACCTATATAGATGTATATAATAGAAGCTCGTAAGACATACAGACCATTACACGATAGGAACCACCGAAAAAACCCATGGCATCTTACGAAGCGGTCATCGACCTTCGTCGAATTGACGTGTAAGGTGCTCGCTCACACAATTCCACTGGGTCAATCAGAGCCATCGATTTCCTTAGCGTAGAACCAAAATCCAAACCATGATCCATGCTCTCCAGGCGACTGAAAGAACACTACACCAACGGTTAGTTTTTTATAATATACATGATTAAATAAAAATAAAAAACTATTATATTTTTACGGATAATATAAACAAAATAGTTCACGGATAATAAAAAATAAGGAGAAAAGATAATTAAAAAATAGAGAACAGGACACAAAAAAAACCCACGTTTTTGTTTCGCCTCGCTTTTCTTTGGGGCTCTCGACCGATGCGATCGCCATGGGTGCGTCGTTCTCCCGCGCGCGTAGGTTGGGAGGGACATGCACCAATCCATGTGCCCCCACCTGTTCCCTCCGTATGCCGGTACCGCCCGAATAATTCTCCCCCGTGTCGAGCGCAGCCGTACGTGTTGGAAGTAGGAGTAATAGTAAGATCGAACTCCAAGTGTGCAAGTGCCAGGATGGTCAAATTAGGGTACGCATAGGCACGTTGCTGCAGGGAGATCACTCGATCGATGCCAACTTTTTTTTGATAATTTATATTATACCATAGCTCCGCATACAACCCCAGAGAATTGTAGATATGCCTATGTTATCTGCTATAGATAGTTTTAGCTAAAAATAAAAGTAGTAGATGAAAAAGATGCTTTTATAAGTATGAAGCGAGTGGTGGATAAAGTGAAAGAGATATACGTGCGCAGCGAGATGAGAGCGAGAGCAGTGAAAAGCCGTTTCGAAAAGACTGATGTTCATATTAAATTCTAACTTCTTCAAGTAAAAATCAGAAATAGAAATCATTCTTCAAGTAAAAATCAGAAATAGAAATAATATAAATATGCCATTGAATCCACACACCAGTGTTACCTTACATTTCTTGCCATTTTCTTTGTTTTGCAGAATTAGATCCATATGAAAAGCTCTCAGGTTAATCTTACGATGACATGACTAGCCGAAAGAAATTGAGGAAAACCATATGTCGCTTAACCATCGAACCAACGCACCGACCCTGGCTTTGGTGTTGTATATATAGTTTAGCCTCAAGACTATATAAGGCCATTACTAAGCGTCAATTACCGATGTCCTCTTAATCATATTGAGGTCTACGTACACCCAGGCTATTTTGGCTAATTGTGAAACAAAACGAAAATTTGTAAAATTTGAAACTTTCTCGACTTTTTTTGAATTCAATTCATTTCCCAATTTGGCAAGTTCCTTTGAATTCCTGCTTTCCCTTTTCGGCCATTCCATTTTCTTCCTCAACTGGCGCCTTTTTCTCAGCCCGTCTTCTCCCCTGTGGCGGCGAGCGCACTTTGCTGCTCGGTCGTGCCTACCGCTGCTAGCCTACGCCACCTTGGCATCATTACCAGGGCCACGCGCCAGCACTGCGACAACGCAATAACTCGTCGTCACCTTCGCATTGTCCTCACATCGCATGCAGCGCCGCTGACTAAGCTCCACCGCAATACGGAGCTCTGCGGTGTCGACACGCGCACACATTCCATGCCGCCTTCACCAGGACACATCATGGCTCCAGTGAGGTAGGTCGTCCTCGCTGTGTCAGCACACGCCAGCTCTCCCCACCGAACCCTTCGGACTGCCACCGTATCGACCACGCACCAGCACCGTCGAAGACCTCCACTGCTCCCACCGCCTCCCGTGGGTTGTAAAGCAACGCCAGCTAGTAGACTAGACTCCACAGAGACCCAATTGCCTGCCCGAGCACCTCTCTTCCAACTCCGGCCATCGTGTTGCCACCACCGCCATGACCTAGACGGTGAGCCCCAAATTGCAACCCCGTGATAACCTTAGCCAAATTTATATTCTGCTCAACCACGGCACCGCCCGAGCTCCCTGAGTCCAACCTTGACCTCGTCTTGACCGATCTCAGCTCGTGGACCGCCGACGATGAGCGCCACCACCATCTAAACCATGTCGCCATGGACAAGCCAACCCAAACCATTAGAGCTAGAACCTTCTTCACCTATGGCCTTCCCAACCTCTGTAGATGCTTAAACACCCATTCTCTTCACTAGAGTTCGCCCAAGTCGTCGCTTTGCCATGGGAAAAGCCCTTTTAGTCCACACCGTCGCTAGCCATTCTTGTAGCTCCCCGAGCCCCAAAATGAGACTCTCACTTCCTTGAGTTGATCCATGCTTACCTTTGGGCGGCGACCACCGTTGGAGCTTAATCGTCGTCGTCCCCATTTGCTATGTATATGGACGCGCGTTGATGCTTGAGAAGGAAGACGATCGACGTGGCCTAGACCGCACGCATGAAAACCAGGCCGAGCTAGGGGAACATGGGTTAACTGGGACAATCGTGCACAAACGTGTGTACGGCTGGGCCGCACCAACCGCCCCGATGACCAAATGAAGTTGGGTCGGATCCAAGAGCGCAAAGCCAACTGGACCAAAAAACAAAAAAAGTGGTTTGAACCCAAACAAAAAACCCGAGCCTAATATTGTAGCCATATTGTTCATAACCAACTCGACACTATTTAGACTGAACCCAAAAACTATTCCAGGCCCCTCACTGTTTCTATTCTGACCCGCTATGAATAGTGCATGCCCTTTACTGTTCATAGAAGCCCAATAGACACATTTATGCCCGTTTTGACCCCATGAAGTCTATACTCAACTCCGCTTAGCCTAAATATACTCTAATAAAACACTAGCCAGCCCAAATATTGTTTCGAACCTAAGCCCAACATTGTTCAGATCTATTACAATTCATAGAAACCTGTTTAACACAATTATATCCATTTCGACCGTCTCAAGCCCACCTAGCACATTTTCAACTCCGTTCAACCAAATCAAGCACCACTTAAACCCCAATCACCCAAACACATTTTCTTTATGTTTTTAGTTATTTATTGTATTTTGTTCTCAGCTTGCATTCTGAAAGGTAGAAACTTATTTGTTTTTATTTGATCACTCAGTTAGTTGGTCAATGGAAGTGCTATAGGAGTAATTAAAGCAGTTGATGTAAACTAGAGCCTACAGTAAAATAATCAGAGACTATGAATAAAGAGGAAAGTCACATGTTTTTAATCATGTTGAACGTACATCCTTTAATTATTTAATTATCAATACTTTCATTATTCTTTATTTATGCAATATTCTTTATTTTAAAATAATTATTTACAATGACATGTAACTAGTTATGTCCTAACACAGAAAAAGTCCTATTTTACTTGATAGCAATATTCACCTTGAAAAGCCTTAGTAATAGTAATTACTATAAGAACAGGTGCGATATTACCGGCAGATGAACGGTGGTACTTCTGCTCATCCTGATTTTTTCAGGAATAACCCTGTAACAGCTAGTTTTGGTTGGTGGGGGTATAAATACTCCTCCACCTGCTCAAGGACATATGTAAGAGATGCCATTGAACATCCTTGAGCATTGAGCATTCACTCCACACCTCAATTTCACATTGTGCATTCATTTGAGGTGGTTGAGCCAAAATCAAGTGCATACATGTTAGATTGATCCTTTTGGCACTTGATCGCCGTCAAGCGAAATTGTGATTTATTACTCTTAGTACTTGCCATCAGTTAGACATCTTGGCGGGAGTTTGCGCGGTGACTTCTTCAAGAAGGTTGTGAAGAAGCCCGGCGCCGACTTGTGAGTGGTTTGGTGTCCACCATATCCGGAGTGGAGGATGGACAAACACTAGTGGCTTAAGGAGCTAAGGTTTAATTCGTGGAGCCGGTCCAATTCGCTTGGGTTTTTCTCAACGTGGATTAGGGGAAACCGACAAGGTTTCGAACACCATGGTAAAACATCATGTATCAATTGGTTATTTGTTTGTCTCTTCATTCCGTACTTGTATTTCTAGTATATTGTGATTATTGTGATTGTCATATTTATTTGTGCTAGAGATATACTTGTAGATATTTGTGCTTGTAGTGCCCTAAATATACTAGTTTTGTGTAGGTTTGAATTGCTTTAAAATCTTGCTAGACTAAACTGTGGTAATTGTTTTTAAAAGGCAAGAATTTTTTAGAACCTCCTATTCACCCCTCTAGTCAGTTATTCTTGATCCTACAAAGGGGGCGCAATAGGTGCCACGTGTCGTATACTGCGCCCTCCGAGCTCGGAGAGGGTGCCATTTTTGCAAAAGTAGACGTCCGAGGGCTATTTTTGAATAAAAAAGTTTGTTATAGGACCATATTAGTGAACAGTTTGTCTAAAAAAACTTTTTATGTATTTTTTAGGGAAAAATGAGCATGGCTTATGGTACTCTTTCTGTTTTTTCCTCGCAAAAAGTTGTGAAAAACGTAGATGCTTCTGTGCCGTCGAAGTATATTCTAGCAACATGGCACTTTGTCTTTCTAGCTGATAAGCAAATTTTAAATTTTTTACTGTGATTTTTCGGGATCAGTGGCGGACCCAGGATCAAAATTTAGGGGGGCTAATAGGACTTACTGACCAGTTTACCGAATGCTAAGTTGTCGACCTACGATAGCCTGCTGTATTGCCGATGAGAGATAGAAAAACACTATTGTGGCTATTATAGGCTATCTTGAAAACTATGATATACATCATATTTTGCCGAAGGAGGGCAGTGGTGCTAACTCCACGGTGTGGAGGAGAAAACGATAGCTGTCATGCGGTCCAGATAGAACCAGGTGGTGACCACCTGGAGCGAGACGTTGGCTAGTAATTTAAACTAATTTTTGGTAAACATACCTTAAAATAGAAATTATTTATTGAATAATACAGTTGCAAAAATATTTTCATAAATATTACCTTTTCGCCTAACAAATTATCGTTAGTATTGCCATATAACCATTATTTAAATCTGTATTTGCTTTATTCTGTACAACTCTGAGCTAGTATGAAATAGTTGCACATACACCCACCCATTACATAATCCATGCCAATAACTACTAGTATTAGCTTGCAACATACGAAATACCTCAATCATTGGGATTTCTTTATTTTCGAAGATCAACTATTGTCCATCGATATTTGAGTATTGATGTTGGCTGGCTCCCTGAAATTAGCGGCCAATACTCGAAACTCGTGCTCGACCCTTGTAGAGTTGTAGACTTGTAGACACGAGATGGAGAGAGACTCCACGCCAAAAGCCAAGATATCATTGTGACTTGTAATCATCGTTACAAATACAATTTTCTTCATCATGTAAAGGGTTTTTAAACTCGATAAGGTCATTTATATGGCTAACGTGGAGTTGTAAGGATGAGAGAGGTACACACGGCTAGTCAGCGATAGGGGCTGACGCCCCACCCCTTATCCGGGATTATACACGTAACATGAGGGTCGTGCGCTTTATTCTGATCACGTATATACACATCAAAAGTTATTCAGATCATCAGATGGTTCCTCCGATTACAGCAGGAGAACATATCCCACTTCGATTGTAGCACGATTTCCCCAGTCCAAATAAAGAACAGATCTGCCTGCTCTGCATGGGAATGTTAGGTGAGATCTCGTGTCGTACGTCCTTCTTTTCGATTCCAAATTCCAACCATGCACAAAATATTCCCTCCAGGGTATATAGTTTTTCCATGTGTGTTTTATCTCAATCATTGAGCCTCGTTGGGGCGCATAAGTACCAATCAGATTTACTTGTCGGGTGAGAGTATTCTAGGCATCTGTTTACTAGTAGGTTGGGGTTCAGCGTTTTGGCCTTCTTGGTGGAATAATCAACTGATGCGTCAGAAGTTTGTGGTCTGGCAGTGCAATTTACTCGAAACATTTGTTGGCAAGGTTAGTACTATTTTAGCCTGAGCTAGTTGTCGTACCGACAAAATGATAGTCGCAAGGTAGGCCTTGCCTGCTGCTTCTGAAAAAAAAAATGGAGTTCCAACCTTTGTAGGCCAACTCCACCTCATTGCTTGTTTGGAGCAAGCCGGAGATAGGGTACCACTTGGTTGGGTTAGAATGAACTTACTTATAGTTAAAATTATATTGTAGTTGATTGAAATTATATAGTAGTTCGATAGTGATTTATTTGGTGTAACTAAATTTAAAAATTAAAAATAGAAAAAACAAGTTATGCCATCATGAATAATGTAAATGAATAGGGAAAAAACTGTCAAAAAAGTTCAAAAAAGCTAGAAAATTAGAAAAAGTTAAAATTTAGAAATAGTAAAAATAAGATAGAAGACAAAAGCTTAAACTGAAAAGAATACAGCATGCATGAGGTTTGGGAGTACCAGTTTTGGTGCTTCAAGTGTTCATCCCTGGACAACTATATAGCTCACCTTAAAAGTTACACGGAATCACAGCGGCTATGGACTGAGGTTGAAAACAATGGGAATACTCCTATTTGTCACAAATCAAAAGACGGAACATGATCATCAATTTCTGTCACAACGTATTAGCAAAGCTTAACAAAAGCACTATACTACAGAAGTATTTTTGAGATAAATCTGCTCACGCACTTTTGTACAAACACACCTAAATACGAAAGAGATCTCATCGGTCAATGTTTAAATGGTATGATTGTACTGCATGCTTCATATCACAATAACACTTTTTCTATGACAGAGGGGATACGAGCATACGACTGTAAACCCTATTTACAACGCGAGAATTTTTTGAAGTAAATACAAGAATTGAACTGTTCTTTGCCAATTTTCTGCAAATAGATCTGGAAGGCACCAACCAGCGCTTGAGCGGTTCAGCCCATCATCAAGACGAACGGTCGGTGGACTAATTTCACACATATAAACTTTTCGTCACTTCATAAAAACAGAAAAAAAAATGTACAGCAAAATGCAGCAAATAGCACTGAGCAGTAGGAGCATCAAATAGCTGCTCCACTCTATACTCTTGGTCTACTGCCGCATTGGTTGCTCATCTCCTCCCTCACGCTCCTATAGCAATCAAACCACCTCCACCTCCCTCCGGTTCATGTCCTGCTGCTCCCCATGTCGCCGCCTCTCGAGCTCGACTACATAGGCCTCTCGCCGCCCTCCGCCGCCGGCGGCTGCCGCGCGGACAGCGACCTGAAGGGCACCGAGCTCCGCCTCGGCCTCCCCGGCTCCGAGTCGCCGGACCGCCGCCCGGCTGCCGCCGCCACCACCCTGGAGCTGCTGCCCGCCAAGGGGGCCAAGCGAGTGTTCTCGGACGAGGTGGCGCCGCCGGCGCCCGCCTCCGCCGTCGGGAAGGGCAAGGAGGAGGAGGACAAGAAGGTGGCCGCGCCACCGCAGCCTGCTGCGAAGTAGGTGCTTGGCTCCTGCTAACTCTGTGGATTTCTTGGTGTTCTGCCGAGTTCTTGGGAGAAGCGGGTGGGTGGGTGATTGGAGCGCGAGTGGGTGGGGGAATTGACTTGCAGTTGGAGGAAGTTTTTAGTACATTTGTAAATCCTGATAGTTTGGTTAGCTTGGGGAAGAGAGTGTAATTTGCAAGCTGTGCCATGTATTTGTGGGAGTTCTTTCTGTGGATTCGTAAAAAGAACGTTTTTTTGTGCGAAATTGGTGGCAAAACGCTAATTTTTATGTTCTTGCGCTCGTGTTTGTGGGCGCGCGTTTTGAATTTAGTAGACCTCTTGGGCTGAGGAGTTTGGAGGTGTAGAATTTTCTAGCTTTGCAGAGTTCTCATACTAATTTGCTGTGAAAATTACACTTAATTTCACTGCTTTTTTTTTGAACTTTCATCAGGAAACTCACAAAAGCCTTTAACATTTGAGAGTCTCTGGACTTGGCTTGAATTGAAATTGTCAAATTTCCGCCTTACTTTTTTTACTTCCAGCTTTACTCAGCAAACTGTAATGTTTCTAGTTGCTTTGAGCTTTCTTGGTTTGTTTTTGGTTTGAGCAGGCGCTGCGAATTCTTGTCTGTAATCTTAAACTCGGTTGCCTTTACCTCACATTCATACCAAAGCCAAATGCTGAGCACACTGAATTACTGATGCGTCATGATGTGCTTGTGCAGAGCTCAGGTGGTGGGATGGCCACCAATCCGCAGCTACCGCAAGAACACGATGGCAACCAACCAGCTGAAGAGCAGCAAGGAGGATGCTGATACCAAGCAGGGGCAGGGGTTTCAGTATGTCAAGGTCAGCATGGATGGTGCGCCGTATCTGAGGAAGGTCGACCTCAAGACATACAAGAATTACAAGGACCTGTCTTTGGCGCTTGAAAAAATGTTCATTGGCTTCAGCACCGGTGAGGTTGCTCGGGTTCTTTACAAACTCTTGCTATTCTAAGTTGCAATTAAATTTGACCTGGAGTTGCAGAAATACTTCAGAATATTTGTTAGTTTTCATGCAAGGGATTCCCAATTTTTCAACTTCATCCTTTTGTATGTGGAAATATCACTTTTATCATTCCTCAACCTTTTGGTTAGCAGCAGTGCCTCGTCACCATGGCTTCCTACACCCTTTTAGCTTTACTGTTACATTTCTATTTTGAGTAAGCTATTGAAGGGCAAGACCTATTCCCAGGTAACTTATGGTAAATCTCTGCAAGATCATTTGCGTTGCGTGACTAATTAGGCATCTAAGTTGCACAAAGGTAGATATGCTGGGATCTGAAATGGAGGACCAGTCTGCAGTTTTTGATCTCTCATTCAGTATATTTATTTTTTTTCCCATTAGATAACATAAAATAATTACCAAAATAAGAATGTTGTGCCTAGAAGTTTTAGTGTGAGGAGAACTTTCTTTTCTGTCTGTTTATTTGGCCTCACAGGTAGTAGTGTGTCTGATGTCATACCAGGGAAGGATGATGTGTCTGAGAACAGAAAGGATGGTGAATATGTGTTGACTTACGAAGATAAAGACGGAGATTGGATGCTGGTCGGTGATGTTCCATGGGAGTAAGTACTCTGATCCTATCTAATTACAATAACAACAAACGGAGAAAGGAGAAGTTTAGAAGATAGCTTGCGGCTCTGTAGTGAACTTTTAAGATTTATCAATCATGAGAGTTGGTTGAGAATTTTGCTTTTGAGTATTTTACAGGATGTGCTTATATGCTTCAAGATAAAATGGACTTGTATTGTAAAGGGGCCATGATTAGAGGATCTCTTAAGATTATACCCACTTCATTCTATTTTACCTGTTGTTTTAGAATACATTCAGTCAACCTTTTAATTGACCACAAATATACATAAGAGTATTTAGATTTGTCACATGAAAATAATGCTATTAGATTTGTCATAAAAATTACTTCTGTATCATTAAAATTTTAGCAATTTGCTAACATATAATTAGAAAAAGCAATGGTCAAAGACATGTATCGGAGACCATGTTGATGTCTAAAATGACAAGTCAAAAAGAACGGAGGTAGTGCTGATTTTCCTAAGTTATTGTTTCATCCGGTCATAATTGCTCTAAAATCTGCGCTCACTTAGTAGACCTCGTGTTTTACTGCTGCCTTATAATGTATGAACAAGTGAAAGAGTCTTAATGCAGTCATTATAGTTGTTCTTGTGGCTTTTTAATTGTTATAGTTCTGTTGACAAGAAAATCTGAATGTATGAATGCATGATTGTTTATGTTACCCCCTCTGTGAGCTTCTCAAGCAATTGTGTCTTATTATTTTGGTGTAATTGCAGGATGTTCACCGACTCTTGCCGAAGGTTCAGGATCATGAAAGGTTCAGATGCAATTGGACTTGGTATGTTCAAGTGTTATTTCATTCAATGTCCATTTTAGGCGTACACTTGCGGAACACATCCCGTGCATATATAGTGAGCTATTTGTTTCACCATTTGTTAGCATCCTATTATTGCTTTCTTGTTCAAGCTGTTTCTCAGGCTTGTTTCATTCTTTGAAATAAAACTTTAGATGGGAAGCTGTTTAGTCTGCAACCCCTTGGACTTGAAAGCATGTTTTGTTGAAGCTTAAATATGTTAAGCATAGCAACATTAAATTGAGAGCACTAGTTTCCTTTTATCACTGGAATGTTTCTCTACTACCAAAACCCTATTTAGCCAAGCTCTTTCTTACTGTTCCGACTGTACCATGGTGAAGCTGGAGCCATGAAGTACCAGCCCCAAATGAGTAAACAAAAACTTTCAAAAGCATTTGGACATAGCTCCCAGCTTCTCTAGAAAACCATAGTTAACTTGTTATGCCATTGAAAGAGGAAAATGTCTTGTGGGAAGGGGTAATCAAGCCGACCTTGGTTTGGGTTGTGTGTGTGTTGGGGGTGGGTGGGGGTGTTCTGGCCAAACACCCATGAAGAACAAGAAAAACATTAACTAGTGTTAGGGAGTTGAAGTGGTTTTCACCTTGACTTGCGCATTTTTTCTTCTAATAACTGATGTTATACTGCTCTGGACAAAGTTTCAGAGTTAACATTCATGTTGTGTTTGTTGATATGTTTGATTTTTAAAGGCTTGAGCCTCGTCTTTTACATTGCCCCTCTCTATGTGGGCAATTGTTATTGCTACTTTTTGAAATGGTTTCCTTTTTGTTTTACGTCCGACATGAAGTGTGTTTCACATCTTTACCTTGACATGCTGAACTGATTGTACCTGTTATCTTTTCTTGCAGCTCCAAGGGCAGGGGACAAGTCCAGGAACAAGAACTAGAATGGTTGCTGCCCACAGTCAAAGGCAAAACGGAAGATCAACCGACTGTAGGGCAGGTTATCAGAACCAAGTAGTCTTAACAGTTTCAAGGCGAGATCGCCCATATCGTCTGAACTACATGGTTTGCTGTTCTGCAAGTAAAAACTCTTAAGACTCTTTTATGTTAGGCTTGTGATATCTCCTAGAGACATATGCTCTATTTGATTGTGCCCACGTCTTTATATGTGTGTTATTTCCATCCGTGTAAATGGTTGGTTCGCAGTGCGCTACTGCTATGATTGAGCACTCCTACCTATTTTGCCAGTGTTGTCCTGAACCGTTCGTTCCACCAAGTAAATGTTTAATGAAGGTTGCAAGTCTATTATTTATCTGACTCCTTTTAGAACAAATTTATCTTAGTCTTTGACGACACACTTATCAAATTATGCTGTTCTGAGAGCTTGGTGAGCTAGTTCATGTTTAGGGTTTCTTTACATTTAAAATCTAGGCACTGTATTGTGAAACAATGATTCTTTGCCAGCTTGGATGTGTAGTTGCTGAGTGGGGGCATGCACTGCACATATCATTATCTTTTTAAGGTTATGACGGTTGTTCTATAGTATGGTTTAAAAGGCTTCCTCAACCATCATTCAGGTAGTATAAAATACCATAGCTAGATGGTTAATGATGGCTTATGATCCCTTAGAATCAGGCTTTTATTTGCCTGCAGTATTGTCTGCTTCCTTCCTAGAAATGATGCTCCACTTCGGCCTGCTTTTGTGCTCCTTCCCCTTTCTCCCTTCCCCTTGCTAGTGTCTGCTAGTAGGTGTGCATGTGAAGCAGGGAAGAATGTATTTCCATGAACACATTTAAGAATAAGATCCTGTCTTTGTTTAACTCCGAAGGTGCCTTTCACTACACCAATCAGCCTTCATCTGCACTTGTTTATATCCCATTGTAGGCTTGCAAGATGATGCATTTCTTGCGTCGAATTTATTCGCGGCACCAGACGGCGACCACCTAGGGTTTACTATCAGTGCCAAGTGGCTAGTTTCAGAATAACTGTGGAGCATATGATTTCATACTTTTCGGTTTATGGCTTCTATCTCGTGATTTTCTCCGAATAAATAAATCGGATGATTTCTCAACCACCGTTTTAAAATAATTTATCAAGACAACTTTTTTAAACGGTTTATTAATTTATTGATATTTAATTTATTTACATAATCACTTGTGTTAGGATCTAAAGCCATCCACCGAAGCCGAAACTCGATAGTGTGGGCCTGTTAATCCTTTGTTCTACCCTGATGGTGCCCAGACTTGTTCATATAAATATCAGCAGCTTGCAGTACTCCTACCTACTGCCTAGCAGGCTCTGGAATCCTTTTTTGAAAGGTCCCTTTGTTCCCTTGTGGTCCTGCCCTGCCACTATGCTAGTATGCTGCCTTTTGCCATTCTAAACCAACTACCCTTTCTTGGGTTGTTTTTTTGTCCGTGGTTAATAAGTTTTGGTTACGCTTTTTCGATAAGGTAATAAATAACGGAGACATCGACAGGAATAATATATACGATTTTAAACTTAAAAACCGTTTGAAAATTCACTTGAAGAGCCTGTTCTATATTTGGCTTTTAAACTTTCGGAGAAGTTAAAAGCAAATTCAGAAGTAAAAAAAAGGAACAGGGCCTTAACCGATAAAGTTAACCTGTGAGGGTAATATTCAATGCGATGTCTTGCTCCTTTTGTTGTGCGTCGATTTGCTGCATTTCACCGTGTTTTACTTGGCCCAGACTACCAAACCAACCGGTTGGCCGTGTCTGGGAATGTTTGCGGGTGTACTACTGCATCTTGCATTAGGAGAACACTTTCTTTTCGTTTATTTTGGTTTGAATTTTTGATTTTTGATTTATTTTTTACTATTTCTAAATTTTGTCTTTTTCTGGTTTTTTAGTTTTTTTATATTTTTTACCAATTCTTTTTTCTCGTATTTGTTTGTGTTGTCCGTGATGGGTTAACCTGTTTTTTTCTATTTTGAAATTTTTTTCAAATTTAATTACACCAAATAAGTTAACATCAGCTACAATGTAATTTTAATCAGCTATAGTATAATTTTATTACAGCGCACGGATCTCTTTCTAGTTTTAATATGACAGTTGCAACCCGGCCTTTTGACTGTCTGTTTACTCGCGCTGGACACATTTGACCTTGACAGGAGCTGCGCTTGGGGTCTTCAGGCCATGCATCCCTGTGGCAGCAGCAGGTTGACGGCTGTAAAATTTTGTCCACTGCGTTCCGAGCCAAGCAAACACACTGACGCTGTCAGAAGCCCAGGCCCTGCCTTGTCGTTCCTGCGAGCGCAGTGCGTGCTTGTCTCGCCATGAGTTGGCCTCGCAGCTTTTGTTTGGGTTGCTGCAAACAAATTTACTACAGTAGATGAGTGCGTTTCTTTTCTACGGCTAATTATTTTTTTTGTTGTGACTTATTAATATAATAAACAGACATGGCTTTGAATGCTATCAAAGCCAAAAGTCGGCTTAAAAAAGCCGAATAGAACGAGGTAAATAGCTGTTTCGCGATTTTACGCTTTCGGCGCTTGTGCAGTGTTGTGCTGTGCGCAAGCACAGAAATGTATGGTCAGTGACTCAGGGTTGGCCAGTATTAGGCTATTCAATATGGCTTAAGTTTATGGCTTAAGTTTATTTTTGTACTATTTATAATTTCGTTTTTTTTCTGAATTTTTGATTTTTTTTGAGCTTTTTTGTAGGTTTTTTTTCTCGTATTCGTTTGCGTTATGCGTGATGGGCTAACATATTTTTATATTTTTCAATTTTTAAATTTAATTATGTTAAATAAGCAATAATGGTTCAGTGGTAACCGATCACCACCTTATTCGTTGCGCATTTTGGGTGCAATAATGGTTCAGGGTAAGCGAAGGGGTTTCAGATCAAAATTGCCATCTATGAAATCAGTTGATTTAAGGGTTGGAGCTTATGTAGAATCAGGGCATGTTATGCAAGGCATTTTAGGTAACAAGAAGATGCTACTCAGAACTCGTAGATTTCCAACTTTCACTTTCACTTAGAAAAATCAAAAGCTAATATAAACGATCAACTTCTTGAAACAGTTTTTTTCGCTTCTCTTGCTACTATTTTACTTCAAAAATAAGGTAAAAGGTTATGGATGCATCATCCATCCCATTCCTCCCGCTCCTGTCACGCATACATCTCTTCATCACTTTTTGCACCGCTCGCACACTACTAAAAGTCATTTTTTCCGTCACTACTATTTATTTTTAGCCAAAATTATAAACCACAGCCAAAAGACATCAGGAAAACACAATATGGCCATGTTCATATGGGCTTCTAAAAGCTGTTTTTCTACCGTAAATGACTTTTCTACAATATCTAACTTTTAAACAGAGTGTCTTTTAAGATGGAATTTACTAGTTGATTTTAGTACACACTATAACGACTTCATTTATATCGGCCAAGATCGCATGCGAGTATCTCCTCTAAAAAATTCTCTATAAGCTATTACTATTTATAACTCAAAGCCAAAAACTAAAAAGACTATGGGCCTGTTTAATATGGCTACGCTTTTGGTGAAATTTTTTAATTTTAGTTGTTTGCGGTAGAGATTATGGAGAGAGGGATACTCGCTTGCGATTTTGGTTGATACAGATGTTGAGCTTTTAATGTGTACTATAATTAACTTGTAGACCCCATCTTAAAAAAATACTTCATTTAAAAGTTAAATATTATAGCAAAAATTAAAAGCTACTTTTAATAGCCGTTAAAGAACATGCCCCGTATAAACGCGCCCAGTAAACCCCGACTTAGTTTACTCGAGATTATCCAAGTCAAAGGAAATAAGAAATCAAATATTGGGGACAGAAAATATGAGCAGGCCCGTACAATACCATGCTACCACAGGGTAAGATAAAGACTGGCTGCACCATCACCGGGTGCCCCATGCGAACGGGACCCACGCACCAGTCCCTACATCAAGCAGCACGGCCTCGCACGGACGCGACAACTCGTACACTGACAGTGGGCCAAGGTATACTCTTGGTCCCACATGTCATTGTAACAGTTCTTCTTTACACGTAACGGCCACTACACCGATTTTTCCCCCAGTTTGTTCGTGGAACGAATGGTAATACTATCTCGTAGGACCCACATGAGAGTGGGAGAGGGCGACGGGTGAGGAGACAGGTGGCCCCCATCCCCACTCACCGCCCAGTGGTACCCACTCCCTGAACAGACTGGATTGGGTTAAGCATTCAGAGGTCAGTACCCGATTCAATTTGCTGTCTGCCTGGCAGATGGGGCCCAGCTGTGTGGGCCAAGTACAGTATACCTGGTTCGGCGGCGACAGCAGGAGCGGCCAGCGATGCGATGCCGACGGGGAGCTAGAGCTTCCTCCGGGCCGTGTCCTTTTCCAGGCTGCCTCTTGCATGCATGGCCAATTATAAACAGCCACTCCATTTGATCCATGCACTAATACATTATTATTGCATGCTCTTGTCCTTCCAGAAGGCAGACCCCTTTGCTTGCACGCTAAAGGGTCCAATGCCGTTCAGACTCCAGAAACCAAAATAGAATAGAGTAACAAAAGGATAGTACTCACTCCAGTTACAAATATAAATTATTTTTGATATCGACATGATCCCTCTAAGATATAGTTAAATTTTAACTACACACATCTTAGAATAACTATCGGGGTAGCTAACAAGCAATTGAAAAAGGAGTTTCTGCTGCAGCACAGATCGATACAACGAGATATGATGGACCTACGTGACTGAGAGTGACAGGGCTAGAGAGCTCAATGCTCGGTGGTTTTATAGGAAAAATCCTATAGGGAGAGACCCCTAACCCCCTCCTTTTGTGAACCTACTCCATATCACGCCACGTGGCATTAGCGCAAAGCTAAAAACACTTTTCTACCAACTCCATTCCCCATCTCCCTCCTCACCCCACACCCAAGAGCTCAAGAGCTTGTCGCCAGTAAATGAGGCAGGGATAGGCAATGACGGCAATGGCAGTTTGAGATCGAACCTTAGGCCCACCACCAACGCCGCATCCATCATCGACGACGACGAAGAACCACTACCAAAGAGGATGACGACAGCGACAAAGAGGACGAAAGTGCCAAGGAGTACACCGATACGGTGTCCAACAATGGTGACAATGACAGTGTTGCAAAGGATAAGCAAGTTGGTGTACATGACGCCGGTGAAGAGTACACCTCGTCCTCGCTGACAGAGGGCGACGATGTGGAGGACAGGAGAGGAGGAAGCGTACATAGGGCGGCATGACAACCAAAGAGAAGTGAGAGGAGCATACATGGCAGCGGGGAGAGGATCACACTTGGCAAAGAGGGTGCAATGGTGTATCCGGTGGCAGGGGGGTTGGGGTGGCTAGATCTGTCGGTGATGCCAAGGACAACGGGATCCGATGACGCTGGGGTTAGGTGGCATATCCCATCGCGGATGGAACGCCATAGATGTGATAGATTCGTCCCGGTGTCGCACCCCAACTTTTTTTCTCTTTCCAACTTGGGTAGATTGGTAGGCTAGGGTCATGTAACATATCACATCTATCTAATTGCTAAGCCCAATTAGGATGCTCAACTTGCAGCCCATTCTCATGGAATGCTTGACGTGCTGGGTTGGATTCACGTTGGGCAACGAAATGCATTCGGCTAGGCCCTACTGGAGCTGTACCAAAGCTTAATAAAAAATATAACTAATGAGTAATATAACCGGTGCTCCCACTTAGAAAAGAGTTCGCATATGTGGCAATGCAGCACAGTTTTTCAAGTATGGTCTTACGTACAAATTTTCAATTTTAGTTCTCTCCATGACCACGATAACATCTCTCCATGCAACCGTTACCGAAGGCTAATTAGTGTAAGCATTTGCTTAAGTTAATCATATACTTAATTAATGAACTAAGTGTAATTGTGGCTCTCTGAATGGCTGTCAAACCAGGAGTGTTCGACAGGTACTGCTCCTACCAAGCTCTCCTAGCTCGGCAGATGCTACCTCTCCTGCCGAACTGGGGTAGTGCAGCAAACGATACATATCGTCTACTGCGACCACCGAGCTCAATAAAGAGGCTAGATTTGCAAAACAACATGTTCGAAGACTAAATTTGAGAGAAAAGGTGGTTACAGTGCTATATATGCGAAGGATTCCCACTTACACCGTCTGAATTGTGAATGCCAAAGGTATATATGTTTTTGTGCATATATATTTGTACACATGTGCGCGCAGCGCACACACACATATATAAACTAATAAATAATTCTATACTCTTAGGAGTATGTACTTCCACTTCTCATATACCGCTTAAACAAACAAGTTATACCTTTTTATCCTTTTGAGTATACTCTAATAATGATTAGAAGATACTCAAAAGTGAGTTCTATGAAAAATTTCATGAAAATCCACTTTTTATAGCATAATTTATGTATATACTACTTTTGCATATGTAAAGTGCATATAGAAAAAATAAAGGGATCCGATGAATTTTTTTCATCCATGTCGTGTTGGAGTATCTTATAATTAGTATTTAAGTATACCGAAAATGATAAAAAAAGGTATAATATGTTCATTTGTGGTATATTGAAAGTAACATACTCTCGGGAGTACACAATATATTTTATACACACACACGGTTGCGCTAATAAGCGCGTGCACGCACGCTACGCGTGAGTCGTTGGCTAGATTCTTGGTGCGCTTGAGCATAACTTGGTTGATGCATGATATAGTAACTTTGCAAATGTAAGAACTTGATAAATTACCAATGATAACTTTAAATTCAGGAGATAGTAACTTTTCGTAGTATTAAAATGTGAAAGTTATTACGTAATAACTGTAAGTAACTTCATGAATTATCGATAATAACTTTATATTCAGGATATAGTAACTTGACTTGCATGCAGTAGGAGAGAGAAGAGAATAAATGCATTTATAATTTTTTATCTTGTTTACATGCTAAAAATGCAATAACTCTTTCACCAAAAATCTAAACTGTTGTTTGTTTTCACCATTGTGTTCAAAATTATGAACTTGACAAAACAAGATCCATGTTGAATATATTTTGACGCTATGAAAATCATGTCATATAAAGTTACTATCGTGTATGAGTGAAGTTGCTGTCAAATACATATAGAGTTACTATCAGTTTTATAGTGTTACAAATAGACAGTAACTCTATATATGTTTGACAATAACTTCACTCACACACGGCATTAACTTTTCCATACGAGTTATTTGCTATTAACATACATGGTTATCTCTCCTCTCAATGCATGCATGTTGACAATAACTTCACTCACACACGAAAGTAACTTCATGAATTACGGATGATAACTATAACTAACTTCATGCATTACAGATGATAACTTGATTTATACAATAGTAACTTTACCATAATTAACAAACGCTAACAACTGAGCATGGGGTGGGATGGTTGAGTGGTTGGCTGGTTGGATCAGTTAGGGGTGTGCGCTTATTCTACGCGTAGCCACTGATTAGTGTATGTGTATGTTTGTGTATGTATAGTATAAATATCAAGAGCACCATGGTGCCTAGACTCTATAATCAACCTTCTATCCATGATTGAGACTTTCCATCAATGATTGATTCAGCATGCCAAGTTAATGACTTCATTTTTAAATTGATGTATTTCCGAATTAATAGATGCTAACGGATTTGCCTCATATATTATATATTATTGCACTTGTACGTATCTAAAAGCAATCCAAAGTATGTGTGTGTGGAGCATAGTAAGGTGCTAATACTCACCAGGACCTTCATATCTCACGTGGGCAGCTTGGATGGAGGCGGGCGGAAGCAACATCAATCTTTCGGAAAACCCCCCCACTCGAGAAAACTCTTCCCCGAGCAGTCCTCCACGCGGCCGCGCCTGAGAATAAGTCTCCCTCCGTTCACCTTGGTCTCTGATGGGTTAGCCACCGCCTCCCTCCCGAGCTACCTCCTGCCGGTGCCACCATCTGCCTTGGTCCCTGCCGTCCGTGCTGCCTCCAGCTGTCTCCACCCAAGCCGCCCACGTCTTTGCCGCCCTCCACCTCCATCCTCCGCCACCGTGCCCAAGCGCCGCTTCCCCTTGATCGTCCTTTCCACCCAAGCCTTGCCTCCCAGACACCCAGCTGCAAGGTACGTTTGGGTGGATTCATCCTGTTGTTGGTACATGTCCTCCCTCTCGCATGAAGCCCTTCTTACGCCCCACCCCCCCAACGCACCGCTGCCCTCCTGGGAGTACGCTGTCGTCCTCCACCACCGTGTTGACCTTCCCCTATCTTCCCTCTCACGTGAAGCCCTTCTTCTTCCCCTACCCCCCACCAACGCACCGCTGCCCACCACCACCGTGCCGAAACGGTGGGCCTTGTTTTGTATTTGTTTCTTGCTGAAATATCTGCTAACTAACATACTTTTGACCTCGGATGAAGCTTTGAGTTTGATAGATCCATCTCGAGGACTTGCTTTGCTTAGTTAGCTTTATGTTGACATTAACCTGGATCAGAGATGACCAAGAGGTTGATGATAGGATTTTAGCAAAGGAGTCACCAATGATGTTTATGTCTTATCAAATGTCAAGATAATCACAAATGTATTTTCCGGTAGATTAAGTACAATAGACTTGGCTTGTCTACCTGCTAAGAGAGCAGTAGAAGCCACCATTGAAATCAAGGTTAGGAAGATCTTAAGATCAACTTACTGAGTTTATGGGAGCTTGCACTATCAGATTACCAGTCCTATATGTTGGCAACTGGAAAGCCACTGGGCATTGTGACAAATGATATATCATCTTTATGACAGCGAAGCACCAGGGACTGTGATTCGAATTGGTGATGACGGACTTATCCAACTTTCTTGTTGTGCCCATACAAATACCTAGCTAAGATGTAGGCTTGCTTTAGATAACAGTGCCCCTTTCAGCACCCGGCCGTCTGGTCAATAGCCACAGCTACCATACAAATCACACTCTAGTCAGCAACTCTCAACAGGCAACCAGAGAAGGAAATGAAACCTTCCTTGCAAGTAAATTGTTGGTAATCTACATGGTAGTTCCCTGGAGCATGTGCTGCAGGAGCAAGGGACAATAGAAGGGAATTCCTTTTGATTTCTGGGGTGTGTATCGCTTGTGTATTGCTTGTGTGTGGTGAGAAAGGTGGATATGTTCAGTGAAAATGCTGATAGCAGAAAATGTAATGTAATAAATTGGTTTTGTTAAAAAAATATGATGATTTCTGATTGTTATCCAAAAGCATGCATTCATGCTCTTTTGAAAAAACTGATTCTTGATTTCAATTGGTAGCAGCCAGAATTTGTCTGAATTCTGTATGTCAATTTCTGATTGTTGATTTCTATCTCTGATTTTACAACACATACAACCAAATTTGTGTGGAATTTGTGAGTTGAATTCTAAATCAGGGAAATTAATGTGAAATGGATGCTCTGCAGAGCTTCTCCAACTGCACAATACCACTAAAGAGTAATTGTAATGGATTTCTCAACATTCTTATGTGATCCAGAGTCAAACAAATTTTATCTTGTGGAACAGATATGGATTTTGAGTTATGCAGAAGCTAACAAAACTCCACAAATCCAGCAATAGAAGCTTTCCCAAATACTGCTCCTTCTCTCCTTTGCACCATCTCACATACACACATGTACACAGAGAAGGGTCAATAGAAAGAACAAGAGAATCTGTTGCACTAAAGTTTGATGAGCAGAGCCGCACGCACATGTACCAGATTTACCTTTCTGCAGTAATTACTAGCAAACACATGCACTGGTTATAGGAGGTCAAACACATGTATGAATTAGACACTCCAAAATCAAGTATAAGCATATACCAGATTCTATTATAGGCTTCCAAATATGGAACATCACAAAACATAAAAATTGAAAAGGTTCTACACTGAACATAGAAATTCATAAGCATATATCATTTGTCACAATGCCTGGTGGCTTGCCAGTTGCCAACATATAGGACTGGTAATCTGATAGTGCCAGCTCCCACAAAACTTAGTAAGTTGATCTTAAGATCTTCCCAACCTTGATTTCAATGATGGCTGCAAAGCTTCAGATTCTCGACAAACCTGCAAAGCACATGAACTGGCATAAGCACCAGGGTAACAGAGCATTTCTCCTAGACAAGAACATCAAAGGAAACACCAGAATCTACACTGTAAGCAATGCATATCAACTGCAAATTTACAAATCAACTAATATCATTAATTCATTCGACAACATCATATCTACAATTTCCCCCCAAATCAACCAATAACAAGCATGAATCCACCCAAACGTACCTTGCGGCCAGCGTCTGGGGGCGAGGACGACCAAGGGAGGCGACCCTTGGGTGGAGAGGACAACCGAGGGGAAGTGGCGCTTGGGCACGGTGGCGGAGGGGGCGGCAGAGACACGGGCGGCTTGGGTGGAGACAACAGGAGGCAGCATGGAGGTGGGGACCAAGGCAAATGGCGGCACCGACGAGAGGCAGCTCAAGGAGGAGCTCGGGAGGGAGGCGGTGGCTAATCCTTCAGAGACCAAGGCGAATGGAGGGAGACTTCTTCTCAGGCGCGGAGGACTTCTCAGGGAAGAGTTTTCTTGAGCTGGGGGTTTTCCCAAAGATTGATGAAGCTTTCGCCCACCTACATCCAAGCCGCTTGCGTGAGATCTGAAGGTCCTGGTGAGTATTAGCACCTTACCACCGAATATCCTATTTGCACTATATATATATATATATATATATATATATATATATATATATATATAGTATACTTAATTAGGATATCATGGTGTTTGGGCACCATGATCTAAAATAGGTATTTTCTTATGTATCGTGTAAAAAATAGAATTTTTTATGAAATATATGTCGAGTTTAACTAGTTTACTAACTAGTTCAAATAAGGTTGGACTAAAATTGAAATTGTAGTTGCATTTTATGATAGTTTGATTGTAGGTTTATTCGATATATATATATATATATATATATATATATATATATATATATATATATATATATATATATATATATATATATATATATATATATATATATATATATATATGAGAAAGCATGTGATCTAAATTAGCTCAAAACTTTAAAATCAAGTATTTTTTCAAAGGTATACATTTTATTTGAATTGTTATAGACGGATATATACCTTAAAATTGGTATTTTCAAAAAATATACTCGAATTTAGGTTGAATTTGTCCATTTGAAATAATGGTGCCTCATTTCAACCCCCGGGGGCCGGGGGGAGCTGGTGTTGAATTAAACCCCACCCCTCTCCCACCGTCGGGCGACGGTGGCTTCATCCGAGTGGACATTGTAACTTCGTTAGGGTACTAATTGCGATGGTTAAACAAAAGAAATGGGGACTAATGATTAAATGAAAGCACACATTATGTAAGGAGTGTTCATATTGATTTCTGGTTTTTAAGCTAATATAAACACATGACTTTTTAAAGTAGTTTATCTATGCCTCTCGTTTCTATCTCGCTCCGAGGATAAGTAGGGAGTCATGGGCATATCACTCACCCACTCCTCTTGTTTTTATCTCACGTACATATTTCTTGCTTATTTTTTCATTGCTCATCATCTCCTCTAAAAAGCCATTTTTTCAACTAATACTATTTATTTTTAATCAAAAAAATTATCAATCACAGCCAAAAATCACCAGCCACAGCTAATACAAACACCCTGTGTTCTTATGATCTAGATTCTACCATATCTTCCAAAATCGATGCCCAAATTAAACCTCTCAATATTCCGAGCTAGCTCAAGCAATTGCTAATCCGCACAGTACCGCAGGACGTGAACTAGCACACGTAGCGGTTAACGTGCGCGCACATGAGTGCCAAGTGTACATACTTACCAACCACCAAATCCAGCACGCCGTTAAAAAATCGAAACAAATCAAGCGAGATCGATCTCTCAAATCTGCGCCATAGCAGGGGCGAGATAACAAATTAACAATAATTACCCCACCAATTAGGATTCCAAGCACCCCATGCACACACTTGCATTGGAAGAAATTCTATAGGTCAGGCTCCAAATCCTACCAATAGAGAACCTCCCTAGAATTGTAACTTCTGTCAAAGCACCAATCTTAGAACTCTTAACACCTACTCACATCAGCCATCGGCTACTCCAGCTAGCTCCAATCTTGACGTCTCCTAATGGCCACCAGATCTCGTCGGTGACCACACCGTCAGAGATGAAGTGCCGCCGCCTCCCCCTTTTCCTCATCCATCGCTGCCTAGCACCTATAATTGCTTCCCGTAGAAATGGAAAGCGATCGGTGTACTCACCTAGAAGCTGCGCCCGGTATGCTGCGCGTAGGGGTCGGCGAGGTTAGCGAGGATGCCGATGACGAGGGGGAGGGTGGGGTGGTGGGTGCGGGTGGGGTCACCGGTGAGGTCGCAAGGCAAGGCCCGCTCCTACGGCCATCAGATCCACCACGTCATCCAGGCGCGGATGGATTCCATCGGAGATGAGGTGGATGATAAGGTCGTGCACGTCAATCTGCATGCCATGGCTGAAGCCGAGGAACATGCCATTGTTGCAAGGAGTAGCTCCAAGGACCTCTTCATCTATGCGTCCACCTCAGGGCGTTTCCCAACTCCGTGATACTCCGCTTGCTCCTCGACCATTGCCTTGTCGCCATGGTCTTCATCGTGCTCGTGATCGCCAACCTCTCCACGGCCGGTGCCTTCACCAACCTCCTGGCCACGCTCACCGTAGGCCTCCCAATCATTGTGCTCTATGCCTCCATCTGCATCTGCAATGACCTCAAGGGGCCCTCTCATGCGGCGGCAGAGAATGGCAAGGAGGAGATGACGATGATCATGGAGAAGGAGGCCGGCCTCGTTGATGACCTCCACCGCACTGATGTCGATCTCGCTGTTGTCCTCGACGTCCTCCATGCCACCTTCCTCAGCCTCTTGCCCGACACCCACCTCAAGTTGTGCTAGCGACGACGTGGTTGGGGCCGGTGACGTCGGAAGAGGTGGTGGGTGCAAGAGGAGTGGTGCATCGAGCGGCGGGGGAGACTGGGGGAAGAAGGCGGCTTGTGAAGAATTGGTGGGGAAGAGAAGATGAATAATTGTGGTATTTCAAGATTCGTGCTATGTCACATGGCAGAATATGACGAAGGGTCTCAAGGGGAGGGTTTCAAGGTCCTATCCCGAGAATTTTCTTCCCACATGCATGTAGGTAGTGTGCAGCCTGATGCAATCTGCACGCATGATCGGAGCTAACCTAAAACAAGGCACCCTGATCGATCGATCAGATGCTTCTGAGCGCTGCAAAAATATTTCGGTTAAACCTGATGTATCTTAAAGCCCTTACATAAATGTGTCCTAAGGATCTTGACATGATTTTTTTTATTTTTTACTTCCTATTTGTTAGTACTTTCTCAGGTTATAAATACGTATCGTTTTAGACATCAATACGGTCTCTAAATCATAACTTAACTTTGATCACTACTTTATATTGTAATATATTTATAAAATCCAATAAAATTGTAATATTATGAAAGTACTTTTCGAGATAAATCTACACATATAATTTTTATATATCTAATTTAAATATTTATAAAATATATTGATAGTCCGACTTTCGATTTGTATTTATGAGTGAAAGAGTACATGGTTTCTGCTGTTACGTCAACTACACTAGTTGGCAATTGTTAATTAACTCGCGCATGATTAAATTAGCAGTCCAAAATGGCAGGGCGCGTGATGGGGATCGATCCAAACTGCAAATTGCACGGCTGTGACCGACCGATCGATGGTGCAAATTGCACAGCTATTGTACGCACCTCGCGGCATGCGTGGGGCTCCTTAAAAACAAGCCACACCGAACGCATGGCCGAGCGAGCATATCATATTCGTTCCGGGGAGCGTGAATGTTCCGCGAGATCGCTGCGAATAGTCGCTGACATGTGGGTCCGGACAAACCGCGTCAATCGCTACAGCCTCACGGATCGGAGGCTGATCGTGAGAATTAATCTATAATTTAAGGAGATCCAAACTCGATGACTAGTTCACTGCAGGAATTAATCTATAATTTTAGAAGTCGTGCGTTTTGCCCAGAGAGCGACTGATCTTGGAACTGGGTAGATTGGCATCGAAAAACGCTGCGGCAGATAGACCTGAATCTTTTAGGTATGCATAATATATAGTATATATTTTCTAGAATTTTACTTTATCTAAAGATAATATTAAAGATAATATCTTTAATAATTTATCTCTAAAATTAATTTCTCTAACTATTTTATATTCTTTTCATCATATTTTGTTCTCACACTTTATTATTATCTATGTTAGTTATATGCTTAGGTTGTCTCTTGCTTAAGAGATATCGTATTTTGTTTCCTCATCTCTTCTTTTTTTACGTAAGAATTTACTATTATGGTATAACTAAAAACAACTAAAATAATACTATTAAATATACCCTTAGATCTCATACAACTAGCACTCCATCCATCGACTCTTCCTTCTCAATGTGTGTGTCTCTCTCTCCCCGTGTGTGTGTATATATATAGCTGTAGTTGTTTTTACATCGCAATCGGTTGTGCTAACATATTACATCACAGAAGCAATATATGGGGAGCAGCCACGCGGGCGAGATGTGCATGTGCCTGGAAAGCGGCACGGTGGCGACGGCGAGGCGGGGGAAGAAGGCAGCCGGCCGGGCGGAGCAGAAGGCCGCGAAGCAGCCGCAGCGCGGGCTAGGCGTGGCGCAGCTGGAGAAGATCCGGCTCCACAACCAGATGATAGCCGCCTACCGCTCCGGCCTGCACCCGCCGCCGCCACCGCAGCATGTCCCTTCCGCCGCTCCCATGGCCAGTGGCGCCTCGTCTTTCCAGCCCTATCTAACGGTAAGCACAGCGCGTCTAACATTGATATCTGCGTGGTTAGCGCATGCAGTCACAATGTATCTAATTAACTAAACCTTGTGCGTATGGAATTATGTGTAGGATTGCTTTGAGGCGACGGATCACCGCAGGATCGTCGACGTGCAGTACCACGAGAACATGCTGCCGTACAGCTCCAGCCGGCCGCCGGCGTTCGTCCATGACGTGAAGGGCTCGCCGGGCCAGAGGCTTGGACAGAACTACTGGATGAGCTCGATCCACGAGTCCAGCGGCCGCAGTACCGCAGGTAGCACGGACGAGCTGGATCTGGAGCTGAGATTGTAGCAGCTATAGACAGCTACTGCATTTTTGTTTCCGGGTTAATTCGATCTGCTTTGAGGTTTAATTGAAGTACACTACGTGCTAATCAAACGTGTGTGCATGCATGGGCGAAGCATCATGCAAGAGCGGGGAGGACAGGGGAGAGCCTAGATTGGCTAATTGGTTAGCTAGCCTAATTTGCACTATTTGATTAGTGCCATATCACGTATTTACGTCTGTACTATCATGCGAGCTGCTGCTTGCTGACGAAACCGCTGCTTATACTACGTGCGTTCTGGATCTGGGACGTACGGATCGGTGCTGTAAATCTTGTTTGACATCTTAATTAAAGGTCACCAGCTTGTAATTGTTGGAGGTAGCTTATGTTCAGCTCGAGTTCAAACTTCAAAGGGAGCGTTCTGCAGTCCATGCAGATAATTTTCTGTGTATTATTATGTTCAAAGTTTTCTTTCTTTTTCCTAAAAAACTGAGATAAGACAGCTTTTTTTTTTGTGGATTGACACATATACGTGCGTGTTAAATAGGTCAGCGTGTTTTTATGCTCCGGAGTTTGCGATCTCCTATTAATTTTTTAGTGTGTATAAATACATACGCTTATACGTGTTATAAATTGGCCCAAATTTATGGCCTATTTTCTTAATTCCAAAGCATGCATGATTTAGTACCATATTGCTAAGAAAATGTGAGGAAGACCAATTTATAAGGTGGAGTCCTCACCACTCCTTGAATATAGATAGAGATGCACTGGTTTACTTCCACCATGTTTTGATCTGCGGTGGATAAATTGGTTGAATATGCGGTGGGTAAATGGATGCTTTAATCAGTCTTGTCTATTTATATGCAGAGGCGCCCCCGAATTTGAGAGAATCTCACCGCCTCTATTTTTTTCTTCTATGCGACCTCGAATCGACCTTTCTTCCGGCGTGCATCGGAAGGAGGAAGCGGCTATCTTCGAACCGTTGTCGCAGAGTACACGCACGGGTGGCAATAAGGTTTCGGCGGTGCATCTGCGCGACCGCTCACTGCACTGCGATATCTACGTTCTGCATTACGTCAAGCCTGCGCGACTTCCTGTTCTTCATCAGGCTAACTAGTAAGTCGTTCGCGCGCACATACAACTTTGTTAATATATGTTTCTGGAGTATTTTCTGAAGTATGATGAGTAGCCTACTACTGTTAATGGTAAGCTCAGGCGGAATGGAATTTCGGGACAACCGTCTTTTCAATTTGACTCTTCTTTTGGAATACAGGGATGGCGCCTTGTAATTACCAATCCAGACTCTCTTGTGTGCTAGAGTTCTCCGGGGACGATACTTTCCCAACGGTGATCATCGACTTGGAGAGCAAATTTTGCAGGAAGGAAAGCCCTAGAGCTAGGTCTTGTCAAACGTTTTGGCACAGGTGTCTCGATCCATCATAATTGGCCCACCGATTCCATAGCTCTGAAACCGTCCGGAGTCTTGAGAAGCTGTAACTTGCAGAAAGTAAGTGAATTAATTGATCGGAATTCCAGGACATGGAAAGTGGATCTGGTCAGAGAAATTTAATTTTCTCTAGACTTGACGCAGATGCGATTCTCAACATACCTTGAGAATGTCTGAAGAGGAAGATTTTGCAGCGTGGAACCTGGAGAAGTCCTGTGTTATTCAGCCCGATCGGCTTATCGAGCACTGGTGCGAACTAGGGCCTGTTCGTTTGATGAGGCAACAAGTAGGGCAGAATCTTCTTCAGCATCCCAGGGTGCTTAATTTATGGGGTAAACTTTGGAAGCTAACAAAGGTTGTTGTAACGTCCCCATTTTTGGGAGCAGGGACGTTTACTATCCACAATGACCAGGGAGTTCGATTCGGATCCAAAGTATATCATACCGCTCTGAACATTTAAAAGAAGTTAATTTGATTGAAATAAGACCTAATGGTCAGGCGTCCAAGCCCAAAAGCGAACTTACATACTGAAGAACAGAGAAAACTCCACGAGAGCGTTTGAGTGCGGACGTAACCCTATACGCAATCTTAGTGCCTTCTTTTCTTCCAATATCGAAATTATGCAAGCACGAGTACTCCGACCCGTACTCGACAAATCACATGGGAAAATACTATATCTCTACATGCCGGGATAATCAAAGATGGGTGTATAGGGTTCATTATATTTGGTGGATGCGGTTTTATTTGCAAACAAGCAAAGTTAAAACATTTTCTCCTTAAGATCGGGGTTTATCAAACAAAGTTCATCATTATCCAAATTAACATCCACAAACTCTACTTATGCCTCATTGTTGGAATCACCCAATTAACTGAGACTTCATTAACAGGAAGCACGGTATTCGAATACCATTATTTCTCTGCGAGTTGCTCAACTTTACCCACGATCCCTTAACTCCTGCGACGAGTTAAGAAAGCGGTCGTTTCTTTGCTCATTTCTTTATATAGACTCTACACGGTAGCATCGCTCGATCACGGCCACATGTTCAACTTTGAACCTCCCTGCCGTTTAAGCCAACACTACCATTGTTAGGTACCGCGACATACCTAACTCCCGTCATCAAAACATCTCCTTTGTAGAGGTTCAATTGAATTGACGACTACTAAACCGGTGTTGACAAATCAACTCACGTAGTGCGGCGATCACTATGTTCTTTATTTGGCACAAGGTTCTTGTCCTTATATTTTCACCGAGGCACCAACCACAAACTTCATTGAGCTCAACGACCGACCACCACCAAACCAAACGGCCTCCATCCCGGGGTAGGCGGTAGGCCGGTCAGGATAAGCGGGTCCCACCACCCTCTACCCTAAGTCCAATCTAGGGTTTGGTGGTGGGCTTGGATCACAAGGTGATGACCCCACATTCGACCCTCCCCCTAGTTCTCCCAATGATAGAGTCGTGGGCTAGGATCACATCGTGATGACCCCACATTCTGACTCCTATCTCGGGTTCTACCAAAGCGAGCCAGTGGGCTTGGATCACATCGTGATGACCCCGCCGACTCCTACTTTGATGTAAGTTTTCCAAAACATCACCGACCTAAGTGCGGTGTCCCATACCACCCTACCCTAACTCGGGTTTTCAATTCTAACGACCAACAGCCAAATCATAGTAGTACAAAATGTCATGTGATATGATCTATATTTCTTAATATTGTAATTCAATATTTACTAAGGTTGTCAAGGTGAATATGGCCATCAAGTAAGGCAGGGCATTTATCAGTGGTAGGAATAACTAAGTATCATGCCATTCTAAACATTTTAGTTTAAGCAATTAACATTTTACAACTAACCATAATGCAAATATGTTAATTAAATAATGTAATTTCATGGGTTCAATATGATCAAAAACATGTGACTTGCCTCCTTTCATTACTCTTGATCTTCTTGACCGGTTTCAATCATCTTCGTTTGCCCTTGCAGTTCTTCAGTTGACCAAATCACTTGGTCCGTTTACTAGCGCGGAAAAGCGAACACATGCACAAATTCCGCTGCGAGATGCAAGGCGGGAACAAAATACAAATAAACAACAAAAGGCATAAAGAGGATGATGAGGTGATTAAGGTTTAAGTAACAAATGACATGATTCAATGTAACTAAGACTAGGATTCATGGATTGCTTGGTGATGTTGTATATGTGACGGATGAATTTTTGGCGAATGGTCGAAGATGTGGACGGCGTCGATTTTTAAGAATAAGATGTTCGTCGAGGTTGTTTAGGTTTTCCTAGTATGGTTTTGGGCTGGTTACTTAACCTTACACTCAGCTTTTTGTTGATTTCCAACCGTCTACCGTTGCGATACGACCAATTATATACACGCATAATTATTGGCGAACGTTAATCCTAATTGATCTCTTGAATGCCACTATGCCAGTCTAATTCCTCACATGGGTGTATGTATATATTCATCTCTCTAATTCATTTTAGGAATTAAGGTCACTTAACTAAATTCTTCCTTTTTGGTATTGGTCCTTTCTTGCAATCAGTACGCGTGTGACTAATTCTCTATACTAGTGACATTACCTTCTTAAATGAATTTAGTTAAATTATACTAAGCGTTTTCGTATGATCTCTAAGTTTTATTTTAATTCGCTGCGAATTGTTAAGATCTATGCTATTTAGGTTACTATACAAGATATTCGGTCATGATTTTATAACCTCATGTAATCACGTGAATTTGGGGTATGTTATTCTAAGCGCTTCTAATAATTTGGCTCCTTCTAATGGGTATTAATTTAGAATGAGATTCTTAATTTATTCGATAATTACAAATACTTCTTAGTGACGTTTCTACAATTTATAATTGACCAATAAGGATTGTTTGGGCACTTAACTGCGTGATAGAGCAACTTAAAGGATACTCTAGCAATTTACTTCACCTTCCGCCCTCTAATTTATGAATATTAGACACAAAATATTTACTAGCGAGGTTCTTAGTAATTTAATACGCTAGCCGTGGTTGTAACAATAATGCACTAATTTAATCGGTATGCCATATACTTCAGTCTATTAATGGTGACTCATTTATTCAAGCATTATAATTCTTGACTAGTAACATTTCTTGTTTAGATGGACCTAATTAGATTATCGGGTATTTAAATCCACAACAAAATAGTCTTAGACTACAGTCTTTTAATTCAATCCTTTCGCGTATGGGTTTAATCGGTGTATATACTTTACATCGTCGGACTACAATTAGTTGGTTCTAATGTTCGAAGTAACCAAAGTAGATTTCTATAATTTAACTATTACTAACCACCTTTGTTTAGGTAATTACATATGTTGATGAGCGGTCTAAATAACAATCCACGGTTTCAAATATATACTCAGACCAATTTTAATAAATGGACATGCCTAGTTTATTTATAAGCTTACGAATATTTATTATTGCAGTTCTACGGTTTATAATACTAACAAAGTTTAGCGAGATATTTAATTATGAACTCTAATAATTACGTAGCGTTTTAATCTACATACGGCCTTTACTTAAGTTTCGAGTTTTCACTAATACCGATTAATGATATTTTATAATTTTAACCCGATTAACCTAATGGTATGAGTTCACGATTTACAAATACAAATTTTTCTTACACGCTTCTCCTCTCTTTCCTTCTCTCTCTTTTCTCTTTTCCTTTTCTTTTCTCTTTTCCTTCCTTTCTTTCTTTTTCCCACCGGTAGCGGCCTCTCGCTCCCCAGCGCCTCCCTCTCTCTCGGCTCCTCCTCTCCTCTGCTTGGCTCCTCCAGCCCCTACGTCATGGCCCGCTCATGACCCTCTCCGTGCGCCTCGGCCTCGTCGGCCGTCTTGTGCCGCCGCCCTCTGACGCCGCTGCGGATCCGTGGCCTCTGGCCGGATCTGGGGTTCCTTCTTTGGATTCGGCCGGTTGATTGTTTGATTTGATTTCTATTTTGCTTTGGGTTCTAACCGACTTGTCTTTGGGGATTTTCTAGGCTTTGAGGTGTGTTACCCTTGCGGGCACAACCGTAGCGCCCGTCTGCAGCGGGGGAGTGCGCGGTGGTGGCTACGGTTGTGGTGGCGCGGTGGTAGCGCCACCGCCTCCTTCTGGTGAGTCCGGCTTCTTTCTCTACTCCTCCTTCTACCTCCGGTGGCTTCTCTATGTTGGCTCATGGTCCTGGCAATACTACCTTGCACAGTTGCTTCTGCCTCTATGTTTGCCATGGATAAAATGCTATTCTTGTGTTGTGAGTCCTTGCGGCTCACACGTGTGATTGATGGTGGGTTGGGTTTGGGAAGAACTTGGCTTGGGGTGATCGCCAGTCTTTGTCTCCTTTAGGGAATGGGTCGGTGTGGGTGTTGACCTCCCGGCTTGTTGCCGCCGCCTTGCTCTGGCCGTCGCCGTCGCACGGCCTTCGGCTTGTGTCAGCTCTGTGGGTTTGGTTGGGGAAGGGATGTGGATGGTGCGTGATGTCGTGTTCGGTTTCTTGCCCTTCTCTCGGTTTGCTACGTGATCGGGTTGTCGCGATATTTTTGAGGCTTGATATTTGGTGGGCCGTGACGTCTTTGCTATCTTCTTTGGTTATTCGGCCTGTGGTCGTGCTTGAATCTCTTGATGCCTGCTGCCCTCCCTCTGGTACGTGCGGTGTGAGCTATCCTCTGCTGACTCTCTTGTAGCGATCGGTGATATTTTAGGATTTTGGCCATTTCTTGGTTTTTTGGTTGCTATGGCAATTAAACTCAATTACAGGTTTGTTTTGCCGGTGATGAGCCTACGGTTGTGAGAGGTGCCGGCGGCCCGGACGGTCGGTATCTACATGAACGGATTACCACCGCCGAAACTAACCTCTAGGGTTCGACGGCAATTTCTATCTTCTTCCTTTGTTTATTTCTATTCATTCTTTTGTTCGGTCTTTTCGGTATTGAAATAATGATTTACCTGCAATTAAACTATCGGTACAACGGTGATTCGACGACAGATCCTAATGTATGAAATGACATGGCTGTAATTTGGTTTTCTCTTAATATTGATGTATGCCACAATTGTAATTTATCTAAATATAATTTTTATTTTAAGTTAATCCAGATGTAATTGAATATGTACGAGATGACATTCGTGTAAATTAAATCATGTATTTCTGATGGAATACATTGTATTACAATTGTTTAATTTTTGGGATGGTTATTCGGTTGCGACCTAAATTTGTATATTTATTGTAATTCGGATTGTCGCTATTATGCAATGTAAATTGTAATATCTTTATTTAACTTACTACCAGTTCTAATTGCCGCTCAATTGATGTAATTCATTTTACGATATTGATTTTAATTAATTCTTGTTGTACGAATTTGTTTATAAATATAATTTAGTTGAATTACAAATTGTTTACGTCCTCATCGTTGAAGTACTACATGCATTGAAATTGTTTATCGTTCAAGTTTATTTATGCAACTGCGTAGAAAATTTTAAATTCCTCCGTATTTTAGCTCACTAGTTGCCTAATTAATTATGATTAACAAGTAACTCGTTGCTTAAGGTTAATTAACAATGTGTTAACAATGTGGGTCGTTACATACTTCCCTCCTTAAAAATGATTTCGTCCTCGAAATCGGAGTAAACTTAGAGAGGTTGTGGTCGATCTCTTATCGCTCCCTCTCACAAAACGTACTTTAAACTAGTCCTATTTATTCTGTTCATTTGGTAGATGTACTGCCTATGCGGGTAGCGCTCGCCTACTATTCCTGCATTAAAGTTGCCATTTAATAACCAGTTTAAGGTTGTCGACTATTGTCACTAGAGGTTGGGAGCACTAGAATTAAGATTATAACTCGTATTGCAGTAGGGACAATCGTTTAATTTAATCTAAGGCGTTGCTCCTTCCCTCCTTAATCCTTTAGTTAATTCTTGATTCTATCGTGCTGGTTCTTTCAGCGGTTCTATACGTCTTGTTCTTGTCTGTCCTTAATTTGGGTCTTTTCCACAATAGATTCATCTTCTTTCATGCTGGATAAAGCTTTTTCATAGTGGATAAGGTCTCTGACAAAATGGATAGTCCGTTCTAATTTATGTTTTCCATCTGTTACACGAGTAAACCTTTAGTTTATGCAATGATACTATTTGTTTGTAGTCAAAACTTAAGAATCAGTTCTGTAACATTTTTGGGCTTAGCAAAGGGAAAGTAAGACGAAAACAGAGATAAGAGCAAGAAGTAGGAAGGGAATTAAATGTTTTTCCTGATCACTTCCTGAAATACTGTTTCTCGCTTTCTATATACTTACATATCTTTTGACATTTCTTACTAATGTTGGAATTAATTCACCCCTACATTATTTTTACTTCTAATTTAAAATCTAATACCACACTATTAACTCCTAGTGTTCAAACGTAATCTCACTAATACCTTCGGTTATTCATATCCTATATAAATTCTAGCTTCAATCATAACTATAAATCCCATATCAAATCTGTTATATCCTTATTTTAATTCCACCGATATCATTCGTATTCATGATTCCTAAAAATCCAATTATTTTCATTATCACTTATAATCTCCAGCTGCTCATCCAATAATCTACTAAACTTCTTACCATCTACTTCTCAATTAATTCACCATTCTACAAATCCACCAAGGATAAATCTCTGATCAGAATTATAATCCAATAATTACTATTATTAAAATCCACCAAGAATAACACCGCTTACTCAAGCCTAAAATCTAATTACCATTACCATATTTTCTTATTACCACGACCCAGTTTATTCATTTAGGTAGCTATTTCAATCCAACAAGCTCCATTATTGTACCCACCATCAATAGTTTTGATCACTATTATTTCCTATTTTAATCCCTTACGGGTTATCTACTTCTTTCTTGAAACTTTTATGGTTACCATCCTATTCATTTGTTGTAATCAGAAATTTGCACTTAATTCCTTCTGAGACTGACTTAATAGATAAGAAGAGAACAGAACAGAATAGGTAAGAACCAAGACGAAATGGGATAGAAGCAGAGCTTTTAATATACTTTTTATTTAAAATCAGAATTTTAGTTTTGCACAAATTGCTTTGTATGGCGACCTACTGGGCTAATAGCGCAATTTGGCTATTAATACAATCGAAAACTTCGTCTACTCAAATGGTCTTTACCGTTATATCAAGGAATCAAACGGGCATTATGTCTTGATTATTGACGGTGACCTCAACCTTTCAAAAGGAAAAGTTTTGGTCGAGGCACTCGTGCTATCTTCTTAACACCGTCCTTAGTACTTCCACTAAAGTTAGCTTCGTTTCATTCGAGGCAGACTTACAGTAAGAAGTTAGTCTAAACGACTACTCGTGTTTTTGAGATTTTGACGAATTCAAAACAAAAACTTTTAATGCATATCTAAGAAAGATAAGGCAGACATGAGGAGAATGAGACAGTAATATTACTTATGCTTTTTGTAATTCTTTTGTATTAAAATTAAGATTTTGTAGAATCGTATCCCTACGAAACCAAACTTATACTTAGGGTTACAACCTACAGTCAAACAAGCTCGATACCACTTTGTAACGTCCCCATTTTTGGGAGCAGGGACGTTTACTATCCCTGTGACCCAGGAGTTCGATTGCGGATCCAAAGTATATCATACACCTTACGAACATTTAAAAGAAGTTAATTTGATTGAAATAAGACCTAATGGTCAATTTGTAATGACAATATGGGCGTCCAAGCCCAAAAGCGAACTTACACTGAAGAACCAAGAAAACTCCACGAGGCGTTTGAGTGCGGACGTAACCCTAATCGCAATCTTGGTCGCCTTCTTTTCTTCCAATATCGAAATTATGCAAGCTCGAGTACTCCGACCCGTACTCGACAAATCACATGGAAAATACTATATCTCTACATGCCGGGATAATCAAAGATGGGTGTATAGGGTTCATTATATTTGGTGGATGCGTTTATTTGCAAACAAGCAAAGTTAAAACATTTTCTCCTTAAGATCGGGGTTTATCAAACAAAGTTCATCATTATCCAAATTAACATCCACAAACTCTACTTATGCCTCATTGTTGGAATCACCCAATTAACACGACTTCATTAACCTAGGAAGCACGGCAGATTCGAATACCATTATTTCACTGCAGAGTTGCTCAACTTTACCACACGATCCCTTAACTCCTGCGACGAGTTAAGAAAGCCGTCGTTTCACGCTCATTTCTTTATATAGACTCTACACGGTAGCATCGCTCGATCACGGCCACATGTTCAACTTTGAACCTCCCCGCCGTTTAAGCCAACACTACCATTGTTAGGTACCCAAACATACCTAACTCCCACGTCATCAAAACATCTCCTTTGTAGAGGTTCAATTGAATTGAGCGACTACTAAACCAGTGTTGACAAATCAACTCACGTAGTGCGGCGATCACTATGTTCTTTATTTGGCACAAGGTTCTTGTCCTTATATTTTCACCGAGGCACCAACCACAAACTTCCGCTGAGCTCAACAAGACCTGACCACCACCAAACCAAAGCGACCTCCATCCCGGGGTAGGCGGTAGGCCCGGTCAGGATAACCGGGTCCCACCACCTCTCTACCCTAAGTCCAATCCTAGGGTTTGGTGGTGGGCTTGGATCACAAGGTGATGACCCCACATTCGACCCTCCCCTAGTTCTCCCAATGATAGAGTCGTGGGCTAGGATCACATCGTGATGACCCCACATTCGACTCCTATCTCGGGTTCTACCAAAGCAGAGCCGTGGGCTTGGATCACATCGTGATGACCCCACTTCTGACTCCTACTTTGATGTAAGTTTTCCAAAACATCACCAGCCTAGGGTACGGTGTCCCATACCACCCTACCCTAACTCTGGGTTTTTCAATTCTAACGGCCAACGGCCAAATCACTTAGTAGTACAAAATGTCATGTGATATGATCTATATTTCTTAATATTGTAATTCAATATTTACTAAGGTTGTCAAGGTGAATATGGCCATCAAGTAAGGCAGGGCATTTATCAGTGGTAGGAATAACTAAGTATCATGCCATTCTAAACATTTTAGTTTAAGCAATTAACATTTTACAACTAACCATAATGCAAATATGTTAATTAAATAATGTAATTTCATGGGTTCAATATGATCAAAAACATGTGACTTGCCTCCTTTCTGTTACTCTTGATCTTCTTGACCGGTTTCAATCTGTCTTCGTTTGCCCTTGCAGTTCTTCAGTTGACCAAATCACTTGGTCCGTTTACTAGCGCGGAAAACGAACACATGCACAAATTCCTGCTTTGCGAGATGCAAGCTGGGAACAAAATACAAATAAACAACAAAAAGGCATAAAGAGGGATGATGAGGTGATTAAGGTTTAAGTAACAAATGACATGATTCAATGTAACTAAGACTAGGATTCATGGATTCGAAACGGCTGATGTTGTATATGTGACGGATGAATTTTTGGCGAATGGTCGAAGATGTGGACGGCGTCGATTTTTAAGAATAAGATGTTCGTCGAGGTTGTTTAGGTTTTCCTAGTATGGTTTTGGGCTGGTTACTTAACCTTACACTCAGCTTTTTGTTGATTTCCAACCGTCTACCGTTGCGATACGACCAATTATATACACGCATAATTATTGGTGACGTTAATCCTAATTGATCTCTTGAATGCCACTATGCCAGTCTAATTCCTCACATGGGTGTATGTATATATTCATCTCTCTAATTCATTTTAGGAATTAAGGTCACTTAACTAAATTCTTCCTTTTTGGTATTGGTCCTTTCTTGCAATCAGTACGCGTGTGACTAATTCTCTATACTAGTGACATTACCTTCTTAAATGAATTTAGTTAAATTATACTAAGCGTTTCGTATGATCTCTAAGTTTTATTTTAATTATTGCAATTGTTAAGATCTATGCTATTTAGGTTACTATACACAAGATATTCATGCATGATTTTATAACCTCATGTAATCCGTGAATTTGGGGTATGTTATTCTAACGCTTCTAATAATTTGGCTCCTTCTAATGGGTATTAATTTAGAATGAGATTCTTAATTTATTCTGATAATTACAAATACTTCTTAGTGACGTTTCTACAATTTATAATTGACCAATAAGGATTGTTTGGGCATAGCTGCGTGATAGAGCAACAAGGATACTCTAGCAATTTACTTCACCTTCCGCCTCTAATTTATGAATATTAGACACAAAATATTTACTAGCGAGGTTCTTAGTAATTTAATACGCTAGCGTGGTTGTAACAATAATGCACTAATTTAATCGGTATGCCATATACTTCAGTCTATTAATGGTGACTCATTTATTCAAGCATTATAATTACTGACTAGTAACATTTTACTGTTTAGATGGACCTAATTAGATTATCTGGGTATTTAAATCCACAACAAAATAGTCTTAGACTACAGTCTTTTAATTCAATCCTTTCGCGTATGGGTTTAATCGGTGTATATACTTTACATCGTCGGACTACAATTAGTTGGTTCTAATGTTCAGAAGTAACCAAAGTAGATTTCTATAATTTAACTATTACTAACCACACTGTTTAGGTAATTACATATGTTGATGAGCGGTCTAAATAACAATCCACGGTTTCAAATATATACTCAGACCAATTTTAATAAATGGACATGCCTAGTTTATTTATAAGCTTACGAATATTTATTATTGCAGTTCTACCAGTTTATAATACTAACAAAGTTTAGCAGATATTTAATTATGAACTCTAATAATTACGTAGCAGTTTTAATCTACATACGGCCTTTACTTAAGTTTCAGTTTTCACTAATACCGATTAATGATATTTTATAATTTTAACCCGATTAACCTAATGGTATGAGTTCACGATTTACAAATACAAATTTTTCTTACACGCGCTTCTCCTCTCTTTTCCTTCTCTCTCTTTTCTCTTTTCCTTTTCTTTTTCTCTTTTCCTTCCTTTCTTTTCTTTTTCCCACCAGTAGCGGCCTCTCCGCTCCCACCGACGCCTCCCTCTCTCTCTCGGCTCCTCCTCTCCCTCTGCGCTGGCTCCTCCGCCGCCCTACGTCGCGCGCCGGCTCGCCGACCCTCTCCGTGCGCCTCGGCCTCGTCGGCACGTGTGTCGCCGCCGCCCTCACGACGCCCGCGCCGGATCCGTGGCCTACGGCCCGGATCTGGGGTTCCTTCTTTGGATTCGACCGGTTGATTGTTTGATTTGATTTCTATTTTGCTTTGGGTTCTAACCGACTTGTGCTGGGGATTTTCTAGGCTTTGGAGGTGTGTTACCCTTGCGGGGCACAACCGGTAGCGCCGCCCGTACGCCGGGGAGTGCGCGGTGGTGGCTACGGTTGTGGTGACGCCGGTGGTAGCGCGCCACCGCCTCCTTCTACGGTGAGTCCGGCTTCTTTCTACTCCTCCTTCTACCTCCAGTGGCTTCTATGTTGGCTCATGGTCCTGGCAATACTACCTTGCACAGTTGCTTCTGCCTCTATGTTTGCCATGGATAAAATGCTATTCTTTGTGTTGTGAGTCCTTCGCGGCTCACCTGTGTGATTGACGGTGGGTTGGGTTTCGGGAAGAACTTGGCTTGGGGTGATCGCCCTGGTGCTGTCTCCTTTAGGGGAATGGGTCGGTGTGGGTGTTGACCTCCGCCATTGCCGCGCGCCTTGCTCTGGCCGTCGCCGTCGCCCGGCCTTGGCTTGTGTGTCAGCTCGTGGGTTTGGTTGGGGAAGGGATGTGGATGGTGCGTGATGTCGTGTTCGGTTTCTTGCCCTTCTCTCGGTTTGCTACGTGATCGGGTTGTCGCGATATTTTTCGGGCTTGATATTTGGTGGAGCCGTGACGTCTTGCTATCTTCTTTGGTTATTCGGCCTGTGGGCGTGCTTGAATCTCTTGATGCCTGCGCCCTCCCTCTGGGCGTGCGGTGTGAGCTATCCTCTGCGGCTCTCTTGTAGCGATCGGTGATATTTTAGGATTTTGGCCATTTGTTGGTTTCTTTGGTTGCTATGGCAATTAAACTCAATTACAGGTTTGTTTTGCCCGAGTGATGAGCCTACGGTTGTGAGAGGTGCCGACTGGCCCCGGACAGTCAGGTATCTACATGAACGGATTACCCTGCCCGAAACTAACCTCTAGGGTTCTGACGGCAATTTCTATCTTCTTCCTTTGTTTATTTCTATTCATTCTTTTGTTCGGTCTTTTTCGGTATTGAAATAATGATTTACCTGCAATTAAACTATCGGTATGACGGTGATTCGACGACAGATCCTAATGTATGAAATGACATGGCTGTAATTTGGTTTTCTCTTAATATTGATGTATGCCACAATTGTAATTTATCTAAATGTAATTTTTATTCTAAGTTAATCCAGATGTAATTGAATATGTATGAGATGGCATTCGTGTAAATTAAATCATGTATTTCTGATGGAATACATTGTTTTACAATTGTTTAATTTTTGGGATGGTTATTCGGTTGCGACCTAAATTTGTATATTTATTGTAATTCGGATTGTCGCTATTATGCAATGTAAATTGTAATATCTTTATTTAACTTACTACCAGTTCTAATTGCCGCTCAGTTGATGTAATTCATTTTACCTGATATTGATTTTAATTAATTCTTGTTGTACTGATTGATTTGTTTATAAATATAATTTAGTTGAATTACAAATTGTTTACGTCCTCATCGTTGAAGTACTACATGCATTGAAATTGTTTATCGTTCAAGTTTATTTATGCAACTGCGTAGAAAAATTTTAAATTCCTCCGTATTTTAGCTCACTAGTTGCCTAATTAATTATGATTAACACCGTAACTCGTTGCTTAAGGTTAATTAACAATGTGTTAACAATGTGGGTCGTTACAGTTGTTTCCAAAAGTCCATGTGTGTTTTTGTGGCCGGTGATCAAAGGCATTCCACCCGCAAAAGCAATTCTGAAGCACCGGCATATTAAGGAAGATGGAGTTCGTGAAATTTGTGAAGCGGATGATGAGACGCTCTTGCATGCACTGGTTTACTTCCACCATGCTCTCATGCTCTAGGTAGCTGCGAACGAGGCATGCATTGAAAATCGAAGTCCCGAGGCTTCACTCGAGAACTTGGGTTGAAGATATTTTGTGCGGGCAGCTTGTGCCGGAGGATGATATTCGTAATGTGGTTACCGTAATCAGACAGATCGCATGACGGGGTGGGGTTTAATCCAGTTGCATCCATGGAGTTCATCCAGGAAACCGTGAATTCTTTGGAGTTGTCGAAGAATGATAAGATGAAGGTTACTCCAGTTACTTCTGTGAGGTGGGAGAAAGAGAAACCGCCGCCGTAGTGGCAGACCAATGAGAATGATGAGTATTTGACTTTATTTATGTTTTGTTACCATTGTTTGAGCTTGATTGTTTTTGCTGGCAGAGTGGCGGTAGTCTAACCGGTCCTGGTGTGATGGTCTGATTAGCTGGCGGTCTAACTGACCATATCATGGCGGTCTGACCGATGTACGGTAGTATCAGTCCTTTGTTGGCGGTAGCTATTTTTTAAAGAAGATCTTTTGGATGTTTTGAACTGAGACTTGGTGTGGTAGTACTAGCATTGGAAATACAATATGATTGGCCAGGCCAATGCATGGCGGTCTGATCGGCGTGTGTTTGTCGGTCTAACCGGCTTGGTGACCACGGTCAGACCAGCCCCTGTATCAAGTTGAGTTGGTTTTGGTTTTTGGTGTTAGTCATGGCGGTGTACCATGAAAGTGTTAGACATGAGATGTGTAGCATCCCAAAAATTGGATGTTCAAAAATGTGAAAAGCTTAAAAAAAATTTCAATGCATCTTATTGACATTTGGAAGTGTTCTAAAATATTATTTGGGCTTTTTCTGGAATTTGAGTTGTGCAAATTAATTCAAGAAAATATATACAGATAACAAAGCAAATTGAGAATCCAAATTCAAAAAGATAATCCATAATTTGAAAACAAAGCAGAACAAAATTTGAATTTAAATTGCTTAACCAAAAACTCGAATAAAACCAAACTTGAATAAAATTTGAATTATGCAGTTTTCAAAATTCTACCAAATGAAATTAAGAGTTGTATTCAAATTCAAGTTCGAAACCCAAAACCAAAAATACAAACTTAAATCCAATTTCAAATTTGAAAACCAAAACCAAATTCAAAAAAAGGAAAATAAAATCAAAATTCAGAAAATCGGGCTAGGCAGCCCAATTTGTTTCCTCCTTTTTGGCCTACCTCTCTAGCCCGACACCATTTGGCCGAACTGGCCTATTCTCCTCTCTTTCTCTCTCCCACTCCTCTGTTTCTGGCCAAACTGACCGCGCTTGCGCCCGCCGAGCCTCTGCACTCATCTACCCTACTGCGCCCACTACACCGTGCTAGCAGCCGCATGTTGGAGCCTGCGCATTGTGTGCCGAGCACTCACCCTGACCCATGCCCGCCAGTCGTGCCACGTGCCTTAACTCATGCTCGGTTGTGCGCTAGCTCCATGCCAGTGCCTGGTCAAACGCCAGCTCTGCCCCTATGTAGTGTTAGCTTGCCATGTCGCATTGCCACCTGCCCGTTGACCACTGTTGCTTGCGTCACCACCATCCGCACCACTGTGCAATGTGTCATGCCATCAAGTCACGCTCACGCCCACGCCCATGCCCTACTGCACCTATGCTCTGGCGCCCTATCGCGTCGTCATCGTCATCATGCATCAATGTCGCATCAGCAACCCTGCCTGCCCATTCCGCATGGTCGCCGCCCGCTCATGAGGATGTCACTGCCCTTGTCGCGTATTTAAGTCGACCAAGCTCGCCCCTGGCCCTAGACACTCCTCCACCTTCCTTCCCTTCTCTTCTTCCCCTCCCTAACTTGGTTCGAGCTCTCACGTGCCGCGCTCGCGCACCAACTGGCACTTCCCCTCGCCATTACGGCCGACTCGGCGAGCTCCTCCCTAATCCATACAGTCATGACATGTTCTACACATCTAATTGCAATATCCCTAATCAATTTCAGGTTTCCTCATCGAAGCACACCGGTGCCATGTTCTTCTCCATGTCTGGCCGGTACCCGTCACCCCCACCAATACTCCTTACCCGGTGAGCCTCCCTTCAATTACTTTGAGCTAGAGCAACTCCATACCACAATCTTTCACTCCCAACCACCGATTGGAGCTCCCTTCACCCCAGGTCGCCGCGCCGCCATTAGCCCACCTTGGCACCTACCCAGCCACTCTCGACCACCCTAGTGAGTTCACCTTGCCTCACTCATGCTCATGCTTTTCCCATTTTTCTCCCTCTTCCCGGCAGCCACTACCCCTCTTCCTCCCTACACCCGGCTGCCACGAGATATCACCACCCACCTCTGTTCCCCCCAAGCCGCGGTACTTCCTCCCCTAGCTTCCTCCTCTCTAGCATTCCATTTTTCTGGTCGCCAGCTGTTGTAAGTTCAAGCTCTAATTAGATTGGTTTTGGTGATTAATGATAAATATAAATATGAGACTAACTTCATTAATGATAAATCTAAATATGAGCCTAACTCATTAATGACAAGTCTAAATGTGCGACTAACTCTTTTGTCGAATATATTATTGCTTAGTCTCATTTGGATGAACATGTGAAAATCATGGAGGTATGCATTCAACGTTCTATTCTTATATCTTGTTGCATTCCTAAGATCCAATATATAGGTTGAACGGTGGAACTACCGTAGCGCGGTGTGACCGCAACTCCTGAGCGGTACTACCAGAACCCAGAAGTTCCAGATTTATGGGGCGACACGTTTTTTCCAAAGAGGACCAAGTTTGGATCTCAAGATAAACGACAGTATCACACATGAAATCGGAACTACCGGAGAGAGGAGCTACCGGACTTGTAATGGTGGTGGTACCGCACTTTGAGTTCAAATGATTTTATATTCAAATTATTATCTTATTATATGTTGAGATTATCATCAATTACCAAATATGGAAAGATTAACAATCTAGTCCCTCCATTATAAGTTAATGGTGAGTTTTGGTAATTAATGACAATCATATTGTGGGACTAACATTTTTATGAGTTAGATGAATAGTTTAGGTCCCATGATGATGAAAACTTTAGATGGCTTCATAAGTTGAATGTCATCAAGAAGAGAATGTACCATATGTTGATGCACATCAAAATTTCGAAGAGGAGATGATCATGAGTTGATCATCAAGGAGATGGTCATGAGTTTATCATCAAGTCAAGAGAAGATAATGACCCGAACTTGAAGTGAAGATGTACGTCATCAAACTTCAAGAGGATGCTCAAGGCAAATGTGTAATTATCTAGGGTTAAGGATGTGTTTCTAGTCTTTTACCGGTCTTGGTGTTTGGTTGGAAGACCGGATTGCTAGTATAGGCTTGCCGTACTATTAAGAGGGGTATTGTCTAGTAGCTTGAGTCTCATCATATGTTGATAGCTTAATCCCGCTTGCTCTGGCTCTCGTGGCATGAAGCCATTATTTGCCAATATGTTTTGCAAATAGTTGAGGTTCATGCATCTAATCCTTGTAACATGTGACTATATTGTGCAAATGTGTTTTGCAAAAGGTTGAAGTCCATGTACCTACTCCTTGTAGCATGATCTAAGTTTGCAAATGTGTTTTACAAAAGTTAGAGATCATGCATTATCACTTGGCATGGTCGATTGTTTGTTGCAATTTTCTTTGACATTAGACCATGGTAGTAACTCATTGGATGTCTTATGATTTACGTATTGATATAATGTGTTTGAGATCATATAAATAGATGGGTTGTATATCCCTCTGAATAAGCTTTCAATAGAGTACAAGATCACTCAATTCCGATATTGGAGTCAAAAGTTATGACCGTTTTTTCGAGTGTCGCCTGTGCTGAAAAACCAAAAACGGAAGTACTGCCCTTATTACTACGGTAGTTCCGAAAAATAGAAGTACCGCTTTTATAACTACGGTAGTGTTACGAATGGCTAGAAAAATAGCTATTATGATGGAAAACGGAAGTACCGCTTCTATAACGGCGGTAGTTCCGAAAATCCTGATTTTTGTCTGCAATGGCTAGTTTCGAGGTGTAGGGTATAAATACTTCCTTGTGGCCAGTTAGAGCTCCATTTCACTCTCTTGAGATAGTGTGGGCTTCTGATCTCAATTATGCAAGTGTTGCACCTTATGAGCAAGGAGAGATGTCTCTAGTTGTATGTGTTGCATCTAGAGGTGGATTTCATATCCACTTGAGCTTGTACATTCATTGCACGTGATGAGAGTCAAGTAAGGGGCTTGACTTATTACTCTTGGAGTTGTCGACTCCTAGACGGTGTTGGAGGCATCATGCGCGATGATCTTCTCAAAGAAAGCTGTGACAAGATCTGGCAAATTATGGAGGTTGGAGCTCACCTACTTGGAGCGAAAAAGAGTTATCACTAGTGGATTGAGATGTTTCGGCTTAATTCGTGGAGCCGGTCCATGGACGTATCGCCGTCGGTAAGTTCGCTAGAGCCAGCACGCCGCCTCCCCTATTCGGTTTTGCTCTGTTCTTCTCTGTGTTGCCCCTCTCTATTTCTTTTTCTCATATAGTGGGTCCCATATAAGGAAATGAAGAGTTGAAGCCTCTTAGTATATGATCAATTTTAAAAATTCAAATGCTAGGAAGAATTCAACTAGAAATTTGATAAGATATAAATTTAAAAATAATAATAAAACTAATTATGAAATTAGAATAAAGGTTTATGCAAATTAAAAATATTGAAGATTAAATTTGGATTAAATGCATGTCAACAAGGATTAGCAAGTTAATTAATGGCTAAAAGTAATTAGTGTAGGCTTAAGTCATGTAAAAATAATAATTATTATTATTTCTATATTTGAAATATCAGGAGGGCCCCTTTTTATGAATAATGAATAGTTAATAAAGAAAATTAGCATTGTCGGTATGTCATTGATATTTAATTGGAGATACAAGGATTAAATTAAAGAGATTACCTTTAAATATAACTAGATGTTTTTCAAAAATAATTAGTACCTAATTAGAGAATCCACTTTAATTAAAGGTTTTTCCTAGAGAGTAGTTAGATAGAAATGGAGGTCATTGTGATCCCATCAATATGTGTGTTAGAAACACATATGTCAATTGTATGTCCTAAGAAAAATATAATTTCTATATTAGTGGTATTAAAATTATTGGCATGCCTCTAGCACTTAAATTTAAATACAAATTTAATTAAAAATGTCATTAAAATACAATTTTGTATATGGAGCTCTAGGTCATGAATGATGCCCTTGTAATATATATTTAGGTAATATATGCACAACAAGCTAGGCCCACATAATTAGATTTTAACTAAAATTAATTTGTGCTAGACATCAATTAAGGATAATTGGAATATCAACGACATTTAATTTAAAACACAACTTTAAAAATGGAGTCATGTTAAATATATGTTGGACCCCAGAGTAATGACTCTGAATCCTCTATATAAGTCGCACTAGTCAGGATCAGCTAGTGCACATAGCGGTAACAAGGATATATACCAAGCACAATGACAAACTTTATTAAATAAAAGAGTACGACCTTATGGCCTTGTTTACATCATCAATGCTAATTAGCAAATTAATCAAGGAAAATAATTGTGCTAACACATAAATAAAAAGGTGAAGCTAAAGTCTGCCCATAGGCAAACAACTACAAGACGCAACCTACTCGTCCTGATCCTCACCGTAGTCGAAGTTGTCCTCCTCTGAGCAATGATTTAGCAAGGGTGAACACATGAAATGTACTCCATAAGTTACACAGGAAAATGCAATGCTAATACAAGGCTAACAAAGGAAGGCGTATATCGCTATTTGAGCATAAAGCAACATTTAAGAAATACAACAAACAAATATGAAATTATTGAATTCAATCCAATAAGTAAAGACAATAATTTAAGCAAATAATTAACGTTAGCACATGCACCGACCTGACACTAACCTATCTACTAGTATCCCACTCAGACCATCTTTCTCTAAAAAGATACCACAGTTCCATCTAAAACCATTTTATGAAAATAAAGACTAATATGTGAAAAAATTTACTCAGCATGCCCATGACCATGGGCATGGATATAGCTCATGTTGTCAGCCACTTATGCTTCTATAGACGTGCGATTGAGTAATCATAACAAGGCCTTTATAAAGCAAACCCATCAACCTAGCCACGACTCCACTAAGATTTCACTCCAATAAGAAATCCATCAGATCGGGACCCCCTCTTATGCCATGTGAGATTTCCCATAGCGGAAGCCAAGCTCACATTTAGTCTATAGCGAGACTCAGGTTGAGACCTACTAATTTGTCGGCCAGGACTATCCTATACCAGCCTTGTGGTAGTATGATAGGGCTTTATAGCAGTAGTTCATAGACCGGTCCTTAATTGACTTAGGCAATTTTCACATACCCTTGTACCTAGCATCCATGCTGATCCACCGAGCAACAACGTATGCTAGCGAGCACACAACACCTAACCATTTGTCTAGATCTAAACCAAGTTTTATATTTTATTTTGAAATATTCTATAAATTTTCTTGACTCACCGAAGCCAAGAAAATATTTTTAAAGCTCATCATTTTATGTGAGAAAGTTATCACAAACCTAAAATTACGTCTAAACAGGTCTAAGCAATTGCTACAAATGGTTCTAGCTAATACTAATGTACTAACCAAAGTTTTATTCTAAAATAACAAGGTACAAGGGTTTACAATATCAAAGGAGTCATAACAATTGGGCACTAGATAAAGCAAAACATGCATTGAAATATCGTGAATAAAAATTAAGCATGCAACATAATTTTAAAATAATATAATTTTATTTGTAAACTAGGATCAATATAGTCAAGGTGTGTAACTTGCCTTGCTTCGCTGACTGGTGGGAGTCGACGTAGTAAAAAAAATTTCCGAATCATCGCAGTGTACACGTGAAAATAACCAAGCAAACTCAAATAAAATTCAAATAATTTCAAATAAACTCTAAAAGTTTGAAACACATGATATACTTGGATAGATCATGATTTTAGATGAATTTTGAGATTTGAACAAGTTCAATCGGAGCTAGGATAAAAGAGACCGACCTCCCAGAAGATTAATTCTAAAGAAAAAGAATAAATGGAATTTCTGGAATTATTTTTCTACGGAAAAGAAATTATGATGTCAAAATGGATTTAAATTTTTGGCTGAATTAAATTCTAAAGGAAAAACATAGATTTATGGCGTCATGCTAGGCTTTGAGCTTGACACGTGGGCTGGGTCCATTGATGAAGTTTTGGGCTGAGGTGACACAGGGGGGAGATAACGAGGCTACTGGCACCGAGGTGGCCTGGGATGCGGCACCACTTTCTCCCACGTCAACTTCGAGCACTAACATGGCTCGGCTTGCGATAGGGGAGGCTCGGATGCGGCGATCGCCGGTGCTCCGATGACCGACAGCGAGTAGTGGGTTGTGCACAATGGAGAGGGAAGCGTGGGAATCACTTTGGTGGGCACGGGGTTTACCGAAGAGGTCTGGAAGATGGTCGGCGATGTGCGGGAGGCAGCGGCAGCGAGGTTCTCCGGTGGGGACATGGATCTAGCGGAGCTTGAGCTCGACAAAGTGTTGACCGAGGTTGGCAGCGATGAGCTGGTGCTCCGGGTGATGCCGGTGATGCGGCTGGAGAAGCTCGCCAGAGTTGCACCGGTACCCAAAGGAGGAGGGGCAAGGCGCAGGGGAGCCTCGGGAGGAGGAGAGGAGGCGAGGGGAGGATGGTGTGGTGGGGGTGCTTGAGAGGGTACTTTATAGGGTTGCGGAGGAGGCATGGGTGCATGGCTCCGCAATTCCTTGTCGAAGACCACGGTAGTGCGGATTAGGGAGGGAAGAAAAGGAAAAGGGGGGAAGGGGCATAGAAGGAAGGTGCGGGGATTGGGGAATTTGATTCCCATGAGATGCAAGCCTTCCAAAATAGGGGAGGGTCTGATGGCAGGTGCCCACTCGGCGGTGAGAGGAGGGAGGCGCTGGAGAGAGAGGACAGGGTGGTCGTGCGGACCTTCGACAATGTGTCACACGGAGGGAGATCGAGCTGGCCAAGAATTTGGCCCAAAAGGAATAGCAAATTAATTTTTGTTTTTGATTTTCACAAAGCTAAGAATTCAATTATCGCTTAGAAAATAGCAAAAGAGAGCCAAATATTCCCAGAAGATTCTCAAAAATACTATAAAGCAAGGGTAACTCTATAAAAATAAAATAAAGGCTAATGGGCTGCAAATAAACTCAAGATGTCTTTTTTAATTCTAGGCTTAAATAAAAAAACAAGGAAAATCTTAGAGAATCCATTTAAACTTAATTAAATAATACTCAAAATTTTGGGATGTTACAATATACAATCCCAAAAAATATAATTGTCCCAATGATACATTGCCCATTGGTCTTTGAATATAGTTTTGCTAAGCTACAATTTGATGAACTGCAAAGTAAAACAGCTAATTGAATTTCATGAACTACCAAGTAAAAGGGCTAATTGATTAGACTTTTATTGAAAAATAGCCAACATGTCAGTAGGCCGTAGCTTGAAGTCTAGTAGTACCCAGGCTAAGATAAGAATTGTATTTCGCCCGAATGCATGTAAAACCTAGGAATAATTATTAGCCACAATTTGTTAGTAAATAGTGGCCTAACTAAAGTTAACCATTAAATAGTAATTGATTAAATAAATAGTCCCACACTTTAGTTAATTATTGAATTAATCATTTGATTAATTGGCTATCAAACCTGAAACATAATACGACATGAACTTACCAGAAATATGAAATATAAGATTAATATGGTTAATTAAAATTATACCTATCACGTGTAGACCCTCATATCTATCCGTAGGTCTCACCAAACTCACAGTACTTCCTAATAAATATAAAATAATACAATAAATTATTAAATTAGATTCGAGCATTGGTATTCTCCATTTAGCTATACCTAATCGTCTTCAAATCTGGAGTGAAATATTTCCATGAATATTCCTTCATTCTCACTGATCCATCTTTGATATCCTTCTCAACAGATTTCCTCCCTACCAGTTCCCTTTTGCTCAAACTTTGTAGACTCTATCTACATTATGCACTTTCTAAACCTTATCTTATATCACCAATAGACTCATAATAAATTTTAATTGAGTTCATTTGGATTTATTCAGATTCAATTATTTATCACATAACTAGACTTGGAGTCTCGAAGTAAGAACAGGTCGAGAAAGATTAAGATCGAGATAAAGACCAAGAGTTCAAGGCCATTGACTGAGAAGGCATTGAGTAAGATCAAGATCACAATAAATATCTAGGTGAATGGTAAGAGTGGATGGTGTTGATGTAGCACGAGTGTGGTTTGTGGCAAAACCACCAAGATAACCCTAAAAACTTAATCTTGTAACCCTTTCTGAATATAAAATAGTGCAACCACAAATTTATAATGGATATGATCTGTCTAATTAATTTGCATTGACTCAGTGTGGGTTACGCCATTTGGATGAACATAGGTCGTGTCGCTGGATGTAAGCTGTTGTGTGGCGTAAGAGGGGGCCTCTAGAGCAGGTGGACATAACCCCACGGTGGTGGAAACCTTAGCGGATGTGACCTCGTTGGGAAGATGCATTGTAAAGGTCTCGTGGTGATCTTCTTGATCTGCATCTCTATGAAAATGTGTGAAATATAATAAATTGGTTATCTCTTGTGGGAAAACTATGTGACCTTTGCAAAACTGTGCCCACGGTCATTGTCGAGTATGGGAATTTACTCGAGTTAGTCTCTATTTTTAAAAACTTGTGGGTAGGATGAAAACACGATGGGTGAATGTAATCTGAATTGATTTCCCCTGGGTGGATGTAATCCAGCGATAATTATGGGTGGATATAACCCTAGTAACAAAACTGGCATATGGAGGAGAGAACTATACTCTTTAATAGGTGGATGAAACATGTATTACTATTATTATTGCATATTCTTATATTCTTTGAAAACATGGTTTAGTTAAAATGCTAGGTCTTAGACTTTCTACTTATTGTACTTTAATTATGCCTTTTGTTTTGTTAAAACGGGCTATGTCGTGCTAGCCTGTGGGTCAAGGCGGCGACCCAGGCACAACCCGGTGAACATTCATGCTGTGCTGGGCTAGCATGCCCTGATTTAGCCCAATGGGCCAAGGAGGCACAACTAGCTTGTTTCGGCCCAAAAAATTTGAAAAGTGTCATAATTCCAAAAAATATGTAGAATTCAAAAAAGATAAAGTAAATTATAGAAATTTAATAATGGTCTTTTATTAATATTTAAATGGCTGCCTCATTAAAAATTTTATCAAGTAAAAACTCAATTTGAGAAAACTTTGGCAAAGAAAAAAGAGTATAGCCTACAGCTCACTAGTACATGTAAAAATCAGAAAAGGTACAATGTTTACGTCAATGCTCTAAAAACATCGGTGTCATCGACATCGTCCAGATATAGATTGTTGAATATGTGTTCCAACTCTAGATTCTCCATGCAGTGTTGAGCTCGCTCATCAGCTTATTTTCAGTCTTTCACTATGAGAAGTACTTCTACCATCCCACTCATGAGATGTGTTCTTCTCCCTCAATATTCTTTCAAAAAGACTGAAAGCAAACCAGAAGAAACCATCGAGATAGGAATGGTTAACATATCTCGTGCTAATCTAGATAGCACCGGATATGTTAGCTTGTGCCCATGCCACCATCCCAAATATTGAAGCCCTTTGCATGGTGATCTATGAGATCGCTGTCCAGAAAGACTGATAGTCCCCTATGGCCATTGGTACAGAATGCTCCAGCACTCGATGTTGTAGAGCTTGATTTTTCGGAAAATTCTGGTGCACCCAAGATTTCACCCCACATATTTGTCTTCTTACCTAAATAATCCCTGAAACTTTTGTTTGTACTTCTGATAAACTTCAAACAATTTAGTACGAACAATGAAAAATAGTTAGAATAATCTATCCCTATAGCATCAGTTAGAAATGAAAGATCATTAGTGAATACTGCAATTTTAGCTCTTGGATCTAAAATAAATGCAAATGTATATAAATACGGAATATCTTTCTAGTATTTCAAATATTTAGTTTTCATAGCACATAGTCACACATCCTCTCACTATGTTATTTTCATTAACTTTCAAGTGACCCGCAATTGCAAGAATATGGGCCTGTTGGCAACGGTTGCGGCTTATGGCTTTTGGCTGAAATTTTTGAATTTTGGTTGTTTACGGTACAGATTATGGAGAGAGAGATACTCACTTACGATTTTGGATGGTACAGATGTTGGGCTTTTAACGTGTACATCGTTTAATTTGTAGACCCCGTCTTGATAAAATACTCGTTTGAAAGTTAGGTACTGTAGCAAAAGCCAAAAGCCGTCAGCTTCGGAGGAAAAGAACAGGCCCGCATAATTATAGGAGATATTGGATAGCACACACTCCGAATAAAGCAACAGTGATTTTGTGAAAGAGTTCTAGAAATACTAGTAACTTCTTAGCAACATACCAGTGCTGCTCAGTCAATAATGTATTGTCGTCATGGCTGTGATAGTGCACGCGGATAAAAACAAAAATATGCTCTTATAGAGTAAAATGTTTTGTAGTATGAGATTAGTTGAGTTTCACCTTACCGGCATGTCCATACCAAACTTTCATGGACATATACCTACCGCAATATAAAAGTTCTTATATACTAAAATTTGTTGGTTAGAATGATTTATAAAAGAAATTGCACTGCGAAAAACTTAAAAATATGGATCCAACCTCTTTAAACCACATTTAACTATAAGATTAATAATATGGTAGACGCATCACTGATGTAGCAAGAAGGATTCAACATATGTACTAAATAACGGAGTGAAAGTATCATTGCCCTGGAGTTTGCTGCAACATTGTCTAGGGTAATTGCAAAAAATTATTTGTACAACCAAAATCTTTCACAGCTTTGATAATATATTCTGTTATATTCTCACCTGTATGTGCTACATCAATTAGTTTAAAACCTATAATTCTATTTTCCATTACCTAGTCATCGTTCACATAATGAGCAACCACACTAAGACAATCCTCCCTGGACCGAACACTCTATATGTCTGAGGTCAAGGCCGTCGAAAATGTATAGGTCTCAAAGAGTTCTTTTATTTTAGAATGACCATTATTTTAGTATTTAACTAAATCTCTAATTGTTGTCTGTCTAGAAACTAAACAAAATATAGGATTATGAGCAATTATAATATAGTTTTCGAATGCTTGTGACTCACAAAAGTTTAAAGGTAGATCATGTGTGGCAATTAAATAAACTAGAGATTCTCGAGCTACCTCAGGATTATAATCCTAGTTACGTACCATACCGTCAAATTTGAACTGCAGCTGCATCCACCTCATGACTATGCCTTATTTTCTTTACATCTTTAGACATACATGTGCAAGTGCCCGGTTTCATATGTAGACTTTGCAGACAATTCATTACAACAAATTTTACAAACATCATATCCTACCTGAGCTCTAGCCTCGTCTCGCTTATCTTGTTGAAATCTTACCACACCTACGATGCGTTGGGTTTGAACCCCTTTGCTCTAGCACTTGCAGACGCAGCGGCACCCGTAGAGTCCGACGATAGTACAACTAGGGTCTATCCTCCCATTTGAGGTGGAGGTGAAGGTGGAGGTGGAGACATTTCATTCCCAAAGGATGAAAGATCTTCCAAATCTATTCCATATTAACTCGCAAGAAAATTATCAAAATTTTCTATGGAGAAATGTGGAAAACTGTCAAATGCAAATAGAAAATTATACTATTACCTATTTTACATCACAACAAAGAAAACTAAGAACAACATAAATATATGACAATTAGTATTGTTAACTTTTTTCTTGATTGTAGCTGGATTTTGAATTTTCAGATTTTGGCAAAAATATTTTGAATTTTGCCAAATTATCACAAAGTGTATCAAAATTTTTACAAGAGAATTCAGAGAAGAGATTATAGGGTTGAGTGTGGCTAAATGAAGGGGGTTATGCTGCCTATTTAATTTTGAGATTTTTTTGATTTTTTTGTATTTTTAATGTCCAAAAATAGCTATAAAATAGCTGGAAATTTCAAAAAAATTGACATTTTATCGGGCTAAACGGGCCACATTCATACCAAATGGGCCATGCCAATCGTGCCATGCCGGGCTAAGCATGCCTAACAGTCAGATTTTCATGCCTAACGGGCTAACTGTGCTATTGGGCTTAATGTGCCTAATAGGTTATCGTGCCTATTGGGCTATGTTGTGCCTACCGTGCTCGTGCAGGTCGTGCTTGGCCCAACACTATTTGTGTGTGCCGTGTTGGCATTCTAGGACATGGTGAAGACATAGGCACGGCCCAACGCCTTGTGCCATGCTGGCCTAGCACAATTCTATCATAGGTTGTGTTGTGCCTACAGTAGTGGGTTATGGGTCGACCCATCAGGTATGACCCATTTGGCCACCTCTATAAACCCTCACCAGCTGGTTCCACCAGGGTCTTGCTACGATTTCAAAATTCATCGATTTTTTTTTTGCAAAGTCAGGGACGTGCGGGCTCCCGGATTCCATCCACTTTAAGAGAGATAATTCTCATTCACAAGTCCTAATATGGTGATAAACCAACCTATAGAGTTGTAGTGCTATGTAATATATTGCATGCCCGGTAACTTGTGCTTCCATACCAGTACTATCAGGGTGTATCAGCAGCATCATTGCATGGGTTCTTTTAGACTGTGGTTTTTGCTTTTAGTTTATAGTTTTTTAATTTTGGCTATTCGTGAGAGACAGTACGCAGAGTAGCAGAGGAAAACAGTCGCATACGATTTTAGCCGGTATAGCTGAACTCAGTACAGTGACTACTACAATCTATCTGTAGACCTCGTCTTAAAAAGACGTACTGCTTAAAAGATAGTTACTGTAGCAGAAAGTGATAAACCAAAACAAAAAAGAACCCGGCCATTGATTGAACAACTGTCAATGATTTCTACACTATTAATTGTCTTTCGCACACTTGTATATTCAAATATATCTCGTTATTCAATTGAAAACGGAAAAGGAAAAGACCCTGTTAGTCTTTTTACATATCATGTATCATGTGCGCAGCTCTAGTGGTTCTATCCATCAAATACCATTGGGTACCCATTACCCATATCCAAACCCCACACTATTGAGTAAGATATGGATAAGAAATAAAATACCTATTTAGATTTGGGTACGGGGAGGGTAATACTGTCTTACCCATCTTTACCCATACCCAATCAAACCTAACGTTAATAGTACACTTGGACTATTCATGAGCTTGAACTATCCATACTCAATTATAGCTTCCTATAAAAGCATGTGAGAGCTATCTGTACCCGCCAATTTGCACAGAGTAGCTCCGTACATATAGAATTATTTTCAATAAATTTCAATCGATTTTGTAAACTTTTGTGGTGTAAACGTGAGATTGAGATTCCAAATACTGAAGTTTTACGAAAGCTTCCTATAAAAGCATATAGGGCCCACGTGCGCGTCTAACCCTGCCAATTTGCATAGAGTAGCTCTCATACACGTAAAATCATCTCTAATAAATTTTAATTAATTTCCGAAGCACTGTACTGACAGTGTTGTTTATTCCTCAACGCTGATTGTGTTGTGTGTCACTCGACACTCGGAACATTTCCAGGTATAATGTTAATGATAATGCTTGTCCCTTCCTGAATTCAGAAAAGGCAAAGGCAAAGCTCTCCTCCCCCACTTCCACTTGGTGCCGGAGCCCCAAAATTTTAGGGTTTTGTCGAGCGAACAGCTCCTTCCACTACCGAGAAAGCGTCTTATCACTATGCAACACTTTCTATCCTCTGTTACACGAACGGCAATAATACGACGTTTGCTTTATGACATCTATGTTTATTGTTTTGCCATGTAACCTATTGCCAGGAGTATCTCAACGGGAAATCGTATTTACAAATTCAATAAAAAAATCCAGTTGCAAAACAGGTTTTGTCTTATGCCACTTGATGTCAGAAAGCACTAACTAGACCCAAGTACTCGACATCATAATTTGTTGATCACGACGAAGTACGAACTAAGAGCAAGGAAGCGTAGCAAACTGGATATGATCACCAGCAAACACGATGACATAATTAAACAGGGGTGGTGGGCAACAGCAGGTAGTACTGGATTTCCATGTTGCTGTTGCTGTTGCTGTTAGAAGAGTGCTTTAGCTTCGGCGAAAACCATTCGTCTGCCCTGTACGGCCAAACCAAGGAATGATGGAAAGAGAAGCAGGGCATTCCCTAGTGCATCGCATCATAGCTGACCAACTCTTTTATCCCCACGATTAGCCAGAATTTTAAGGTGAAGTGTCTTGAAAACTCGGTGCAGCTTTATTTTTGGAAGAGGAGCCTAGAGGTACTTGCTATCTAACAAAGGTGATTTTTTTTGGAGGGAATTCACTGGATTAATCTGAAACCTAGTTTTCATAATTGAAGTTGGGTCTATTCTTGACCATATTGCTTAAAACATACAGAGAATTCTAACCATTTGGCCCTTAAATGAGAAAGAAAAAACTCGCCAGTTAAGATTCTAACCAGATTCGAGTCTTCTTCGGCTCGGATCCGGGTACCTATTCATAAATGAATGGAAGAGGCGGACAAAAGAGTGCAGAATGTAGCACAAGCCTCTTCAGAAATGGACGGGTTCGACCGAGCAGCTTTGGGCTCCCAGAAAATTCCTTTGCATAAATTACAGCGATCTTGTAAAAAAGAAAATACCACATCTTCGATCCATAATTCGTTCTAACTCTTAAAAAAAACATAATTGGTTCTCTCCATTCGAGGAGCAAAATGCTTCGCACAAACTGCGGGAAACCCGGATTGCAAGCGGAATCGTTCTCTGACCAGCAAAAATAAGAGCTGAATCATTTTTGTTTTCTTAAGTACCCAATCGTGAATCATCTTTCCATCATCTCCCGGGAAAGCAGACAGGAGGTAAGCTCCAACTCCTGCGTGTTTGATGAAACGGCAAATTGTCTTCAATTATAAGTTTGTGTTGGAGTTAATCATTATACTAATGCTTACTAATTAGACAGTTTAGCTGATTGTGCAGTTCCTTGGGATGTGCCCATTCAACTGAAAGAAAAATGGGCTGTGCCAAACATTTCTCTCTCTGAAGTTTTAGATGCTACTTACATCGGTATCAAGGACGCTGCTGAACTTTATTCTCTTTGTTGCTACCAATGATTATGTGATACTATGTGAAGGTCACCCTAGGGTTATGATGAATAATTGACTTTTGGATTAAAGTATTTGTCGAGGTTGAGTTTGGTTTTTGAGGATTTTGCAAAAGATCGTTTTTTCTCTGATGGCTTTGTGGTTTACGAATTCGTCTGACCGCAAGTACTAGAGTATTTGAAGTTTATGACTTTGTGGTCGGACGGTGTGATCGGGAGGTCTGATGGACAATTGTACGAGATCGGCAGAACGACCACGGTTTGTCAAGCATAGCAGAACGACCACGAAATGGTCGTGCTTCAGTACGTGGTCGTTGTTCGGTAGTCGTAAGTCTGGGCGATTGATAGTCGTACCTTTTGTGATCGGTTGTCGTAGCAATCTGTTCATTAGTCGTAAGCCTTGGCGATCGGTAGTCGTAAGCCGTGGCGATCGGTAGTCGTAGCCCGTGTGATCGGTTGTCGTAGCGATATGTTGGGGTAGGGGTAGCCTTTGTGATCGATGGTCATGGCGATTTGTTGTGCTCGTCATTGGCCTCTTGGTCGTTACTTGTAGACTTTGAGTACTTCAAGTTTTGTGATCTTTGAGCATCCGAGTACTCGTGTCAGACCAACCAGCGGTCTGACTGACATGTGCTTGGCGTTCAGACTGGCTTCTCTCGGTGGTATGAAATTGTCCACTGGAATTCTTGGAGTTTGGTCATGGGTTGACCTAGGTGTTGTTGCTAGTGTGCACATGTATTTATTGTTGGGTCCTAGGTTTAGGATCTATATTTGAGTGCATATATTTTGCATTAAGAACTTTTTTGGATTAATTCTGCCAATTGATGACTTTGTGCATCGTGCGATGCTACGTGATGGTTTGCTTATTTGTGTTGGTTGCAGGACTTCGGAGCTAAGTCATGGTGAGGTATAGGAGGACTGGGACTAGGCACGGGGTGGTGCTGAGGTCCAGAACAATCAGGGAGACGCTGAAGATGACCAAGGATTGCAGGGTGGTTACAAGCTGGGACGACGAGGAACCGGAGCGAAAGCTACTGGTGGTGACCATGACACGCAACGGCAAGGTGGACCGGGACTAGGCTCAGGGAGGAGTTGAGGTCCAGACGGTCGAGGAAGCCAGGTGCTGCCATGTGTGAGAATAGACATGTGGTGTGCCAAGTGACTTGAGTCGTTTGCAAGCGATGATGGTTCGTTGGGATTCGGACACGTGACAGGCTTGGCGGCAAGTCATTAGGGCCACGTGGAAGATGGCGAAGCATGGGTGATGCTTCATGGCAAAGGAAGGGAAGCTTCGAAGAAGGAGATAGAGGGTATTTTGATAAAATTGTCCAATACCGGAGAAATGTGTGTGAGTAAAATCTGGTGTTAGGTGGGGTTAATGGGTTATCCTCTGTTTGGTCTAATGGGGGATCCATTAGGTTTTGGGTTTAGGCTGCGAGCCTATATAAGGAAAGGAGAGGCAAGAATTAGGGTTCGAGAAGGTTGGCTAAGCCTTTTAGTGGCTAACTCCTCCTCCCTCCTATGGGAGATAGGTTAGAGAGTGTGTATGCTCTAGCTGTAGAGCTCTGTCCTCCTGAGTGGAGTGGCTGTAAAATCAATTATCTCAAGTGAGCAATACATCAATCTTTGATCTAACTTGTGTATCTTTTTGTCTGATTGAGTTTGCTCTGTTTTGAGTTGGTTTTTCCTCTCTTCTCTCAACCCTTTCTTGATCTCTTCCTGTTGCTCTTGTTTCGGTTAGTTTGATCTCTCTTCTACCGTTCTCTTGATCTTGCTGTGCTAAGGACATAGACGAGATGGAGATAATATTTTGTGATCGATCTCCAATTATCTAGGCATTTCAATAGCAAGATTTTCAACAAACCCTTTTTTTACATGTTCTTGGTCTAATCGGGTGATTTTTTTATCCAAGGACTTTTTATCTGATTTCTTCGGTGATCCAACTTGTCGTGCGTGACATGTGGGAGCGTATGCAAAGCCATCTTGGCTATCTTCTACCCACGAGCAAGATCTGATCATTGATTTGGGTTTTATTTCTTGGTTGGTGTGCGCGTTCTCAAATTGCAAAAAGGTCTCAAATTTGTCATAGATTTTTCGATTCAAGAATGGAATAGCATCTTGAGACCTTAACCATTTGCGTATAAAGTTTCACGGCCATTTGATCTTTTAATCAAAAGATATGTGGATTTTAGATTTTGCGGTCGTGCTATTGCTTTGTTCTTCCGAGTCGTTTTTGACCGTGTCTGGTTACGACCGCTCATTGGTTCTCGACCACGCTGGTCTTTTGACCGCTCTTTGATTTTCGATCATTTATTGATAGTCGATCCCACTGGTTGAAGTTTGGATTGGTTCGACCACTCTGGTTACGATCACTAGCTGATCATTGACCCTTCTGGTCATATTCCGAACTGATACGACCACCTTGGTTTTCCACTATTCACTGGTTGTTGACATCCCAAGTCGTGTTTCGACTTGGTTTAACCTCTCAGGTTTCGACCGCTTATAGATCGACCACTCTCTGATAGTGGTTCACACTGGTCGGATTTCAACCAGCTTCAAAAACACGGATTTCCACTCAATTCGATTTTCGACCATATTAGTTTTCGACCACTCTCTTATCGCTAACCACCCAAGTCGAATTTCGACCACGTTAGTTTTCGACCACGTTAGTTTTCGACCACTCTCTGGTCATTAACCACTCGAGTTGAATTTCGACCACGTTGGTTTTCGACAACGTTATTTTTCAACTACGTTAGTTTTCAACTACGTTAGTTTTCCGCTAACTCTGGTCGTCGACCACTAGAGTCGAATTCCGACCACGCTGATTTCGGAGTGGTTGTTGAGTTTCGACCACGTAGGGTTTTCGACCATTCATTGGTCTTTGATCACGTTGGTTGTTCGACCATTCGTTGGCTTTCGACCATATTGGTTACTACCACATCGAATTCCGACCATGTTGATTTCTGTCTGGTAGTCGAATCCCGACTACGTTGATTTTCGACTGGTAGTCGACTTTCGACCACAGTGTTGAATTTCGACCACGTTGTTTTTCGTTCCGTTTGCTCTCAGCTCTATGAGTCTATGATCTTTAAGTTGGATTCCTATCATAATCTTCATAACTTTGTAGCTACCAAAGTGAAAGATAAGTAAATACTAGTGGAGAAATTTTTAAAGCACCATTCACATCCTCTGTTACCATCTTCGGTCCTTAAGATTCAGATCACGCGCACGTAAGAACATCATCACCCAATTATAGTAGCAGTGTAGTATCTCATGTTAACAGTTTGGCGATCTGCCTGGATTCGGCAAATTGGGTTTTAGTTTCTTCATACACCAACAGTTTAAGTCAGGGTAATCAATGCAAATAGAAATATTGCAAGACTGCCAAATGGCTTAGCAAAACTGCTCGGTTTCTTTCAGAGATGCGTCACATTTGTATCCATTGGTGCGTGATCACACTGGCATGGTTCTTCTGACCATACCAGAAGATCACTAGTTCTCAAACCAACGGCATCAGACACGAAGGGCTTAGGGCTCCACAGAAGAGCACAATACCAAAAGATCACTCTCAGTAGTCAGTACTAGTCACTACTCCATCACTTGCAAAAGCAAATTTTGAGCTCCTTTATGGAGAGGCCATGGGAATGAAAGAAATGACACCTGATGAGACTTAAAATTAGCACCCACTAACAACATGAACCCCTAAGCACAATTAACAACGCTGCCCACCCTGTCCTTTCATAGCTTCCATATATAGGATCAACCTGACAATGTCCTCCCTGTGTACGTACTTGTTTGAACTCTGAGTTGCTTCTGGCAGAGGAGCATACAAGATTGTATGTTGATGCTAAGCTCCATCCTAGCGTCAAACTCAGTCTCAAATTCTCAAACCTACCGTATCACAAACTTTTAAGTGCTTGTACGTGCTAAATTCGTCTGATTCTCCTTCTTTGTTCAGTGTTAACTTCTTGTTTACTTGTTTCTACTGTAATTAAGCTATAATCATCAGACACAAAAAGGCTACTAACTACTGACATTGTTCTATGTCTGTTTCTCATTGTTCAAGTTCTTAAGGCTGAAACATGTAGCTGAGTTTTTGTTCTTTCAGCCACTACTAACCTGTGGTTCCTCTCAGGCAATGGAGCGATGCCTTCGGCGGCAGCAGCAGCACAGCAATGGGCAGCTCCAGATGCTCGAGGGCATCGAGGAAGAAGGCGGCCCGGCAGAGAAGTGGCCACCGACGACGGTCCAGCCACCGGAGACCCCGACGGAGACGATGGAGTTCCTTGCAAGGTCCTGGAGCCTGTCGGCTGCGGAGATCTCGAAGGCCCTCAAGGTCCTGAGCATCAAGGGCGTCTCCGACGTTCCCGACGTCGCCGTCGCGGGCGCGAGGAAGGAGCAGAGATCGCCGCCGCCACTTGACCCGTCAATGGCGACGACGCAGGCAGGTGAAGCAGGAGGAGGAGCAAACAGCCGGCCCATCTCCCCCCGGACCAACCTGGACGTGAAGCTTCTAAGAGCTGCTGCGGCAAGAGGTGGGAAGACGATGGGCATGTGGATCAAGGAGCAGAAGGAGAAGAAGCGCGCCGAGGCCAGGTCCCGCAACGCGCAGGCTTACGCGGCGACGTCGGTGGCCGGGGTCGCGGCGGCGGTGGCCGCACTGGTCGCCGGCGCGGTGTTCTCCTCCTCGCCTCCCCCGGAGCGCCCCAAGAACGGGGGCGGCGGGGGCGACGGCTTCACGGGCACGAAGACGGCGGCGGCCATCGCGTCGGCCGCCGCGCTGGTGGCGTCGCACTGCGTGGAGATGGCGCAGGCGATCGGCGCGAGCCACGACCAGATCCTGGCCGCCATCCACTCGGCCGTGAACGCGCAGACGAGTGGCGACGTCATGGCGCTCACCGCAGGTGCAGCAACAGGTATACACTCACACACACACGTGCAATGCTAAATGACAACCAACCAAAATAAACCCAACAATTTTATCTTGAAAATCACACAGCAAGAAAGAAACATTACGAACCATGCATGGGTATTCATGGCTGCAGCCTTGCGCGGGGCGGCGATGCTGAGGGCGAGGCTTCACAAGGAGATTCAGGCCACGGCTTTGCCAGGAGACAGCAGAGAGTCGGAGAGGGACATATCGCCGTTGATCTTCGCCTCCAGAGGCGACGAGCTCCTCAAGCGCACCAGACAAGGTATGATCGATATACGAAGTGCTTAGTTTGATAAACTCCAAGCTGTGTGACATGCATGCGCTGCAGGTATACTCCACTGGAAGCTAGTCACAGTGTACATAAACTCCAACTTCCAGGTATGAAGTACAGAACCATCTGACAAACAAAACAGTACACTTTTGCAGCTCTCAATCAGCCCATCAATCGTTGTCGATGCCAAGTTATCTATCCAAACACAATCTCTCTACAGGTGGTAATCAAAATGAGGAGCGCGCATATGGCTGGCGCATTCATTAAGACCAAAAAGTGTAAGGCTCTGCAATGTTCTGTTACGTGCCTTGATTTGTTCTTCTGACATGCATTTTCATCGTAGCTTGCGCTGTATCATTTCAGGTGTTGTCCTTGATGTCTGCTCTGAGATACCGGCATGGGCGGGCAGGGAGCTGGACGACGGAAGCCATAGGAGAGGCTACTTTGCGGTCAAGACGGTCGAAAGGGTGATCGAATTCGAGTGCAGGAGCAAGCATGACCAGCTCAAGTGGGTTCAGGGCATAACGGAGATGCTGAACCGCCGTGATAACATGAACATTCCCTTGTAAATGTATGTCGAGAAACTAAGCAATCAATAACGAATGTTCTTGATCTGTGTGAGAACCGCATATACGATTTTAACTTGGCGGAACGACCAAAAGCTGCTACCGAAGCGTAGTTACTACACATCAATAGAGCGAAACGGGAAATGCAGTACTACAAGCACTTGCAGCTACACGTGCTATCTCCACCGTTCGATATGCTCTGAGATTCGTGCCACGAGGTGAGGGAAGGGAGGAACTGTTTGCATATCTAACACTGTAGGCACTTTTTTTTTTGGGTCTAGTTTGGCTCTCAGGCACAAAATTTCAATTTTGGCTCTCTCTCCACGACTGTGGTAGTCCCTGTTGAGTTAGAGGAGCTCGGCATGGACAGGAGCACATCACGAGTTAGCTGGTCGCGACATGCATTTAAGTTAAACGTGTGCTTGTGGATGGCTAACGAGCTGTCCTAGCTTGACAGATGTCCTGCGAAGCCGAGCTCTCGGCACATGCCTGCCGAGCTCCCCTAGAAGTAGGTGTTGGAACTAATCTTGTTGTGTTGTTTGTGTGGTCGGTGCCGAGCACTCGTGTGTTCGAGTACTGCGTAGTTGTGTCGAGTGCTCGGTGTGTTCGAGTACTCCGTAGTCGTGTGGAGAGTGCAAGTCAAAGACACGGAGTCGAGGCGGTCGAGACTGCGGGTCGGAGACCGGTCGTGCTGCGGTTGTAGTTGTAAGTCGAATTGTGCAGTGGTCGTAGTCGTGAGTCGATGCAGTCAGTACTCGGAGGAGTATTGTAGCAGTAGTCATAGGTCAATAGTGATCGTAGCACAGTAGTCGTGCTACAATGGTCGTGGCTACAATGTTGTTGTAGAAGTCGTAGTCGTTTGTCGAGCTGTATTGTGGTCGATGGTCGATACTCGTAAGTTAAAGTATCTCGATCATGCTCAAAGACCGGTAGTATCGTTAATGTGAGCGGTACTACGAGAGATGTTGGTCGACAAGCCACAATTGGTAAAGCGGTCGAAGGCACCATGGTCGAAGGCATTGTGGTCGACAAGCCATGGCCGTGAGGCATGGTCGAGGCACTGTGGTCAAGAAGGTGTGGTCGAAGAAGGACTCAAAGATGGCCAGGTCTATGTGCGGTCATAGATCTGGTCAGGTAGCAGTATGTCTAACGTACAGGCGTATCCACTAACTGTTAGTTGGTTAGAGGACCGAGTCGTTCAGGTATTGCGCAGATTGCGGAGTCATAAAGTATCTTGGGCATTCTGTTAGTGCGGAATTAGTAGGATCATGGCCGGATATTTCGGGCAGTTTGTTTGCATGTGTAAAATGTAATCTGAGTCTATAAATAGAAGAGAAAACAGAAAAGCTATAGCGGATTGGCACAGCACAAACTCTTGTGTGCCTTGCGAAGATTCAAGGTGTTTGTGTGAGTTTCGACCACAGTGTGCGCGTGTGGTGTTCCGTCCCTGGGCCGACAATTGGTATCAGAGCCTTGGTGTTCTTCGTGCGTCGGAGAAGAAGCTCAGGGAAGACTCTGTGCGTCGGAGAAGAGCCCTGGATATTCTCATGTGTCCGAGAACAAGACTCGGTGATTCTCGTGAGTTGAGAAGATGCCAAGAGAAGGAAGGAGTATGTCTCCGTCAGCGGTCCGCGGCATGCTTCGAGGTGATTCGTCCGCCGCCAGTTCGCAGGTGGCCGTGAAGAGGGATTGCACGGTGACGTTGTTGTACCTGTAGCTCACCCGCACGAACTATGCAGTCTGGGCGATGATGATGCGGGTGGCACTTTAGGTGCAGAGCATGTGGGAAGCAATCAAACCTAGTGCCACCGAGTACCAGAAGGAACAGATGGCGTTGTACGCCATCTATCAGTCCGTGCCAGAAGAGGCCATGTCTTCCCTCGCCAGGAAGGATATGGCCAAGTCAGTATGGGAGGCAATCAAGACGGTGCATATAGGACACGAGCACGTGTGCGAAGCCAAACTTCAAACTCTCAAGAGAGACTTCGAGGGCCTGAAGATGGAGGAAAGGGAGTTCGTCAAAGACTTCACCGGTCCAATGACGTCGGTCATCTTGGCATCGAGCGTTGGGCAACACCACCAGGTATTGTAGTTATGACCATGAAATAGTACTATAAATCTGCTCCAGACACCACCAGGTCAATTAGGTCGTCTACGACCACACATTTCATCGCTTACCACAAATCTGCTCTAGACAACTTACGATTGCTAGCTCAACAAGTACTAAAAAATCACAAGTACTCGGAAAATACTATCGCTCCGCTCCAAACGCTCAGGGATACCACGCATCGCTACTGACCAAAACCATCGAGTACTAAGCATCAGGTCTACGACTATCGATCATCAACCAATCACCGCACCATCGATCACCGAACATTGAGTATCACCGACAACCACTCCGACTAGATCAGTCAACCACTGACCCAGCACGAGTACTCGAGGTACTCGAAAATCACAGGAATTAAGACACTCATACCGACCATGAAGTCTACGAGTACCGACCACGAAGCCTACAGCAACCGATCACAAAGCCTTCGACTACCGAAGACAACGACAGTAGACTACAAAGTCTACGACTATGAAAACAAGACTGGGAAGTCTCTATGACTATAACAGCAGTTCGCAAAGTCTACGACTATCGACTACAAAGCTCTTGACTATCGACCAGTAAAATCTATGACTATCGAGTACCGACTAGGTACTGTAGCTATGACCATGAAAAAGTACTATAGCTACGATTACCTTTAGTGGTCGTTCTATTGTGGTCGAAGTCGAACGTGGTCGAACTTCCATAGTCGATATACCTTGGTCGACGTCGGTCGTGGTCGAAGTGGAACATAGTCGTAAACAACGCTGAGTCGTAACCAACATGGTCGAAGTCTAACGTGGTCGAAATCTGCCATGATCGAAAGCCTCCATGGTCCTCTAATGCCACTTGAGTGCGGTCCGATGTTCCAGAGCTACTCGAATACCGTCTAATACTCCATTGCTAATCGAACACCGTCCGGTGCCACTCGAACTGGTCTGAAACTACTCAAAGCAACCAAAAACACTCGGAAAAAGACAAAAACCACTCGGAGCAAACTAAAACCACTTGAACTTGAAACCTCAACCGCGATCGACTAAAACTTTCACTAACGCAAAATTCAAAGCAATCCAAATATCAATTATTTATCATCACTTAATTTACAACCATTCACATGGTCTAACACACTGTTTAATAATGAGACGCAGGCATGCAGAAGAAGCTATATGAAAATTGAAAATAAAAATGAAAATATTAGAAATATCTTGTCAATGCAGCCAATATCTTCCCAAGTAAATGAAGCTTTGGAAAACCGACCTATTTCCATACAGCTTAGAGGTCTGGTAAGTCTCCTTTTGAGTAGGAAAGATGTCATTCTTGTATATTTGTGGTTATTATATGCATCGGAAGCTGATTTATACATGAATAGTTGGACAGATAAAATTTGAGCCAAAGAACACAACATTTGTTTCTACTTTCTGGTGTCTAGACACATCCTTCACAGTACTCTCTTTTACGGTTTTACCAAAAGGGAAATTTGATGTCAGAGGCAATATGACACTTTAGTATAATTCCAAGATATTTGGATAGTTTTTCCACAGCTTTTCTGGTGATTCAAAGTTCTGATGAATATTTCTTTTCAGACATGCATGAAAGGCTCACCAGCTAGGGCTCGGGTGGTATATGCTCCAGTACTGGAAGTTGCAGTATCCTTCGGAATTTCTGATAACTAATAAGCAATGTGTATTTATTGTTAGTCCTTTGGAAGCTCCTAAGAAGCAATCTGTGCATTATTGTCATTGTCAGAGTTTGTTTATTATTATGATAAAATTAATCCATCTTTATGCAAATGTTACTTCTTCACTTCCCCTTCATCAGAAATCATAACTGACACCTTCGTCAAGTCAGGCCTAGTTCTCGAAAGGGATGCAAGACAAGAATTGAAGGTGAGTAAATATATGTGAAAGTAGTTTCTTTTGCTCTCTTTAGCGTTTCCATTTTTGGCTATTTACTTGACAGCGATATATAATTATTTTGCCCATTTTAGGCAGCATTATTGTCTGCCAAAACATAATGAAATTTCGGATAGCATCTGCTTGTAAAATAAACTCTTTATTGCATTTCTATTTGCATAAAGAACTGTTGGTAATTTTTCCACGATTTAAATTCAACACTCCATAATGTGATTCTGGGTTTATTTGTTAACATCTGGTGCTAAAATTGCCTTTTCCTTTTGCAACACTCCATAATGTGATTCTGGGTTTATTTGTTAACATCTGGTGCTAAAATTGTCTTTTCCGTTTGCAACTGCAGTTGCACGCAACCGTAATGAATGTGAGGCACAGGAAGAGGTGAAAGCAACAAACCTCTTTTCTGCATCTTGGTAATGTGCTGTCCGTGTACTGTGACAGATTATTCTATGTATAAACATGAATCTAAAAGGACCTATCCTAGATCAAGTATGAACACCTAGCCTTAATTTTAGAGTGAAAAACATGAGTACTAACCCGAGCCGGAAGAGGAAGCCATGAAGACGATGTAGGTGTGCGATCGGTGATGAAGTAGATGCGGTCGTTGAGGGTGACGGCCGTAGAGGTGGCCGGCGGTCCAGGTGGCCGGCGGCGAGGTCGTCGGTCTTCGTTCACCTAAGGCACCCGTAATAGATCGGGCAATATTTGGGTGTGTGGAGGACGTGAACAACTAGTGCTTACACCCCTGCCGAAAACCCATCCTTTTGTTATGGCGCTAGGTGACCGAGACCGTGACCAAAAGGAGTTGGCACCCGCCTCCGATCAAGGCGCGAGTGGGGACTCGGTCCCCCTGAAAAATCTCAGGCAGTTAGCCTAAGATCAACCAAACATTCTCCCCTTTGATCGTAAGGCTAACATCATAAGCCCATCTTTTGATAAAACAGCACACCAAGGCAATGTGTTGCATGGTCAATAAAGTATCATACAACCTCAGTACCTATAGCGTACTATTTTTATCTTAAAATGGATATTCATTATTCTTAATGGAAGTTGGTTTGTTTAAAGGTCCTTTTATCCAGAATCAGAGGCTTTCCAATAAACCCATGCCGGCAACATGATCACGAAAAATACTGGGTGGTAAGCCTTTAGTAAGCGGATCCATAAGCATCAACTTAGTACTAATATGCTTGATAATTATGGTTTGATCTGGATTACATCTTTCACAACATGATACTTAATGTCAATGTGTTTGGCGACACCACTTGACTTGTTGTTATTTGCATAAAAGGCTGCGGGTTCATTATCGCGATATAAAGTGAGTGGTTTAGATATGTTGTCTACCACTCTAAGTCCGGATAAAATTCTTAAGCCATCTGACTGCCGGTAGCCTCATAATATGCCACAAACTCAGTTTGCATCATTGAAGATGTCGTAAGGGTTTGTTTGGAGCTTTTCCACGAAATAGCTCCTCATGCGAGTGTGAAGATATAACCTGACGTGGATTTCTTAGTGTCAACACATCCCATAAAATCGAATCTGAATAACCAATAACATCAAGGCTATCGAAGACTTATATGTGAGCATGAAATGCTTAGTGCCTTGCATATAACGCAAAGCTTTCTTAACGGCTTTCCAGTGGTCCAGTCCTGGATTGGATTGATATCTGCCAAGCATCCCGGTTACAAAAGCTAAATCAGGGCATGTACATACTTGAGCATACATAATGCTTCCGACAGCTGAAGCATAAGGAAAACTTCATCGATCGACTTCATATTGGTTCCTAAGATATTGAAATGTTCCAAACTTATCGCCCTTAACAATAGGAGCACGCGAGCCAGAGCACTTATGCATATTGTATTTCTTTAGTACTCTGTCAACATATGCCTTTTGAGATAAACCCAATGTGCATTTGGACCTATCTCGGTGAATTTAATTGCCAAGAACATAAGAGCCATGTAAACATTTTCTTGCAAGTCGTCATTAAGAAATGCCGTCTTAACATCCATCTGATGCAGCTCTAAATCATAATGAGCTACGAGTGCCATAACAATTCTGAATGAATCTTTAGTTGAGACAGGAGAAAATGTATCATTATAGTCAATCACTTCTCTTTGTGAGAAGCCTTTTGCTACAAGTCTTGCTTTGAACCTTTTGATATTTCCATTAGAGTCATGTTTTGTTTTGTAGACCCATTTACAGCCTACTGTTTTGACTCCGTCAGGAATTTCTACTAAGTCCCATACATCATTAGTGCTCATAGACTTTAATTCATCCTCCATGGCTTCAAGCCAATTAGAAGAATGTTCACTCATTATAGCCTCCTTATAAGAGATGGGATCATCTACCTTTCCTATATCATTAATATCATCATTCATATAAACAACATAATCATTAGGAATGGCAGATCTTCTCTCCCGCTGTGATCTTCTAAGAGGTTCATTAGTTATTTCGGAGGTGTTGAGATTCATCATTAGTTGTAACATTAGAATTTCGAGATACCTCAGCGATCGGTGCAACAACGACATTTTCTATTGGAGGTGCAACCTCACGAGGCACGAGAATAAAGATCTCTGGAATGAGCGGTGTAGGAACATAAATCGGCTTCTCCTCAAGATCTATTTTCCTGGGTTCCAGGTCCTCGTTATTTTCTAAGAACACAGCGTGTCTTGTTTCTACAAACTTAGTTATCCTATCAGGACAATAAAATCGATACCCTTTGGATCTTTCAGGGTATCCAATAAAATGGCAACTTACTGTCTTAGGATCTAATTTTTTAAAGTGTGGATTAAATAATTTAACTTCAGCACGACAACCCCACACTCGTAAATATTTCATACTCGGTTTCTCCCAGTCCATAATTCATAAGATGTTTTAGGTCTTGATTTCTTGGGAACCGATTAAGAATATGTCTGTTTGTCTTTAGTGCTTCCATCCACAAGCCTCTTGGTAAACTAGAATGGCTAAGCATGCTCCGTACCATATCCATAAGTGTACGGTTGCGACTTTCAGCTACACCATTCTGCTGAGGTTCGCCCGGCATAGAATACTGGGCAACAATACCATTTTTCTGAAGGAACTTAGCAAAAGGGCCAGGAATTTGCCCATAAGGGGCATGTCTTCCATAATATTCTCCCCCTCGATGCGATCTAACCACTTTAATCTTTAGATTGTGCTGATTTTCAACTTCAGCCTTAAATATTTTAAATTTATCAAGTGATTCAGATCGATCTTTAATGGGAAAAATATAGCCGTAACGGGAGAAATCATCAGTGAATGTGATGAAAGAATCAAAACCATCAACTGATGTCACAGACAAAAGGACCGCAAATATCGGTATGAATTAATTCTAAGGTCTGTCTTGCGAGTAACTCCCTTCTTTATTTGTTTTACATATTTTCCTTTAATGCAATCAATGCGATTAGTGCAGTCGGAGAAATCTAATGGGTGGAGAATGTCTTCTTTGATGAGGCGTTCCATTCTCCCCTCGAAATGTGGCCCAAACAGCGGTGCCACAGTTTCGAAGAAGTCTCATCATTATTTTTGCGTTTAGCATCATACACATTCAATACAGAAGATTCATTAAAGGAAAGCATATAAAGATTGTCTTGTCTAAAAGCAAGAGCAACATCATTATAATTAAACTGAATAATGCATTTATTGTCTCCAAAAATACATTTAAAACCTTCATCGTCTAATAAAAAGCGAAATTAAATTCCTTCGATGGAAGGCGTAAACTACATTATTTAGGCGAAGCGAAGCCGTTGTCTAAAGTTAATAAAACAGATCCAACTGATTTAACTTCGGCTTCCTTTCCATCCGTGACTCTAAGACTTCGCTCCCCCTTTCTTAGTGTTGTCGCGGTAAGGAATCCCTGTAAAGAGTTGGTAACGTGCACAGTTGCACCTGAGTCAATCCACCAAGCATTAAGAGAGAAATCAGCGTAAAGTGTTTCATCAATAAAAGTAATTGTATCATTACCCCTTTTGGCGAACCACTTTAGAAAGCCTCTGTGATCTTCACGAAAATGACTGGTTGCTTGCAGTGGCATTCCCCCTTTAAGTTCGATGGAAGCAACATTAGGCTTTGGTGCATTGTGCACTTTAGGCCCCGATTTATCGAGTTAGGGGAGAAATGCAGCTTCTTCATAGATTTGAAGTCCCCTTGAAACTTCCTTTTATGAGCGCCACCAACATTAAAGGCAAAATCCTTCTTTTCTGTTCTTATTCTCTCTTCCTCCTGGACACACATGGCGATCAAATCGTTCATGCTCCATTTCTCTTCACGAGTGTTGTAATTAATTTTAAAGTTGTGTACTCGAAGGAAGTGATGTCATAATGAAATGAACTAGAAAACCATCGAAATTGCCATGTCCATGCCCTTGAGTTTTTACGCCATATCGGTCATCATCATGATATGCTCTCTTATCTTGCCGGACCCATCATATTTAGAGGTTAGAGCCTCAATTAAAGTCTTGGCATAAACTTTAGTGGAACCTTTGAATTTCTCCTCAATTGAAGCCATGTAATCTTTAGCTTTTTGAGGTGGGGATTGCTCCCTAATCATGGTGAAATTGAGGTTTTCATAATCATAAGTGATAAGCGGTTAGATCGTTCCCATTTTTCAGCATTATCTTCATAAATTTTCTTTTTCTCAGCAAAATTCTCTTCACCCTCGGTGGGGGGAACGGGAACGTCTACTCTTAAGGCATAGTCAAGGTCCAAAACACCAAGGACAACATAAATTCGTTCTCTCCATGAGAAAAAATTGCTCCCCGTGAGCTGCTCAATGTTATCAATAGTGGCGGCAACGTTCGAAGCATTAAGTCTTGAATTAAAAATACTGATTGCAAAATTAGAATCATCATAAATATATATATTGCATGTAATTAATCCTCGTTGGTGCGATTAATAACATGCATAAAATCTGATTCTAATTCATATCACCGTTGGGCAGAAAATGAAAAAGAACTGAAAAACTATGGCAACATACGATTATAAACAACGTTGGTCAGAATATAATCATATGAAGACATAATGCCAAAATTAATCATAAAGTTTCAAATTTAAATATCTCGTTGGTTCAATTTAAATTTGAGTTTATTCACTAAAATATGGTAATGATACATCATAATTTGAGCCATTTAATTAATTAAAATAGTGCATAAAAATATACTAAAAACAAAAATAAATGCACTGAAAATTAAAATTATAACAGCGCATGAAAATAAACGTAAAACAAAAGAAAATGCACTGAAATAAGAAAATATAAAATTTTTGTTGAAAATTGGGCCCCAAAAGGAGTTATAGGCCGAAAAAACGGCCCCAAAAGGAAAACGGGCTGAAAAATGGCCTCAAAATAAAAATTCGGACCGAATTACGATGCTGACCCACCAAAGCAGCCGGCCGGCCGTAGAAAAGGCCCAAAAGCGCGGTATGACCCATCTCATGCACGCTGGCCCAAGTAACGCACTCATGCATGCGCGCCGTCGATCGGCATCGAGGCGGCAGCGGCCCAAAACACGCATAAGCCCATTAAGCGATGGCGTCCGATCGATCGGACGACCGAGATCGAAAAACCTAACCCTAGTCATTCCGTCCGGCTCCGGCGAAAAAAGCGGAGGCGGCGAGAGGCGATCTGTGTGGTGCTGCGGGCGGCCGAGCCGGCGGCGGCGGCGTGGCGGCGGCACCGCCCCGGCGGCGGAAGCGGCGAGGCGGCCGGCGACAGTGGCCCCGAGCAAAGGCGATCGTGATAAGTTTTTTGTGTGAGCCGGGTTTGAGGGGTTGGGAAGAGGATTTTCTTATGGGATTTTTAATTCATTAGATCTATTGAATCCCTTCCCCTCCTTCTAAAATTCTAGCTGATCCAAAAATAAAACCGATCCGAAAAATTTTCTAGGGTTCATGAGGATCTAAGGGACTTGCTCTGATACCAATGACAGATTATTCTATGTATAAACATGAATCTAAAAGGACCTATCCTTAGATCAAGCATGAACACCTAGCCTTAATTTTAGAGTGGAAAACATGAGTACTAACCCGTAGGAAGAGGAAGCCATGAAGGCGATGTAGGTGTGCGATCGGTGATGAAGTAGATGCGGTCGTTGAGGGTGACGGCCGTAGAGGTGGCCGGCGGTCGGTGGCGGCGATCCAGTGGCGTGGCGAGATCGTCGGTCTTCGTTCACCTAAGGCACCCGTAATAGATCGGGCAATATTTGGGTGTGTGGAAGACGTGAACAACTAGTGCTTACACCCCTGCCGAAAACCCATCCTTTTGTTATGGCGCTAGGTGACCAGGACCGTGACCAAAAGGAGTTGGCAACCGCCTCCGATCAAGGCGCGAGTAGGGACTCGGTCCCCTTGAAAAATCTCAGGCAGTTAGCTTGAGATCAACCCAACATACTGTTCGCTTACCTTTAATGCCTTGTTTCACTGCAGCAAGAATGGAACTGAAGAAATGATTCATTTGATGCTCGGAGTATATTCAGAAAATACAGGGAACAGGAATGGGGTGAATATCCAATTTCTGAGATTCACCTTTCTCAGAGATTCAAGGTCGACGGAAGTGGGTACTACCATTGCTGTTCCTCGATTCCCTTGCCTGAGGAGATGCGAGGCCTGTTCTTTTCTTCTTCTTTTTTTGTTTATGGTTTTGTCTTATGAATTTTGGTTGAAATTTTTGAATTTTAGATTGTTCGTGACAGAGATTACGGTGAGAGGTATCCGTTTGCGATTTTGGCTGGTACAGATGTTGAGCTTTTAACGTGTATTACAATTAACTTGTAGACCCTATCTTGATAAAGTACTCCGTTTAAAAGTTATGTACTGTAGCAAAAGTCAAAAGCTGTTTTTACAAACCGCAGAGAACAGGCTAGGCTCGCAAACGGACTGAGGTCTGTATATTTCAAAATACTGCATTACTCAAACTTTTCAGCTCTTAAAGTTCATAGATCTTATGCCCTAAGGATCCATACTTTTTTGCCATGTGCTTTGCTTATACTGTTCTGAACATTTTGCATGTCAATGAGTGAGACATCCCTAGACACTGCAGTTTCTAGGCCTTGTAGTGGTATTTGCATGCCGATGAATATGACATCCCTAGTCTGTACAGTTTGTAGGCCTTTTGGATTCTTGATGTCCATGGGGTTGCAATGGTAGAGATGGATCTGTTGGTTCACGTTGTTTTTTATCTGGCCCATCATTTACAATCAACCCAACAATTTCTTCGTCGATGGCGTCAACCCATCATAATTCCCTTTTGCTCTGTCTTCATTTAGAGTTAGTAGTGCTTTGCAGTTGCACTGTTCTTCCTGTGTCTCATTTCTTTCTAACAATCTCTCTCTCTCTCTCTCTCTCTCTCTCTCTCTCTCTCTGTGAATTTCGCTCTGTCGCGGAATGTGAATTTCAGTAGTTTACCCCCAATCCTAAGTTATGTGATATAAAGATATGAAATCACCGGCCTACTGCCCATAGAGCTTCTTTTTCGTAGTTCAATTTCATTTCCGTTTGTCAGACTCACGCTTTCTGACCTGTTCCAAAGCAGTATGGGTTTTAGTTGAAATGGTATTATAGTCGTTGTTAGTTTTTCTAAAATATTTAATTAAATAAAAATATCGTTATATCTCTATGGATAGTGTAAAGAAAAAATAATAAAATGAAAAATTATGTTAAGAAGCGGATATGTTCTGTACGCTTTGAACTTCTAAGGCAAGCTGTTTGCAACGGTGTTTTGCGAATGGCCAGACGACGGAATGCGCACGAAAAGTAGCTTTATTTCTGCCCAAATTCGCAGTCCGAAACGTAAGGACAGGCAAGTGTAGCTGGACCGCTGCCTGGAGTGAGTGAACAGTGCAAGTCTAAAAGCAGATTCGACCTGTTGAACCAAGATGTGATTGGAGCCGTCTATCTGTCATCCCTACTTGGCAATTATTGGCGCGATGTTGCATGTGCCATTTGAGATCCGACGGCAACCATGTATTGTATTACGGGCTGTTCTTTTTGGCTGTGGCTTATGATTTTTGGCTGAAATTTTTAAATTTTAGCTGTTTACGGTACAGATTACGGAAAAACATATACTCATTTGCAATTTTGGTTAGTACAGATGTTAAGCTTTTACCGTGTACTACGTTTAACTTGTAGACCCTATCTTGAGAAAATATTCCGTTTAAAAGCTGGAAATCTTGTGGCGGTGCGAAAAGCCGTCCGACTTATGCACAGCCGAACAGGCCCTACTTCATCTTTCATCTTAGATCCGCTCATTTCGGTTTGAACTTATGACTTCTATTTTTTTATTATTTATAAATTTTATCTTTTTCTGAACTTTTGACTTTTTTGAGCTTTTTTGTCGATTTTTTTCCAATATTCGTTTGTGTTGTTCGTGATGAGCTAACATATTTTTTCTATTTTTACATTTTTTTAAATTTAATTATGCTAAATAAACCATTTTCAGCTATAGTGTAATGTCGACCACTCTGATACATTTCAGTTATAAGCCATTATTTTTCAGCTCAACCGAGCAGGACCTTAATCCCAAGTAAAATTCCATCGGGTTAGCGATCCAGGTTTCTCAAACATAAGATCCCCAGTAAAACACTACTTTGACCACTAATTTATATTATAATATTTTATAAAATTCAATAAAATTATAATATTATAAAAGTATTTTTCAAGACAACTCTCTACATATAATTTTCATATATCTATTTTAAATATTTAAAAAGATATCGATAGTTAAAGTTTTAAAATTTTGGCTAACATGTATCCAAAACACGTGTATTTATGATCGGAGAAGTACATGCTAAGGGTTGACACTGAAAAGCATAGACGTGCGTGCCAAAAAGTTACAGCGCATCACAGCTGTGGTCGTAATCCGAATGTGCCCAAACAAAATGGCAAGCTTCGGTATTAGGGCATCTCCAATAATCCTACATCAGCAGTCGGTTAGTTTACCATATCATCCAAAAACTGAGCTAAATAAGAGAAGAGGAGAGATAAGAGAAGTCATCGCGTCTTCAGACGACGATCGCTTCACACAAACCAACGCACAAAGAGACAATGGCGTGTGATGTTGGTGCGGAGCCGTCCGTCACCCACGCGGTTTGTGGGGCCCACATGGTGGCGTGACCCAGGTACGGTGAAGACACAACGACGCAGCAGGCCGATGGCGACTGGCGGTGATGAACATGATGGCGACAAACATGAGGAGACCGGAGAATCGCTCGATCTAGCTGGATCCAGCCTACCGATGTTTGGATCTAGCTGGGCCCAATCAGATCCAACCGTCGACGGGTCGGATCTGACTAGGTCGATGGTGGTGATCTCGGAATCGGCGATGGTGACGAAAGGGTGGAGCTTAGTAGAGGTGGGGAAGGGGCGGGAGAAAGGCGGCGGAGGGGTGGGAGGCAACATCGTTGCTCTAGTCTGGACGGATTCGACCGTCGGTGACTTGGAGCTATTCAGGTCCAATCGGATCTGGCATCCGCCTACTTAGATTCGGCGGGAGACGGTGCTGAAGAGGCTACGATGGCGAGGGAACAAGCGACAGGTAGCAGTGGTAGAAGGCAGTGATGGTGAGGGAGCAAGGGGAGGGCGGCGTTGAAAGGCAGTAGTGGCGAGGGAGCTAGCGGTGGACGGTGGCATGCAGCGTCGGTGGCCGGTGTGGTGGAGAAGACGAGGGCGCACAGGGGTAGGCTCGGTGGGAGAAAAGAATATGAGGGAAGAGAGAGGTGAGTTTAATATCAAGTTACATTGACATGTGAGGCCGCTAGTTGAAAAATTATAAAATATGATGTGTTTATTGTGTGGGATAATGCTAAGAGACAATATATTAGAGTAGTTATCTTTAGTGCTATGGTAGATGATGTAGAGTAATTTAGAGACAAACTTGTCTCTGGGCCTATTTGGCAACTGCATGCATTTATGGTTTTAATGAAATTTTGAATTTTGGTACATTTACGGTATAGATTAAGGAGAGAGATACTCACTTACGATTTTGGATAGTACAGATATTAGGTTTTTTAATGTGTACATCGTTTCCCTTGTAGATCCTGTCCTAAAAAAAGACTCCGTTTAAAAGTTAGGTACTATAGTAAAAATCAAAAGCCATCAGCTTTGGAGGAAAAGAACAGACTCTCTATCTGTTGTACATGCGTTTAAGAGCTTGTCTGGATCAATTAGCACAAGAATCATATCTGTTGTACATGCGTTTAAGAGCTTGTCTGGATCAATTAGCACAAGAATCAGGAAAAAAAAGAATCGCATTTCAAACGAGACCTACGTGTGGCAAGTGGCCTACAATGCGCCCCCACACGAGAAAGCAAAACCTCTTTTCCTGTTTGCCCTGGAGGAGAGATGGGAGGACAAGCGGACTGCACCACACAACGTGGATGATGCCATCCCGTGCAGTCAGCCTCGCTAGCCAAGTAGCCAGGTCTTAGTTTTCTTAGACAGAAAAGTAGAACGGTTTTTTACTATTATTTTGAAATAGTTTATTAAAATAAAATTTTAAAATAGTTTATCGATTTATCAGTATTTGATTCATTCACATAAATACTTATGTTAAAATAAAAATTATAAATCACAATCATAAATCGTAAGCCGCAGAAAAAAAAACTCATCCGGTCTGCTAATGGACATGGACTCGTGCTGTGGTGCAGATCGACCGGGGAAAGTGCACGCTATCTCGAGCAGGCACTCCCGGTGCCGTTTCAACCACTGAGACCGACTTGTATGACTACTGTCGTCGCTACGCTAATCAGACAGACGGTCGGGATTGCAAGTTCTTCACGCCGTTCTGTTTCTGAGGTTGCCATGTAGGCCGCCCTAGCTACGCCTAGTGACGGTGCCTGCTGTCCGACGACGAAATGGCACTGCCTGCTCTCCTATTGCTCCTCTATTGTTTGTTCGAAAAATCACAAAGCGGGTGGAAAAGCTTAGGCAACTGACGAAAAGAGCGAGAGCGAGAGAGACGCAACGCGACGATCGATAGGAGAGTGGGAGCGGCATGTCATTGTTGTCTGCATCGATCACCACATCCACATGAAAAGAATTCGAGACGATCTAAGATGGAGATGGCTCAGACTAGTCGCCCCACTCTGATTCGCTGCATCTTCAATGGTGCGAGTCAATTGGTATATATACGTATCTGCGTCGGCGTATATTACATATGGAGGAAAGAGGTATGTAAAAAAATCGAGCCAACTCTTCCTTAAGTCTAGTCTATAACGCTAAGCAGTGCAGCATCTATAAATTACGTGTATGCATGTAAGCATCAAATAGATATCCTTATAGATAGTTCTTTAGAATGCTAGCTTTAGTGTGTATTATATAAATGATGTGAAAGTCTTATAGTTAGTTGCTAGCTATAACCATTGAAGATGCTCTAACACAAAGCGGCCCAAAGTTTTTGCGTGTTCTCGGAAAAAATCCTAGTCCAGATTAATTAGCTTCTAATATAGTGTGTGAATTGAAGATCTCCAGAAGTTTAGTGTGGAGCCGGACCCTGTGCCTCTTCTTTCAGCCCACCTCGCTCAGTTTCCGGGTTAGCTTCTAGTTCACTATTCTTTAATTTTATCTTTTGGTTTTTTAGGCATTTTTGCCTTTACTCTTTTTCTCGTATTCATTTGTATTATTCGTGATGGGCTAACATATTTTTTCTATTTTTAATTTTTTTAAAATTTCATTACACCAAAAAGCCACCAACTGCTATAGTGCAAAATAAACCGACTGCAATGCAAAATAAGCCAGTTACGGTGTAAAATAAGCCAGGAGCTAGCTTAAAAGTTGTTTTTTGGTTTTTTTTATAGTAATTAACTTTCAAACAAAGTGTCTTTTCAAGATAGAGTCTACAACAAATTAATTAAGTACACACTTTAGCGAAAGAGGATGGCCTACCGCTGGAGGAGCCATGCTAGCTGGAGGTGGAGCGCCGGTGTGGAATATTGCGGTGGAGCGTCGGTGTGGCCTGTGGAGGCGACGGGCTCAGTGGCGGCGACGCAATGGGTGCATGGCTGGGTAAAGTGGCCACATGGGTAAGTCAAAAAGTGAAACAAAACCCTATCTAGTAGCTCATATCCCAAAAGACAATTTTGCCCATTTGTTTCCTCTTGAGAATTTATTAAATTTAAGAGTATTTATATCTTTTGGTCTTACGAACGAAACCCGGCTAGATCGATCAAAACCGGCCAGGTCAGCCGGTTCACTTAAAACCTAGCCGAGTCGATCAGATTTTTCTGGGTCCTATGAGCGTACCTAGCCCGATCTATCTTCTAGGTCTAGATTTTTTTGGTCCAACCGTCGGACTGGTCTGGGTGTGATAACCATGATCGGAAGATGTAAGTAACGCGAGGACATCAACCTATCCTCTGTTATTACGCATGCGTCTGCCACCCACCATCCTATATATGACCAGCGTCAGCTCCTACACTTGAGCATCCAACTCGGATCTCGCTCAGCGTGCGGTCAGCTGTGACGACAGATCACCCACACTGACGCGCGCGCACGCTGTCACGTACGTAGAGACATCAAGAGTAGATAGAGCTAGCTTGACATGTTGAAGCTCGCGCTCGGCCACCACCGCGAGGCCACTGAGGCCGGCTGCGTACGCGCCGTGCTCGCCGAGCTTGTGCTCACCTTCCTCTTCGTCTTCTCCGGCGTCGGCTCCACCATGGCCGCCGGTACGTGCATACCCCGCGCGTTTCTTTACTTCTTTTCTTTCTCTGAAGAATATCCATGCAGCATGCATCTACAGATGTACTGAAAGTCTGAAACTACATGCGCGTATGCAGGCAGGCTGGCCGGCGGCGCCGACACGATCATGGGCCTGACGGCGGTGGCGCTGGCCCACGCGCTGGTGGTGGCCGTCATGGTGTCGGCGGGGCTGCACGTCTCCGGCGGCCACATCAACCCGGCAGTCACGCTCGGGCTCGCCGTCGGCGGCCACATCACGCTCTTCCGCTCCGCGCTCTACGCCCTCGCCCAGCTGCTAGGCTCCTCCCTCGCCTGCCTCCTCCTCACCTTCCTCACCGGCGGCGCGGCGACGCCGGTGCACGCGCTCGCGGCGGGCGTGGGTGCCGTGCAGGGCGTCCTCATGGAGGCGGTGCTCACCTTCTCACTGCTCTTCTCGGTGTACGCGACCGTCGTGGACCAGCGGCGGAGCATCGGCTGCCTCGGCCCGCTGCTGGTGGGCCTGGTCGTCGGCGCCAACATCCTCGCCGGCGGGCCCTTCTCCGGCGCGTCCATGAATCCGGCCCGATCCTTCGGCCCCGCGCTCGCCGCCGGGGACTGGGCCGACCACTGGGTCTACTGGGTCGGACCGCTGATCGGTGGGCCGCTCGCCGGGCTGGTCTACGAAAACTTGTTCATGGTCCGGGCCGGCCATGAGCCGCTTCCCAGGGACGATGCAGGGTTTTAGACCTTAATTAATGCCGTGCAAAATAAGTGTTATGGGAACTGCTTGCATTGGTATGCTGGTCGGTAGAAAAGGTTCATTGCTTTGAGCCTTGGTAGCTCGTATTCTCTAGTTGTGATCTTTGGGTTAGCAAATAAGAACTTCGGTTTTGCTATTCGTAAGTTGTCTGAATTTTTTTAAGTCTATTTTCCTGGTCATTCATTTAGCTTTAAGATATGCGTATATCTGAGTCTGATTCTGATCCAGTGGTTTAGAAACTCAACTTAATTACCTGATGAATAGGCCAGCCCAAAAAACTTGAGTTCTCCAGAGAAACATTGGGAGAAATAATATTGTTCCTCTGGGGAAGGTGAATGGGGGTGTAATTTAAATGGTGTAGTAATTTACTTAGGTTGTTTTGGGCCAAGCCGTGGTCTGTGTGCACTCGTGTTGGTTGTAATGTCGCATTGGACTAAGAGTGCTCTTCATGGGTTAGGTCCAACTTGGACGGTTAGTAATTTTCTGTTTTCTGCTACGTTGGCCCATTAGGTTTAGCCTTTTGACATATGGGCCACTGTTCACATTTTGGGGGCTCACCGAAGGTAGGCATCACTCAGTGGAGTACGTTAGCTATTTGTTCATAGTGATTTTCGGTTCTGATTTCTGCTTAGGAAAGCTAATGTAAATATCTAATTTTTTAAAATGATTTTTTGTTTCTTTTGCTATCGTTTCATCTGGGGATAAGACAAGGATTATTTGTGCATTATGCACCTTACTCCTCTCACTCCCGTCATACGTATGTATCTGTCCCTCACTTTCTCTATTGCTCGTGTTCTTCTTCTTAAAATCATTTCTTTCAGTTATTATTGTTTATTTTTAGTCAAAAATTATAAACCATAATTAAAAACCGTCAGCAAAAGTCAATATGAACAACCTTAATTCAACCCTCCAAACATAAATTAACGTAACTTGTGGAGCTTATCAGAAAAGACAAAAGTCCCAGCGATACCCTCTTCTCTACTTTTTTCTCAACATCTTCTACAAAAAGCCGGTTCGTGCAAAATGGGTTAACCCACAAACGCGATCGCGATCAGAGCAGTTGAGCCATCGGATTCCACCTTAAAAGCCCATTGATGGGAGCGCCAGTGAAAACAAGGTTCCGGTTGGTTGAATTTCGGCGCAAAGCAGTTCAAATCCAGCAACTTTTCCCTAAACCAATCCATTTCGCACGGACTTCGCCAACTAAAAGGAGACGACTAGGGTGTTGCTCGGCTTAATTTTTACTTTTTTTGATATTATAGATGGTTTATTTTATAGCTTGTGGTTTTTTGATATAATTAATTTAAAAGAATTTAAAATAGAAAAAAGTTAGTCCACCATTGACGATGCAAAGAAATACGGAAAAAAAACAAAAAAACCCAAAAATCCAAATAAAGAAAAAACAAAATTAAAATATTAGTAGCTAAACGTCAAAAGCTAAAGTCCAAATAAGTAGGTCAGATCAGTGCCGACTTCGCCTAGCTAAGCTAGCTACTTAAGCCAAGCCGGTGGCCTCCTGTTGCTTCTCTTTCCAGAGGAGAGTGACACGACGGTCAACTTGCCGAAGGACGGAGATTGATGTGTCCCAACTCGAACCGGAGGCAATAGCATTTCATTCGTCGCCTCTCACTTAATGCAACGATCTTTTGTTCTTTTCCGTCAGTCCAAACTCCAAATATCTCAAGATTATGTGCTTATAAGATAAGGAGCACGACCTGACAGACACCACGACATGTCTAGATTGAAGCCACGCGATGCCATTGGCGATCCGGTGCGTTTTGACGTCGAGATCGTATCGAAGCTCGACACGCTGGGAGAGCCTTGCGAGGAAGCAACTACCGGCGGAATTCTGACCGGGTTCGAAACAACTTTTCGCGTGGTTTATGGCTTAGACTTGGGATGTAGGAAGTCTAAAGCCGTACCGAAGGGAACGGGCGCAAAAATCCACCCACACAAAGAATCGATTCCCCACACGAAGAACCACTCCTCCCTCGCATTCTTCTCTTGCGACACTTGGGCTTGTCTCCTTCACCACGCGCTGCACCCCTTTCCTAGATCCACTCCTCCTGTGCTCCCCCCTCGCCAATGGCATCTGCATCTTCCCCTCCCACGGCCTCTGGTCCACTCCCACCATCCTCCACCCCCACATCACCTCTTCCACCCACAGCCCTCCCTCCCTCTACCTCGGCCTCGCCTCCCGCTCCCCCCTCGTCATTGGCACCCGGCATCAGCCCCCTCTCCTAGGCTCCGGTTCACTCCCCAGGCCATCCTTGACCCGCTGCATCGCCCCCAAGCTCCCTCCACCCCTGGTCTTACCTGTCACTCCTATCACGGCTCCTCGCTGATGTGGTTCCCACGGCCATCCACCACGACACCATGCTGGCGACCCTCTCTGGCCACACGACGGCGAGCAGGTTGGTTAGGTCTTCCACATCAGGAAGTATGGACACATCTAGATCTATGGCGTGCCTCGCTTCTGGTCTGGTGCCCAGGGTGTCTCTGTGCCGTCGTCGCCTGGCTTCTCCCTCCCTCCTGTCGCAAATTGCCTCCAACTCTGACACGATGTCCGATGCCGACACCACCGCCATTAGCCAATCTGAGGTCCGAATCACCACTCGCGCCCTCTTGGAAGTGCTTGTCACATCATCGGTCGTCGCCTAGGGCATGGCCTGTGCCATCTCACCAGGCTCCATGCGAGCATTGCTTGAGCCATGATCCTAGGTAATCCAACCGAACTGCCCACCAACCCCGACCCACCCGCCGACCCCCAGCCCAGCATCGCTTTTTCTTCTCCCCCTCTCTTGCTGCTCGCCTCCCGGGCAGCTGCCATGCCATGTTCAGTGGCCCGCTCGGCCGGCGCCTCGCGTTCGGACAATGGATCTCGTCCCCGCCGGACGGCGGATCCCGCTCCGACCGAGTCGCCGTTGCCATCGCCTCCCGACCGCCTCTTTTTCCGCTACCGATTCTCCTCTCGCGCCAAGAACTCACCCTCCGTGGCGACCATGCAACCTCGCCACCACCCCGGTTTACCCCCGCCCGCCCACGATGCAGGCGCCTCCGCGGGACCTCCTCGCCGGTCGCATCGCCGGCCACGTGGCGCGAAGCTGCGCCAACAGCGGCGCGGCAAAGCTGCGGAGGCGGCCGTGTGGTCACCTCTCGCCAAGTTCCTGTGGCCTGCTGCCGCTCCGCCGCCGGCGCCCGCCTGCTCTTCCGACGCGATGGGTCGAGCCCTCCCGTCGCCGACCCTTTCCTCCGCCTATAAAGGCCGTGGCGACCTCCCTGAGCCGCCACGCTCTCCTCTCCTCTCTCTCTGAGCAATTGCCCCAAAACCCGTAAATTGCCGCCGGCTTCTTCTTCTCCCCCAACTCCGGCGACGCCCTCGCCGCCGACTCCGTCCACCCGAGCCACCTCCACTCCTCCCACACCCTCTCCAGGACTCCACAAACACATCCCGCCTCCCCCACACCTCCCATCGGCCGTACCTCGCCGGCGCCAGAGGACCTCTCGAGCCACCGCAGCTCGCCATGGGCTCACTCCGACATTCCCGGCCCCGTCAACCCTCCATCGGCTTCACCGAAGTGCCGGGATTGCATTTCACGCACCCCGCACCTCTCCGACCACCCTCGCCGGCGCCACCGCTGCCCTCACCGACCTCGCCTCGGCCACCCGGTAGCCTTCCCGAGCTACCTCAAAGGATATAGCATCCTTAAGGGTAGGCAAAGCCTCCCGCCCACTTGGTTACCACAGCTCTCTTCCCCACGGCTCCCGGCTGCGTTCGAGCCCCGGCTCACGCGCTAGGTTGAGCCATTTCTTTTATTTTCTGGTGACATGTGGGCCCCTTTGTCACCGCAGTGGCAGTGGGCTGGCTGACAGTGGGCCCCGCCCGTCGGCCGAGCTAAGAGAACCCGCTGGCCGCCACGCGGGCCGCATGGTCGGCGACCGCCACCCGTTAGCGGTGCGTGGGTGGCTCACCGATGGACCCCACATGTCGACAATTAATAATTTTAAGATTTTATTTAAACTGAGAACTTTGAAATGTTATAACTTCTTCATTTTAACTCCAAATCGAGTGAGACAAATTTCTAAATTCGTCTAAATTCAAGATCTATCTAATAGAACTGAAATCATAATTTTTAGATTTTATCTGAATTTCTGGTGTTATTTGGATTGATTTGTTGCTTTACTTTCAATTGCAAATTTTCGCGTACGGATTAAATAGCTTACGAGGCTCAAGAAGAAGAGGCCGAGACAGCAGCTGCAGATCCCAACCCCCAACCCTCTGAGCACTTTGACCAAGGCGAGTTATCACTTGATCATATTGAACCCTTGTTTATGCAAATTACTTTTCTTTAAACTATCCAAGTGCATGCTATTATTTTATGTGCTAAAGTATGTTCAAATTTCTTAGATTTTAGATATAGACCTATTACTATGCTTGTTAGTAGTACCTGTGAAACCTTTGGGATATGTGAACCTTGTCGCCTTAGTAAAACTAGCGTAGTGTAGTTTTTCACAAATAAAGTTATGATATATCGTACTGCTTAGTATTGCTAGATAACCGGGGATGATAGTTATCCCAAAGTATTTCACTTGCAAATATGACAATAATTTGGGCAGTAATGGTGGGAATGACTAGAGAAAATTTGGAATTGTTATTTTATGCTCCCAAAAGCCTCAAACTTGTTTAGTATCTGGGTGGATGATTTGGGGGCTGGTATGTGGTGCAAGGGAAGCACAAAGAGTATGGGATGTGGTAGAACCACTCAGATAACCCTAAGGACCGAATCTTGTCATGTTAGCCCGTGTAAAATAGTACAACCACAAGTCTGTAAATTACAACCTGGCTAAGTAGATTTATCGAAACCCCCGGACTCATCTCACTGGTAGTGGATAGGCGTGGATTTGCAAGGGCAAGGAAGGCCTAAAGGGACACCAAGGGGAGGGTGAAGTTTTTCAGCTGTTCTAAGCGTTGCGGGAAGTGGAGCCCGGCTGCGTTAGTGACTGTGGAAAATATCCCGTGCAACATATGGGACCCACCGCAAGTGGGATAAGCCCATAGGGTGAGATGACGAAAGAGGCTAGATATCTTGAAAGGTTACGGTGACGGTGCGCTCAACCATATGACTAAGGAATCATGTGGGCAACGAGTTGGCGCTCTTGTGGGGAATGTGTACAAACTCTGCAGAGTCAAAACTATTCGAATAGCCGTGCCCACGGTCATGGGCGCACATGGGGACTTAACTAGATATAGTTACATTTGAGAGACACGCTACCGTCGCTGAGCCTATAGACATCAACAATCAGGTAGCCTCTATGTCATACATTGCCAATCAGGTAACCTCTATGTGTGCATCGCACTTGCCTAACTGTTGTGCATCCTTCGGCTGACCTCTCTACCGCACTTGTTTCATCTGTGGCCGCATGTAGATGGACAACTCGCATGCCAACACGAAGGTGTAGAACGACATTGCGTGCTTGGCTTTCCTTGAGATCTGCCGTGAGGAGGTGATTGCCAACAACCGGCCCCTCGATTGCCTCAACAGGTGCGTGTATGTGAACCATCTTCACAAGTTCAAGGTACTAGTAGGACTTATAGCAAGAAGCAGTTCAATAACCACTGGGATGCACTCAAATGGGATTACACAAAGTGGAGAATGTTGAAGCTCAATGCATCAAGGTTAGGCATCAATCTGGAGACCGGTTCCATCGCCGTGGACTTCTATTGGTGGACGCAACAGGAGTAGATATGGCACTCGTTGCTTTCTAATTGCAATGTATGTATGGTTCTCTGATTCCATAGGTAACACTGCACTATCTATTCTTCTCAGACCTTAGGTTCAGTGCAAAGGTTCATGAGAGCACCTATTGCGCATGGCGCACTGATAGCGGATGTGTTCGAAGGTGCCCTGTGCACGAACAAGCACGCTGACATGCCAGGAGGTAGCAGGCTAAACATGGAACTCAGCTCTGATGATGATGCAGGGCTTTCACTATCCGGATCCCCTAACTCAGTTGGCAAAAGTTGTAGAAAGCATCCGATGGGGAACAGGTCGGGTGACTCGCGCGCAAGCAAGTGATCAAAAAGCAACTGGGCCTCAGATTGCATGGAGCGGTCTGCAATTACTACAAAGTGCAGTTGGCAGCCGGGGCGACAAAGGGAGATAGCGTGCGTGTTGAGTGCGAAGACCTTATCAAGTTGGTCATCTCTGACGGGTACCCCAAGGGTTCCGAAAAGTAGTTCTACGCGACCGTCCTACTGTGGAGAAGAAGTGTGACATGTTTGTGATCACCACTTCCCTAGAGCATCATGGTGAGTGGCTTCACTGCATGTAGGCGTTTAGCCGATCCAACTAGTAAGTCATCGTGGTAAGTGCACATACCTCGACACGGTCAAAATGTAAGGGTCCTTCAATTTGTGTTGTCGTGGAATAAAATGGCACTTCATGTGTGTTGGATGTGCTTATAGTCATTCCAATGTTGTTTCCGTCATTCTATTAGTCTTGTAACATAGCTGTAGCATTGAACATTTCGGTCATGGTTCTTCCTAGCAGCATGTTGTTAAATGTTATTTGCATTGAACATTTCATTCTATTCATCGATTGCACTGAACATGTTATTTACAGTGCACATTAGATTATGTTGTAATATTGCTCTAGCATTGAACATTTCAGTCATGGTTATGTCGTGTTTCTTATGGTTAAATATTATTTCCATTTAACTTCTCATTCTAGGCGTCAATTGCAGAGAACCTGTTACTTGCATATACATATGCTATTTTGCAATTACCAATAGGGGACACATATGCATAAATGTGAACTAGCCACCATAACAAGGGACATCTCTTTATAGAGGTTCAGACTAAAATTATGAAAGTGCTAGTTGTTCAGTCTTTTTATTGTTCTGTTTACCATGGTTTGTAACCAAAATTATGCACAAAATAGCTCGGTCTTTTGCGGAGAACAACAATGGAAAAATATGTTATTGTCAAATTAGATTATTGCTGCTATTACATGATTATGAAAAATGCGATCTTTTGTATGAGTGTTAGTCATGTGAATGTCGTTGTGGGTCAAAGCAGGAAACTCTTGCTGCCAATGCATTGCACAGCAAAAAAAGCATAACCAAGAACTTTAGGCCGAGGCAAGAATTGTGTAGAAAAAGCAGAGGAAAGAAGCGCTAGGTGCCAATTCCATGTGAACACTTTTGGCAGGTAAAGGAGTAAAGTGCTTGCTGACAATGCGTAGGAAAATACTTTCGGTGCTAGTTGACTATGTGTACTGAAGCATTTTCGGTCAAAAATAAAGTGATAGATGCCCATGACCTCGCTGCACACTTAGCTTTACAAATACACATTCTCACATAGCTTGCACACATATCACATGCCTCGTCTGTTGAGTACTCCTTTGTAGGATAGATCTTTGCATTCTGTTTGCCCTCCCTAACCTGTAAGAGAGGTTAGTAGTAACGTAGCAATGAGCGGGTATGTTTCAAGCCTTGTGAACCGTATTTCATTTAACCATGTGCACTTATTTTATTCCATGTAGAGTCAGCATGTCAGGGCATGACGTTGAGGACGACAACCACGACGCATTGCCTCTACTACCCTTGGAATTAGCTATCCTCCAAAGTCTCTCGATTCAAGTGCAGAGATCATCACGGAGGTCTCGCAGACAACCAATGCAGACCAGCCAGGAGTGGCTCGATGAGCAGCTGGCCGCGCCAAACCTCTGTCACGAGATGTTTAGGATGGACATGCCTTGTTTCGAGTTGTTGCACAAGTCTAGTCGTCCACCATGGCTTACGGTCCACATTGGAGGTTTCTTCCAAAGAGGATTTGGTGATGTTTTTGTGGACCGTGGCTACACCTCAGACCAACAGTTAGGTGAGCAATCATTTTGTATGATTGTCCTCCACTATTAGTAGCAAGTTTGGTGAGGTACTTGCTTGAGTGTACAACTTGGCAGGTTACAACGTGAGGCCACTAGATCCCTTGTTCAACATATTGCATAGATCTTTGGGTCGCATCGGTTTTACCCCCACTTTGCAGGAGCCATCGGAGTAATAGATGGCACACATATTCCTATAATTGTTCCTGATATTGCTTGAGTGGTGTACACGAACTAGCATGACTACGCAAGTCAGAATGTAATGGCCATGTGCGACTTCGGGATGAGGTTCACATATGTTATCGCCGGATGGCTAGGCTCAACTCACAACATGTGGATCCTGATGGATATGTTGTCCGGCTTCCCCTATTTGTTCCCACACCCTCCTCTAGGTATGACCGCGACAACAAATGGTTTTCATCATTAGCGCGCAATACTTTTCGAACCCATTTTCTTTGTTGAACGTCGTTGCAGGTAAATATTATCGCATCGACTCTAGGTATCCGAATAGGACAGCGTACCTTGCCCCTTACAGAAACACCCAGTACCATGTGGTGGACTTCGGGAGTGGGCCATGGCCACGCAGGCGGAAAGAGACGTTCAACTTTCACCATTCATTGCCCGCGACATTATCGAACGGACGTTCGGCGTGTCGAAGACGAAATGGCGCATACTACACAACATAAATCCATATCCAGTAGAGCGGTAGACATAGATAATTTTTGCCACTATGGCACCGCACAATTTTATCATTGACACGATGTTGGGGAATCAGGATTTCAAAGATTCCGCACTAAGGCTCAGGTACATGACCGAAGAACCGGACAGCACGAAAGAGCCGACGGAGGTAGAGGGGAATGGGCATGTGCACATGGATCACGTACGGGATACCATTTCATACAATCTCATCGTGCGATATCCATAGGAGTGCACAATGTAATAGTTTCTATTTATGTACCCACTATGAGTCATGTATGTTTGTATGCACGGAATAATATTTATCAGGGGTGACATGTGAAACTATGTTTGTAAACATTTAGTCTCATTTCATCATAAGTAGTGGCCTTTTGCCTTATCGTTTTTTTGTTAGGAAACATCTGTGCTTTCACACAATCGCTTTCCAATATAACGTTTTGTTTCCCTGCTATATTTAGAAAAATCAGCAATAAGTCATATGCCATAAACCTAAAGGAATATAACAGCTTTAGCCATACACTATAAACCATCAGCCAAAAAAAATACAACGGATTCAATCATAAGCCACAATTATAGCCATAAACCGCAATGGAGAAGAACCCAACCTCAGACTTTCCGAGTATGGTGTAACATTTTATTTTCAGCGACAGTGACTGCGCGGAGGCTTGGAGAGATCTGAATGGATTGTATGGAGATTATGTACATCGGCGTGATTGTTTGTGTTCATGGATCTTGAAAGAAAAATTTAGTAAGGACCCATTAAGAGTCACTCGATTCGACGAGCTGCAATCTGGCTCGACATTTAAGCTTTGTTACTTTGAGATGTGGCTGATGATTTATGATTACAGTTAATAATTTTAAATATATGTTTTAAGACGGCAACTGACGACGAAGACATCAATGTACATGTCGCACATGGTTTTAGATTCAAAAGCCCATTTCAAGAATCTACTTTAAGAAATCGTTCTATTTATTTTGTCTTTCAAAGAAGCCAAAAAAAAAAACACATAAAAACAGAGGGCTTTAAGCAACTCAATGTAATTATTTGTTCATGGACTAGAACGAGGTCTCTATTGAGTTGGTGCATAAGCAACTCGGCGTGATTGTTTGTTCATGGACTAAAGTGAGGTTCATATTGAGTTATATGTATTAATCAGTTCACCTAAAAGCTTAAACTGATGAGAAAAAATTGGCAATTTACTTGTTGAATATTGAGTTGCATGCTCCAATCAGTTCATCCAAAAACTTAAACTGATAAAAAAAGATAGACAATTTACTTATACTTTAGCACTCCCACTCATGTGTAGGCACCTTCTGGACTATGATCTCCCTTTCACGTGTAGGTACTCTCAAGTCTAAGATATGGAATAGAAGTAGATTGTAATTATTTTTTTGAAGACGTTGAATAGAAGTATGCTGCAATTATTATTTTTTAATTGTGCTAGCCGGGTCTTAAACTCAAAATTTTTTAACTTTAATACTATATTAAGTTATATGTACCAATTACTTCACACAAAAATTAAAACTAATAAAAAAATAAATAATTTACTTATGCTTCAGCAGTCCACTCCACGTCATGGCTGCCGGCTGGCTGATTCGATTTGAGATCGGTTGCATTTCTTTCACCATTGGAACAATGCTCGTAAACAAAATTTTAGCTTATGTACAGTCTTAATTACGCATCTAGTTACAGTGTCTTACTGAACCGTTGACTCGACATGGCATGGCTCAAATTTGACCAAAGTCCACGTCAACACCCCTGAAGACGTTCCAATTGGCATGAACAAAAGTAGCGAGCATACACATCCGTATACGAGCCGTTCAGAGGCCTACATGGAAAAAGGCCCGCATATGCTTAAACGCTGCACTTCTGTTGCATATCCAAAACCCCCAAAACAAATGCAAAAGAGGTCGTGAAAAAAGATACGTTCCAAAAGTAAAACCTGGTTAAGTACCACGTACTGTTGCAACATAGAAACCGGTGTACGTGCGCATGTTCCTGACGCACGTGCATAGCTACTTGCAGCCCATCGAGAATTTGAGGCGCACCATTATAAGCTTTTTGACTTTTAAGGCCTCTGCAAAGGATAGGTTTTTTTTCAACTAAGATTAATGATTTATTTGGTTCAAATATAAGTATTTATGTGAATAAATCGAATATCAATAAATTACTTTAAAAAACTATCTCGATAATCCGCTTCGAAAAGACAACGAAGAAGTTACCTATTTGTTTGTTCGTACGAAGATATAAATCATAAACAATGAGCTAAAAAAAATTCTAAAAAATATCCTCCCTATATATATATATATATATATATATATATATATATATATATATATATATATATATATATATATTGGTTTCAGTGAAGAAACGACTTCAGGGCTCTCATCCTGTGCCATCAAATTCAGATCGATCGATATTCGGTCGCCTTTCCCCTCTAAAATACATCGATCGCGTCTGTGTATGCCTTTGCCGATGACGAAGCTGGAGCTCGGCCACCGCGGCGAGGCATCGGAGCCCGGCTGCCTCCGGGGCGTGCTCGGCGAGCTCGTCCTCACCTTCCTCTTAGTCTTCATCTTCATCACTGTGCCTTTGTCAACTCTCTCTCAAGGAAAAAGAGGTTATGTTCGTTCGTTCGTTCAGTTATCATCCTTGCCGGTACAAGAACAACATATGTGGTCGTCGTTCAATTATCTGTTTGCTCCGTGCAGTGCACAAGTATTTAGAGCAGTGCTCGGTCCATTTATTTGCGTCGGACCTGTTCTTTTTGTTTTGTTTGTATAGTTATTGGTTTTAACTTCTCATGAAGCTAAAATAAATAGAACGATTTTTTCAAGCAATTTCTCAAAGTCTCTTCTCTAAACTGCTTTCTACATCTAAAATTATATGTCGTCTGCGTTGGTATCTCCGTTGCCCGCCACAGTATCAAAAAATACAGACAAAACCTATCAGTCACAGTCAAAAACCATCCGTCGTAGCTTAAAAGAAGAGCTCTTTTATGGTACCTTAAAATGAATATAAGTTGTCCAATCATTGCGATCCAATGGTTCAGATTAGTTAGGATTTATTTATATTACTATCCACACTACTAGTAGTAAAATCTTCAAAGGGGTAAAATTGTAAACGAAATAAGTGGCATAAGATTAATTTTCGTGACTTCGTGTTTCCAATCTCACTGGAAATCATGCGGGACCTGGTGACACTCTCGTCGGGATCACCTAAGGCGGCGCGTGGCAATGCGAGCAGCTGGCGAGCGCCATGGCCAGTAACGTGCCTCTCGGCGACGTCGGGGTGATCACGAATACGGATGAGCGGAGGAGCATGCTAAACAGCTAAAGCTGGCGGAGCAGATGGTGGCGAGCTTCTACGACGGGGTGACGGCGTTGACGACGCACCCATGGACGACACTCTCTGGCAGCAGCGCCGAGGACGTGTGCGTGGTGACGCGCAAGAGCATCGATGATCTCGGCCGTCCCCGTCCTGCCCGCCCGCATCTTCCACTTCCTCCATGTCGACTCCACCCGCAGCAAGTAGGACATCCTCTCCAACGGCGGCGTCATCCAGGAGATGGCTCACATCGCCAACGACAGGGACCACGACAACGTCATCACCCTCCTCCACGTCAAGTCGTTATATATACTCCATTACTCCACTAATCAATTGCTTCTTCAAGCAATCTCTCGTGGCTGGCCATGGCTGACACACACGTATGTACATGCATTGCATTGCATGGTGCAGAACGCCAACTTGAACCAGAGCAACATGATGATCTTGCAGGAGTGCTGAACAAACGCCACGGGATCCTACGTCATCTATACACCCGTCGACGTCGTCTCCATGAACGTCGTGCTCAACAGCGGGACCCGGATCGCTTCTCACCATGGCGTTCCAGATACTCGTCAACTTAGTGCCAACCACCAAGCTCTCACTGGGCTCCGTCGCCACCGTCAACAACCTCATCGCTTGCACCGTTGAGCGTCAAGGGTGCTGTCACCGGGGAGAACAGCTTGGTTCCCTCGCTTGCACCCGGTGACCGTCGGCTCGCATAAGATAGTCCAAAATACCCTTCTAAAAAATCAAGTTGAAAAACAAAAGTTTATAATACCATTACAAATTAACGGTCAGATTTTATTTTTACTATAATTTCTCTACTACAAGTATAATATACCGTTAAAAAATCCTAAAAGAATAGGACCATTTACTACTTAGCTAGTGCACACGTGGATTATACGTAGTACGCGATCGACACATGTCTATGCTTACGGGGACACTAAAAACATCTGTGTAAGCTTACTCTATAGTATTATATTTTTTTTAAAAAAAAAGGGCGTAGGGAAGCTACGCGTCATTTCTGGCTGGAAGGAAGATACCATGCTCAAGGGACAAAGGGTAATAAACCACAAAGTGGCCATCTCCAATACTCCAAAGTGGCAGGTGCCTGGAGTAAAATTTTCTTGCCACGTTGGAGAAAGCGTGTCAAAACTTAATGGTTGGATATACGTACTTTCATTCGTTTTTGTGGAAATTATATATAACCACACGTAAGAAAAGACGCTTCCATTGAAGGGTTGAGTTCCTTCCAATTTGCATATCATCCAAAGTTCTAGGCATTACACTGGAATCGAATCCTTTTCTTCTTTATGCGGCAACACGTTCTCTTGCATCAACACGTTCTTCTTTATAATTAGTAATGATAATGATATATAGAACTCACGTGTATGTGTTGACATGATACCGAGCGTGCAATTCTCATGTGTGTTACCATACACGAAAGTTCCATTAATTGCCACGTACATAAATTCATTTCCACGGTGAGCGTCACGTACGTGCTAGGGATCGATGCTAACATGCGGACGTTTTCATTAGCTAGCACGTACGTGATTTCAATACGTACCAATACCATTTATTCCCTCTTTGGTGCTGATGGCCGCTTCCGATCCCGTGCATGCAACACACTGAATCAAACCAGTAACTCAGAAGTCGATCGGAGCAACAAACCGGTCACGCGCGTCAATTCCTCGTTCATTGTGTGCCAGGAAAGACGGCCGGAGCAGCCGATCAGACGTCGGCGGCAGTGGCGCAGGCGCTGGTGGTGGCGGTGCTGGCCACGGCCGGGTTCCACATCTCCGGCGGCCACCTCTCAACCCTGCCGTCACGCTCAGCCTCGCCGCCGGCGGCCAGATCACCCTCGCCCAGCTGCTCGGCTCCTCTCTCGCCTGCCTCCTGCTCAGGTGCCTCACCGGTGGACTGGTACGTACGCAGCTTCCCATGCACACGGATGCATGGCAATACGGCATGCTGTCACATATATACGTCCTATGTACGTGTCACATTGCAGGCCACTCCGGTGCACACGCTGGCAGAGGGCGTGGGCCCGGTCCAGGGCGTGCTCGCGGAGGCCGTGTTCACCTTCACGCTGCTGTTCGTCATCTGCGCGACCATCCTCGACCCGAGCCCGAGGAAGTCGGCGCCGGGGATCGGCCCGCTGCTCACCGGCCTCCTCGTAGGCGCCAACACCGTCGCCGGCGGCGCGCTCACCGCGCGTCCATGAACCCGGCGCGGTCCTTCGGGTCCGCCTTGGCCACCGGCGTCTGGAGTCTCTGGACGCACCACTGGGTCTAATGGGTCGGCCGGTCGGCCCCCTGGTCGGCGGGCCCTTCGTCGTGGTGGTCTACGAGCGCCTGTTCATGATCGTCGGCACCCAGCAGCCGCTGCCCCAGGAGTGAAACGACGACACGCACGGGACGGGAGCTCTCGGTAAGTTTTGTGCCGTTGGATCGCACCGGCAAGCTGTTTCTACGGTTATACAGTTATACAGCGAATGTTAAGTGTTTGGACCGCGTGTATGAGCTTTGGGTTAATTTGTAGGTCACGAGACACGTGGCTATGCGAGTTTTTTTTCCCTTGGGGTAATTGTGGATTTGTGTGCATGTTTATGCTTAATTTTCATAAGGTTTTCTTGTTCCACCATAAGGTTTTCTTCTTGGAAATATGGAATACACCGATTATTTTCTTGTTTCAACATTCGTTTGTTCCTGTACTATTTTTATGCTGGCTTGCATATGTTGATGAATTGCAGATGTTGTTGGGCCCTGAAATTCTTCATAAGATATATAGTTCATTATCAAGGAGTCCATATTCACACCTTTGCATTGATTTAAAATACTTTTAAAGTGAAGAGTCTTGAATTCTCTTTGTAGAAAAGGTTGAAGAGACAGGTATTTCTTATAGGCTCCAACTCACCCTTATCTAGTCACCATTCTCGATCCTACATTTTAGCATGATGCTAGTATTTACAAATAGTTGTAACTTATGCATAATATTTGTGACTTATGACTAGAGTTTGCAAATACATTTTGCAAATGATTAAAGTCCATATTTTCTATTCTTTGTGGCATGGTGCTCAGATTTGCAAGTGTATTTTGCAAATGGTTGAAGCTCATGCACAATCCTTGTAGTTTGTGATTTTTATTTGCGAATATATTTTGCAAATAATTTGAGTCCATATATCTAAATCTTGTGTCATGATTCTAAAAATGTGTGATTGTGTTTTACAACTTGTTGAAAATCATGGTTTGCTCCTTGTGTGTATAGTACTATAATTTGCAAATGTTACAGTCATTTACAATTGCTCCAGGATCTTTACGACCACGTTCAAGTCGCTACGACCATCTCCTGTGTCGCTACGACCGCTCTGCTGGTCCTCCGACCACGATGACAGTCGTTACAACTACACTGTGACCACTCTGATCACTCTTTGCTACTCCGACCACGTAGTTATAAACATCATGGTCGTAGTCGTAGCAATCACGGCCGTGGTCGTAGTCGTAGCAGTCACGATCGTGGTCGTAGCACCATGGTCGTCAGTATGCGTGATCATGGCTCCATGGTCCATAGTGCACATGGTCATAGCTACAGTGGTCATAGCTACAGTGTTAATGGTTACAGTGGTCGTAGCTACAGTGACAATCGGTGCTCGGACGACTTACGTGGTTGAAGTGTTGCGCTCGGAGCGACTGCAGCTATATATATATATATATATATATATATATATATATATATATATATATATATATATATATATATATATATATATATAGCTGCTGCATGCGCCATGCTGCAGAATCAATCGACGAGCAGGTTCAGCGACAGAGCGCGCGTGCAGATTGAGGTTCCTTTGTCGTGCTCCATAAATACAGAGCACGTACATGCTACAGTCGGTATACACACACACACGCGTAAATGCTCGCAGATCGATCGACAACAGTACACCAAGGCAAGGCCAGGACTCGATTCGCAATGACAAAACCATGATGGCGTCCAGCCTGCTGCTTCGGTGGTTGGGCCGACTAACACTGCACCGGTGCTGTTGGGACGATCACCCGATCGATCGAATGGATGAAAGAAACGTTCGGCCCCTGCTGATCCAATCAAAAGACAGTACTTTTGCAGGGATATATATAGATAGATCTTTAGGGAACAATTTAAACTCGCGAAGCAGAGAGAGGAGAGAGGTCCCCGCCCGGCTGTGGTCCGCCGGTGGTGGCGCTGGCCGGCGCCAGACCTGCTGAAAGTCTACCAAGCATTCACGGCGTTAATTGGTCGCCATGGAACTCAGTGCCGTACGTTCTTGTTCGACCATAAGCTGCACAAATTTAGCTGACGTGCGTTGTGCGTACGTGCTGCTGCTAGTACGCTGTACATTCAAGGTCGATCCGTTGTGCGTGTAGTGTAGAGATATTGCTGTCGAGACTCGCGCGCCGGCAACGTGCGTGCTATTGCGGGATCCGCCGATCTAGGGTGCGATCTTGGGGCTTTCTGGCGACGGCAGCACAGCTAGCTCAACCAATACAGCCGGACGGCGCTCGCCGTATGTGGTTGGCCTTAGGCACAACGACTAGACGAGCGAGCAACCGGCGGCGTCGGCGAAGAAGAGTACGAACTCGCTCTACGCTCGGTGCCGGCCGGGGAGTAGCTAGATGGTTCAGTGGACTTGCGCGGACGGCGCTAGCTAGGCAGGCTGCTAGCAAGTTAGTTTCAATCGATCTCGTTTGATCCGAACGATCAGCACCACCGTTTTCCTCCAAAAGATTTTCCTAAGATGTGGTACGCACACATGCATCGTCCATTTGATTGCATGGTGTGTCTGCCGCCGCGCCAGGTACAGTAGCCACGCACGTTAGCCCGGGGAGCTTGCTAAAGAAAAAAACAGCCGAGTGTTGTCTCACTGATTCTTGAATTTGCCGCCGTCGGATCCAACCATCCCACAGCCATTGTGTCTTCGTCTTCAGCTCTGGCCATCGTCACGTCACCGGTGAGAGCCGTCTTCAACCCTACCCAGGTGTGAAGATAGCGGCGAGGTGATCGGGCGCCCTTGAATACGGGAACAGAGGTCGAGGGTAAGGGGTGTGCGTGGGGTAGAGGGGACGACAGCGGTGTATGGTGTCACGGTGGCCAGATTGTTATAGCAAAAAGTATACAGTACATGCATGTAGATACAGAGTGGTACCGCTCGCTCGCCTACTCATCACAGAATTCAATTCACTCGCGAATCGTCTGCCGCCGCTGCACCACCCACACCGGCGACAACACTGGGGTCAGCCCGACCACCTCCTCCTCCTCGGCCTCCACCTCGTCTCTCATGGCCTCTCTGTCGACCTTCCCTGCTACTATTTCCTCCACCTCCTCCTTGGCGCCGTCGTCGTCGTCCTCCGCCTCCTCCTCCTTCCCCACCACCCTTATCCTCCACACCTTCACGCTCTTGTCCAGCCCGTGCTGACACCACCATGCTGCCCTCCACCTCTCGCCCGCCGCCGCCCACCGCCAGCACCGCACCGGCCCGCGGTGCCCCTCGATCACGGCCAGGCACGTGTGCGACGTGCCTCCCTTCCCCTCCCGCCTCCACACCCGCATGGTCGCGTCCTCCGACCCGCTCACCACCACCCACCCGCTGCAACCGGAGGCTAGGCAGAACACTGCCAGCCAATGGCCCTTCAGGAACCCGACGTGCACCGGTCGCCCCACCGTGGCCTCCTTCTCCCACACGTTCACGTAGCCGTCGGAGGAGCCGGTGTAGAGGAAGCACCGGCGGGTGGTGCCGGTCGCGGCGTGGCAGAGGGTCGGCGTTGACCGGAGACAGCTCGGACCGAGCACGATTATCGGGCGTGCGTGGTGCCGCCGACACGCGGCGCCACATCTTGACGGTGCCGTCGGCGGAGCCCGTGAAGATGCAACCATCGGCCTCGTTGACGACCATGGCGTTGATGGGCCCGTCGTGGGCGACGAAGGAGTCGACGCAGCTGCCATCGGAGAGCTTCCAGGCCTTGACTGTCTGATCGTGGGAGGCCGTGTACAGGAGGCCCGCGACGGCGTGGAGCACGAGGCAGGATACGGTGTCGCGGTGGTGGTGCGGGCGCTTCTTGGCGAACGGGAGGAGCGAGAGGCCGCCCTTGGCCGGGAGCGTGGCCGCCTTCTTGGCGCGGATGTGGTCGCACACAGCGGCCGCGCACACCGTCCACACCCTGACGTGGTGGTCGCGGCTGTGGGACGTGACGAGCGTCCCGCCGCACGCGGCGAGAGCAGGCACGCGGCCGCGGCCCACGTCGAAGTAACCGCGGTTGAAGCACCCGGGCGCCGCCCACGCGCGGACGCGGCCGCTGTCCGACGCCGTGAACAGCACCCCCCGCGCCACCGCGAGCGCGTGCACGTCGCCGTCGAGCCGGTGCAGCGCCGCGAGGGAGTGGTAGATCGCCGCGGGCGACGGTGGGAACCGCATCCTGCCGTGCAGCGGCGACTGCACCCACGGCGAGCACCCGCCCCCGCCGCCGCCTACCCCCAACATCGTCGGCATGTCCGCGCCCGACACCGACGAGAGGCTCAGCCGCGCGGGCTCCGCGGCCTCGCGAGCCGGCGACCGACCTCCTCCACCACGCGCATGGTGGTGCACGGGCGTGTGCGCCGGCCGCGCCTTCCGGTCCTCCTCGAAGAAGCTAAAGCTCTTGCGCCGCCCAAACTCCATGGCCCTCCCACTCACAAGCCTCACTAGCTCTACCAGCTACGATACGATCGATCGAATTGAAGTTTTACCAGCCTAGCATTGATCGCACACTAGCTGCTGCCGGCCTGCTGCTACTACCGCGCCACTTTATTAGAAGCAGACGTATGAACCGTTGCGTCTGACGATCGAGCCATGCCATGGATGGACGGTGACGGAGATGCGTGCGTAGCGCGCGTACCACAGCGCGGCACCATAACTCGGGGGCGCGCCGAAGTAAATGGCGGCTGCGTACGTACGTGGATCGTACTGAGATATGGGGGCGAGGACATGCACGTGGTCGCGTACTTGCGCCATGGCCGTAGCTTGGCATTGGCGCCTCCAACTCGAACGGGGAGTTCGAATCCTCACGATCCAATGGCTATGGAGGCGAGCACGGCCCCATGTAAGCTCCGGCGGTCTAGCGATGGATGGATTTGGGTGGAGGCCAGGACAGGAGGATCTTGCGAGATCAATCCTACAGCTGCTGCCGAACTCTGGGCTCAAGTGTACCTTCTGCGCGTACGGTTATTTACTGCGGCCTGCAACCGCATCTGCATGCAGCGGCAGCCTGTGGCTAGCAGCTAGCTTTGGCATGATGCATGAATCACATGGTTCATTGGGTTACTGGTTATCTAGATGGAGTGATGAATTAATTGGCTGGCTAGTCAAAGGGAAATAGTAACCGGGTATTATACATTTTTGAAGGGATTTTTGAAAAAATGCACGTACAAGTAGAGGAGATTGTTAAGAACCACATAAATCTCAAGATTCGTTAAAAATCTACTCGCAAGTTTTACGTGTTTACAATTCCCCGATAACCAATTTACTTGTTGAAACTCCTAGAATCAAAATTTGCTAACCTGGTTGTCTCCCGCTAAAGGGATTGAATAGAATCCTCAAGTGTGGTCGCAATGTCGACATCGCTCCTGACATCTTTTTTTCTTGTCCCTCTATCCTTCCGCCCTTGTGTCACGTTTTATTCTCACATGCTCACCTCCAGTGGCGGAGAGAGGGGGGCGGGGGGCCTGGCACCCCCCATGCAGCCTTGCGTCATCCCTTATGTAGCCATGCAGTGTCTTGGTCCCATGCAATTGAATTCTGCATTTCTGCATGCAGTGAGTCATTGAGTCAATGAGAAGTTGAGAAGTAAGAACAATGACGCATTGACGCTTCGTCCTTCGTGCCTTGATACCTAATGCCTTCGTATGCAACTATGCAAGCATGCAGGAGAAAACGACTTCAGTATTTCATTAGAACGCCAGATTTGACCACGGCACCACCGAATCAACGCCAGATTCAATGAGAAGAATACGGCGGCCAGATTTCATGAGAAAACATCGCCGGATGCGCCAGATACTGCGCCGATCCTCGGCTCCGGCGCATCGCGCAGATACTTCGCCGATCCGCGTCGCGTCGCCGCAGATACTCGCCGATCCTCGGCGTCCTCCGGCGCATCCGCGCATACTCACGATCGCGTCGCGTCGCGTCGTCCGCGATACTCGCCCGATCACTGCGGCGTCCTCCAGATCCGTGCATACTGCGCCGATCAAGCGTCGCGTCGTGTCGCCGCGATACTGCGGCGATCTGCGGCGTCTCCGGCGCATCCGCGATACTCACCGATCCGCGTCGCGTCGCGCCCGCGCGCGCGGCAAAGGCAAAGTGCAAAGCGCCTCGCCTCCGCCCGCCTCCGCGACTCCGCCGACGCGCCGTCCGTCCGCCGCGCCGTCGCGGTCTCCGTCGAGCTCACCGCCAGCGCCAACGCCGTGAGGTAATCTCGAGACTTTGTCCATGTTGCCCCCATATTCAATTCCTGGCTCCGCTCGTGCTCACCTCTCATATCCTGCACGAACATATCTTCCTTACTCACAGTTCACAGAAACCCATCCACTAGTATTACCATGCAAGTATCATGCAGAAGTTTTAACGAATAAATTGGACCTCAAGAGGATTTACAACCAAATACAATTTTACGAAGCCAAAAAGCTAGAAGCCCGCAGCCGCCCGGCAGTGGCTCCTGTGAGTTGGAAATAGGACATTTATCGCTGAAGTTCAAAGTATTTTCCCACTTATAGTAGTATAGTATAAAAGGGAAGAAATCCTCAGCCCCCGTCCACATTTCTTTCCTCCCGACTCTCTCCAGAGCTCCCACCGAGCTAGGGTTTCCCCGCCGCCGCTCTTCCGGGCTCGCCGCCGGCCGTTGACTGTCGAAGTCCACGCTGGACCGCCACCGAATCGCACCGGCTGGGCGCCTCCCCTCTTCTCCAGACGCCGCCGCCCCCCTCCGGTTCGCCGCTGTCCTTATAGAGCCAGATCTCGCCGCCCCTGACCTCCTCGTCCGGCCCGACGGCCGGTCGCCCCTTATCCCCTCCCGAAGACGCCCCCGCCTCCCTCCGGCTGCGCGCCTCCTTCCGCCGGTGCCGGCGAGGTAAAGAGTCCTCCTTCCTTCACCAAATTTCAGATCTTAGTTGTACTTGGTTCCATCTCCTCCCCCCGCCGTCCGCGTCGCCCCGGCTGGCTGCGCCGCCATGATTCGCCCCTGCTCCTCACCGCCATGCGCCGCCTCTTTCCTCCCCGTTCCTTCCAAATCCACGCCGCCGCCCTCCGACGCCGTCCGCATTTTTTTTTGCCGATTCATGAGTTCATGTGTGTTGGATCCGCCCATGTGTGTTGGATCGATTTTTGTAGTTGCTCATTCATGACTTGAATTAGAAATTCAATTGTAAACTATGTGAATTTGTATGTTCAGATCATCGTGAGATTACAAGAACAATTACTGATGCACATCTCTTCAATGCCATTTCTGTTTTGTGGCTGCGAATCTGCCAAGGCCCAAGAGTGATAAATTATGTGAATTTTATGTTAGATTTGTACTGCTATGTTTTCAGGCTTTTGGAGGATGCAAAATCAGCTTGATTCTGACTGCTGCGTTTGGAGTATGGTTTCAGAAATCGTTACCATTAATCTTCAACAATACTGTATAACTCCTCGTAGATGTGTAGGTGTTAGGAATTGTTCAGACTTCAGACATATGGATGTGTAGTTGTGTAGATGTATACATGTGTAGATGTATTATATGTGTAATGTCAAAACAAGGCCAAATTGGTACTACCGCAAGCATCAGATTCTTGACAAATTTTGCTATGTTCTGTTCTTTGTTAGCATCAAATTCAATGCAAAAGTTAAATGTACAAGCATATTGACGCTTACTATGGATGTTAACAGCCGTGTATGGTAACGGATTTTTCTTTTGATTTTTATTTCTCAAAAAATTAAAATAAACAAGACGATTTTTTGAAGAGAATTCTTCAAATGACTTTATGAGCTCAAAACCATATGTGTTGTCCGTATCGACATCTCCGTCGTTCGCTGTCGTATCAAAAAATACAGACAAAAAACATAAGTTACAACCTAAAGACATAAACTGTAATTACTGTGGTAAGTACCACGACCATCCTACCATGATATTGGTATACTTACATGCTACAGTAAGCAAAGAGAAAGAAAGGTTTTAAGGCGGAAGTTAGTCTTCTTGTAAATTATGGGCCGGGAGCTAGCTTAATTTAGTTACCATAGGTCCAAATGTAGCTGATCTACAAGATTATATACACTGCATTTGGATTTGTATATTTCTCTTGTGTAAAGACTGTGGAATCACTAATGTATAGTTGTTGTTTTTTTAGCAGAATCAACATTGTTTTGTTTAATTTGTCCCTGTTTGTCACTTATCAGGGAAATTAATCGATCGGATGCTTAGAAAAAGATTTCCCTTCATGGGTTTCCCCGGCAGCAGTATTAATTTTGCCATAATAAGTTTTACGTATGGGCGGTGGATGTGTTTTCCCACTTCATCTTGTTTTTTACCTACATACTCCCATTAACAATGTGCTACGGTTTAGTGTAGCCCGACCGGTCTCCTTACCAGCAGTACGCTATGGTGCATACTCAATATGTTGTTAACTTTGTTAGGGGTGATAATTAAGAATCATGAAATCAATGGCATATATATACACCACAAATTAAAGAAGTAAACTACATACCAAATTAATAATCTCAGACACATGAGTTCTCTCTTAAAAAGAAAAAAAACCACATGATTCCGAAAATTCTAAGTACATATTTGTCGATATTTTACCATTGATTTTACGTATACTTTATTTGGACTCGGGGAATCGCTTAGAAGACTGGATTTACGATCATGCAGAGTAGAGACACGAGAATTTTTATACAGCTTCGAGCCTTCTCCTGGCAGAATAATAACATTACTTCATGTGTGACTATTACTTAGAGAATTGCCTATAACTGAGAGTAATGCGAAATGCCTTGCACTATATCTAACTTCCATTGGATCTCCTTCTCTTCTCCGACATCAACCTTTATATAGTTGGCGAAGCGACGGCCATTATCTCGTATCAAAAGACGTCTCAACGCTTCGGGTGATAACCATCGACAGAAATTATTGTTAGAGAGACGCGGTGACCGGTTCGTCATGCAGCTATTATTGTCAGAGAGAGATTATGTGCGATAATTAAGAATAAGTGCACGTTCTAACCGCTTTGTCAGATGGTCCCACGATGTAGCAGATCGTCGTAGACAAGTCAATTGGAGATACATTGGTCGTAGGATAACCTACGATTATGTAGTCGTAGAAGGACTTACGACTTACTTGGTCATAAAAAAGACTTACAACCAAGGAGTAATCGTAAAAAGATTTATGATTTTCGTGGTTGTAGAAAGACTTACGACCAAAGAATAGTCGTAGAAAGACTTATGACTTACTTAGTCGTAGAAAGACTTACGGCCAAGGAGTAGTTGTAGAAGGACTTACGACTACTCTTGAAAACTTCTCTCTTATCGATAAGGGTGTATATTCAGAGAATATAATGACGTATAACTTGAGGATTATTATATCCTCGTCAATATCGATATCACTGATCTAAACTATTATCTCAGCACCAATAGGTGGGTTCTTTTTACAGTGGCTTATGGTTTATAACTATGGCCGATGGCTTTTGGCTTTTGAGCGAGCGCTTGTGCAAACAAATCGGATGTCAATCCGCTTTGAAAAGATGACGAAGAAATTGTTCCATTTATTTGTTTGAAAGATATTATAAGCTATAAAGCATAGCAGGCTACACATCCATGTTTTTTTACCTCTCCACATGCCTAACTAACCGAAGATAAGCGTGCACTGTTTGGAACACCCGGGCAGTAAATTCGACTCTCCCATAGCTGTACGTGTAACGATATGTTGCGGTCGTTTTTTCATCGGATTTAGCCGCGGGGCGGGCCTGGGGTTCAACTTTCAATCCGATCAGCGCACCAAATTATGCGATGTTACTACTGTAATGCTAATAGTACTGATGACTTTTAATTAAGTTCTGCAGTTTTCTTAGTCATACGAAAATTAAATTTGAAAAGACTATGGATTCAAATTACTAAAGCTTTTGTTAGGAGGAGATCATTCGCACTAAAGCTTGGTACCTGAGGTGAATTCGGGGGCTTCTACTCATATCTGATCAATTCAAATCTAAGTCAATTTCGCAGGCAACAACTAAATCTTGCGTACATTTCCCATAACTTTGAAGGCCATCCCTCCATTTCCTCTGGCTTAGAGTGGATGCATTGCACCATCTGCTTAACAACGATAATTTTAAAATTAGACAAGATTTGACATAACTATTTTGTAAGAATCAAGACTTAAACCAGAAATAAACTAAGACAGGTAAGGCAACATCAAAGAAGGAAATGACAGCAATAGTGCTTATATTTTATGTAAGTTCTTTTTACCCTTTTCAATTAGGTTTTGCTACAAAACAACTCTCCTAATTCATCTTAGGTCTCAACCTACGGTCAAGCAACCATGCTCTAATACCACTCTGTAACGCCCCATTTCTGAAGACGCTAGTAATCCCCACCACTATGCAAGACTGAACAGTTGTAGAATACTGTACATGAGTGCGCACCACAACAACACATGCTTACAGTAAAAGAGCCGAACTTTTATTACAAACATAAGATTTAACAACCTCCTTTTAACATAGAGACGTGTAAGCCCAAAACTATCTTACAATACAAGAAACTCCCAGGCGTACTTGAGCACAACTAAGACCTAAAATCAATCGTCCTCGGAGAAGAAAGGTTCTTTAGGAACTTCATCTTCGGCTTGGACATCTTGGTTCCACCAGTCTTCTGTTTGTTGTTTAGAAAGTAATGAGTACCACCGTACCCAGCAAGTCACAATAGTAAACACTAATTTAACTACTTGGAAGGACATTCAAAGGGAGGAATATACTGGTTCTATTAAATTGAGTGGATACAGTTTTATTTGCAAACAGATAAAACAAAAGCAGATCTTCTTAAGATTAAAGGGGTTTTCTTCACAGTTAACTATACAATTGCACAAATTAAAACATTATGAAATCTATTTATGCTTCAATGCTGGAATCACCCAATTAATACATCTTCATTAACCGGAAGCACGACGTATTCGAATACCATTGATTTCACTCTACAGAGTTACCCAGCTTTACCCATAAGATTTCTTAACTCCTGCGACAGAGTTAAGAAAACCAGATCGTTTCACTACTCAGTTTTTTATATATGCTCTACTCGAAAGAATCACTCAAACATGATTCACACACTAACCCTAATCTCTTCTACCTGCTCTGAGTGATCTCTATCGTTGTTAGGTATGATTTTATCATTCCACATACCTAACTCCCCATCATCAACACTCCCACCTCCTGTAGAGATTCAATTGAGTTGAGCAGCTGCTAAATCAATGTTGACAAGTCAAATTCTGTGGTTGAGCGATTATTGTGTCTTTTACTCAGCATAAGGTTCTCGTCCTTATTTTTCAATTGAGGCACCAACCACATTCTCGACAATTGTGCTGACGGCACTACCACCCTTCCATTCAAGCCTCCATCCTAGGGTAAGGTCGTAGACGAAGGTCACCTTGTGGCTTTCCACTGCACACCCTTACCCTAGTACCAATTTTAGAAATTCTGCCGGCCAAAAGCCAAGTCACTTAGTAGTACAATATTTTGAGTGAGCTGATCTACAATTATTTATATAATAATTTAATTATTACTAAGGTTGTCATGTGAATATGGCCTCAAATACATGATATTTTTCAGTGGTAGAACATAACTAATTGGCATGTCATTCTAAATATTTATTTGAATCAAGTAACATTTCACAATTAGGAATAATGCAAATACGGTAATTAAGCAATTTAAATTTCATGGGATTCAAAATGATCAAAAACTTGTAACTTGCCTTACTGCTCTGAAACTTCCACTAGCTCGTAAACTTCACTGCTCGGTTCCAGTCCTTGTACCGTCGCTTCGGAAAGGTCGTAAGTTAGCACAAACATATAAAATAATATAAGTCAACACTTGAATCTAATCAAGCTAGGAAAAATAAACTAATTAAAAAGGAGTAAAGCATAATAAAATTCAAATAGAGGGGTTTGGATTTATTTAGGATTTAATTTGGTGGAATGGAGGTCAAAAATGGATTCGTGACGTCGAGATGATCGACACAATGTATTTTGGAATTTTCTGGATTTTTGTCGGGTGAAAAGATCGAGCCGGTCCACCGAAGACAAGGCGGCCTGGCCGGTTTTTCTCCCACGCGACCGATTGGGCCGACCGGCCTCGGCCCACGCCACGCGCGGTCGCGAGGCCCAGTGCGTGCGCGCACGCGCCCAATGGGCGACGTGTGGACGACGCAAATGACCCTGATACAACGAGCGCTCTGGATGAGGCAGTAACGACAGGCACAAACGGCTGAGATGGAGTCACGTCGTGCCGCTGGGTCGTCTTCAACCTCCGGGTCCATTCTCCCAGCGAAAAATAGAGCACGGTGATGCCTCGCGATTCCGCTTCAGCAGTGCTCGCTGGCGGAAAAGAGGGATATGACTGGGTTCTTGGGAGGCGTGAAAATGGATGGTGGTTGGTGGCAGGAGAGAGGGTGGCGGACTCCACGGCGGCTCAGAGGTACTCCGGTGAGTCTTAGGCGAAATGGGATGCGGTTTGACCATCTATGGAGCATATGCTTCCACGGTGGTGGTGGTGGTTTGGGTCGGGAAAAGCTTAGTTAGGCTGTCCACAGGAGAGGCCTTTTGGCCGACGGTGGCTTCAGCCACCAGAGCTTCTGGCAAATGCTTGCATCCAGGCGAGCACGTCAGCGTGTTTAGGGAGCAAAGGAGGCCATGTCAGCGAATGCAATCGAAAAATAATCAACGAGAGAGCGAAATTGCTGTTTGAGTTCACTGGGCGCTGCGGAGGTCACCGACAGCGATGCGGTGGGTTGAAGCTCAAATTGGTGGCTCGAGAGGTTAATTGGGAGTAGTGTGTGGTTCTTGGCAGTGGCAGAGGAGCTTTAAAAGCAGCAATGGCGGTGGCAATAGTGAGGCGGTTCGGGCGTGTCTCTTGCGCACGGGTGAGGAGAGAAGGGCAGGGCTCTGCGATGGAAGCGATGGCACGGGGTCAGGTGGCTCTGCAAGCTCTGCGGGAGCTGGTGGGAGTTGATGCTACAGAGAGAGGGTGAGCCAAGGGAGCGTGCGAAATGAGAGAAGTGCAGAAGATAGGCGACTGACTGGTGGGGCCACAGCATTGAACTGGTGTGAACAGAGAAGAGCGGCGCGGCCGCAATCTTAAGGCGGCTTTGGGCAAGGTGGACGGCCAAGACACAGTGAGGCGGTGGAGGAAGCGGCGTCGCTCGGGAGCGCCAGCGGGGAGGGGAAGGGGAAAAGACAAAAAGGAAAGTGCATTCTCAAGGAAAATTACCAAATTAGGAAGATTTGGGATTTCAAGCAAAACTCAAAGTAATTTCAAAATTTCAAAATTTTGGGGCATTTCATATATATTATTCTAATTACTCGGATTCACATGTATGCCTTATTCTAATTACTCGGATTCGTGCAAGGTGATTAGTTTAATTAAGTTTTAGGAAGACATCAAGGAAAGTACATGTGAATATTCTAATTATTCGAAACCGGACGGGCTGGGCTACGGCTTGGTCTCCGACGGAAAACTTTCTGGAAGAATGCGAAACGGTTAAAACTCCCCGACCTGACCCCGGCACTAGAAGCTTCCATCCCTCGCCCTCCTCCGGCCCGCCCCAACCTCCTCTTCTCCTCGTAGACCCGGCCCACGGCCGCGACCCCTCTCAGATCTCGGCCTCCCGGTGCCGCGGTGATAGCCTAGCCCTAGGGTTTCCGGCCGTCTCCGATCGGGGAGAGGTAGAGGGTGCCATGGATCAGAGCCGGCGGGCGGTGGAATCCTACTGGCGGTCGCGGATGGTGGACGGCGTCACGGCGGACGACGACAAGGTTGCCCCCGTCTACAAGCTCGAGGAGATCTGCGAGCTGCTGCGCGCCTCCGACGCCGGCGTCGTCAAGGAGGTCGCCGACTTCGTCCTCAAGCGGCTCGACAACAGGAGCCCCGTCGTCAAGCAGAAGGTGGGCTCTCGACCGCCCCTCCTCCGTGCCTCCCTCCCTCCCTCCCTCCCTTTCTGCGACTTCGGATCGGGTTGACCTGACGGGGGATGACGATTCGGTGGGCGGCGCCGAGGTAGATCGTCCAGGTGTTCGTGGCTAGCAGCGTAGTACTGGTGGCGGTCGGCGTTGTAGTGTTCTCGCTGATTGGTTTCGCGGCCGTGGCTATGATGCGTAGAACATTCTGATCTGATCGGTGGACTAGTTGAAAGAGCATGATGGCTCACGTGTTGGGGAAGGCGCGATCGATTCTAGTCGAACGGCGTGAGCATGTGCACGCTCGATTGACAGTCGACCGCGGGGTGTGGATGAGAGGGGGGAATTTGGTGGGTTAAAGGGAAATAGAAAATTTCGAGTTTAGAAAGAATGGTTATTGGTAGTGTACCCCCAGCCCGTAGGCCTAAAACATTAGAGAATAGTGCCTAGGTGAAGGTGTCAGGGGGAAAATCGACTATGTTTGCGTTCGACAACTTCTCCAGTAGAGAGCCTTCCTTGCTTATCTGGAGGTGCCACTGCTCCACACACCTCTTCACCCAACCCACCCCTAAACCAGATGAAATGTTACCTTCTACGCAAATTAGCTAGATTGGATTTATACACAGGGAGTTCCTACTGATGGGAATCAAACTGGCCTTCTGCTTCTTTTTTCATATAAAAAATCTGAGTACATATTCCTCATCCAACTCCCTTACACATAACTGCTCCAAATCGTGGGTTGTATTAGAGTAACACTTGCAGATTAGGTTGGTTTGCTCTGAAGAGTTTTGTTGTGTGATTAGTCACAGCACTTGAGACACTAGTGGGTTGTATGATTGTTTTTTGTGGACTCTGTTAGCAGAAGCCTTGTGCGGCTAATATGAACTACAACAATTATTATCGCTATGATCCAACAAAAGGTTTCTTTAATCCTGTATATTTGAGGTTGTTTAGCAAAGTTGAATGTGAACTAGGTACTTCGCACTAGAACTTATGATCACTAATGGCGTTTAAAATTGAATTTCTTTTTAGTCATGGTGTTGGTGCGACTCGCGGACTCCTGATCTCACCATGATAAATTGAACATCTTTATTCAAGATTTCTGAAATATGTCAGGCAAGGTTATTAAGGCGGTAAAGCGAGGCGAGGCAACCCACCCCCCTCACATCTTTTAAGCGGTAAGGCGCGAGGCGAGGCGACACCTTATGCACATCATAAGGCGCAAAGGCAGCAAATAAAATGAGCATTTTAGTAGCAGTGCAGCACATATGTACCTTGTTGTTGCCAATTCTTGAGCCCATGTAGCATCCATCCCCCTTTCCAATTGCTCTTCTACCATATAACATCCATTCCCCTTACAAGTTTCAACATATAAATTATTATAAATATAATAGATACAAATTGTATTTCAATTAATTGAGTAAATAGGCATGGAGTTATACTATTACACTGACAAAGGCCCAAGCCAAACAAAGCCCAAAGCATCAATATCACACTATTGGCCCAAGGCCCAAGCCGAAAGTCATAACATAGTTACATATGCATATCAAACCCTAGCAGTCGTCCCATCGTCCACCTCTCTCACTTCCTATCTCACACCGCCTCCTCCTCCCCTATTCCCTAACGCTGCCGCCTCCCCTACTCTCCCTCCCAAGAGCCGCCTCCCTGCTCCCAAAAGCCGCCGCCACCCCTACTCTCCCAGAGACGCCGCCCGCCTTGCTCCCCAAGAGACGCCATCGCCTCCTCTGCCGCTGTCTCGCCTGCTCCTGCCTCCCCTGCTCCCTAAGAGGATGATTCGTCGGTGAGGCCTACAGATCTAATGCTTGTCCCGGTGGATTTGGCCCTAGGGTTCCAGGCGCTGCCGCCTAGACGGGAGCGGCGAGATGGAGGCGCCGCCGTCTAGGGTTCCAAGTGAGTCTTCGCCATTCTCTCTTGTTTAGCCGCTGCCTTAATCATGCACGTAAGGCAGGACGACGCCTTGCCACCTTGGGAGCACCTTACCGCTTAAGCATCGCCTAAGCGACGCCTTAATAACCTTGATGTTAGGTCCACTGATAAGGTGAACATCTTTATTCGAGATTTCTGAAATATATGGCATATGAGTAACCCTTCTCCAGGTGAACTAGATGCTTCTTAAGGACATAATACTACTTTGCTATGTGTTTGAACTAAATACTCCATGCCAGTTTGGGTTCATGCATTTACTGGATTTCATGAAATTATGTTTTCTGTAATCATGAGCACAAAATGCTTCCTTCCAATCATGATATGGTGCCCCGTCCCCTCGTATATATTCAGAGAAAGCACTTAATGTTTGCAGTGTGATGTTGCAACCACACTAGCTTTTGTCTAACTTTCAAGTACATTGGTTCATTTAATCTTGTAGCTGTAGGCTTCAGTTCCTCCAATTCAGTAGTATATAACATTTTCTATCCTTTACTTGTTTTCCAGGCTTTGCGGTTGATTAAATATGCTGTTGGAAAATCTGGCACTGATTTCAAGCGGGAAATGCAACGGCACTCAGCAGCTATGCGCCAGCTTGTTCACTACAAAGGGCAACCTGACCCCTTAAAAGGGGACGCCCTTAATAAGGCTGTCGCGAAACTGCAAACGAGGCTATTGCTGCTGTTTTCTCCACAGAGGACCCTAAACCTGTTATTGTAACAGAAGGTCTTGGCAAGCGCATACAGGGCTTTGGAAATACTAATTTTGGGCCATCAAGAGATGACAAAAAGTCTTTCCTTAGTGAACTAAGTGAAGTAGTGGGCATCGGGAGTGCTTCCATTAAACAGGGCTTGACCAACTTTGCTGCCGCGCATTCAATGATAACAAATGATAATTGTGGTACGTACAAGAGCCCAAACCTTCGTAGGTCTCTGACCACAGAAACTGATAGATATGGTAGGTATGATCCAAGTGAAATTCAAGGTGAGAGCCGTGCCTCATCTGGTGCTTCAAAGAATGTGGCTTCTGGCTCTTGGGGTCCAAGTCCATCGAGTTCTGCACCGACTGATGATACTGGCTCAAGTCAACCAGGGGTTAAAACTCGTGAGGAGAGACTTTTGGAGACAATTGTTACTGCAAGTGGTGTGCGATTGCAACCAACTCGAGATGCTCTGCATATATTTCTAACAGAAGCCTCCAAATTGGATGCAGTCGCTATGAGCTGTGCCCTTGAGAACAAACTGAATTCTCCATTATGGCAGGTGAGTTTAGGATGATCTTTTCTTTTGTCTAGTGGAACACTTCACTACTGCAATAAAATCGGCTAAAATTTTAGTCTAAATTATGGTCCTAACTCTCCTGACATGTGAGTATGTGACTAGTGTATATTGCATGGACAAATCAAAAATTTTGTCTTGTTTATTCGTGGTTACATGTAGGTACTTTTGATAGTATGCTAATGTGGAAATTCCAGAAACTGCAAATCTATTCAAAAGTTAATAAATGTATTAAAATCTGAGAATGTCAAAAGGAAAATATTAGATATAGCTTTATAAAAAAAGATTTAGTATTATCCATCCTCTTTTAAGCGGATGATGCAGACTAATTTCTTTTCTTACCATGGACACTGTGGCTATCACAATCATTAGACTGTGCATCTCATATATAATTAGAAGTTTAGAACTGTGTGTTATAGAGGTTAATGTCTAAACTCTAAACAGCACTGTGCTCAACTCAACGTCCGATTTTCAAGGCAGTTATCAATTATCATAATATATTGAGCAATAATATATGAAACATGCACATATGCTGTAAACTATGTGATGAAAAAATGTTTAGTTCAAGGACCTTTACATGAGCATCCCTGCTATTGCAGTTCATAACATGTTTGAGCATATTTACCCAGCAGCCTAGCATACTGGTCCTGATACTATTGTTAGGCAACCAGCAGCAAATCTTTAATTGATCAGTGGATTCATAATGTTTTCCCTTGTTTGCCAATTCAGGCCAACTTTCGCTGAATCAAATCAGGTTTATTTCTGGCTAGGGTTAGTGATATGGAGTATGTTCATTATTTGTGATGTTTGTTGACCTTGTTTGAATATTTTTGATACAATAGTATTTTCCATCATTAATTTACCTGTTCAGACCATATGGGTGTATCCCGTTAGCTTGACCAAGCATAGTATTTTCATCTACAGTATATTAGATTTTCATAAATATTTAATATATTTGTTTACTACTCAGGTTCGCATGAAGGCTATCTGTGTGTTGGAAGCCATTGTAAGGAAACAGGATACTGATCCTTATTCCATCATTGCATCATATTTCAGTGAGAACAGTGCTTCTGTTGTTAGATGCTGTGAGCTGCCACAGGTTTCTCTCAGAGAAAAGGCTTCAAAGGTGAGTCAATTTGCAAAGCTGAATCTCTTAAAGTAGAAACTTGTGCATATTCCATTAATCAAAGAAAAATGTGAAATAACTTGCCTTTTATTTCCTGCAAACAACTATTTATAGTACATTTGGTCTGGCCTTTAACTCTTGGCCAAAGCTCTTTCAACCAGCAGTCATCAAGATGTAATAAGCTGCATTGCTTTTCTTAGGTCTTAAATCTGCTGGTTGGGGAACAACCTACTGGAACCAAAATTCTTTCAGAAACAAAAACTGCAATACCTGCTGCTGTTCAGATGCCTGATTTGATTGATACGGGGGATCAAGATGATCCAGGGACTCAAAGTTCAGCTCAGGAAAGCAGCGAGCAGATAATGGGGAATAGTACATATGCTTCTTCGGTCGATGATTTGCTTGGTGGTGAATCTATTGCTGATATAAGTACCACTAGTAATGGTAATGGAAGTGATCCATTTGCAGATGTATCATTCCATGAGACAGAGACTAAGGAGACTAATGACCTATTCTCAGGGATGACTGTAGAGGAAAAATCATCAGCCGCCATGCATGGCAACTCCTCGATAAACAAAAATGATTTGGCAGATATATTTGGCAGCAGCCCTGAGCCATTCTTCCAAGAAACAGTTGAGGACAGAGGATCTGTCAATGATTTGATGGCTGGTTTGAACCTTAATGGTATTGCCCAAGCTCAGCCTGGAGTTAAAGCAGAATCAAACAGTAACCTCAATGGTTCACAGTTCTTTGACATGAACAATCAGACTAATCATGTGGCAAGTGCTGCAGCATTGAATGGTATTCTTGGTCAAAGCCCCTTTTATCAGCAGGTTCCCTTGCAGTACAACTTGCCACCACAAATGCTGTTCAATCATTCATTTCCTGGGCAGCAATTGAATTACGGTGCTATGGGGGTTCTTCTTGCTCAGCAGCAACAGTTGCTGCAAAATTTAGGAAATTTCAATGCTGGCCTGGGGCATTCGTCTTTCAATTCTATGAACAGTGGAAATGCATCTGTGCTTCCGGATATTTTTAATTCGAGTAATCAACCTCAAAATCATGTTGCTGTGGTGGGCAATTCAAAGAAAGATGAAACTAAAGCTTTTGATTTTGTCTCGGTAAGCATTTTCATTTACTGCTTAATTTCTCATGTTTCATTTCGCACAAACATCAGTTGCAACTCGCAATAAGTACTACCCCCGGTCACAAATAAGTGACACTTTGGACATGGGCATGGTCTCCAAAACATAACATTGACCACCAATTTCTATTGTAAATATTCATATAGCCTACATAATATTGTGCAATAATTTTTGGAGACAAATCTACTCATCACTTTCATTTGGTCAATCAAAATAATTAATATTAATAAAGATATTGTTGGTCAAAGTTAAAATGGTGGACTGGATGCTAGGACATCACTTTCATTTGGCTAGAGGGTGAATTAGATACTACGTCCGTTTGCGAATACTTGGCACTGGGACCACTCAAACTTCGTAATCTTCAATCAATATTTTTTTTCTAAATATTTATATTGATCATATTAAAATGGTATTGTTAGATTTATTATAAGAAATATTTTATAATACTATAATTGCACCATATTTTATGAATGTATTAGTGTAAAATTAGCAGTCAAAGTTTAATCTTGGAGACTACGAAAAGTCAACAGTTCGAAGTATTCGCAAACGGATGTAGTATGTTATTTCATTTCCTTTCTGCGTGGTATCTAATTAGTAATTTCTTTGTATAGAATCCTAAATTGTAATTTCTTAATGCCCCACTGCAAAGTTGTATAGAATCTGAGTACTTGGTATTATTCTTCAAAATAAGGATCCTTGTCAATCCGACATGTTTATACACTGGAAATTTGTTCTTGTTAAGCTCTTACACCTTTTGAAATTGCAAGTAAAGAGCTATAGGTGTGTGGACTGTGGACAGAAGAATAAAGTATGTTTGCTCAGGGGAAAATTGTGCAGATACAACTAAGTAAATTCTGTAGTGTTGTGTTGAACCGGCAATGTTGATGGGAGGTGATGTGGAACAGCTGGTAGAACTCAGGAGGAACAATGTCTGGCATCAATGCATCATGCATAATTGGTGATAAATTGTATCAGAACGCGTAGTCTGTTCAATCATAAGGGTGCTTGCTGCTCCAAGTATGTTAGGTTGTACCATTTTATGCCGCATTCATTTTCCAATGCAACCCCACCCCCTCCCCCCACCCAAAAAAAATGATCCTCTCTACTCTTAAACATGCGGTACTTTATGTTCAATTTATTGGACTAACTCTGGTACCTCTACATTAATACTATAATAGTTTTGCATAATATAACCAACGTTCTGACATTTAAAGCATCCCTCTGTTTTTAACAACTTTTCTGTTTTTTCAGGATCACCTTGCAGCAGCACGTGGTTCGAAGTAACCCGAGAAGCAACGAGCATTGTCGAGATTGTGGTAAGAGCAGAATTGTTACGCTTCACGGAAATGGTGCGGATCTCGTAACAGCTTCACTGATTAGCTGCATGAATCACATGGCTGGTTTCGCACAGCCTGCTTCAGCAAATGATAGGATTTTTATGGTCCATTGTGTTGTATCATGTGCTTAGACAGCAGGTTTTTTTTTATGTTGAAATAAATTGTACCTTCGGACTTTCTTTTGATGTCTTGTCCGTTTTGAAGAGTTTGTCATTGTATATTGCTATCTGCAGGCGGGACTCGTTTTTTTGTTACTGTACACCGCATCTTGGTTCTTTTGATGGGAATTGTAAAGTTTGTTAAATCAATAAGAAGCGAAAGATGAGAATAATGCCTAATGATACTGCTTGTACCGTTGTACGTCGACTCGAGTGTATCTGCAAGCTACCTGCAGACAATGTATTGTTGGGCAAGGTAGCTACAGAAGAATGCCTCACGATACAGAGGAAGTATCAAGCGAGACGTAGGCTTGAACCGGGGGAGCTCTGTATGAATCAACTGACAATGGCTATAGCCTAAATAAATATGTCAACAATCAGATTTGTGCCAGAATTCCACGTCACAAAAATCTTATCATGAAACGGGTCGTCTAGGATCTTGCTAGGAATTGGTAAGAAAATAAAACGAAATATAGGTATTAATAGAAAATAGTAGTGTTTCTATATTTTTCTCTAATAAGAGTAATTTTAATATCAAAACGTACGAAGAGATAAGTAACATCAATATACTATTAGTCATGTTTTTAAAATTATACAAATCTTTGTTAAAGAAAGTATAGGAACACATCTTATAAAGAAATAAATGCTATTAAGCAGAGGCACCACTTGCCTTATCAGCGAATGCAACCTCGCAAACGCAGGATCAATGCGGAAATAAATTCTATGGGGCTGTGCCTTGAATCTCTCCTCCTAGTGCCCCTCCTTGATCTCTGCCACGTGTCTTCATGGATCTCAAAGCAGCCCCCAAACTGTTGCCTCCTCTTCGTAGCGACATGCCAGCTTTCGACTCCGACTCCACACTGCTCGCCATGGCGGAAACCCTCATCGGCCTCCGGCTTGTAGCCCCCACCCCGCCGTTGCTCCTACGCTGCTATGGTAGCCCACCGCCTCTGCCTGTTTCGGTGCGGCCAGGTATGCGCCTGGGTGGCGGTCGCGGGGCCGCCGAAGGTGGACGAGGACGAGGCGATGAGGATCGACGGACCATGTCATCGTTTTCTAGCGATATGATCCTTGCCCTGCCTTTTTTTGGAACTATCCGCTAATGTAAAAATCGTTTCTGGCAACCTACCCCAGACGCGACACTAATCTTTCACATCTCGCGAAACCCGCTGCACGAGAGTCTATTGCCCATTCTGCTTCCAGCTTCTTCCATCTCCTTGAGCTTGTCTTCCATGACTAGGCGGCACCACCGTTGTTGCTTGCCCGTCAGAGACGTCGTAGCGAATTGTCTCAGTGTCATCGCCGATCACCGAGCCAAGCAAGGAGGCGTTGAAGCCTCTTGAAATCAAGTTCAACCCTTGAAAGTTTGTGTGTTTATTTGGAAGTGAAAGTTTTCCTTTTATGTGTGAAGGTAGTTGTGCAAATAGAGTAGATAATTTCTGTCCAACCGAACATTCACGGAGCGAATATGAAAGAGGTAAATAGGTATCCGACTATATATGCCTGACTCTAACTTCGAGAAAAAAATACGGAATAAGATATCAGATGGGTGATATCCGTCCGGATATATCCGTATATCAAGCGATATGAAGAAGTCTGTTATGACTTCACTTAGGAACAAGATAACAGATAGGTGGATTGCCGCATCTAAACTGATAAAAAATATTGAGTGCTCTTTCTTCGACATCTCGACGATTAATCTCTCCGTGTTCGTTCTGATTGTATTCTTACTATCCAATATCCTATGTAGCGGTGTAAAAGAAGCAGATAATTTCTATCTGACCGATCGTTCAAAGGATTATGCAACGAATACGGAATAGAGAATAAGTATTCGATAATACCTAATATTATCCGTATCCAACTCTAACTTTAAAAATAGATTGGAGTGCTTCGCACCGGGACCACGGCACCGAAGATCCTAGGTAACCGGTATCTAACGCCCGACCCGATCCGATCCAAACTCCTCCTGGCTGACATACCGTACCCCAACCCGCCGTGGACTCCAACCCGGACTCCCCCCGCAGCGCGTGGCTTTCCCGGCAAATTACCCATCTATCCCCACACCGACCGAGACTGTGTCGCCGTCACGGAATCTACCCGCGTCACGCGAGCACTCTCATCAAGCCGCTGATGCGCGGGCCAGGCGGAGAATCCCCCATTCTGGCTCCACATGTCATAGATTACGGTTTAGCCTCGTGGGCCAGGCGGAGAATCCCCACCCCTGGCCCCACGTGTCATAGAGTACGGTTTAGGCGCCGGCGTGGCGGACTGGGACTGCGACCCGGCTACATAAACCGATACGGCCGCACGCACCGCCCCCACTCTCGCCTCCGTCGCACTCCAAGCTCCCTCCTCCTCTCCGCCGGCGACCATGGACACCGAGTACGCCCCCTCCTCTACGACGGCGCTGCGATCCGACGGCGCCTGTCCTTTTTGCCAATCTTTTATTTTTATTTTTTATTGGTTTGGTGATCGGCTTAGGGTCTTGTTTCCTGTATAGGTGCCGTGGCCTGCAGCAGGGGAGCTCGTCGTGCCGGGCGGCGGACGCGCCAGCGTGGGTCGCCTCGCAGCAGCAGAAGCGGCAGCGATGCCAGGTCCTGGCCCGGTTTGTCTGGTCCCGACGTTTCGCTTTTCCGTGTTGATCTTTTGTTGTTGGAGACGAGTGCGGTGCGCGGTTTGGGAATCTCCGTACGGTTTTGTTCTTGGAGCGAGAACCTCTGGTCGCGGTCGAGGTGCCGCGTTTAGGGTTTGGCTTGAGTCGGGATTAGGGTTTTTTGTGGCTAAAGGGTCGATCTTGCTACTAGGGTTTGGGTTTCTTTAGGGGCTAATTTCTTAACTATGTCTGAATTGGGGGGGTTTGGTGGTGTGTTCTTGCAGCCTCTAGCATTTGTTGGGTTGATTGATGCAATGCTGGTCATAATCGGCTTGAGGTTTACGATCTTGGTTTGTTTTAAGATTTTAGGATGTCGGTGCTATTTGCACACGGAAAATTCTGGTCTTCGGTAGATTTTCATGGACCCGAACGGCTATTCTGGAAATTCGTGTTGTCTGTAAAGATAGCGAAGTTGAGGTTTCATTTCAGGTTTCAATTATGGCACAACTGAAACCATTAGCAGAACAGTCTTTGCTTCCAACAAATGTTAAATGTTCAACTGTGAACTAGATTGCTTTCACTGAATAATATGGTAGCTGGGCCTTTTATGCTAATGATGTACTTGTGCAAATCAATGCAAGTCTGGAAGCATAATTCATATTCAGGTTTTTGATGTTAGTGATTGGCAATTAATTCACGACACTAATTAAATAGTGGAGAGCTAATTGCAGAAAGTAATTTCCTAATAATAACTTTATTCGAGAAAACAAACATATCCATTTGATGCTTTTGTTGTTAGCCTGATATAATTAGTGATTACTACTGTTTTATACTAACATACTATTTAACAGGGTTCTTCCAGTGACCAAGTTGGATCCAATACAAATGATTCTTTGCAAATATCTGAATCAGAGCTACAAGATTTTTACTATGGAGAAAATGAGGAAGAATACTATGGAGAAAATGAGGAAGAAGATTACTATATGGAGGATGATGATTGTGATGATGGCATTGGCGATGAATTTGAATATGAATTTGATGAGGCTGACTTTAATCAACAGCTTGCTGATAAATTTGATGATTTGGATCTGCCTCCAGGTGTGGAGGCTACTGTACCTTGGTTGCAGAAAATTGTAGCCAAGGAAGAGCAAGGCGGTGTGACACCCAAATTAAAAATTGAAGATGAAAATACAAAGAAATATGAGTCTTTCAAACAGTTCGACACTGTTAAAAATTTCTCTGATCATCATTATGGTACAAAATCAGTGGGAGAGGTAACATGTTGAACTGATTGCTCTTGTTTTATGCTCCTTTTGGATATTTATCTCGTCTTTCATGTGCACATTATTTCAGACAAGCAGAGCATGGGCAAAGAGAATTCAACATGACTGGAAACTTTTGGAGAAAGATCTACCAGGTTAGCTATTTGCAAAATGGGTTAGTTTGTTCTGTGACCCATGAGTTATCATTCAGTTTTACCACCAACAAATAGGGTAATAGTCATTTTTTATGTGGCTTCTTTAATCTTGGAGTTTTCTTAATCTTCATGCCTGGTTGCAATACGGCTTATAAAAGGGACCAGAGGGAGTATTTTTTTTTCTTGTCCTTTTGATAGACTTTACACATTCCCATTCATTATGTGTTATATCTTAATAGCACTGTCAATTCTCAAGTTTGCTCCCAAAATGATGTATTGTACCCTCTGATGCACCTGCTGCTGACTGTCATACTAGTACCCAGGTACGTATCGGATACCAGTACAGCGTTGATATGGCTCTGGTACGTACCTGGGCATATCAGAATGATTTCGATACTGCCAGATACTGGTACGACCTAGTTAGACATACCTTGACTTCAAGCTGAGCCCAATAGGAATTGATGCAACTCTAGCACACAACACAGAAGCCTCTCCCTGTGCCCCGAAACCCCCATTCTCTCGTAGCCTCCCTTTGCTGGCAAACTGAAGGTGCAAAGCTGCAGACTACGGTGGCCAGCAAGTCTCCTGATCTGCTTCTCGTACACGCCAGGTGCTTCCTCTTGTGCCCTTCCCGTTTGGTTTGATTTTGCCCCCCCCCCACCACCAGGCTTCTGCACGTCTGCCACTTTTGATTAGTTTTTGCTTCCCCTGGACAATAGCAGCAGAGCCACACATCTGGGTTGAGGCTAGTTGTGTGGCAGCTAGGGATTGAAAGAGATGGGGGGTGATTGAGGAAGATGAAGCTGGCGGCGGCTTCCCTTAGGGTGAGGGTCTGCGGGGAGAACATAAGGATGTAGGGTTTGGGATGCAGTTGGGCCCAAGCTGGGCCAGATCTAGGCCCATCAACCTTTTGTATTTCTACCAAAGACACCATATATTATGTATGTCTATATTCTTTTTTATGTACATATACATGTGTGTGTGTGTATATACACATGTATATACGAAAATGATTCTATACTCTTAGGAGTGCGTACTCTCACTTCTTATATACCGCTTAAATGATATTGTTATACCTCTTTACCCTTTTAAGTAAATTCTAATAATGATTATAAGGTACTCTAAAATGGGTTGCATGAAAATTTTCATCAAATTCCACTTTTTATAACATAATTTGTGTGTATACCGTTTTTATATATGCAAAATAAAAGATCTTGATGAAAATTCTTCAATCAAATCACGTTGGAGTATCTTAGAATTAGTATTTAAGTATACCGAAAGTGATAAATAAATATAACATATTCGTTTAAGAGGTATATTGGAAGTGAAAATATGTACTTCCAGGAGTACGAAAAAGGCTATATATATGTATGTATGTATAGATAGCCGTACCGCTTTATTGGTGATTTTGGGAGAAAGCCGTATCCCCTTATCACTGTATCGGTGTCACTTATCAGTGCATCATAGGTTCTACCTTATACTCTTCACCTGTTATTTGTCTGTAAAATCTTAGGGATCTTGCAGCGACAGTGAGTTCTAAAAATTGAATTGATATGATATTTTACCTTTATTATTAATCAAATGTTTGCCTACAAAAACTCAACATCCTGCTATCAGTTTTTGTGTGATACTACTATTTGGATTTAGGATCATGTGGCACTCCACCCATAACAACATCTTGAGCAACAAGTGAACTTTAAATCACATGTTTGATATTTCTATATACAGTAGATGAAGTTGGACAAACTATGTCTTATATCTTAGTTGTACTTTGTTTGAGTACATTTTCTCAACTTAGAAATCAAAATCCTGATAATTGTTCTTTTTGTGTAGCATTTATTTATGTCCGTGTTGCTGAAGATAGAATGGACCTTCTTAGGGCTGTGATTATTGGGCCTAAGGGAACACCATACCATGATGGGCTCTTCTTTTTTGATGTCCAGTTTACCTCTGCTTATCCTTCTGGACCTCCGGTATACCTAAGCTTCAACATTTTTCTTCTATGATTATTTTCAACTTTTTTTCATTGCAATGTTTGTCACTGATGGTGTTGCAGTTGGTACATTACCATTCTGGAGGACTTCGGCTTAATCCAAACTTATACAATAGTGGAAAAGTCTGCCTTAGCCTCCTTGGTACCTGGGGAGGTACTGGTTGTGAGAAGTGGAACCCAGCTCAGTCAACCATGCTACAGGTGCTTATCTCCATTCAGGCTCTCATTTTGAATGAGAAACCATATTTCAACGAGCCAGGATATGAGACCTATGCCAATAGTGCGAGTGGAGAACAAAATGCTATGGAGTATAACGACACCACCTTTCTGCGCTCATGCAGGACGATGTTGTATTCACTTCGGAGGCCTCCAGAGGTAATGTATCGCTAAATTTACCTATGACTCTAAAGCAGCAAAACCAAATAACATCGCAGTTTGGGAAAGAGTGCATTAACATTTTATATTACGCCATTTTAATGCATTGCTCAACCTGGTAATCCAGTTCAGTAAGAAATTTACTTGTGATTTGCTAGTAGGTTAGCTTTTTTCCCCCTCTGATTAATATTCCCTTCTTTCTGTATGTAAATCTTCCCATGGTTTGCTGCATGTACTACTGTTGTTTTAGACTTGATAAGTTCTCAGAATATAGGAATGGAGGGCGTGGTGTTGGATTTTTGCTTAGGTAATTTTAGTAGTCTGTTTGATAGTACACCGGCTTTTGACATAACAGGCTCTTTTTTAAGTACCAGACAATTGAGTAATTTGCAGAGTAGGATATAAGTTTCTGCTCCTTTGTAGCTGAACTAATCCAGTAACTATCTTGTGCTTGTGACTCCTCGCAGCACTTTGCAGACCTTGTTGCCGGCCACTTTCGGGTGCACGGGCGTACCATTCTTGCAGCATGCAAATACTACATGGAGGGCAATAAGGTTGGTTCGGTAGTCCCTGAAGAGGAAGAATCGAAAGACAATGACGCAGGAGCATCGAGCAGTAGCAAGCCGCCAAAGCAACGACCGAGCATGGTGGATGCTCTCTGCAGGCGCGCTCAGTTCAATATCAACTTGACGGCGCTGTTTGAAGAGCTTCTGATGGAATTCAACGTGAAGGGAGCTGACACCGAGAGGTTTCTTGCTGAGAAGGTGAAGGAAAACCAGCCTGCGGCCTAAGAAGCATGGAAAGCTGCAGCCTGCAGGTAGAGTGTTTTATTTACTACTCTGGCGGAGAAGATGCAGGCTCCGTTAAGTAAGTAGAAACAACGGGGTGATGTCAGTTCTACCCGCCTAGCTGCAGGGAAGATTTTGTGGATAGTGGGTTTTCAGTTTCTAAAACTTGTTCAACAAAAGGATGCTGGTGTTAGTCTGTTAATTAGTCACCACCGGATGAAGTGCCGGTTCTCATGGCACCAGTAAGCGTATTTTGGATCTCATATATTTATGTTATTTTATCCGTATATCCTTTGCTAGATTGATCGACTGTGTGTGCATACAGATAGTAGTGTGCCATTGATAGATATTATACTGGAGCGTCGTATGGTCAATAATTATAGAGAGCTACTACACAACTATCGTCGGAATAGCCTTCACCGTACCCCCTTCCATCCCCTTTTCTTCGGTGTGGATAGCTCTGCACCCCTTTACCTCCCCACGCCGCCTCCTCCATCACCGGCGGCTGACAGCGCTATCGCTGCGCTGCCGTCTCTCTCTTCCCGTCGACCACCATCTTCTCGGTCTCTCTCTACATCCGGAGGACGTGGTCATCATAGTGGCATTCCCGTGTCGTCAGATCTAGAGCCTGAGTCGGCGGCAGCGGAGGAAGGGGAGGTAGCGGTGCCGGTGGAAAAGGAGAAAGACGAGGCAGTGAGGAGTAGGGTCGAGCTATCCCGTCGGTAGAGAAAGAAATGGTATACGTTCGTCGTTTTTCTCGTAATTATATGTTATTATGATGCGGCCATCCATCCCATCCAGGTGCAGTATGCTGCTATCTGCCTTGGGCCCGTGCGCACGCACCACCTCGGCGGCCGCAACGCAACGCGCGGACTGGGAGCTGGCCGCCGGCCAATCCACGTGACGATGCTCGCTCGTGCTGAGATGCGGAGGTTGATCCTGGCTAGCGGTCGACACGGCCGGCTGGCTCCGTTTAGCCGTCGCTGGTGAGGCGGCGAGCTCATGGTTGAATTGGTTCGCTACTTACTTGGCTGCCTCTCCTGCCCTGCCCATGCTGGTTGATTCAGACGTACGTACGTCCTCTGTACGTACGCATGACTAATACCACGATTTAACATGGTCAACCATGCTGTCATGCCATGCACGCTAGCACATTGACAGGCTAGGCAGTCCAGCAAGCGCCGACCTGACGATCCATGCCGATCATAGTGGCAAACGCCAGGCCGGCGATCAGGCAGAAACACCACAGGCTCAAGATACGAAACATGCACAAACACCTCGTTAATTCTTCGTTGAATACTGCTGCTCCATATACTACCGAAGTGTGCAAGCTGCGAGCACTGACACTGTACTAGTAACGAACACCACTCATCAGTAATACTTGCCAGCCTTTTGTGAAATCACTCATTCTATGTATAGACGGTTTTAATTTGGAGGCCGTCAAATGGTATGTGGCGGGAAAAAGGAGTATCATAGACATCACCGCCGCCGGCACATGCCGTGCCGTCGAATATTTGGACGGTTTTATAATATAAACCGTCGTGATATTTGCAACGATAATCACGACGGTTTTGATATAAAACCGCCGTGATATCGAATATCACAAACGGTTTTATTATAAAACCGTCGTGATAATTTGGAATATCGCGAGGCGGTTTTATTATAAAACCGTCGTGATATTCTAGTATCCTGACGGTTTTAATAAAACCGTCGTGATATTCTAGTATCACGACGTTTTATAATAAAACCGTCTGTGATATGTTTCCGCCTTGCAATTCCTCAAAATTTCATATTTTCCCGCTTAAGTCCGAGTATGATTCGGTTTTGAGACACCTTGAGAACGGGCATAACTTTTGCATACGGTGTCCGTTTTCGACGTTCTTGTACTGTTGGAAAGCTAACGACGAGCCCGATCCAAAAATAACGACTAGCTTGTGCTAGTCGCCTCAAGACCCCAAAATCGGCCATCTTTGGACCTAAACCTGCGTTGCAAGTTTTTGGTGTCTCTTTTGCCTTTTTCTTAGTCTTCCTTTATGAATTTGGATTTTGCTTCAAGCGAAAAGTTGTAGATCTCGTCGAAACCTTTCAAATGAGTATATATAAGCCATATAAAACTTTGCTATTTTATCTTTTCGGACTAGTTGTTTATATTGCATCGGTATATAAAATTTTGTGCTCTAATTCACGACGGTTCTATATATCGAACCGTCGTGATATTCATCATCACGAGCGGTTCTATATATAGAAATGTGTGATAATCTGGCCCGTCGATCCTACTCGACCCAATCATAGCCAATAGAAATCAACCAATCCTCACCCCCGGATCGTAGCTCCGCCTCCTCCCTCCCTATAAATATAACCAAAACCCACCTCCTTGCTGGTCTTCTCTTCCTTGTCGTCCTCCTCCCCACTGTTCTCCCCTCCTTGCTGGTCTCCTCTTCCTTCTTGTTGTTCTCTTCCTCCTTGCTATTCTCCTCCTCTTTCTTGTCCTCCTCCTTGCAGACGACGATAAGTCTACGGAGGCAAGACATCATGAATAACTAGCTCGTGCCAACTGTGCCACTCATGCGTTGCATCGTGGAGAAGGCATAGATGATCTTTGCTTTTCTCTATTCTTGTTGTGTAACCCGCTCGTTGTTTTGAGATATTGTAATGTTTTGAGATATTGTAATGGTAGGCTCTAATCTTAATAAAAATGGATGTTTTATGTTTGTGAAAGGAATTGAGATGTGAATTGGATGTATATGTTGATCGCTTATTTGAAGGCATGACCGGCATTTCGAGGCTAGCCAATAAGCGAAATAGGTTTAGGAGAGAATATCACGACGGCTCGTAACTAAAAACCGTATGTGATAGTTATAATCACGACGGTTTTAATTAAGAACCGTCGTGATTTATAAATATCATGACGGTTTTAGTTAAGAACCGCTCGTGATATGAATATCACAGACGGTTCTTAACTAAAACCGTCGTGATATTATAAATCATGACGGTTCTTAATTAAAACCGTCGTGATTATAACTATCATAGACGGTTTTTAGTTACGAACCGTCTGTGATATTCTCTCCTAAACCGTCTGTGATTTATAAATATCACAGACGGTTTTTAGTTAACAATGTCAACCATGCTGTCATGCCATGCACGCTAGCTGCCTAGCACATCGACAAGCTAGGCAGTCCAGCAAGCAGAAACACCACAGGCTGCAACAAGACACAAAACGAAACTTGCACAAGCACCTCGTTAATTCTCCGTTGAATACTGCTGCTCCATATACTCTGTGTGTGTGTGCGCCTTACCGAAGTGTGCAAGCTGCGAGCACTGACACTGTACTAGTAACGAACACCACTCATCAGTAATACTTGCCAGCCTTCACTGGAAACCACTCATTCTATGTATAAAATCTAGTCAATTTGCATGGAGCTGAACAATTGAAACCCTATGTAGGTGCAGGTGCCGTACAAAAACATCACCGACGCCGGCACACGCCGTGCTGTCGAGCATTTGGTACGGTATGCTCTCTCTTGATCAATTCTGTGTTGAGGCTGCAACGTCTAAGGACCAGCGGTGGCATTGTGATTTACAGGCCGCCGCCGTCGCGGCCACCGCCCTGGCCAGCATTTGCGTCAAGAAGCAAGAGGCCGTCCGCCGCGTCGCGCTCCCGGTTGCTCCAGGCCCTACCCTTCACCGTTGCCGCGCTCCGGCAATGCAACAGCGCCATGCCGAGCCCGCCCTCGCCGCACCTGTCCAGGCGCGCCTGCCAGGAGGGCGGCCGGAAGGCGCGGACCTCCACCGTGTCCCCGTCGCACATGCCGTGCCGCGACACGAACAGCGACCAATGGCCCATGAGGCGGTACGTCCGGTGGGTCACCAGGTCACACTTCAGCACCATGCGGTACGGGCGGCCCAGGCGGTCGAACGCCGGCACAGGCAGCCCGCTGCGCTCCCCGCTGAACACCAGGCCGCGCTCCCCCGCCGTGAGCATGCTCAGTAGTGGCGAGGTCTTGACCAGGCTCTCGGGTAGGAGGAGGCGCGCTTTGTGGCGGCTGCGGTCCGAGGGGGTGAGCCGCTTCGTGAGCACCAGCGCCGACCGCGAGATGCGGAGGCGGAGCAGCTCGGCGCGCAGACCGTCGTCGCGTTCCTGGCGTCCGTCTCCGCGGCCGCTCGCGTCGCCTTCGGCGGTGACAAGAACAGGCGGTCTCCCGAACCAGCCGTGGCCGTGGCAGGCCATCTCCCGAATCGTCGAGGCCGCCTCATACGGGTGGTACCGCACGGGTCTCTTCTTTAGCGGGAGCATCTCCGGCGGGACGCCGGCGAGGTACTCACCGGACACGTTGCCCCTGATGGGTGCCGTCATCGGAAACCCACGCGCGGGCACCAGATATTCGACGAAATTGCCCCCTCTCGCCGGCCGGCTAGTTCTTGGAGAAGGAGAGGTGGCCCCTGGCGGAGTCCCATGGCGGTGCGGCATCCGGAGGGCGCCGCGGGGGTGGCATGGAGACGGCAATGGCGGGGCAGAGGAGGGAAGGGGTAGGTGGTAGGAGACGAGAGGCGGCGGCGGCGGCGGCCTTTCGCTTGGAGGCGAAGTTGGCCTGGGGGACAAGGAGGGAGATTCGAGAGGCCCCATCATCCTCGTGCACGGACGGGATGAGATGATTCTACCCGCTGCTGCCAATTGCCAATTTGCCGTGCCCTTCCTTCAGCACTTGGCAACATGAGGTACGCCCTTAAAATTTTTATAAATCATTACTATTATAAAAGAAAAGTCGGTGGTGGTACGTCTATTCCCCTCCAACCACTCTATTCTCAACTTCTTATTACTATCCACTTTTTAACTGATCAGAGTAGCTATCTTTCATAGCATGATTCTCTATATATTCAATAAATTTCGTTGCAACGCACGAGCATGTGACTAGTTATATATATAGACCTTTGCTAGATATAGGTCTAATTTGATAATACTTGAGGATGATACTAATCATATTCCATACCCTCTGATTAGATTTTATACATGATCATACATATTTTTCTCTCTACCTATATGGTAGTGGGTGAATTATATGAAAGTACTTATTTTATTTAGGTCTTAGGAAATTCTTCCATTTCTAAGTATAAAAAAGTAAAGTGTCAACCTAATTTTCTATCTGTTTGCATCGTTGCGACCATCACGATAAGTGCAATGATTCGAAACTAACATTGGGTATCTTATATGAGAAAATTTATTTATAATTTTTGAAGCCACGTGTGACATAAATAGGTGCAAATACTAGCCTACTAAGCATAGATGTACTAAAAACCGTATGTATTTCTTGGGTGGCAGGGTACGTGAACTGATATGAGGGGCTTGGCATACTAATAAAAATGGTGAAATAGATATACATTTGTAATAACATGTTCACACATATTTAAAATATATTTATCAATATTATTATTTGCTATTGTTATCACTCCGTAAAATAAGTTGATTTCACAATTAAATGTGTAAAATAGCTAATTAATTGGAAAGAAAGGCTAACTAAATATATAGGAACATTAAGTATGCATGGTTTAACCAACACTACCATTCATCAACCGATAATTGCTTACTATCTTTTATCCCATCTTTAAGCACCAATGGTGTATCTCCAACACAAATTTTCTAGCTCCACCACTGCTTGGCAAGGTAGGGTTTGCTTGCTTGGTGCCCTATTTTGTTACTTGGAATTGCTATATAACATTTGAGATAAAATTTTAGGGATTTTTGTCGATTTTTTACCTCTGTATATTCTCCGAGATTCGTACCTCGTACCTGGTGCGTCACCTCCGCCGGATGCGAAGCCGAGCCTTCTCAGTCACATGAATTCCAGATCCAATGGCTACAGATTTGATTGATTTTGTGAGAGAACAACCATCACTTTCTTCCACTATTAATGTCTGTCAAGATGTGGTTATGGAATTTATCATTCATGAATTGGTTAAGATTTGGTGGGAAAATGTACTACGATGCAGAATAATAATAATAATAATAATAATAATAATAATAATAATAATAATAATAATAATAATAATAATAATAATAATAATAATAATAATAATAATAATAATAATAATAATAAAAAGTAATCTTCCAAAGATTTGGTAACTGGATGTCTAAGCTACTAAATTTTCACAATTGCTGGCCTTGTACAAGCGCTGCCCAAATATGCATCTCTGTGCGGTCAGGATTCAACCTAATTCCGGATGCCATACGCCCATCGGCCCATAGCCCCATACTCTGCAAGGTACGGCCATCCCTTCAAACTGTTGAAAAGAGATTGTTCTGCCGTTATTTTTTTCAGTGGGTAATTCAACTTTTTTTCCTTAGTCTACCGTCATCAATTTACAATATTTTTAGTTCTTTTGTGCACAGAAAATTGCAGCCCGATAACTCCCCAACCATCAATATTTCCTTTGTATCCACCACCACTAGACAGTATTGTCAAATTATACATGCCTCTAATTGGGACAAGTTTACATCAATCTAAGGTTCAAAACAGGCAGCAAGGTTCACTTGCTTTATGTATCGCGGGATTATACTAGTATGACGGCTTGCATATGGAATTTTACATCTGCATCAGGACATCGGGAGTTACACGATAATACGATGCCCAACAACCCCCATCGCTATATATACACAGAAGTGAACTGGCAGAGTAGCGGCAATCTGCAGTCAGCACCAAAGAAAAAGCAGAGAGAGATGCTCAACGCTGCATGGTTAGAAATCTAAGCTCAGAAGAGCTGTCTGTTGGCAACCACAATAATCAGGCACGCCCCCAGAATCTCACATAACTTCATGACGATACACTTTGGATGAGCTCAACGAAAGCGGGGGGCGACATTGGTGGCATGGCTTTTTCCTGAACATCAACCATTTCCAGGATCTTTCTTGCAGTTGCTTGCAGATTGTCATTACCAGCTTCTTTCAATATTGTGGATTGAGCAGCTGTTATATTTGTATGGATAGATTCCTTGTTTTCAAAACCAATGTTTGATGGCTTTGCTTTAGTGTGAGCTTTTGCAGAAGTTACTGCAGTGGTGAAGATGCCAGATTCCTTGAGACCACGAATAATAGCCTGCAAAGATGAGGCATAGCTTAGCAGCATTCAAGAACCCCCAACCCACACAAACCCCAAAAGAAAATGATTGAGATCAAGGCTTACCATTGGTGCATATATGCGTGTTAGAACACCCTTCCTCAAAAGTTTCAAATTGGTATCTTTGTCGTTCCATACAACATGTTCCCGGAACCTGAACAAAAGTAGCCAAACAAATATAATCTCATACTTCAGGAGAGGGGTATAGGAAGGGAGGGGTAAGGGTGTTACCAGTTCCTCATCTCTTCCTCGGTAGCTGTTGATGCAATTATAAATGCCTGATGTCAGAGGGGCAAAAAAATATTAGTTTTCTCAATTTTGTTACTTATCCAATGAGCTACACTATGCAAACAAAATATCGTATTAAAGCTGCATCAGTTGTTTCTGGCAAAACTATAATATAGAAAAGGTCGCCAAGAGTGTCAGCTAAGAGCTAGCGTGTTTTGTATAATACTTCTGCATGCTGCACTGCTGCTAGCAACCTTTCAAATATCAATGCACTACTTCAGCCAGAAAAATGCATGGTGTTTGATCAGGTAGGCCTAGGTCAACAGCAAACGTTAACACAGGTACAAAGGGGAAGAAAAGAAGAACTCACCAATCTGTCAAATTCCAAGATAAAACATCGCTTCCCATCTTCCTTTGTTGGCTTGCAGCCACACCTATCCCTTCTGGAAGTCAAGTCCGAGAACTTTGTGTAAGTGTAATGCAGAATGGCAGCCTCCTCCAACTTGATTTCACTACAGGAAAAGAAAGCAGATGAATAAACCATCCAATAGAAACTGACTAAAATTTGTTAGCTGAACACTTTTTTTAATAGAAAATCTCCACATATTCAAATGTCTGCCATCTTACTTAGGTGTTTTCATGTAATTATGCCATCTATGAGCACCATTCGGGCGCAGATGCTCCTCAACCCTTGCGGCTGATTTCCCATTACCATAAGTGAGGAAGTAGTTTGGATTACCACGTGTCGCTTCTTTGTATAGGCCAAAATATGTATCCTTCGGAAGATGATCATAATTTTTCTTAAACATGGAAACCTGCAGGTACACAAACTTGGTAAGAACTTACGAAGTATTTGATGGATGATGCATCAGCTATCAAATCCACAAGAGAAAATTATGGCAAGAAACCAAACAACAACAGCGTCAAGCATATGGATGCACATAATTGATCAAACACAGCCTACAACTATCAATCAAGAAATCGTGTAATAAATTTATGAAATTTGCCACATAGAGAGATGCCCATGATTTGGTAACGGCATATTCAAGGTTGTCACGTCGCCAATTCCTAGCTCTGGCCTCTCCCTAGGCCGGCTACTCTAGATCCATTCCTCTCCCCTAATCGATGCCCTCCTTCATCTAGCACTGTTCTACCCCAAGTCGTCGCTGTCCGACCTCCCTCAGACAATATTCATCCCTTGTCATGAACTAGATCCATGACACCAGCTTTCTAATACACTCATCATCCATAGCTTGCCTAGCCATCTGTAAGCACACAAACACAAGCACATAAGCCCCGTTGGATTCGAAGACCGCCGAGGATGTGAAGGAACATATGAAAATCACATACAAGTGAATAGATAAGTGTATTGTATATGAGTGTCTAGAGTTACAAAAATAGCTTACCCCTCTACTTACAAGGGGTCCTATTTATATAGTGGGGGCAGGAGGTAAGTGAACTTACAAGTCTACCCTTAGGGCCTAGCTTACTCCTAACGGTGGTTTCATCCTTCGTGCCAAGTGGGTCCCGCCGCGTTTGAGGGACTCCAAAGCCGGTCCGTGGACCTCGTCCGGAGTTGTTTCCGGACCCCATCCGGGGTTAGCCCCGAACTCCGTCCAGGGTGGTCTCCAGACCTCATCCGGGACAGACTCCGAACCTTGGCCGAGGTCTATCTTCGGACCTCGTTCGGGGTCAGGCTCCGGACTTCATCCGGGGTTGGTGCGCGGACCTTATCCGAACTAGATGCCCCAATATGCGACGTCACACCGAAGTTGTAGTGTGCCCGAGGTAGCGCGGGGACTCTCCCTCAACAGTAGCCCCTTGCCGTCTCGGGTGGTCGTTGACTACCCGCTCGGGCCGACGCACCGACTAGAAAAGGGGTCACCATGCGGCCTTGGGCCAACGGCTCCCAATAACCTACAAGATAATTCGAAACGTTAAGATACCTTATTCTTGGCACGGATTCCGGATTCCAGGTGGTAGATCGCCGTCCATTTGGCCACCAGGGCAGGGCTAGACTTGCTGAGATTAGGTCGTCGGGGCCGATCCGAGCCATGCCGGGGCTAAGCCTTCTTTCACGGAAACGACGTGGACCTTGTCCTTGGCTTGGTGCGGACCAGGCCCGGGAACAATGCGTATTACGACGATGTCACCATGTGTCGCAATTGCTTCGGGTCACTATCGAAAGCCGTGAGCATTGCTCGTGGACCGAGCGCATACTACGCAGTGCTCCCATTTGGCCTGAGTGCTCATGCGCGCCTTGGGGCCAGGCGGACTTGGTCCACTATGGACCTTGCCTCCCCTTTAAATGCCCTTACCAGCCAAGTCCATCTTCCCCTCCCCTCATTTCTCCATCCCCATCGACTGGCGCCTCCTGTCCGTTCTAGGCTCGCCACCAACGCCACTCAATCCCACTTGCCTCCAGGTCTCCTTCCCACCACTCGCCTCCGGGCTCTCCCGCTGCCACGAGGCTTCTCGCCGCTCGCCTCCGGGTCTCCTCCCCGCAGATCGCATACGGGTTTCCTCCTAGCCGCTCGTCTCTGAGGCTCGTCCTTGCGCCACGTGCTTCCTTCGGCCCCTTGCGCCCCCGAGCTTCTCCCGCGCATCCCGCACCAACCTGCGCTGTTCCGAATCTCCTCCGGACGCCCCTGACTTGTTACAGACGCTTCCCATTCGGTTTACTTCCGCACCACTGCCCGGACCGCCTCCAAACGCCTTAATGCTGAGCTTCCTCCAGGCCGTCTCTGCGCCGGGCCGACTTCCAGACTACGTCCGCGTTGCCACTGGACTACCTCCGGAGGTTCCCCGGATCATCTCGCCTCCGAACTTTGTTTGTGCGTCTGCCGCACTGTCTGTGGCGGCCGACTCCATGCTGAACTACCTCTGCTCCTGGGCCGGTCCTATGTCGGATCGCCTCGCGCCTGGATCTCCATGCCTGTGGTCCAGCGGGCCTTCCTGGCCGGGCCGGGCCAGCGTCTCGGACTTACCCGCTCCGGACTAACTCGTGCGGGACCGGCCCTATGTCCGGACTACCTTTGGACCCACGACGATCGCTTGGACTTGTCTGCCTCTCGAACTTCCGTGGATAGTGCACTCCTAGCCAAGTTGCGGATCGTGCACACACGACCCCCCGCCATGACTTCATGGAGGCAAGACGCTTCGATGACAATCACACACAAGTGAATGGACAAGTGTATTGCATATGGGTGTCTAAGGTTATAAAAATAGCTTCCCTCTCCACTTACAAGGGGTCCTATTTACATAGTGGGGGCAAGAGGCGAGTGAACTTACACGTTTACCCTTAGGGCCTAGCTCACTCCTAAGGGTAGTTTCATCCTTCACGCCAAGCGGGTCCCGTCGTGTTTGAGGGACTTTGGAGCCAGTCCGTGGACCTTGCCCGGAGTTGTTTCCAGACCCCGTTCCGAGTTAGCCTCCGAACCCTGTCCGGGGTGGTCTCCGGACCTCATCCGGGACAGACTCGAACCTGGCCGAGGTCGTCTCGGGACCTCGTTCGGGGTTAGGCTCCGGACTTCATCCGGGGTTGGTCCGCGGACCTTGTCCGAAGTAGATGCCCCGATATGCGACGTCACACCGATGTTGTAGTGTGCCCGAGGTAGCGCGGGGACTCTCCCTCAACAGTAGCCCCTTGTCATCTCGGGTGGTCGTTGACTACCCGCCCGGGCCAACACATCGACTAGAAAAGGGGTCGCCGTGCGGCCTTGGGCCAACGGCTCCCAATAACCTACAAGATAATCCGAAATGTTAAGATACCTTATTCTTGGCGTGGATTCCGGATTCCAGGTGATAGATCGCCGTCCGTTTGGCCACCAGGGCAAGGCTAGACTTGCTGAGATTAGGCCGTCGGGGCCGATCCGAGCCATGCTGGGGCTAAGCCTTCCTTCACGGAAACAACGTCGACCTCGTCCTTGGCTTGGCGCGGACCGGGCCCGGGAGCAACACGTATTACGGCGGTCGTCACGTGTCTCAATTGCCTGGGGTCACTATGCTGAAAGCCATACGGGCATTGTTCCGTGGACCGAGTGCATACTACACAGTGCTCCCATCTGGGCTGAGTGCTCATGCGCCCCTTGGGGCTAGGTGGACTTGGTCCACTATGGACCTTACCTCCCCTTTAAATGCCCTCACCAGCCGCAAAGTCCATCTTCCCCTCCCCTCATTTCTCCATCCCCCATCGCCTGGCGCCTCCTGTCTGTTCTAGGACTATACGCTTGCCTCCGAGTCTCCTTACCACCACTCGCCTCCAAGGCTCCTCCCCGCCGCTTGCCTCGAGGGTTGTCGCCACTCACCTTCGGGTCTTCTCGCCGTCCACCTCCGAGTCTCCTCCCCACAGATCGCATACGGGTTTCCTCCTAGCCGCTCATCTCCGGGGCTCGTCCTTGCGCCACGCGCTTCCTTCGACCCCGCCTGCCCCGAGCCTTCGCATCCCGCATCCGCGCTGCTTGCATTCGGACCTCCTCCAGACGCCCCATGACCTGCTACAGACGCCTCCCATTCGGTTCACTTCCGCACCACTACCCGAACCGCCCGAACGCCAGCACCGAGCTTCCTCAGATCGTCTTCGCCGCCAACTTCCGGACTACATCCGCGTTGCCACCGGACTGCCTCTAGAGGTTCCCTAGATCGTCTTGCCTCTGAACTGTCTGTGTGTCCTGCACCGTCCGTCTTGGGCCGACTCCGTGCTCGACTACTCTCCTCTGGGCCGCCTGTGTCGGATCTCCATGCCGCGGTCTTGAGCCGCTCCGCCGGAGCCAGAGCCAGCGTCGGATTGATCCTGCTCCAGGACTCTATGCCCGGACCGGCCCTATGTCCAGACTGCCTTTGGACCCACGTCGATCGCTTGGACTTGTCTGCCTCTCAGACTTCGATGGATAGTGCACTCCTAGCCAGGTTGCAGATCTGTGCGCACATGCCCCCCTCGCCATGACTTCACGGAGGAGCGACGCGCTCACCTCCAAGAGGAGCGCCGCAAAGGCCAAGGCGACGGCCGAAGGGGAGGAAACTCCTGAGAAGGTCGTCCAGTTTTCCCGTTACTTGGGCCCTTCTCACCTCCTGGACTACCTCCGCTCCGGACCGCCTGTCTCGGATCTCCATGCCGCGGTCTTGTGCCGCTCCGCCGAGCCTGAGCCAAGCGTCGGATTGATCCTGCTCCAGGACTCTATGCCCAGACCGGCCCTATGTCCAGACTGCCTTTGGACCCATGTCGATCGCTTGGACTTGTCTGCCTCTCAGACTTCGATGGATAGTGCACTCCTAGCCAGGTTGCAGATCTGTGCGCACATGCCCCCCTCGCCATGACTTCACGAGAGGCGCGCCACCTCAAGAGAGCGCCGCAAAGGCCAAGGCGACGGCCGAAGGGGAGGAAACTCCTGAGAAGGTCGTCCAGTTTTCCCGTTACTTGGACCCTTCTAACAAGATGAGGGGCCTCCCGGAACTCCTGGAGGAGGGCAAGATTGAGAGTGCCGACTTGGCCGTCTGAGCTAAGGCCAGCGAGGACCGTCCCAACTCAGGGTCGGGGATGCTCGTCGTCGCCACTGCACAATTCGAGGCCAGCCTCCTCATCCCTTCGGTCGGGTTACCAAAGGATGTGCTAGACATATTCGACCTCGAGGTCTCTCACCTCAACCCAGGCTCCTTTGTTTGCCTCTTGGTGTACGAATGGGCGATGCAGAGCCTGAGGGTGAGATTATGTTAACTCGGCCTCAGAGGGCGAGTTGTCTCTGACTCGACCTCGGAGGCCTGGTGACTCGACCCCGGACGACGAGTTGTCACAGACCCAACCTCGGAGGGTGAGTGATAGGTGACTCGACCCTAGCGGGCAAGTCCGCCCCGAATGAGGTCCGAAGACCGCCCCAGACGAGGTCCGCGAGCCAACCAAGGACAAGTCTGAAGGCCTACCTCAGAGGGGTCCAGAGGCTGGGGTCCAGAGGCTAACCCCGGAGGCCAATCTCATACAGTGTCCGTGGACCAACCTTGGACGGGGTCCGAAAGTAACCCTGAGTGAGATCCGCATACCAGCTTCGGAGTCCCTCAAACGCAGTGGGAACCACTCCGCGCGACAGACAAAACTACCCTTACAAGTGAGCTAGGCCCTGAGGGCAGACTTGTAACTTCACTAGCCACCTGCCCCCACTTTATAAATAGGACACCTTGTAAGTGGAGGTGGGAGGCCATTTTTGTAACCCTAGACACCCATATGTAATACACTTGTCCATTCACTCGTATGTGATTCTCGTTGTCCCTACAAATCCTCGGCGATTTTCGAATCCGACCGAGGGTGCTTATAAGTGTACTGTTCGATCTCGCATTCGACTAGACCAAACCGGAGCGAGAAGTAGAGCAAAGCAAATCAGATTAGAGGGGGAAGAATGAAGGAGAAAGGAGGACACTGGCCTTAGCTGAGGGGGGCGACGACGACAAGCTGTGGCCGAAGATGCGCTCCAAGTAGTAGGCGGTAACGTCGGAAGCAAGCGAGAGAGGGCGGCAAAAGCAAGTGAGTTGAGGCGATGGCAAATCGAAGTGGAAAGGGGTGGCAGCGGCCTCACTCCAAGCTCTCCCACTCCCTCCCAGATCTGTTTTCTCTCACCTCTATCACGTGATACCTTACCCTTTAAGGGTTTTTTTTCCATCAGTCGACCGCCACATCCTCCCTGGACGACACTCGGGCGGCCATATCGTCACCATGATTCCCAGTCACCCGCCTAAGTCGGGAATCTTGGGCGAGAGGCTCAGCGTCGCTTCTCACCAACAAGACACCTTGGCGACACCGTGACAACCTTGGGCATATTGCATATCAACTAGGTAAACTGGCTAACTGGTCTCCATCTCTTCACCAAGCAGCAAAACTTTATCCATGTGAAGCTGCTCTTCTTTTGACAGGATGCACAAAAGGAGAAAGATCCTTCCACTGTTCAGGTTTCAACTTCTAGCTTCTGACTAGTGTAATCCAAAAAGAAGGCTAGCGTTGTGATTAAACCAGAGCAATTCTGAGTCCGTAATTTCAAGCAACCACAATAAGGAAATAACAAGGACTTTTTCCACCAGTTGCCACAATTGGTGAGCTTCTCTTTGATTTTCATATACTGCTTCCTCATGGACGCCAAGTTCTATAACATGATTTCAAACTACAGGCAAACATCTTTTCAATACATCACCAATGCTAAAGAATTGTGTAAGATGTTTGCAAAATGTCAAGTAATCAATATTTTTCTCTGGAGTTGTATTTTTCAGTGTGGTTTTCACTAAACGGTGCCTTACATCATGGTATATAGCCAATCTTTCCTTTTATTTGAATATGTGTTATAGATAATAGTAGCTTGCATACCTCAGTAAAAGGATCTTTGATGTCATCCCGCTCAATGCTGCTCTCCTGGTTAAAAATATATAACAATCAGATGTGAAACAGGTTACCATATTCAACAACAGATTAGTTCTGCAACTCACATAGTTGGGGAAGATAACCATGTCAACATTATCAGGAACATCTAAAAGCAATCGCCTCAGGGAGTACTCCTTGGCACCCGCTGGATGAATTAACTCATCAGTATCAAGATGAATGATCCAATCCATTCCAGCATCCTGCGATAATCAAATAGGGGAAGCTCACATCATAATCAAATAGGGGAAGCTCACATCATACTCGCCATCAAATCAAGGCCTTTCCAAAATACAACAAAGCATGTAAAATTCCTCCGTAAGTATAGCAGATCATTATAATCTTGTCAATATTTGCCAACAATCGACTGACGTAAACTCGCATACATGATATAGCATTGGTGCAATAGCAGAACATATTAAGGTGATTGGAGTTTCTTGAATTTTTAGTTAATAGCAGTAGCACTTGGGCTAACATATATAGTGGACTGCGAAAGGGAACATATATTTTTTATTAAGGAGTAACTTTGGTGCACGTGTTCATATTTTATGTGCTTTACATACACTTCATCCACCATCCACTACTCATCCTACACATGTGTGTGTGTGTGGGGGATCAATGTAGCAGAGGAAAAGGTTGAGAAACCTTTAGACCTAAAGTTAATTGTACCAGAGCCATCAACATTTTACTACTGTTACTTAAATCCCTGGATGTCAGGCTACATGATGTGGTGTACTATTGATGCAATGTATTGGTGTTGGTGCTACATAGTTGAATAAAGAGGCTGGAACATGATATGATGATTATTATGGCTCTCAATTAATAGCAAAAAGGTAGCTGAAAGATAAAATGAAGAGTACTAATGTTTTTTAATAAAACATTCGATAACTATTATGTTACTCTTAACAAAAGAACATGAATGTCAAGATTGCTATGTAAACAAATACAATCAAACAGATAAAAGGAAACAGTTCATACCCTTGCCATAACAATAGCCATTTCCATGTTTAGTGATTGCTTAACAAACAGTTCATAATTGCATGGCTTGTAAAAGAAACCTGCCAGCCAAGTCTCGTTCCAAATGCGACTGAAAATGATTGAAACAAAACAAATTCAGATTACCAAAACATGAAGAATATGCAGCAATAAACTAGTTAGCACTATATACATAGTTCACCTGCACAACAAAAACTGAATATAGGATCCAACCAACAACAATACTTCTGAACATGGTTCAATCTTGTTAAGAGTTCAATCAACAACATTGTAATAGAAACAAGTAACTTGACATCTTTACTACCTCAACCACATAATTTGAAGCATAGTATCAGAATTTATCAGTACATTTCTTATCTATATCTTGTTAAAGAAGTTTTTCATTTACAAGAACTGATTTTTACATTAGTTGTGAATGAAATTTTCAACCAAACTTTCAGATATTTACATGAACTAGGTTTGTCAGTTAAAAATCTCATATAACTGTTCAGCATATCACCATACCTTCTTTCCTGTTTCTCTTTCAGTTCTTTAGTTCTGAAAATAACTTTTACACCCTAAAATAGAGACACAGAAAGTCAAAACTAGATCATGCAAAAGTCACACAGCCAAAGGACATGGAGAGACTTACTTACCGAATAGATTCAAGAACTGATGTAACAGCTGGTTTTGCAGCCTCTCCTTCAACAAAGAGAAAAAAGTGTGAAACGCCAATGACCTTGTGATAATACAACCATGGAAGAATTTGGTGTAGGCCAGCGGATGTGCTTCCCGTGATACAGATCTGCAGTATCACGAAGAGATATCCAAGGGGCGGAATTAGCTCAACATAAGCATCATGCTGCGCTGCACAAGACTCTAGACATGTGTACAAAATTCCCATAATAATACATGATTTGATGTTCAAATTAATTAATTAATTAATTTTTAGTTAACTCCATTACTATATAGATACGATATTCCAGGGCCGTGGCATGATTTTGATGTGTCTTCTCTACTTCATCAAATATTTAAAAACCATGTGAGCATCGTATATCCTGTCTTCGGACTTGCAATGCAAGATACTTGAATACAAATTCATGCCTAAACTCCCATCCATATCAATGTAATAATACAAGTACAGGATGTACATATACTGCAATTTTTACAGTACATACAGGGGGGAATATGCTAATAAATTATCATCTGTATGACCCCATTTACTAAAAACATAAGCACCATGCTTCACCGCTAACCCTATATCGCAGGTGGCACTTAGAGCGAGAGGAGAGGAACGAGCAAGTCGCTTGCTTGAAGTGAGAGGAGAGGAAGCTATCGTGGGGGTGTTTTCGCAAAAGGAAGAGGGGTGTCGGGGGGTTAGGTGAAAATCATATAAGTGGATTGGGGGTTCCCACCCACCATCATCACGGCCGCTGGACTCAGATTGGATGGCCAAAATCGCCTTTTGCACTAAATATGTCATATGTGCCTTCTATCAAATGAATAATCTGGATAAGCATCTAGTATTCCAGTTCCTAAGTCATGACTAAATTCTGCAAAGATCATGGTTCCATACCTAATGAAAACAAGATCTCACTGAATCAAAGCAAAGTACACCAAAATATTGTTGTTGTGCACTTGTGTGCACAAATGCAAGATTGCAAGTCAACCAACCCGCAAAACATCCCAAGTTTATGGAAGGCTGCACCACTCAACGAAATTCTGGGTCAAAATCCATCTTCTATACCTCTAAACAACTGCTTTCACTTGAAAAAGAAAACATCTAAGCAACTACTAACATCTAGATCACATCATACATGACAATATTTGGTGAAACAGCACAGCCTCAACCTACAGCAGCTAAATCACACTTGAACAAGGAATAAATTGCTCTAGAAGATAGGCCTTTGCAATAAGAAGTAGGATTGTAGGAACAGGCCGAGATACGAAAGCAAGGTTTACAGTTCCATCTATTAGGCATCGATTCAAAACAAAGAAAAACCACTCGATGGTATTGTACTACTGCGGAATACTGCACGATATCACAGCAATTCAATAGAAACACTATCTGATCTCATCCTCACAACCCCAGGAGTAGGCGGTCGCACCAAATCGCTATTGTAAATTTAAAACGTTTCAGGCGAGATCGCGCAATATCGTTGTTCAACAGGATACAAGCTACTCGCATAGCATCTGAACTAGTCGCAATTCCCTAGCACGAGATCACATCGAATCGCTCTAAAAACGGGATCTCCACGCGCAGATCAGATCGGGGCGGAAGCGTGGGGTCGCACCTTGGGGGTCAGGCCGGCGTCGGAGTCGAAGCTCCAGCCGCGGTAGAGGGAGATTCCGTGGGGGGAGGCGCTCCGGCCGAGGATCTCGGCGCAGTCGGCGGCCGCGGAGGAGGCCGGCGAGGAGGAGACGGCGAAGTACGACCCGCCGCCCCCCGAGGGGGAGGAGGACGACGACCCGATCGGGCTGTTCTCCATGCCAGGGAACCGCTGCTTGTCGGCGGGCCACGCGGCGCCGGACGGGTCCAGCAGGCCGCCGCGCCACTGGAGCGCGAAGGCGAACGCGGCGAGCGCGAGCGGCAGCAGCGTGAGGAGGAGGAGCACGCGCGTCGCGAACGCCGCAGCGCCGCCGCTGCCTCCGCCAGCTGCGGCAGAGGCGGAGGAGGAGGCGCCGCGGTAGCCCGCCATTGGGGCCGGTCGGTGGAGAGGGAGGGAGCGGGCGTGGCGTGGGGTCCTCCGCCTCTCAGTGGTCTTGTACTCCAGCGTTGCGGGAAGGACACCAGAGACAGAGCTGAGCATTGTACGGGCTGGTCCTATATGGGCTTTAATTAAGCCCGTAAAGTACAACGTGTTTGGCCAGTTCGATTTTCTGGGCTGGACAGGCCGAGATGGCTACCTTTTGGGCCGTACTTGTATGGCCTTCTGGGCCAGTAGTGCAGCCTTGGCAATTCCTTGTTTATATACTGTTTCTTTTTCCCCCTCTTTGTAAGCTAAGGTCAGTTTTTTCTTTTCTCAAAAGCGTGTATATACACGTACTCCACGATATGCAAACTGTAGCCTTTATGTTTTCTTCTGAACTTGCACAAAGAAATTAACCAAGAACTGACGCACTGTTGGCTACAGATTCTAGAGCACACATACACCACCAACGGTTTCTTGAGAAAATGCTGTGTAGCTGAGTTGCCTTCAGATTGCTGGGCATCTGCTGCTACCCACCAGGATGGCGATTTAGCTTCAGAAGAGTAATCTGAATCAGTAAACATGCTAATTAACCTTCATATTTTTGCTGAAAGTGAGTGGTTGAGGCTTAAATTCGAACTGTGTGCTTGTTCTGTTGTTTTTTTCTTCGGCTGGTTAGCCTTTTGTCTGCATCAGCTGAAGCAACGGAGATTGCATGCGACCTCTGCTCAAAGAAACATAGGTGAGAAGATTCATATGCAGTTTAATTACGTGAACCTTGCGAAAAAAAGGTTTAATTATGTGACAGGAGAATAAAGGTTATTTGTTCAAGAGACAAGGAAGAAAGGTTATTTAAGAAATAAGATTCTAAGAAAATGACTCGACAAGATTGCTAAAAGAAACTCGAAAGTGGCAGCTCTGCGACACTTGCGTTCTCCACTGCATCAGTTATCCCAAGCCAAAGTGGCAGCTCGATTCTCATGTGCTGCTGATTCGTTCAGACAAGGTACACTTGCTTGCACAACTCTGACCCCACCTTGTCCAAGATAAAATATATAACTCCATACATGATCATAACAGCAGGACACCTTTCTTGCACAACTCTGAGTCTGAGAGCATCCCATGTTACATGTTCCAAGCCCCAACCCTACACTTTCACCCACCTGCGCACCCAGCTACTACATTAATTCATGGTATGCAGAGCTGCTGCTGCAGCAGCTGCTTGGCTTGGCTGTTCTTGACTTTGTTGCCAATTGCCATGCACAAGCCAGGGAATTGCACAAATTAACTGTACTAGCTAGTACTACTCAATGCAGATTTTGACGTTGCAGCTAGCTTGCTTGCACATGACAAGCATGTTACTAGCATATGCATGTTTCTTCTACACTCTGAAGATGTTTCTTCTACACTCTGAAGACATTCAGTTAAACAAGTTTTTTGCCGAACCACCGCCGGCTTATCCAAGTGGTTTTCTGGCCGAAGGCCGGAGTTTGAATTGATATGTTAGGTGTGTTATTTGAAGATTTGCTTGTATTTGATCCAATAATCTCTGGCCTGTTTAAATCACAACACACTAAGTCACTAACTAATTGTTCCCACCCTCCACAAAAACAAGCCTGCCGGGAGATATATCGTATGCGCGATGTGAAGACAAAAAAGAAACAACAAGTGAGCAGAAGCTAGCTTGTGATTAGAAGTTTAATACTAGTGGTACTATGCTTATAAATCTAGTTTAACCCTGAGGAGCTTGTTAGGTTGGGGCAACCTCTAGTTTTGAGCCATCCATGTGGTCCTGGGCCTGGGCCTCCTGGCCTGACTGAGGACAACTGGCCAACCAATACACCCCAAGCGTTCTAGACAGCTCTTCCTATGTAGCTTGTCCAACTAAACTCCGAGAAAAATGAGAATATGAGATCAAGTTAAGGTTTCCACTAGCCAATATTAGCAAGAAACCTGAAAATATCTCCTTTCCATTCTCTTTGTCTTTGGATGTGCAGGATCGTTTGGAGTCAATTATGATCAATGACGATGATCGGGGCTAGACTCATGCAGGAGTTGAGACCCAGAATGATCGAGGATATCGGGTGAGACAGTGAGCTCAAGCATGATACGAGAAAAGCTGAAAATGTTGAAGATGGGTTCGAATGGTGGGATGGTGTCATGTGGCTTGTACATGTCAAGTGAGCCATGGTTCAGTGGAACCAAGATGGAAGAGACTGGGGACGCGTGGCAAGCTAGTGGTGCACCTACACATGACAAGCATGGCGATTTCTTGCAGTGGTTGGTGATGACCGGGTCGAGGAAGGGTATTTTGGTAGTTTGACCAAAATACTGGAAACTATCTTGGGTCAAAACCGTGGCGCATAGGCGATGCATTGGAGAGCGGTTTAGGTCAAGGTGGAGCTAGTTTAATCAAGACGGATCAAGGCTGAGAAATTAGCGGATGCACATTTATGCGCTTTAAAAGACGTGCATAAGTGAACTTGTGTGAGTAAAACCCTTATGTGGATTAACGGGTTTCTTCCATTGTAATAGTGGATAGTATCCACTAAAGTGAATAGGTGGGTAGTGGATAGTATCTACTAAGGTGAATAGGTGGCTGGTTGCCCATCTATAAAAGAGGGTTGGGATGGAGACATGTGAGATTAATCATCTAACATATCTCTTGTGCTCTCTTCTCTACGTTTAGGGTTATGGTTTAAGAATGAGTACCTTAGGTGCTCTTTGTCCTTCAGTGTGGAGTGGCTGTAAAATCCACCTTCTCAAGAAAGCAATACATCAATCTTTGTGTAACTTTTGAGTCCCTTTTGTTTTTTATTGATATGCTTGAGTTTTTGTTAGTTTTAATCTCTCTTCTTTCCTTCTTGTGATCTTGTTGTACCAAAGATATGTGTAAGATATGGAGAATTCTTAGGAATACATCTCCACCCTTCTATGAGGACTTGTCGAGTAGGAGGGTGGAAGGAGAAATGATTTTTCATATAATAATAATTTACTTACCAAGCTCTTTAGGCCAATCATTGTTTTTCTTTCCACGTTATTTGAACAGAGTTTCTCTACAAGCAGAAATTTAGCATGAATAAGTTATTTTCGTGTATTCCTCTCCAAAGACACCTCCATTTTGATTAGTTTTTGCTTTATGTCGCTGCTTGATTTTGTAATTTCATAGACCTTAGAATCTACAGTTAATACGAATTATCTATATTAAGTATGCTTGTCATGTCTCCCTATCACCGAATTCAATATTTCCGTACAACAGTTGCAATGTTTTAAAATCTTTTTATTTTTGTTTGACATGAAATGGTTTTTTATTAATACAAATCTAAGTGTACATGCTATGATGTTTCAATTAATAAAGAAATAGATATATAAAATATTTCGTAAAAACTCACGAGAAGCTAACTAGTATATATAATACAACGTGGAGCATCAATCCTCTGCTAACCAACTGTTCTGTTGAGACTCGAAACTCCGGTCATATTTTCGAGCCGTGAAAACAAGATACTCCTCGCAAACAGACGCGTGCACGTGTGGACCTCCCGATGCGCACGTGACCGAGACAAATTAAGGCGCGAAATTACTAATTTGCCCCGGACCGAAAACTCCAAGCAAAATATCAACGAAAACTTATCAATCAACCCTTCCTTTCCTCCTCCCTTTCGTTCCTTCTTAATTCCTTTCGAAATCTTTTCTTTAATTAATTATTATTTTCATCGCCATATCGATCGATCATAAGTCTTAATTTCTTTTGAGTGTTCACATCAGGCTGGCCCTCTAGCGACGAGAGAACCGCGTGATTGGATTAAGTTCGCGTCCTTTTCATCGCGGCCACTGATTGAGATTTATTTTGCTAACCAGCCCCAAGGTCCGATCCTAAGCTCTCTAGCTAGGTTTCTTGCCATGATTTCTTAATAATTTCTTACCGAATTCTCGTGCTTAATTATCTTGTGAAGAGATGTTTAATGGACAATTAAGTTTATGATGTTTGTTTCCCCTGAAAGAAAGAAAGAAAGAATACCTAGGATATCAAACGATTCCTACTAATAAACAACTGCCATGACACTTGGACGTACGTATGGGGCTCTGCACAATATTAATTCTTCTCAAAGATATTGTAAATATTGTATTTAACTCTCTCAGCCATCCATGCCCTCTCAAATGGATATGAAAAGGCAAGTGTGTTATAAAGCTTAAATTTTTTACATGACCCATTTCAATGGATAGACTAAGCACTAAAGATATGCTACTCGATCGGGAGGCATTACCACTTCGAAGGTGAACAGTGTAATGTGCTATGTCAACATGGAGAGGAGGAAACTTTGAATCACCTATTTTTTTACTGCCAATTCAGGCAAACATGTTGTACTACTAGTGGTTTCAATTGGGATAATTCCATGGACGTTAATTTCAAAGTGGAGAGAATCAGATCAACCTTTAATTCTGAATTCTATGTGGAAATTTTATTACTTTTGCTTGGTACATTTGGAAGCAACAAAATGGCAAGGTGTTTGAGAATATCACGCCAAATATGTCTACATGGTAATGTCTTTTCAAGAATGAACTCGTGTTGCATGTGCACCGAGTCAAACAAGAACATAGACACAAAATCCTTAATTGGTTAGAAACTATTTCTTGATTATCTTTGCCCCTAGAGAGTTGTAACTTTTTCTACTTTTCTTTTTCCATTTTCTTTGTACAGAATCTTTTTGTTCTTTATTTATGTATATTTATATATACAGTAGGGGCCTCCCCTACTCTCACTTGTATCAAAAAGAAAGAAAGAATACCTGTAGAATTCCTATATTCTCTTGGTATATAATTTCAGTAATTATTTCCAAGAATTAATCGACACCTAGTTTTTAGCATAAAATGAATTGAAATTTGACTGAAAGTTCATCAGCCTTGCAAAAGAACATTCTTAATTAGGATATCAACTAGGTGCTACCATGAAAGATGTATGCCATCGCTTTATGGAACAATACTGCAGAGGATATATCTGGCCTTCCTACCAAACCTCTTCACGTATAGACACAAATTAAGTTCATCGATCACAGCATGTAAGCTAGCTAGAACAGCAACAAACTGAACGATATATATCCACACCCATTAATTAATTCGTATTACAATTGAAGGGAGTTTATGTTTGTCTTATTCACACCTCAAGCTGATCGAACTAAAACAAAAAACAAAAAGATATACACAAGTTGCCTTATCATGACCAACAAACATGTCAATATAATTACACATGCTTAATCACCCAAAAAACAAGAAAAATTTACACGGAGGAGAGATCATCGATCATCAAGAGAGAGAGAGGTGAAAGAATAACAAATGTTCATATGCATCCATATCGATCCATGCAACGTGTTTGCATGCGAATATGCATGTGCATGCATGGCAAGTGTGTCTTTACTTACTTTGTCCAGCTACGTAGACAGAGAATGATCGATCACAATAACTTAGAGATTTTGTTTTTTAGCAGCAGGTAGCTTGAATGGCTTCAGAGTTCAGTGATCGATCACTTCTTCTGCGGCTCAGCCACCGGCGTGTCTTCGGCTTCGGCCGACTTCTCCTTCTCCTCTGCTTTCTTCTCCTCTACCACCTCCGACGGAGCCGCGGCCGCCTCCTCCGCGGCGGCGGTGGCGGGCTCGGTCTCCTCCTTCTTCTCCTCCACGGCGACTTCCCGGGAGGTGGTCTCCTCCGCGGCGGCGGTGGCGGGCTCCGGCTCGGCCTTGGGCTCCTCCTTGGGGACGAAGGGCGCAACCTTGTCAAAGATGAAGACGATCGCGCCGGAGAGGGGCGTGGTGCCGGACTTGGCCACCGCGTCGCTCACCTGCTTGGCTCCCGGGAATTCTGCAAACGAACATATATTATTTTCATTATAAATTAATTAATTGAGGATTACCAATGTTTTTTTCAAGAACAAGAAAAAAAATCATTTTTATCCGAGGAGACACAGGAGAGCTACGTATCATTTGTATTAGGAACAAGAAAAAATCATTCAAGGTAATTAATTTAACATAATATTATATACATATCTTAAATATGAGGTTTCATGCGATTCTACACGAAAAAGGAAGTGGTTGAGGCTTAATTTCGAACTGTCTGCTTGTTTTGATGTTTTTTTTTCGACTAGTTAGCCTTTTGTCCGCATCAGCTAAAGTAACGGAGTTTGCATGTGACTTCTGCTCAAAGAAACATAGGTGAGAAGATTCATGTGCAGTTTAATTACGTGAACCTTGCGAAAAAAAGGTTTAATTATGTGACAGGAGAATAAAGGTTATTTGTTCAAGAGACAAGGAAGAAAGGTTATTTAAGAAATAAAATTCTAAGAAAATGACTCGACAAGATTGCTAAAAGAAACTCAAAAAAGGCAATCCTATTTGTTGTAGGGGTGGTTCACCCCGTGACTGAGCCTTGCAACTGATCTAATATGTAATATGTCCAATAGTATATAGAAATATACCAATGTACGCTCACCTTTTGTAATTATCAAAGAATATTTCTCATCTTACCCTATTCATGTATATAAACCCCCAAGAAAGGTATGAGAAGAGGGGATATATTTATTTTACACACGAACTCTCTCTCTCTCTCCTCTTAGCTTTCTCTAGTTAATCCCTTCATATGTTGTTTGGTAGTTAGACACAACACTATTTGTTTAGCAAAAGGTGATTGATAAATGGCAACTAATTTTCTTAAAAATATGTTACCCTTGATATATTGATTTTCAAAAAAATATATGCATATATAGTTCTGGCTTTTCAATACATGGAGCAATGCATTTGCGTATGACGAGAACAAAATTTATCAACTAATTCATTGCGTACAACCCACTATCTACATGTACTTCACTTAGCTATTACTCTTTGGAAAATAAAAATACCAGTCCTTCAAGTTTTTTTTCTTTTTTCAAGTTGCTTTTCTTTTTCTTTTTCTTTTTTTGAGAGAAAGATTCACATGCAAAACCTTACAAATTTATAGGTATTGTTTTTACTTTTACTCATTCAAGTTTTAAGTACAATGGAATACAAATCAAGAATGATTTAGTTTTGTCGTACTTACCAATCTTGGCCAATTCCTCAAGGAGCTTGGTGGCTGCAGCCGAGTTCTTCTTGATCTTGGCTGGTTTTTATCCTTTATCAAAGCCTACAGTATGTTTAATCAGTAAGAATGATTACAACTATCACTTACAGGTGGCTACCGCTATGTCTCAGGCAAACCAAAAACAATACTGTAAAATTCTTTCTACCTTAATCTCAGAAGGAGACGATTCAACAACCTCCACAACCTTGGGCTCTAGCTCTGTCTTCTTGTCTTCAATCTCCTTGCCAATCTCCTCCTTCATACATACATAGCAGACACCACACCCAATTAATAAACAGAGCAAAAATTACTGAAGAAAGCTAGACCATCACTTCAAGTGTTGTGCCTATCCCTACCTTATTGAAGGACTTCAAGAACTCAGCAGCAGCAGCCTTCTTGCCATCCCTGTCAAAGATCTTGTTGAGCCCAGGGAGAACCTTGGTTTTCCAGACACTGGCCATCTTACTCCTCCAAAAATCTGTACTAATCCCATACCAAACAGAAAAGGCACAAAAAAAACACATCACAAAAATTTTCTCATGGCGCCGAAGAGGAAGCCAAGGAAATGATCGAAGAAGCTGGAAGGACGCATACAGGCAGCTGCTAGCTGAGGAGAGACGTCTTGGCTCCTGTCAATGATTCCTGCGGTGCGATGTGATCACCAACCTACCAATGGGCAGCAGTGCAGGAGCCACGATGCCATGGGAGTAATAAATAGTGGATAGGCTGGCAGGAAAGGCACCTTGACCTTGCAAGAAATTACAGGGATGCCCCACATAAGATGGCATGGTTGTCGAAGGGATGCAGTGGTATAAATGTCAAATAGGAGCAAGATTATAGCGCTGCGCATTTGGAGCGAGAAAAGTGGTTTATAGTTAAAATTGCATTGTAGCTAGCTAAAATTGTATTGTAGTTAGCTGAAATTACACTTTATTTAATGTAATTAAATTTATAAAAAATAAAAATAGAAAAAACAGGTTAACCTATTATAAACAATGCAAACGGATATGAAAAAAGAATCGGTATAAAAGAAAAAACTAAAAAATAATAAAATAATAAAATTTAAAAATAATTAAAAATAATTAAAAATAAAACAGAAATCAGAAGTTATGGAAGGGGTGTTATTAAGCCACAGCTGAATGATGAATTGGTCGTGGAGTCTTGCAGGCTGAGCCTGGAGTGTAGAGAGAGAGAGAGAGTATGTTGCTAGGATCCTCTGTGTCATGACTTCGTAATCCGGTCAGTGTCGTCTCAATTGCATGGATGATTTGAGGCTGTCACTAATTTTGTTAATCAGATAGGAGAGCTGTTAGAAATAATTGGTAAAATTGTAGTGTACGTTGGGATATCTTTTCTGGAATTTTTTTTTTGCGAGGGACAAAAAAATTTAACCACTCTATTAACATGGTTAAATTATTTTAAAAGAACTCTATCGGTTTGTTGATGTCAATGTAATGCAATAGAATTATAACTATTTATCATTTACTTGTACCTTGAATAAAATTTTAGACGGAATTTTACCCCTGAATATTGAAGTACAAGTATATATTAGTTTATAGGTCGAAGACAATAAACTTATCGGCATTACCTTTTACAGAGTTATATACTTTCAGCTTTTTTAACATAACAACCATGTCAAGTTCGTACCAAACTAGCTACCTTTTCTACGAACAATATGAATTGATGGACAATGTTTTTTGTCATGTATTTTTTAGGTTTTTTATTAAATTATTTTTTAATTTCAAATGACAGTGTAAAGTTCGTCGTAGGACCATCTAATATGTACACAGCCAACATGACGCAACAAAATTTTGATAGACTTCGCCAAAATGGTAATAAATAATTTGGTACTGTCCAATATTCAAGTTGTTACATTTTATTTTATCTTTACTGGTTCATAGACCCAATAAAAAAGGACATAATGCCCCTTGAACATCACAAATCGTCATTTCATTTTCAGCTCAATGATTTTCCATCTCTCAATTGGTTATTGGTGAAACAGTGTCCACATCCATTGGGGCACCACTCCAAGTGGCTTCTACTTCTGATTTTCAAAAGTTACTTGGAATGTTTTTTTTGCCTTTTTTTGTCCTTATTTTTTTATATTGTTCGTGAAGATGTAACGATATTTTTTCATACTTTTAAATCAAAATACTAAAAAAACTAACAGCTATAATTTTAACTAAAATTCAACGGACACGATTAGGAACAAAAAAACCGGTTAGAGCAGGGCCTCATCCCTGCCTAGTAGTCTAAAAGGACGTACCCGCGAGACGCTGCACATCCCTGCCCCGCAAAAGATCAGGTACCGCCAGATAAACACCACTTCGCATCCCTGCGTGTGGCCCACACTTGCTGGTGGGCCCCACCTCAAGGAGAGTAGCGTGAGCTCCGCGAATAAGCAACGCCCCGGCCTATCACAGCCCTGATCCTAGTCCTGGAAAAACAATATAATTCTAAGATAAGAAACTAAGCTGTGATCGTTTCGGCTTCTGACTTATTTTTCACTATTTATAAATTCATTTTTTTCCTGAATTTTGGTTTTTTGAGCTTTTTGCCGTTCTTTTTCCGTATTCGTTTGCGTTGTCCGTGATGGGCTAACATATTTTTATATTTTTAATTTTTAAATTTAATTATGTTAAATAAGCCTCATAGCTACAGTGTTTTCAATCACCACATGCTTTTCACCATAAGCCACCAAAAATAAGCTCAAATGATCACCACCTAAGTAAGACGATTTTTGTATAAGTTTTTCGAAATGATTGGAGACGATGAAGATGTTGGTATAGATGACGCATAAAATTTTAGACCCAATAAGCTATTTAAAAAATTCGCTCCAAGAGACAGCCACATTTATTTTGACTTTTGAGAAACCAAAAGTCTAAAAGACTATAGCTATTTTTGCCACTTAATTTCCCCCACGCTAAATGGTCGAATCAAAGAATTAGCAGAAGAAATCCATCTAATTTGCTATTAACTTACAATATTTGAATCTTCTTGTGCCTTATTAAACCACAACAAAAGTACTAACGCAAGGACGCTACTCCAATGCGCTGGCATGAGTGGTACCTCTACCAGCATGACAGCTCCCTCCCTCCCCAGCGACCATTAGGCGACAGACAGCAGTGAAAGGGTTCGCCTCATCGGCTACACGCCATGGATATACTACGTACCATGCCTTTCGAAGTTAAGTGATAATTAAGCCTCGCTTTGTCTTAGCTCGTGTATCTATCACGTAGCTCCCAAGTAATTAACCATGTATTAGTAGTGGGCAACAAATAGAATGGTTGGCTCCTTCAGTGTTCTGCTTTAGACCCCTCAACTCTCAGATTGCATGGGCTTCGTTTTAATTAGATCTCAAAATTATCCTACTCGATGAGTTTTGTTTTCTGAACCCTTTTTATAGACAACGAGGTCACCCAGCTTCTAATTGAAACCGAATAATCGGGTTTCTAAAGCACACACGCAGTACCAAGTATCAACCCCTTGATTGCTTATGTGGTTAATTCAGTGGTTCTGATTTTAGTGAAGCATAGATAAGTAGGACTAGTGGCGGAGTTAAGGATTTAGTTACGCCTTGGACTCAGTAGTGAAATAATTTAGGCTATCTTGATTGGACTATAAAGATATTATCCAGGCTAGACTAAATTTACCCGACTCATCACACAGATATTTTTCACACACGGATCAAGTCTATCCTATCTAGGGTGTGGCTCCGCCCCTGAGTAGGGCTGTGTTTTGTATGGCAAATTGCCAACTCGCTCAGTGTGACACTTTTAGAGTAATAAGACCAGCTAAAAAAATCGTAGGCCCTCCCCTTTGTCCTGAATAACAAAAAAATGTGTCCACTTGGCACATGACAACCCCCATTTGCTGTCACCCCTTTATGAGCCGGGTAACAAGACCAGCTAAGTGATACATACCTCAACCAACAAAAATTGTTTCTTAAACTGAACACTTATTTATTTTATTCTGGTCAGCAAGTTACGGTTGAGTTTGTGCAGCACACAAGCTACCATCATGTGTATCTAATTCCTGCGCAATGAGGTCAGAAATTGCATGCTCCCACGCAAACTAATCAATCAGGAGTACTCTCTGGAATCAAATTTCCGCATCAAGAAGTTGTTGTTATGAATGAACACAACTGATGAGCTAAGGTCGGTTTGTTAATATCAACGGAATCAAACTTTTCCTCGCGAAAAAAAGTCAAACTTTCTGTGCAAATACTTTTTTTTTGGCGCCACTTAAATCGAGGTTTCCACCCTCGCTTTTTTTATAAGGCGCATTTTGTTTGGGCACGGAAATTAAGGAGCACAGGGAAAATGGCTATAGTGTCATAGTGTTTATGTCTTAGGAATAAGAGAGAGAATTGTGTGAGTGTTTACTCGTAATGTTGAATAGTAACGAGGACAAAAGAGAAAAAAAAGATTATTAAAACTACATACACGTCTTATATTTTAAAACAAGATAGCAAAATTTATAGGGCATATTTTGAAACGGAGAGAATAGTTCTAGAGTTGTAGGACTTGTTCATGTTGATTGTGGCTAATAGCTTTTTGGTATGATTGATGGCTTTTGCCTAAAAATAAATAATAGTGTATGAAAAAAGTGGTTTTTAGAAAGAGGGATGAGCGGTGGGAAAAGTGAGAAAAAGATCGTGCGCGAGATGGAAGTGAGAGGAGTGGAATGTGTGATGCGTCTGTGACCTTTGCCCTATCCCAGAGCGAGACGGGAGTGAGAAAGCCGTTTCGAAAAATTAGTGTTCATACTAGCTTATGTCTTTTTCAAATAAAAGCTAGAAACACAAAACAGCATGAATTGACCGGTAGCCATGATATTGATTATCCGAGTTGAAGTTTTAAAGTTGTACGACAGCGTAGCTACGCGGGCAACTTAGTTAAGTTCTTTCGAATAAGATGGCGAACAAATTAACGCCTTCTGAAAAGGCTTATCCGTTTGTTGTGCCATATTCTTTTAACACCTGAGATTATTTGATGCACTTGATCATTTTCCACCATCTTACAGCAATGATGGAAGATGTTCTGTAATCATATTTTCACATTTCTTTACACATATTAAGAGAAGTATTCGTTGGTGCACTTGATTTAGTACGCACCATCTTACAATGATTGAATATGTCCTCTAAATCATTTTTTTCACATTTCTTTTACAAATATTAGGAGTGGTATCTGTTGCTTAAACTGTGGCCTCACTCTTTTCCTCTGAGCATATATATATATATATATATATATATATATATATATATATATATATATATATATATATATATATATATATATATATATATATATATATATATATATATACTACATCTGCCCAAACACAAATCTAAGCTGAGCTAGCTAGCTATTGTATTTGAAGGCATCTATCTATACAGCTATATACACGCAATACTCTCCTAGTTATGTTGCATAAAATAGTCAATGATTGTGCATCACAGGCCATGGAAAAAAATGCAAAAAAGGATAAATTAACTAATAAAGCACCCATCATATATAGTCAAATCCAATCACTCACGCATGTTCGAAGCTTACCAACAAGGCGCGCATATTTATCGTGAACATGCACTACGATTTTCTGGAACCTTCAGGGCCGATTGGTAAGCTTGATATCAACTAGAAGATACGATTCTGTCAATGCTAACCCTAGTTTGCTAATCACGCACACTTGGCACGATCTCTTGCTGAAATGGTTTTCCTACGATTAATTTAAGTTGAGCTTAACTGCATCACACGTAGGTATGGACACATCTAAACAGCTGTACTTAGCATCCAATATGGAATTGTTTGGACCTGACTTCTGCAGGCAGATTGATTGATGGTAGGAGTAAGCCAATGCTCGAGTTTGCTTAAGACAGATTGAACGGCATTCCTGAACTTGTACTTTGTCCATTTCAAAACGTAAGGCACTTCAGTAGGTGCTTGACCACCTGATCGCGGTTAAGCACATATTGTGCTACATCGCCAAAATGCACAACCACAACGTCTGCTATATGAGGAAGAGAGACAATCGCCACTGCCGTTGGGATTCAGTAACAGCGATATGATCGGCGACGTTGATTACCGGAGAAGCACCACTGAAGTGCTCTTCTTCCTCAGAAACAACCCCATCGCCTAGTAGTGGCAAAAGCAAAGGGTGGTGGCGTTGTCATCCTGCGAAGCGGAGTACATCGCCACAACGACTGTGGTGTGTCAAGGCATATGGCTAGCTCGGATGATGGGCGGACTTATCTGCTCAGAGCCCAGAGCGCCAGTGCTCAAGGTGGACAACAAGTTCGTCATTGTCTTAACCAAGAATCCTGTCTTCCACGACTAGAGCAAGCACATCAATACTCGCTTTCACTTTATTCGAGAGTGTGTTGATGGAGGAAAGATTATCCTTGAGCATGCTCGCATAGAGGAGCAGCTCGCAGACATTCTCACGAAGCTGCTTGAGCGCGTCAAGTTTCAAGACTAGCGTGCAAAGATTAGTGTCGTCGAGATCTCAGGAGAATGCGGCAAGGATTAGGGAGGAGAATGTTGAATAATCCAGCACGTTCACTGTGGTCGAAAGTCGTAAGTTGTAGCTCATGGTCGTGCAGTCATAGATTTACTGTAGCAGTCGTAGAGTTACTGTGTAGTCGTAGATCTACTGGTCATAAGTTGTAGTCGTAGTGGCCGTGGTCATAGTAGTAGCGGATGTGGTCGAAGAGTTGTTGTAACAGTCGAAAGTGCTCGACGCGTGCTCAGTCCACGCGAGAGCATGTTCTCCGCTTTGTTAATGTCGTGCACGTCATGGTCTGAGTTCGTAGGATCGTGCAGGTAGTGGCGCGTAATAAGGTGGCTTAAACACCAGAGTTAGAATATGATTTCCTTTATATAGCAGTCTAATGTAACAGAAAACACTGTCAGATTTTCACCACCATAAAAACTCTTATATTTTTGATCTATTCTTTTAACTTTGTATGTGTTCGAGTATGACATCAGATGTGTTGATCGGCCGAAGTTGATGACACCGTCAGCCCGACGCTCATCAAGTCCTCGTCGGTCCACGCGGGCGCTCATCAAGTCCTCGTCGGTCCACGCGGGCGCCAACGGCGTCGAGTAAGGCCTCGTCGGCAATGAGGGCATCAGCCAAGGCTGCATCCGGCCGTCGGCGTTCTTCCCGCGCGTACTCCCCAAGAGGAACCGCAAAGACCAAATCGGACTTCGGCCTCAACGCCGAGCCAACGGACGCCCAGTCGTTGTTGTTCGTGGGAGGGGCACGAGTAACTTGCGCCGGAGATCAGCGGATGGGAGGGGCACGGCAGGGCGGTGGACTGGTGGACCTTCGGCTTCTTCCTGTACGAGCTGCTGCACGGCATGACGCCGTTCAAGGGGAGCGGCAACCGCGCCACGCTCTGCAACGTGATGGAGCAGCCGCTGCGCTTCCCCGACGGCCCGCCGGTGAGCGCCGTCGCGCGGGACCTCATCCGTGGGCTACTGGTGAAGGACCCCCAGAAGAGGATCGCGTTCAAGAGGTGCGCCACCGAGATCAAACAGCACCCGTTCTCTGAGGGCGTGAACTGGACACTCGTCAGGAGTGCTCATCCACCTTCTGTTCCTGAACCCGTAGACTTCTGGCAGTTTGGAGGTTGGAGCCTGCACCGGCGACTACTCCGGCTAGCTTACCGGCAGGTACCGCAGCGGCCAAGTCGGTCACGAGCGATTCCTCCGCCGATTTCGAGTATTTCTAGGACTGCACAGTCAGTTTGGAGTATTTCTAGGACCGAACACCATAGATACAGATCTCTGTATTGCTGTCACTTATCGTTGATCCTGAATCCTAATCCTCTTTCACTGTTGTACCATGCATGATTCTTGGAATCCTGGTATACTTGAGATGTCCTGTACAGACGCAGAACGCGATTACTCGTTTTGCAGCTCTCCTGTTTGTAGAGCTGTCGGATGCAGATGTTCCTTTATTGTAGATTTGCTGACAAAACTTATCCCGTGAGCAAGATCAACAAGTCTCTGCAGTCTGATCAAGTTAGATCTGCAATGAGGCTTCATGTTTAATTTCGTACTTTTTTTTTTTTTGCTACTTAACCTCTCTTGACTGAATATTTCTCTCACGACTGAACCTGCGATAGTCTCTTGTTTTGCAAGGTTGCCACTGAGCATGTGCACCAGCCTACCAGTCTTGCAATTTGGACTGATTTAATTAAGTTCAAACATAGAAAACCTGTCCTGAGTGGGGGCGAGGGGGGGGACATCAAAGTGCCACAGGATATATTGCCATCTTCATACAGGCATCGAAGCTAGTGCAACAGGTTCTATCACCATGTCATGCAGCAAGGATGCACAAGCCACATGTATAAAAAAACATAGTTGATTGACACCGAATGGAACCAAATATTGATCATCAAATAGATGTGCCATCAACAGAAATGGCTAACGACTGGCAAGTACTAAACTGCAGCCGACTCTTTTACCATCCTTACAGTGCTTGCCTTCAAAATCCTACAGACTATATATAACGTTTGCGATGATCTATACACCTTTTCAGTTTTCAGTTAGGCAGGTGAATTGCAATAGCAGGTGTCTTGACAAAAGAAATCTAGCTGGTAGACACGATTTCATCTGCAGCTGATTCGTCCTCCAGCACGGGAGTTCTGTTTGCAGCTAACTCCTTTGTGAGATGTTCAGTGTACTGCTCCAGTGACCTTTTGAAATCAGCGAAGCACTTGTCACAGGGATACTTGGTGCCATTCCCGACAGATGATCCAACAACTGTGCCAGACATGTATGCACCGCATGCATCTAGAATGACACGCTCGCGCCCACAGAAGTGGCGCGCAACAAGGGTCCCAAAATGCTGCGTCGAATGAACGGCGTGTAAGAATGAGCTCAATGGTATAAAGAACAGTGCAAGAGTTACAAAACTGAATGATGCATTTTTGCCATTAAACACTAGGACTTAGGTCTGGGTAGGTTATTTTGGGCTGTGGCTTTTAGCTTTTAAATTCTGGCTGTTCGCGAGAAAGAGTACGAAGAGAGAGAGAGACAATCGCATGCGATTTAAGCTGGTATAATTGAAGACGGTACAGTGTCTACTACAATCGACTTGTAGACCTCGCTTTAAAAAGATGCATCGTTTAAAAACTAGTTACTGTAGTAAAAGTGAAAAGCCATAAGCATGAAGCTAAAAAGAACCCAGTCGATATTTCAGAGACTCATCTTCTTGCTCTATTTATTCAACATTCATTTGCCGTATTTGACCACCAATCTTTGGGCACATTATTACTAGGTTCATGTAAGAAACATGATAAAAAATATATATAGTGGGTGTCTTTATTCTTTAAAAACATCTAGAAAACACGCAAAATTTTAGAATAAAATATCGTAATCAGAGGGGATGAATGATTGTCTCCGCTTTTTGAAATCTCTTAGAGCTCGACGAGGGTTCGACCACTCGCTCGACTTCTTTGCATGTAGCTGTAATCTTCCTCCGCTCGAACGCTTCAACATCGATGTGCTCGGAACGAGAATGTGCCGAAGACAATGCTCAGAAAATACGCCGCCGGCGCCAACTAACTTTTCAGGAATATATCTGATTTTTTATTTCTGAATCATGTTTTGTGGCTACAAAGTGCCCTCACGGCACCTCTCAAACGCTAGCACAAAGACTCTAAAAGCTTTCTACCGAAAAGCTGTCGTAAGTACACATGAACCCTTAACCTCTCTCTCCTTTTATATGCTAGAGCCCGGAACTGTGTCCCCATCAAACTGGACATGAAATCCTAACTGCTCTTAAAAATCAAGGGATTCGAAACTCTTCTAAACACGGATTTTCCATTATCTATAATCTTTCCAGTTATGAACACTTTCCATAACTCCTTCCAACTCACATGTTGAAACCTCCAGGACCGCACCTTCCATAGTTTTTCCACGTATCAACCACCTTTGATATCCACATGCTCCAGCATGAGCCCGATCCTATCACGACATCCTCGATTGTCTAGACCTCAGATTTTCCCCTCCTAGTCCCAGTCCTCCTCGTCACCGACCATGATCATCTCCACATCCAATCTGTATATGTAAAGATCAAAGAACATTTTTTCCAGCGTAAATTCTTCCCAACTTGACTGACATTAGTCCACACATGCAAACCACACCCTTAACCATTAATAACTACGAAACAGATCATCCACAATCTCAATTTCCACACTCTCCAAAAATCAACTTCAAACCACTCAGAAAAGCAGGTCTGACCGTCATGCACAAGCTGGTCAGATTGCTGGCCGATCAGACACAAGTACTCAAAGGTTACAAGAATTGAAACACTCGAATCCTACGAGTACCGACCATGAAACCTACGGCAACCGATTGCAAAGCCTATGACTACCGATCACAAAATCTATGACAACAGATCGCAAAGCCTACGATTACGACAACAGATCGCGATATCTACAACTGTCGATCACAGTCTACGACAACAAATCATGAAGCCTACGACTACGACAACAATCGCGAAGTCTACGACTACTGATCACAAAGTCTACAGCTACCGATCACCGACCAGATACTGTAGCTCCGAGTATTAACCGATTACTGCAGCTACGACCATCGATGAAGCACTGTAGCTACGATCATCGATAAGGTATTGTAACTACGACCACCGATCGGGTTACTATAGCTCACACTATCGATCACCGATCGCGGTTGACACCTCCAACTACTGACCATGGTCGTAGTCTGCCGATCAAACAGCCCAACACAAAGCTATGACTATCGACTGGTGCATTGTTGCTTACAATTGGTTCACTGATCGAGGTCGAAGCCTACCGACTACCGACTGTGGTCCACACCTCCAACTACCGACCGTGGTTGTTTTGTCGTACTCGACCTGCCGTGGTCGCTCTTCCGTAGCCGTTGTACTGTGGTCATTCTTCCGTGACTGTTCTTTCAAAAGCGCATCAACCGAAACTTTCACATACGTAAATTTCAATGCAACCCAAATGTCAATTATTCATCATCGCTAAATTCACGACCTCCACATGGTATAACAAAAAACTACAACAAAAAAATCCTTTCAGAAAACACCCAGGGGTGGAGCCAGGATTGGGGGGTGGGGGTGGGCAAAGAAATATCATAACAATACCAATACATGCATAACAATAACAATACATGTAGACTCCAACATAGCATGGATAATAAAACACGACAACTATGTTTGGAAACACAGAAGTTACACCTCTCTTAATTTAAATTTAGCTCTACGACTGCAACCACGCAGATCATAGCATCACTTCTAAATTCTAATTTCCATGTAAACAGACGTACCTTTGTACAGTTCTTTGCCATTTGTAGTGCTAGGGGCTAGGACAAAGTAGAGAGTAGCGGCTGCCGACAACGGCGGCCGGGGGCGCAGCACGATGGTTGATCGGCCGTCGGCGGCAGGCTTTGGTTGGCGTGTTCAGTTGCTGTGTGCGGCTGTTCAGCTGTGCTAGTTGTTGATCTAATGATCTATCTCCGACTCTTGGTTCGATCGTGGGCTAGACTTTGTTAGTTGGGCTTTGATACTTCACCTTCTTGGGCCAGAGACTAGACTCCAGAGTATTGCCTTTTGCCTAATGACTACCAATTTGATGAGAGGGCCGTACATAGGTAGGTAATGCACGCTGATTAGTAGGGTTAAGTGATGAATCCTATGAAACAATTTTTTTGGGAGTGGGGAGTATCTTCTTTTTCCCAGCAAGATTCAGCTTGTTTTACCTTGACAAGAGATGAGGGATTCTGTAATTACCTTGACAAGAGATGAGGGATTCTGTAATTACCTTTGGAGGCTTCCGAAGTGAATACAACATTGTATTGCAGGACAGTAGAAAGGCAGTCTGATTATATGCCAAGGAATTCTTTTCGCCAGCAGCTGTATTAGCCGAATTTCTGTTACCTGGCTCATTAAAGTACGGTTTATCATTCAACACAAGGCCCTGGATGGAGACCAGCACCTGCAGTATGGTGGAATTTGACTTGCCCCACTTCTCACATCCAGTACCCCACCAGGTGTTCAGAAGGCTAAGGCAAACTTTTCCACTCTCATACAAGTTTGGATTTAACCGAAGCCCACCCGAATGGTAATGAACTTTCTGCACATATTGGATAGGATTTTGTTAAGAGATTGCAGTGATGGTGATGCCAATAGAAAAATAAGGGGAAGGCGGGTGTGTGTGTGTGTGTGTAGTTACCCACCGGTGGACATCGTGGGTATTCAGCAGGAAAACGAATGTCAAAGAAGAACAGGCCGTCATGATATGGAGTTCCAGCAGGCCCAACTATAGCAGCCCGAAGCAGATCAATCCTATCCTCACAAACTCTAACATATATAGATCCTGCATAATTGAAACCAAACCGAGATCCAAGTTATCAGTAACAAAAGAAATCAACCGATTTCAGGTGCAAATCCTCTAAAATAAAGATAACAGAAATATCAGAACCATATGAAATGACACATGTGACACATTAGCTTTGTCTTAATGACATAATTTGACAGTTGCTCACTCTTTTCCAAATCTAAAATGATTATTTTCTGAGCGATGACTGTATGGAGTATGGGCACAACAGTGACTCCTTTGAAGTTTCTGTAGTTACATTTTGTGGCACGTTAGTACACAAACAAGCATGAATAATGTTATGAGCTAGTTTGGGACCGAACAGCCATGTCAAAACTCCCAACCATATGAGCAAATTATAAGAACCAATGAGTATATCCTAATCAATTCCAGATAGGGTATTGTGACACTACCTTGGAAGTTAACAAAGATTTCATATACTTTGTTTTGCCAGGGCAAGTTTATCAGATATAATCAGCGTAAAACAGTTTGGCGACAATAATAAAGGACCACTAAACACCATTCACCATCAATGTAGTGATAGTTTGATGAAATCATGAAAATAAACATACTGATTTATCATATACAAAATGCACTGACCAGGTAGATCTTTCTGTAGAAGCTTCCATTCATTTTGGATTGTCTTCACCCAATCTTTGGTGGTCTAGTCACATATTTGGAGGTGGAAAGTTAACTTACAGTTGGATCTAATGCTAGAAATAGAGTTCAAGAAATGACATAGCATACCTTCCCTGGTGAATGCTTTGCATAGTGGTGATCCGAGAAATCCTGAACAACATCAAATTGGTTAAATGACATGTAATCATCAGTGTCAGATCCATGTTCTGTCCTTGTCATCGATGAGATAATACTTGAACATTCAGTCTCATGTTTTTGCAGTGGTAGTACAGTACCAATCCCACTTGAACAGGGATCCAAAAGACTCCTATTTGCATTGACATTTACAGTGGTGTGTGGAGCAGCAACTGAAATCCAGGAGACTGGTTAGCTGATGTAAAAAAGTTATGGTATCACCAAATATGCACTCGAGTTTAGGACAGAGATACGGGATGGGATCCCATTTAATGCAGCCTAAACCACTCATCTTGCTGAGATGCACTGCAAATCTGCAACACTGCATATAACTAGTATAGCATTAACTAAAAAAGGTTGCAATTTCCTACAGCAGTGAATACCACATTTGAAATATACAGCTCCATCATGCATATTTTTTGCATGCAGTAAGAAAGTATTTATTAGTCAAGAATCAAGACTCCTAGATCAATTTCAGAGGCTTACTTGCCTCAGTACTGCCAAAAAAACAGAGTGTAATAGGCATTTACAGATAATATCAGATGCTGTTTATAATAAAAATGACTAATCAGGAGTCACAAGCTACCTTGCCAAAGAGGATCAATGGACTTGCCTGCATAAACAGATTATTCATTTATTAGATAATTATTCAGGAAAAGGACAAAAGCTTTATATATTTTTTGAAATGAATGGCAGGAGCTCTGCCTAAGCTTTATAGAGTAGGAAAAAATCTAATAAATAATGGCTTTAATTTAGCAAACTTCAAAACATGGTTGATCACACAGAGATATGGATTCATAAAGATAGCCTTCACTACACACTACCAAACTCTAGTAGTGCTCTAATTCTACCGAAGACGGTTCCTAAAAAAATCCTCAAAGATATCACAATTTACTTTCCCTGAGAATTTGTAGTTTCCACACCAATATGTTGTGTGCCTCTAAGCATCCCGTAAGATATATAGTGCACTAATCTATGCTCAACATTATTTTAATTCATAGAAGATAATGTATTTAAGTATATATATCTGTATATCACCACTTGTTGGGTTCCTAAAAGAAAATCTATAAGGTTCAGTAGCTCTAACACAAGCAAGACATATTAGTGCGAAGATGTAACCGTTCAAGCATACCACACTTGATTATTGACATAGATCTAGACCAATATACAACAGACAAATTATCTAATGATTTCAATCCATTACAACTGCCCCACTAGATTTGCAGTATCCCCGCAACACAGAGTTGATGGAAGATAGGGTGACAACACAAATTGCCAACTGGCCATCAGATGAGACCACCATTGAACAAGCCTGGTTATTCTTTTGAAGAGGGAGGTTATCCAGTGATTAAACAAAAGCTGATGTGAAGCACTACAGCCGACAAACCCTGTTAACTAGGGGAAGGTACGGCACCTTTCTTGGTATCCTTCTTGACTACTCCAAACAGCTGAAGCACCTTCTTTAGAACCATCCTTTAATCCACTTCGCACAATAAGTGCCTGACAAACACGAAACATCATTGAAACTAACAGCTAGAAACATTACACATTTATGAAAATAATAAAATTAAAGATCACAGGCACATGAACCACAGATGCATAAACAGCACATTCACGAGAAATCGTTACTCGGCAAGAATAACTCAAACAAAAGAATAGAAACATTTTTTTTAAAGATTACAAAGAAGGACGCTCACACGCGTGTGAAGCTGAGCGCGCGCGCAACCTGAACGCGGGCGGGGCAGAGGCTCGACGGCAGTTGTAGCCAGCTACGCTCAGTTCTCAGAAACATTATTATTTGAGAAAACAGAATTGATCTTCTCGGAGAATCCCAACGCGCCAAGGAATTCTTTTCACCCTCATTTATTTGTTTTTTTTCAAGAACTCATGTTGATCGGTCCCGCTTCTCGGCGACTAACCCCAAGAACAGACCAAAAAAAAAAGGAACGAAAGCAAGAACGCTAACTAGCACAAGTCCCGGCCGGAGAGAAAAGAGATTAATCTGGGGCCATCGCCATCCGGGAGCAGGAGCACCACCGCATCATCAAGAACCCCACAAAGAAAACGAAAGGATGACAGATAGGTAGAGATAGATAGAGATAGATAGCGCAAGAAACCCAAACACTCGGATCACCGCCGTCCAATGACCTTGGAGGCAGCAGCATCACGTCACATCGTCAAGAAACCCCTCGCAAAGAAGAAAGAAACCAGCGCGATGAAGAAGAACAGAACAGATGCCGAGAAGAAAAACCGCGAGTCTTGGGAGCTGGGAGAGCACAGCACCTTCGGTCTCGCGCTTGTGCGGCTGTGCCTGAGATTATTGTGTTGACTTCGGGGGGCAGGGTTTAGTAGCAGCAGTAGGCGGAGGTGGGCAGGAAGCGCGAGAGGCGAGGTGGAGACCGATGCCGCCGTCCCGTCACTGCGTGTGTGAATTGCGGGGAATGCGACGAGGGGAACACCGGGGGTCACGCATGCGATTGGGATGGAGAGTTGGAGACACCTTGCGTGGCAGGGAGGAAAAGCATAAGGTTCTTTTTTCCTTTTTCAACGGCTTTTATCTTTTTTTCTTATCTCGACGAAACATTATTTATTATACTAATAAATTATAACAAAAAAATTATAAACTATGGTCTAAAAGAATAAGGCCAAGTGTGTAGTACATTTCCTGGCTCGGCTTGTCTCGTCGAAACCGCTCTAAAACTGTGCTCATAGAGGGTTGAGCTAAGCGCTGCTATTGAGCGTTCTATCTATCTATGTTCAGAACTCTAGATTTAGCATGCGTGTTTATTAAAATAAATTGGTATACATACGTGTAAGTTAAGTGAGATAGTGTGTGCCTATGCTCTAAAAGTCCTATAACTTTCGATAAACAGTTATCTGTAGACATATATAATAGTTGTATATATGTATATCCGCTGTGTTAGATGTGTATTAAGTTTATATCTACATTGTACCCTTAAAAAACCGCGGCCGTTGCATCGCACCGTACTACGCGCCGGCGCCGCATCGCATCGTATCATTTCCCTCCGTTTGATTGAAGTTAGCGCGTAGCCTAATTACGAGGCCACGCCTAATTAAACTAAGGAAAATTTGCTCGCCTATAGGGATAAAATACCGCGTGTTCCCAATTTATGTCGCGAGTTGCGTATAGTGGGCTCTGCAACTACCACCAAGTCACCTCTACGCGATGTGATATGTTGTTCTCTTCTCTTCTTCGTTTTAGAAGTGGTTGGGTGCTCTCTTTTTCTTTGTATAATAGTGTAGATAACGGTAGTCTATAATATACCTTTATATTATTTATAAATTTATATAATGTGTTATTTATATAGTTGTCTGTAATAGTCTCATATAGTTAATATATTATCTATATAGTTATCTATATAATGATATAAACAGAAAAAAATTGTCTATAAGATCGTTTGTTAAATAGTAGACATTATCTTTCTCTCTCCTTTCTCATCCACATCATGCAAAATTCTATGCTGCATATATTTACAGACAGCTGACATGTACCACTATACGTGCTCTTATGCCTTATAATTGGAGCTTATATTTTTTATCCTAGCATGAGCGCTTTGTGTGAATGAATCGAACATCGATAAACCGCTTCGAAAAAGCTTTCTCGATACGTCGCCTTGAAACGACAACTAAAAAATTGTCCAAATTATTTGTTTGAAAGAACTTATACACCGTAAGTCGAAAAGAACTAGACGTACACCACGAACTTAGCTAGGATTGGCCCTGGTCCCACCCACTCCCTTGGCCTGGCTGCTACAAGCTACCAGGCTCGAAAATGATAATCAAACTTTCACTATTTGGGTTTATCCGATGCGATGGGGAAAAAACCGCTTCATGCAACGCCTAGTTCGCTAGGCTGGTTTTGAGACGTGCGCGGGCGCAGTGCCAACACGCGCGCGGGCCTGCCGTGCCCAAGGCCAAAGGCCGCTACAGCACGAGACGCGCGCGTGAGGGCAGTAGGGCACCCGCAAATGGAGTGACTTAAGTAGTTTTCACAGGATGGCAATTCAGTGCAATGGCGGATCTAAGATTGCACCACGTCTTAGACTGAATTTGCTGGAAGAAGTCTGGGTAATAGGAATAACATTGGTTGAATTATAGGATTTATATCTCAGGTTAAACTGAAATTATCTAGATTATACACTAGTAATTTTTGCACGCTCTGGGCTGAAGCCCATGTTGCTATGGGATCAGATCCGTCCCTCATTCAGTGTAAATTTAATGTGGAGAGAAACTAAGGAAGAGATAAAGGAGAGCAATATCTCATACAAAATATAGTCCATTTGAGAGGACCAAAAAAAGCTAGGATTAGTGGAAATGAGAGAGAGGAGGTGAGGCAAGAAGAAAAAATAATTGAGTAAGATGATTGCTAGATGCTATGTGTTGAGAAGGTTATGTTATATTTAGGATAGTTTTTATATGATATGGTACGTGTAAATGATATCTATAGGAATTGTCTCGGCATTCCCCGAGGCCCAGAGCAATTTCGGCCGGCGAGCATGCAGAGATACGACGAGTGGTGGGTGGCAGGGTAGGAGACGTTGGTTGGCATGGACGAAGGCCATTCCGTACGCCAATTTGACGCGTTGGGTGGGGGACTCGAACTCGAAATTAAACAAGGTGCTATCGAACGAACCATCCACGGGAGATTTTCTTTAGAGGTAAACTTTTAAGTTTTATATTAAAGTTTTGCCAAACTATTGTTGAAGATTTCTCTAAAAAATTATCCTTTGGGATAAATACTCTTGTTATATGTAAACATATTTACTCTATAGAAAGAAGCTCAAGGAAACTTAAATTAGCCATAAAAATAAGGATAAAGTTAAAGAGATGACAAAATGAAGAAATAGAGAAAATTTCTCTATGAAAAGAAGATGAATAGAACTTAAATTAGTCATATAAAAATGTAAAGAGATGAAAAAAATATAAATGCTTCACACATGGGTTCGAACACCTGTTGTTTTGTTTCAGCTAGCTATGTGCCAATTAGCTAAGCAATACTGCCTTTATAACAAATAGTGTATGTATACACAAAAACTTTGGGGGTGCAACAAGTAGGTCGGAATTGTCGTGGTGCTTTCCTGGGGAATGTGCGAGATTCATGTTCTCTTTATTTGGGCTTTGGTCGGTGGTTTATAACTGCGTTTTTTAAGATTGCAGTGGACGATAGAGATATCGACGCGAACGGCGTATATGGTTTTAATATCCAAAAACCATTTGAAAAATTCACTTCAAAAAATCATCCCATTTATTTTGACTTTTAGAGAAGTGAGAAACCAAGACCTCCAAATAACATGGGCTCTATATTGTATATATGTATATGTGTGTATATATATATATTATATATATATATATATATATATATATATATATATAACTATTAGTGTGAGTTGGTGGTTGGTCCATTCTCCATCCTCTCTTCTCAGTTATCCGATTTGATCAGAGAGTATGCATTAACATAAAAGTGATAAATAAGTATAATATGTTAATTTAAGTGGTATATTAGAAGCGAGAGTATGTATTTACGGGAGTATCGAAAATGCTTATATATATAATCGAAATCTATTGTATAAAAAGTTGATGACGGGTGGTATAAAATAGCTAAGAAAAAAGAGAATATGCTAAAAATTCTCACAAAAAAAATTCTAATCCTTTATTTGGTGGACCTCCACAGGATGAAGGATTGAGAGGGTGACACATCGACGGCCAATGGGTTTCATTCGGCTATGTCATCATATCGGTATAAGCTATGTGATGTGCATTATGAGCATGTAGTACAGATAAGTATCGCAATAATAAAAAAGAAAGATGGTAATATAAATGGGAAATGTTGTGTTATGCTATATTTACTACTTTGCTATACAAGTATTAAGGAAAGAAAGTTTTGATCACAAGTGATAAGTATTAAAAAACATAGTGAGTATTTTCTCTTATAATATATAATATTAAAATATCATAAATAGAGTTATGCAATGATCTACTTCCAAGAAGCAAAATCACGCACACACACTCATACTGCGAAGTCATTTAAACATAGATACTCATGTAAGTGTGTGGTCTACATTGCTAGTTAGTTAAAAGACATAGGGCCTGTTCTTTTTAATTGCGACTTATGGTTTTGGTGAAATTTTGAATTTTGGCTGTTTATAGTACTGATTACGGAGAGACAGATACTCATTTGTGATTTTGGCAGGTACAAATGTTGGGCTTTTAACGTGTAGATCGTTTAACATGTAGATCCCATCTTGAAAAAATACTCCGTTTAAAAGTTAGGTATTGTAGCAAAAACCAAAAGTCGTCGGCTTCGAAGGAAAAGAACAGGCCCATAGGAGGCATATCGGAGGGAACATCCACAAGTAGGCAGGGCTAATTGAAGTGGGTAGGATGCGCTCTACTTTATGACATACTAGACTCATAGGCGCGGTACGTACCAAAATAAAAGAGCCGATAATTTGTGAGGAGTTTTTTTTAAAAAAAATCGGGGGCAAATACGTATTTTCGAAAAAGGCAAAGGGTTTTTTCGCAAAAAATGAGGACCTGTTAGAAAAAACCGGGGGGCAAATACGTATTTTCGGAAAAGGCAAAGGGTTTTTTCGGGAAAAACGATGAACTATACGTAATTTCCAAAACCGCGAGGGCTATCCTGCAAAGTGGAGGGGCTAAAAAACTGGCAAGGACCTTTTTGTGAGAACCAAGGATCTGTACGTAATTTCGGGAAAACACAGGGGCTTTTTCGCAAAACCGCTCACGCGACCGTACGAATATTCATTTGGGACACGCGGGTAGAGCGGCGCTGGGTGGTGTGAGGTGGCGTTTCTTCCGGGTGTAATAGGGGAGGTATTTGGAACCACACGAATTCCACAAGTTATAAAATAAAAAGTTGTACACTTCTTTGTGGAAATACGAGACATTTCCGTGGCCTATTTGACTATAATATAAAAAAAGTGAAACACTGTGACGTGTTTATAAATAACATAAAGAAAAAAGAAAAGAAAGTACTCCGTTTAAAAGTTAGGTATTGTAGCAAAAGCCAAAACCACCGGTTTCGAAGGAAAAGAACAGACCATAGGAGGCATATCGGAGGGAACATCCACAAGTAGGCAGGGCTAATTGAAGTGGGTAGGATGTGCTCTACTTTATGACATATTTGGAACCACACGAATTCCACAAGTTATAAAATAAAAAGCAGTACACTTTTTTGTGGAAATTCGAGAAATTTCCGTGGCCTATTTGACTATAATATAAAAAAAGTGAAAACACTGTTATATGTTTATAAATAATATAAAGAAAAAAGAAAAGAAAGTAAAGAAAAACACAAAAAATTAAAATTAGAAATCAACATGTCTTATATAATTTTTGTTTTTAAAATCAGAAATACCAAAAAAAAAAAAAACCGAAGCCGAGGAGGGCCGAACCCCTTTTGAAAAGTTAAGCGAAAAGGTTTGGAAAAACAGCTTTCTATCCGTGGAGAGCTTTCCAAAACGCCGCGTCTTCGCATAGAGAATTGGAAATCAGCACGGTATGGCCGCCGTCCTGTCGATCAATCACTGTAGCTGAACGGTCGGCTCTTTCTAGTTTCCACTTCACCATTTCTACTGGAGTAGTGCTACTACCCTACCCCCCTTCTCATCCTCCTCCACACGGCGCCACATTTCGTAATTTTGAGCTGAGGTCGCCCAAGACTACGAAGCGAGCTCCAGGGTTCCAGGAGCGCGGAGGCAATGACGATCGGTCAGCCCCTCAAAGCACGTTCCTCTCCCTCAACTCCCCTTTCATTAGTTCATCCTTTCGTTCATTTATTCGCCCTGTTCGCTATCGAGGGTTCTTTATTTTCCCTGAGCTCTCTTGAATGTCGATTAATGGCCGATTTTACACTACACTTTCTTGAGTTTATCTGTTCTATCTATTTTTCGGAATATTTCAGCATTTGTCATTGTAAAGATGTATGTTTCAAAATTTACCACTCAATATCTCACTGATATATAGGTCATGGACCACACTAAATAAGACATAAGTGACAAATAATGAATTATCACGTTTTTATAGTGGCAAATGATTGATTCTTTTTTTGGGAGTATCTTTGTTTTATCTAATCTTCTTAAGCTAGTTTCAGATGAAGTGATTCTTGAAAGTAAGAAGAAGCTTGATTCTTGAAATTCCCCCCATGATTTTCCCCCGATGACCCGGTTGGCGCATATGTTTATTTAATATCCAATTATCCCGTCTTTTCAGCTCTGTTTTCTCCTGCAATGCGTTAACATTTTCTTTTATTTTGGTGAATCGGTCGCTTGGTGCCTGTGTTCCGGGCTATTGTTTCTTGATTTCTTTGTTTTCTGCATCGTCTTGATCAATTAGGTGTAGTATTTGATGCTTCTTGATCATTCCGTTCTTTACCTAGTCCAACTCGGTGTTTCTTTGCTCGATTTATCTTTCTTCATCTTTTGATCGCTGAAGATTTTGCTTCCTCTTTGATCAATTTGGTACTACTTATTGCCAGATTAGATTTTTTCCAATAACGAAAGTATTGATCTTTCACTGCATAAATAATTATATATTGATTTCGTTGCTCTGCTTTTGTTGGTTGCTCTTCAGAGGAAGAGAGGGAGCCCAGCAGGTTCCCAGTCCGCCAAGAACAAGATGGAACAGAAAATGGCATTGGTGAAGCAAAGGCTCGCCTTGCTTGACAGCGGCAGCAGTAGCAGCAGCACAAACACCAGCAGGAAGAGCGACAAGGACGATGATGATTTTGTGCCGGTGGTGAGGACCTGCATGGAATCATTTCACATTGCTGTATTTAAGAAATTGTTTGTTGTTCGAAGCTTCAGACTATCACATGTTCATATATCATACTGAAAAATACACGATACCATAGTTTGGTGTAAGTAGACCAATATGTATGTCGAATCCAAATCCTTAGTTTGATAAGTCTAGTACTGAAGGGACAATCTACTGATACTTCATGACTTCGCCTCACTCTAGGCCCAGCGCCTCTTCAAACTTCAACAATGTAGAGTGTGCTGCTGTTCTATGAGACATGGAATCCCTTTATATTGGTTAGCCGATAAATTGAACCTCTGAACTCATCACTTCTGAGTTCTGATAGATTTGAGTCATGTGTTGTCTGTTTTCAAGTCTCTGACAGCTTATACTCAGACTTGAGATTGTTATGAGGTCACTTCAGTAGTCTTTATGTCAACCATTTCTTTAGTTTTTTCTCTTTTGTTTGTTGAGATTTGTCATGCTTATTATGTGAAATTGTCTCTGATAAACTAAAATGTAGTCTAGAGATTATTTTCTTATGTTTTTCTTGTAATGCTCATCTGCACTTTATAGTACAGTCAATACGCAATGACCTTATGCATTCTCGTGTTGTCAGACTATGTTCCCATCTGTTCTTCTGTTAAACTTGATCTTTTCATGAGACAAAAAAATATTTGGTGCTTGCAGGATGAGAAGCTCGCTACTGTTGTTGCTCAGCAGTCTATAGCGATTGATTGTGATGATACAGTGGACGTTGTTCCTTTGAAAGTAAGTTCGCTGTTGCTTTAGTACTTTTGTATACATTAGGGTGTAAATTTCATATAGATATATCATACGTAAGCATCAGTGGCTCTATTCGGAGAATCACTACCAATGATACTACTATTACTACATGACCAACAGATCACTATATATAGCAACAAGATTTTCACATTGTCGCAACAGCTCCTTGTTGTCTTTCTTTTCATCTCATAATTTTCATGAAGTGTACAACTTACCGTTCTGATATATGGCTTCCTCATTATGGAAGATCGTGAGGCCAAGCGGAGTGGAGAGTGAGCAAATAAAGCTTCCTGGCGTTCCTCAAACACACAATGCCCATAATACTGGCGCCGGCCTGGCTAAAACTACTAAAGTAAGATACACTCCCTAGTTCCATCCTTGTATTTGGGCATGCAATATGAATAATTCTTATCATGGAAAATTAGAATTAGTAAAAAGAACTTCTGATTTTCATTGATGAGCTAATAATGCCCAAATATTTTGACTTGTACAAAAATGTACTTTTCGGAATTTAGGTGGCAGACTCAAATTTTCTTATTGGATTGAATGGCAGAACGCAATATTGGATGCGCTTCTAAGCATGTATTTTCAATGGATTTTGCTATGTCCCTTTTCATTGCTCCATAGTCTATATAAAATTGTTGTGTTTTAAGCTACATTGTTCTTGACTTCCCATTAGTTCAAGACTGAATGAATGGACTATGTGCAAGTTGTGACTTGACAGGTATCTGCTGTTAATGGCCAAAAGATATGTGCAAGGTACTTCAACTTTACTTGTTTCTCGTGAGTAAACTGCATTAAAAGTTTTCAAGCTTGTCCAGTTATGCACTTACATTCTTAAACAAATTATAGTGTTCAGGACAACTGTGGATCTGCTATGGAGAGAGCTAAGGAGGTACAGGCGAAGTTACCAGCAGAACATCCTAGCTTTGTCAAGTATATGCTACGATCACATGTGGTTCGGGGTTTTTGGCTGGTAAGTTACTATTGATTAGCCATTTTAATGTTTGCCCAATGCTGAAGAATTTGGTAATTATTTCTTATGAACAACATGTGGGGCCTGTTTGGCAAGTCACAAGCCGACCGGCTTTTGGCTTTTGCTACTGTACCTAACTTTCAAACGGAGTATTTTTTCAAGACGGGGTCTACAAGTTAAACGTAATACATGTTAAAAGCCCAACATCTGTATCAGCCAAAATCGTAAGTGAGTATCGGTCTCTCCGTAATCTGTACCGTAAACAGCCAAAATTCAAAAATTTCAGCCAAAAGCCATAAGCCGCAGCCAAAAAGAACAGGCCCGTGGACCCAAATAGAGAATGGGAGGAAACACCTCCTGAAGAAACATTCAAATTACCTTTTTTTATTAGAACATATTACCAAACAAATGCTCTCCCCAAAAGTGGAAACTACAAACTTAGAAGCATCTTGAGATTCGTGAAATGTAGGTTTAGGGAGAGCATAGAGCAAGTCTCATAAATAAAGTATATGCAAGCTATGGACATTCCCTGAATGTCTTAGCTTTTACTACTTCATTGAAAGAGTGCTTGTGCTTAAGGAAAAGGCACCACAAGTTTTGCACAAGCCAGCTGAAAACAACCCTTTTTTCTTTTCTTACTTTGCATTTGACTTTTGTGTTCCTCTCCCAGGGTCTACCATCTGACTTTTGCAACAAGCATCTCCCGAAGCATGACGCTGGAATTGTGCTAGAAGATGAGGACGGGCACAGCTATGATACAAATTATCTAGGTACCAAGCAGGGACTCAGTGCTGGGTGGAGAGGTTTCTCGATTAAGCATGGTATTAAGGTTGGCGATGTTGTGGTTTTTCAACTTGTGACATCAACAAAATTTAAGGCAAGTGATTCCCAATGTTTTGATTACTGTTTACAGGATGCCCGTTTGTCGAATCCCTGCGGGTGCAGTCCTGACTTATCCAATAATACAATTTCATCTCGTTTTTGTATGCCTTCCATTCAGGTCTATATAGTAAGAGCAAATAACTTCACTACATCTGATGGAGCAATCGGTCTGAGTTTGGAAGTGTGCAAGAAAGGGAAAATATCGAGTGAGTCAAAAGTTTATCTTGTTGATTTTGCACTTGTGAATCTATTATACATGGAAATGGGCTAACCATTGAGTCTCCTCAATCATGTGCCGTGTTCCACATGCCAGAAGAAGAAAGTTCCGATGATGCCAAGCCTAAGGAGGAACCAAAAAGTTCCGCTGATGGCAAGTCTAAGGAGGAACCAAAAAGTTCCGATGATGCCAAGTCTAAGGAGGAACCAAAGGTTATCAGAGTCAATGACAAGTTTAAGGAGGATCCGAAGGTTATCAGAGTCAGTGACAAGTTCAAGGAGGATCCGAAGGTTATCAGAGTCAGTAGCAAAGTAGGTCACAATGATAGCAAAAATCTTGTCAGTGAAGCAATTGACGGCATCACATTTTCAGATTCAGACGTCGATTTTGGCGATGTGACAAGTTTCAGTAACTTCAACATCGTCGTAGACAGTTTGGTTATCAACTGCAAATTCCCTGATCACCTACGCAGGACGTACTACGAGCTCTGCTGTGCCCAGGATTCGTTCCTTCACAAGCGTCTGCTCAAACAACTAAATCTTACACTTGCTGTAGGAGTGATTATGGAGACGGTCAACATCGCTGAGGGTATCAGGGCCTGCCAAGCGCGTGCCTCCTCTCGCGGGGACCTCCTCCTCTGGAAGAAGACCTTGGAATCCTTCGAGCTGCTGGGCATGGACGTTGCGTTCTTGCTCAAACGCGTCAACAGTCTTCTCGACCTCCCTGCTCAATCGAGAAGAGATCCACCAGAGCGCGAGAAGTTCGAAGAGATAAAGCTCGAGCGGACTCGTGCCGGGGTGAAAATGAAGGCTCTTGAATCTAAGCTGTCGAATCTGAAGGATGCTCTGGAAAGAATAGACGTGGAGATGGAGGAGATGGAGTCAAATGTGAAGAAAAGTGGCCAAGCAGGAGACGTGGAGATGGAGGAGATGGAGTCAAATGCTCTTGAATCTAAGCTGTCGAATCTGAAGGATGCTCTGAGGGAGTAGCAACATTTTGGGTGTCAGTTACTACTGTGATCTAACTTTGCAGAAGATAGCCACTACATCGTGGTGACTATGCTAGTTAGAAGTGACGTATCTCTCTTCAGCTGCTTTTGGGTTTGTAGGTAAGGAAGCTCGTCTTGTACTCCCGGGTGTGCAAACCAACCATGCCGGTTCGAGGACCGAATCAAGACGAGCAAGTACGGATCGCAACGACATTTGTATCTTGGAATAAGTCTACTTAACTCCTGAAATCTTACGAGTCTAAGTTTCAACCTTAAACTGTAAAATCGAATATTTTATCCCCTTAAATATTAATATCATTTATTTTACCTCTGGGACTGATTGAATACAGTTTTAGTTGATGTAGCACCTACTTGACACATACATGGATAAGTGTACAACGCTTGAATCACTTCCTGGCCCACATGTCATCCTCAAACCTATCTTCATCCTCTTCTTTTTCTCCCCCCAATTGAGCTCCACCTCCCATTCCAAAGGCCGCCTCACCTTCCTCCACCTTTGCCATTGCTAGCTGCCTTGGTCCTTGTAGCATGCCATAGCCTTGCACATGTTGCCAATAGCTCATGTCGCCACTTTGGTTTTCGTCGCTACCTATGCTCTTACCCGCTTTGGTAAGGGAGACACCTCACTGCAAGACCACTGCGTGCGCAGAACCGTGCCAAAGCCACCATTGTCGCCCTGAGCCCCGCCATCACCTCCACTAGTTGCCCTCCTCATCATGGAGTGCCACCACCAAGGATACCCACATCGCCATGGCCTCCACCACCACCAGGCCGCCTCTGGCCATCCAGAACCAATCTGCCACTACAGTTATAATGATATAGAACCCCTCCTCTAGCACCATCCAATTCTGTCGGATCACCATCGCATCTCACCATCAGCGAGCTCTCCCCTCTGCAACCGCCACTACCATCATCATTCCGATTCATCCACCACATACCTCCTTAGAGCCAAGAACCACCATCTTTTACTTTGCCCTCTCTGGGAACACGTCGTGCGTGCGCTGGCATGGCCCCTCCGCCACTATAGTTTGTCATCGCCATGCTCCCCTTTTCCCCTATTTCGGCTGCCACCGCCTAGTAGTGCGTCGTCCCCTGTCCCCCCTCCCAACCCAACTGCTGAATTGTGTAGCCACCTTTGACCCGTAGAGGTACTGCGCCGTCATGGCCAACAGCCATGGCCATCCGACAAGGGAGAGGAAGTAGAGAGGGGAGGGAACACAGGGAAATAGAAGAAGCCAAAGGCTCATGAGTGGGTCCCACTAGTTTACAAAAATATTTGCTCATTGTTCACCGTGATACATACGTGTCAAAAATTCAAAACCAAAAACCAGCTTGCGTGTCAAAACATTTGCCACGCTGACGTCACATCAGAGCAAAACTGCCTTCAATCAGTCCTAACCCTAAGGGGTAAAAAAACAGTATTAATACTTGAGTAGGTAAGACATCCAATTTAATACTTGGAGATTGAAACTTAGACTATTATAAAAATACAAAGAGGTAAAGTGGACTTATTCATTGTATCATTGATCGTTGTTTCTGGTAGGCAGATGATCCCGACCCAATGCTTTCTACTCACGTATTCATTCCAGAACGTAGCAATAATATAGCGTTTGCGACACCGATTTGGCAATATATACCCTCAGCCACTACTGCATCGACACAATGCGAACCACATCACCATTTACTCCCATCAGCATCGCATCGCAGGGCCTTCTGTTGTGGCAACCATTTTTATCTCTCTGATCATCTGTCTAAAAACTTGCACAGTTTCCCAACTTTCCAATGTAGTACATTGCGTGTCTTTCCTCCGTGGTTTAGAATCCTGCGTGCACCGGATTAGGTCCCCTTCTTCTTCTTCTTCTTCGAGGGTGAACTAGGTCCTAGCACACATGTAGAGTCCACACAGTTAGGGCATGTTCGGATTGTGGCCACTTCACATGAAACGATATAATTCCGGTAGGAATCCTATGAAATCCCCACGTCCTAGACCAAGCTTTTTATCAAGCATGAAGCACAACATCCGGTGTGGTGCAGTGGTACTTATATATGCCTTATTCCCTGACTATATGATCTTGTGGACTCCATGAAGAAAGCAAAGAAAGAAAGGCCAATGTGAGGCCAACTCATTGGCAAAGGCTAGAGACCCCTCACCAACCTCTCTTTGTGAGTTTATGTCCCCTCTCTCTAAATCCCCTGCTTAATCAGCATTCTCCCTTTTGCTCCACTCCCAATCCACCGATAAGCATTCACCGAGCATATATTACATGGCCCATGCGAAGCTTGGCTCGCCCGAGTCGACTCGGCCTCGACTAGGATGCGCTGCCATCCCACGACTAGTCATGGTGCACAACCACGAACTAAAACCAAAAAAGAGGCAAACGTTCTCGCGTGAATGAGCACACGTCGAACGTCTTGACGCGCACGACCAGAGGGTCATGCCCAACTACTGGACCCATTACCGGAAACTTGATCGAATATCCTGACAATCTCCTCCCAATTGCTTGTTCAACTTGACGTAGTCGATGAGGACCTTGCCATTTTCAACGCATTGTCTGATGAAATGGTAACGTGTCTCAATGTGCATGCTCTGGCCATGGTATACCAGATTCTTGCATAGTTGAATTACCGACTTGTTGTCTACTAGAAAAGTTGTCGTTGTTGTTTCCACATTGAACAGGTTGCCGAGCAACTCCCTGAGCCAAATCCCTTGGCATGCCGCCGTTGAGGCAGCGACATACTTGGCCTCGCAAGATGACAGAGCGACGATCCTCTGCTTCTGTGATTGCCAGCTCACTGGGCTCCCCCAATGAAGAAGATCATGCCGAAGATACTCTTTCAGTCGTCGACATCCTCGGCCATGTTGGTGTCGCTGTACCTGACGAGCTTGGTCGCCATTGTGCCTCTTGCATACCAGCACCTGTAGTCGATTGTCCCTGCCACATAGCGCAGCAGGTGCTTCACGGCACTGAGGTACTCGGTGGTCGGCGACTCCATGAATCGACTTACGTAGCCGACTACGAACGCAATGTTTGGCCTTGTGTGTACGAGATAGCGTAGGCCTCCGATGATGCTGCGGTAGAACGTGCTGTCGACCGGAGGATTTGAGCTTCCCTTACTCAATTTTAGTTGCGGCTCCATTGGCACATGGACAGAGTTGCAGCCGCTCATATCGGCCTTCTCTAGTAGTTTGGCCGCGTAGCTCGCTTGAGACAGAGTGATCTCACCCTCACTCTACGCTACCTCGATTCCAAAATAATAGCTAAGAGAGCCGAGGTCACTCATCTTGAACTCGGCTACTATCTGGGTTTTGAATCGGTCGATCACCTCCAGACAGCCGCCGGTCACCACCAAGTCATTGACATACACACCCACGAGCAGACGTGAGTCGCCGGTTCCCTGGGTGTACACGGTGTGCTCGGACGAGGGTGGCTTGAAGCCGAGGAAGGTCAGTGTGCTGTCGAGCTTGGTATTCCAGGCCCTTGGCACTTGTTGAAGCCCATAGAGAGCCTTATGCAGGCGCAGCGCCTGGTGCTCGCGGCCTGCGTAGATGAAGCCGAGGGCTATGCCACGTACACCTCCTCTGTGAGGTCGTCGTTGAGGAAGGTAGACTTCACAACGAGGTGATATACTAGCCATCCCTCATGGGCAGCCACCGCCACGAGTGCTGGTACAGAATCAAGGTGTGCCACGGGTACAAACATCTCGTCGAAGTCTACATCGGCATGTTGAACATATCCCTTGGCCACCAAACGCGCCTTGCGCTTCATGATCTCGCCACAGGCATTCTTCTTTAGCTTGAACACCCACTTAAGACCAATTGGGCCTTTTCTGGCCAGAAGGTCGATGAGGTCCCATGTCCGGATCTCCTTGATGGAGTTCATCTCTTCCTGCATCGCCATCCACCATCCTTGGTCCGCTTGAGCCTCGGTGACAGAGGCTGGCTCCTCCATCGTCAGCATGTGCAATTTGTCAGGATCGACCTCGTGTGGAGGAGCATGGCCGATGCAGTCTTGCACCGTGCGGAACCTCCGAGGAGCTCCTTCATCGTCGAGGTCGATGTCCGATGGAATGGTCAATGGTGGGTATGCAAATTTCCCCGTGGTCATACCGGTGCCTGAGGTTGGAGCGGTGGAGCGCTTGCCTCCGTGTGTCGTCGGTGTGAAGGGTCCGCACAGGTCGCCGTGCACTAAGTCGAGGCAGTCGTTGCCGTTGTGCTTAGCCTCCTGAGGAAAAGGAGTACGTCGTTGTTTATCGACGAGGCACCCATCGCAGATTTGATCAACGTGGTTCATGTGAGGAAGTCCGTGCATCATGCCCGTGGACGACATCTTCTGGAGTGCGTCAAAATTGAGGTGCCCAAAGAGGGCATGCCAGTGCCATGCAGGCAACTCATCTAGCTCTTATGTTGCAATGCATGCATGTTTCCTTCTTTAATCTTTTTTTCTTTCTCAACTCATCCATGTCCGTGCTTCTTGCCACTTTTTTTCTATTTTGTTGCATCGTTGCATGCATATGCATGCACACCTCTTGTTCCGATGATGTTCTTCTGTTCATCGTAACTTTTGGTAGCCGCGCACTCTGCTGGCATCTATCACCGAATTTCTTCCACATAATCTTCTCACCTGCTTCTTCACCCATACTTGTGTGTGATTCACGCTCGACTCGCTATAGTTGGCTTCTCTGATCGCTGCACCATTAGCTTCTCTCTTCCACACTGCTACGAGTACGCAAGTCCAATCTAACTCCTGTCATCGGCTTCTTCGACAGCTGCAACATCAGCTTCTATGCTTGCGGCGGCAATCCTATTGGGCGCTATCCCCTGTTATTCTCAATGGCCAACTCATATTTGCCCCAAGTGTCCATCTTTTTTTTGGTTGCATGTGCGCACCATCATCTACTCGGGTAACCGCCATGTTGCATAGCCCTCTACCTTGCGCTGTTTTGCGCACCGCCACCCCACTGAGTCCTCCCGCTAATGTTGTTCCTGCTTCTCCCTCAACACTGCAGGCGATCTGTGCTGCCTCGACTACGGTGATCTTCCTCGATTGCGACAACCTTGACATCGCTTTCTCGCTACATTGATGTCTTCTTCATCTATGGCAACCTCCTATGACTTCTTCGTCAACGACGCCACTCTTCATCATCAGTAATCCTACTTTGATGACTACCTCCACGGCAAATAACTCCACTATCGACTCTTCACATGGCACTCCTCGTCGGCTTCTTCTCTAGCCTGAGCATCCGCAATGCTCCCTATGAGGATGCTAGAGTATACGACTTGTATAGCAAGATTAATAGAGATAGAATATAATCAGTTAGTATTTGTATCTAATATAGTTCTTTCCATATCTCTAGTAACCTTCTATATTTATATTAGATTGATTTGATATTCAAGTCGCATTGTACTTTATATATATATGTCTTCCGAGGCTTAAGCAATACATCCATCGACTATTCCAGCTATTATATCCTTCTACAGTAGCATGTAGCACTATAGCAAAAGAAAAGGTATCATTTTGCATTGTAGCGATTGCACTGTAGCACTTGATCTAAACACATTCATCTCAAATCGGACGGCCGAGATTCACCCAAAGTCACAATACTGTACTTCTCTGATGACCCCAATCCTTCCATATAAGATGATAGCTAAATATCTGTATTATCAAGAATTTATCCATATTTAATAATACTCCCTTAGTTCACAAAAATAAGTCATTTTGGACATCGACATGACTCTTAAAATCCAACTTTAACCACTAATTACTATTGTAATATATTTATAAAACCCAATAAAATTATAATATTATGGAAAGTACTTTTTGAGAAGAATCTACACACATGATTTTCATGTATCTAATCTAAATATTTAAAAAAGATATCGACAACCAAAGTTTTTAAAGTTTGACCACATGTATTCAAAAACGACTTGTTTTTTTGAACCGGGTGGAGTACTAAGTAAAAGAAGCATGTCACATCCACGTGGTCAATAAAAAAGATAGAAAAATTCAGTAGGATATGCTTGGATATATTGCAGCAAGGAAAAGAAATAGCAAAAAAAAAAAAAAACGCAGTGTTGGAGCTTTGTGTAGGCCAAAGGTGGCCAAGGCCGCTCCTTTTTGCAACAAAATTCTTATGCATACACTAATTTTCACCACTTCCATACTAACAAAAATACCAATTTAAGTATGTTTCTCTTAGTTTGGGCCCCTCGATGTTTCCCTTCAAGCTCCGCCACTAAAAAACCGAATAGGCAATCATTCAGAGTTGTATTTTTGCCGGTGGGTGGGAACACCAGCTGCCCACTCTTGATGGAAACAAGTATTTTTTCACACAAATATCACCACTTTATGAATCTACCAGTGCAATTTCAGAGTCAGTCAGACTAGTATTTAATCTTAGTGAGATTGTTAGAAAAGAAGTTATATTTCTGACCACATGCTTCAATCTGGTACCTCATCCTCGATTTCGTCATTCAGCTAGTCATCCACCACCAAGGGCTCTGCTTCGACTGCCACCACCCACCTCTATGCTATTAGCTTGCCCACCAACCTTGGCTCCGCCATGTCTTCTAGGGTTGGTGAGGGAGAAGAGGGGAAATGTTTATAGAGCATGTACGCATGTGCGCACCGTAGGAGTACGCGGTGGGCAAAGACGAAAGCTTCACCTCCTCCCCTTTCTTCTTTCTCTCGCGCGCTCTTCTCTGGTGATGTGATGACGACTGGCGGCAAGGTGCTAGGGTTAGGGTTCATTGGGGTTAGGGAGGGGTTCATTAGGCCCCGGTTGTAGAGGGAGGGGAGGAGGCACACGTCCCTACGGTGGGCGGCGACAGGCGGCACCACACAAGAAAGCAACCGAATATTAGGTTGGATAGGGTTGGAGCGGTGACGGTGGTAGAGACATGTGGAGTTCGCTTGAAGGAAAGAAGAAGGTGGGGGGAGGGTGGAGGGGACGGGAAACAAGACGGTGGCAGCAAGGAGAAAGAAGAAGGTCGTATACGAAGAGGAGCTGAAGAAAATGATCAATTCAAGGCCGTTTATATTGTCTTTTGCTGATAGCTCTTAGTTTTGGCTTATGAATAATAACAGCTTTAGAGAAGTCATACGGAGAAAGAGACACTCGCGTGCGGTTTTATCGATATAAATGAAGTCACTATAATATCTACTACAATCGACTAGTAGAATCTTGAGAAGACACTTCGTTTGAAAAGCTAGTTACCATAGAAAAGCTATTTATTGTAGAAAAGCGGATTTTAGAAACCAATACGAGCAGGGCATCAAGTCGGTGAGACAGGGTGAACCATGGTTGCACCAATTCTTTTTCCATGGGCCTTGTCATTTCTTGCCCTCGGGCTGAAGCCCTTTTCCTGTCCCTTACCAACCCGGGCCAAGCCCATTTCAAACTACAGCCCAACCTATGGCCCATTTCAATGGGCCCGGTGCCAGCCCAGCCCAGCCCCAAATGCCCAAGCTAATACAGCTCATTACCAGGCCTGGAGCCCTCTAGACGCACGGCAAGCACCACCACCAAAAAATCCTGATCGTGTCGCGCCGCCACTTCCCAAAACCAGCCCTCTACAAACCCTACCTGCTCCCGCGTCCATATCTCTCTCGCTTCCTCTAATACCCCCGCCTCGCCGCTGCGTGCTCTCCTTCCGGCACCAACCCAGGTGAGGGCTCCGGCAGGCGGGCGAGCGATCGAGGTCAATTCGTGTCCAGCCATGTCGCTCCGCGTGCTGAACCCGAACGCGGAGGTGCTCAACAAGTCGGCGGCGCTGCACATGAACATCAACGCTGCCAAGGGCCTCCAGGACGTGCTCAAGACCAACCTCGGGTCCAAGGGCACCATCAAGATGTAATGATATCGTTCCTCACCGCCGCCCGCACCCGCTCTCCCCTTCCGCCGTTTAGGTGGTGTCGCTAGACGAGGGACGTGCGGTGCTGTCGCTAGATCACGCGCTCTTAGTTGATATTTGATAGATTTGTGAGTTCTAGGGTTTTTTTCTCTTTTTTTTTATTTTTTTGCTTGCTCATTTCTAGATTTGTGAGGTGTGGTATACCGTGCACCGTTTGATCTGGTTCATGGATTTGAAATGGTGTTTGGAGGAGTCGGTAAATTAAAGAGATAATTGATCTTTTGCCACACCTTTCATCAAATTCCATGTTTATGTATGGGGCAAATGCTCCAATCTCCCTTTAATGGCAATGCCGCAGTAATATTGCTTTTATCTGAATATCTTTACTTTGTGCTGCCCAGGCTTGTGGGTGGAGCTGGTGACATCAAGCTGACCAAGGATGGGAACACCCTCTTGAAGGAAATGGTATACCTTTACGCTTCACAGCAATATTTGTGATGGCTCTCTGATGTTAGATGTGCCCTGGTGGCGTGGTTTTTGAGGCCTCGTGTCGCTATTTGCAGCAAATCCAGAACCCAACAGCCATCATGATCGCGAGGACAGCGGTGGCACAGGATGACACCAGCGGCGATGGCACGACCTCCACCGTGCTTTTCATTGGGGAGCTTATGAAGCAGTCGGAGCGATGCATCGATGAAGGTCTGATTACGGAACGCCTCTTCTCTGTTTTGATGTATCGATACAACTGCTATTGCATGAAATTTGTTGATTGCATCTGAAATATCCGTTAGGCATCTAGGAGCAATGCATAAGCTTGTTTATACAAAGGAAGGCGATTATCTTTGTTTACATGGCGCTATTTTTGTCAAATATGTAACTCCAATTTGTTGGTACAACTTTTGAGTTTGGTGTTAATCACTGTTGTCACGGCGTCGCCTAGGCGACGCCTAGGCGTCGCCTAGGCGTCCTGGCGGCCGGAGGAGGTCGCCATGGCTGCTCGCCTCGCCTGAACCCGCTGTTGACGCTGGCTAGGGTTCGGACTTCGGAGCCGGACGCGGGAGGCGGCGGTAGGGAGAGGAGCGGACGCAGGAGGTGGCGGGAGAGGAGCCGGACGTGGGAGCCGAACCTAGCCACCGCCTCCTTCCATCCGCCGCCGCCTCCTCCGTCCGTCGCGCCGCCTTCTTTCCTCCCGCCTCTCCTCCGTGCAGCCCGGCCACCTCCTCCAGTGCTCCCCCGCCGAGGGAGGGAGGCGACGGGAAGGCGGCGGGGAGGCGTCGGGGAGGAGTCGGGAGACGGGAGTGGGAGTCGATGGGAGGCGGCGGGGAAGGCGTCGGAGGGAGGCGCGGGGAGGCGGGGGTGACGGGAGAGGAGGCGAGAGAGGCGGAGAGGTCGGGAGCCGGGAGAGACGGAAGAGAGAGAGTCGGGAGACGCGAAGCGTCGCGGGGAGTCTTTATCGCGGAAGACTGCATGCATCGCCAGCTGAAGAGTCGCGCCTGGCCTTCGCCTAGGCGTCGCCGTGCCCTCGCCTAGGCGTCGCCTAGGCGTCCAGGCGCCCTTCACTCGCCGTGGTCGCCGACTCCGCCGTGACAACCATGGTGTTAATCTTTCCGAACAATATGTTATTGCTGCGGGCTGTGGGCTGGTCTTCCTGGCTTAATGCATCTCTTCATTAGCATAAGGCTAAGAATGAACACGTGACATAGTTATGCATCTTTTAGTTTTTCACTTGTAAATAGAAGCGCCTATATGTTATGGTGAAGCTAATGGTTTAGCATATCACTGTTATTGAGATATTTGAGTGTGATGCTGCATGAGCGCTCACTAATAATTGTTTGATCGTAGCAGGACTCAGTGGCTAAACTAGCCACCCCTAATAATTGTTTGGTCGTAGCGAAATTAGTGGCTAGAGTTGATATCCAAGCCAAAGGATAGAGAGCAACACAATGTAATGCAGCGTCTTGATTAAGCATTATGTTCTCTTTTCTGTTAAATTTGAGAAGAGATTACGCCAAGAAGTTCTAGCATGGCTCATTTTGTTTTGTGGACATTAATATGCTCTTAACATGCATTTATGAGGCTTATTTGGATTTTCATTACACAAATTAGCCAAAAAGATAATCTTAAAAAATAAAGAACCTTCTGCTTGAAGCTCACATCAGAATAATATCTTGCAATTGTAAAGCTGTTCTTAATGAGCGAGTCTTTATCTTTACAATTGGATACTTATTATTGTAAGTTTATAGTAACCAATTATTATTCTTGTAGGTACTCATCCACGGTTTTTGGTTGATGGCTTCGATGTTGCCAAGAGAGCAACCCTTGAATTTCTAGAGAAATTCAAGACACCAGTTGTTATGGGTGATGAACCCGACAGAGAGATCTTGAAAATGATAGCAAGAACAACACTTAGGACAAAGGTAGTTATAATCTGTTTCATCCTTTTCTTTGTAAGAAAATTTATGTATGTACTATACTCTTCCAAGTTTTACACAAAATTCACTAATTTGCAGTTGTATGAAGGATTGGCTGATCAGTTGACTGATATTGCTGTAAATGCGGTATGTTTGATTTCCCTTGTGGTGTTTTTTTGGAAGCTTTTACGACACTTCATTTCTAAACATATTTGAATTTTCTGTGCGCTCTCTGCTCTAGGTTCTATGCATCCGCAAACCTGATGAACCGATTGATCTTTTTATGGTGGAAATAATGCACATGCGCCACAAATTTGATGTCGACACATGTCTGGTCTGTATTAATTTATTTTCTCTGCTCGATATAGCATCTTGCGAAATTTCATGTTTCCTTTGAAAAAAAGTAGTTCACCGATCTTGTTTAGACATGAGCTTGTGATCTCAGCTATCTGCTTATTCAACTTTTCTGTAATATGCATCTCTGTTTGCTTTGTCACAAAGACTTGAACCTGGGTTTAACATAATAATGTAACTGGATATTGGATAGGATGTAATGCCAGAATTCTTACATTGCTGCTTTGTTATTGTATAGGTTGAGGGTCTTGTCCTGGACCATGGTTCTCGGCACCCTGACATGAAACGCAGGGCAGAGAACTGTTATATCTTGACCTGCAATGTCTCGCTGGAATATGAGAAAAGGTGCATACTTTTACAGAGATATGCTTTGTTAGATACTTTGGTTTTATTGTAGTTCCATTTATTTTGAATTTAGCTGCACGAAATATGAGAAGAGGTGCACACTTTTAAGTAGATTTTTTTTGTGTTGCTTGTATATCTGCCCATGATATGTATTGTCATGATCGTTGCTAGCCATATTTTGTTAGAATGGACTACTAAAGTAATGCACTTAAAAGATGCTGTTCTTTACATGTGGTTGTGAAACTTATAAATTTTCACTACTTTATTTAACTCGTGTCAACCTCTTGAATGTTGTGAACTAAACATGTAGTCCAAAGGTTGGCTTAGAAGCTAATTATATTGTTTTCCCATCTTTCATGCACCATGGAAGGGAACTATGTAACTGACATGTAAGTTTGTCAGTGAAATAAATGCAGGATTTTTCTACTCAAACGCAGAACAAAGAGAAAAGATGGTTGCTGTGGAGAGACGCCAAGTTGATGAACGTGTCAAGAAGATTATTGATTTAAAAAATAAGGTAATTTGCATAGTGTGCCCTGAGTTCATCTTTTTCCTGTACTTGTTGGAAATAATCCTTCACATTGTTTCCTTGGCATGCAGGTTTGCTCGGGAAGTGACAAAAATTTTGTGGTTATCAATCAAAAGGGCATTGACCCTCCGTCCCTGGATCTCCTAGCTAGAGCAGGGGTAATCAACTTTTGCTCGATGGTTCTATGTTAACCTTCAACCTTGAACCGTTCCAGGTTCCTAGTATAGAGAAGATTGTGGGTCTTATGAAGTTACCAATTGAACTTGAAGTTTATTGGCATTATGCATATGCTGCTTTATAAGCTACAAAGTGATTAGCTAAGGTCAAGACAAACCCATGTACAAATGAAATCTCAGCAACCAATTTGGGGGCTAATACTTAAGGCATGCATATTTGGTGTAAATGAGATTGCTTGAAAGTGATTTCAACTAGGATTCAAGTGAGGAAAATGCACATTAAAAGTATATGCGCATTGATTTTTAGTTTTACATTTCAATAACAAATATCTTTGGATGGAAGCCTTAACAGCCTATTTTTTCCCCGATAGCCACTTATTTTTTGTAGTTAAATATATTTTACTGGCTTGAGCATGTTCTTTAACATAATTTTTTATGCTACAGATTATTGCTCTCCGAAGAGCAAAGAGGAGGAACATGGAGAGGCTTGTGCTAGCATGCGGGGGTGAAGCTGTCAATTCAGTTGATGATATGACTGAAGATTGTCTTGGCTGGGCTGGGCTTGTCTATGAGCATGTTCTTGGAGAAGAAAAATACACGTTTGTGGAGAATGTAAAAAACCCTCGCTCTTGTACTATACTGATCAAAGGTTGGTTAGTTTATTCTTGAGAAATAATTGGATCTTTTCTGATATTCACATTGGCTTATGAACATGCTGTAAATCTAACATATGCAGGACCTAATGACCATACCATTGCTCAAATTAAGGATGCTGTTCGCGATGGCCTAAGATCTGTTAAGAATACAGTCGAGGATGAAGCACTTGTGCTGGTAAGATTTGTAAATTTCCCCAAGACAGCATTAAAATAAATGTTTGGTTGAGTTCCACATTAGAATATCATTTAACAGTACAGGGTAGCCAGGATTAAGTGAAAGAGATGTGGGTTTGGGATTTTTTCAAGGGTGGTTTACGCTGACAAGTATTCCTTAGTTCTAACTAAAGGTCACAGTAAGTTTTATTACATATGCACCTTGTGTAAACTCCACAGTTTTCCTAGTGCAGAGTTAACTTGATTTATGCCAAGTCGTTCCATGCATTGTTGAGATCATGAATGGAATAGACCATATAGAGCTAATAATATTGACAATTAGGTCCATAGGGTAAACAGTCTTATTTTATTTTTGAGAATCCATTTTTTATTTTCATCTTCTTTCTCATTTGTCAAAGTGTAGGGTGCTGGAGCTTTTGAGGTTGCTGCAAAGAAACATCTTATTGACAACGTGAAGAAAACTGTCAAAGGAGTAAGTGTGCTAAAACATTTATATACTTCACCTTTTACTGTAGCAATATAACTGGTACTAACTTTAGAATCTTGGCAACAGCGAGCACAACTTGGGGTGGAGGCATTTGCTGAAGCTCTTCTTGTTATTCCCAAGACCCTGGCAGAAAATTCAGGTCTAGATACCCAAGATGTTATCGTCTCTCTCCAGGTATATACACATCTATTTTTATGTGTCTCTCTGCCTAAGTTTGGAGACCTGGAGGTTTTTAACTATTTTTTATGCTATCTAAAGAATGAGCATGATCGGGGATTAGTCGTGGGATTGAACCATCACTCTGGGGAACCAATTGATCCCCAGATGGAAGGCATCTTTGACAATTACTCTGTGAAACGTCAAATCATCAATTCTGGGTGCGTGATGCAGCTATATCAGTTTTGGACTTGTTGGCCTATTCTCCAAAAAATATTGTTAACGTGCTACTTAACGACTTTCCTTCGTTGCAGACCCATTATTGCCTCGCAGTTATTGCTTGTGGATGAAGTTATCAGGGCAGGCCGCAACATGAGGAAACCAACTTAATACTTCGTTTCCTCCCTGTTGAGACATCCTTTATGAGCTGCCATGGTTTTTGTTTGGTTATTTTGCCTTTTTATCTTCAGTCTGTGCTAAGTAGTGACCTTGGTGAGACATTCGTGTTCTTTTTTTTTCACCCTTTTGACTGCACAGATTGCACCTGTAATCCCAGTCTGTCAAAAGTTCTGCCGTTCTGGTAATCTGGGAATTACTGCATGTTTATATTTTAATGTGGGATGTTCTGGATTCTTGTTGAAATTTAACTCAGCACGCTGGTTTTGGGCAGTGGTTTGATTCTTTGCTCCTTTATCATGGTATGAAGTCTGGATGGTTCTTTTGTGGCTTTTGATTTTTCTACAGGAACTAGTTTTTAAACGAAGTGTCTTTTTAAGATAGAGTCTACTAGCTAATTGTAGTATATATTGTAGCGACTTCATTTATATCAGCAAAAGCCGTAAATGAATTTCAGTTACTTTGTAATCTTTTACACGGACAGCTAAAAGCTGTAAGCCACAACCAAAAGCTATAAGCTGGAGCCACAAAAGAACAGCTCCGAATCTCTTGAGAGTTAGTTCTGCGGCAATTTTGGTCATTCGCGATCTGTGTTTGTAATGTAGCTTTATAGCCTTTCTTTTTAGTTTATGATTTGTCTTATGTTTTTCTTTAAACAAATAAATGAGATAATTTTGTCGTTTTTTTGAAACAATTTATCGGATAGGCTTTTTAAAATGGCTTATTAGTATTTAGTTTGTTGAATAAGTGCATGTGCTAGCCTAAAAGTTACCGGCTGCGACAAAGGTAAAAAAAGGAGCATATCCTAATTAAACTGCAGCAGGAGGTAGCGTAGCGGATAGCACCAGCTACAGGCTGTTGTATCGAGCCTCAGATTCTACCTCAGCTAGCGGAGCAGTTCGACAGAGATTGCTCGACCCAAACAATTCTTCCACTTATCCCACTTATAAAATTTGTTGAAGTATAAATAAATTGTATATCTTTTTTTATTAGTTTAATTTTTTGAATAAACTAGTTGATGTATGTAAATCAATATAGTATCAAAGTCAAGAGACCTGTTGGCTTGTGTTTCTTGTGTCAGGTTAGTGTGATCATGTTTGCGCCGATCAAGTGCCAGCGAGTGGAGAAGGATCTTAGCAGAAAGGTAGCAAAAGCACTCCAGGCGAGGGCCAAGTCGAGGAAGGAGATGTTTAGGTCGGCAAACAGGGAAACAAATTCTCTGGGAACGGGCCTTTGAACGCACCCTTTAGGGCCGTTCAGCGACGTGTGCCCCGTGCTGTCCCATGAAAATACCCAAGCGTAGCACGTCCGTATAGTAGTCCCGTAGTGCAGCGTGGCCTCGTCTCCTCTTCTCGCACCGCCGTCTCCTCTTCGGCGTGTTCCTCTCTTGCCCTAGCGCTGAAATCCCATCTCGCGCCGGAGATGGTGTCTGCGTCGCTGGTGGCTAGGCGCCGCCGCGGCCTCCTCAATCTTTTCGCCCTCCTCGTCAATGTGTTAGTGTCAACCAACAAAATTCCAACACAATGCCTATTCCCTGGATTGTGCCGGATTCAGTACATTGAAATCTAATCTTCAGGCAGCGGACCGCTGTGCGGCATCTTGACCAGTTGCAAATAAAAGATTTGTGATTTTGCCTCGGATCGACGGAACGAACATGGTTACAGAATGTGCGTGAAACATGTTAGTAGCAGTTACGTTTCCATCAGATGACCCTTGTGTCGAAATAAAAAGGACCTAGTCTGCAAGAGAATAGATGCAAGTATCTGTAAAGGTGGAAGATAATAATGATCTTACAATGAATTGCTTTGGATCTTCTCCAACAGGGCCATTTTTTCTGACTTTCTTTTCCTTTTTTTCTGTCAAGTACATTTCTCGATCTTTTGTCTTTGAACCTTTTACCACTTGAGGAACTCTAAATGATGTTTTTTCCTTTTGTTATGTCCTCACCACATTGATTAGAACCTTGAGAAACCCCATGATGTTTGACAATAGGTTGTTGGGTTAGTGAACTATCAGCTTCCAAATCCAATTTATCTATAGCTTTCTCTAAATTTTCAAGAAGTTCTTTCGAAACTGAACACTTCAGTGCAACAGATGTTACCTTTCGAGAGATACGTGTCGCGTGTGTTTGCAAAGTTTCCTTTTCACTTCCATGTGTCTTAGAAAAAAAAATGCCTCTTTTTGCATACTTTATCCATATGTGTAGTGTATACCAAGATGGCAAGATGAAAAATTGAAGACTCGGATACAATGCTTGCAAAGCAAACCTATAAGATAGGAAAATGAGTTTTACAACCAATTTGAATTAGTAAGCATGAACAAGTGTAAGGTTAAAATGTTAGTTTGTACCTATAGCTTCATACTTCCTACAAGAACATGATACGGTAACATCCTCATGGTTAAAGACAACTATTGCCTCGTCTTCAAATTCCTTTGGCATCACCTTGTAAATTGTGACTGACCCCTCACTATGCAACAACTTGCAGGAGAAAGAAAATTGCTCTTTGAACTGCTACTCAAAATCAGAACAAAGCCTCCTTGTGTATGACTGAGCTGCAGTATTCAACATAGCTAAATCTAGGATATAAGTAACTGGGTCCGAGTGTCGTGACCTGTAGTCTGCATCCAATTCATTTTCACGGAGACTTGTCGCGCACTTGTCATATTCTTCTAGGAGTTCCGAAAGAGAGTTTCTTGCGAAACCTTTTCTTGAACGCATTGTTCATACCTTCACTTCTTTGAGTGGAGGTCATGTCCGCAGAAAATGAATCATGGCGGAACACAGTAGCCCACTTCTCACGTAAATCATATAGGCTTTTTAGCCATGAGTTCCCCCCAAGGTGGTAAGCACTCAACAATTCATCCCATTTTCTGTCAAAGTAAGCTACTGATCGTTCTTCGTACACACATCCCTTAGAAAGAAATCAAGGATGGTTAGAAATTACATGACTAAGATGTTTAGAAGCATTTTGATAAATGTGCCATAAGCAAAGACGATGTCTTGTACTTGGCAATGTAATGCTAATTGCTTTCGACATGGCTGCACATTGATCTGTAAAAATTGTATCAGGTCGCGTGCCGCACATTGTTGTTAGAAACATGTTAAACAACCAAATAAATGATTCAATGGTTTCATCATATAACAATGTAGCTACGAAAATAATTGCTTGCTTATGATGGTTGGTTCCTGGCAGTGGAGAAAAGGTATTTCAAACTTATTTGTCTGAAAGTTGGTGTCAAATGACACAACATCACCAAAGCAACCATAATCCATGATAGCTTGACCATCTGCCTAGAATAAATTAGCTATTCGGCCATCCTCCTCATCTAATTGCATGGCATAAAAAAAGAAGTATACTCTTTTTGCTTATTCTTCAAGTATTCTAGCAGTGTTTGCATATCATTGACTTCTAAATACTTCTTGCGCTCACGAACGACATGATTATTGCAATCCACCCGCAAGAAAGGTACATTTTCAGCTCCTCCATACCACTGCTTGAAATAGTTGTACATTTCGGCAGGCTTTATTCTGGCTTCACGTATCTGGCTAATCATAAGTTTATCAGCCTCCACCAGACGACGCTGTGACCTCAGCATGTGTTTTTTATCCGAACTTGCAAGATAATGATTGTGTTCAGTTACAACCTTTTGCACCCTCCAAATGCCCTATCGACAAATATTAAACTGAACACAGGCATCGCAAGACGACCTTGTTCTAGCATTTTCCTTCATGGTGTCATGTGATGAATGAGTACCTCGTTCTCCTTCATTACTGCAAAGTATATATTTTTGGTACACAGTCCCATCTCGTCTCAACTTTGAATGGCTCTTTCGAATACTAAACCCAAGTTTTTCCGGCATAGAAGTTATAAAAATCGTACGGCGGTGACCGCGCTTATAAAGCCCCTTCGCCTCTCCCACAATAGGCAAGCGCAACTGGCGGAAGCCGAAGCCACGCGGCCGTCTGGTCACGCGCACACACGTGTCCCACAACCTCGGGAATGGACGCACGACCGCGCTCATGCGGCCACTTGACATCCCATGACATGCCAATCCCATCTCGCCACATGTCCCACAACGTCGGGAACGAACGCACGACCACGCTCATGTGGCCGCCTGACATCCCACGACGCACCAATCCTGTCTCGCCACGTGTCCCGCAACCTCGGGAAGGAACACACGACCACAGTAGTGCGGCCGTCTGGCACCCCACGGCGCGCCAATCCTGCCTTGACGCGTGTCACATTTCGCGCCAGCGCACGATGCAACTCCCGTTGCGCGCCATCGAATACCATCATGGGCCACGCGTCACCAGGCTACACTTCGAAGCCAGCATCCGTGGCATGCGACCGGACTACACCGACAAATATCAGCTCTGCCCAACAACGCAAAAGATCACAGACCGTAGGGACGGAGGGGGCCAAATGGCTCGACGACATGGCTTTGGCCTGTGAAGGTCTTCACCATGAAAGGCTCCTGTTGTAGGGGTGACTCCCACCTAAGCCCATCCGGCCTGCTAAAGGGTCGTAAAGCCCAGAATGAGATATATGTAATGACATAGATATCCCTATGGCGGACACATGAATATAAGGATATGATTGTAAAGTCCACCATGCCATTGATCCTAATTTGGTTTGGATTTGTATAATTTTTTCAATAACAACAAAGTATCAAAAATATGTCTAGTCTGTGCAATGCATGGGTTGATGACTAGTAGAACACAATGCGTGTAACATCGTCGATGTACAATTGAAATACTGAAATTAAATACGTGAAACATTTTATTTACCTACTGAAACATCCAACGTCCACTCGATTTAATCCCCATACCACCAGAATAATATCAATGAATTTTTGGAACATCGCTAGTGAACCATTGGAACATTGCCAATCAATTGTTGGAACATTAAAACCAAACGCGTAGAATATTGACCTATTCTCTCTTAAAATTTAATACATGGAGCGTGGTTAATGAACATTTTAAAATATATGAGTGTTTGAATTTTCGGTTTGAAAAAAATATGAATGTGTCACAATGCTCGGTGCTTTACTTGTCGGCCCACCACGCGGAGCGGAGCGTGGGCTTTCGAGAGGACACGAGACATGTCATCTATCCATCATCGGCCCAACTTAATGAAACCACCTGCCGTGTCACGGCTTGCAACGAGCAGCAACGCGCTGTACCAAACAAACTGGAACAGCGCAGCCACGGCTCTGTTACTTTGGCCTTCTAGCTTCTCAAAAAATCAAAATAAATGAAAGAGTTTACAGTAACAGATTTCCTAAACGGTTTTCTAAGGTTAAAACCGTGTGCCATGATCAATCACATTGCCTTGGGAAGTGTACGGCCTAGGATGATAGTGTGCTGGTAACAAAAGCTAACGCCGGGTGCTCCGCTGATGGCAAATGCACCGCTGCTGACAAGGGGGCCAGACCTTCCACATGAACATTAGCGTTTGCTCATTTCTGCTGTGTTCACAGGAACATTCCGGAAGGCGAGTAGGAGACCGCGGCGCTGACGTTAGCTTTTGCCATGGGAAGAGCCGTCAAAAGGGAGGGGAGGTGTATCATCTGTGGCGCGAGCAATCCTGCCTGCGTGCTGCTGAGCCGAAGCGACGAAAGACGCCGGTTAGGCCGGCCTTTGGCCCAGCAAAAACAAAAGCGCCATCAACGCGGGACGTTGCTTAAAGACTAAGAACTAGCTTTACGCCCCCCAAAAGAAGAAACGAAAAGAAATGCGACATCAGAGTTTATTTATCTACCGCTTTAAGGCTCCGCTCATTTCGGTTTGGGTTTCTGATTTCTGGCTTATTTTTTACTACTCCTAAATTTCGTCTTTTTAGCTTTTTTACCGGTTCTTTTTTCCCGTATTCGTTTGTATTATTCGTGATGGACTAACTTGTTTTTTTTCTATTTGTAAATTTTTTTAGATTTATTTACGCTAAATAAGTCAACATCAGCTACAGTAAAATTTTAATTAGCTATAATATAATTTCAACTATAAACAAATTTATTTCAGCTCAATCGAATGGCACCTAAGGCTGAGAGGAGGAGCTACAAAAAGAACTTACTGGCCGGTTGGTCACTCACCCACCGAGTGACCGGTGCAGCAGCAGCAGCAGAACTCGCCTTCTGTCTACGGACTTGTCTTATGATTTTTGATGTTTTAAAGTTAAAATAAACAAAAAAGCTTTTTAAAACAAAATTTTTTAACCGACTTCTAAGACCTAAAACCGAACGTAACATCATATTTACGTTTCTATGGTCGTCTCCATGGTTCACTGCCGTCTCAAAAAGCATCAGACGCGGATAATGCTCGTCCCTTTATCCTCGCACTCGATTAGAGATCGGTGCAGCCAACGGTCAAGATTCGCCGACTTTGGTCACATGCGTGTACAGCGGCGGCAGCAGATCAACTGATGAAGACAAGTCTCCGAGAATCCAAAAGCCCACTTCACTGCACATGCCATCGTAAAAGCGGCACAAGCAAACCAGAGCCAAGCGCCGCGCGCGCGCGCGCACACACAGCACAAGCAGCCACTTCGGCTTCCGCACATGCAAGCGCCAAGAACTCGCGAGGCTGCCGGTGCCGCCATGGCCGGGCCGGCGGGGGCGCGGCCGGGGCCGTACTACGCGGTGGAGGAGCGCCCCGTGTACGTGCGGCCCCCCTCGTCCTACTTGTCCACCCTGACGTCCTGCCTCGTGGCGGCGGTGTTCCTCCTGCTGGCGGTCGGTGGGGCCGCCGCGGCGCTGTTCCTCCTCTTTCGCCCGCGCCCGCCGGACATCGCCGTCGCGGCGGTGCGGCTGCCGACCTTCGCCGCGGCCAACGGCACCGTCGCCTTCACCTTCGAGCAGACGGCCTCCGTGCGCAACCCCAACCGCGCGCCGCTCGCGCACTTCGATAGCTCCCTCCACGTCGCCTACGCCGGCGGGGAGCTCGGATCCGTCTACATACCCGCCAGCCTCATCGACGGCGGCCACACCAAGGACCTATCCGCCAGCTTCGCCGTCCCGTCCTTCTCCGCGGTCACCCCGCCGCCGCTCGAGATCGCCGCCTCGGCAGCGCAGCAGCAGCCGGCGGCCGCGGCGGTGATGGAGGTCGATTCGTTGCTCGTGGTCAAGGGGAGGGTGACGGTGCTGCGGGTGCTGACGCACCGTGTGGAAGCGGCCAAGGTGTGCCGCGTCGGCGTCTCGCCGGTGGACGGCAAGGTGCTCGGTTTCCGGTGCTGAATTGTTAGTGGTTCTCGTGTGGTTTACGATGGAAACGCAAGATACCAGGCAATGCAATTCCTACATAGATCAAAGACTACGTGAACCAAACGGGCTTTAGTCGGTGAAATGGCAGCTGCTGAGAAGCATATTCTTGGCTTGCTTTATGTATATCCGAGAATTTGGCATTTCGGCTCAAGCTAAATAGGCCCTTGATACTACATTGCTCCACATTAAAGCCATCTCAACTTATTTCGTATGCCAGGGACTCTTTCAAGTGCATGTAACATATTCAACTAAGCAATTTGGGTGTCTGGAGTTGGAAATGACCTGTCTGATGTCTCCAGCAGCAGCCCGGTTTGTCTTGATCGGTGATTGATAAAACGAGAAGGAAAATGGACTAGTAGAAAAACTACACTAGCTTCCGTTGAGGTCCTTAGTTTAGTCAAGCAGACGAGGGCAATTCCATCGCGAAGGAGCGTTGAACATATTTAATTGCGGCCAAAACGTCGCAAAACATGCCATGCGGTTTTGCATGCGGTATGGTATGCGACAAATACTTGTCCAACAGTCTGAAAATCCTAATTCCTAAATGGCGAGCTCGCAAAAAAACATATACTATTTCGGAGATGAAAAGCAAACTCTGCACAGCTATTAGTAGGAATATGCCGCTCCAGGAATTCATGGAGCCCATCCATCAGGATCAGGTCCATAGCCAGGGTCTATACTACAATGGGTTTACTTTTGGGACTCTTGTTTGGGGGGTAATAGGCAGCTAAAGTACTCGCTTGAATAGGCAGATGCGGGATAAGCCATCGAAGCATCTGTTGAGCCAGAATCAACGTATGGTGCGCCCAGAGAAGTCAGAAGTTCCAGCATCGTAACAGAGGAGGTCCGAGCTTCACTCACCATATCTTGTTCTTGACCCAAAAGAGCATCAGTACTATCCCAATCACAATAGCAACAGGGGCATACTTCCGAATCAAGGCCTGAATGTCAGAAGAACGTATGTCTCAGAAATGAAAACAGAAAGCAAAAATTAGGATGGAAGCAGCAGCCAAGGAAGAACCTATGTCTCAGAAATGCAAATAGAAAGCTAAAATCAACTATGGTATCTTGCATTTCATAAGGAATTTGAGGGGGGTGATCAAGAAATTAGAGAAAATAAAAATAAGGCTCCCAACGATGCTACAAACCAAACAAGCACTAGTAGATCCACCTCAAGACTCCTTTCCTTTCAGAAGGTAAATGAAAAGCCAAAAGGGACAAAACTTCCATGAATAAGGCATTATTGATCATTTGTTGGAGATTACTCGATGCAGCTTAACTGCCTGGATGCATATACCGAAATAGCAAATGCAATCAAGAGGACCATACCTGGCGATTGAGATCCTTCGCCTTGTCTGCATAAATTCTAGTGTCAGAGGTCAACCTACTGGACATTTCACTCACCTCTGCAAAAGAAAAACCTTTTGATGAGCAACTGTTTTGAATTTTGATTGACATGCCTGAGGGTTATAATCATGCAATAACATATGAGGGGGACTGCCACAGCCAATAAGTCTTGCTAAAAAGGAAGCACTGTGGCAACACAGTTGAAAATGCGACATTACTCGAGTGTCAAGGAACAATAACATTAAGGCATTCAGGGATACTTCAATATAAGGAGAGGCTAGGTAAAAGAAAGCATGTTTGTAAGAAATATGAATAAAGTCTGGAATAGCAAGAAGGGCCTGTTGAAGGAAGGCATAGAACAAAAAACCTATAACCCGAGAAAATTCATGTAACAGCAGAATTTGTTTAATTCAAATTGATTCGTGAACCCAACAGCCAGCCTACTCCCTGATGTCTTTTTAGGTAAACACTTAGCAGATAGACTCTAGTTAACTCTATATATGCATAGAAATCATCCGCAGGTCCATGATGCCATAAAATATAATAACACAACTTAATGCAGATGGCAGTGGCAAAACTCACGATCAAGTTTTTCACCAACACCAAGAACTTCTTGAACATTGCGAGTCATGATCTGGTGCACCTCATAGAGCTCATCATTCAACTTGGCAAGGTTCCTTTGGGTTCTGGTATCCAAATACAGTTTCTTGGTCTTCTGTATGAATGTGTCTAAACAGAGACGTATAAGCTATCAGCTAGTTGATATTAGGAGAATGAGTATAAAGAAAGTACACAAATCTGAGAACTATACCAAATTTAATAAAAGCATATGGCCTTGCAGCAGTTTCAATTTGGCTGCCATTGACTCTCTCGAACTCATTTTTGAGATCTTCTAGATACTGGAATGCAAGTTTCTTTGGATAGGAACGGTCGCACATTGTCAAATAGCACACACGACCCTCGATGATGTAACTGTTTTGTTGAATTAAGGTGCGACAATAGTACCACAAGAAATTTACTAGGCAAACAGGCTAGAAACTACAGAAAAGAATTAACTTCTCAATATACATCATTAGAAATACTGGTTCTTTGGTGTCATTTACGCATAAATTTCTCATTAAGACAGTCGATACTGGATAGGCATATAGAATATGGAAGTTGTTACTAATGCAAAAAGGTAGTGCAAGTAAACTGTTTTGCATGATATAGTCGATCATTATCAACTCACCAATTTGCTCCCCAGAAAAGCAGCAGCAATATGCTGTCTTTGGAATGTAAAGGCAGAGCAGACCTGAATGAGCAGGTCGATTAAACTCAATATAAAGAGGGAAAAAAACCAAAAGGAGTGTGTATTAGGGCCTATATCTACTATTCTACTTGGAGATAAATAACTAATGTTCTCTTCACCACTGCCTCATTTAAATTTGCAGCCTAGAATCGTAAAAGAACTCATGTTTGTACAGTTGACATTAAAGCTATTGCAAAATTTCTAACATTTATAGGAAACCATAGTCGCCATAAGCTATCGCTTGTATATATATTCTTTGTAGTTTTTTATGCAGTACATACACCCCTTCTACACATGATGACTTTTTCTTTGTCTTCTATAAACACATGAATTTGCACAAGAAAATTGAACAAGTAATGAAGCAACCTACAAAAAATCTTATATTATCACATCAATATATGCATGAAGACTCAGGAAGTTCAAGCTACTTATCTAGTTACGCTATGTAGACTTCCATCATTTTTTTCCCATTCGGACAAGGCTCTCATCAAAGATCATGAAGGAAAAACCTTTTCCAAAAGAGAAAAGGTGCTGCAAGTAACATAAGGATTAAGGATACTGGAAAAAGTATGGCCCAGTCTCAATCGACATCCTTGATGCTTCATGCTGCCCTTTTGACAGGTTCTTGAACAACAGTTTTGCTTGCTGCTTGTAGAAGTCAGCATCCTTCTGATCCCGACCATCATCTAAGCCCTCCGCCAATGGAAGTCCATCAGTGACACGTGCTATCATTGTCAGCTTCACCATTATGCAAATATAACAAGCAGCAAACTAGCATAGGTAATCTGAATGTGCCACCTGCATGGAAAGGTACTTCAGACATGTCTCAGCATCAAACAAACATTAGCTGCAGAAATCACTGTTCACTCCACCACAATGACTTCTAAATTTAAATGTCCAATGGACGTATCTAATTTGCGTGAAATTGAATTTCAAGTAGACTGTGTAAATCAAGTGTAAATAGCAACTTATAACTTATCTATAAAAAAAACAGCAACTTATAACGATTTATCTCACTTTTAAACTAGTAAACAGCGTATTTTTTTTAGCAACCATCACAACTTCAGAGGCAAATACATGAGACAACAGGACGGTGGTCTAACAAGCCCGGGAACAGGAGAACCTCATAAGGAGATTTCTATTCTTCAAACAACATTCTCCATCTATCCTGCACATGTTAGTTCTATGACAAATTAAAACCAGTAGCCTTATAAATGCATCCATGGTATTCTTATGCTTGGCTAGAAGAACGTCAAGCAACTATCAATTGACAAGGGCTACATAAGACTAATGCAATGCAACCAGCAACAAGATCAGTCACACCAGAAATCATTGTTCAGTCAATAATTGTTCTACATCAGAAATCATTGTTCCAACAAAAAGGTAGCCGGTACTCGTTCAGTCACACCACCAAGGCTAGTAGTGGTTATAGGTCCTGAATGGCCAATTATACTGGAATAGGGAGGGTACCCATTCCTTGTATGCGGCCTACTAGACTTGTTTACATAATGGTGTCAGAAATTGCATCTCCAACACTCTATATTGATCGAATTCGTCATAAAATACGTGTAGCCCAAACAACTCATGTGAATATAACAGCTTTACAACTCATGTGAATATAACAGCTTTACAACTCATGTGAATATAACAGCTTTCAGATACTACGGTCATGGTCTAATAACAACCTCTGCATCAGATAAATCCACATCAAGATTAATTATTAGAGCACTTTGCAGCAATCAGCATCCAATGGTATTGATTAACCGCCGCATGGATACAGTGAACCACATACACAAACAAAATTCAGGCGAACAACCTATGCGCGGCGACGAAACAACCCTACACCCACCAACCTACTAGCACGATCCCGAGAAAGAGTTCAGCGCACATAAACTCTTATCACAACAAGAAACCAGAATAATTTGGTTCAGTGGGCTACCCAGCTAAATTCGCGCACCCATTCGCATGCCATGACCGATGTGGCAATGCAACCGCAAAGGAGCACCGAAAATGGCGCACAAAACCACAGACATCCCTCCTAAGGGCCGAGGAACCTACTGCAACCACCCCCACCCCCAATCGGATCTGCTAAATCACACAACGAACCAACGCCGTACCCACGGAGAAACCCTAGCAGCTCCGCGGATCGACCTCGAATCTCCGACAATCCGACAAACAACAACGGCGCGGCGGCGCTCTTGCATCCAGGAGCAGATCTAGTACGAGCAGCTGCTGGCTCTGGTGGATCGGCGAGGGTTGGAGGCGTGGGGGTTGGGGATCGTGGCTTACCATCTCGCGCTCGCGTCGTGTCGCTGCGGCGGCTTCGCTTCGGTTCGCGTGAGAGAGGCGGCGGCGGAGTGGAACAGGAGGAACACCACCGAAGCGCGGCGCTTTTTGTTGGGACGGAGAGACCGAGAGAGAGTCAGTCCGTAATGGCTCGAACGCACCGGTCGGACTCGTACCGTGCTGGGTCCAGCCGGGCTCGTGGCCGACCAGCCTGTGTGATTTCAATTTTGAATAGGCTAACGAGGGCCAGCTTGGCCATTCTGCGCTGTAAAAGCTAGCGACTTAAGTAAAGCGGATATTTTCTATTTAACTGATCGACCAAAATTTACAGAGCGAACACAGAAGTGATAAATAGATATCCGATATTATCCGTGTCTAAGTTTAACTTCGAGAAAAAAATACATAATAGAATACAGAACGAGAGATATCCATCTGTATATCCAATATCAAGTGATATGAATAAATCTATTGTGACTTTGTTTAGGAATAAGATAACAGATAGACGGATTATCGCGTCTAAACATGCGGGGAATACTGAGTACTCTTCCTTCAACATCTTGACGATTAGGTTCTCTTTGTTCGCTCTGATTGCACATCTACTGTTTAATATCTTGTGTAGGGGTATAAAAGAAACGGATAATTTTCGTCCAACCGACCGTCCGAAAGCTTGTAGAGCGAATACGGAATGAAGAAATAGATATCCAGCATTATCCGTGTCCAACTCTGAAAAAATATAAAATAAGACATATTATGAGCATATACATGCGTATCCGCTCCAATTACACCCCTAGTAAAGTCGATTGCTTTGGCCCCAGTTTGCAACACAGGGATTTTTCAAGGTTTGAGCAAAAATTAAATTGTTTCTTATAAAATTCCGGTGTTCTTTGGGGCTATAGCTGATGGTTTTTGCTTGTGTTTCTTGATACGACAGCGGACGACATACGTGGTTTTGGATTCGGGAAACCGTTTGGAGAATCCACTTTAAAAGACTGTCCTAATTTCGATGTTTGGCTTATTGACTTCCGAAGAAACCAAAAGCAAAAAAGTAGAAACCAAAAATTAAAAGGAATAGGTGTCGGGACCCGGATTTCCAAATCCAGTCCCTCTGTGTATTACAGCACTAGTCCTAGATCATAGCTAGTGCACACAGTCAAACAGTGATGATTACATAACCAACAACGCTTTATTACAATAATAGAGAGTATATGCCGAAAGGCCTTTTTATTACAAATGAGGTTTCAAGACCTCGCACTCACACAAAAGATAAAGCACAGCGGAAGCAAAAGTAAATCCAGCGGAGACCCATCAATTCGCCACAGGCAATTGACTGGGGTAGCGCAACCTAGTACTCCGGAAAACCTTCATCGAATCCATACGCTCCGTAGTCGAATGTTCCATCTTGAGCTTCATACTCTTCTGAGTATTATTTTAAGTGTAGCATGTGAGTACATAAAGTACTCCGCAAGTCTTGGAAAAATACAATAGATGTAAGGTTTAACAAAGGAGGGTTACATGGTTCTTTTGCACAAAGCAATGTTTTATTTCAAATACCATTAGTTATTTTTGGAAGGCATCAACTTAAGTAAGGTAATTGTCTTAACAAAATTTTATCAAGTTAAATAGTGAAGGTTACAACCACCAACACTAGATCACTGGCTCTAACTGCCAATGTTCAAATCAACGGGTTGTATCCACCCCCACTGGCTACATCCGCCAGGACAACTCCGGGGGTTCCCACCACTCCCGGTTCCCAAATCTTTTATTTTAAAACCAAAAACAAATGATCTACCATGTGAATGCATTCTTTGCCCGCCCTTGACCGTGGGCACGGCTATTCGAATAGTTTTACACTCTGCAGAGGTTGTACAGCTTTACGCACAAGAGATAAGTCATCTTAATAGCCAACATGCTTCCTTAGGCATGAGACTCAGATAATTTATCACAAAGCCTTTACCTTACTCTAGTCTAGTTAGTCACCACCACCGAGGTTTCATCATTTGAGGGTTAAATCCACCCGTCGAAGCCCCTCTTGCGCCAGTATCAAGACAAGAAACCATGTCCCTCACTGTGAATAACCAGTACACCCTGGCACCCACTTTCCACTGGTGGTACTTAGACTAGTCTATCATAAGTTAGTCAGCTAGGTCGTACCCATATAGACTTGTGGTTGTACGGTAGTACTCAGTCTGGACAAACACAAGCGTCGGTCCTTAATTGACTAGGGCGGAACATACACTTTACAAGTTCTCGTGCTAACCGCACCAATCCAATCCAACCATCCGCCCTGGTCCAAATCCAATTTTCACATTTTATTTTATTTTAAAAGAACTGTGGCAACTCCAATCACCACTGATTTCTGAACAAAAGTTTAGTTACACAAAATATGATTTCCCATTCCAAGGTTACCAAAGGTTATATAGCATGACTAAGCATTTTACTACTGTTACAACATTTACCAAAGTTTTATAATAATCTCATTATTGAGACAAAGGAAATCCTAGGGTGTCAAAGGTACATGGTTGTCAATGTCAAATGAAGGTATAACAATTGTCGGTTTAACTATTATCTCTAAAACATGAAATATCATTTTATGTAACATAGCAATGCATTAATTTAAAATAATCAAAACATTTCTCAAACATGGGTTCAAGATATTCAAAGGAGACTTGCCTTCGTGTGTGATTTCTTGATTCTTTTGCTGCAGGTCGACAAAGTCCTCGGCGACGTCGGTTTCTACGCGCGAAAAAGACAAAGCAACGAAGCAAATAAATACACCAAAAATTCAAATAAAATTCAAAAATTTAGAAATTTGAACGGGTCAAATCGGAATTAAAACGAGGAAGTTATGGCCTCGGGAAGTTTTAGTTGAAAGAAAAAGAAAAAGAGAGATTTTCCCGATTTATTTTTGTATTGGAAATTCTTAATTATGACGTCAGCATTATTTTTAAATTCGGGCGAATTATTTTTCTAAAGAAAAAGAAATTTATGACGCAATGCCGACGTCAGCAAATATTTAAAATTTGAATTTTATGACATGCGGGCCCGGTCTACCGTGGACCGGGTCCACGATCTCTGAGCGGGCCGAGGTGGTACGCAGGCGACGTGGCGGCACACGGCACAAGACGCGGCGGCCACACGCGGCCACGCGACGCCGCGCCCCGACGCGGCATGGTCGACAGAGGCGCCGATCGGGACGACGCGCTCGTCCTACCACGAGCGCCGGCGGCGGCATGGGGCGGCGGCGGAGGAGGAGGCGGCGGTGGTGGAATGCTCACCGGTGGCGGGGCTCGGGACGGCCGGAAGTGGGTGGCTGCGATGACCAAGCGGCGGCGGAGGAGCTCGGGAGGCGGCGCTCGGGAGGTCGAGGCGGAGGAGTGAAGAGGTAGAGGAGGAGGCGGCGCTTCTAATGCCACCGGCGGGTCCCAAGATGGCAAGGCGGGCGGAGAGAGAGTAGGCGGTGGCGGTGGCGCTCAGGGCGGGAGAGGGCATGGGAGGGCTCGTCCGGGGTGGGAAAAGAAGGCGCGGTGGGAGGCGGTCTAGAAGGGGTCAGGTGGGGCTTTTATAAAGGGAATGGAGAGGAGGCCGGCGGTTTTGGAAGCTCCCCGGCGTGATTTGCGGCCGCGTTTAAGGGAGTAAAAGGGGTGAAAACGGCCAGCGGATTAGAGGGGAGTGATTGGGCATTTGATTGCGCCCTCAATCGGGAATTAAAGAGACGAAAACGGCCGAATTTAGAAACTTCAATTCGGCACTAATGGAGGAAAGAGAAAGAATGGAAGGAGGAAGAAGAAAGGAAGGTGGAAGAAAGAGATGATGGGTGGGGCCCACCCGTCGGTGAGAGAGAGAGGTGAAGGAGTATGGTGCGGCCGGATGGACGACACGTGGCAAGTGAAATGATCTCGGCCGTTGAAGTGAATGAAGGGGTAAGTTGTGATGGAAGGATAGGATTAGATCAAGAAATGGATGGATTGAATATGGGCGCGACACGTGGCGGCCTGAGATTAATTCAACTTTAATTTTCGGATTTAATTTTCAGAAAATACTAGAAACAATATAATTGATTGGAAAAATAATAAATAATATTTAAAAATTCCCAAAAATTCATAGAATATTCCTGGAGACATTTTAGACTTAATAAAAATATTTTTAATTTCAGATTTGCTTTTAATAATTTTATAAAATTCCTTTTATCTTTTAAAATTGATTTTTAATTCCAAAAAATTCTCAAAAATTATTTAAAAATCTGGGAAGGTTAGGAAAAATAAAATGTACTCTTTTTGGCTTTAATAAAATATTTAAAAATGCATTTCCTTGTTTTAAATTTTGAAATAAATTTCAGAAATGCACAGAAAAATCCAAATAAAAGCCAATTGCTTTAAAATAATTAATTTGAATTTAAAATTTTCAAAACTCAAAATTTTGGGATGTTACAATAGGGCTGTATTCTAGGGCCCAGATTTTGAGGAGAAGCCCGAGCCGCAAGCTCTGGAGCCCGACTTCACGGGAACTGAGGGTCTGTTTGGGTGCGGCTGCGGCTTATGACTTTTGGCTGAAATTTTTAAATTTTGGTTGTATACGGTACATATTATGGAGAGACATATACTCATTTGTGATTTTGGCTGGTACAGATATTGGGCTTTTAACGTGTAGATCGTTTAACTTGTAGACCCCCTCTTAAGAAAATACTCCATTTGAAAGTTAGGTACTGTAGCAAAAGCCAAAAGCCGCCAGCTTCAGCGGAAAAGATCATGCCCTAACCTTCTCTGGAACCCATTTTACACAGGGGCATCGAAGCATGGTTTTCCCGGCTTCAACGGCTCCGGGCGTACCCAGGATGGCAAACGATAACCTTACCCTCATTTTTGTTCATTGCACCACTGCCCGAATCGTTGCGCTGCTGCCCCATCGATTCGCCGGGACACTGCTTGAATCGGCATGCCCTCGTATGCATTTGCCAACGCCATTGCCCGAATCATCGCGCCGTCGTATGGATTGGCCAACGCCGTCGCCCGAATCACCATGCCGCATCATCGATTCACCGGGACGCTGTCATCGCAATCCACGTCGCCGAGACTGGATCTACACCACATTTGTGCATATCGACGTTGTTGCGTATCCCTCTGAATCCCACACTCGTCTCCCCCAACTCGGCATCGGTTCTCCTATTCATTCCTTTCTCACTCACTGGCCATCCCAACAAACCTGCCGCCGCTGCTCTCCATTCCTCGCACCGTCTCCTCCCTCCCTCCCCACATGCCACTGCCTCCTCCTCCTCTTTTCCTCCTCATGCATCACCACCTCTCCCTTGTCGTCGCTTCATTGGCTAGATCCAGATTCAGCCCTTCCCTCCCCACCCCGTACTGCCTCCTCCTCCCCCACTCCTTCCCTCCCCACGTGCAACCTGTAGCGCGGTGGCCAGGTGTGTGGCGATGGAGGGGTGCTTCTAGGAGTGGGAGGGGAGGAGGAGATGGAGGAGGACGACACCTGCCACGTGTTGGGGTTGGGAAAAGAGCAGGTGGTGCTAATGTGGGGGTATCTCCCTAGCGTCTCGTCACAACATTCCCCGCTACTCGGGCCGTGCCCATCAGACTGCCCCCGACGACCGTTGCCGGCGATGGGTGCAGGGCCGTTCCTGTCATCTTAAGGGCCCTAGGGCATGATAAAAGTAAGACTCTTTATTCTAATATAAATATATACCAATACATTTTATATCTGTTGTAAAAAGTAAAGTTCAATATAGTAACCATTAGACAGTACGTCATAAAATACAAAGTACTTGTTAGTAATATTAGGGTTAGTACATTACAAAATACAAAATACTAATTGTCAACAAAATGCATATACACATATTAATATACATGGGCTAGAGGCCTCAAGTTTTCGTGGGCCCTAGGCGGTCGCCCTTGCTGCCTAGGCCCAGGTTGCCGGCGATGGGTGCAGGGATGGGTGCGGCTTCACCATGACCATCTCCGGTGACGCCTTGCGCTCTCCCTTCTCATCGCTGCTCTATTTATGTTCTGTTGGTTCTAGTTGGTTTGTTGGGTTCGTTTGTTGGTTCTTCGCGTGGGCCGTGGTAGATCTGCTGGGGGCGTTGGCTTTTGTGATTTCTGTGGCGGATTACTGATAGGAGTCATTATAGGATTTGTTGGAGATTTGCGAACTAATGAGTAAAGGATGGGCTTCTGGGGTACAAATGGTTCTTAGGAGGATTGGTTAGAAAAATTCATAAACTAGCAATTTCGGAGACATTTGAAACAGGTTACTACGAGTTGCGACTTGCGAGGATTTATCTATGAGTCATAATATTTGAGCAAGCCCCCCTCCCCCCAAAAAAAATGTTCGTGAAAAGGAATGAAAAGTTATCATTGCCATATTGATTCACATGGAGGGTTATATGGATTAGTAAACAAAATTTATGGCCATGATTCTCTTAATACAAGTTGAACGTTCTATGATTATTTTGATGATGTCATCTAATGACATTCTCAATTCTTCTTTGTCTGAAAAAGCAAAAATATTCTCAATTACTGGCTTCTTGCTTTTGGGGATCAACTTTATCTCTATGTTTTCGAAGTTTCTGGTTTCACTGGCTTGCACGTATCTCTACTATTTAAAAAAAGAAGTTGGTGTTAGAGATTCATCTGTCCCTCTCAACGCCCTTTGAACCTCGCTAAAAACTCTAACAAAAATAGGAAAAGGCAATCTAAAAAAATTCCGTCACCCTAAAAATTCTCTAAAATAACAACAAAACTCTACCAGGTATGTGGTAGAGTTGAGGGTGCAGAGGTAGAGCCAATGACGTGGGCTGGGTAGATCGATTCTGACAATGTTGGCTCGACATGCTGGGATAATATGATTTTTTATCTGTAGCAAAGCACGGGTATTTTGTGCATACATTTGGTTATATGTAATATTAGAGGTAAGTCATATAGTAAAGCAGAAATAAACTTCTATTACTTTCGACAAAAATATATAACTGTAGTATAACATTTATTTCTAAATTTATTTTTTGTTACAATACACAGATATATAACTAGGAGGTCATAAAGTTGTTGTTACAAACGAGAAGGAGCAGAAAAAAAGGTAGACTACACCAGAACGGACTGAACTTTGACGCAGCCACAAGCTGTCGTGTTGTCCTTGATCACTGAATTACTCGCATTATAATGGAACTATAGTCATTTTTTTTAAAAATTTGATCATCAAACACCTATTTTATAAATCTAATTTTCTTCCTAAAGCTATCGAACTCAATAGATATGTACCATGCTAGGTGAGCTTGGCAAGCACCTGCGGAGCCCCCATGTACAGCAACAATCAATGATGAGTGATTAGTGCTTAATTAAGCTTATAATTAGCGCTAAGTAATTGTAATTAGTACTAATTAAATATAATTAGCACTAATTAGGTCTACGGAGGAGGCTATATTTATAAAAACGGATGTTTAAAGACAAAATTAAAAAAAAAGTTACAGTGCCGTTATAATTTGCCACTTTTTCACACCTAATTGTTCCCATACGCTAACTTCTTGAATGATTTAGTTAGCCACACTTCTGCTGACCAGTCATCGAACACCTTGGAGTTTCTTTCCTTCCATACTGACCATAATCTTTTAGCTCGCCTTGAGCCAACCAGTCCAAGCATGGTGCTATCTGTAGTTGGTGTTGGATCAGGCTGCCGATATTTTCACAAGATGAGCCTCCAAAATTGGCACCCAAACGCAGATGATGGAAAGTTGTCCAAGTTTGGTCATATTAATCCATGGTATTATTATTTCTTGAACCAGTTGCTTTTGGTTAGCAAATTCAAGGATGCAAAACAGCTTCAGTAGGCTGGTACTTCCTGGCAAACCCAACCTATTCAGCTACTTCATATGCCAAGGTTGATGTTTCTCTCCACACAGCTTTTGGCTTTTGGTTGAAAATTTTGAATTTTGGCTGTTTACGGTACAGATTACGGAGAGACATATACTCACTTGCGATTTTGGCTGGTACAAATATTGGTCTTTTAATATGTAGATCGTTTAACTTGTAGACCCCGTCTTAAGAAAATATTTCGTTTGAAAGTTAGGTCTGTAGCAAAAGCTAAAAGCTGGTGACTTGTGAGGTAAAGAACATGCCAATAGCACTCAGTTGCTGAGGAGCATGAGCCTGAGTTGATGCAATAGTAGCTGCCACTTGCAGAACACAAATAAGTGACAATACGTGCACAAAGTTCATCAGAAAATCACACCATAAATCCTTTCTAGCTGCTGAATTATTCCCCTGACACCTTCATAGGACATATCTTGCAAAAAGTCACAATATAGAAAGACTTGCGGCGCCACAGCAGAGAAAGAAGCATCATCTAATGTACCACAAAGGAAGATTCACTTTCAGCTGCACGTGATGTCTGTTAAGGATAAAATAAAAAATAGAATAGGATTGTTATTTGTTTTTTATATATCTTAGCATTTCTTATCTGTACATGATATATTCCTCTCGAATTTTTCTATTCTAACCCTTTTTTGAAAAATATTCACATTTAGACCCCGTTAGTTTTAATTCGCTTTTGGACCCGGGGGTGCCGTGACCCACGGCGCCGAGGTAGCACATGTGGTCCACGGCGCGAGAGGTGCCGAGCCCACGCCAGGTGGTGGCTGCGATGGCGCCGACGATGGCGACACCTCGGCCAGAGATCTTGGCGCCAGTGTGAAAATTTGTACGGCCGAGCCCCACCTCGCTCATTATTTGCTGACCTCCCAATCACGCTGCGCCCTCCTCCCCTCCCCCGCCTCCCCCGGCCTCGGCCGGCCGCCCCGGCCCGGCCCGCCTTCCGGGCCCCGCCTCCCGGCCCCGGCCGCCCGCCTCACAGTAGCCGCCACCCGCCCCGGCCTCCCGGCCCCCGCCTCCTGGCCCTGCCTCCCCGCCCCGGCCCCCGCCTCGCCTCGCCTCCCCCGGCTGGCCCCCCGCCCCCGGCCCCCGCCTCCTGCCGCCCTGCCCACCCGCCTCGGCCGCCCCGCCTCCGGCCCCCCGCCTCCCGCCCCCGCCCCCCCGCCTCCGCCGCCCCGCCCCTCCCCCCCCGCCGCCTGACCCCCCCGCCGCCCCCGGCCGCCCGGCCACCCGCCTCCCGCCCCCCGCCCCCAGTGATCGGTACTAGCATCCGCTTGTCTGCATTTCGAGAGATGGAATTAGGTTCATGCTAACTGAACTACCTAGTACGTTGTTTGTCAAATTGTTTAGTTTATATACTATCATCTGACAGCATAGTCGCTATGTCTGGACGTAAGTTACAGTACTGCTTTGGGTTCATGAGTAAATTGAAACAACTACATTAGTTTCACAAGCATGCCAGTGCATACCTGCTGTCCAGATAGAAACCTTAATTGATATCCTTATTATTGAGCAAACAAAGAACACAAAAACAGCTATCCAACAAATAAGAACCCATTTGATCACTGAAGAAAGCATCAAATATCCTTCACATACTTCGTAATCTTTTTTCCTTGAATCTTGTAGCAACCCACCAAAAATGAGGGGCCTTCATTCTAGACCAAAAGAAAAGCCAGGATTCTGTTTGAGAGGGGAAAATGACCAAATGTCAATCAATCACAGTTCTATTCTCTATCCAAATGAACTTCTACCAAGATATGTTAAGAATACTTCGGTTAATTTAATTGTCTAGCTAAACATATATCTATTGACGAATTAATTCAGTTTAGATGGTTAGATGCCATTGCTTCCATTTTCCCTACTAAGATATTTGTCATTCCTCGACAACTTGGAGAACTTTCAAAAATCACTGTCGTAGCTTGTTACAAGGGCCAATACCAAAATACCAAATTGTATTCACTGCTCAAGAGTGAAAACCATCCACCTCAACAAAAGGAATATCCAGTATCCACAACTAATATAAGAGCACACTGTTTGAATATTGGCAAATATATAAGGCAGAATTGAGAATTCAGGAAACAGTCAGTGTCTTCAGATCCATCCCCACTTAACTTCAGGGAAGCATCATATGCCACATCCTAGGTTCCAAAACTGATCTAAAAAAAGTTCCAAAAAAAGTTCGCTTGAATTCTGGTTCACTAGGGCCTGCTTTATTATGATCATGATTCTTTTGTGTACCATGGGAATTTGATGCTTCTTCATTTTGGTTGGTTTGAAGGTATTCATCTGATAAACTAGATGGACAACCTAGTCACCCTATATCATGGAGGCAGTGTGACAAGTGATGATTATGGAAATGTTCGATTTGTTGAAATGCAAAGGGTGTCTCTGATATTCAGTGATCGGCCGTCGTTTAGTGAGTTGGTTGCTAGGGCCCGGGAGGAGCTACATTGTCATGCAAACGAGGAGAGCATCACAGTTGAGGGGTTACTTCACTTCAGTTCGAAAGATACAATTCTAAGGCGGTTGATCTTAATTGGTTGTGAGGATCAGTGGGACACATATGTCAAATTGGTTATGAAGACTGAGATCCAATGTTTGGACCTTGTTGTGCGGAAGGTGTCCATTGATCCCACCCTCATGGTTATTCACCGTAACTAGGTGATCATGCACCTTTGACCCTCCCTCACCGGACCTTGCGGTGGATGTGGAAGAAGTGCCCGAGGTGTCCGATGCTCTATCCGCCCGAACGAGGGTCGATTTTCAACCGCTCGAGTCGAATGTCGGACTGATGATGTCGTGGCGGCCCCTCAGGATCATCCCAGTAAGTGTCGAGCAACTCTTTAGCCTTTTCTCGTCATTCCATTCTTTTGTCTCAATCCCATCGTTTTTGTACTTATGATGTAGGATACATTGCTGATAATGTGGTGCTCCTCCGCTGCTCCATCCGCAACGTTGAAGAAGTCTAGGGACTCTAACGGTGTGGACGCTCAAATTGTGGATGATCCGGAGCCTTACGAGATCGCTAGGGCCGTTGATTCGATGATGACCGCCCTTTGGAGAGCCGACCGAAGTGATATTGAGCCGATCAGCGTTATTGCCCTGGCCGGATCCATCAGTTCATGAATTCAGCGATCTTAGGCATTCCCATAAAGCTTATGCAGAAGGAAGGGATGACGAGTTGCTAGATGCTCCTGAGGCCGGGTCAAGCATGACAATTGAGAAGGGCATGGTGTTTGAGGACTTGTCAGCATTGAAAAGGTGGATGCAGGAGTACTCAGTGATTCGAAAAAGGCCATTCAAGGTGAGGCATTCTTATGTGGAGCGGAGGTACACAGTTGTGTGCGAGAAGGAAACATGTCAATGGAGGGTTTGTGCTAGGAAACGAAGGACACGGAAAGTTCAAGATCACAAGAATCGTTGACCCACACACTTGTGCCGAAGTAGAGCTCAAACTGAAGCATCGGCAGTTGACCGCGTGATAGTGGCACAAAACCGTCTGAAGGCCAAGGAGGATGCGCTGCAAGCTCGTGAGGCAGCTCTCAAGACCAAGAGTGACAGGAAGAATGATGCAGCGGAGCCATCCTCAGGGCCCAATAGAAAGGGAAAGCAACTACGCTACACCCAGTAGACAAAATGTAATAGACCCACGCTATCTACGGTCTATGCAATCCTATTATTATGCAATCGTATTGTGTTTGCTTAGTCAGATCGATCGCACTTGAGACTACCAGATGACGGTATTGCGATCGGTGCTTCACTAAACTACAATTTAATAGAGTGCATAATGTTGCCCACCCATGCTTGCTCCAAAGAATGTCTGCATAATTGATTAGTTTGCATATAGACAAGAACAGGGAAATCATGTCTACTCAGTTCAAAATTGTAAATCATTACATGCAAAGCAATAGTAAAAGTAGATAAACAATAATAGACAAATATGTGAAGAGAGCAATCTTATGATCTTCTTTATTGATATGACTTGATGTACAAAATAGATAGCATCTCTCCTATATTTATAGTCAACTAACCTAAAGAATCTTTCAGTATACGCTCACATCTCTTTTTGGAGACGAAGTTGAAACCACGGGGCCCACCAGGGTTGATGCGCACCCCCTAAGGGGTGCCGGTTATACAACACTCCCCCTTGGGTGGATACCGTGACATACACATGCCTCATCCAGAGTTACTTCCAAAAACCTAGTGGAAAAAAGTAATGGAGAAAAGAGTATATTGCACACGCAAGATATATTGCACTAACTGCCTCGTTAAAAACTTTCATGAGAAAACTTCTAGTAAAAACTCACTAAGAGAAAAAAAGTACAACATTTTGATCTCTATGATCACATTTAATCTTCAAGATTAAAGAAAAGGTATTGATCTTTAGGACGATTAACATATGGGTTACTTATTCAGGGAAGTTTACATGCACTGGATCACGAGAATTTGCATAGCTCGCGCCAGACCCATGGCCGAAGCTCGGCCACTGACCCACCTGCCGAGGTTCTCGCCACGCCGGCGCCACGCAGCCACCAGCCAGCTGCTGAGCTCGGCATCTCGGCCGTGTAGCACGGCGCCGAGATGTGTTATCTCGGTGCCGTGGGTCACACACGACACCTTGGGTCCAAAACGAATTAAAACTACCAGGGTCTAAATGTGAATATTTTTCAAAAAGGGCTAAAATAGAAAAATTTCGTATTCTCTCAGTATATCCTCTTTGTACTCCCTCTATATATATTGCCCTTTGAACCTCATGAATATATACACAATATTCATAACAATGTCATGCACTTGACGTGTTCAGTTGTTCGAAAGCAAAGCTTTGACGTGTACTGTGTGTGTGTGTTTTGAGGGGGGCATTGTAAAGAGCAAACAAAGAACATGTATGATAGTAAAATACTACATATGCATGGATAATATATACTTGAGTTGGACAAACCAGAATTATTTCTGAGAAAATTGTGTTGTAGCTCACTGAATTTGTAGGGTTGTGACACTTTACCTTATGAACTTGCATTTTATTTTCTCAGCCCTCTGAACTTGTAGGGTTATACCATTTTACCCCCTGAACTTATATTTTACTTTGTCAGCCTCCTAAAATTACGTCTATTTGCACCGCATGTCCATTGGGCCGTTTGCTAATAGAAAATGCTAATCTAGCATAGCACATGGCTGATGCCGTAGGGTCAGATTCGATCACGTGGGTATAGTGTCGAGTAGACAGTGCTCTCTTCTCCATTGCAACATGGCAGAGCAGGGGATGGAGAGCGCATGGCAATAGTGGGTTGTCACGGTAGGGCTCCAGTGATGTCATGCGCGTGGCGTGTTCCTAGGGCTTGCGAAGTTGTGCACGGAAGGAGCGGCTCGAAGAGGCTCCATGGGGCGACGGGATGATATCGGTGAGGTCGATGGTGACAAGACGATAAATTGATATCTAAGCACACTATCCTAACCTGTTTGCCACTCCTTCCACCTTTTTTATCCCGCCACAATGCCGCTATACCCTCCCCTTTCTCGTCCCCAATCCAATGAACAGCCGACACTGATCTAAACAACGACAGTAAACCTCTCAAATTCTCTGTTAATCTAATTCATCTTCCAAAAGTGATCATGCCACTACATTCCTTACCTTATTGTTGTCCTATTAGTGCTACGCCCATCACCGACATTAGTTGGATGGGCCACCGGTGTTGAGCTACGCCGCCCTCCCCTCTCAGCTCCTGGGGAACTAATGTCCCTATCATCGCCGTGCCAGGTCGCCCATGTCACAAGATGTACCGCATCGCACTGAAGTCGAAACACATCTCCTTCAATTGCTCCTCTCGCCGTAAAGTGCCATTGCCGTGCTCCTCCCTGCCGCCATACCTGTTGTCATCCTGTGCCCTCCATCCCTGCTCTGTCGTGTTGCAAAGGAGAAGAGAGCACTATGCTGACTCGACACTATGCCCACACGATGGAGTCCGATGCTACGACATCAACCACATGCTATGCCAACTCAATGTTTTCCGTTAGCAAATGGCTCAATAGACCTACATATAAACAGACATAAGTTCAAAGGGCTGAGAAAGTAAAATACAAGTTCAGAAGTAAAGTGATACAACCCTATAAGTTTAGAGGGCTGAAAAGTAAAATGCAAGTTTATAGGGTAAAGTGGCACAAAGTTACAAATTCAGTGGCCAAGAAAGTAAAAAATATAAGTTTAGAGAGTAAAGTGGTTCAACGTTTCGAGTTCACACCCTTTAGTTTACTTTAAGCATCAAGGAAAAGTACAAGGCCTGAAGATTCTACACAGTTCACACCCTTTAATTTACAGATTCTACACAGTTCACACCCTTTAATTTACATTATCAAGGGAAAGTCTAGGAACTGAGGATTTCTCCCGGTTCATACATGGAAGCAGAATATTCACAAAGCAAGGACTTACGCAACTTACAACTGCCTTGTCAAAGACACACTAGACCATAGACTAGAACCCACCTAACGAGGTTTTCAGTTGAAGAGTTCATCGAGATGGCGATCCATGATCTCTGAGATGGCTTCCATGAATGCCACTTCACTTGTCCCAGGAAGAACAACATCCTCTGCCTCTTCAACAATATCTTCGATCATGGATTTGTTCTTGATGTTTTCCCTACACAACATCCTGCCGATGTCAAAAGGAGTTAGACCTCTATCAGCACCTTTCTTCAGAAGCATGGTGCTTATGCAAATAACACGAGCACACTTCAATGGCAATTCCCAACCATGGAACTTGAGCAGCTTGATATCCTCTTCGGCATCAAGCGACTTTATGTACCTGAGAGTTTCAACACTGAAAGGTTCACGGGCTTGGCGCCAGTAAAGCCACTCAAATGTGCAGTCCTCAAACTGTCATTCAATAAGAAAAGGAAAATCAGTTACTAAAACTGAATCAATTCAAAGTACATGTACGGAACATAAGACAATAATAGTTGTTAATAGCCAAATTAATGTTTATATAATTTTAAAATGGATATCTGAAAGTGGCACATGTTATTCCACTTTCTGGACACAGTTTGTGAAAATAGGTGATCCTTGAATGAATCTAAAACCACCACACTCGTCCACAATTATAAGCTAGCGAAGTTAGCTCTATCTGGTAAATAGCGACTAAACTTGGAAAAGTGCTCAGCTACACCAATTTGTTGTACAGAGGAAGATCTGTAGGTGGCGGCTGAAAACTTCAATTGTCAATTGACCGAATTCCCTTGTTCGTATTTGGGGCTGCTTTTATCTACTAACCATTTAAGAAAAGCTCACCTCCAACCATTTGTCGACAAGGTGGTGCTAAAGTTGCCGAAATGGAAAAAATCTTTACTTTCTTAAGTGGGTAGAATGGTGGTGGTCTAGGAAGCACCGATACTTCGTTGAACTACTGTACCCGTGTCCAAAACGTATCTGATACGGCGATACGTTCCGATACGCGGCGATACGGTATCGACGGAGTATCGATGAATTTCGATTGAAAAAAGGAAAAATACTCCGATACGGCGCCGATACGCTGGGATACGGTAGCAATACGTTGGCCCATAAATAAGTCAGCCTAAAGGCCCAATAGAGGCAGCCCAATGCCCCCACCGTGACCTACATCCGAAGATCGGAACCACACCACAGTAGAACCCACCAGCGGTAGAACCCCGCCCCCCCAGATCTGCAGAGCAGAGCCACCGCCGCCGCCGTCGCCAGCTCGGGGAGATCCACCGCACCGTCGCCGCCGCCACTCGGAAGTCCTCCGCCGCACCGCCGCCCGTCGCTTCGCCGTTGGCCATCGGCCGTCGCCCGTCGCCAGCTCGTGGAAGTCCTCCGCGCTCGCGCCGTCGGCCGTCTCCCGTCGCTACTCGCATCGCTTCAGCCGTCGCTACTCGCTGAGGTAATATGAGGGAATGAGTAATATTTATATTCAGCCGATATTTGTTTTGGGTGGCAGAAATTTTAATTGTGATATCTTTACATTTTGTGCTGAATTATTTTGTAATATATTTTTCATAGAAATGGCAAGTGAAAGTACTCCAATAGAGAGCACTGGTATCTTCTATCAACTGTCAACCTATGTTATGTTGTAAAGAATGTTACCTATTTGGCTAATTCTCCATGATCCGTTATTTAGTTATTCAATGTTCACTAATGTTTTTTTGCTAAGATTTATCATATACAATGTTAGCGATAGAAGATTCAACTAATATGATGTTATACCTTTGTAGTTTTGTTTGCCTTGGTCAAAGCATGGATTAAAAGAAGTCTTGCAATCGGGATCTAAGAGTTGTCCAAGTGGGTATGTGCTAACTACCAAGTGGTATGTCACTTAAACTTTTCGATTTTCATATATATATATATTGCCGTATCGACGTATCCTTGTTTTTGAAAAATTTCGTATCGCCGTATCCGTATCGCATATCGGGGCATCCTAGGTGGTGGTAAAGTTTGTGTTATCAACTATACCAGTTTATCAAATGTTTGCTTTAGATTTGCCTAAATGGGTGTTGAAGGCAATAGATAAATGGAGAAGTTTTCTGTGGTCGGGTGAGGAATTGGTTAAGGCAGGCAAGTTCTTGGTGGGGTGGAATGAAGTGTGTCGTCCAGTTGAGTATGGGGGGCTGTGCATCCAAGATCTCCAAATTATGAGTAATGCACTAAAAATGAAATGGTTATGGCTCAAGAGAACTAACAGTACCAGGATGTGGTCCATGTTCACGGTACATCAGGAGAAGGCAGTCCAAGCACGGTACATCATTGAGAGATGGGAGGATCGGCTCTGTTCTGGACTGAGCCGATTGCAGAAGAGAGGATTACTTTACCTTGAAAGTTGTAAATCATTGAAACATTTGCTCTGTTTTTTCATTTGGTGGGTACCTTATTTTTCCTACCTGCGTTGTAAAACATTTGTTCGTTGGTTGTTATTCTCCTTCTATCTTTAATGCAAAGATACACAAGAGTTTTTTGTGCTCTCGAAAAAAGAAAAAAAAATAGCGACTAAAGGGTGGCAGTTTCTGGTATGAAGTTAATTGACTTAATTCACCTACATTAAACATCATTTTATGAACATCTTCAGTTATATTTACCTTGCCATTCATGCAAAGAACAGGGCACAAGATAAAGTAGAATATAGCACTTTAATTAAAATAGACATACAAAAATACTCACAGTTTCAGGAAAGCAGTATGCATGATCAATTGGTATCAGCACGGTCTGCCCATTCCCATCCTTGTGAATCAGTATGTTTCCAGCATGGCGATCTGCGTTAGCCAGTCTCATATCCAAAACAGCTATCTTGTGGACCTCCTGCACAGGGAAAGCTCGAGGACCCATATCCTCACAACTCCCAGAATTCTTCACGAACATCTGCAAGGATCCAATCTTGAGCTCCTTCTCCACACGGCCATATCCGGCGTGATCGGCAGAGCCATGCAAGCATCGGACCAAAACAGTTGGAGGAACGCCGGCAAACCCGGCTTCATCGCCCACGCGATGCCCAGCAGTAGGATGGTCAAGAATGTACGCTGCAACCTCCCTAAATGCACCTTCCCCTACTCTTGTTCCTTTCTTCAACCCCTCTCCATCCCTCGACAGAGGAAGCCCACGAGGATTGTTCTCTGCCATTGGCTCCTCATCAACTGGCTTAAAGACAGCAACATACTCCCGACCTGGTGCATCCTGCATGAAATAGGCTCCACCGGTGCCCTCTGAAGACATCACGGGTGGATGTCCCTTTTCTAGCCCAGCAAGTGTACCCTGGATCATCCTCATGATAGTTGGAGAAAGCCCAATATTTGGATTGATAGCAACTAGTTCAACCAAGGGACTCCTCTCCTTTGTCTTGCTAGCATCAGCTTGAAACTTCTTTTCCACATCAGAAGCAGTAACTGATAGCTCAAGATATCTATCTACGGGCTTTGTACTAAAGTTGGCTGACTTGCTGATAAGCAAATGAACAGTAGCATTATTGTTCTCACAAATTTCAGTGATTAGCTTATGGTTCTCGGGCTCTTCCTCATCAAGCAAAATCTTCTGATCCCCAAGATCACTGAAATACTCACGCTTCTTGGCTGTCTCCTGCTTGATATGCCCAACATTTCGTCCACGCTCCACTTGGAACTTGAGCTTCCTCCCATAAACAGTCCTCACAGTAATTAGACGGATGCCAGATAACCGGATCACAAGATGAAGCACATCCCCGTGGCCCACACCGTAGTCCCGGATGAGGCCGTCGTTGCGGGAAAGCTCTCGGCCTTCGAACACCAGCTTCTGGTTCCTAACCACAAAGCCTTTGCTGTTCTGTATCTGAAGCTTCACCGATGCGATTGAGTCAGACTCAAGCACTTGCATCGGGGCCAAGGGTGAGTCCGGCACTGCGAGGTAGATCAAAATGGCCTCTGGTTCGCGATATGACGACCGGCCAGCAGCTAGGTCCAGGCCATCACTGCTTGGGCTTACTGCAACACCAGTCGATGCCATGCTTTTCCCTGAAGTAGTTGCTCTAATCTCCACCGAAGACGCCTAATGACGCCTACGAATGGTGTGAAGTTGAGGTTTTTGCTACAATCTCTTGAGAGCCATCTCCAAAGAATAACTCCCAGATGGTGGGAATTAGTTTACCTGCGCAGTAAAACGATGCAATTAGTCATACGAGCTTATCAATGAACTTTGCAATCGGAATTACAAATATGGATGGGCATGTTCTTTTCTAGTTTGGCTTATAGCTTTTGGCTGCGGTTTATAACTTTTGGGCTGTTCGTGAGAGAGTATGGAGTAACAGAAACTCACGTACGGTTTTGGCCGATATAAATAAAGTCGCTACAGTGTGTACTACAATTAACTTGTAGACTCTGTCTTGAAAAGACACTCCGTATGAAAGCTAGTTACTGTAGAAAAACCCAAAACAACTTTTAGAAACTGAAAAGAAGAGGTCCACTTTGAACAACAATTTGACGGGGAGATATCTAGTTCATAAGCACAATTTGGTGTACAAATGCACAAACTTTTAGTTTTGATATCAAATCAACATAAATTTTTTGAAAAAATGTAGATGCCCTTCTGAAATTATTCTAATTACATATAAAATTTCAAGTTCAAAATTCATTCCACATTGAGAGTAAAAAAGATGAGAAAATTCTGACAAATGGTAAATCAAAAAGTAAAAGGAAAAAGAAAGACAAATGTTACTATTCACAACAAACTTTTCTTTTTTTGTTTCTTCTAACATGCTTTCAGTTTCAAGTTCAAATTTTAAAGGGAGATACAACACAGTATAGGCTATGTCTGGTGTTTCTTTTATGAATTTTTATGCTAATTTGATGCTCAAACCAAAAGTTTGTGCACCAAATTGTGGTTGTGCACTAGATACCTCTCCCAATTTGACATTATGATGAGAAAGAAAGCAAATGCATCAATTTGAGGTAAAAATTTTCAGAACTGATACACAAATGAGGAGCAGTGCTCATATCATTCCACAAATTTCATTCAGATTTTTTTAAGTTCCACACTCAATCCACACAAGATGCTATAAATCCTAATGAAATGCTTCTAGGAAAGGCACATCCAAAAGAATAGCTCCCATAAAACCCAAAGCACATTCAAAATGACTGATATTTTTCCATATTAGAGCTAGCACAAAATATGCTAAAAAGTCTTAGCTCTAGATTTACCCCCACAATAAGCACCAAAATGGCAAAATGCACATCAAAACTCCTAACATATCCTCACGAACATACGAATTCAGGGATATTAGGAGACCAAAACTCCCAGAAAAAACAACGAAGAAACAAGGCAGAAATAATCTAATACATAATTGATCCTTACCGAAGTGATGGACATGAATGGGGCCGGTAATTTGTAGATTCCGATGAAGATTCCAGCCTTCCCCTCAAAAATAGAACATGGTAAGAACTGAACTAGTCAAATTGGAGTGAGATTTTGGGAGCAGGAGCGCGATGAGAACAGCCCATCGGCTGGCACCCTCTTTATATAGCTTCACACTGAAGGGTGAGCTTGAACATTGGGGTATCAAAATATTCTAGACAAGTTTGCCCTTGCATGGAGTGGGATTTGTTGCACAACTTCTTCCTTCTTTGGCTTTAGCCCTTTACCAGAAAAAAAATGTTTCTACAATAGGTCTTTATTTTTCGTTTGTTTCTGCAATATATAGACCTGCATGTGTTATTACTATATAGTTTAATCATTATGATACTATATAAATTTGCCTTTGGTTCTTTATAAGGAAAAGAAGAAGAAGAGTGACGCTATTAATGGTTGCTAGAACCTTCGCCAATCGAGCTTCATTAGTATGCATGTTCAAAAAATGGTGTGTTTAGTGATTAGATTACTTTTTTTTATATAAAACTAGCCATTTGTTGTAATACAAAGTGTGATATTCCACTAGTTGTATAAGAATACTATTTAGAATAACCCTTTTGTAACAATTTTCTTAGGAACTGCTCTTACATTTTATTCCATTGCAACTATAATGTTTTATTAAACCAACTAATTTAAGAAAACAGTAGGTCTAATAATTCGAGCAGCTAAAGTTTTCAAACAACCTTAACAATATTTTCACTATTTAAGTCTTTTGTGTGTAGTCTGACATGTGCCTACGAAATGCATAATCTCCACCCATTCTAGCAGATAATAGTTAATGGTGTTTATATGGTAAAAACAAAACCAATCTTTCATAATGTTAATAAGTATTAAAATGTTTAGCATCATATAAAGGGATATGCAATGCAAATTTTTTGGGTAAATTAAAATTTTCAAGAAAGAATGTTCCCATACTTACAGAACTTTTTTGTTGACCTTCCATGGAGGATCCAAAGACAAATAAATAAAACCAAATTCTGCGGGGTGATGAAGATCTTCAACAATATCCTCTTGATCAAGCATAATTCCATGGGCATATCCTCCTATTAGGCGAGGATACGAGTACTTGTCTAGCGATGCCCGCCACCACCACCGACTGACTCCTCGAACCATGACTTGGCATAGGTAATTTCAGAAACCAACGCCCTTAAATGGGAAGAGTGTGGAATGGTCAGAAAGTCTGGTGATGAATGTCACTGTTCTTTATTTGTTGGTTGTTTGCATAAATCATCTGTACCACCTACGAGAGAGAGAGAGAGAGAGAGAGAGAGAGAGAGAGAAATTGGTTAGCAACAAAGTATAATGGTGATGAGTGCATAAGAGGGAGCAATCATAAAGAGAGTAAATTATGAGAAGAAAAAAAAGGAGAAGCATGATGTAGGAGGCACTGGTACTTCATAGTTAGTCGGCGAGGTTGGGAATGAGGAAGGAAGGGAAACAAGCGTGTTAAAATATTATTAAAACATCACGCCGAGCAATGCCAAAAAAGGCCAGTCGTGCCCAGACTAGGAACATCAACGGTTTATAATTACTTGAATTTCCAAATGTGGGCATTCCTTTTAGTAGCTTTGATCTTTCAAAAATAATATATGTTATTAAATATAACTTCACTTTGTGATACATTGTGGTCATTCTAATAAATGTTTACGGTAAATATTTTCCAAATATTTAGACTGTAGAAACAAGAAATTTAGATGCTAAACCAACTATCAATAACTTTGCTTAAGTATATACATATATGCTATGATAAATCATATCTTAGTTTTGCATGTCATTAGTCTAAATCATGTTGTTCTCCCCGCAATTCTTTTTTACATGTGTATGCTCACACTTCAATAGGTTGCTTTTCCCCTTGGAAACAAACAATATTGTACCTACAACAACATCACACAAGAAAATATTCAAAAGTGCATGTCGTAGAAGATCCCTAGGTGTGGAGAGGACCAATGGCAGATTGGCAAATAAAGGCAACAAGCATGGGGACACTGCAAGGCTGGTCCATGGCATTTTATCAAATAGAAGCAAAGTCGGGGGGGAGAGAGGGGGTGTTATTTTGTTGTGGAGCGAGGCTGACGTGTTCCTTATCCTTCTATCTTGGTGTGACCCAACAGGCTTTCGGTTAAAGTTGACTTGCGCTACAGCCTCTTGCGAGCCTTTGCAATGCAGTGTGCAGCAAATCGTGAGGGAGATCACACTTAAGGAGCCTAAGCCACATAGAGAAATGTGAGCATGTCATTTTGTTCTTTACAAAAGTATAGTGCCTATTTGTTTTCTCATTTTCTTACACGGAAAGACTATTCTTTGGCATTTTTTTCTTTATAAAAGTTTCATGTTTGTTTTGCAGTGTAGTGTGTAGCAAACCATGGGCTGGCTCATGCTTAAGGTGAGCCTAAACCATGGAGATAAATATGAGTCCATGGCATTTTGCTCTTTCCAAAAGTTTCTTGCTTGCATGTCTTCACTTTTTTTTTTTTGCATGGGAGGATAAATCTTTTCTGGAAGCATGTAGCAGAAGAGTGATTCTATTGTGTGATGAGGATAACTATGGAGGAAAATGTGACTCGGTTGCTATCTTGTTCTTTATAAAAGGTTCTGCATTTTTACTTACATGGGAGGATGATTTTTTTGGCAGCATAAAACAAAAAAAGTAACCCTGTTGTTTGATGGGCCTAAACTATGGAGAGAAAATTTGATCCATGACATTTTGTTCTTTATAAAGGTCTCTCGCTTAACTTCCTTCTCGTTTTGTTAGACAAGAGCATGAATCTTTTCTAGAAGCATGCATAAAAAAAAGTGATTGTTGTGTGCGATGAGCATGGTTATTGATCAATGTGACTCCATTGTTACCTTGTGTATTTATAAAAGGTTTGTGTTTTTTTGTTTACATGGTAAAAAAGTGGTTTGGCAGTATGCAACAAAAAAATGTGACCTTGTTGTTTTATGAAGCCTAAACTATGGGGAGAAATATGATTCCATGGCATTTTATTCTTTATAAAAGTCTCTTTTTATTGTTCTCTAGTTTTCTTACACATGGATCTTTTTTGGAATTATTCATGTACAAAACTCTTTTGTGTGAGGTTGGATTATGTAGAGGAAAATGTGACTCCATTGTTGTGTTGTTCTTTATAAAAGGTTATGTGTTCCATCTATTTTCTTGTTTGTTTACAGAGGAAGATGAATGCCTTTTGGAATTAAGTGTGTGATGAGGTTGGATTATGGAGGATATGGGACTATGTTGTTTTGTTGTTCTTTATAAAAAGTTCCATGTTCGTTATACTTTTGATTGCTTGCAAAGGAGCATAAAGGTCTTTTTGGATTTATACAGAAAAATGTAACCCTGTTATGATGAGGTTGGCTTATGGAGGAAAATGTGACTTATGTTGTTGTGTTGTTCTTTACAAAAAATTTTGTGGTCATCTATCTTTCTGTTTGTTAACCTGGGGGATGAAAGTTTTTTGGAAGTGTGTGCAGCAAAAAATGTGATCCTATTGTGTGATGAGGTGAGGAAAATGTGACTTCGCTGTTGTGTTGTGTTCTTTATTAAAACTTTTGTGTTTATCTATTTTGTGTTTGTTTACAAAGGAAGATGAAAGTTTTCTTGAATTATGTAACAAAAAATGCGACCCTATTGTATGATGAGCCTGGGTCATGGAGTAAAATGTGACACTATTGTTGTGTTGTTCTTTATATAAAATTTTGCTTATCTATTGGTAATTTAATTTTTAGAAGTATACAGCAAAAATGTGACCTTCTTGCCATCTTCTTCTTTCACCATGGTAGGATAGAAGTATTTCTGGAATTATGCAACAAAGTGTGACCTTAATGTCATCTTCGCTTCTGCCATAGGTGCACTCACGCAATTAATAAGCCTAGGTCGCATTGAATTGAGTTTAACAAAGATTCGCACAAGACAAGATGAATTGAATGCCGTGCGAACTAAAACAAGAGACTCTCAATTACGAATGGAATCAAGATTTGGAGTTGTGGAGGATCAAGTGAGAAATCTTAACACTCGGATGTACATTGTAGAGCGGAACCAAGAACCAATTGCATATCAACGCCGTCGGGGTCATGGTCACAGTCATGATGGCTCACCTTCATCTGGTGCTTGTCCTTTCTCTACTGAGTGGTGAGTGGTTCGGTCATCCTCGCTCGACCTCCTCATCTTAGATGAGTTTGCATCTTCTTTTTTGGTACTTGATGCCAAAGGGGGAGATGTAGTGCTACTAGGCCTATTATGCTACTATGGTTAGAGGCAGCCATGTTCTTTTGGGCTGTGGTTGATGGCTTTTGCGCTATGCTTTTTGAGACGACAGCGGATAGAGGAGACGCTGACATGAATGATGCACATGGTTTTGGGTTCAGGAAGCTATTTGGAGAATCCACTCCCATTTGTTTCAACTTTCTGAGAAGCCAAACTCCAAAAACCCAAAAGAACATGACCGATAAGCTTCTATTATTCTTGTAATATTGTGTTGTAAGCTTATTGAACCTCTCCTCTATTTATGTGGTTGCATGGACTTGGATGTATTTTGGACAACCTTGGATCTTATGTTGGTGGTATATGTGGACTCTATGCATCTTATTTGCCTCTTTGTCCTAAATATGTGCTTGTATGGATCTTCGTGTAGTTGCATGCATATTTACTTTCATGTCACATATTAATATATCATCATGCCTCCATGGATCCAATACACTCTTATGCATGACTGCCAAAATTTTCTAAAATTCACAGATGTGCATGATTTCATCTCTAAATATCTTATGCACATCTCTAGGGGTTTTGTCTATAAATTGAGGCTTTGCTAGCATTTAATTAAAATAATCATTTGTTTCCACTCAAAAGAGTTAAATGCTATCAAAAGCAAATCCTAGAGTGTACAACTTGGCTTGATGTATACTCAAAACAATATTATTCACTCATATTTGTTGAGATTGTCATTAATTACCAAAAAGGGGTGATTGAAGCACCTAAGTCCCTAATTTGTGTTTTGGTAATTAATGGCAATCGTGCTTAAGGGACTAACTTGATTGATAAGATGATGATAAATGTTTAGTCTCGGTCGTCGAAAAGAGGATATGAAAGCATGCATAAGATGGATATGGATGACCCTAGCACAAGGCAAAGATATAAATGTTTAAGGATCTTTTCATAGCTTTTGCTGATCTTAGTGTTTGGAGATATATTGGATTGCTAGAATAGGCGTCGTACTATGAAAAGGGATCTTTGGCTAGTAGCTTGACAATGCTTTGGTGTCATATAGCTCAATCTTTGTGAATGCTAGCATTTGGATTTGCATTTTCTATTCTTGAAGTCTGAAAAAGTTTTAGCCGGTACTACCGTCGTTGATATAACAGTAGTAGCGGTGGCCAGTGCTACCGCTCTTTGGTAGCCAGTACTCAATTTCTAGAACAATTGTTTTTGGCAGTGTTATATCTGTTTGAACATCGGTGCTACCGCCATTGAACTCTCAGTGCTACCGGTTCCCGGTGCAACCACATACTTGTTAGCGGTACTCTTTTTCTAGAACAACTGCTTTTTGGGCACTCGGCCAATTCTTGCGCGCGATGCTACCGCCATCCCGAGGGCGATGCTACCGTCGTTTGGATGTTGGTAGTCTTTTAACATAACACATGTTTTTTGGTGTGTTTCTATGTTCATGAAGCCCAGTGCTACCGCTGTGTATTGCCAGTGCCACCGGATCTCTGGTCATACCACTACCTTGTTGACGATAGTCTTTTAACAGAACATGTGCTTCTGGCTGTTCTTGTTCTCGCTGAAACCGATGCTATCGGACCATGTGAGGGCGGTGCTACCGGTCTCAATTGTAACGACTAGTTTAAGTGCTTTAAATGCACAGTAACTATCCATTGAGAGCCGGTGCTACCGGCCTTTACATGGTGGCAGTACTAGTCCCAGCTGAAATTTGGGGATTTTGGCCTCAACGGCTATTTGAGTGGTTAGCGGCTATAAATACCCCTCTTCAGCAAGGGGAATCTCTTCAACACCCCATTGAATACACTTGAGCTCTTGCCACCCTCTCTTCAACTCTAGAGCATTTAAATCATCTTCTTGAGATTATTGATAGCATTCAAGTGCATTGCATCAATTGATTGAGCTTTGTGACACTTGAGGACTTTCAAACAAGCATCATTGACTTGTTACTCTTGGAGGTTGCTGCCTTCTAGACGGCTCATCTATCCGGAGTGGAAAAGAGCTACCTCTAGTGGATTGAGGAAAGAATCACTTGCCAACGGAACCGGCTTGATTCGTTCAAAGTCCCTCAACGTGGATCAAAGGAGACCGGTAAGTCTCCGAGACAACGGGAAAAAAATCTCGTGTTCATCTTGTGGTTTACATTCTTACTCTTTACTTTGTGCATTTACATTTCTAGTGACTATATTGCTTACTTGTCACCCTAGGTTTGCAAGACTCGGTTAGACTTAGGTTGTTGGTGCACTTAGTGAAACTTAGTATGTTTAAGCCTTAATTGTACAAAAAGAAGTTTTATTTCATACTTGCTCAAAAACCGCATTTTAGCCAAAAAATTTAAAAACATCCTATTCACCCCTGTCTAGTTAGTTATCCTTGATCGTACACTAGGAACCATCGAGAATCAGAAAGAGGAAAATGTGACTGTGTTGTCATCTTACTCTTCACATTGTACAAAAAAGGAAAAGCTTGTACGCACAAATTTTGTAATATAAGTTGGTTTTCTTGTCTTATTTGTGTGTGGACATATCTATATACTATATATTATAAAAAGAAGGCGGGTGTGTTACCTCCCCACCTTTTGAATTGGTGGGTCTTTTATGGATAAATATGTGTATACATAATATGTTACTCGAAAGATCTTCTGTGGATAATTAGACCATTTGTGCATGTGGCTTGTGATAACATTCTCTATGGTTTGTTGTGTTATGAATATTGTGTGTATTGATATGAGACCCAAAGGGTCATATATATAGGAGATTACATGAGGATATGCCATATAGAGATAGGGCATATATGGAATAGAATCTAAACTATCCTAATACAACTCTATCTCCTTAACACCCCCCATCAAATGCAAGGCATATGCAATAGCATTGCATTTCAAAAAGGAGTTAACACTAAAAAGAAGAAAATCCAAGTCCGAGTCTTGATGATGTCGTCGTTATGCGACCTTGGAATAAATCACAAATCAAGCCGAGGAGGAATAGATAAATGCATGACGGCCAGATCAAGCCCAAGAGGCTACAAGAAGATGCATAGAAGACGCAGCGCTTTTAAAACTCGGTGGCGGGCAGAGAAGCGGCGGCATCATAACGACTTCTCGATCTGCGGCTCAAGAATAGAAAGCGCACTTGTCATGCAAAAAAATTCTAGACTTCTATGATGACAATAAATTTGTGGACTCACACGGCTTAAACGAACTAAAAATAAGAACTACGGATTTTGAATGGACGCAGTGAAAAACTCACAAAAATAACTAAAAAAACTGATTAAAAAGAAAATTAGCAATAGAAAACTCCACCCGTTCAAAAGGCCATCGGCATCTCGACCATCTCTCTCATTTCTCTCACAAGAACTCTCTTTCTCTACCATCACCAATCCTCTCTCGCGACTCCTCACGCCTCCCTCCCGCGAAAGACGCCCGCCCGCCTCCACTCGCGACCCCGGCGGTGACTGAAAGAGGCCAGGCCGCTGGCGAGAGACACGACGGAGGAGGCGTCACGGCGACCGTCTGGCAGAAGAGGCGGCGGCGGCGGTCCAAGAAGAGGAGGTTTGAGGCAACACAGAGGAGGCCGGATCCGGCATGGGAGTCCGGATCCCATGCGGGTGGTCCGGAGAAGGCATGGCGGGGGCGATGGCGCCGAGGCGACTTGGCGATCGAGAAGCGGCGACGGAAGAGCGGCGACTGTGTCCGAGAGAAGCCGACGGTAAGGCGGGCTTGACGACATGCAAGATGCGAGACGGCGGTGGCCGGTGGCACCGTCTGGCCCGGGAGATCCGAAGAACCGAAGAGCCCGGCGACCGGATCCGAGAGAAGCCGACCACGGGCGGGCTTGACGACATGCAAGATGCGAGATGCAGTGGCCACGGGAGAGGTGGCGCGGCGAGACGAGGAGGCGATGACGTCGTCGGCGAGCAAACAAGGTGGGCGCCGGAGAGTAGAACTATCCTCCTGTGGGCAGACGCGAAATAGATGAGGTTAGGGTTTCAACCTAAGCTCTGATACCATGTTATGAATATTGTGTTTATTGATATGAGGTCCAAAGGGCAATATATATAGAGAGTACAAGAGGGAGTATATGGAAGGAATACAAGTTATATAAGAAAATAGATAAGAGTCCTTATCTATTTCCTATTCCTATTCTTATCCTTAACACCCCCTCTCAAATGCAAGACGTATGCAATAGCATTGCATTTGAAAAAGAGTTGATACTGAAACAAGATAAATCCGAAGTCCGAGTCTTGAGTTCACAAATTTATTGTCAGTCATAGAAGTCTAGGAACATGTTGATCAGATGCAAATTATGTATGCAACTTTCAAATGTTGGGATAATTACCTTATGCATATTGGTTTTCTAAGTTTAGAAACTTTCATATGTTTATTTGAGATCTATTGCAACATATGACACTTGTCTAGTTATTATAATTTTACATAATATTTGCATGTGCACACACGCTATTTCCGGTTTCCATCAATTTTGGGGTTTTTTTAATCTATGTGCATAAAAATCCATGCTCGTGTTCTTATGTATGGATTTATGCAACAAAAGTGTGACCCTACCATCATAGCTTCTGTAACCATGGGTGCTCACTGCTCAGGCACTTATAATGATCATGTAAACCTTCGAAAATCATGACAGAAAAATATGATATTATTGCCATCTTCATCATTTTAAAAGTTTCATACTTTTGCCTGCAAACAAGGGTGAATGTTATTTCCAAACAATTTTTGCAACAAAAGTGTGTTCTTAATCCATGGGCACTCTTGAATAAGCCTATACTAGTGAATTGCCCATGCGTTGCAATGGAACATAATAAGCTTCACATTGCAACAATATTGCGAGTTATATTTAGCGTGATATAATATTACATAGAGTTTATATGTGTTTAATGTTAAGGGTATTAGAGATAGAATAGGAATCAGCATATTCCCCTATAATATCTCTTTATACTCTATATATATTGCTCATTGAGTCTCTTCAATATACACATAATATTCATAACATGGTATCAGAGCTAGGTTAAAACTCTAACATCGATCTACTTACCTCCGTGTCGACGGCCATCACGGCCGCCGCCGCCGCCCCCCGGAGGAATGTGCTCCACTCTCGGGCGGCCACCTCTTCCGCTTCGCCGGGCGCGACGCCGCCGCCGCTGGTGCCGCGCACCTGCGCCGCCGCCGCCACAGACCGACCGGACGCCGCCGACGACGACGACCCACCATCGATCCGCCTCGCCTCGCCGCCCGCCGCCGCCCCAGCCCGCCAAGTCCGTGAGGAGGAGAGAGCAAGTCCGGCCCGCCGCCCGCCTGCCGCTGGCGCCGGCCCCATGCCGGTGGATCTTGGGTCACGGATCTCGCCGCACCTCGCTGGCTGGCCTTCTTCGCCTGCATCCGACCGCCTCGGGCCGGATCCGGCCTCCACCGTGTCCCCGCCCGATCCGCCCGCACCCCACCGGATCCGGCCGCTAGGCTCTTCCCGTCGTCACTAGGCCCGCGCTGCGCGCCTGCACTGCGCGCGTCGGCCGGCCGCCACGGCTTCCGGTGCCGCCGGATCCGCCCTCTCCGCCGACTCCCGGCCTCCGGCCGCCGCCGCCGCCCATGGCCGCCGCCGCCGCCTCGCCGCCGCCAGAGCCGCTCGCGCTCGCGCGCGCTGCCTCTACTCCGTCTCCTCTTCACGGCGTCGCCGCCGCCGTCGGATCAAGCCGCCGCGGCCGCTCCCGTGGCCGCCGCCGCCACCGGATCTCGCCGTCGCCCGGCCCTGAGGAGCCGCCTTGTCTCGGCCGCCGCCTCCCGCTTCTCTCTGAGTGAGGGCGAGACGGGACGGAGGGAGGGAGTGAGACACGAGGCGAGTGAGGGGAGAAGGCGAAGAACTCGAGCGCCGCTCGCCCGGTACGAGTATTAGTGGGGGTGAAGAGAGAGAGGGGAAGGATTTTGAGGGATTGGGATATTTTATTTTCTACTGCTGATTTCTTTCAATCAGTCTTTAGTTATTTTTCGTGAGTCTTCCGTTTGTTCATCCAAATCCGTAGTCTCTAATTTTTAGTTCGTTCAAGCCGTACGAGTCCACAAATTTATTATCAGTCATAGAAATATAGAAATTTTATTTTGCATGGCAGCAGCCGCCGCTCTACTCTCTGAACAGCGTGCAGATCGTAGAAGTCGTTATGATGTCGTAGCTTCTCTAGCCGCCGTCCCGAGCTTCTAAAGCCGTCGCGTGTCTTTTGCACCTTGTGCACTGCGCCGCTATAATTCTATCTATTCCTAATATGGGGATCGGTAGAGAGATGGGTCCAGCAAGGCAATATGGCGTCCGGATCCGCGCCTTGATGGCCAAAATCGAATGAGCAAAGCAAATTAAGCAACAAAACTAAACCACAAGCCAACACGTGAACCAAGAAATGCAAGAATCATCTAGCCAATAAACCACAAGGGGGTGAGGATGAAGACAAGAAGCCACTACGGACCTTAAAGGACAGGAGCTAGCAAGTCGTTAAGGTGGAGGGACGCTTCGAGGTTGAGGTCGCCCGAGCGCCTAGCTGTAGGCGCAAGTGCGGTGGCTTGGGCTAGTGCAGGTGAGCACGGTGGTCCTGCGGGATCGGCCTCATCGGGGTCTGTTGCCACATCTCCTCCTCAGCTTCAAATCGACGTGCCGCCATAGTCGATTTGTACTTTCAGCCACCGTCGGCGTGCCTCCTGTGCAACCGCCCAATGCGGGCTCGAACTGCCGCTAGGGAGGCCTCGCCAGGCCGTGCCACCGCCTTGCTGAGGTCGAGGAATTTGCACCACCACCTCCCCGAGGTTGGGAGCCGCAAGGCTCCAGCTTGGGCGGCGTCGAAGGGGACGAAGGGAGGTGGGGATCTAGCGAGGGAGGGGGCTCGGAGGAAATGCACGAGCTAATTGGTTGCGAGTAGATAAGTTGGGCCCATCTATCGGCTTTTGTCGGCTGTGAGATTTCTGTTAAACTAGTTATCTATTCGTGCGTTGTAATAAAACTCATTAAATATATAAAAAATATGTTATAGAAGATAGTTGTTCTGATCAGTTAAAAGTGAAGAATGATAAGAAGTTAAGTTAATAAAGCGGTTAGAGAAGAATGGACGTACAACTATCAACTTATTCTTTTATAATAACTAGTTAGAGACTCATACGTTACAGTGGAGTCATAAAAATAATAAGACGGATTTTACTGCATAGCCAACTTCACACATCAAACATTAGAGAGTAAGCGACAGAGAAAGAAGGTGACCAGAATACGCGAGGAGATGGGAAAAGTGGAGGAGGTGGGCGATTGTATTCTAAGAGAGAGGAGAGAGACGAATAGTCCAGATCAAATCGGATGGTGAGAAGAGAGAAGGGAGAATGGATCAACCACCAACTCACACTTTATAATAGTAAAGATAATGATTACACATATTTTTTGTGCTACTTGTCATGGTGGTGGAATGACAGATGAACCACCGTCAATTTATTTTTAAGTAGTAGAGACATGAACCATGGTGGATCACGAGAGAAAAATGTCTCATCATTATTATCTTGTTTACAATATCTTTGTGCTATTAATTGTTAAATTGCTTTTTCAAAGGAGTAATTATGGTATATGTTCATGTGTTTTATGTATTTTTATATATTTTTTGTGCCACTTGTCATCCGACAGGAAACAAAAATGAAATTGGTTTTTAGAATTATGTAAAATAAATGGGAACCCTAAATAGAAATAAACCCATTCTCATTTTCTTCTTTAACTGTGGACAGTGTTACGCTCCTAGTGAGCCTACGGACCGTCCAAAATCATGAGAGAAAACATGACCCTTCTTTCATCTTCTTCTACATAAAATTCTGCTAGGTTTTCTTAACGTTGCCCTTTGAAACTGGTTAAGTTGCCCTTTGAAACTGGTTAAGTTTCACAGAGAACAAACAAAGCCATAGTCACCTCTCCATCTCATGACTTGTCATTTTTCATGCAGGGAAAAGAATAGCATCTTCAACTTCCTGCTCTCAATGTAAAAAGAGAGCTACCACAAGTTCATAAGGAAAAGGAGCTACAAGAATAAATAGCCATCTTTCATTTTTTTTTTTTTGCAAATCCTTCATTGCTAGCATCTTGTATCACACCATGGTTGAGGACGCTTAAATTTGCTGATGAGAAAGAACTAGTTAGCTCGCTCCAGTTTCCCTCTGAAGCTGTAAGACCGATGGAATTCAGTACTGAATAACGTGACCCAAGAATGCAGTTTCCTCCTGAAACATAACTGAAGACATCAGAGAGCTTGACAAGCCAACCTGTAATAAGATGTGGGATGCCATATATACACAATTTACTTTACAAGAGCGTCCTACCCTCCTAACATTTGCTTAACAAAGACACAACATGAGGCATTCCCTCGGACCATACAAAAACGTCAAGACATGGCAACTGGATAGACGATATCCGGCCAAGCAGTAGTCCTTCTCTTTTCCGAAGATTTTCAATGCTTAGCTACAGAGATTTGGTATGCAGGCGCCCTCCGGGGTCTGCAGCTCCTTCCAGATCCGGCCGGTGATCCTCAGCTTCAGCTCCTTCCGGTCGCCCCCCGAGAAGAACAGCGCCATGTTCCTCTGGATGATGAGGCCGTCGTGGCTGTCCCGCACCTTCCGGTGGCTGTCCCGGACACTTCTAGGGGTGCCCTCCCATACCATTTTCCTGCCATGGGCCCCGACCTCGAGGCTGTAGCTGTAGCTCCTTGCCTCGTTCTCATCCCCCATGAAACGGAGGAAGGCCATGTAGACTGGTGCCATCCCAAGCTGGAAGGCCTCAAAGTGCAGGCAGAAGTACTGCCCGAAACAGTGAAACACCTACTCAAGAGACACCAAATCGATGTGTCAGAATCAGTGGATGGAAACGTAATTTACAGGGTTACAACTACTATGCCTTGTGGGGACAATCTTATATCCAGCTAATTCAGTAATGTGGGGCAAGAGAAAACATTCCCATTGTAAATACTTACCGTCAGCATCCAGGTGGCATTTTCAACCTCTCGTGGGTTGGATTTGACGTATCTATGGTTGAATGTGCAGCCGCTATGCATATCAACTTTGTGGTCATCCCTCAAATGGGTAACAAGGTAAGGGATATCACCGGCCACAGCACACTCAGAACCAGCATAGGGACAATTATACGGTCTAAAGCCGCATTGCGCTTCATGCTTCATCTTGCTGTAGTATGGGAAGATTTCTAGGCACCCCACAGAGCAGTACTTACAGGGAAGCTCAAGTGATTCGGCTACTTTCTCCAGTGCCAAACACCTGATATCACCAAGCTCTTGTCTGCACGTAGGGCAACGATTGTGCACCCTAGCTTTGCATGTGGAACACAATGTATGTCCATTTTGGCACTGTAAATACAGTCAAAGAGATGAGAACCATATCCAAAAATCAGCTTAATGCATGTGATTCTTCGATTGCAAACCACTAGATCGATCCAACACAAAAATATATTAGCTAGTACTTTCTCAACATATATTTGGACAACCAAGTATATGGTCCACAAAAAACTGCTTATTGATATCCAGTCTTGATCTTGCCGAAGGACCAAGATATCAATATTAGCATTCAAATATTCCCTTTTAGATTAATTAAGTCCCTTCTACTTAACTTATATTTCGTATGAATCACTGATCTTCCCTTCAATATCTCTTCCATGCTTTGCAATCCAACCAAGACAACCCCCCATGCCTGAATGTTAAGATGCTATTTTACTATGAATGTTAAGATGCTATTTTTACTATGACTTTTGCAAAAGATAAGTTGATTGGCCTCTACTCTGCGTACTCCTCTCAGGGACGGTTCATAGATCCACAATCAGGTAAAGGAAGGAAAATGGAGTTAGAAACAACAACGAATTATGAACCAATGCACCTTCCACTGGGCAGAGTACATAAACAAACAGCAAAATACCATGGGCAGCAGTAGCACAGGATTATAGGCAGGATTGTTTTGGTAGCTCATTCAAGCAAGCTAACAGTTTAGTCATCACAAGCTAATCTAACAGAAGCCATATAACAGAACGATCATTTGCAAGGCCCTATTTTCTACTTTTTCTTAAGCCTAGACTACACAGAAGGCAAGAGCACTACAAATTACGAACAAGAACAACAATACGAGCAGGAATGGACAGTTATCGGTTAATTGCTAAGCTAACTCAACAAATTTTACGTTGGAGGACGGAAGAACAAGTCACCGAAATTACGAGAAAGGGAGTCAATCCACAACGGCAACACCAAGATCCCCAAAAATTCTAAACGAAGAGAAGTCAAATACCCTTTACGCGATTAGAATTTATCCACGAAACATTTCAAGAGCAGAAAGGAATCGCATCGACGCGGTAGCATCATAAAAATCCAGCCTTTAACCCGCCCCCCGAAGTTCCCAATCGCAAGCCCAGATCGCCATTCCAAACCCAAGAATCTCCCGGTCCCAAACTCCAGACACACCCATACACAGCGCGCCGTATCAAGAACTGCCCCCACCCACCCACCTGGTGGATCGGCGGGTACATGGAGTTGGTGCAGACGGGGCACTCGAGCAGCTCGTGCACGCTGCTCGCCGGCGCGCCGCCCTTGGGGTAGGCGGCCCGGGCGGCGGCGGCGAGGAGCGCGCCGTGCGCGTGGAGGGCGAGGCCGACGTCGTCCGCGTCCATGGGGACGTCGGGTAGCGAGAGGCACTCGACGCTGTCCACATCCATGGCGCGCGCGCCCGCCTCCGCCCGCCACGAACACCCGCGTCACGTCGCGCGCGCGTTCCGGGCTCCGGTGGGGATGGAGGAGGGGCCGGGTGGCGGGCTCCGGCGCTTTGTTGTTGTGGCGCGGGGCTGTGCAGGGCGGCGGGGCTCGCGCCGCGGATTCCGGGGGCGGTCTAAAAAAGCGCGGGGCGGCAAAGCGGCACGAGCTCCCTCTCTGTCTGAATTAGGTGAGGGACGCTACGGCTCCTGATATGCTGCCGTCTCCTTCCTTCGGCACGGGCCATTGACCTTTTCATTTTTGGTTTTGCTACTATATAATCGATTAAAATATTTTTATCTCTTAATTATCTGAAATTACACTTTTAGTTACTTAAAGTTATATTGTACTAATTCATTCTTTTTTGAAATTGTACTCTCAGTCATCTAAAATTATAACATAAAAAAGTAACTGAAAATAAAAAAATAGTCACATGTGTAATAATCAGTCTCTTTCATTTTATGCCCATGGCATCGAGAGCCAGCCCGGCGAACATGGCACGGTGGCCTTGGTGGCTTTGCTGATGACTCGCTTTAGAGCATGTTAGGTTCATAGCTAAGTCTTATCATATTTTGCTATCCTATACTTTGAGTTTGCCCGGTTTGATAGAGTTAGCCATCTATTTTTGTGCGTAGCCACACCTGTGGCAAAATTCATTTCCTGGCACTTGGATCTCACACGTTAGTGACTTAAAAAAGTGTGGTAAGGTCTCTCTCTTGCTAGCCAAAGTGTGGCTCGAATTTAAATGACTTAAACTTATATGAGTTCCGCAAAAAAAAATTGTGGCAAACATTAACGACCCGAACCAAGCACCCATAACTTCAACGAAGGCCCGAGTAGCTCGTCAATGAGCTCAAGTTGGCCATCGAGCCGCACCAGTTGCCTCTCCACTTCTCCGGGGTGTTCGCTTATGATTTTTGGTAAATTTTGAATTTTGGTCATTTCAGATAGATTACGACTTACGATTTTGGCTAGTACAGATGTTGTGCTTTTAACATGTACTAGGCTTGAAAAAATACTCCATTTAAAAGTTAGATACTATAGCAAAGTGAGAAGCTCTACTTAGACATCGACGAGCTCTACTAGGGCCCTGGCTTCACCTGCCACAACTTATAAGAGGAGCTCACGTTGTACATGAGCATATAACGCTAGCGCCAAGTGCTCGGACGACAACGCCCTCATGCTCAAGGTATTAGTGATATGCTCTAGAAGCTATTAAGGAGATAATTGTATCATTTCTATATTTATAATTTTTTAAACAAATGTTATTATGTTCCTTGAATGAATTATCATTTATGAAGGTTAACAAGTATCTAACTTATTGGTGAAACCCTTTATTTGTTGTATATTGTCATTCTAAATAATCATTGGTCAGGTGTCATTGGTTGGGACACTAGCTAGTAACTTATAGAACAACACATATATTGGTTAATGACCATGTTTCACTGGTCATAGATATGGGATATCAAGTCAATAATGTGGGTATATGTTAGAGAACATGGTGTTTGATTGACCCACCTTGAGACACTGTTGAGATTGTTATGTTTTTATATATCGTCAGTTGGTTTTAAGCAATGATAATATATAATCATTCTACCTGGGATTAGCATAGTTTTCTATATATGTAATGGTACACTTAGAGGTTACTAAACGTTATTCTTTTCTGGGTAATTGAACAGTCCATGGATGTCACATTTTTGTCTAGAGTTCGATCGGATATTGTGAGGTAAAGGAGAATACATAAATAGATCAATAGGTCCGATCGAATGTAAATTGGCAGTATGAGCATATTGACTGATTGCGATCTAGTCAGACATATCACAAAAACCGGTCGTATGGGGATACAAATTGGTTGTGACTATGTACGATCTAGTCAAAAGGAGTTATGAGTCGATCGTGAGTAACTAAGACCTGATTACATATCATATTGTGTGAGATTCGTCTATATTGACCTTTATGTATATTTTGGGATTGATATGTTCTTCTAAGGACCACTATCATCAGTGATCAGAAAAATGTTTTTGAGTTATAACTAAGTATATATGAATCTATAGGATCACACACTTAACGAGTTAGAACAATAAGGATCCGGATGATAGACTCTGAGTAGGATACGATCTATACTCATATTAGATAAAGTTCCGGTTAGAGACTCTATGAGTTAGATACGTGCGACTCCCCTTCGCCGACGGCGTACGTGCTGGACACCGTGCGCTCCATGCAAAATCTACAAGAAATAGTTTAGTACAATTGTCACACAACACTTACTCCTATTCAGTGTGGTGCATGTCTCCCCGGCTAGATCAGCTCACCATGTACTCACTTCATATGACACCATATCTACAGTCTGCTGATAATTTAACGCATCTTGGTATTACATGCATAATTGTTGCAACTGTTGATGAATGGTGATAGCTCTACTGATGACTTAGTAAATCAGTATATATGGTACTATGGATAACAGGTGTCTAGAACATTAGACATACCCACTGGCTTACTTGTGTGCTAGATAGCGGCCTTAGCTCTATTCAGATATCAGCTAAAAAATAAAAAAGAGGTTTGATTTCGATCAAATTTTTCCATCTACAAACGCTGTCAGGTACTCGGCTTATGCCGGACGAATTCACATGACCTGCCACGAGTCTCAATTCTCAGCACAGCAGGGTCGCTAGGCAGAAATCACTGCCGACAAAGGCGACAGATGACATGAAGAAATCGCTTAACACAGTAACAACAGGCATCTATTTCAATATCATGACAGAAGCAAGATGAAACTATATAGCTAACAGGTAAACTAGCACATCAGTAGCACTGTAGCAGCGTTCAAGCGTCGACCTCGTGTAAAGGCAGTCCACACCGAGGAGTGCAATCCAAACTGACACGGACGAATACCGTTTATTCTATATTTTATTCTATGTTTTTTTTGAAGTCGGAGTCGGATACGGATAATATCGGATATCTATTTCTTTATTTCGTATCTGTTCCATAATCTTTTGGATGGTCGGTCGGACGGAAATTATCCGTTTCTTTGTACAAAATATTAGACAGTATGGTATAATCAGAGCGAACATGAAAGACTAATTTCTGAGATGTTGAAGAAAGAACACTCAGTACCCCTATTCTATATTTTTTCTTCGAAGTCGGAATCAGATACGGATAGTGCCGGATACTCATCTACCTCTTCTATATTCATTTTATAAACCTTCGATCATCGAATAAACAGAAATTATCTGTCCTGTTTATACCCTTATCCACAGCCCCTCCAAAGTCTGAAATAGTTTCAAGTGTAGCAGGGAAGATAGCCTCGGTCTTGGGATCCAGAGTCCCAGCAAATTTCTTGTCGAAGATCATCTGTGACAGCTTCTTCTCAACGTGATCAACTGCGCGATACGCGCAATCTCCACCCTCGAGTAGGCTCAGTCAATCTGCATAGATTCTGCTCCGGGAGTGTCATACAGAGACGAAAGAAGCTGTCACAGCTCGTTTTTAATCACGAAGGGCGGTCTCGAAATACTTCAGAGATCTTTTAGAGTGGGCAATAGCTATAGCTAGGATGAAAACGGAGCAGATATAAATTAAATAGTGTTTTTATTATATTAGTATTCGTATTTTGTAAATAAATATAAATACAAATTTAAATATTTTTGAATAAAAATACGAGAATATTGTAACGAATACGAATGCGAATCAAATATCCACTCAATTCGGTCATATCCGGATATTCTCGTAACTTATGTAATATAAATATATTAACAATATTTTATCCTCATACAATCACGTTTAATCATTCCAATTCATTTATTTCACTTGAAGAAACACAAATTCATATTCAATTAAAACAATTGTCCAACTAATTAGTTGTACCATAATATATGTACTATATATATAGCTTCATCGAATATAAATAATCCGGATAAAAAACATTTCGGATGGTAAAAGTCCATATCATATTCGTATCCATATTTGTTATACGAATTCGAATACGAATACGAATAGGAGTGGACTTGTTAATCGGATAGGAAAATCTATATCGTATGCATATCCTATCGAATACGACAACCAAATAATACGTATAATTCGTATCCATTTCTCACCCCTAGCTATAGCTTTCGTAGCATCAATATCAAATCCACCCAGATACTTCACGAGTTTTTCTTTATTATTTAACCCATTTTAGTAGTATTTTATTACTTCCTCCGTCTAAGTTTATAAGGCATTATTTTTAATAGTTTTATCCATAAATATAAGACGTATTTCATATTTCAATACAAATTTAATCTGATATTTTTTCTATATCTCTAATAAATATCTTACTTTACTTTTTATTATCTATATGTATACATTGAATATAATATTTAAGGGTAATAATTAGAGATAGTTTAGTCATTTTTAATATTTTTTAGTCTATATATTAAAAAATATCGTATAAACTTTGACGTAGGAAGCACTAACTCCTCCCGCAACATATTTGTAAATCCAATCATTTCAGCCACACCATAACCCTTGACGTGACATTTAGATACTATCACGCTACTATATACGGCGTGACAAGTGGTGCCACAGGACGACTACAAAACGGCTTGGCGCATTGGCCTGTAGCCACGCCACTTAATTTGGTGTGACTTTTTTTTTGTGCTACATGCATATTATTGCGCAAAGTAAAGAAGAAACGGTTCGTTGACCGAGTGGAGGGATTGTAGGCTGGGTAGAGGTAATCCGTGAATTTTTGGTATATATAGTACTATTTACTATCATAATTATATAAATATTTATATATAAGTCGTATTAGTAAAAATAGCATTTTTGCCATCTAGTGACGTGGCCGGTGACACCGTAGGGCTGACGCGTGTGATCTGAAGCCCGGTCACCGGATGGTAGACAACCTACCGCTTTGCCACCGGGCGGCCAAGGCCTACTGTCCCACCACCGGGTACCAGGTAATTGCCTGTCTTAATTATTTTTTTGTATATTATTTATTCAAAATTTTAAATATAACAAATAAACTCAAAAAATTACAAAATTTTATGTGTAGCATCCTAATATAATGTACTTGATTGTGTAATTTTTTGACAATTTTATCTATTAATGTTGCTACAAAATTCATACGATTATTTCAATTATAGGAGTTGTTACATGTAACAAACGAGCTCTAAAAATTATGAAAATTTTCATGTAGCCTCCTGACATTGTCATAGTAATTGTCTATTTTTTTTGAGAATTTTATACATTACAAATATGTGTAGAAGTACATATAATAGTACAAAAAAACACATCGTATGGGATGCGATATATCTCACTCATCTGAACCACTGCTATCTCCTCGTCGTATGTGTCTCCACGTGTGTGGCCTTATCTTGCATTGACCATATCTCGTGGGGTATGTCAGTTGGTCCGAGCTTGCATGTCGGTTCAGAGGAGGTATGGAGACTGTTCTGTTTGTTGAGTGGCCGGCGGTGGTACAGTAGGTTGAGGTATAGCAGGCTAGGTCGGGTAAGTGTCGATGTCATCCTAGGGAGACATGCCAAACTACGGGCCGCCAACAATCAAGTCCTGAACGAAAAACTCTAGAAATCCTCTCGTGGTGCAGAGGAGCTCTAGCCTTCACCGTACGATGTGCCAACGAAGGCGGAGATGCTTTGCCCACCAAATTCTTCAAACCATACGTATGGTGTGAACGATGAGCTCTGCCCTGCATACGCTGCAAACCCTGGCACTATGTACCACTCCCTTGAAGCATCCAAGAGGCTTGTATCATCATCGGTGGACTCGATATCACCCCGATGTTGAATTGAAGGCTGCAAGATGAAATAATGTTAGTCACATTAAATATTTCGGATATAGAATGTGAATCTCGTATCTCCCGGATGTGCAGTGAAGATGAACGACGGGGAGCGGTAGTCTGTGTAGGTGGTGCGGAGGTCAAAAGTGGTGCATCTCTACGACGGACCTGCGGCGGGAGAATACCATGATGTTAGCGGAACGTAAGGCCTAATAGGAAAATAAAATGTAGGTTTGTACATAAGTTACCTCCTCATCAATGTGGCCCGCGGATGATCGACGACTAATACTACGATGCCAGACAGACTCATTAGATTGTGATGGTCGACCAACTCGCTAGGTCGCGATGACCTGGTGGGTGAGCATGGTACCCCCACTGGGTGCCCGATGTGCATGACGTGCTCCGTCGAACATTCGCATTTTAGGTTATCCACTATTTTTTGGCCTACTTTAGAATATACTTCAAAATATTCTACAGGGTTGGTGGTGTGTCCGGGCTACTGATGGCGGTCTCGGACGTGCTTATGATGCGCTACACCTGCTGCAACTGAAGTGACATACGAAATATGTTCAATAATGACTAAAATGAATTTCATAAATGAAACGATCAGAAATTTCAACATGTCTTACATTGTCATGGCGCCGCAAAGCACTGTGATGTTCGATCAAGCGTTGTAGACTGTCGTTGTGCGTGACCTACTCGGGGCGATTTGGTGGAGAAATGGTGAGTCTGCCATGTGACCAGGGTACGTACCATTGCAGGTACTCGTCGTACGTTCGGACATTGTACAGACGCTGCTCCATGGCGACATCCAGCAATGCCCTGTCTGTCCATGTCGTTGTCCCTCTCGCTGCAGAGCTGCCAGTCCGTACCATGCCAATCCGCCCTTTATTGCCTGCATTTCTGGAATCATCGATGTTACAGAGGAAGGCATACAAAGTATAAATATTACTCGGATGGAGTTTGACTAATCGGTGTATGGCTTGCGGTAGGAACCTGCCATCCGGAGGGGACACGACCTAGTGCAAACCGAACTGTCGCATTACGCGCTACGACGCATACGCCTTCACCATATACGAGAACACCAGATGGCATGTCTCATCTATAGCTCCGTGTCCTGCAGGAATTGTAGGGACAAGCCGTAAGGCGATACACGCTCCACGAACTCTACAATCCATAGACCCCAGAAGATGTCGCTGTCGTGCAACGACTCGAACTCGTTGTGCCACAAGAAGTAGCACCTCAATGGTCTGCCCTTGGCCTAGCGCAGACGGCTAGGTTGGGGGTATCAGCAGTCCTACACTAGCAAGCGCCACACAACCCTCGATATGTAGCACATAGGACGGCTGATCCTCAACTGTACTAAGGTATCGCCCCAACCTTCGTGTCAGTGGACAAACTCGGTGTTACAAATATCGCCGTGTGTGGCTGAAAACATGCTTCAACCAAAGAGCTGAATAAGGTATGCGACGAGATGCATCCTGACGATTTCAACCAGTGCATCCTATGGGCACATATTGAAATTCCTCAGCCAACTGCAAGGGACGCCACGAGCACCCTCCGGATAGCGGCCGAATCCAGACATGACCTCTCCTTCTAGTCATCGGTCTTTGGGGTGGAATAATTGCGTTACCCCAGAGAGAGAGAGAGAGACCGGTTAAGAACGAGACATCTTGAAGAGTGACCTCATCTCACCCCACCGAAAGTGGAATGTGTGTGTCTCGAACCTGCACCTATCCACGGTCTGCATGAGCGGTCGCCATCGAGGCGACGGCGTCCGATGGAGACCAGCCTTGTAAAGGGCAACAAGCCCGTGGCCCACAGGATTAGGACGTAGCGCTCGTCTAGCTCCCAATGATCCCTACCTCCCCGCAGCTTGAAGGGCGGAGGGCCAGCCGCGTCACCCATCATCCATGAATGGTACCGGTGGTTCTCATCATAAAATTGTTCAAGAAGTTTTGGTAAAGACATACATTCGAACAAATGTGATAGTCCAAATATTAGTGCGAAGATTGATAATGACAGTAAAATACTAAAAATTGAAATTTGTGATGAAATAAATAGTACAAAATAATATACACTTAAGACTAATGGCTGGAAGCATCCAGGAGGCCAGGGCTTACGATGCATATACACATACACACATATATATGTATATATACATATATAATGGCAATACGATACGACAAATTAAAAATTACAATGAAATAAATAATTACATAAATTGTTTCATGGCAATACAATACTACAAATAAACAATTACATAGTTACTTATTTCGTGGCATTACATTACTACAAATAAATATTTATTTCAAGGCAGTACAATACTACATAAAGATTACGATGAAATAATGACAATAAAATACTACAAATTAAAATTTATGATGAAATAAACAGTACATACATATATGTATCTTCAGACTTCACAACCCACCAAACAATGGCATTCTCGCACCCTACCTTTACATTCGAGATTGATTTTTGTATGCTAGCCATATTTTAAGCTCCACTAAAGAATCAATGGTATATTGAGTTGTTAACTTCATTATTTTATGTGTGAAATTACTTTACAACTTAAGACCAGAGGGCCTATCGAGGAATTACTCAATGTTGAATCTTCTATTTTAAATCTTTTTATTGCATTGCTTCTCATATGAACTGTTTCTTAAAGATGACTTAAACATACATACACCTGGTCTAATATAGCTCTCTATGTCAGTAGGGCTACTGGACAACCAACCAAGAATCTGAAATTCGGGATTTAAGTGTTACATCCAACATATGCTCTCTTGTACCATTACGAGAGAAGACATAATTTACCTGTGATCAGAAAACTGGAGGTAAATCACTATGAACTTTCTCGAAAATTTTGAAAACAATTTTATCGGTCCGCCACTGCAAGCATCCACAAAAACATGTATATACATATACATATGCACATATACATATATAATGACAGTACAATACTATAAATTAAAAATTACGATGAAATTAATAAATAAATATATAAATATTTATTCCATGGCAGTACAATGCTACAAATAAATAAATACTATAAACAAATAATTACATACTTATTTATTTCAGGGCAGTACATTACTATAAATAAATATTTATTTCATGGCAGTACAATACTACATAAAAATTACGATGAAATAAATATATATAATAGCAGTACAATACTACAAATTAAAAATTACGATGACAAAAATAATTACATAAATATGCACATATATATGTATGCACACACATAGGTACAAAAAATATATAATAAAAATCATATAAATATAAAAAATAAATGCGCTGGGCTCGATACTATTCGTGCCATACCAGACATCATGCTGGGTTGGGGTGGCGGCCTGGCACAATTCGGTGGTGGGTCGTGCTGTGCCTGGACACGACCAACAATAACATACTTTGGGTCGATCCGGTAGGCACGGTTTGTTTGGCCACCTCTATATGAAAATAGGGCTTACATGTAATCAAAGTTGGTCCCTTAGCCTAAAACATTCTTATGTTAAATAACATGTATAGGCTCATTCTTTGTAAGGGGTTCCATGGTCTAAATTTAGTAACCCGAGTTCAAATCTCTATAGAATCTCATTTTTGTATCTTTTTCATTGATTTATTTTTCCTGATGGACGATCCCTGGCTTTTCATGATAGTAACATAGTTTTTTTTTGAGGTGATCTGTCTTTTTTTGAAGCCCATCTGCAAGGAGCAACATCCGCCAAGCACTATCCCACGACAGGGTGGCCTGGCCACGTGGCTCCCAGTTCATCCTCCGTTTTCTGTCCTCCTCCTTCCCCTGGCTGGGTCCATTTCTTTCTCTCTCCAGGAGGAAGCAAAGCACAGCACAAGCAGCGCCTGCACAAGCGCAGCCGCCAAAAATGGCGACCTCCCTCTGGCTGCAGCTCCCTTCCCCTCCCCTCCCTCTCCACAAGCCCCTCTTCCTCTCCAGCAGCCACTCCTCTTCTGCATCTCCTCTGCTGTGCAAGGAGCACGCATCAGCCAGGGGCAATCTTGTCTGCAGTTCTTCAGCTGTGGTTTGCTCCTCTAACCCCTCCTCTTCTGTTGTGACCAAGGAGCAGGAGGGAGCAGCAGGGGCAGTCCCTGATCCTCCTTCAGGAGAAGGATCTGAGCCTGCAATTGTCAGCTACAAGGATGACCCCAACTTCAGGTATACCTCGAATATGTAAGCATGGAAGTATGTATCTTTTTGCAACTCTAGTATATATTTTAGCTGGAACCACGACCCCATTTGTAGCCAATTTCTGAGAAAATTGATTTTTGTTTTTTTTTCCCTCGTGTGTTCGTGGATTCTTGCCCTTTGAAGATTGCTAATGCATTTTTTAAACTAACATAAGATGAGAAGAGTTTTTTTATTAAGAGAGAGAGAGAGAGAGAGAGAGAGAGAGAGAGAGAGAGCCAGCATTGGCTATTTTGCTCTTGGGACAGAATAAAGTTACCTTCGGCTGTATTCATATATCTGCAATTTCATCTCAGAATTTACTTTGATTCGAGGACAGAGCGTAGCTCGGTTGGTGCAGACTGCCAAGGCGAGCAGTCCACCCGCCCCGGCTCGGTGTGTGGTGTCGTATGTGTGCGTGTGTGAGTGCGTCCGCCTTGTACACACAAAAAAATAATTTACTTTGATTTCTATCGTCTCAAAACATAGCTGAATCAAACGTAGGGGCTGCAAGGGCTGCGGCAGGGACGAAATGGAGAGGGGTTGCAATGGCGAGGGGCGGATCCAGGGCGGCATAGCCGCCGTCCCGGGCTTCGGCTGGTGGCCGATCAAGGCCTACCGGCCATGCCCCGGCTTCGTCGCGTCCGGCGGCCGGTACCGGCGCCAGGGGCAAAGCATGGACGACGTTGCATTCGGCAGGGGAAAGAAAGGCTCCTCCAACAAAAAGAAAAGGCATGTATGAATATGAGCAAGCACCCATCTATATATAATCACCTGACTATCATGTGTAGCTCCTACTTATCTGAATGTTCCTGAGCACTTTGCACTGCACCAGAAACCGTGCTTTGATTATTGTAGTTAGCATGCCAATTATCAAATGTTCCGCTGTTAACACTTGTGGAATAAGGGGATTTAAACATAAGGTTGCTTCGTTGTGGTCTCGAAGACCAGCAGATGCATAAACAACCCATTGATTAGTTCTGCTTTTGTTGCACAACAGCAGCTGATAATCCAGCCCAAGAAACCGCAGCAGTGCTGGAGCCTGGAAGAGATGACATGAGTTCACACCTGATCAAGGAGGAGGCAACCTGCATCGCCTAAGCTTGAGGTTTTTTGTTTCAGGCTTAACATTGTCTAGGTCAGAGTGTTCGACGCAGCGTTGGAATGCAGAATCCAGCCCGCGAAAAGTATTGCCGATTAGGAGGTTTCATATGGTTTGGATTGACGGCATACTGCGACGTTCTCCTGGTAATCATGGTTTGCATCTTGCTGACAAGTGTAATAGCTACACGGTGCCAGAAAATTCCTCGAATTATATTGCCCTGGCAGTGGTTTCTTTACTTTCTGATTACTATTGACACTAGAACATGGTACTCTCACCATCAATTAGTGTTTCCGTCGCACGACGGAGATTCAGATGAAGACTTTCAACACGCAAAACATGAGCCAACCTAACGATCAGTAAGAGGAACCAAGAATGGGTACTTTTCACTAATATTTGTTAATCGCTGATAATAAGCTGATCTGTACATGATTAAAAGAAACAAAAGCTCTCGCCATCTTCCAGCAGGAAGAAGGTTCAGAAATGAAACACATTCCGGTCAGCTAATGGGGGGAAAGAAACTACATGTCATTTGCATGTTCCGTCAATTCTTTCCCTGAATTTGGTTAGATGGAATCTCTACTACCATCTTAGAACCAATGAGTGATCAAGCACCAACGCGGCCGAGGACCGATGTGATCGCAACTTACATGGTTGAAGACCGGTGACGGTCGAAAAGCCAACATGGTCAAAGATCAATGAATGGTCGAAACCGGTAGCGGTCCAAGATCCGAGTACAAACCCGAGTGTTTTAGGCAGGTTGAAATCCGATCAGTGAGAACAACTATCAGTGAGTGGTCGACCTGTAGACGGTCGAAACCAAAGTGGTCGAACTAAGTCGAAACACGACTAGATAGGTTGACGACGGTGAATGGTCGAAAATCGAGTAGTCGAAGACCGTGGGCGTGGTATTCTCGCTATAAGGCTTGAGGTACTACTATTTCCAACAGAAGAACAGGGTTTTTAGCCGACCGCGAGAACCAAAATCGACATAACTTTTGATCGACTAAACCAAAAGTCATGAAACTTTGTACGCATGTTTCTTAAGGTCTCAGGAAACTATTCCATTCCTGGATCGAAAAATCCATGAAAAATTTGAGACCTTTTGCAATTTAAAGCGACACACTAACTAAGAACTAAAACCAAATCGATGATCGATCTTGCTCATAGGTAGAAGATAGCCAAGATGGATTTGAGCACGCCCCACATGTCACGATAAACAAGATCATTGAAGGAATCAAATCAAAAGTCCTCGGATCAAGAAATTGCTCGATGGGGCCAAAATCAAGTAAAAACATGGTTTCTTGATAAACTTGCTATTGAAGCGCCTAGATGATTGAAGATCGATCTCAAGAGATTATCTCTATCTCGTTCATGTCCTTGGCACAATAAGATCAAGAGAAGAGCAGAATAGAGATTAAGCTAACTGAAACAAGAGCAACTCAATCAACAAGATGAATTCAAGAGGATGTAAAAGATTGATGTATTGATCATTTGAGGTGATTAGTTTTACAGCCGCTCCACTTAGGATGACAGGACTCTAAGCCTAGAGCATACACACATACACACACTCTAACCTATCTCCTATGGGAGGAAGGAGTTAGCCACCAAAAAACTTAGCCAACCTTCTCAAATTCTAGATCTTGCCTCTCGTCCCCTTTTATAGGCCCACAACCTGAACCAAAACCTAATGGATCCACACATTAGGACAAATCAGGGATAACCCGTTAACCCCACCTAACACCGGATTTTACTCTCTCACGTATGCTTCTCAAAGCGGCTTACAATCATTAACCCATTAGTGAATCAACACCCGATTCACTTCACATTTTTAGCAGTACAAGACCTAAACTATTTAGGCCAACACCGCGGTTTCAGACACCGCCACTTTTCCGGTATTGGGCAATTTACCAAAATGACCCTCTACCATCTTCCACGAAGCTTCCTGCTTCTTTTTCCACGGAGCATCGCCCATGCTTCGCCATCTTCCATGTGGCCACAATGATTTGCCGCTAAGCCTCTCACGCGTCGGGATCCCACTTAATCGTCCTTGCTTGCAAACGACCCAACTTACTTGGCGCACCACATGCCTCTTCTCACATGATAGCACCCGGCTTCCTCAACCGTCTGGACCTCAACTCCTTCCTGAGCCTAGTCCCGGTCTACCTTGCCGTTGCTTGTCATGTCCATCACTGGCAACTCCCTCTTGGGTTCCTCATCGTCCTGGCTTGAACCACCTCGCAAGCCTTAGCCATCTTTGGTGTCTTCTTGGCCATTCTAGATCTCAGCACCATCTTGTACATAGTCCCGATCCTCCTACGCCTTACCATGACCTAGCTCGAATTCCTATAACCAACACCAACAGTAAACCGTCACTTGTTTCAGGCTTAACATTGTCTAGGTCAGAGTGTTCGACGCAGCGTTGGAATGCAGAATCCAGCCCGCGAAAAGTATTGCCGATTAGGAGGTTTCATATGGTTTGGATTGACGGCATACTGCGACGTTCTCCTGGTAATCATGGTTTGCATCTTGCTGACAAGTGTAATAGCTACACGGTGCCAGAAAATTCCTCGAATTATATTGCCCTGGCAGTGGTTTCTTTACTTTCTGATTACTATTGACACTAGAACATGGTACTCTCACCATCAATTAGTGTTTCCGTCGCACGACGGAGATTCAGATGAAGACTTTCAACACGCAAAACATGAGCCAACCTAACGATCAGTAAGAGGAACCAAGAATGGGTACTTTTCACTAATATTTGTTAATCGCTGATAATAAGCTGATCTGTACATGATTAAAAGAAACAAAAGCTCTCGCCATCTTCCAGCAGGAAGAAGGTTCAGAAATGAAACACATTCCGGTCAGCTAATGGGGGGAAAGAAACTACATGTCATTTGCATGTTCCGTCAATTCTTTCCCTGAATTTGGTTAGATGGAATCTCTACTACCATCTTAGAACCAATGAGTGATCAAGCACCAACGCGGCCGAGGACCGATGTGATCGCAACTTACATGGTTGAAGACCAGCGAGCGGTCGAAAAGCCAACATGGTCAAAGATCAATGAATGGTCGAAAACCAGCGCGGTCCAAGATCTGAGTACAAACCCGAGTGTTTTAGGCAGGTTGAAATCCGATCAGTGAGAACAACTATCAGTGAGTGGTCGACCTGTAGACGGTCGAAACCAAAGTGGTCGAACTAAGTCGAAACACGACTAGATAGGTTGACGGCCAGTGAATGGTCGAAAATCAGAGTAGTCGAAGACCAGGGACTGTGGTATTACTGCTATAAGGCTTGAGGTACTACTATTTCCAACAGAAGAACAGGGTTTTTAGCCGACCGCGAGAACCAAAATCGACATAACTTTTGATCGACTAAACCAAAAGTCATGAAACTTTGTACGCATGTTTCTTAAGGTCTCAGGAAACTATTCCATTCCTGGATCGAAAAATCCATGAAAAATTTGAGACCTTTTTGCAATTTAAAGCAGCACACACTAACTAAGAACTAAAAACCAAATCGATGATCAGATCTTGCTCATAGGTAGAAGATAGCCAAGATGGATTTGAGCACGCTCCCACATGTCACAGTAAACAAGATCATTGAAGGAATCAAATCAAAAGTCCTCGGATCAAGAAATTGCTCGATGGGGCCAAAATCAAGTAAAAACATGGTTTCTTGATAAACTTGCTATTGAAGCGCCTAGATGATTGAAGATCGATCTCAAGAGATTATCTCTATCTCGTTCATGTCCTTGGCACAATAAGATCAAGAGAAGAGCAGAATAGAGATTAAGCTAACTGAAACAAGAGCAACTCAATCAACAAGATGAATTCAAGAGGATGTAAAAGATTGATGTATTGATCATTTGAGGTGATTAGTTTTACAGCCGCTCCACTTAGGATGACAGGACTCTAAGCCTAGAGCATACACACATACACACACTCTAACCTATCTCCTATGGGAGGAAGGAGTTAGCCACCAAAAAACTTAGCCAACCTTCTCAAATTCTAGATCTTGCCTCTCGTCCCCTTTATAGGCCCACAACACGAACCAAAACCTAATGGATCCACACATTAGGACAAATCGAGGATAACCGTTAACCCGCTAACACCGGATTTTACTCTCTCACGTATGCTTCTCAAAGCGGCTTACAATCATTAACCCATTAGTGAATCAACACCCGATTCACTTCACATTTTAGCGATACAAGACCTAAACTATTTAGGCCAACACGCGGTTTCGAGACACCGCCACTTTTTAAGATTGGGCAATTTACCAAAATGACCCTCTACCATCTTCCACGAAGCTTCCTGCTTCTTTTTCCACGGAGCATCGCCCATGCTTCGCCATCTTCCATGTGGCCACAATGATTTGCCGCTAAGCCTCTCACGCGTCGGGATCCCACTTAATCGTCCTTGCTTGCAAACGACCCAACTTACTTGGCGCACCACATGCCTCTTCTCACATGATAGCACCCGGCTTCCTCAACCGTCTGGACCTCAACTCCTTCCTGAGCCTAGTCCCGGTCTACCTTGCCGTTGCTTGTCATGTCCATCACTGGCAACTCCCTCTTGGGTTCCTCATCGTCCTGGCTTGAACCACCTCGCAAGCCTTAGCCATCTTTGGTGTCTTCTTGGCCATTCTAGATCTCAGCACCATCTTGTACATAGTCCCGATCCTCCTACGCCTTACCATGACCTAGCTCCGAATTCCTATAACCAACACCAACAGGCAAACCGTCACTTAGCACCGCACAATACACAAAGTCTTCAATTTGCGCAATTAATCCATACAATGCACAATGCAAAATATATGCACCCAAATTACTGATCCTAAACCTAGGACCAAACAATAAACCCATGTGCACACTAGCAACGAGCAGGTCAAACCATGACCAAAACCCCAAGAATTCTAGAGAAGAACCTTAGACCACCGAGAGAAGCCAGTCTGACCACGAAGCACAGGCCGATCAGACTGTTGGCTGGTCTGACATGAGTACTCAGGTGCTCAAGAAATGAGACACTGGAAGCCAACGAGTACCGACATAGTGATGTCTGGCTGGTTCTGCACATAGTGATGTGCCTGAGGACTTGTGGGACAATTTGGTGGATCTCCCTGGATTCGAGGAAGCACAACTGAACCACTATTATGCTCATTTATGTGAGAACCCTGCTATCGCATGGGCGTTCAACAAGCTTACCGTCTCAAATAAGGTTGTTTGGGCTGCTAGGTACATCACTATGCACAACCTTTGAAACTATGTGGTCCTGGCTGTGTTTTGAGTGGGTGCTATTACAAACTAAGCAGGTTCAGGTCTCCAAAACTGTGGTTATGGTTGTCTTTTGAGTAGGTTGTATTACGAAGTAGTCAGGTTCAGGTCTCTAAAACTATGATGTACTGGCTGTCTTTTGAGTAGGTAGTTCGTTTGTGTTGACATGAAGACTCCATCTACTGTAAAATATCCTAGTAACGTTTTAAAGGCATTAACGGGTTCCCTTGCTGTAATTTGTGACATGCAGCATGGTTTGTTCTACTTCATCTTTGAATGTCAAACTATGAGTTTTATTGTTATTCAGGAGATTTGGTTTGTTCTGCTTCATCATGGGGAGTTTCTCCATGGGCACTAAAACATGATGCTTGCTGTCACTTGAAGGTTGTACTCCATGGGCACAAAATGTTGAATAGGCTGCTCACTTTGAGGAGTTTGCCCAGACATTGCAGCAGGATTCGGCAGCGAGTTTCGCTTCTCCGAGCGGTCAGAAGCTGGCACCGGAGCTGCAGCCGATCCTTTTGCATCTGCTGCTGCGTATGCTGATGACGATGATTTATATAGTTACATTCTCAATTGTGTCATCAGCTCACTCTTTGAGTGTGTGTTTAATATTTGTTGCATCGGTCATGAGCTGTCTGTTAAACTAATCAAACTTTAGACATGACCAAGTCATGCAATGATGTTTATTTTCAGCATGTACGAAATCTGCTGAGATAATACTCTTAGCCTAAGTTGTGGTCCTGTGGCTGCCTATTGGCCGATTACATTTTGAGTTGCGGTAATCTCACCACGAGTTAGCTTCACCATGTTTCAATTCATCTCATCCACCCAACCAAACATAAAATTGGATCATCATATCCATCCTCATCCTACCAACCAAACAATAGCATATATCATCTCATCTACCTAACCAAACAACCTCTTCAATCATCCCATCCCATCCCACTAAATCTTGAATCATCCCATCCCATTCACCTTCATCCACCCAACCAAACACACCCTAAGCAGACCTTAGTAGTTACGTCTACTAACCACTCAGAAATAATAGCGATGTATAAAGCCTTACGAAAATATGTTTGACTCAGAGGCGAATAATTAGTTACATCAAGAAGTTATGTGGCATAAACACTATCGATGACCCACATTATTATCTATGGAGATAGTGCAACTTATGTGGCATAGATGCAAATGATCTACGTTAAAAGTAATATCACGAAGTATATTGCTCCTAAATTTTTTTATCCTCATGAACTCCAAAAGAACGGAGAGGTAAAGATATTGAAAGCTATGTCTTATAATAATCTGGCAGATATATTTACAAAAACTCTCCCAACCTCTAGCTTCCAGAAGTACGTGCGAGGCATAGGAATGATATGACTTAGCGAGTTACAATGTTCAGGGAGAGTAAATCCCTGAACCATAGCTCTTGTTTAAAACTGGAAGACCTATATGATTCTGAAGATCTAATGTTGTACTCTTTTTCTCTTTATGAGTTTTTTTGAAGTTTTCTCACGCGAAGGTTTTTAATGAAGCAGCAAGTACAACACAAGAAACGGATGTGATGTACTCTTTTCTCCGTCCCTTTTTTCACTGGTTTTTTGGAAAAAAATTTAATGAAGCATATGCATGATATGGTATTCATCTAAGGGGGAGTGTTACGAAATCTATTAGGTTACGTTATGGGTAAATACCGAAATTAGTCCTAAAGTGTTTTGACTATAACAGATAAGCCTATATACAAGGAATAGAGATTTTGAGATTAATAAAGATTTCGTTTCTTTGGTGTCTTCTCTCAATTATTCTCCGTTGATTGGTTACGTGAATTGTATTGGTGATTATTATTTCTCAACAACTGCTTCCCTCTCTCTTCTTTAATTCTCTTTCCATCTCAGCATCAATCCTACTTAACGGGCTAATTAATATCATGGACAGTATTGATGTAGGATGCATTAGGGGTGCCCTTATGCAAGAGGCAATCTGATCATATAAATCAACGTAAATAGTAATAAAGTGTGAAAAATAAATGTAATAAAAATTATAAAAAATAATAAAATGTTTAATTTTAGAAATGAACTGTTAAAGACAGTGTCTCTGAAGTTGCCTAGAGACGACTTTAAGATGCCGTTGTCAAAATCACTTATGAAAAGCAAAACAATTAAACTCACTCTGTTCCATGTCTTTTCCTACTTACGGTACAGTGCAGACAGGGCGTTAAGCGGTGAGTTGCTTTCACATATTTCTACTTTTTTCTCTCCCTTGCCAATCACCGTCTTTTTGTTCACCTCTCTCCATCAAAAGAACAGTGATGCAAAGTCTACACATAAAACAAGAGCAACCTCTGCCTCACTTAAGGAGAGAACTAATACATAAGACTATCGGAAAAGCAAGTAAATTTCCAACTCATGCATGCGAAGAGATGTACTGTTTATGGTTCTGCATTAAGAAATACACTAAAAGAACATGGTATTCTTCCCAATAGAACATCAAAACTACATGGATCCGCATGAGCCTACCATACAACAATGGCAGTTTAACTTCGAGATTTTCTTGCACTGCTAAGTCAGAATCTGAATTTGCTTTCTCGACCTTCAACTTCTATCAACACTGAAAGGTGTCAAGCGGCTGCTGCTCGTTTGCAACCAGCAAAATAAACCACCTCTACGGCACCAACTCCTCAAATGATTCTACACTGACCTCTACGGCACCAACTCCTCAACTGATTCTACACTGAGCTCATAGCGCGAGACATGGCAGCAATCACTTTCTCCCTCGTTTGCTGTTCAGATCCAGGGCATTTGATAATGAAGGAATGCACTACCGTTTCATTGTTGCCTGTGACCTTCGACTCACCTACACGAACTTCTGCCTCTTCAAAAGCTTGGAATACCTTCTTGACCGGATGGTCCTCCATGGGAGACATCACTCGGACAAGAACCTCATCTTGCACCACCTGGATGTCCACCTCTGGTCTAGGCGTTCTCTCCCTCGGATCCACCATACCGGACTCGAGAAACCTTTCTCTCTCCGCCTCCATCTCTTTGAGCTTCTTCTGAAGGTCAGTGATGTATGTTATTGCATCACCCAGCAGGGAGGCCTTGTCCATTTTTGATATGTTGGGCACAACGGCTCTCAGCGCATAGAACCGCTGGTTGAGTTTCTCCCTCCTCTGGCGCTCAGCCTCAACATGATTAAGTGGCTCCTCCCTCCCATTCGCAGGTTTTCTTCCCCTCTTCCTTGGTCGTCGATCCTCTACCACAGGGGGTGGGCCTTCCTCTTTACATAGGCCATCCACCTCTGCACTCTCTCCATCAAGAACAGCTGTTCTTGCCACCAAGACACCAGACTTGGAACTGGTACCTGCACTAAAATCTATTTGCCTAGGCGCCTGTGGCTGCAGCTGTTGCTGATTGACTAGCTGTGGTGGCTTCTGAATCTGTGGTAGTTTCTGAAGCTGTGGTGCTTTCTGAAGCTGAAACTGTGTTGCAGTAGGGCTGTCCGCAGCTCCATTGTTACGGTGTGTGGCTTCATTACTCACAATCAGTATGCCATTGCCAAACTTCTGCTGATGAGAATTCAAGCCCCGAGCCTGACTCCAAGTGAAATTATGCAATTCTTTCTGGACATTGGGAAGCAATGGGCTGCCACGAGCAGCAGTCCTCTGTTCCCATGACCTTTCATCTGCCTTTGATACGCCAACCACTGGCCCTGCTGAAGGCCTACCAAGGTTCAAATCCTTCCCGAAAATCTTTGATAAACCTGGTGACCTCTCAACAGGACCATTTCCCTCATGTCTCTGAACTGCAGCCTTATTACCACTTGCCCCTGCAAAAACAGACTTTATGGTCTGGAGTGTTTCAGAACTCTCCGCCACCTGCTGCATAGAACCCAGCTCAAGCACTCCAGTCTCAAATGGCACTAACACAATAGTCCTAAATCCTGCCGCACTTGCAAGGTACCCCCGGTAACAGTAATTGGCTGGGATTGCATTGCGCTCAGTATTGGGAATCCAGAGGGGTACACCTGCTGCAAATACTTTACCAGGGCCACCAGCACGACGCGGAAATGCAAAGTACATAGATGCTAGGAAGAACATCTCTGTATCTGTCACCTGATCAATACCTGGGGCATAATCCTCCTCATCAGCACCCCCGAATGCTGTGTGCAACCGCTGCAGCACACGCTTCCGCATCCGCTGCTTGGCATCATCATTGCCTGCAGAACCAGCAGCTCCCACCTCAACATCACGGGGCTCACGGCAAGAGCCATCCCCCCATCCAAGGACGAGATCACCAGACTTGGTGCGTGAGAGCTGCCAGAAGATGGCATAGTTCCAACCAGCACCAGGACGCTCTGATTCGACAAGCTCCTGGAGTTTATTTTGCAAGTCTACAGGCAACGATGCAGCAACAAGACCCTCAGATATGGCACCACCTCCTTTTGTCAAGTATGCAAAGGCATCTGTTCCGAGCACAGTGGCGCTGAGGGCTCGGTCCTCCTCAGTCCATGTGCCACCAGTTGCTCCATTGGCACTGTCCTCCTGAATCTCCATCTTCATCACCATAGCGCCTACTCAAAATAGTATAGATCAGGCCAAAAGGCACAGAAGGTATAAATAATTATTGCAACAACTGGCTAGCTGAACACCAAAACTGCAGTTTTAGACAAACATAAGCAGTAAAATTACATTGCACTTATAAATACCTGGAAAAACTTAAAACAACACAGAATAAAAGTCTCAATGACCATCCAGCTAAAAAGACACACTAAACGGCATCCCAAATGTGAAGCAAAATATCGCACACGCACTTGGTAGTTGGCACCCTTCCAATCCATCACTCTAATGATACACAGAAGACTGAAGTAAAAAAAAAAACTTTGCTATCATAGGACACCACAGCAATAGGGAAACTAGGGCAGTAATAGGGAAACTGGCACGGTGTGTCAATAGAGAGTATACCCATGGGCACGACGGCGTAATGGAGTCATGTGGTAATCCACCCAAAGATCACAAATCGTCTGCCAGCACAAGGAGCATTTATTTTAACTATCTTCATATTTTATGCGACACCATTCCTACTAAATCTCAGAATCTGCGTTGCCGGTAAAACAAAGCATGGAGTGCACGCAATTGAATTCTAATCCAAATCTTACCCAACAACAAACTCTGGACAGCGTATCTCCAGGCTAAGCACTCAAGAAAATACACAGTCAAGTACTCGTATCGATCGCAGCCATCAGATTCCAGCCTTAACAAACTATTAGTCCACCCCTCTACCGCACACAAATCACCATTCCACGTGAATCAGCTCATCTACCAAACACGAATACCCACGAATTACGACCACTCCATTTCACGACGGACACAAAAGTTAAGTGGTAAAAGAAGTACCCTACTGAGGTAATTTGGAAGCAGGACAAGCAGAGGAGGCCATGAATCTCACCGGGCTGGGGCTCCCGAGCCCGAATCCGCGCCGGCGACGCGAAATCCAGCACGCCCGACCCTCCAAAGACCCGATCTCTGCCGCCGGATCCGAGGCCCGGATCTCTCCCCCACGCGCGGGTCCGAGCTCCGGGGGGGCGGCCTCTCCTCCACGAGGAGAAGGAGAGGTCGCGAATGGACCCGGGGGAGCGGAGGCGGCGCGGCGTGCGCGTAGGGGAGGGAGGGAGGGATTCGACGGTGGTGGCGCGAGGGATTTCGGGGGAGGCGACCTGGGGTGGTGGGGATGAGAGAGAGAGAGAGGAAGACGAGGAGGGTGCCTTGCCTTTTCTACCGGGGATCCCGAGCCGAACCGCCAGCCGCGGCAGGGGGCCGGCTCGCTTTGCGGGCGGTTTCGTCGGCTGGAGCCAGATCTATGCGGGGGTTTTCGTTTCTGCGCAGAAAATTTGGACACGGAGCCTAGAGAAGGCGTGCTGCGTAGCTTAAAATTTGCATATGGCCGAAACGGAGAGTGCAAGCAACGGGATCAAGTCCTATGCATGCGCGGGAGACGCACCTGTGCTTACCCGTTATGAATTGCACCGTATATAATATAGGTAGATTGAGTAAGATATCTAACTCAATCGAAATCCATGTGCGGGGAGTGTATATATCTTTGAAAAACTAAGTAAGTCTTTCTCTCGCTGTAATAATCCTACGATGTAAACCACGTTCAGTATTTTGAAACAAGCCTCATGCATATGGCAGTCCTCACTGGACTTGAGCAAAACACAAACCAACGTGTATTTTAGTTGAAAATATTTTAAAAATAGTTATGCCGGACCTGGTAGTGTTCAAGCGATCCGTTCTATTTTAATTTAAAATTCAATGTGATGAGAAATTTATGTTGGAGCTGGCTCACCCTGACGAGCCAATCAAGTCTAGCTATGCCAAGTCCAGTGTAAAACCTAGAATTTGGTTAATGCAATTATCTAGGGATAGTGGTTATGTAAGAAGTAATTTGAAGTTCCACACACCTATGGTCACATACAAACACAAATTCAATTTAATTTCACACCTTGTAAGGAAATTTTGTGGGTCTACCCAAAAGTCTATAATGTGCCTAAAAGCTCTTTTATTACCTTTCCATATAAACTCACTTGCACATACCTTCTAGAATCACTTTTCCATTTACATGAGACTACATGTCATACATTACTAGATTATAGACTTATAGCCAGGCGCGTATCCACCTTCCGGCGACCCTAGGCAGCTATCTGGGTTCGTCAGCAAGCCACTGTTGAACTCCAGTATACCTCTGCTGCCACCGGACATGATGACAACCGACAATTCCCGGGCAAGCCGCGTCGTAGGCTGTGCTTAGGCCTTGATCGGCCACGCCCTTGCATCTGGGCCTTGATGAACGACACCCTTGTGTCACATAGCCCAGCTGCCTAAACACTCGCCTCAAACTCCAATCGAACAGATCGATGATTCATTCATTGAACCGTTGAATATGTAATTCCCCACTCGCCTACTTAGTCCTTAGTCCTCACCACTCGTCCCCACCGAAACCCTAGGAAGCTAGCGGCCAAAGAAGTTATTTCTATTATAGAATTCAAGTGCCTGAATTTGTTGCAATCCTATTCATGTAGTGGAATGTCAAATCATCAAATCTATGTGTACTATGCCTCTCAAGGGCCAAGGCTAAACTCTGTATGTAATGCCACTTATAAATATCTCTATTTTTAAACTAGTTCTAATTATAGTTGACCAGGTATATAGTAGATTCATAAGCAAGTATTTTTGATTATTTTAGTTTTGTGTAGTCTGGACATTGCAAGACTTGTGTATAAGATATGATACTGTGGATGCCATGTTGCTATGTTATAAATTCTTGGATTCAAAACATGTACTGTAATTTTTATCCGTAGCAACGCATAGTTATTCGGCTAGTAATGTTATATAATGTACTTATCTATATATTTTTATCTTACAAGGTATTTTTTGGATGTGTGATTGGACTTTTATTAGCGAGTCATCGAAGCTTCAGTAATGCAGTTGTGAGGTACTTGTTGTCGTACCTTCCTTTTTTTCTTCTATGAACATTCACATATGTATTAAATCATGTTTTTAGTTTAAAACTATTGCGGTTATCAACTTTATCTGTTTATGTGTATATAGAATTGTTCGCATTTACTCACTCGAGCTTGGGCCTGTGAGGTTAGACTTGCTCGAGCTCGGCTCAATTATAGCCCTCGAGTGAACCAGCTCTACTCGGCTCGGGCGCGCATCTCGGCTAGGATTCCGAGCCGGAAGCCGCCCGTACGCTCCTCCCGCCGCGTGATCACGTGCGCGCCACGAGTCCACGGACCTGCTGGGATCGGGAAGGAGGGAGAGGCGATTCAGGGGGGCCTCGTGACGCCACGTGACCCGCGCGCCCACCCGAGGAGCCCCGACCGTGCACCCACCGTCCCACGTCAAGAGACACTGACGAGCGGGCCCCGCGCACCGGTGGTCCCGCGCGTTAAGCCTGCCGATGCGGGCGGGTAGAGGGCGTGCTGTGGTGTGGGTGGGGAACGTGAACTCTATTTAAGGAAAACGTGAGCTCCTTGACACGTTTTAGGCCTAATGGCAAGCGATCCCGCGAACGCCCATGCGCACCGGCTTTCTGCGCACCCGCCTCGCGTCTACCCGCACTGACGGGTGGGCCCCGCGTCTCCGTGTGACGGTGGCTAGATTTTTCGGTAGGCGGAGCGGTCCCGGGTGATTCGCCCCCCGCCCTAATGGCATGCGTTACTGGTGCATCCGAGGCAAACGGGCATAAAAAAAAACCGGGAGGGTAAAAATGTGGGGCCCAAGCGCTCGAAAAGGCGTGCGGGGATTGGATGGGTCCAACGTGACGGGCGTGCTCCTCATGAACGCCCAACGCGCTCACGGCATCGCCGTGGACCGGCACGCTCTCCACCCCGTGGGCTGTTTGGCATGCAGCCTTGCGCCACACGCGCACACAGGGCGAACCTATAATAATTCGTATGCGTGCAGCTGCATATCTACGATTTTTGATAAAAAAAATCAGTATATATAAGATATAATATAGCAGCTACCAGCTTGAGGCCAGCCGACAGCTGCCTGGCATTCAGCTCCGAGGAGACCCTGTTGTAATATTTACGGTATAAGCTGATAAGCATATTTTCTATTTTAATTTCAATAATAATTATGATAATAATAATCACTCAAGCATAGCATATGAATGACTTAAACAAACTATTGACATATGAATCAATTAAGTCATTGCAAAACGAGTATAAACTCAACAGGAATGCCATATATGTATTCAAAGACAGCATAGCATTAAGAATATTAATGTGTATCCATGCAAATCTTATTGAAGATATACATATGACCAACTCAAGTATATATTCAGATTTAAAGAAAGAGCATGATGTCTTCAAACATAGCCAAATGTAAATGACTAAAATCAGCATGTTCTTTGATTTTAATTGCTCTCAGATATACGGTTGCTCAAGATTTCAATCTTGGCCGTCCCGCTACTTAGGTCTATACTCTTCCCAAATTGAATATGTCAAGTGATAATCAAATTATTGAGCTCTAAAATTCAATTTGTCAATCTCAGTTTTAAATTACCATCAACAAGTACTTTCGGCCAGCAGGAGATAAACAATCAAGTGATCACAGAACAGTATGAAGTTTAATCAAACAACTCAATCTGCTGTCAGAGATTGTAGTTACAATGTAGCAAGGTAAACAGCAGGACTGACCAATTAAGATGCTACCAAAATAGACTAGAGATCACAGTATGAGCTAAACACCGAAAATACCAGACTGAGAACAGGGAGAACAATGATAGTGAAGACACAAAACTAGAGCTCAATATTTGATCATTCAATTTCAGTATTAGACCTTAGTTATCATCACAGAGCAAGTCACAAGCCCACAAGCATCTCTTTCTACAGCAAATTTCTGTAAAACAAAGATGACAAACTCACAGAGCAGTGATATTAGAAATCACTTGAAGCAACCGAAGGTAGCAAGGCACGATGAAATCGCTGTCCCAAAAAACCTATCAACCCGTTGTGGTAAGCAGGGAGATGGTTCACGGAGATACAATGCCGCTGTCCCTCTCTCAGCCGAAGCCAAGAAGGAAGACGAGGTACATGGATGCCGCACAAGACCGCTCGGTGATTCCGGCCAAGAACGACACAAAATCACAAATCAACACTCCAAATCTCTCGGTGAATATCTCGGTCCAAGCTCAGATCAAGAACCCTAAGAAAGGGTCAAGTCTCTCGGCTGCCTGCAAAACACGGAGCACCGGCCAACAGCCCAAAGACCAAGGTTCGCCGACGGAGATTGAAGTGGGAAGGGGAAAGGACTCACTCAGTTTCGGATGCCCGGGGAAGAGGAGAAGCCCGAGCTTTATAGCGGAGCCAAGAGAGAAGGGGGACGGCGGGCTGCGGTGTGGCTGGCGTCGAAGCGCCCACGCCGACCCGCCTCCGTCGCCATCACCCCATGACCCGCTCGGCACCATCGCCCCAAGACCCGGCCGCGCCAACGCCCCGAGAGAATCGCCAAATCCAATCGCGCCGTTCGCAATCGCACGCTCGGGGAGGAGACGAAGCGTCTCCCCCCTTATCTCATACGGCCACCTATAGGTGGGCCACACCGAAATATTTCCCTCAATTGGGAAATTACTCAAAAGCCCTTGTACTACAACAGACCCTTCCTCCGTCCCTCCCCCTCATCCGCGTTGAGAGGTGGCGTCGACAGTCTTGTGCTCCATAGCTTCATCGCAAGATAAGGCCGCTCTCCTGGTTCAAGGTGCTTTGACGCCCCTCTTCTTGTTCCCCTGTTGTGTTGCGCGATGAATTTGTTACTAGCTTGTAGCGGGTTTGCACTCTATCTTTTCGTTCTATCCGTGTTCAATTCTTGCATCGGCTTAACTAAGATACTGTTCTAGCTATTAGTGATATGCCCTAGAGGCAATCATGTAGATGATTGTATCACTTCTATGTTGATGAATATTTGAAAAAAATGTTATTTTGTCTCTTGAATAAATATCTTTTATATTGATTAAGAAGTATGTGACTTGTTCGTGAAACTCTTTATTCATGTTTTGATGTTATTCTAAATTATCCCTGATCTTATATCATTATGTGGGACGATTATAATTTATAGATCAGCACATATATTGATTGAAGATCATGTTTCACGGATCATGGATATGAAATGTCAAATCAATAATGTGGACTCATGTTAGAGAACATGATGTTGGATTGACCCATCATGAAACACTACGAGAATTGTTATATTCTTAAGTGTCATCAGTTGGTCTCATACATAGTGTATGTAGAATCCTTAGACCTGGAGTCGTCATTATTTCCTACATGTGTAATAGTTTTCTTAGGGGTTACTAAACACTACTCCGTAACTAGGTGGTAATAAAAGTAGCTTTCAAGTTTGCTATGAAACATGCGGAGGAATATGAGCGATCAAGATGGAATTTGCCTCTCCTATATAACCAGAGAGATATCTCTGGGCCCCTCGATATGGTTGGATTAAGAAAGTGCATGACCATACCAAATGTGGTTGATGAGTCAATCACAACTGAGTAATCTACTACAGGTTCGAGTGAACGATCGAGTTATCATATGATGTCATGTTTCTCGTCTTGAGTTTGATCTGGTATCATGATGCAAAGGGATCGGTACATAAGCACTATATATGTTCGTTCGATATGATCTTTATGTGTGTTTGGGAGTCATTATGTCCTGCTAGGGACCGCTACTGACTTATGGGCCGGAAAGAAGTTTTCAGCCTATGGCCAAATACACATGAACCTATAGGGTCACACACTTAATGGGCTGGAACGATAAGGGGTCGGATGATAGTGAGTAGGATTTGATCTCTACTCGTATCGGATATGGATCCGATTGAAAGTTATATAAGGAGGGGTGCGGGGGCTGAGCGAGGTATCCCAAAACACACCCGTCAAAACCCTAGCCGCCACCACTCGTATCCCCTGCTGTGCGCACTGGTGCTAGCACGTCGACGCACAGTGCTCCATCCCTGGACGTGTGGACTTTGGTAGAGGCGCTGCTGCGACTGCGGCGCTGATCAGGACGATCACGAGGAGGAGACAGTTGGACGGAGGACGTTCGACTACTACCGCAACACCGACGCGCTCTTCGTTGAATCGACTGATTCAACCCTACTTCTGCTGCACTGCGCGTCTAGTGGTAACGATCTATGATATCTTACTCGCATGACTTCCTAGTTTACGTGGTAGAAAAATTTTAATCTGTGCTAGTGTAGCCTACCCGTATCCCAACACTAGCTTGCAACGGTAGATAGACAAACGACTACTAGCCTACTAGGTGATGTGAGTTCGACATGATCGAAAATTATAAATGATCTTTATTTGCGAGGAAATGATAATTAATCGTGTAGTATTGGTGGATGCTGAAATAGCTTGCCTTTGCTATTCCTGCATTTTCTTAGGAAGTGCATTTTTTTCCATGCCTTCAAAATCAGGGCCTTGCCTTGGTGGTCCCTTTCTGTTGAGCTATTCAAAGTCCTAGCAGTGAAGTTTGCCTGTATCTGTAGCTATGTTTCCACATAGTTGTTGCAAGTAATGCAGGATGAGCATATTTTCAGTTTTAATTCTAGCTAAATAAAGCATAGATTCACAATATATCCAGCAGAATACAAATGACATAAATTGCATATAATCATGTAATTCCATCATGCCATTTATACAAATGTATATATCCAATGTATATAACCACAATACTGCTAAAAATAACATATCATGTTGTCCTCTAAGCAAATAAGCAATTAAATCTAGCATATGACAAAATAATTGCTTTAAACTTGTTCTTAGAATATAGTTGCTCGAGATTTTTGATCTTGGCCTTCTCATGCTAATATCGAAATTCTTCATTAATGATCTGATAACTAGAAATCAGGATTTGAGCTCTAAAATGTGCTTCTACTGTCAGAACCTTCTGAATACAAAAGCAGTAATTTAACTTTCAGTATAAATGTTCACTAACATGGTAACTTTAGGTAGTAATCAGACAGTATAACAGAACTTTGACCTGTAGCATACACTAGAACGACCACATGCAGCCTCACAAGAGAAACAATAAAGGATAGAAGCGATGCGGAATGACGAGCGACATCTTGACAAACATACATATCAATTACTTGTGAACAATTCAAATCAGCCGAAAGATAACTACGATACAGACAGTAGAAGCCAGACTACTAGAGCTCAAATCTAACACTGTTATCAAGACCAAATTCAGTATTCAACTAATTCATCACAAAGCACACAATCTAAGACCACAAACATACATAGCAACTCCCAGGTACTTGAATAGAAATTAAATAACAAGTCCAGCCACTTATGTTTGCAAAAGAATCAATAATATTCACGGTGCAGACGGCACTCAAAGCCGTCCAGAAGCAAACCAAATCGGTGCAGAACAGCAAGAACAGGGCAAGGCACACTCAAAAGAAATGACCACAATGCGTAAAATTCTTTGTCGTGGACATGGCGAGTTCTTGTAGCATATCGCGCGACAACATGGCAGTCTTATGGCGAGTTCTTGTAGATTACGCAGCGATCTTGTAGCGAATCACAGTAGCGTTGCCGTGGTACTATAGCGATCGGATTTTTTTTGGGATTCGGATGAAACATAGGATGACACAACGATTAAGCGACGCAAAGGGACACGACGATCAACACCTAAACAAAATTATAATGGACAAAAACTTAACAAAACTCACGAAAAAATAACAGATGCAGAAACTAGGGTTTAGATTTTTTTTTGGCTTTTTGTATAGAAAAAAATCTAACTACGGGCAAATTGATCCTACCGTGTCAACCGCGCTCTGATACCAAGATGATGCGGGGATTGCTCGATCTTCACGGCGTAGGATCGATGGAGATATATTGGATCTGTGCAACTTGACGAATCGATGGCGCCAACCACTGTTAGAACAACGACCTGCGACAAAAGAATTCGCCCAATCACACGCTTATGATCCTGTCTACTCGACCACCAAGTAGATGTGTCGTCGCTCCTGTAAATCACAAGGAATCACAAGAACGACGGGGAAAAACGCCAGATTCCCCTCTTGGTTGCAATCGTATGCAAACCCTAGAAAGAACAAGCGCATAGCTCTCTGAAAATAATAGATTAATTTTTCTGTGGTCTGAATATTACATGATGGTATATAGGCCTATATATAGCCATACTCGACAAACGAAAAAAACCGACTCGTACGCAACAAGCGGAAAATAACCGACGCGGAAACGTACTCGGCCAGCCAACCAGAACTGTTTCACAATCGGTCTAAAACTAATGCAAACCGAAGCAAAAAGAAGTTGGCTGGTTACTTATATCTTCAAACTCCAATGACACGCACACAAGACGATGCATAGCCTATTTGAACAATAATTGACTAGAAGTGTGGCTTCTTGGTTTGTACATAAATTTAGTATTTCGAATAGTACTTCTCCAAAGCTTTAATCCCGCTTTCCTCCTCATACCTAAGTATACATAAAACACTAGAATTAGGTAGTAGTAAATTCTCACATAAATTAAAATGTAACTGAGCAAGAAATGAATTCACCTGTTGATTAATCTTTTTAGCTCGTGCTCGTGTAATCGGATCAATCGGAATGTCCTCATCATCCTCCTCCTCTTGAGAAGGACTTGTCCTTGACTCTAATTCTTCCGATCCAAAAAATGGTGACAAATCAGAAACATTGAATGTAGAACTTACAGCATAGTCATCACCTAGAAGCTTTATTTTTCATGCATTATCATTGATCTTCTCAACTACTTTGAATGGACCATCTCCTCGAGGCATTAACTTGGACTTACGCTTATCTGGAAAGTGTTCTTTGCATAGATGCACCCAAACCAAATCACCTGGTTCAAATAACATATTCTTTCTTGACTTGTTCGCCTTCTCATTATAGCAACGTGCCTTCTTTTAAATTTCTTTTTTAGTCTTGACATGAAGTTTCTTCACATATTCAATACGTTTTGACGTCTCCATATTAACTTGTTTACGTACTGGAAGTGGCAGCAAATCAAGTGGCGTGATTGGTTTAAAACCATACACCACTTCAAACGGACATAATTGAGTAGTAGAATGTATCGCCCTATTGTATGCAAACTCCACATGCGGCAAACACTCTTCCCACTCTTTGAGATTCTTCTTGATCATCGTTCGTAACAACAATGAAAGTGTTCTATTCACCACCTCTGTTCGTCCATCCATTTGTGGGTGACAAGTTGTTGAGAATAACAACATTGTCCCAAGCTTGGTCCACAAAGTCTTCCAAAAATGGCTCATGAATTTGACATCGCGATCTGAAATAATTGTCCTTGGCATACCATGCAATCTTAATATTTCCCTGAAAAACAAGTCAACTACATGCGACACATCGCCGCTTTTGTGACAAGGAATAAAATATGCCATTTTAGATAATCTATCCACAACAACAAAAACTGAATCCATCCCCCTCTTAGTCCTAGGCAATCCTAAAATAAAGTCCATACTAATATCCTCCCAAGGAGCACTAGGAACAGGAAGTGTAGTATATAAACGATGTGGATTAAATTTAGATTTCGCTTTGTGGCATGTCACACATCGATGTGCAAACCTTTCGACATCACACCCTATCTTAGGCCAATAAAAGTGATCGCTCAACATCATGAAGGTCTTTTCTCTCCCGAAGTGTCCCACAAATCATCCTGCATGAGATTCCTGCAATAAAAGCAATCGCACAGACGAATCTGGAACACACAATTTGTTAGCATGAAATAAGAACCCATCATGAACATAGAACTTGTTCCATCCTTTACCATCTTTGCATTTAGAATATGGTTCTGAAAATTCATGGTCGGGAGCATATAAATCTTTCAAGCTCTCTAATCTAGGCACATTTACTTCCAATTGATTTAAAAGCACATTCTTTGTAGATAAAGCATCAGCTACCACATTCTCTTTTTCTTTCTTGTACTTAACAACATATGGGAAAGTTTCAATGAATTATACCCACTTAGCATGTCTACGATTTAGTTTAACTTGACTCTTCAAATATTTCAAAGATTCGTTATCATAGTGGATAACAAATTCTTTAGGCCAGAGATAATGTTGCCAAGTTTCAAGCATACACACCAAATCATACAATTCTTTATCATACAGAGGATAGTTCAATTGAGCACTTCCTAATTTCTCACTAAAGTAGGCTACCGGTTTTCCTTCTTGCATTAAAACACCACCAATACCTATTCCACTAGCATCACATTCAATTTCAAAAATCTTAATGAAACCAGGCAAAGCGAGCAATGGTGCTTCAATTAATCGTTTATTTAGTTCTTGAAAAGTGTTTTTCTGTGATGTACCCTATTCAAACACAACACCCTTTTGAGTTAACTCATTTAATGAGGCAGCAATGGTGCTGAAATATTTAACAAAATGACGATAAAAGCTAGTAAAACCATAAAAGCTTCTGATTTAACTAACATTCACAGGTGTATGCTAATTCTTAATTGTTTCAGTTTTAGATTCATCTACCTCAATGCCTTGCACAAAAACTACATAGCCTAAGAACACAACTTTGTACAAAAAGTACATTTTTCCAAATTAGTATATAATTTCTCACTTCCAAGCACTTCTAGCATGCCACAACAAATTTGCCATCGAATGTGTTCATCCATCATTTTGCTATAGATCAATATATCATCAAAGTATGCCACAACAAATTTGCCATCGAATGCTCTTAAAACATGATTTATCAATCGCATGAATGTACCACGTGCATTAGTTAAACCCAAAGGAATTACTAACCACTCATATAATCCAAATTTTATTTTAAAAGCAGTCTTCCATTCATCACCAAGTTTCATCCTAGTTTATCTAGCATATCATCGAACCTAGGAATAGGATGATGATATCTAATAGTGATGTTGTTAATGGTACAACAATCGATACATATTCTCCATGTACCATCTTTCTTACGAACAAGAATTACAGGAACTACGCAAGTACTAAGGTTTTCGCGTACGTACCATTTCTCAAGTAGCTCTTGCACTTGGTGCTACATTTCTTTGGTTTCCTCCGTATTAGTACGGTATGGCGGACGGTTTGGAAGTGACGCGCCAGGAACTAGATCAATTTGATGCTCTATTCCGCGCAATGGTGGAAGTACCGCTGGTATCACCTCCGGAAACACGTCCTTAATTGCATGCAAAAGAGAGGAAACACCACTAGAAAGAGAGGTTAAGTCATTAGTTGAAAGCAAAACAATTGCATCTTTGTACACAAGCACAAAGTGCATCCTTGATGGGTCATTGCTCACATCTCTCAAATCTGATTTTTGTGGCTAACATAACCATCCATCCCTCATTCTTACTTTTTCTTCTCATATTTAGCTTGTGGCTTTCACTCACCGATGTGTGGAAGTCTCCTTTTATTCTTTTTATCCTCATTTTCAGCAAGCTTTCTTTGCTGAAATTCAGCTTGTATTTGACTAGGAGTCATTGGATTAAGTTTCTTTGTCTTTTCCTTCCACTTAAATTCATATCTATTGGAATGGTCATCATGTTGCACACTTCTATCATATTGCCATGGCATTCCCAATAGCAAATGGCACACTGTCATAGACACCACATCACACTCAACGGTGTCCTCATAATCACCAATCTTGAAAGTAACACGCACCACAAACTGAACCTTCACATCTCCACATTCACTAAACCATTGCACATGATATGGACGTGGATGTTTCGGCATCTTTAAACCAAGAATCTAGCATAATTCAACACTAGCCAAGTTATGATAACTACAACCATCAATAATAAGTTTGATTATCTTGTTGTTAACCTTAGCTTGTGTTTGAAGCAAGTTGAATCGCTGCGGATGTGCATCTCCTTCTTGTGCAAGTATGCTCAAATTTTTGGTGACAACTAAGGCCTCTCCCATTTCATAATTCAACACATCAATCTCTTCGTTGTCATCCAATGCATCCTCATATTTCTCCTTTTCATGAGTAAGCTCAACCTCATCTTCACTTGCGGATTCATACTCTCCATCTTTCGTCACAAGCATAACTCGGTTGTTGGGACACTCTGAATAAATATGTCCACGCCCCAAGCACTTGAAGCATTGAATTTCTCTACTCTTTGTTGTAGTCCCAATTGTAGATGTAGAGGATGGAGTAGCCTTTTTCTCACTAGGTGTAGGTGTTATTTTTGCAATTGATGAAGAATGAGCATTAGTATTTGAATTAGTACTACCTGAAAATGTACCTCATCCCAAATTGAAATGTGCTTTGGTGGCATTAGTTGATGATGATGATGATGGAGCTTTCAAGTTGAAAGATGATGTCCTTGGTGCTGGTTTTAAATCTTCTAATAACTGCTTCTCCGCCTTGCTCGCTTGATGCACCAAATCAACAACAATATTGTAGGGCTGATATTGCACAATGCGTTTAATGTTTTTGTTTAGACCAAACAGAAAACGCACAAGTGTTTGCTCTTCACCTTTATGTACATGTGCCCTAATCATAGCTTGCTCCACATTCTTGTAGTATTCCTCCACCAAGCAACCTCCTTGTCTCAAATTCTGCAGAAAAAGATCGCGTTTATAAGTGTTAGGAACTAAATATGCTCTCAGCTCTTGCTTCATTTCATCCCATGATGCAATTGGAGGTTCTTCATTCTCTTCTCTTTGGTTCAACACTTGCTCCCACCAAATCAATGCATACCCATCAAACTCAAGTGATGCCATGTGTAGCTTCTTCTCCTCTGAATAATTATGCATCCGAAAGATTTTATCTACCTTGAGCTCCCATGTGAAGTAGGCATATGGATCGGAAGCACCTTCAAATTTGGAAATAGTGAATTTGAGTTTCCCGAATTTCTCCTCCACACGCAGGTCATTATGACGATGGACATGGCGTTCATAGTTGTCATTACGGTGTAGCCAAAAGTCATCGTCGAAGTCCTCATTGTGGGTGGCACCGTCGCGCCCACGGCCGTGGCCTCTCCATTGGCCATGGTCAGCACGCAAAACACCTCCCTCACGCCCGGGAAAGGGTGGCCGAACTGCATTTGCAGTGGCTTGATCTACTTGAGCTTCTCTAGGGAACCGTACAACCCTCTCCTCATTGGTCTCGTCAAGCTCAACACCTCCTTCATGGACGCCAATTGGGCCATGTTCTCTTCAAAGCTGCTCTCGTATCTCCCTTCTCAAGACGCTCATGTTGTCATTCAAGTGAGTGCTGAAATCATTCGTGAGTTTCTCAAGGTCCGCTTGGGTAGTGCAAACAACAAGAAAATCTATGTATGTGTATGTGGAAAGTTTTATTTGTGGAATTCATTCAACCTCACCTTCTCGTACCAACCGAAGTTCTTATGCGTCCTTGATGGAATTGAAGAGTTGCACGCACTTTTGTGATAGTAGACAACACAAGGTGATAGATTAAGCGAATTCAATTGCACAAGCGTTGCTATAACAATGGCTTATATTTGGAGCTTGGAGGAAAAAACAATCTATGCAATCTAAAATTTTGATGTTGTTAAGTTTAGAAATAGTCCAAACTAAAATATTTTGCCTAAGTGCTAAACCGAAAAGTTTAAGTGAAGTGTATGAATACACACACAAAAATCAATGTGACTTAATACAAACAAAGCAATGAGCTAAATAGAGGCAATCTGAAATTGAGGATTAAATAGCTCGTTTTGTACCAAGTACTAGGAGAGACGTTGGCCAATTGCAATAATATGAATGCAAGGGCACAAGATTGCTCAAAGAAATTAAATACTTAAGCTGAAAATATGAATTAGAATTAGCTAACCCCAATTTGACCAATCGTTCACTTTTTTGTTTACCGAGGTTTTTTTGTCAGTCGTCCTTTTTTCTTATGGTTGGTACTATGGTTTAACTTTCCCCTGCACAAAAAATAAAATTTCAGCAGGTGTAAATTAATACCAAGAACAGCCCTTAATGCAATTATCAAAGACTTGTCTCAAAGATGAAAGGAAAATTACGGAGATATTCAACAGGAACAACCACATGCACGGAATTTTTTTGGTCGCGGACACTATAGCAGGTACTGTAGCATATGCATGACATTGTAGTAGGTCACTATAGCACCGTTGGTACTGTAGCAGGTTACTGTAGATTACGCGCAGTACTGTAGCGAATCACAATAGTGTTGTCGTGGTACTGCAGCAATCGAATTTTTTTGGATTCGAATGAACCAAAGAAATGACACAACGATTAAGCGACGCAAAGAGACACGATGATCAGTACCTAAACAAAATTCTAATGGACGAAAACTTAACAAAACTCAAGAAAAATAACAAATACAAAAACTAGCGGCGGATTGTCCGATCTTCACGGCGTAGGATCACAGGATGCGATATTGCTCACTTTTATGAGCCACTGCTATCTTCTCGCCGCGCTTGCCTGCTCGTACGTGGACTTGTCTTCCGTCGCGCACGAGCATGTGCCGTTGAGTACGTCAGTCAGTCCGGAGGTTGTGTATCGGTCCAGAGGAGGTATGGAGACCGTTCTATCTGCTCAGTGGGCGGCGGTGGTCCAGTAACTAAGGTGCAGTACGCTGGGTTTGGTAAGGGTTAAAGTCGTCAAGCTAAGATGTGCCGAACTGCGAGCCGCCCGTAGTAATATCGTGCACGAAGGACTCTAGAAATACCCCTTGTGGTGCGAACGAGCTCTCGCCCTGACTGTGCAACGTGGCAGCGAAGCCGAAGGAGCTCTGCCCACCGAAGTGTCCAAACCTTGGGTATGCCGAGAACGCTGAGCCTTGCCCTGCGTACGCTGCAAATCCTGGCGCCATCTACTACTCTCTAGAAGCATCTGAGAGGCTTGTGTCGTTATCAGTGGACTCGTCAAAACCCCCATATTGAATTAGAGCCTGCAAGACGAAATGATATTATTCACAACAAATATTCTGGATATACAATGCGAATCTCATACCTCCCGAATGTACAGCGAAGATGAACGACAGGAAGCAACAGTCTGTGTAGATGGTGCGACAGCAAAAGGGATGCATCTCGACTACGAACCCGCGGCGGGAGAACGCTATGATGTTGGTGGAACGCAAGGCGTAATAGGAAAAAACATGTAGTTTTGTACGGAAGTTACCTCCTTGTCGGTATGGTGCATGGATGATCGGTGACTAGTACTACGACGCCATGTAGACTCAGTACAATGCGATGGCCGGCCAGACTCGCTAGGTCATGATGACGTGGTGGGTGAGCATGGTGCCCCCACTAGGTTGCTCATGTGCGCACTGTGATCTGAGGATCGACCGCAGGTAAGGTTGTGCACTATTTTTTGTCCTACTTTAGGATGAACTTCAACGGACTACTGATGGCGGCCTCCAACGCACTTACGATGCGCTGTGCCCGCTCCAACTGAAGTGATGTATGAAACATGTTCAGTAACGACCAGTATAAATTTATTGAATGGAATGATAAGATATTTGAACTGTCTTACGCTGTCATGCCGCCGCGAAGCACTGTGGGGATCGATGGAATGGTCCAAAAGTTTCTCGTGCGTGATGTGCTTGGAGCGATCTGGTGGAGGAACGGTCAGTCTGCTGTGTGACCGCGGTATGTACCAAGTCACATAGTCGTCGTACGTCTGTACATCATACGGACGCTGCTCCATGATGACATCGACATGTGCTCTTTCCACCCATGCCATCGTCCACGGCTGCTGCATTGGCTGCCAGTTCGTACCAAGCCGACCAGCCCTCGATTGCCTACATTTCCAAAATTATCGACGTTACATAGCAAGACATATGAAAGTGTACACAATAGGCAGATGGAGTTTGACTAACCGATGCACGACATGCGATAGGAACCTGCCATCCAGAGGGGGCACGGCCTGGTGCAAACTCAACTGTCGCATCACCATGTACGAGAAGACCAGATTATGTGTCATCGTCCATAGCTCTTCGTCCTCCAGGCAACGTAGAGATAGCCCGTGCGGCGATACACGATGCATAAAATCTACCGTCCACGGAGTCCATATGACGTGACTATCGTGCAACGACTCGAACTCGTTGTGTCACAACAAGTAGCACATCGACGGTTTGCCCTTCACCCACTGCAGACGGGCAGCAGTTCACCGCATGCCCATAGTGGGCCCGTCTATCAGGTCGTTGACGAACTCGCCGAACGGGTGCACTAGCATCACGATCGTCGGACATCCGACAAGGAAGTGCTCCAACTCTACAGCTGTAGGAGCACGTAGCAGATGGCCAGATTGGGGGTACCACCAGTGGCGCGCTGGCAAGTGTCATATAACCCCCGATATGTGGTGCACAGAACCGCTGATCCCCAGCTGTACCGACGCATCGCCCGAACTCTGCGTCCACCAAAGACTCTGCGAGGCCAATGAATTTGGCGTTGCAAATATCACCGTGTGTGGATGGAAACATGCTCCAACCAAAGAGCTGGATAAAGAACGCGACGAGGTGCATCCTGACGACCTCTGGCGTTGCAACCTTGGGCATACACTGAAATTGTTAAGCCACATGGGGGGACACCACGTGTACCCTCCGGGATAGGCCGGCCAAACCGGTCCGCCAGCCTCTCCTTCCAGTCGGCTGGTGCAGGGGCTAGAACAAGTGGGTCAGCTCCGATGGGGAGACCCATCAAGAACGCGATGTCCTTCAGAGTGACCATCATCTCACCCCACCGAAAGTGGAATATGTGCATCTCGAACCTCCACCTGTCCACCAGTGTCGCGAGCAAGCTCCTGTCCATGGTGAACTCTTGCCTGGTGGAGACCAGCCTCACAAAGGCCCACAGGGTTGGGACGTAGCGCTCGTCTAGCACCCACGGATCCCCCCTGCAACCTGAACAGCGAAGGGCCAGCCACGTCACCCGTTATCCATGCGTGGCAACGGTGTTTCTCATCATACGAGTGTTCCAGAGCTCCGGTAGAGCCATACCTACCAGTACATACGATAGACAAAATATTAGTGTGAACATTAATAATTATTTCATAATACAAATTACATTAATTATGACTAACTAAATAACAGTAAATATGACTACACGAATAATGTCGAAAGCATGCTATAAAAAAATTACCTGTCTTTCGGGGGAACTAATCAGCACTGCCGCATCCTCAATGACTTATGCACTGCCTTCTCCAAATATTTAGGTACGCACTATTAGTTTTGATAGTACCTTGCAACAAATGGGACAGACAGAATATTACTGTGAATATTCATAATGACGGCAACATACTACAAGTTAGTAATTACATGCGTACATGAATACTTCACTACTTACCTATAATTTAATTACTCATCCGAAAAAAAGACGAGTCATTCATTACCGTCATCCTTAGCACTAACTCATTACTTACCCCGAACTAACAAATTATAGGTACCGTATGTAAACAATAATAGTACAAGCTATGTCTAAATTACTACGACATATACTTACTTCGTAATACAAACTACATTAATCACGACTAACTAAATAATAATTATTGACTATGATTACGAGAATAATGTCGAAAGAGTACGATAAAAAATTACCTGACTTTGCAGAGAAGAAATCAGCACTGCCAATTTTAAGTTACACACTAGCTTCTCGAACTAATAAGCAACGGTCGCGACAATGACCTTCTGCGATGAGCGACTAGGACATTGCCTTCTCGATCTAATGAGCTACGCACTCGCTAGAGGTGCATATTTATGCCCGAGCGAAAGAGTCCATTATCACTACCAGCACTTCGGGTGAGGGGGACATCATCGTAAGAATGACAAATGTGCAAACGAGAGAGCGGGGGAGGGGGATGACATTAGTGCGAACGAGAGAGCGCAAGAGGGGCACATACAGAGAGAGTGATAATTGTGCAAACCGGATAGCCGCAAATAATATATACTATGATTGTCCGACACATGGCACTTCAAAACAAGCGTTACTATCGTTAAATTCATGGTTAACTTAATCCAAACAAACATGTCTAATTAGGACCATATAAAATTCTCAAAAAATTATATAATAACTATTACTACATCAGGAGGCTTCACATAAAATTTCATAATTTTTGGAACTCGTTTGCTATATGTAAAAACTCATAAAAATATCAAAATTCTATGAATTTTTTAGCAACATTCACCGTGGATAAAATTCCCTAAAAATTACACTGCGAGGAATGTTGTGTTGGGAGACTGTACATAAATTTTCATAATTTTTGAGCTCATTTGATATATTTAAAAATTCAAACAAACACTAAACCGGAAAAAATTTGGCAAGTAATTAGGCCGACTAATTAGCCAGCCTAATTACCTACCGCTTGCTCCCTGGGCTACAGGCTGCCTACCATCCAGCCTCCGGGCGGCAGGTGCCTGTCGTCGATGGCAGCACCACCCATCGCCTCGTGGGCGCTACCGCCCGGCCCCGGACGGCAAAATTGATATTTTTGTCAGTACAGTTGCTATACTGCTATTTTTATAAATATGGTGTGAAACAGTGACAAAAATGACTTTGACGCCATTATCTACTTAAGAATTTTGTTTAATTTGAATTAATGTCAGAGAACCACCCTTACAACGCATGGTACATTGGATAATTTGTGTAGATTCCCTCAGGCCTCTTGAGGTGTGCTTAGATTACTTTAAAATATTACTAGAATGAAACCTATGTATTTAACAATCTAATAAAATGTTGTTATTATGAATCTTTATGTTTTCTACTAAACGATATTTTTGTACCTTCAAACATTTATTTAAAAATTTCTGAGTCCGCCACTGCGCACACACCATCTAAATGCTCCGGTGCATCGCATGCGTGGGAACCTGGCTGTCGAGACTATTTGTTGTTACGCGAATTCAAGAGCTTTTTCTTTTTGTTGTTACACGCCATTCATCGCGGACCTCCGGTGCACTGCACGATGGTTGAGATTACTTGTTACACGAGTTACTCACGTCGATAGGATTAAGGGGTTTTTTTTGATAACCCAGCTGTTACGTGAGTTACTAGTGCGGACTAGATTAAAGGTTTTTCAGTTCACGGCATCGGTGACTACAAGCTAGTGCATTGCATGGTAACCCGTTATCGAGACTGTTGTTGTTATGTGAGTTACTAACATGTGCTAGATTAAAGAGTTATCAATAAACATCATCCACGACTGTGCATTCCATGGTAACCGTTTGTCACTACTGTAAAAAAATATCATCTCAGACCGTACAAAAATATCATCACAAACGGTTTCACGATCCATCTGAATTTATAGATCAGTAATAACATGTGGTCATCATACACGGTTTTCAAACCATCTGTGATAAGTAACAACACAGACGGTTTTTAAAAATAACTATCTGTGATGTGTACGTATCACAGATGATTTTTAAAAATATCCGTCTGTGGTGCATACGTATTACATGCGGTTTTCAAATATAACCGTCTGTGATATCTACATATCACAGACGACTAATTAAAAAACCATCTGTGATGTGTAATCACGAATGGCTTTTTTCAAAAAAACTGTTTATGATATTACCAATCACCATTTTTTGTTTTCACATCTTCCCCATTCACTGGAAACAATACATATATATTTCATGGTAATACTAACATATGTAATCTTACACACCCCATAATTTAAATGAGTTAAAAGACAAAGTCAGATCTCATATCACACTTAGGCTCCAAAGGGTACGAAGCAAATCACACGCTGGATCTAGTGTGTAATTTGCTTCATGCCATCTGAAACACAAGTGTGATATGCCATTTCCGCACATAACTACAAATGAGATTTGAGTACTTACCGTTGATGACACGGTTTCCTTCTCCTGAGTAGGATTTTTATCAGACCTCCCATTGATTACTCCACCTGTAGGTTTACCTATCAATCGATATTCTCCATTGCTTCAGCTACTCTTTTATAATTACTTGCATTTTGCAAGTAACTCGCATGACTCCATCTCAATATGATACCTTACAACCTTTGAGTTCAAGTGACTTCATAGTTATTAGATTCTTCTTTAAGCTGGAAATATGCCAAACTCCATTCAATATGCGATGTGCTCTATCATACATCTTCAATGTAACCATTACCACCTCAGTAATTGCATACTTCCTACAATCGCTAAGTGAATAGTTTCATACACAGGATGTAGAGATCCTTCATTAAACATTTTCCTCGCTTATATAGAAGCAACAGTTTGAATCTAATATCCATCCATGAGAAGTATCTGATTGGCTAACGACTAGTATGTCCAAATCATCATTTACTACCACTACTAAGCAATCACCCTTCATTTGTTTTAAACTCGGACAGTCTTTTATTATGTGACATTCCTCGTCACATAGATAGTATACACATGTGCCTTTGGTCTGACCCTTCTTCCTCCTGTGACTTTTGCTTCCTCTTGTAACACCTAATGCAGCCAATACTCTGCTTCCAATAGATATGCAACTGCCTTATTAAAGTTGAGAGTGATTTTTTCCGACAAGAATATTCATTACCAATTGCTCCTATGATTATGGTAGAGATGATGCCAGTATGACAACCTTATCGTTCTTCTCAATTTTCTCATCCACACTAGTCAGTTATATGATAATCTTGTTGAAGATATTGAGATGGTCAATGAACCGTATACCTTTCTCCATGAGCAACTTACACAATTGTTGCTTCAGTATCCACCAGTTTGTCGATGACTTTGCTATATACAATTTTTCTAAATCCTTTCATAAATTCTTTGGTGAATTCTCCTTGATCACCGAGTACTTTAAACTCATCAGAGAAGCATAAATGAATTGTGCTGACAGCCTTTCGTTCCATCACTTTCTAGTATTCACCGGATGTCTTTTTCAATTTGTCCCCTTCAAGAGCATCGATTAACCCCTGCTGGACAAGAATGTGCTTCACCACGCATTATCACAAGCTAAAATTTTCTCCATCATCAAATTCCTCTATTTGATTCCAAATCGGATATCACTTGTTACACTTTAATACCATTTTTTATGCACAATAGTCCTTGGATCGGATCAACGTTTGTGAGATATGGCACGAGTGTGCAGATATCAAGAATAAAGGAGATAAATCTTATAGAGAAAACCAAAATAACGATGTTGAAACAACCACGATGAGAGAGAAAAGGTTTGACGAAGCCGACGCAAATTCCTTAAACACGATCTCAAAAGAGTATAAGAGATTGTCGCTCACTCACAACTCTTTTGAATATTTTAGGACTCTCGGATCCTTACCCTATACAAAAAACCGAGTGTTAACATTTTGCCTCCAATTTTCTCGTGGGCCCTCTGCTTTGGATGAGTATACTTGATTGCTTCTCCATGGTCACCCCATGGTTTGTGTGGCAATGCTGGTGAACTGACAGCCCATTCATCAACATTTTTGGTCTGATACGATTATACGAACCTCGCAGCAGCTGCTGCTCCTAGTAGTCTGGTCGCACCAGCGGTAGGTCTCGAGACTCTTGAGCCAGTTACTCTCAGATCCGAGCAAGGACCAAGCTATCCAAATTTTAATTTTGTATTGAAAACGAAGGACCATACAAATACTATTATGATGAATTATTACAAGTTTTATGGAATAGTTAAGTGTTTTTACAAAAATCGTATTATATTCAGACTGATTTCTGGAAGTCCTAGAAAATTAAGAAGTACCACAATTATGAACACGGTCCTACCGCAAGACGGTAGTACCGCAAGGCATTGTAGATGTGGTACTACCGATCTTATCAGAAAAACATGGTTTTGGGATTTGAGTCATAGATTGAGTTGGGATGACCTAGGTCATTTCATTAAGATTGCATGATGCATATTTTGACTAATGTGGGTCAAGTTGTGGGGAACTTGTGGTGGAAACGATTTCTTTGTCTTTCGATGTTCAGGGTCGCTTGGAGTCAACTGTGTTATCGGCGAGAATCGGGGATAGGCACATGGAGGAGCTGAGACCCAGAATAATCAAGGATCTCGAGTGAGATGGTGACCTCAAGCATGGCACGAGAAAGGCGGGAAATATTGAAGGCGAGTTCGAACAGTGGGATAGCACCATGTAGCTTGCATGGGTCAAGTGAGCCGTGGTTCGGTGGAACCAGAATGGGGGAGACTTGACGACGCGTGGTGAGCTAGTGCTGCACCTATACGTGACAAGCATGACGATTGCTTGCAGTGGTTGGTCATGACCGGGTCAAGGAAGGGTATTTTTGTAATTTGACCAAAATACTAAAAATCATCTTGGATCAAAACTGCGGCGCATGGGCGGTGCGTTGGAGAGCGGTTTAGGTCAAGATGAAGCTGGTTTGATAAAGGCGGATTAAAGCTAAGGATTTAGCGGATATGAACCCATGTGTTTTAAAAAATGTGCATAAGTGAACTTGTTTGAGAAAATCTCGTATGTGGGGGGTTAACTAGTTTCCCCATTGTAACAGTGGTAGAATCCACTAAGGAGTGTAGGTGGCTGGTGGCCCACCTACAAAAGGGAGTTGGTATGGAGACATATGTAAGGGGATCCCATCCAACACATCTCTTGTACTCTCTTCTCTAGGGTTAGGGTTTGAGAGTGGCTGCCTTGAGTGCTCCTTGTCCTCCAAGTAAGCTCTTTAGTTGGTTTTGATCTCTTCGCTTCCCTTCTTGTGAGCTTGCTATGCCAAAGACATGTAAGAGATGAAGATGATCCTTGGGAAAACATCACCATCCATCTAGCCACTTTGGTAGCAACTAGCAAGATTCACGAGAAAACCCGGTTTTTGCTTGACTTTGGCCTTTATGTTCATCTCATGATCCGAGGGGATTTTCGCTTGGGTTCTTTGGCGATCTAATTTACTGTGACATGTAGGAATACCTCTATACCCTTCTTGGCCATCATCTACTCACGAGCAAGTTGTATTCACCAGTTTTGGGTTAGACTTGGTTGTGGTGCACTTTTCTTTTAAACCGAAAAGGTATCATCTTTGGCTATATTTTCATGATCGTTTGTTGGAATAGGATCATAATACTCTAGAGTAGATTCTGCCAAGTTTCATGACATTTAGATCTATGAGTCTAAAGTTCTTTTGATTTTCGTTTTGAAACTTTGGCTGTTTCTCCCTATTCATCGGGGTGCGGTAGTACCACATCACGGTAGTACCGTTTGTCCTATTTTTTTTAGAACAGTCAGGTGCATGTTCTCTAGTTTGAGGGTTAGCTTTCTAATCTGATCTTCATTGCTCCGTAGCTACTGGAGTGAAAGGTTGGTGAATATTTGGGAAATATTTCATGAAGGCATCATTCACCTCCCTCTGTTGTCATCTTCGGCCTTTCAGAAAATTTTGCTAAAAATTTTGTTGCGAACCCCTTTGTTTTGCTGAATTTTAAAAAATTCATATATTTGCAAACATCGCTGTAAGGCAAGCACTTTTGTCCACTTTAATATGCAGCCCTTTGGGTGAAACTGTAGATGTGTTGATTTCCATTTTATTTTATTTTTTCTAAAAATGTTCAATTCTAGTTCTGTAATGACATTGCTAGGGGTGCAAATGAAGTGAATAATTTCCGTCCGACCGAATGCTTATGGACCGAATACGGAAGAGGTAAATGGGTATCCAGCACTATCCATGTCCGACTCCGAGGAAAAAATATGGAATATGATATGGGATGAGTGATATCCGTCCATATATATCTATATGTCAAGTGATCTGAGGAAGTTTGTTGTGACTTTACTTAGGAGTAAGATAGCATATAGGCGGATTGCTACATCTAAACAGGCAGATAATATTGTGTGCTCTTTCTTTGATATCTCGGCGATTAGTCTCTCCGTATTCGCTTTGATTGCACCCTACTGTCTAATGTCATGTGTAAAGAAACGGATAATTTCTGTCTACCGATTGTTTGAAGATTTATTGAACGAATATGGAATAGAGAAATTGGTATTCGACACTATCCGTGTCCGACTCTGAGAAAAAAATACGGAATAGAATACAGGATGAGTGATATACGTTCGTATCTGCTTCGATTGCACCTCTGGACACTTCAAAACAAACATGCGTATTTACTTTTTTAAAATATTTTTTAGAACGAAGCCTGGTAGACCCACCTTTGGCCTAGTTCGTTTTGGTATATGGATTTATGGCTTCCCCCGAACAAGCAAACGGATGGCTTATCGAGATAGTTTTTTCTTATTAGCTTATTGGTATTTGGTTCATTTGTACAAGCACTTACACTAGAATCAAAAGACACCAACTACGGTCATAAGCCATCAGCCATAGCAAAAAGAACAAGGCCAAATTATTGAAAGCTAGAGATTGTCTCCCAGAAACAAAGCAAACTGGGGAGGCCGGTTTTACAGAACAGAGCACAAACAAAAAAAAGGAATAAAGCAGCTCCCTATCATGATTAGGGATGCAATCGGAGGGGATACGGACGGATATCGTTTATCCTATATCCTATTCCATTTTTTTTTCGGAGTTGGAGTCGGACATGAATAATGTCGGATATCTATTTCTCCATTCCGTATTTGTTCCATAATCTTTCGGACGGTCGGTCGGACGGAAATTATCCGCTTCTTTGCACAGGACATTGGACAGTATGGTACAATACAACGAATATGGAGAGATTAATTACTGAGATGTTGAAGGAAGAACACTCAGTACTTTCGCTTATTTAGATATGATAATCTGCATATATGTTATTTTGTTCATAGGTAAAATCACAACAGACTTTCTCATATCATTTGACATACGAATATATACGGACGGATATCACTTATCCCGTATCATATTCTATATTTTTTCCTCGGAGTCGAAGTCGGACACAGATAGTGCCGGATACCCATCTACCCGTTCCGTATCCGTTCCGCATACCTTCGATCGGTTGAACGGACGAAAATTATCCGCTCTGTTTGCACCACTAATCATGATTGTACTGCGTACAATGCTCAAACTAGCACCAGCCACCACAACTTCCAGCCGCTACACCCGAAACGATCTTTGACCACGGAGAAACTACAGCAATCTTTCAGCTTGGTTCTTGTCGAAGCTTGTTAATCTTGTCCTTAATGATGCTGATAATCAAATCCATCTTTAGATATCCACCTCCTTCTGCAAGGCTCTCCAATGCTGCAGGTAAAAGACAACCTTGTACATCACATCTACAGGATGAGAAATCAATTTACCTTCTATAGACATTTTGTTTCTGATTAACCAAAGAGACCAGCAAATAATCACACATCCAATCCAAAGAAGCCCCCTGCAATTTGATCACCCTTTCCTAACTTGCTCCCAGACAAAATCAGAGAAATTGGAAGGCGCCTGATCCCAATTCAGTGCATCCTGAACGCTAATCCACACAAATCTGGCTATATGACACTGAAACAGAATATGTTCAGCATCTTCAATTTGCCCACAAATAACACAATTTCTAACCCCTGCCCAATGCCTCTTACTTAGTTGTTCCGAGGGTCGAATCTTAGAAAAACTTCCACTTTGAGAGGAATTCTAGCTCTCTAAACCTCTTGAAGTTCTCTGCTAAGTACCCCTCCAGATGTCATCTGCCTGTATAAAGATCTAGTTGTGAAAGTCCCTGACTTATCTGAACCCCATTTGATAATGTCATTAGAGTCATCCAAATCCACATATTCCAGTTTTTGCATCAGCTCTTCCCACTGTTCTAAATCATCAACCCAGAAAGGCCTTCTGAAATCAACATTCCAGCTCCCATTTGAACAGCACTAGCTTCCTAGAACATCCGGTTCAGAACACACTTGAAAAAGGCCTGGTATATATTGTTTTCAGAGGACAGTCTCCCAGTCAATTAAGTATCTTTCCAAAACTTAGTATGACTCCCATTGTGAATATCATGAGTGACCCCAATGACGACCAATGTTTGATTTGATGGATTTTTTTTCCAAAATTGAGAGCCCCGTTGATCAGAATAAGGAAATCACCCTAGGAATGTATTTTGCATACAAGAGTTTACCGCATCTTTACTGCCTCTCTTCATCCATACATGTCCTAGAAATAACAATTAGGAACTCGAGAAAACTGAAATGAAGCAGACAATTCTTTCTCCAAAAAGAAATGGGAGCATGCAGTACAGGGCAAATCGCGAGCCCAAAAGTATCTAAATTGTAGTTCATTCTGCAAGCGAACATACATAATAAGAAGCAGCAGAGGTAGGGAGCGTCGAAAGGTTGCTACGCACCCATGGAATTATGGAACAATACTGGATTGGAAAGCAGAGTACAGCATCACTCGGAAGGCGGCGGCGGCTCCTGGGGCGCGGCGGCGGCCTGTGACTGGAGGGGCGGGAGGAGCTGGGACTTGCGGCGGGTGTCGCGGGGCGGAGGGGACGGCGAGGAAGTGCTTGGTCTTGGAGATGGGGCGCGAGCGACGGAGCTCGACGACGTCGCCGACCTTGAACTGGCTGTCCGGGTCGTGCGCCTGGTACTTCTTCTTGATGCGCTCCCGGCGCTTGTACTTCGGGTGCGGCGCCAGCCTGACCACCTCCACCCCCACCGTCTTGTCCGCCTTGGTCGTCACCACCCGCCCCGTCAACTGCTTCGCCGCCTGGATCGTCAGCGCCAGCCTCATCGCGGCGGTGGCGGGGCCGCCACCGTTGGGGTGCAGCTGGAGAGGGGAGATGAAGGGGGAGGCGAGCAGCATTTGGCGCTCCGCTTTCGGGGATAAGGTTCTCGAGACTCTTCCCTCTCAGGGGACGACGGTCAGATCTTGGTTGGTAGTGGCAATGGAGTTTTTGGTGGTTACTCGGGTCGTTTTCGAGGGAGAGGATGTTAGCATGAGCTGTTTTGGCCTCGATTCACCGCTCGTGGCAGCCGCCCCGTTGTCAACGCAGCGGGTCACACCACGTATCGCTCGCCGCTCGGGGTCGGGGGCACCGTCGCCCTCATTGCCGAGAGCAATGTTGAGGCCGCCGTCACACCGCGGGCAGCTGAGGTCGCCGTCGGCGCGTGGTGTTGCGCCTAAAGGAGGAGGGGGGATGTCCACGTAGTGTCCTCCACCACCTTCATCGACGGCTTAGCTTTGTCGGCACCAATACATTTGGAACGTGTTTGGTTGCTAGTACGAAGTAGGATAGGATGGGATCGTTTTGGAACGAGGAAGTATGGTCTGTTTGGTTTAAAAACCGCGGTTTGTGCAATTTTCGAAAATAGGGGATTTTGGTTAAAATTTTTAAATTTTAATTGTTTATGATAGAGATTATAAAGAGATAGATATTTGGAACGTGATTTTGATTAATAGGATGGGATATCATGCTTTTAACATGATTTTGGTTAAAAATTTAAATTAACTGATGATAGAGATTATTGAGAAAATACCCCGATTTTGAAAGTTAGAGATATTAGGCAAAAGTCAAAAGTAGACCCGCTTGAGAAATACCGTTTGAAAGAACATGCCATATATATATGTCGAAAAGAACATGGTGAGATAAGACGGGATAGAATCGAAACATCGTGGTGTGATCAAATTTCTCGATGTGGCCAAATTTCTCGGACAATGTCGTTCTACTTCGCTCGCACAAGTCACATGACCGCACATGAGGGATGCAGTCCCTACCTCACTGGCCAATGTTGGCGAGAGAGCGGTGGGAGCGACCGGAGCCATGCTGTGGGAGGGACGCGGCCGTCTGCGTTGAAGCCACGCGATGGTGGAGATGATGAGGAATTCCTCCACCGGAGCCACACGGTGGGAGAGACGTGCCCGCCGCTGCTGGAGCTAGTCAGGAAGATGGCAGCCACGAGAAGATCTGGTCGGGAGCGTGGTGGCGGGAGGTGGCGTAGCCAATTAGGGGCATGGTGGGAGGCGCCAGAGCTGATCGAAATGTAGTGGGAGGCACGATAGCGTAAAGAGGGAGGGGATGCGACCGTCATAGAGGAAAACGAAAGAAGAAAGAGAGAGGAGAAAATACCGGACGATAGAAGATAAGGAAGAAAGAAATAGGAAAAAAAGAAATAAAAAGGTAAAAGGTAAAAAATGTATTCTTACTACTCTACAAAGAAGGTTACCATAACCAATCCTATCTCGTTCCATCCATCTAACCAAACACCAATATGTATCATCTCCAACCATCTTATCCTTCCAACCAATCCCACCCCTCAAACATCCTATTGGAACCATCCCATCCCATCCCCTCAAACATCCTATTGGAACCATCCCATCTCATCCCATTATGAAAAATAGAAATATCACATCCTATTCCACTTGTCCTCACAACCAAACATACCCTTGGTGGTGGGTTGCACATCGAATCTGATAGTGTTGAGGGTGGATAGGGGTGACCAGTGGCAAAGACAAGGGAGGGAGAGAGAAGGGAGGGGGAAGAGTGAGAAATCATTGTCATGTGGGCCTCACAGTGTTCAAAATTTTAGATATTCAATTTGCTAACTCAGTATTCGCCCACATTATACTCCATAATGGAAATACTAACTCTGAAACCACCTCAAAAGATATTTAGACGGGCGTTCGTATTATCTTTTACTGATATTTTGTGTTTTGGCTTATAACTTTTAGTTAAAAATAAATAGTAGTGATTGGAAGAAGTAGTTTTTAGAAAAAGGGAGGCGAGCAGTATAAAAAGTGAGGAAGATATATGTGCGTGATGAGAGCAAGCAGAGTGGGTGGATGATGCACCGTGACCTGTCTTATTCTCAAAGTGAGATAGTCGTGAGGAGAATAAAGAAGCTGCTTTAAAAACTGAATATTTATATTAGTTTTTGATTATTTTAAGAAGTCAGAAACAAAATCTACTAGGAACATGCCTAGTTTAGGAGGCAGTGGTTTTGCACAGAGGTCAAGTACACGAACCAAGCGGCCTAAGGTAGCCTTACCCTTCTCTCGAAAAACCAGGGCCCACGGCCCACGCAGGCACCCACCGCCACCAGCCACGAACACAACGTAGCCCTAGCCCTCAGTCGGTCGATGCCCCCCCTCGCGGCTGTCGCTCGCGTCGCGCACGCGCAGCCGCCGCCGCACGCAGCGAACTCTGCACTCGCCATCGCCTCCGCCTCCGGCTCCGGCTCGAAGCCACGAACAAGACCAGCGACCGAGACGCTCTCCACCTCTTCTCTTCGTTTCCCTCGTTCGCCAGATCCGCTCCCCCTTCTCCGCGGCCGGCGCGGTGAGCTTCCCTCCTCCCCTTCCTTCGTTCCCACCGTTCGCCAGATCTGCCCCCCTCCTCCGGCGGCCGGCGCGGTGAGCTCCAGCCGGAGATTTTTCCCGCCAACTTCCTCGCGGGGGATCTTTTCTCTGCTGTGAACAATCTCATAGATTCTCCAATCCATGGTGTTTGTTGCGTTGTGGAGTGCTAACTAGCAGTATATTTTCCAAAAATTCTGGGAGTTCAACTGAATCCCCCATGCCCCACGTTAGGTCCGCCGCTGGCTAGCTGAATGCTTGCAATTTGCATAGCAGCTAATTTCTTATCTTCTTTGCTGCTCTCCGCTCCTCTGTCGGGTAGGTAGGTAGGGGAAGACATGGCTTCGCATGTGACACCTTCCAAGAGACCGTTGCAGAAGAATTCTTCGGAGCACGACGGTCGGGGCAAGTGGCAGAAAGCAAGATTTGCTTCTTCACAGCAAACCCAGCTGAATATACAGCCCGGTGTTCCTATTTTCCGCCTTCTCTGCCCTGCTTCAAAATCTGGGAATGTCATCGGTAAAGGTGGTGGCATCATCGCAAAGATAAGGAAAGAAAATGGAGTAAGAATCAGGGTTGATGAAGCAGCCCCTGGTTGTGATGAGAGAGTTATTGTGATAACCGCCATTGAGAAGGACAAAGAAGCTGGCCGTGATCAAGGTAAAGGGAACGATGGAGGTGTTGGTTTTTCTGCTGATGGTGACCATGAGGAGGAGAAAGGCCACAGGAAGGAAGAAAACGACGACTCAGAGAAAGAACACGTCAAGGAAGAAAAGGGTGATGCAGAGAAAGACCGCGACAAGGAAGAAAAGGATGATTCCTCTGTTGCAAAAGATACAAATTCAGGGCTAGAGAGGGTAGCACCGTCACCAGTGCAGGCCATTTTGGTTGTCTTTGATAGGATTTTTGCAAGTGAAGATGAAAATGAAACAGGGGATGCATCAGGCCAGAGAACTCCTGTTTCTCTTAGACTATTGGTGCTTGATAGCCAAGTAGGTTGGCTTTTGGGGAAGAGCGGTAGTGTGATTAAGCAAATGTCGGCTGATAGCGGCTGTGAAATTCGAGTTTCAAAGGAGAAGCTTCCTGCGTTTGCTTTGTCCCATGACGAACTTTGCCAGGTATTGGATTGCATTTTCTTGTTCCCTACCGTTATCTTTTGTAATCTTTCTTAGATTGTGCTTTGGAAGATCATTTCTGGCGTTCCTTGATATATCATTTCTGCAGATCACTGGAGAGCTTGACTCAGTTAGGAAAGGTCTGAATGCTGTGGCTCAAGTACTCTTTGCTCATCCCCCTAGGGAAAGTGATGTAGTTCCTGCCGCTCTTCCTTCTGGTTCATTATCTCGTTCATTCTTCAATCGGTCAGATGGTTTTCCTCTAGGAATGCAACCTAACTTCCATCTCCCTTTTCAAGGGCCATCCCATGCTAGTGGACCTTTTGATATCATTGATCAGCGGCCAAATGTTACTTCTTTTCCCACTTTTCCTGAAGCTCTAATGCATGGCCATACTTCAGTTCCTACAGAACCCCTCACCTTTAGGTTATTGTGCTCAAGCGACAAGGCTGGAAGTATAATAGGAAAGGGTGGAAACAATATCAAGACTATTCAGAATGACACAGGCTGTGAAATAAAAGTTCTTGAGACTGTTCCAAAATCAGAAGATCGTATCATAGTTATTTCTGGACCTGCGGTAATCACCTTCCTTTTCTCTTGATAGTATAGTTTCATGAAATAAATCCATCAGCCTTTATGGTGACCTGCTTCTTAGTAGTACTGAAAATGCCTTCAGGATCTGTCTGGGCAACATGGCATTCAAATGAACTATAGAGCATATATTTTGCAAACTTCATTGTTTATAAAGTTTTGAATATTTGGATTCTCTAAAAGTGTTGTTGCAAAATTCACATATTTTTGCATGCTCTATCTTCAAGGTTGCCATTTGGTAGTGCTGTATGGATTAACATTAGTAGGGAGTGCAGACAGCAACCAGCAATGTGGTTGCTAGACAGCCTGCCATAAATCTCGATAAAGTTCAAGGTATAAAAATCCAACAAAATTGTTTTTATGCATGGAGAGGCACGTGGTGAATGCATTAGAAAGTTGGATGGCACAAAACTTTTTAGGTACATTTCCTGATTTTTGCACTTCTCTCCTCATACTTTGCCAAATGTTCTTCATTTTGACACATGAGGCATTCATTTATTTGGGAAATGTGCTTTAATAGCAAAATAATTTGTGATTTGCACTGGAGTTAGTTATTAACATTTTAATACTGTTATTACCATTCAAAGTTTGAATGAAGTCCTACACTACCTGGAAAATAGTGTTATGATCTAATGTGTTTTCAAGGAGAGTTGGTCAGTTTGTCACTAATCACTAATGTATTCATTTGTCTGTAGCATCCGGGTGATGGAATTTCTCCTGCACAGAACGCAATTCTGCATGTGCAGCGTAGAATTGTGTTGCCTAGCTCTAACAACAAGGAGGGTCCTGCGATATGTAGGATGATCATTTCACCTAACCAAGTTGGTTGCCTTCTTGGCAAAGGTGGTAGTATCATAGCTGAAATGAGGAAGCTATCAGAAGCACATATAGTAGTGCTCAGCAAAGACAAGATCCCAAGGGGTGTCCCAGAAAATGATGAAGTTGTTCAGGTCTGTTTTTATTGTATTGTAGAATTTTACAAATAATGCTTAAGATCTTTCTTTGTTCTGATGAAATTGTACATCTGTTATTTTGCATCTTGATTCTACCTACACTTGACTCTTTTGTAATTTGTACAACACTTTTAGTTCCTTTTTTGGTTAATTAACTGCAAAATTGTGTTCTTTTAGATAAGTGGGAATTTCGAAGCTATTCAAGAAGCTCTGATGCAGATAACTGCTAGACTGCGTAACCATCTTTTCCGTGACAGAATGGCTGCAATGGGTCCTAACATGCAGCCACCTTTTAGTTTGCTAGATCCTCCATTTGGTCCATGTGTCGGAAGCCATGAATCTACGTCTCCTAGGATTTTTCCTAACACCTCTCAGTTTCATAAAGATTTTATGGGACGGTCGTTGGATGAGATGTCTGCTCCTTGGACCACAAAGGTATTAACCCATTTATTCTTTTCCTGTAAGATGTGTGCTTGAGCATGCTAAGAGGAACTACGAATTTATGGAACGTCCTAAGAACGTCGTAATTTCATTAGGAAACATTTATAGACTGTGTGCCTATAGTGCTTAGTTTGGCTGGGATCCAAACTTGGTCACCAACTAGTGCGACATCCCGCAAGATGAGCTGTGCTTGGTTTTAGGCATCAGACTCGTTGCCTAATTTTTGTGAAGAAGTAATCTAAAAATGGTGGCACCAGAGTGTGATAGCCACTACTTGAGTAGCAAAATCAATTGTGGTTGAAGAGATATGGCATGATGCATTGGATTGTAGACTAATATGGTCTCCAAGCAAACAATTTGTACATTCTATAAGTTTCGTATGCTTTTCCTTATACCATTCTGGCCCTAACTTCATAGGGAATGAGGAATGTTGGTGATCCGATGTCAATATCTGGTATCCCAGGAATGGCACATAGAGGAATTGGTGGATTTTCTGGGTCTGTTCCTTGTCTTGCTTTTTAAATATTTTTGTGTGTCGTTTGATCAACAACATTGTGAAATATCATGCATTAACCAGAGAAATTGCAATTGCAGTCCTGGTCAGTCATCTATGATACCAAACATAACTGCAGATGTCATGGTTCCAAAATTAGTTCTAACTGCTCTATGTGGGGAAGATGGAGGCTGTTTGAATAAGATCCGTGAGGTTTGTGTTCGACTAGTGTGTTTGTGTAGTGTATCCAGCTAAATATGAGGTGTATGATTGACATGAGTAATACTATGTGCAGTTTTCAGGAGCTAAGATAACAGTCGCTGAACCTATAGCTGATGCAATGGACACTGCTATTTTGATATCTGGCACACTGGATCAGATGCATGCAGCCCAAAGTCTTATTCAAGCATTTGTTCTAAGTGAATCGGTTGCCCCATGATATTTCAAATCTCTGAAGGTGATGCATCCCCTTCTAATATTTTGTTCCTTTCTTCTGGGGAACTCTTACTTGGTGGAGTTTCTGGTGATATTTGACTGTATGAGGCTGTGGGCAATGAAGCTCGTAACCTAATATGTGTTTGTATTTAAGAATACACATGTCCTGTTTGCAGAGTTGCATATGCTTGAAGAGGTTAATTATGCTGAATAGCGACTAAAATTCCAGTCTGATGGAACTTCTCTAGTGAGTAGGTTGTTAGGCAAATCTCCCAAACTGCCCCTTGTGAGACATGGAAAACATTATGGGTAGCTGCAGAAATCTACCACTTTATGCAATCTGTATGGTTGGAATTGGAAAGCTTCTAACCTTTTTGTATGAGAAAACCCATCATGTTAATGTTGTGAACTTCTATAAAGAAAACTAGCCTATCAGCGATTTTTGTCTTTTTTGTCTGATATTTGTAGTTGCTAAAAAGCACCAATACGGCCACAAGTTGCTCTATTGAGTACCCTAGTGTATGTATCAGGTACTGGTGCGACACCTACATGTATCGGTTTACTTTCCTTTTGAAAAAGGAACAATTTTAATACAATCAGATACATATCGATATATGAGGCTCTCCCCACTGAACAGAACTGGAACTCGTAATGCAAGGGGAGTAATGAAAGGAAAAATGGTATGATGGACCTTACCTGGCTGGGAGGTGGAAGAGGAAGAGTGGAGAGTAGAGAAGCAGTAGTCGGGAGGAGAGATAGGCCGTCTGCCTGCAAGCTTGTCACTGAGGCACCCACAAACCCGTTCCTCTGTCTGTCTGCAAGCCCGTTGTTGAGTTGCCCACTTGCATTTCTTTTGCTCCCTGGTTCTCCTACCCTATCACCATTTTCCATCTCTAGCAATTTTGATTGTGGCGGCAGGGAGGAAACTCTTGCTGGTTGGGATTAGGGTTTAGGGATTCATATGGTAGAAATCTGTGGATTTTGCGACCTTTTAGACTTTATGGTAGAAATCTGTGGACTTTGCAGCCTTTTAGAATTTTATGGTAGAAATATGTGGATTTTGCCTATGTATCAACGCATGCTAGTTTCCAAAATGATTTAAATTTAATAGACTAATCTATTTATACATTGTGAAAAAAGAATTTAATAGAAGTCTTCAGTCATTATCAGGTGATAGAAGACTATTTCGTAAATGACAATTCTGTGAGTAGTTTGGGACATATGTTGGCTTCTAAATTGAATAATATGGTAAACACAATCACCATGGTGATATGCAAGGGTGACTGTGTGGAGACGTGTGTTTCTCATATATAATGAAAGAATCAAAATAAGTGAGCTTATATAGCTCTGTTTCATCATCAGCAATTCAGCATACAGTGACAATTGACTTGAGATTGGTAATTTAGCTTGTGCATATTTATCTTCTCTGATACACATGCTGATGGTAGCAAGGCTACAGTCAGGGCTATCAAGGAATGGGGAAATGAGCAATAGGGTGAACATGTGCAGGAAAAATGGGAATTAGTACATGAAAGATATCACATAGAGAGATGATAATAAATCATACAAGGAAACAATCAAGGATTAAGCTTACGTGTTGCCAGGCTCTCTTCTCGTTGAAACTTGAGGAAGTCAAATGGCAGAGGGATATGGAAGGTAATTTACTAGAATAGGTGGGGATATGGAAGGTTGTTAAGTGGAATACTGGAATAGGTACTAATTGCTGTTAGAAAAAAGAGGCACAGAAATTATTCCACAAGCAGTTGCAATGTTTTTGTGCAGTAGCACTGTTATAGGCTATAGTGTGTGCTGGTTGCACTTTTCAGCTATAGCGCGCTATAAACAACACTGGACTAATTATATGATCCTTTTTTTTTGTTAAGTTAGTCAATGAAATCTTCAAAATGTTTTCAGTGGTTGTTTGCAGTATTTATACATATTATTTGTAAGAACAGAAATATCTACATATCAGCAAACTTCATTGCGTATCCTTGATAGCTCCATTGTAAATTCATATGGATGTCATTAGTTCACATGGTTGGCTGTATGCCCAAATATTCTTGGTCTTGTTTGTTTGAAACGTTCTATGTTTTTTAGGGCCTGTTCTTTTTGGCTGTAGCTTTTGAATTTTGGCTGTTAGCGACAGAGATTACTAAAAGAGAGATACTCGAGTGCGATTTTGGCCGGTACAGGTGATGGGCTTTTAACGTGTACTACAATTAACTTGTAAATCCTGTCTTGAAAAAAATACTCCGTTTGAAAGTTAGGTTCTGTAGCAAAAGCCAAAAACCACCCACAAAAGCCGGAAAGAATAGGGCCTTAGTCAGCTTTTATATGATGCTTTACATTTGCCCTTTACCATTTCTGAAATGCTTTATAGTTTATATGAATGATTTCTTACTTCCTACTTTTAAACTTCTATGTCCGGCGACTCTATTGACCGGATATTGTTGGTCCGCGATCTACTCGACGAGATCCGGGACTACTGCGTGAGCGATACCGGCAGAGCGATGATGCTCGTTCTTTTCGCTTCAACGTGAGTTGGAGATGCTTCGCCAGGAGATTCTTCCGTCGACGACTTCTTAGAGCTCGCTAGTCTCGGCGGCAGCTAGATGGTCGGCTTCTCCACTATGCCGTGATTGCCATAGAGTTCGAGGCGGATCATGATCGTTTCGTCTTTATGATTTAAATGCCGTCTTCGCTCGAGTTTGAGCCCGTCGAGCTCAATCTTTGAGTCGCCGCCACGACCGATCGTCACCGAGGCTCTTTCGACACTTCGGGCTGAGGAGCTTCGTCTTGGGTTAGCAGCACAGTCTGTTCCAACTGTGCTTGCTGCTCCTTCTTCGACTACATCGACGTTTCTCGCCACGACTACGGTTCATTCTCGGTGCTGCTTTCGCTCTCGCTTTGCACCAAGCGGAGTTCAATGCAACTCTGCAAGAACTTGGGCATGACTACGAGTTGTGCGGTGCGGAAAAAGCGGAATAAGGCGCGTGGGGTGGACGACCCATGTGGGCGGGAGGCCCTTCCTTCACGGTGGACGAACCGGCTCATCCGGATCTCGGCGAGGTGATTCTGCTCGGCGGCTCTGCGAGCTCTTCTTCTGACTTTCTCACGGCCCGAGTTCGCCGATCTAGCTCGACGTCTTCCCTGTGTACCTCTTGGGTTCTAGATTCTGGTGCCTCTTTCCACATGACACCGGATTCCACATCTCTCATTTCAGTGGGACCTCCTGCCCTTCCTATCTCTGCATGCATGCGGATGGTACTTCCTTGTCTGTTAGTCTGTCGAGGCACTCTTTTGACTCGATTTTTCTGTTCCATTGTTTCTCATGTTCCCCAACTAACCATGCAGCTTCTTTCGGTGGGATGACTCACCGACCTTGGTTGTAGGGTTGGTTTTGACTCACACTGCTGTTCGTTCGGGATCGGCGACAGGGACGATACTTGGGACTGGCCGTTACCGTAGGGATCGTCGAGGTCTCTACATTCTCGACCGTCTTCATCTCCGTCCACTTCGGTTGCTCTACCACGTCTTCACCGCTCAGTCTACCTCTCGCCACTATTGCTACCACTCGGAGTCTTTCGCAGTGGCATCACCGTTAGGTCACCTATGTGGGTCCGTCTTTCGTCATTAGTTCGTCAGGTGTCCTTGGGCGTATTCACTGACACGTCCATGTTTTGTCAAGGTTGTAAGCTAGGCAGCGACTACAACTTCCTTATCATTCTAGTGAGTCATTGTCTTCTCGTCCTTTTGATTTAGTTCATTCGGATGTATGGGGACCTCTGTGGAATTATCTCCAAAGCGGGCATAAATTCTATGTTATTTTCATTGATGATTATTCCCGTTTTACTTGGCTTTTTCCTATGTCTAACCGTGGTCAGTTTCTTGCGATCTATCGTAGCTTTGCCATGATGGTTCGTACTCAGTTTGAGTCCTCTATTCGCACTTTCGTTGTGATTTCCGGCAAGTATTGTTCTAATGCGTTCAGACAATTTCTTTACGGCGAGGAACTCTTTATCGATCTTCTGTCCCGGTGCCCATGCTCGAATGGCGTTCTTTGAACATAAGCATCGTCATCGATTGAGACCGCCGCACACTTCTTCTTGCTTCTCACGTTCCACCACGCCTGGTCGAGGTCGTTTACTGGTGCATATCTCATTAATATGCGACCATCGCTCTTAAGGATGTCGGTCCTATAGGCGTCTCTACTCTAGAGTCCTCACAGATCATCTTCGTGTTTTTGGCTGCACTTGCTTTGTCCTGTTGCCGCCTCGTGAGCGCACTAAACTGACAGCCCAGTCAGTTGAGTGTGTGTTCTTGGTACGATTACGAACATAAGGGTTATCGTTGTTATGATCCTTCTACCGACGGATCGAGATTTCACGAGATGTTGTCTTTGACGAATCTCGACCTTTCTTCTATCGAGATTGACTCCTTCCACTACTTCCACCATCGAGACGATCTCCTCGGCTCTCTTCGACTCCTCACCCATTTCCCTTTCTATACCTTCACCTACGTGTTGCCTCCTCTGAGACCATCTCTTGCCCTACACCTTCACCTTCCGTGTTGCCTCCTCAAAGACCACCTCTTGCCACAACACCTCCACCTTCCGTGTTGCCTCCTCAAAGACCACTTCTTGCTCCTCTGGCGCCACCGTCTCGTTTCTGCAGGGCACACTACTCCAGACGGCCTCGTCTTCACCGCATCCCTCTCCCGATCTCTTGCCGACACCGATTTCGATTCATCCGGTGATGCTCCTCGTTACGCCCTTCGTGACCGAGCATCCATTCGGCCTCTGATCGTCTTGTCTTTGCTTGACAACCATGCTCTCTCCACATCGAGCCTAGTTCTTATCGTGAGGCGCTTCCCGCTCGAGTGGCAACTCGCTATGGCGAGAGGAGCTTGATGCGCTTCGTCGTGACGGAGACTTGGGATATTGTACCGACACTGTGCATGCTCGCCCTATCACGTGCAAGTGGGTGTACAAGATTAAGACCAGTCCGATGGTACTATTGGCGCTACAAGGCTCGTCTTGTGGCTCGTGGTTTTCAAGCGGAGTATGGTCGTGATTACGACGAGACGTTTGCTCTGTTGCTCATATGACCACCGCTCGCACACTTGTTGCGGTTGCTTCATTCGTCACGGTGGTCTATCTCTCACCGGATGTTAAGAATGCCTTCCTTAATGGCGTCTTGCATGAGGAGGTTTACATGCGACCACCACCCGGTATTCTGTTCGAGATGGTCATGTCCGCTGCCTTCGTCGTGCTTTTTATGGCCTCAAACAGGCCCTCGTGCACGGGTTTGTTTTACCTTAGTGATCACCATTGTTGGTTTCACCGTCGGTGCCCATGATCTGCTCTATTTATCCATGTCTCACCGAGGTAGGACATTGCTTCTTCTATATGTGGATGATATGCTCACATCGGTGACGATTCTTCATTCATCACATATGTGAAGAAGCATCTCGAGCAGATTCTTGATGATCGATCTTGGTTTGCTTACATACTTCCTTGGGATTGAGGTTTCTTTCACGCTAAGGGTTACTACCTCCCGCGCAGTATGTCCGGGATCTTCTTGATCGGTGCAGTCGACCGACACCCGCATCGCCGAGACTCCTATGGAACTCTCCTTCGACTTGAGCTCTCGATGGTGATCTTCTTGAGGATCCTACCTTGTATCGCCATCTTGTTGGGAGTCCGGTATATCTTGTGAGCACTCGTCCCGATATTGCTCATCTTGTTCATATCTTGAGTCGGTTCATGGCTTGTCCTACTCATATTCACTCGGTCATCTTCTTCGTGTTCTTCGCTACTTGCGTGGAACCATCTCGTCGCTTGTTTTCCCTAGCTCCACCTCCTCCAGTGCAGGCGTACTACGATGCGACTGGGCTAGTGATCCTTCCGATCGTCGTTCTCTTTACGCATCTTGTGTTTTCTTGGCTCTAAACATCTTAATAGTTGGTGAAATTTTCTTATTTAAGCTATTTGGTGACAAAACCTCTCCCTCTATTTTTATATTTTTAGCTGTTAAAAAATTGACCACGATGAACTTACTGGACTTGAATTTTGTGAATCTGATATAGTTTCTTGCATAATCCTGTTAAAAAAGTACATGACTTACAAGCAAATTTGTACACGAGGGACATATAGTGATTTTTTACCGTATTTGCATTGCAGATTAATTTGAATAGACAACAATATATATTTTTAATTAGCTTTTATCTGTAGTTTCTTCTATTCTTTTGATATTTATTTTTGTACCTACTTTGTTTTTTTTTTGCTTTTGACCACTAGCTAAACAATGAGGATACAACAGTGACATTTGGTTGACAAATCTTGTCTCTAAAGGTCAGGGATTTTGATCAGTTCTCGACTGGTAGTTCAGTTCCTTGTATGCAGACGGTTGTCATCTCTGCTTGGTTGTCCTTTGCTGTTGTGTCAGCATTGGAAGCTGCATCCAAGAAGGTATGGACACTGTAAGTTCCGTTTGATAGCTTGACTTGTCTTCCTTAGAAGTGTTTCTGATCAATGAGACTGCCAGAGTACTTTTTTTGTTGGTTTGTGTGCTATTTGCACAATGGCCATGAATTTTAGTGACCTCTTATGTATATGTGGTTTCTCATCTTGAAAAATTAAGGGTTAGAGAAACCATTAGTGGTGCTGCTAAGAATGGTACTTGAGAAACAATTTACCATAATATTCCTTAGCCTCAAATCTCCAATAGAAAGTGGTCTCTTAGCCTCAAGTCTCCAATAGAAAGTGGTTTCTTTCTGCCTGGTTGCATTGTTTTATGTCCAAATTTGTGCTTTTTTCTTGTCCTTTTTTGTACCATTGCAACACTGATTCAACCTCATCCTAGAGTGCCAGTGTTCATCGTTTGTAGTTCAAACTGGATTCTAGAGGTAATTTAAGTTCATGCAGTGTCAGCAGTTGATATTTTTGTCAATACTCAAGAGTGGCTTCCCTACCTAACTATGTTATTGAAATATTAGAATCTAAGTTTGCAGTGTTACATGCCTTTATACTTGTCTTGAAAACATGTGTTTAAGATAGGTCTGATTTGATGGTTCATCAACACAGTATTTGATATGTGTTTTTGTAGTTTTCTGACACAATTACTTAATTTGATTAGAGCCTGTAAGTAATCCCATGAAAGTGTGGAGGACAAAGATAATTTAACATTGGATAAGATATTTTTTTTAATTAAACAATGCAACTATAGGTACTGGACAGACTAGTATGGAAACGTCTGGGTGAGTTATGGGGGTAAGTTCTGCTGTTTATACTTGAAATGTTCTAGCTTTTGTGGGAGGTGCAGGGGGTATAATTTTAAAGCTAAAAAGCCAATATTTTCCAAACAATTTGTATGGCTTATGTCATGGTGACTTAATATGGTTGTGGGCCAAAAGCCCTAAAATTGGCCTAGAAAGAAAACATAGGCAAAACCAAACAGGTCTTTATATATTGTATATTACCAAGAAGGTACATTATACATTTTTGTCTTCTCTACATATAATAAACACTTTCAGTTTACTTTGGACCGTTTGAGCTAAGTAACTACATTGCCAATAGTACTGTAGGCCCATTATGTTGCACATTCATGACCAGCCAACTTTGGCTGATGGCTACTTTGCTTTGTTCCTACTGCTCCCTTGCTAGTGGTTTACGGCAGAGATTTTGGACTGAGGAATTTATGGTATGTATAATTGTTACCCTGTTTGCTATATATCTCTCAATCCTGTTTGTTTTGTGACAAGTGGATAATACGAGTTTCTAATCGGTTAGGAACAACTATCTTACACTTTGTATTCATAAAACCTTCCTGTTGATTTTAATGTTACAGCATCCTTCTTTAGTAATAGTATGGGCATTAGGAAATCGAAAAACTTCGTCAGAAATGGCATGGGCATGGGCATTAGGAAATAAAAAAGCTTCCTTAATAAACAAGAATACCTAATGAAGGCTGTTAGATGATACGGAAGGACTAGCTTAATGTATCATCAGTCTGAATGGTATTAGTCAAGCTTTTGAGTTTACATGGGCATCTGGTGCAAATATTGTCATTGGTCATGCATATGAAAATTCTGGAAATTATTTGTATGGTGTTAGCTTAGTTTCTTTTTGGGAAAAGTAGACTTTTAGGAGGCTTTTGACACTGAATCATTAAATAGCCTGTTGTGCTTGTGTTAGACGAGGGTTTAGGAAACTGGATGGCGGTGAAATCTGGAACCTGGCTGGTTTTGTTTTTCGCCCAAAAACAAAAACCGGCTGGTATGTGGTGTGCTAACTTCAAACTTGGGTTTTCAAATTTTGATATTTGGAATCTAACAAACAGCTCATAACAAACTTATTTACCAAGAAGAATCTGGCCCGGGTTCTGAACCCGGACTACAACTAAGTACGTCAGGAACATTTCTTTGGTGCTGTGAGTTTTGGACAGTCTTGAATATCTGTTGCTGGAGTTTTGGACGGTCTTGAACATTGTTGATTTGCGATGTTTAAATATGTACCTTTTTTAAACAAAAATAAATCTGTATGCATTTGATTTTAGCATCAGTAGTCTGTATGCTTTTGATTTTAGCATCAGTAGTCAAACCATGTGATATGTGTTTTGTTTGGATGGCCTTGAAGACAGGAGAGGGCAACACAAAATGTTTTAGACCGATGTTTGCAAGTTTGTAACAATAAGCTGTCCCAAGAAGCTGCTGTTTTTCATTTGAAGTAATTTTTCATCATAAATGGGAAATCTAATATTGTGGTGAAGGAAGCGATAATTAAATCTTACATTTTTTGTTGGGAAGCATTGTGCGTGTCATGATCTCAAAACTGCCACTATTCTGATGATCCTATTTTCAGCTGTATATGGGTCAAGATGTTAGACGTGTTACACAGTTACAATTAGAAAAAACAAGTGGTATGAACTCCATGAAAAGGACAAACAAGATGCAGCCAAAGATGAAAAGAAACTATGCTGGAACTACCCCTATTTTTGTCGTAGTAGTAAAACTAGGACACGTCATCAGTGAGAGGGCCCACGCCCACAGTAACGTTCGAAGGCAGTAGGCACTGTACAGGTTAGTAGGTGGATTGGGCTTGAGAGAAAGGAGAATTAGCAGAGTACTTTCTGATTGGCCCGTAATGGAAAAGAGATATAAAAGAAGAAATCTTAAAAGAAACACGAATAGAAATAACTGATAAGTTTGAAAATGTGAAGAAAACATATGATGAAAATTTTGAAATATCATTATCAGATGATGGTATCATGGATATTACGGGGCATGGATAAAATTTAAAATGATGATATGCTGAAGCAGTAGCCTACAAGTAGGAAGAATTTTTTAAAAAGTAGTATATATAAAAGAAGAATATCTAAAGGTAGCTTTATAAAGGTATGTTAATATTGATTAAGTGCTATCAATTATTCGGACACGGAAGGCTATTAAGCAAAACGACGTATATACACGCAGATTTAAAGGATAATGTAATATTCGCGGATGGCGAAAAAGGACATGCATGGGTCATGCAAGTCAGTGCGTATGCAAGTAATGAATGCACAATTAAAGAGGATATGTACACCAATTATGCATGTGCTCCGGTTGAAATTATATTTCAGCAAAAGAATACTCATCATGAAGCGAAGGAAAGATGAAAGGAAGCTAGTTGAAGACATCATGCTAGCCAACGAAGCCTATGCTATAGACCACATTAAATAAAGAAAAGATGACTTCTTCCGCTCCTATAAAAGGAGATAAAGCTAAAAGACCGAAGGCATATGAGAATCAAGAGCTAAAGTCATCAGAGTGAGCGACCGCCTTCCACTAGCATTCTCTCTTTAGTTCTTAGTTTTTAGTGTGAGTACACCACTGTTCGTAAGATATCCATCAAGAGTGTTGTAATATTCCAGTGTAAAGTATATTTTCTATCTTTGTGTTAATTGTCGGGGTTCCCAAGAGGAAAAATCAGTCTCCGTAGTCTGATTATACGGGACGAGATTTTATGCTAGGGACCCTGTAGGAGAAAACTCCTCCGGTGAGCCTTGAGTCTGGCTATGGAGAATGTTGAGGTCGTAGATAAGTGTTCTCTTCGGGTGGAACTGCTTGGGGTGACAATAAAAAATATCCCATATGATTATAACTAGGAATGTCTAGGGAAAGTTTAGCTACTTCTGAAGCATATTAGTAAGAAATATGGTGAATACCGAGTATAATTTTTACACCACTGTAGCACGACCGACTGTCTTGTTGGTTTCGTCAACCTGCAAGATCCTGATAAAAAATTACTATTCAAATTTAATTAACATGATCGTAAAAGAGTAGTCTATTTAGTAAATAGTAACCAAAATAGTAATTATATAGTGCATCCACCACCATAGTGCAAGAATATTATTCACGAAATGAAATTTTACTATTGTAATTCATTTTGGATAGTAACTGCATAATAAGAATATATTGTTTTGAATAGTACTATATATTCTTGATTGTCTCTCTGAATCTTTTGGTACCAGAGTAAGGTTTGGCATCATTGAAAGGAAAAACCGTATGTAAGCTATTTTTGTGGAAATGAAGTAGTTCTTTGAAAACGCCTTGGTCTCCTTAGTCTGATTATATGGGACGAGGTTTTATGCTAAGGACCCTGTAGGAGAAAACTTTTCGGTGATTCTCCGGTGAGCCCTGAGTCTGGTTGTGGAGAATGTTGAGGTCAGAGAAGTGTTCTCTTTGGGTGGAAATGCTTGGGGTGACGATAAAAATTATCCCATATGATTATGACTAGGAATGTCTAGGGAAAGCTTAGCTACTTTTGAAGCAAATTAGCAATAAATATGGTGAGTACCGAGTAGGATTTTTTACACCACTGTTGCACGACCGGCTGTCTTGTTGGTTTCGCCAACTGCATGATCCTGATAAAAAATTACTATTCAAATTTAATTAACATCAACGCGAAAGAGTAGTTTATTCAGTAAATAGAAACCAAAATAGTAATCGCATAGTGCATCCACCACCATAGTTACACACACAATAACCAGCCCGTAGGTGTAGAATACACGTAGAAGTTACTGACATTTCTGAATAAAGTTACCATCGATTTTGAATGAAGTTATTGCTAAACATTCATAGTGCTGAAAAGTTATCATCGGTTCTGCATGAAATTACCATCAGTAGCGAGTGAAGTTACTGTCGATGCTCACAGTACGTAGTTAGTGGTAGCTTTCTTTACATCCGATGATAACTTTTCGAACAACCGATGTTAACTTACTGGAACGCAAAACTGCGCGCAGAATAGCGCTATCATATACATACATACATGTACGTACGTACATACACACAGAGAGGGGGGATGCATTCTATGGTTTTTACTTTTGTTACAGTAACAAGTTTTTAAATGGTGTGTTTTTTTTCAAGGTGATGTCTACTAGTTGATTGTAGTACATACTATATTGACTTTAGCTATACCGATCAAAATTGCATACGTCTGTATCTCTCTTTGTAATCACTCTCGCGAACAGCCAACATTCAAAAGCTATAAGCCATAGTCTAAAAAAACCGACCCTTACCCTTATATATATGGGAATATATAGTATGCACTCACCCCTTATGGTGCACTACTAAAACAAATGAAGAAAGATTTCAAAAAAAATATAGATGTACTTCATGATTTACTCTAGCTATGTATAAAATTTCAAACTCAAATTCATTCTGTGTTAACAGTACAAAAAAGAGAAAATTCTAACAAATGTTAAAAGTTAAAATTTGTTAGAATTTTTTTTGGTACTCTTAACATGGCACATAAATGATCTATTTGGAACATGTAGATTTGATGACACGAAGCAGTAATTTTACCAAAAGTTTGCGCTCCAAACATGGCTTAGAATTGCAGAGACTACGCGTGATGCATGTTTGAGCAAGCTAGGTCAGAGACAAGCTAAAGTCTCTTTTTTAGCTTATGGGCCCTGTTTGATATGGCTATGGCTTATAGTTTTTGGTTGAAAATTTTGAATCTTGGCTATTCATGATAGAGATTATGGAGAGAGATATTCGTATGCGATTTTGGCCAGTACAGATGTTGGACTTTTAATGTGTACTACAATTAGCTTGTAGATTCTATCTTGAAAAAATATTCCGTTTGAAAGATAAGTTATCGAGCAAAAAAAAAAAAAAAACTCTCAACCAAAGAGTACTAGGGCTATCGTATTAGTGCATCAAGAGTGTATATATCGCAATAGGTCTTAAGGTAGGTCCCATCTAATTGTTAAGGCCACTGTTGTTATGTTTGAGGCCACCGCTCGGCTGTAATAAGGGTCCCACTCGGCAGTAAAAAAATTGTATTTTAATGCTGCTGTTGAATGTGGTTGTTGATAGTTGGCTGGTGGAGGGAGAGAGAACAACAAGATTAAAAAAAATTGTATTTTAATGTTTATGGCCAGGTCTTTAGCTTGAGGACCGGTTTTAAGCCTGTTTTGCTTATGGCCTGCTTAAGGTCAACCCTGTAATGTATAAGGTCGATCTTAAGGTGTCTTATGACCTCATATTTTCATACACCGGATGCCCTTAGCGTGTTTGTAGAGGCCATGTGTGGGGGTTAATTGAGCAAAGTTATAGGACAGGACACGGCAAGCTGCAATGGGCTGTTCTTTACCTCACAAGTGGCGGCTTTTGGTTTTGTTACAATACCTAACTTTCAAACGGAGTATTTTCTCGTGACGGGTCTACAAGTTAAACGATCTACACGTTAAAAGCCCAACATCCGTATTCACCAAAATCGCAAATGAGTATCTGTCTCTCCGTAATCTGTACCGTAAACAACCAAAATTCAAAAATTTTAGCCAAAAGCCATAAGCCGCAGCCGAAAAGAACATGCCTTTTGAGTTTAACATGACTTATGATTATACTGTTTAAGTAATTAGTTTTTAAACAGTATTTTTTTAAGACGAGATCAATAAAAAAATATAGTAAAAAATATACCGAGTTCAGCTGTACTAGCCAAAATCGCATACGACTATTTCCTCTACGTACTGCCTCTTGCGAACAGTTAGAATTCAAATATTTAAACCATAAGCCATTAGCCCAAAAGAACCGCCCACTAATAATATATATAACACCCTGCCCAATGTACTGTAGTATTTACTAGGAGGTGTGTAGTCTGAATATAAATAAAGTGAAAAATCTCTAAATTGTGTTGTCCAACACGGAGTAGAAATTACAAGAGAGCTTCAAATTTCTAAATTCTACAGTATTCACTATCGCAAAGCTTCCTTCAAAATCTGGACACATGACATAACCAATAAACAATAAGCAAACAGTTTAATACTGCTCCATGTTACAGAATTACTTGTTTATGACTAAATTTAAGAAAAGTATATGTAGCATTAGGTTATATAATTACTGCCAAAAAAAGTAGGTTACATATACTAAGAGATGCCCACTGCAGCAGTTTATGACTTTCTAAGATAAGTCAACCCTTCCCTGTGTTTTTTAATAAAAAACTTGGAGCTCAACATTCAATCATTCTTACTGTTAGATTCACCTTGTGTCCTTTACTGCATATCATCCATACGTTCTTTTCTCACTTTGAAATCTTTCCAAAAATAACCTGAAATACGCACCTGGAATTTGTAATTTTATAAGGCAGATCCAAAAGTATCACTTTTTAATAAACATCAAAAGAAGAGAAAAAAAAAGAGCAAAACAAAACCAACAAAAAAAAAACCAATTTTGTTTTCTTTTCCCAAAACTCAAATCGAACAACTCCAGTCTGGCTTCTGTAATACCAACAACAACGCCACCGTCACCTCCTCCTCCGCCGCCGTCCCCCAACCTCCCCACGAATCCAACCAAATCCTTGGGGAATCTCGCGCACCGTCGAGCTGCCTCGGATGCTCCCGGCCTCGCACCCGCTGCTCTACGCCTGCGCCTTCCGCGACAGCGCCCTTGTCGCCGAGCTCGCCCACGCGCTGCCTGACGCCGGCGGCGCCGACCTCCCGGCGCTCGCCGCTGCCCTCGTCGCCGCGGCGCCGCCGCACCACCGGTACGTCACCCACTCCGCGGCGGGGCGGGCGCACGCGCTGCTCCTCGCGCCGCCGCTCGCGCTCGCGGCGGTCTCGCAAGCGCCGCAGCTCCCGGCGTCCCACCTCCTGCTCTTCCTCCGCCGCCTGCGATGCCTCCCCGAGCCCAGGATGCGCGACGAGATGCCGCGGCTGGCGCTCCGCCTGCCCTTCCCCGACGAGGAGGCGCTCGCGCGCGGGGCCGGCGAGGTCGCCGCCGCCGAGGCCGAGGCGGAGGAGGCGGCGCGGAAGGAGGGTGAGCTCGCGCGGAGGACGCCCAAGCGGAAGCGCTGCGGCGGCGCCGGGTGGACGTGGAGGCGCCAGCTCTTGCTGGTCATCCTCGCGGATCTCGTGCTCCTCGGCGTGTTCTTCGCCGCCTGGCTCGCTGTGTGCAGGGGATTCAGCTGCATTGGCCGGTAAATAGGTAAAAAAAGGTAAACGCAACTTCTCTAATTCATAGCATTTATCTCTTTCACTTTTATTGGTCTGGATGTGGAGAGTTCAGTGCCATAATTTGGATTCAAGGGTAGATAGTAGAGACTAGAAGAGAACATAGTTGGTTAGTATTACGAAACAACAGTTGCGAGGTGGATCCGTACAGGCTGAGCAAAACTGTGTCCTACTGAGTATGTTGTGATTTTTGTGTTAATTACAGTCACTGGGTTAGATGGATAGGATTGAGGAGGCTGTGCTGAAAGTTGTCAGGATGGGATCCTAGGTAGGATCATTCTTCATTTGACTGGAAGTATTGTACAATCATGATCCTACAAGAATTTATAAGTTACATATATTCGATATATAATGTGAAGTATATACTGAGATGTTTATGTCTGTAATATATTTTTTTGATGTCTTTAACTTAATTTTTAGTGGAGCTATTTATACAAGCCTACTTAATTCAATTTTAGTCAAATCAAAGTTATTTAATTCAGTATTCTAAATGTTACTTGGTTTATATATCCAATATAGTAAGGAATTAAGGATAACATTTGTTCAACTTAAAACAACATGTAACGAGATAAAAGGAAGTTAATTGAGCTAACAAAGTTAAAAACTTAAATTAACATTAGTTAGTTTCATATTTTATACTTTATATGGTATATGAGTAGGATCATGATCCTGAAGGATCTTATGATCATTGCATATATATCATATAAAATGCTGATCCATTGATCGATCCAGATTGTTTAAGCTTCGTGGGATCATAGGACCTGCGATCCATATTGAGATCCTAACAAATATGGCTGTGCTAGATATCACGCCCAAGTGCATTGGGTGAAAGAATGCAGGAAGGTTGAGTGTGTCTGTCCTGCTGCCACTGTGTCCCCATCAGCAGCAAAAATGATGATGGCTTGTGCGGGTATTCTCTTCTCTCGACATACACCATTAATTATCTGGGTATTGTTATGAAGAAGTTGTCCACAAGCTATTGCACATCAGTTGAATATTATACGGTAGAAGGGCAAGAGCCGCTGGTTCACCATTTTGATGGTCAAGGTTAAATAGGATTGTAGGATATTATGCTGATTATTCCTACTTTCAAACAATTGGCATCACATTAGCTCAAGGTGGGGCTCCTTCCCAATCTTTTTTTGTGGGTGATGAGATTGTAGTACATGCACTTCCTCCTGCAAAGTGGCAAGCCAACCTGGAAACACAAATGCAGGGTAGGCTGCCCTGGTAATAGTTTTTCTGTAAAGTGGCAAGCCAACCTGGAGACACAAGTGCACAGTAGGCTGGCCTGGTAATAGTTGCAAAACACTTTCCAAACTAGAGCAAAAAGGACACGGGTAAGGTGGCAGTGTTGGAGTTTGGTGCTGAGGTGAATCAACAAAAGAGTTGAGTGATAAGGTGAGAGCTACCAGAGCATTTTTTTGCTGAGTGCTGAGTTGAATCCACTGTAAGAGCTGCTGATAAGGTGAAAACTGTGGTACCATCAGTTCTTTTGAGATATGGATGGAATGTTAGATTACAAGCAGTTCTCTGTGTGAAAATAATGTCACGATGTCTCAGTTATGATTATGTTGACATTTGTTCTGTTGAATTAATTCTTCTGGTTGACAACTAATATTTGTTCTGTTGACTCGATTGTTTGCATTTAAACTGGTATATCTAGTACATATATGATAGTATGGAGTGGAACTGATTTCCTTGTTTGCGACTTCAGCACCAACACTTCCAGTGATACAGTACAACTTATTTTGGGGTGAAAAAAGAAAGACAATGCGAGACAACAAATATGATAACAACAAAGATACATCGCTTGCAGGTTGCAACACTAACACAGTCTGCCCTAACATCAACTGGATAATTCTAAGTATCAAAGAATCATTCCAAAGGTAGCATAAGATTCTTGACCTGATCAGCTCCAAAATTTAAGAAGCACCCATAGTAATTTTGTTCACAGGGTAATCTTTAATTGTCATGACCTCTCTTTTGCTTGAGAGTTTTCTTAATTAGCTTAATCTGGAATCTTGTAGCTCCTATTTTCGTGCATCATCCTCAACTTTATGTTCGTCTAGTTTGCAGTTGAATTATGCAGGTATCATTTGCTGATGGTGGATCCATGATGCCGTCTTAGGAGGACCACAATGAAAGAGAGTAAATTGAGAAACTTTAGCTATTTATAATTTAGTATTAACACTTCAAAATCAGAAAGCATGATGAATCGTTTTTCAAAAAGTTGTAAGGAATATGTTTCAAAAACTATACTGTATGTGTACTACTAAATATACATAGCTCCTTACGTAAGTACACCCATATCTGCACCTGTCATGGTTTGTGCCGTAAACAATTTGACTAAACCTGATCTGCAGCCTTTATCTTGTAGCATGTAGAGATTATGGAAAACTTTGACATAAGAATTAGACCACTCTTAGATTCGCATTTGGGCATATTTTTTTGATGTCGAAACGATTGCAAAAAGACCCTTACAAGTTTCTGGGAAGAGAATCAGTTATGGTATTTTGGGGGTTACCATTTGTTTTGGCCTGTCCAGCCAAGTAATCAGTTGTTCAGAGGTGGAGATAGGGCCCAATTAAGCACCCCCCATGTATTCTGTTTCTGGCATCTGCTGTTCTCGAGCGTGTCAGCCCTCCACATTGTCCATAGTGCTCATTTAAACTCCTGCCTACTACACTAACCCAACACGTAGAGCCACTCAACACAAGACCCGGACCGAATTCTAGTAGCGCATTTGTAAAGGTCCCTGTTTTGTTTTGGCGATCTGGAGGACAGGGGCGTGCACCCTTGCAGACCTCTTTGTCTATCTGCCTTCACTTGCCCCTTCTATTCTCGATCGCACAGCTTAGTTGACCTTTTCAGACCTAGTAATGTGTGCTTCCTTTTCTACACTTTCTCCTACACACAACAAATGATGCCTTATTGCCTGCTAAATCTATACTGCTTTCCTAATCCATGTATCGTATATATGATACGTGTCCAACTCCAGGGGTGGAAATATGCCCCTTCTTCATAATGACTACTCTATAATTAGAGGTTTGTGGCTTCTAAAAACAAACAAGCTGTACCTCATTCTGTGGGATGACTGGGTTCACTACTCTCGGCAGTGTTTCCAGTTCTGTCACTGGCCAACTAATGTAAGTACCACATACACGTTGGTGTATGAGACTTGAGCCTATCTCAATCAGATTTTGTTCACGACTATGCACATAATATCTATACATCTATACCTAAGTTGAATAAGACGCAATCAAGGTGACAAATAATTAGTTTTTCATGTGAAATTTTATATATGTTTTATTAATTAGTTTTTATGCGGATGATGTTATCCTGTTCCTTCGGCCGGCAAGTAATGATATATGTCTGATTAAGCGATTCTTTGGAGGTTTTGGTCATGCCTCCGGCCTCAACACCAATTTGGAGAAGAGCTCGGTAACTCCTATTCAGTGCTCCGATGCTGAGATTGGAGTAATTTCAGACTTGGTGCCTTGTGAGATTAAGAACTTCCCTATCAATTATCTTGGTATTCCACTCAATATCCGCAAGCCTTCTAAATCTGAATTGCAGCCGCTTGTTGACAAGGTTGCCAACAACCTCCCTTCCTGGAAAGCGTCGCTAATGAATAAGGTGGCACTTATTATTACGTTGAAGGTGGTCCTTCGCTATCCCTATCTATCTCTTGATCGCCCTCGACTTGCCTAAATGGGTTTTCAAGGCCCTGGACAAGAGGAGGCGTGGGTTCCTTTGGAAAGGGCAAGAGCAGGCGAACGGTGGTAACTGTTTGGTTGCTTGGAGCAAAGTCCAGTTACCGTTACAGTATGGGGGACTTGGCATTCTTAATTTGGAAGTTTTGGGATGGGCGCTGCGTATCCGGTGGCTTTGGCATCAAAAAACTGATCCCTCTAAGCCTTGGGTGGGATTGCCAATTCAAATTCCACGGATCGCTCAGGCTCTGTTTAATGTTGCTGTTGTGTCTCTGGTTGGCAATGGTGAAGGCACCAAATTTTGGGTTGACCGGTGGCTTCAAGGAAAATCTATCTCGGAATTGGCTCCTAACTTGATCAAGTTGGTTTCTAAGAGAATTTCCAAGAAGAGAACAGTAAAGGAGGCGCTGAATAATAGAAGATGGGTTTTGATATCAAAGGCGTCTTATCTGTCCAGGTGATCCTTGAATATTTGACCATTTGGTGTCAGGTGGATGATATGGTCTTGGATCCTGTTATTTCTGATCAGCACTCTTGGCGCCTCTCTAAGAATGGCAGCTATAGCAGCAAATCTGCCTATGAGGCCTTCTTCATTGGTTCTGTCAGGTTTGCTCCTTGGAAGAGAATTTGGAAGAGTTGGGCTCCCCTGAAATGCAAGTTCTTCATTTGGCTTGCTCTCAACAACAGATGCTGGACGGCAGACCGTCTTGCAAAGCGTGGCTTGCCTCATCCCGCTGCGTGCCTTCTTTGTGATCAGGTCGGGGAGACCGTTCAGCATATTCTGACATCCTGTGTCTTCTCTAGGCAAGTTTGGACAGTCATTCTTCCAAGTCGGGATGGTTTCCATGTCCCCCAACCATCGATACTCGCTTTCTAGCTGGTGGTGTAAGTCCATAAAAGGCTTGCCTAAAGATTCTAAGAAGGGCCTAAATAGCCTGATAATTCTGGTGGCCTGGGAGCTTTGGAAGCACAGAAATTTTGTGTTTTGAGGAGGCTCCCAAGTATCCAGTTGGTTCTTCAAAATGTGAAAGAGGAATGTGGACTTTGGTGTTCGGCTGGTGCTCGAAGTCTTTCCAAGTTGGTCCCCTCAGGATTTCCGTGCTAAGTCAAGGGGGGTTTTTGGCAGTTCCTTGTTGTTTTGTTTAGGTGTGTGGGTGCAGTGGGCTGGGGTTGATGGTCTCTTGCCCTCTTCGTAGCCCTTTAGTTTTGTGGGGTTTTTGGTTGGCCTTCCCTTGTAACCCGTTTTTATTTCTTCTTCTTCTTAATGAAATGACACGCAGCTCTCCTGCGTCGTTCGAGAAAAAAAAATAGTGAGAGAGGGTTGGGGGCAGATGTTGCTTTTCATTTTCTTTTGGACTTGTCTGTGTCCACCTTCTGTTGGCAATTCAAATAAACGTTTTTGAAAGGGAATATTCAGACACATCCAGACACGTATCAGTGGTGTGTCAGAGCCGTGTCCGATATGAGGCATGAAGGTTTTGTGAAATGTGCTAGCTAAACGAAAAGGAGATATATTATTACTCTCCTTGTGTAAAAGTTGTTCATAATCCGCAAATGCTAAAAGATCAACGGTTCATATTAGGTTTGGTTAAATTTAATCAAGGCTAGATTTGATGTGTGGTGCAGATTAGGAGTTTGTACTCTTTAAGTAACAGTTTGCGCTTGTGTGAAGATATTCCAAAGAAAAATGTTAACACTTCGTAAGTGCCATGTGTGTGCATAACCTTTCGTAGCAATACTTGTGAGCATGCAACTACAAAAGCGTGAAATCATCATTGCACAACATTCTAGTTTGTTTTCCCTGCTGATGTTTCCTCGATGTTGAATTTTTCAACTGGGAAAAGTTGAATGCAATCAGGGCTCCACTATCTGCAATTAAACTCTTTTGGACCATACGTCAGTGTTACCAGAATCTTAACTTTGAGGAGATAACGACAAATTCTCATTTGATTAATGTAGTTCTTTGAAAAAGTGAGAAAATGGCACAAATGTTCTGAATTTGATAGCACGATGAATGGCGTTAAGCAGTTCAGAAAGGGACCACTTTAGTGAGAAAGGGCACTGCTGTTGTATTGAATTTTCAAATTTTTGTACTGAAAATTTTCTGACCATCCATTTCTTTTTCCCTCTGCAGGCTGCTCAAGTTTCAAGCAAAAATCTGGAGGTTATTTATACAGTCGTTTCTCCTGATGCATGGTGAAATGAAAAGTGGTGGTGATATCATAACTTGGTCGCGAGCTGCCAAGATTTGCGAAAGGAAGGCACTCAGCGCCCACCGTTACCTCTTTGTTGTATGAAACATCTTTGAGAAGTGAAGCCCAATGGCCTTGCTACACTTCATTCATAAGTTTGCATTTGTTGGTTTGGTTGAGGACAGCTGTAATCCCTCTAGTGTAGTTTTTTTGTTCATTTTCTATACAAAGCAAATGTTGAAATTTTGCCCCATCGGTCTTGTTTACCCATATTCTGGCAAGGACAGACTCAGATATATCTGAATCTTACTATTATACCTTTGGCAATCCTCTTGTTCTTGCTTTGTTCTTCTTTGTCGCTGGTGTTATAGTCATGTATTTGCTTCCACGTTCACTTGGGGGCTTTGGAGACTATCACATCTCTCGTCTTCTGGGACACGGTGTCGTTTGTTTCCAAGAACAGTGTATTGCAATCTGTTGAACATCAGATGGAAGTACATGATCAGGTGCCGAAGTTGTGTGTGTTGGTTCAGAAGCAAAACTGTTTTTTTTCTCAGAACCACCACTTCCTGAACGCCATTTTATGCTGCTACACATGGATTTTTTTTGTGCATTGGTTGATTGGTCTCTTGACTGTCACGCACTTGATAACCTGAGAGAGTCATGCAGAGCTGGGCATCTCTGCTTTCTTCGAAACCGAAGTTGGAGCTTCAGTCTGTCCATCTCTGCAATCCATTCCATCCAAAAGAACTTGCTGAGTTTAGCATTGCGTTCTAAGAACTGGATATGGAAGTACACGACTCGATGCTGAAGTTGTGTTAGTTGCTTCAGAAGCAAAACTGCAATTTTATTTCGGTACTAATACTTACTGGACGCCATTATCCTTCCCAAAACCGCAAGATATAGTTTGTTATTTTTGGCTACGGCTTGCGGCTTTTGACTACGGTTTGTGGCTTTTAGGCTATTTGTATAAGAGATTACAGAGTAATTGAAATTCACATGTTGTTTTTGTCAATATAAATAAAGTTGGTACAGTATGTATTACAATTAACTAGTAGATTCAATCTTAAAAAGACACTCTGTTTAAAAGTTAATTACTGCAGAAAAGTAAAAACTGAAAAAGAACAGAGCCATATATGGCAACGCTGGTGCCCGCTTTGCGTCAGTCAATTTACGTTGTCATTTCAGAAGCCCAAAACTAGCTCGACAACGCACATTGCGAAAAGGAGCCTCTGCACGAAAGATGAGCCGCGTCAAATAAAAAAAAATCAGGGAAACAAAATTGGCGATTCTCATCTCTATGCTTCCCACATCAGGTCAATTCTCACACCTAACGCTGGGATGCACGCGCTGCTGGCCCATTTCAATCCCAGTCTTCAATTCCAGATCCTAGATGGAAGCTTTACCACTCCCTGTCTGCAGCACAATCATGCTCATGCACATGCAGTAACAGCGCTCTCTCGCCGAAGATAAGATCGGCTAGGCTAGCCACTGGAATCCAGCACGGTAATAGCCCCTGTACCGTCACCGTCGACGATCGCCGCCGCTGCGGTGACAGGAGGAAAAGGAGTCACCAGCAGAAGTTGGCTGCACAGGAAGTTCTCCAGATGACGAACCATTTGGTACGCCCCTAGCATGAACTTCGAGAGAGACCAAGTGCAGCGTGCGTTTGTGCAGGCAGCGTTGGATCCAACATCAGATCCCTGGCAATTAACAAGATGGTACAGTTCCAATTCGTGCAGCTTTGGTGTGCCCAGCAGCAGCCAATGGGTTCTCCATGCTTATCAGCATCCACTGCAGGGGGTCTACTGATTATCAAACCTGAGCTCAAGACGCAGGCATTAGGAATCAAAACATAAAATATATTAGCAGGAACAGGGCAGAAGGCGCAAAGAAAAGGCGGCATTCGCTTTATTCTCGCGCGCAAAAAAATGCCGCTCTGGAATGAAATATAGGCGACGATCCCGCCGCGTGTCGACAAGTGGATCGATATCAAAAGCCTTAAGCCATCCTTCAGTGGTCAGATATGCAAATGCCCGGCCTTCCATAGAGCCTAAGCTAAGCTTGTTCATGCTTCTTTTACCTCTTTATCTTCGTATTTTCAAGTCCCCTCCACTAGCCAGCCTTTAGGCCATAATATAGTAATGTCGTACCACGCCAAACACTTTGCTTAATGCTCGCATGTACGCATCACTGAAGAAGCATCGATCGCCAAATCAGGGTCCATTGGACGGAAGAATTGATCGACGGTATGAACACTTGGCATCTTATTCTGTCGGAATTGCGAGCGAGATTAGTTTAATGACAGTTGAGAGTAAGTGCTTGCTGCTTTGAATCAAGAATGTGATCTCTGTTACGATAGCCATACGAGATATGCATGCAGTCTAAGATGTAGGAACAGATTAGGAGGAGATAGGAAGCACCATGGAAAATTCACGGTGGATCGGAGCGAGGCGCAAAGTATTTTCTGTTTTGCCTAGTGGAGCATGATTTGCATAGGAAATATGGTCAAAATAGGTAGAACAAGTTCCACAGCATATCCTTTGCCAATCCTAGCTCTCTTCACCCTAAGGCTCAATTGTTAATTTTATTGCCTGTCTATTCATGGCTTAGAAGCCATTGGACTGTCTAGAGTACGCTTTGCCTCAAAGCTTAGAAAAGTATATCACTGACATCTTTCCTGCCAAGACGAAGTCAATCTAACTCATAGGTGCCAAAAAAAGTCACTGAACTAGTACTTAAGCTGTATAAGCTTTCATGTACGCAGTGGTCTTTGTCTCAACAATACATGGACTGTTGGTGAGATTACGTGCGGCTTGCATAATTCTCTAGGATGTTTGTGTTTTCCCTGAAATCTGAATTTCACCATAAGTTCAGATTTTTAGGAGCAGAAAGTGATGTCTAATATATTCTACAATTTGCTCTACTTTGGGTGGTCCAATGCCACTGTGCAATAGCACTTTCAGCTACCTGTAAACAATAAGCTTAGAGCCAAACAATCCTTGTAACTATTATGGTGGCTACAAACTAACACCATTCAGATTAGATAAAACATGGGGGACAGAGACATTGCCAAACAGAAGGCAGGAAAACTTCCATGTAACCCCGCTGCAGACGACAAATCGAACAGCATAACATCCAAATAATCTCCACATTACTGTCATGGAATTTGTTAATGACCAAGTGGGCATGTTTCTTGAATTGTTTTTTTTTTGTTGTCTTGCCCATTCAGTCAGTGAGCCAAACAGGATGCTGTAGTGCATTGCTGCTTGTAGACCTTGAATTGGCTCTTTGTCTCGTGGTCTGCCTACCATATGATTGGGCTTAGCACAGCTCATCATGATGTTATTACACACAAATTTCTTCAGTTAGTATATCCATCTGATCCTCTCCATGTGAGTGACAAAGATCCTTGGGTATCTCCCGGACCGATTCTTGCGTATTTTTAGCACATTTCCATGTTCTTTCAATATGTACACATCTTCACATATTTTTTTCTCTTTTGGGGTGTAAAGCTAATATAAATAGCCTGATTCACCTCCTTGCAGCCACAGAGAAATTAGTTCGTAATTTCAGCTTCCAAAAAAAAAATTAGTCCCATTTTTTATGTCTGTTTGTTCAGCTAAGAGTTTGAAAACTTGTATAATACCAACACAACTACGCAAGCTGCCGTATATTTTAGTACTAGTGCTTCCAGCAGTTGCTGGGCACGGTCACAACGTCTGACGCGACGCTCCCACCGGCACCGGAAGATGCTCCTAGCTAGCGGACGTGTCTAAACTCATATGATGGTTTTATATATAGCTGGCGAGAGTAATTTCACGATTACATTATTGTTATCTCGATGAGCAGATGATTAAGATGTTACCAAGCTAAGTTCCGTTGAGGCCAAAGCAAGCACGTTTGTTGGATACCGTTACTTCGTCCGACACTGCCGTTAAGGTATTCAGCTGAGCATTTCTGAAACGGAAGTGCGCTCTGTGAACATGACTTACTAAACAAGTAATCACTAACAAATAGATCCAGCCAAGTTACACTTATTAGTAGAACCTACGGTAATAGCCCTGTACCGTCACCGTCGACGATCGCCGCCGCTGCGGTGACAGGAGGAAAAGGAGTCACCAGCAGAAGTTGGCTGCACAGGAAGTTCTCCAGATGACGAACCATTTGGTACGCCCCTAGCATGAACTTCGAGAGAGACCAAGTGCAGCGTGCGTTTGTGCAGGCAGCGTTGGATCCAACATCAGATCCCTGGCAATTAACAAGATGGTACAGTTCCAATTCGTGCAGCTTTGGTGTGCCCAGCAGCAGCCAATGGGTTCTCCATGCTTATCAGCATCCACTGCAGGGGGTCTACTGATAATCAAACCTGAGCTCAAGACGCAGGCATTAGGAATCAAAACATAAAATATATTAGCAGGAACAGGGCAGAAGGCGCAAAGAAAAGGCGGCATTCGCTTTATTCTCGCGCGCAAAAAAATGCCGCTCTGGAATGAAATATAGGCGACGATCCCGCCGCGTGTCGACAAGTGGATCGATATCAAAAGCCTTAAGCCATCCTTCAGTGGTCAGATATGCAAATGCCCGGCCTTCCATAGAGCCTAAGCTAAGCTTGTTCATGCTTCTTTACCTCTTTATCTTCGTATTTTCAAGTCCCTCCACTAGCCAGCCTTTAGGCCATAATATAGTAATGTCGTACCACGCCAAACACTTTGCTTAATGCTCGCATGTACGCATCACTGAAGAAGCATCGATCGCCAAATCAGGGTCCATTGGACGGAAGAATTGATCGACGGTATGAACACTTGGCATCTTATTCTGTCGGAATTGCGAGCGAGATTAGTTTAATGACAGTTGAGAGTAAGTGCTTGCTGCTTTGAATCAAGAATGTGATCTCTGTTACGATAGCCATACGAGATATGCATGCAGTCTAAGATGTAGGAACAGATTAGGAGGAGATAGGAAGCACCACGGAAAATTCACGGTGGATCGGAGCGAGGCGCAAAGTATTTTCTGTTTTGCCTAGTGGAGCATGATTTGCATAGGAAATATGGTCAAAATAGGTAGAACAAGTTCCACAGCATATTCTTTGCCAATCCTAGCTCTCTTCACCCTAAGGCTCAATTGTTAATTTTATTGCCTGTCTATTCATGGCTTAGAAGCCATTAGACTGTCTAGAGTACGCTTTGCCTCAAAGCTTAGAAAAGTATATCACTGACATCTTTCCTGCCAAGACGAAGTCAATCTAACTCATAGGTGCCAAAAAAAGTCACTGAACTAGTACTTAAGCTGTATAAGCTTTCATGTACGCAGTGGTCTTTGTCTCAACAATACATGGACTGTTGGTGAGATTACGTTCGGCTTGCATAATTCTCTAGGATGTTTGTGTTTTCCCTGAAATCTGAATTTCACCATATGTTCAGATTTTTAGGAGCAGAAAGTGATGTCTAATATATTCTACAATTTGCTCTACTTTGGGTGGTCCAATGCCCCTGTGCAATAGCACTTTCAGCTACCTGTAAACAATAAGCTTAGAGCCAAACAATTCTTGTAACTATTATGGTGGCTACAAACTAACACCATTCAGATTAGATAAAACATGGGGGACAGAGACATTGCCAAACAGAAGGCAGGAAAACTTCCATGTAACCCCGCTGCAGACGACAAATCGAACAGCATAACATCCAAATAATCTCCACATTACTGTCATGGAATTTGTTAATGACCAAGTGGGCATGTTTCTTGAATTGTTTTTTTTTTTTGTCTTGCCCATTCAGTCAGTAAGCCAAACAGGATGCTGTAGTGCATTGCTGCTTGTAGACCTTGAATTGGCTCTTTGTCTCGTGGTCTGCCTACCATATGATTGGGCTTAGCACAGCTCATCATGATGTTATTACACACAAATTTCTTCAGTTAGTATATCCATCTGATCCTCTCCATGTGAGTGACAAAGATCCTTGGGTATCTCCCGGACCGATTCTTGCGTATTTTTAGCACATTTCCATGTTCTTTCAATATGTACACATCTTCACATATTTTTTTCTCTTTTGGGGTGTAAAGCTAATATAATAGCCTGATTCACCTTCTTGCAGCCACAGAGAAATTAGTTCGTAATTTCAGCTTCCAAAAAAAAAATTAGTCCCATTTTTTATGTCTGTTTGTTCAGCTAAGAGTTTGAAAACTTGTATAATACCAACACAACTACGCAAGCTGCCGTATATTTTAGTACTAGTGCTTCCAGCAGTTGCTGGGCACGGTCACAACGTCTGACGCGACGCTCCCACCGGCACCGGAAGATGCTCCTAGCTAGCGGACGTGTCTAAACTCATATGATGGTTTTATATATAGCTGGCGAGAGTAATTTCACGATTACATTATTGTTATCTCGATGAGCAGATGATTAAGATGTTACCAAGCTAAGTTCCGTTGAGGCCAAAGCAAGCACGTTTGTTGGATACCGTTACTTCGTCCGACACTGCTGTTAAGGTATTCAGCTGAGCATTTCTGAAACGGAAGTGCGCTCTGTGAACATGACTTACTAAACAAGTAATCACTAACAAATAGATCCAGCCAAGTTACACTTATTAGTAGAACCTAGTAGTTCTTACGCGCAGTACACCACTACTGTAAAATATGTCATCATAGACGGTACAAAAACGTTATCACAGATGGTTTCATGAGTCGTCTAAGTTTATGGATCAGTAATAATATCAGATCATCACATACGACTTTTGAACTGTTTGTGATACAGTATTTCACAGACGATTTCAACTACAAACGTCTGTGATAGTCTAATATCACAGACGGTTTGTAGTTGAAACGGTCTGTGATATAAGACTTACCACAGACAATTTCAACTACGAACTGTATATGATATTTAAATATCACGGACGATTCGTTGTTGAAACCATCTGTGATATTCTTTGGTGCAGGTAGCTTTGGTGCGGATCGCTCCTGTGGAATTAGCATTAGTGCAGATAGCTTCTGTGGAATTGTGATATTTAAATATCACGGACGATTCGTTGTTGAAACCGTCTGTGATATTCTTTGGTGCAGGTAGCTTTGGTGCGGATCGCTCCTGTGGAATTGGCGTTATTGCAGATAGCTCCTGTGGAATTGGCATAAGTGCAAATAGCTCATGTGGACTTGGCACCGGTGCAGATAGCTCGAATGGACTTGACACTGATACAGAAGCCTCTAGGCAGATGTCCCTCTTGGGCCACTGGATGAATGTTCCAATAGCTTACCTTAGAGTCACGACCTTATCGTTGGGGGGTATCTGCAGCGGGACGAACTCGCAATTGACATGAACATCGTCCACATTTACTTTTATGAAACTTGGTACTAGAGATACATTGTGCACCAAGGCCCTAAGCCCGGATGGATACACCTGGCCCTAAGCAGCCCACAGGGCAACAAAGGCATATCTCACTTGGAGCGGGGGTTCCTTTTGATTTTTCGAAATTAGCTACTCCAATAGGTCTATCAGTGGATCGAGAATTCTAGAGATAATAATTATTATCAGAACGTCATCAACAGGAAATCGGTGGTCGCTCTCCCAGGTAGGGTTGGACACGCAGCTACTCTGACGGTTAGGGAGGCTGCCTACCACAGGAGCGGGGGGGCTTCCTTTTGATTTTTCGAGATGTTGTATCTTTCTATCTGATCTCTAACATACCTTTGCATATCATATCTAAGGGATATTGTAATGTACTCTCATAGCTGTGCCTCGCGCTCGGCTTTGGCTCTCTTCCTACTCCGGTACGTTTCGGAGTCCTCTGAGAAGCCATATTTCCAAGGAAAATAAAGACCAAGGCCTCTCGTGCGACCCGGGTGCTCTTTGTTTCCCAGGGTCGTGGAGAGTATATCTCTCTCCCTGATTACTTGGAATGAGTCTTCAGAAGATTTTACACGCAGCGTTTTTTGCAAGAGCCCGATATGTCATTTCACTTCTTATGAAGTTATGAAGTAATTACAAATTAGGTAGTTTGATATCTTACCAGACGGAGGGACACTTCCTCATTTGCGGAGTTTCAAAAGGAGATAGCCCCGATGACACGGTAGATGACCTTGCTCTTATCCAGTTTTGGGCGCGCTCATCAAGGTTCCCAGTAAATGGCGAGGGAGTGTCCTGCAGGATTGCCTACTCATCCTCCTTCCTCCATTACAGTATTTTACCCGCATACCCAGTGGTGCCGAGTCTGTGTGGGTGCGGTTTTTTGCCTGAAGGGTCCTATGCACCACACTTTCACTCTTAAAATTATCTGTCATCTTCATCTGCACAAACTTTTTCCATTGCGGTTCCAGGAATGGATATTTGTGGAAGGGCGTTAGATCCTTCTCTATGTATTGTTTGACAAGCAGACTCTTAAAGTTCTTCCATGCTTTGTACGCCGCTAGCAACATATGCCGTCGCATGGAGACATGGTGTTCTTCCGGGATCTCGAATGATTGAAAAACTTACGTCAGCATCTCACTTTTCCGAGCTCCGGTCACCTTCTTCCACGAATCGAACATGATTTCAATCCATTCCCGTGCAACTATTTTGACTATTCTTCGGAATGCGGACACTGCTCGGCGAGGATTAAGAGGGGTCCCAAACGGATCGACCTCCGTGGTGGTAAAACAGCCCTGGGGCTTTTCGATAGTCCTTTTCCTTTTGAGATCTTCCAAAGAACGATGCATCACACACATCTAGCGATGATGTCGAAGAATGAGCGGACAACATCTTCAAAAGATAATATAATTGAGCAATATGAAAATGACATGAATATATATGTATTATCTCTCGAAATATATAAACTATTCAGGTCATTAACATAAGGCAATATGATAAATAGTACATAAAAGTAGGCATTAAAAATCTGCATAATGTAATGATTAAGACGTGTGTTTTTGCTCTCAAGTGAGGAGTTGCACAAGTTCTAAACTTGGTCTTCTTCCACTCTTGTCAATATTTCAATGATCACAGTGACAATTCCTCAAAAATTCTACTAGATTGTCTAATTGAATATTACATTACTGTAGTATCAATGTCAAGAGCATGCAGAACCAACATATATTCAGCAAAGCCGAAGGACAACAGTAAGCAATACTAAGCAGGAGACTAAGGACTAACTATTGACAAAGCTACCGACTGCATAGAAGTATACAACTAGCAAATATGAATTCCAACTAGCAGAATAATCCTAGATTGTCACTGAAATTTCAATCTTGATAAATTTCCTCCATGAGCAATCAAAAAGCCACAATCTATCATGCAATAGTCCCCCCACTGCCAGTCAACAATTAAGAACATAAAGTAAAGTTTACTGTATGGCTCGGGGAGGTGGCGTGCTTGGGGGAGGCGACGTGTTCGGGGGAGGAGGAGTGCTCGGGAGGCGGCGCCGGGAGGAGGCGTGCTCGGGGAGGAGGAGAGCTCGGGGAGGAGTGCTCGGAGAGGCGGCGCACTTGGGGAGGCGGCGTGTCGGGAGGCGGCGTCTCGGGAGAGGAGGAGCTCGGGAGGAGGCCTCGGGAGCTGCTCGGGAGGCGGCGTGCTCGGGTGTAGCGTTAGTACAGTGGTGAAAACCATAAAGCGCAATATATATAGGCGAATAATCACAGACGGTTTTACTTTAGAACCGTCTATGATATGTGTTATCACAGATGGTTCTAAATAAAAATCGTCTTTGATGATCCTCACAGCCATCACATATTCTCATATACATAAATGCAAATTCACATATATATAACACATTCTCATACACACATGTAAATTCAAATTCACACACACACACACACACACACACACACACACACACACATATATATACATATATATATACACACATATATATATACATATATATACATATATATACATATATATATATATCACACATGCTCATATACATAAATACAAATTCACATATATATCACACATTCTTATATATATATATATATATATGCAAATTTACATATATATCACACATTCTCATACAACTATATAAATGTAAATACAGAACATATGACACATAAACATTTCATTCATCATTTCACTTGCTTATTTCCTCTAAAAATTAGCCATTCATGATGATCGACGTGTATATAGCCACTTTCGTCACGCTCTTCCTCTACTCTTATGTCGTTTTCGATAAGGCAACTCATCAAATTGATTGTATTCTTGCCCATCCACTACATTCTCAACTCCGACAATCTTTCTTTTTCCATAAAGAACTACGATGCGCTTCTTATTTGCCTGGTCGGTTACATAGAAAACTTGAACAATTTGGTTAGCTAGTATGAATGGTTCATCTTTGTATCTAACACGTTTCAGGTCAATGGTAGGTACACTGTACTTGTCGACCTTCACCTGTGGGAGATGGACCCAATGGCACCGAAATAAGAGGATCTTGAAAAGCATGTAGTTGAGCTCCCAAATCTCCTCTATGAACCCATAGTAGGAGTTCCTCAACCCATCGGTACTGAACACATCTATGCGGACACCGCTATTCTAGTTAGTGTGCTTTACATCCTGAGTCTGCATATAGAATGTGTACCCATTTATGTTATATCCTTACTATATCACAAATGTAAATGTTGGGCCTTTTATCAACCATGTCAACATATCAGTTGACAAGCTCCTAGCGAGTCACTCCTTCAACCATTAGTTGAACCAACTATTGTGTTGTCTCGTGATCCAAATATTCGACCGCTCTGTATTATGTTGGAGAGCACATCCTTATGCTGGCTGATATATGGGGACACTTCAATCATGTGTTGCAAGACTGTGAAATGGGCTTGGCCATGTGCATCTATATCTGGAGTGATTACTTTTCTTCCGATAGTCTCGATACCCTTGAGCCTCCCCTCATGGCGAGATTGAGGTATACCTATTGGTTCAATCTGAGCCATGTAATCGACACAGAACTCAATGACCTCTTCGGTTACATAGCCTTCGACGATGCTGCCCTCTGGCCGAAATCGATTCCGTACATAGGACTTGAGAATTTCCATGAACCTCTCGAACAAGTACATGCTACGTAGGAACACGTGCCCACACATTTTTATCTCCCGCACAATGTGAACAATGAGATGGACCATGATAGCGAAAAACGATAGAGAAAAATACATCTCAGGATGACATAGAGTCATCACCACCTCGTCCTGTAGAGCATCTAGTCCTTTGGGATCGATGACCTTCTGAGCAATTCTGTTACAGAAAAACGCAACCTCATGATTGTCTCTCGGATCTTGATTGGTAAAATATTTATAATTGCAATAAGGAGTATTTGTGCCATCAGCACATGACAATCATGAGACTTCATGCCAACTAACTTCAAATCTTCCATCGAAACAAGTTTCTTCATGTTGGCAGAGTAACCAGACGAAACTTTCATACCATGCAAGTACTGACACAGTTCAGTTCTCTCAGCCATGGACAGAGTGAAGAGGTAAGTTCGTCCTTTATTGGTCTTTGTCGGTGCTAACTCAGACCTGATGTCCATATCAACCAAGTCAAGTCATGCATTGACATCATCCTTTGTTTTGTGACAAATATTCAGTAAGAGACCAATCAAGCTGTCACATACGTTTTTCTCTACATGCATGACAACGATGCAGTGACGAACTTCTAGGTGATCCCAATAAGGTAAATCCTAAAATATTGATCTCTTCTTCTAGACGTTCTTCTCACGGGTCGTCGATTTACGCCTCTTTCCGAGCACAACATCTAAATCCTTAACCATATCATAGATCTCTTTTCACTTAAATGCCTTAGAGCTGAACTGTCCTCCTTCTCTCCATCGAATTGTTTCTTCATCATACGGTATGGGTGAGCCCTTCGAAGGAACCTACGGTGTCGTATGTACACAATTTTACGTGAGTGCTTCAGCCACACACTCTCGGTATCATCTAAGCAGTGAGTACATGCTTTGGCCCCTTTTGTACTCTGGCCCGACAGGTTAGTAAGGGCAGGATAATCACTTATGATACAAAACATCAACGAGCGTAAAGTAAAGTTCTCTTGTTTATATGCATCCCATACATGTACCTCTTCGATCTATAGTATTTTTAGATCTTCCACCAACGGTACTAACTACACATCAATATCATTCCCAAGTTGCTTCGGCCCTTAGATAAGTATCAAAAACAAAATATGCTTTTGCTTTATACATAATCAAGGAGGAAGGTTGTACATGTAGATTGTCACGGCCAAGTGCTATGCCGGCTGCTCATGTTACCGAAAGGATTCATTCCATATGTACTCAATCTGAAACTTATATTCCTCGGTTCTGCACCGAAGTATGCAAATCTCCTATCGATGTTTCTTCACTAGCTGGAATCAGTAAGGTGTCTTAGCATTCCATCATTTTTACGCTCCTCTGAAAGCCAACGCAGCAGTTTTACCTCCTTTATGCTCACAAAAAATCGCTTCAAATGGGGAATTACATGAAGATATCATACCACTTTAGCAAGAGGTCCTCTCTTCACCTCTATTCTCTCACCGTCATCTGATTGATTCTTACGCTTGTATCGGGAGGTGTTGCACACCGGACATGCATGTATGTTTGCATACTCTTTACGGTAGAGGATACAGTCATTAGGACATGCATCTATTATTTCTACTTCCATTCCCAATGGACAAAGAACCTTCTTGGCTTTATATGTGGTTTTGGGCAACTCATTTCCCTCCGAAGCATATCCGCTAAAAGACTTAATAGTGCCGCGAAACTCTTGTCGGACCAACCGTTGCTTGCCTTCAATTTCAGTAGTTCAAGCATGGCTGACAACCTCGTGTATTTTGACTTGCATCACGTGAACGTTTCTCTGAGTCCTCCATCAATATCTGGAATTTAACATACTCTCTCTTATCATAGTTCCCTTCCGCATCGCGAAGCATCTGATTCAGATTGCCATCATGCAGCCTATCTGAATCAGAACCATAATCGACATCATCCGGTGGCATATCATTGACTTTGTTGGTGATATCATTATTACTACCTTCCTGTGTAGTCTACTCTTCACCATGACTGGTTCAATGCGCATACCCCTTTTGAAACCCCTTCGAATCAAGTGTGCTTCAATCTGCGCTTGGTTTTTAAATATCTTTAGATTATCGCAATCAATGCATAGACAGTATATATATTCCATCCGCTTATTCAACATATCTTCCTCGACAGCTCTTGTAAAAGCAAACATGCTATTAATGTACTCTTCACTCACACGGTTCCCAGCGTACATCTAGCTTCGATCCTACGTTACACATATAATTAACAATTTAACAAGAATAATTAATTAAATTAAATTAAGTAGAAATAAACTATGAATTGACTAAACCCTAAACCATGCTATATGTAAATAAACTTCTCTCTAGATCTAAATCTATGGTTAATAAACTACCTATAGTTAATAAACTTCTCTCTAGATCAAGCTAGCTCGATTTAAACCATCTTTAATTCTTCTTTTACCAAAAGCTATAGATCTAAATTATAATACAATTATGAATAAATTACTAACCATAGATAGTCAAGAAATGAATGGATCTACAATCATTCTTGCCAAACAATCTTCTTTCACCAAATCGCCGTCTCAAAGCCCCTGCCTTCAGCTCAAAGCAGCAGCTAGATCTGAAATTTAAGACAGATGGTCGACGGGTCTGCGCACAGTTAACATAGTGAAATTATCACAGATAGTTTTTAATACAACCCGTCATTATCATAGGCGGTTTGTATTAAAAACCGTTTGTGATGTATCACAGACGGTTCTTACCATGAACCGTCTTTGATGTTATCTCTTCACAGACAGTTTTTGGCACTGTTAGCAACACAGATGGTCTCTAAACTAAAATCGTCTGTGCTTGTATTTAACACTGACAGTTTTGAGGAACCGTCTGTGATATACCGCCTAATATTAGGTTTCTTGTAGTAGTGCGCGAAGATTTTGTAGAAATTACTCACTTGTATGTATTGAAAATGTAGAGGATCCCAACGGGGATGCTTGGCACTTGTTTCTAACAGATGATATTTGTTGGGTTTCAGCTATATAGCTCCGTTCAAAACGGTTTTTGAGGTAGTTTTTGGTTTCGATTTTTCCAAAAGCAAGCGGCCTCTAAATGGCTTCCCAAGCCCGTTGTCGTGTGTGTTATCTGTATCAGTATATCCATCGTCCGTTATCATCAGAAAAATATAACTAAAAATCATTAACCGCGGTAAAAAAACCATCCACAGAGCCATTTTGAACAGGGCGTAAATCCCCGCATTGAAAACCGAAGACACGTGCGTGGAAGCATCCGCCCGCAGTGCCGTGGGGTCGGCCGGTTCCGGTCGGGCGAAACACATGCATGCACCTTTGTTCAATCCGAAGATAGCTAGGAGTATTACTCCAACCAGACATGGCGGCAGGATGGCTGGGAATTGGAAGGCTGGATAAGGAAGAGATGTTCAGAATGGAAAGTCTAGTGTTTTTTTTTCTTCTTGGCTCGTGCTAAATTTTAATGGACGAAGTTGAGTATATATATAGGTGCTAGTCTTGACATTAGTTCCGTTAACCCTATTGTGAAGCCATATCCTTCAATGGTGTGTCAGCTAACTGCAAAGCTATTTTACAAAGCTATGTTTCAGTTGCTCCCTCTAGTCTTAGATACATGTTATTTTAGGATACGTGCAGTCAAACGTTCAAAACTTTTTGCTATTGATATCTTTTACATATTTATATTGGATACGTGAAAATCATATGTGTATATTTATCTCAAAAAATATCTTGATAATATTATAATTTTATTGGGTTTCATAAATATTACAATATAACGTTATGCTTTGGGGACTGTGTTGATATTTAAAATGACATGTTTTTATAACTGGACGGAGTATATGTACTACTTCCTTCAGCTACAAAAGGGTGGCGTTTTAGAATACGTACGTTCAAACTTTATAATCTTTGGCCATCGATATCTTTATACATATTTATATTGAACATATGAAAATAATATAAATATATTTTGTTTCAAAAATTCATTCATAATATCATAGTTTTATTAGGTTTTGTAAATATATTATAATAAAAATTAGTAGTCAAATTTATGTTTTGGAGACTATGTCAATATTAAAAATCATCACCCTTTTTTTGACAAGAGGGAGTAACTAATTTCTCCATACTCTTTGAAATTTTGTAGGCCGAGGTCCAGTTCTTTTTAGCTTATAGTTTCTCCTGAACAAATAAATTAGATAACTTTTCTGCTACCTTTTTTATGCAGTTTACCAGAATAAATTTTTTGAAGTGGTTTATCGATTTATCGACATTCGATTTATTTGAATAAATGTTCGAACCAAAAGCCACCAGCCATAATATAAGTCATCGGCTGCAACCGAAAAGAACCACTGAGTTAGCATAACAGTAGAAGAAAATTTGCGCGTTTAAACTAGAGATTAGCCTATGATTGCCTCTATCATGTGCCATCTCATTTTTTATAGCCCAACTGCACGTAGCCTCCTTTTCTGTACGAATTCATCTCTTTCCAAACATTCCATGGTGAGTCCAAGCACATAATCCTAGCTTCACATGTCCTCTTCACTCACCATTCAAGCAACTAAACACACTAAATTAGGAAAGTCGCTTTCTCTTGACACAGTGATAACACTCGAAGCAAATTAACAAAATCAATAGCTAATCTAACCAACTGGGCCATCTATCTTCAGAAATACTGGGGTTTGACATAAATTAATGGATACGACGATTCTGATGAACGACAAGTTCAGGCAACAACGTTCTCTGTAAATAATCTCTTTCCAAGTTTCTTTCTCCAAATAAGTCCATTTGAGGGCATGGCTTAATGCTTGAAAATTTGTATATCCACTGGTTTTACACGATCAATACAACAATTAGGCATGCCACCCAATTCGGTGTGCACCTTCGAGTCTGCATATATAAAATTTCACCATGGCATGCACCAACAGATCACCTATAGCCATCTGCATATACTTTGCACTTTGCAGCCATTGGCACCAACAGATCACCTATAGCTAGCCATGTTTCACAAGAGATGATAGAGATGTGTGTGTGTGTGTTGAGAGAGAGAGAGAGAGAGAGAGAGAGAGAGAGAGAGCAATGCGAAGGATGAGATGAAAAGTAAGCATGCACAACCCTAGCACTACGCCTCTAGCAGTCGCCTATGCAAAAAAGTTGATTAATTAGTTTTAATCTGTGCGCTAGCTTGGTTGATTCCAAAATGTTATAAAACTATGCAGGCACATTCTAGGGCCTGTTCTTTTCGGCTGCGGCTTATAGCTTTTGGCTGAAATTTTTGAATTTTAGCATTTACAGTCAGATTACGAGAGACAGATACTCACTTGTGATTTTGGCGGTACAGATGTTGGGCTTTTAACGTGTAGATCGTTTAACTTGTAGACACCGTCTTGAGAAAATACTTCATTTGAAAGTTAGGTACTGTAACAAAAGCCAAAAGCCGCCGGCTTCGGAGGAAAAGAACAGGCCCCTAGTTCGTAGGCATGGCGCTTTTACAGGCTTGCACAGCACGGATGGATGCATGCATGAACCTCTCACTAGCTAGAGTCACCCACGAATATTCCCCATCCGACAGGCGATTAATTGGAACGTAACAAAAGCTAAGACTACCAATAGCCTGATTAATTAGCTAAAGTACGAGGAGGCCTCGAATGCGATCTTGTACAGATCTCTTGCTGTAGTAGAGGGCGGCTAGCTAGCTGGCACTGCAATATTTTTGGAGTCGATCGATTCTGTGTGCTGTGCGTGCGAACAGGGAGATTTTTGCGAAGTATTATACTGGTGATGGTGCTAACCCTTTTTATAGTTCTTTGGGAAAATGTACTCCATATACATGGCGAATGCTCACTAAAAGGTGTGGTTAATGCGCGTTTGGCATGGCGACTTGCAATTGGTGCGGGGGAGGATCTAGATCCCTTGGGAGTTACTACACTTGCAAGGTGGACGTTCTATAATCTCGACTGTTCAATTGGAATCCAACGGTTGGGGTTGATAAGTAATATTAGCATATATATATATATATATATATATATATATATATATATATATATAGTAACTATTACACGTGAAGTTATCATCAGACAACACATGATGTTATTGTCACCAGGTAGACCAAAAGTTATCACTCATGTAATATAAAGTTATGGTCCATTAGGTGTGAAGTTATCATTAGTTACTTGTGATTGGTATAAAAAACATAAATTTTGTAGCGTAGAAACATATTCAACATGTATATTGTTTTATTAAGTTCGTAATTTCGAACACAATGGGGCAAACAAATCGCAGATCGAACTTTTCGTGAAAGAGTTATTGTATTTTTAGTTTGTAAATAAGACAAAAAAAGTCCCCACATCAACTGTACTGCTACATGCATGTGATAATTTAGTAGATTCGGTCGTGAGTGAAGTCACTGCCTATTGTGAGGAAAGTTATTACCTGCTGTGTACTGTGAGCGTTCGGTAGTAACTTCACTCGCTACCGATAGTAACTTTGTTCACAATGGATGATAACTTCCCGTCGCTGTGTACTGTGAGCGTTCGGCAGTAACTTCACTCTCTACCGATAGTAACTTCATTTACAATAAATGATAATTTCATGCGGAACCGAGAGTAACTTTCCGAAATAGGGTGGGTTATGGTAACTTCATTCCATATGGATGATAACTTCATACGTAACTGAAAGTAATTGCAGACATTACAGATGATAACTTGAAGTACATTCGATAATAACTTTACCATAATTAACAAACGCTAGTAACTGAGCATGGGGTGGGATGGTGGAGCGGTTGGCTGGTTAGGTCAGTTAGGGGGCCCACTTATTTTACACCTGTGCGCTGGTTAGTGTGTGTGTATATATATACACACTAATCAGCGCGCAGGTGTAGAATACATAGACAAGTTACTGACATTTCTGAATGAAGTTATTGCCAAACCTTTGGTCCTGAAAAGTTATCATCAATCTGCATGAAGTTATCATCGGTAGCGAGTGGAGTTACTGCCAATGCTCACAGTACGTAGCTAGTGGTAACTTTCTTCACAGCCGATGATAACTTTTCGAACAACCGGTGATAACTTGCTGGAGCTCAAAACTGCGCACAGAATACGCACGCACGCAGAATAGCGCTATTGTGTATGTATGTATGTATGTATGTATGTATGTATGTATGTATGTATGTATGTATGTATGTATGTATGTATGTATGTATGTATGTATGTATGTATGTATGTATGTATGTATGTATGTATGTATGTATGCAAAGGATGCTAGCGCACAGTATACCGTTAGAAAGAATTCTAATGATATAGGAAAGTTTCACGGGTTTTATCTAAGTTTCATGAGTTTTAAAAAGATTTCAGAGAGTTACGAACATGCTTCATAGACTTGCATAGCGCTTCAATAAGTTTTATATCGAAAACTAGATGTTACAAGAAGTTCCATAGTGAAACTTATTGGAAAAACAAAGTTTTACAATAGTTTCAACTGAGTTTCAAAAGACAAATTTCAAAGTTTCAGCAAGTCTTGAGCAAGTTTCATCCAAATTTCTAAATTTAAAAAAAAATGAGTTCGCAAAGTTTCACACAAGTTCCATCCGAGTTTCAAAAATCCGAAAACAAGTTTCATAGGGTTTTAACTGGTTTTCAGTTCCAACGAGTTTCATAACTGAAATCTGGTTGGAAAAACAAGCCTTAAGTTTCAACGTCACAAGTTTCAGCAAAGTTTTATATTTAAGTTGATGTTTCACATGAGTTTCAAGTGGTTTCAAGTTTTGACAACATGAGTTTGATGTTTCATGTTCTAAAATTGAGGTTTCATTTACCAAAACATGAAGTTTTATAAGATTTTATTTTACAAAATATAAGTTTTATGGGGTTTCATGTTCTAAAATGCAAGTTTCACGATATTTCATTTACCAAAGCACAAAGTTTCATGTGGTTTTATATTCCAAAATACAAGTTTCAAGAGATTACATGTTCCAAAATACAAAATTTTGACATGTTTTAGTGAGTTTCATGAGGAAAAAAGGAACATGTCATTTTCGATGCAAAATAGAAAAAAATCAGAATAAAATTACAAGAGACAGTGCAAAATTTACACAAATTTCAGGAAAAAACCAAAGCTCAAAATAGATGCAACAAATCAGGACCAGGAAACAACGGCGTCACCCGAAGTGGGCACATGATTTGCAATAGCGTGCATCGATCTAGCAGCACGGGAGAGCATCCTGACTCCTGCCTGCTTACTGCGACGTCGGCCCGCTGCATCACCGGCCTCGCACCACCGTAAGCCACCTAAGCCACAACGACTATCGTTCACCGCACTACGACCCTCGCATTCTACCCCCGCCAACCTGCTCGCCCCGCATGCTCTTGCCTCATGTTCGTGATGGCCCACGTCCGTCGTTCCCGCTCGCTTTCTCTGCCACGAGCTGAGCATGTTTGCTGCTGAAACTGCTGCACACCGGCCATTGGCCCTCACGCCTGCTCATCGCCTCTCCACCATGCAGCGCCCGCTGCCACTCCCATACGCCGGCCATTGCTGCTCCCGCATGCTCACGCCGTCGCTCGTGAGGGGGGTGGCAGAGCTTTGTGTGAAAGGGGATGGATGGAAAAGGAATGCCTTCGCGTGAAAGGGACACCATGTGATGGAGCTGGGTGTAAACTACGGAGAGGATCCTAAGGTTGAAATCCAATAATAGTGATCTGTTGCTCTGTTGGTTTGCCAGCCAACGCTACATCGTGCGCTAGTTTTGCAAATATGCAAAATGTAAAACAAAATTTACTTTATGCAGGTCATTATTTAAATATATCCTGCGTAATCAAAATTAAATAAACCTGATTTCCTGGCAAACCTGATTTCCTGGCAATTCGATCTATACACTCATTTGCAGCTAGTGAATGTGCAATCGATAGAAAGTCGTTTCCTTGAGGTTAACCATAATTTAGCTTTGTTCTTTCATACCGTGAGAATGGCAAAGGTGCCACATGGAGATTCCAGATTCTTGCCATTTTGTTTGTTTGTTGTCAGTGACGCGTTCCCTTGATGCGGTTGATTGGACAGTTAATGTGTGTGAGAGAGAGCCTGCGTGCGGGCGGCCAATGATCTGTTTTTTCCTTGAAGTTGAAGGCTTTTGATTTTTGCTATAGTACATAATTTTCAAACAGAGTCTATAAGTTAAATGATCTACGTGTTAAAAGCCCAACATCTGTACCAGCCAAAATCGTAAATAAGTATCTGTCTCTTCGTAATCTGTACCGTAAACAACCAAAATTAAAAAAATTTAGTCAAAATCCATAAACCGTAGCCGCGCCAAACAGACCTTATAAATCGGTTAGGGGAAGAGTCCATAGCAAACTCATGATGGATTATTAATTGCGTATTATGGAGATATGGATGGTGTTTTTTTTTTGTTTGTAGCTGATAGCTGATGATTTATAGGTGTGTCAAATAGCCTTTGGCCTTAGATTGCTGATAAGCTGTTCCGAAAAGATTTTCTCGATAAATCGCTTCAAAAAAGTAACAAAAAAACCATCTAATTTATTTATTAAAAATTACAAACTATAAATTAAATAGAACAATGTCATAATCCTGAAAACGTATCATACAACCAATTAGCATGTACCGGGTACCAACCGGTTTAGGTCTAGAGATAATTAATAAAAGTTATTAATTATCTAAATGAGATATTATATCTCGTCAACAATTGCATTACCCCATGCAGAAACTACTTTGGTATGTACCATATAGTGATATGAAAATCCACACTACATCCAATGATAAATACATTTGGCTATTGATTATGTGAACAACTAAATTCAGGAACATTAGTTAACTCCCTCCCCACTTATCCATATACGTTGCTCTAATATTGGAAATTAATGCTACTAAATACACCGACCACGGAGAAAGTTGAATCGAAAGAGAACTTCTTTGGATTCATCCCAAGTTAGTACTTATTTTTCTTCTAAAAAAATGGTTACTTTACTGGACAAATTTGCTTACTGTGATACATATATCGACATATCTTTACTATTATAAAAGTATAAGTTAGTGGTTGGTCTATTCTTTCTCCTCTCTTCTCAGCCACCCGATTTGATTTAGACCATTCGTCTCTCTCATCCTCCTCTATCTCAGGATACAACCGTCCACCCCCTCCATTTTTCCCATCTCCTCGCGTATTCTGGCCACCCTTCTCTCTATCGCTTGCTCTCTAATGTTTGATGTGTGAAGTTGACCAGATAGTAAATTTTATCTCATTATTTTTATGACTCTATTGTAACGTACGGGTCTCTAACTAGTATACATATACTTACGAGACGAGATGTACGAAGGTATACGGTACATGTACGTATTTCTCTATGCACACAAGACCTGCATGCATGGGCGTGAAGTGCACGATAGATCACGCGTTGGAGCACCAAAATGGCGTGAGCACAATGGTGTTCTTTCTACAAAAATATAATAATGCGATTCATGAGAAAAAGGGAAACTGATTTCCAAAACTTTAACCGTCGTCGAACTGACCTATCAATGGGACCAAACGACAGAAAATAACCAGTACGTTTTCGGTCTAAAAAAGCAGAAAAGTATACGTTTCTAGAACGACAGTGGGATGCATTTTGTAAATTCACCCACCTCATTTTAGCTTTTCAAGGTGTAGGTTAGTTTGGCTTAGTTCCAAAATTCACCGGATACTTCGGCATAATTGTTTTTCAAAGCACTTCACCGTTACAGTATCAGTGCATCGACACGACTAAGATAAATATTATTTTTATGAAAAGAACAGCTCTGATATTTGTCAGAAGTTACCTTAAGATTTGTACATAAAACCCATACAGAGACCGCTTGAAATAGCTTCGACTTTCAGATGTCCGAAGCAAAATCAAACACTTAGTTTTTTGAAACGGCTTTTGCATTGTCTTGGATATAATTATGGCAATGCTCATTTATTTTCCCATGAAAACGCTGTATTATAGCCTATGTAGATCTAGCTTTTTTTTGTCATGTCCCTTTTTTCCTCCTTTTCTAATATAGACTAATTACTAGTGTAATAATGAAATTGATTAGTTATATAATCGTATGATGTGATGTTTATTGTTAAGATTTACTAGTGTAATTATCGGCAACAAATAAGACATCATTTGCTTTAGGGGTAATTCAGATATTTGCCAAATTAGCTCAACTAAAAGCTCCAAGCGAATCAAACATATCACACTTTCAGCAGTTACTATTCTAAAACCAAAAGCTCTAACCAAAAGCTAGAAGCTACAACCGGTTCAAATGCCCCTATAAGCTTTACTTAACCCCTCAACCATAGATCTTGAGCGATCCATAATTGACAATGGGTCACATTTATATGTGGAGTTCCAAAATGCACATTCTTAAGCTCCGATCCAATGTATTGGAGATACCCTTATGATCTTCACATTTGTCATGAAGTATGAACCAATGCTCATTGAGCCTCGATGTGCAAATTTCCTATACACATGTAATAGTACATCATTCACTCTTTGCTTTAGCCACAGGGGGGTTGATTTGTACTACGTGCACCCTATGGCTAAGCCTAACGCCCATATGACTATGACGCCACATAGCAATAGCATGACATACATGGATGGGGCCCTATAGCATGCCATACATGGATGGGGCCACATGGGAGGCTTTATGTTGGTGTCGAGCATAGTTGTAGTCGGCGGTCATCCATGTTGTTGCCTACATATGTGGCTACGTCGTAGCATGCTTCAAGCAGCAACATCTTTAGGTACCACCATGAGGCCTAAGTACTCCCCATAAATCTCTAATCATCTAAACCCCTTAGTTGTTTTACCAAAAAATTCTTAGTTATTCTATATTTTTCTCTAATCCCTGACCATGGCTTGTCATCTTGCAATTATATGTATGTATTAATGTGCGTGTTGATTAAGACCCCAAAGAGGAAAGCGATGATCACACCGTTGGAATCGGCGGCCATCTATGGTTGTTGTCTACATATGTTGCTATGTCATACCATGCTTCAAGTAGCAGCAACTTTGAGTACCACCGCGAGGTCTGATTCCCCATAAATCTCTAATCATCTTGACTCTTTAGTTATTTTACGAAAAAAAATCTCAATCATTCCATGTTTTTCTCTAATCCCTGACCATGACTTGTCACCTTGCAATTATGTGTATGTATTAATGTGTGTGTTGATTAAGACCCCAAAGAGGAAAGCGGTGATCGCACTATTGAAGTCGTCGGCCATCCACGGTTGTTGTCTAGCTATGTTATAGCATGTTTCAAGCAGCAGTAACTTCGAGTACCATCATGAGGTCTGACTCCCCATCAGTCTCTAATCATCTTGAACCTTTAGTTATTTTAACAAAAATTCACGATCTTCCATGTTTTTCTCTAATCCCTAACCATGTCTTGTAATCTTGCAATAATACCCATGTATTATTGTGTGTGACGATTCTTGAAGACCCTAAAAAGGAAAGTGGTGATCACATCATTGGAGTTGACGACCATCCATGGTTTTTGCCAACATATGTGGCTATGCCATAGCATGCGTCAAGCAACAATAGCTTTGGGTACCATGGTGAGTTCTCACTCTCCATAATAGAGGAATTCCCCACCAGGGAAAGAGCAATGGGCCCATCGCCATCCCTAAGTGTGCATACTGCAGCAGCTAGCAGGGGTGAAGCCAGACGACAGGAGCAGTGGGGTCACTTCCATTGCACGATGGTGTCCTCTCCACCGATGAACAGTAATAAACAGTAATTTTCTATGGAATTTGCTAAATTTCATTGGGGTCACTGGACCCCAATGCTCATACGCTGGCTTCGCCTCTGGTAGCTAGTAGTGGGGAGTGGGTGAACAGTGCTTGCCGTCAATGAGTGTGCCTGCCCTGAGGAGCATACACTCCTAATGGCCGTTCCATTTGCATAGTGGTTGTTCCATTTGTATAGCGGTCAACCAATTTGTGGATCTAGAAACTTAAAAATTGTAGGATCATTCACAACTACAATATATTTTAGGAGGATCGTTTCTTTAAACTTTCAAGATTTATACGTAACTATCATTGAGTATACAGATTTGCGAAAATGTGTGGGTTGCGGCTGTCCTTTGCACGTAAGGATGTATGGCATAGTGCACATGTTGGAGGAGACATTATAATATCCTACATTTTGAGACCCTAGGGTTTGGACATTGATGGATGGAGTGGGGTTGCATGCAACAAGGGTGATGCTATGTGTGCAAATAGCTTGCTCTATGCACGAATTTTGTGATAGGGCTTGAATATAAGATGAGAAGGTTTTGTGTGCAAATGTGCTATACTGGTTTGTATATTAGGATGAAGCATTAGTAATAATACACCCTCCAATTCTCAAAAAAAATATCTTTGACACTGTCCCTAAAATGTAACTTTGCCTACTAAATTTCTATTATAACATATGTATAAAACCCAATAAAGCTATAATATCATAAATGTAATTTTCAAGACGAATCTATACATACAATTTTTTATGTACCCAATCTAAATTTTTTATGTACCCAATCTAAATATTTAAAAAGATATCTATAGTCAAACTTTTAAAAGTTTGACTGCACATATCCCAAGCAACATGTTTTTATTAACCAGAGAGGGTACTTTGTTTTCAATTAACTAATGATCACTTATTGCATGGATTAACCTTTTGTCTCTGTGCATCCAAGTTTTTTCGGACTACCCACTTTCGAAGGTAGAATCTCAAAAACAATACGAGTAATTAACTGCGATAACTATCGATATCTTTATCTTTAGCAACCATTAATCTCATGTAGCGACTAACTTTTTTGTCACGTCCATCTAATTTTGGTAATATAACAGGTGAATAATTCTATGTTTGTAGATAGAGATATTGTATGGGAGCTTCTGCCGTAGCCCATAGAAACTAGGATGTCGATAAAAAAACTATACTTCATATTTCGATATGGCTCAATTTTGAGGAGAGAATACTGCACAAATGTGATATCCATTAATACATGGATTGAAGATTGCGTACGTTGACTGAATGCCTAACAAAAAAATAGATTCAGATTCTATTGACGAAACTAGGCTATCAGTACAAAAAAATTGACACACGGAATCAAGGAATTCATTAATGCGGCGAAATCTCCCTCCTCCTATCGCTAACAAAATTTTTTACCACATATGAAATTCATGTTTGCATGCCTTGGATTTTGATCGCATGAGCCTACTTCAACATGATAATCTCGCATAGAGCTGCTATGCATAAATAGGGGGTGTTTGGCAGGGCACAAGTCGGCCGGTTTTTGGCAGCCGCTGCAATACCTAACTTTTAAACGGAGTTTTTTTTTCAAAACGGGGTCTACAAGTTAAACGTAGTACACGTTAAAAGCTTAACATCTGTATCAGCCAAAATCGCAAGTGAGTATCGATCTCTCTGTAATCTGTACCATAAATAGCCAAAATTCAAAAAATTCAGCCAAAAAACATAAACCGTAGTAAAAAAGAACAGACTCATAGATTGATCGAGGACTATGCTATCCCTATTATATAAGGAAGGGCTGGACTACTGAATACCCTACCAGAGCATTCTCATTTTGGCCACAACCATTTCTTTAGTAAAAGAAGGAAGTGCATAGAACAAAAGAAGGATTTCTAATTTGTGATAAGAGGCAGGGCCTTTCTTGCACAAAAAAGCATATGTCGAATGCTAGTATAAATATGAGAAGGTTTGACAGTAAATTGATAATTTATGTTTAGGGGTAGAATAATAGAATTATTGTAATACCAGGCCGTCGATCAAAAATCAACAGGCGGGATCAAGGAACTCATTAATGTGTCGAAATCTCCCTCCCTCTCTCTCTATAACGAGAATTTTTCACTCTCCACATTCACAGCCCGCTTATTTGGTCTGAAAAAATTGACTTATGATAGAAATTACATTGTAATTGATGGTAATTTATTTAATATAATTAAATTTAAAATAGAAAAACAGGTTAGCCAATCACAAACAATACAAGCGAATACAGAAAAAAGAACCGATAAAAAAGCTAAAAACAAAATAAAAAATAAAATTTAGAAATAATGAAAAATAAACTAAAAGTCAGAAGTTTGAGCCGAAATAAGCCGGGCGTAATGCAACTCTTGCTCCCGTGCGCTGGATTATGATGGGACGATCCAGGTTCGACGGGATAATCTCGCGTGAATAAGTAAGCTGGTTGGGAGCTAGGATGGAGGAGTTAAACTAATTCGCAAGCGAAGTAGGGGCTTTATTGGAAAACAAAACGACTGAGAGAAAGTAGGGAGAAAGCCATAAAGTGCAGCCCTGTAACGCCGCCGTTATGCTTCCGCTGCCTCTTCCTCTGCACTCCCCGTTCTTTCTTTAATGGGGTGAGCCCAACAAACACCCTCGAAACACTGACGAAGTCTGAAACAGGAGAGCACCTGCCGGTGACCAGACCACCTCTTCCACACTAGTAGGCGCTCGCTTCTTCTCCCCCCACTCCGCTCCGCGGGAGAGGCCAGAGCGACGCACGCACGCCCACCCACCACCCGTGGCCATGGCGCAAGGTGAGTCCACCGCGCAGTGTCCCTTCGTGCTTCCTCTGGTTCTCGGAGCTCACGGTCGGTTCGTTCATTCACGGGTCTCCGGTTGATTCTTGGCAGCACGGGACCCGGGGCTGTTCGCGGAGCTGTGGCGCGCCTGCGCGGGGCCGCTCGTGGAGGTGCCGCAGACGGACGAGAGGGTGTTCTACTTCCTCCAGGGCCACCTGGAGCAGGTGCGTGCACGCGTGCGTGTTTCCGGTGGTGAATGAATTGTTGGCTCTGCCGCGGTGCTGGGTTCTTGGTTTCTTCGGGGTATTTGTTGCTGTTTGTTCCGTCACGAGTAGTGACGCGCTTCTTCTTGCTGGTGCGTGTGGTGGTGTAGCTGCAAGAGCCGACGGACCCCGCGCTGCTGGCCGACCAAATCAAGATGTTCCAGGTGCCGTACAAGATCCTCTGCAAGGTCGTCAACGTCGAGCTCAAGGTAATCGCCGTCGCCGGCGGAGGAAAAGTTCTCGCCTTTTCTTCCCCTTGCGTTTGGTGTGAGCTCTCGCCGTAATTCTCTTTTGTTTGTTTATGGCGCAGGCCGAGACGGAAACGGACGAGGTGTTCGCGCAGATTACCCTGCAGCCGGACCCGGATGTGAGTGGTGACCACACACAGTTTTGCTCTCTGGTTTCCAACTGTCCTGTGTGCTGTCCCTAGTTGTTGGCTTCTTTTTGGGCTCCCTGACTTCAGGACTCCGCTTAGAAGTCCAGGAATTTGAGATGCTTCCGTATAATCTTTTTTGCGGAAAGTAATTCAGTGAATGTGAACGCACATTCAGATAGTGTGTACTGTGGATTTGTCTGAAAAAAGGAGTGGTTTTCTGTTGTTTACAGCAAAACAATCTGCCCACAGTACCTGACCCGCCCCTGCCGGAGTTGCCGAGGCCTGTGGTGCACTCCTTCTGCAAGATCCTGACACCGTCCGACACCAGTACCCATGGCGGGTTCTCCGTCCTCCGACGGCATGCCAACGAGTGCCTCCCGCCACTGGTATGCCCAATTATCATGTTTTTGGTAATGCGTGTGGTACGGTGGAAGTTAGAAATCCTTCTCGTGTGCTGTTGATCAGGATATGTCGATGCCGACGCCGACTCAAGAGCTCATCACGAAGGACCTTCATGGATCCGAATGGAGGTTTAAGCACGTCTATAGGGGTATGCAAAATTAGTTTAGTTTTTAGTTATCCGCTGAATTGTTCTCTAATCATTTGACGACAGAGCAGGAGGAAAATTGCACTAGCTTTATGTGCCTTCTGGTGCTTATTCATACAATTCTTGGTTGTCTAGGCCAACCTCGTAGGCACCTTCTGACTACCGGATGGAGCACATTTGTCACATCTAAGAAGCTGATTTCTGGTGATGCGTTTGTCTACCTAAGGTTAGTTCTCAACCATATAGTGCTTAAATTTCTCTCTAACCCTGCATGCATCATGAACAGGCTTATGCAGATGTTCATACGTGTTAGTACATGTCTTGTACGGAAACACTATTAAGAGATAGAATAGAGTCAGTTAGGATTTGTCCCGGAGGCTCAAGCAATACATAAAAAAAAATCAGATTATTCCGTGCTATTCTATCTTCCTTAAATACGAAGTATGTATCACAAGGCACCATGTTTTGTTTTTGTAGGAGTGAGACAGGAGAGCAGCGTGTTGGAGTGAGGCGCCTTGTGCAGAAGCAAAACACAATGCCATTATCTGTTATATCAAGCCAAAGCATGCATCTTGGGGTGCTTGCAAGTGCATCACATGCTATTAAGACTAATTCCATTTTCTTAGTGTACTATAGACCAAGGTTGGACCATTTCTACTGTCAATTGTTTGATAGAAGTGTGCTTATTCTCTTCTAATGAAAGTTGTTTGTGATTTATTTATTTTAGGTTGAGCCAAAGCCAATACATTGTCAGTGTGAACAAGTACCTTGAAGCTAGTAAAATTGGATTTACTGTGGGCATGAGGTTTCAAATGAATTTTGAAGGGGAAGATGTCCCTGTGAAGAAGTAACGATTCAACCTGTGGTCTCATCTGTTTCTCATTCAGTTTGTTCCTCATGTTTTGCCATCATCTCAAATTCACATGGTCGCTATGTCTAATTTTAAACCTGTAGGTTTTCTGGAACTATAGTTGGTGCTGGGGATCTTTCTTCACAATGGTCAGGTTCGGAATGGAAGTCACTGAAGGTAAGATCAACTTATTCTATTTTCTATTCTTTGCCTTCTTTTCTTAAAAAATGCTGATTAACTTCTGAATTATTCATGGTTTAGGTCCAATGGGACGAAGTCACAAATTTTAACGGCCCTGAGAGGGTTTCCCCCTGGGATATTGAACCATTTGATGGTCCTGCACCTACCATCAATGTACCCCTGCAATCATCAATGAAAAACAAGCGGCCAAGGGAGCCGAGCGAAAGCCTGAATCTTCAATTACTGGGTGTGACATAGAATTTCTCATTGCTTGACTTACCATAAATAGTGGATTTTTTGGGCTCATGATGTTCATAATCCTTTCATCTTGATTTGCAGAACCAACTCAAGAATTTTGGCTATCTGGAATGCCACAGCAGCATGAGAAGACAGGTGTTGGTTCCAGTGAACCCAGTTGTATCTCTGGACATCAAGTTGTTTGGCCAAGTGAACGCCCAGGTTACGGTGCCATGAGTAGTAGTTCTGTTTGTCAGAATCCAGTAGTACTTGAGAGTTGGTTGAAGGACTTAAACTCTTCAAGTAAGGGGGTCTCTCCTACCTTGTCAGAGATTTCTCAGAAGCTGTTTCAGGTTACCAGCAATGAAGCAAGAGTTGCTACTTGGCCTGCGCTTTCTGCTTACCAAGCTGAGGAACCCACTTCCAAGTTGTCATGCAACACTGCTCTCTGTAGTTGCCAAACTGAAGAGGTTGCTCCAAATCTGTCCAAGGTTATTGAAGAAAGGAAGGAACCCGGCATGTTTCGTTTGTTTGGTGTCAATCTGATGAAACATACTAACAGCACAGCTACTGCTGACAAGACGAGTGTGGAAGCAGGGGAAACTTCAACCAGAGCTGCCGGTTCTTATGAAGACTCTGGTCAGCTGTCAGCACTCTCGAAAGTAACAAAAGATCATATAGTTGTGAACGAGAGCCCCCGAGAAATCCAAAGCCATCAGAGTTACACTGCAAGAAATCGAATAAAGGTACAATTTTTGTATCTCTTTCTTCTCCATTGCTTCTTAAACTGTTGTCTAACCTTAAGTTGATGTTTGGTTTGTACTAGGTTCAAATGCATGGAAATGCTGTGGGTAGAGCTGTAGATCTAGCGAGTCTGGATGGGTATGAGGGACTGATGGGTGAGCTGGAAGAGATGTTCAACATAAAGGACCTCAAACAAAAATGGAAAGTGACTTTCACTGACGATAAGGGCGATACAATGGAAGTCGGAGATGATCCCTGGCTGTAAGCTTTTGCATATTCTCCAGAAAAAAAATTGATAGTTGACTGTTTATCTGACAGGAGCTTAATGAGTTTATGACTTGACATACACTCCTTGACTCTACAGGAAATTTCGCCAAATGGTCAGAAAGATGGTGATCTATCCCTCCGAAGATGAGAAGAAGATTGAGCCTCATCAGAAGTTGCTCTCTGCTGCTGCTCCAGAGCAGGATCTCAAGACTGAAGTTTAGAAGGGAGGCTAGGGCTGAAAGGTGGTTTTTTGGAGCCTTTCACCGTTGAAGCATTGGTGGCTATCGTTTTGTCGGAGGAGATGGTTGTAACTGAAACATGGTGGCTAGCTTGTCGTATTGAAGCAACAGATTTGTCGCTGGTGTCAATTCTTTCTTCACAAGCATTTTGAAGAAAAATTGATGTAACATAGGTTTCCAGAAAGAAAAGTTTGATAATGCCTCTTTAGTTTGCTCTAAAAAAGATGATAATGTCTCTTTAGTAGTTTGCTCTAAAAAAGATGACAATGTCTCTTTAGTAGTTTGCTAAAGTTTAGTCAAAACCTTAATGGTGTTTAAGGAATAATCGGAGGTATAAGACTGTTGGTGTGTAAGTTTTGTACATATTATATGGGAGATGATAATCATATGATATTAGCTTTAATCCTTTGCTGTTATATCCATCTGTCTTCCATTGTTCTTGAGCAATTTGGTTGACCAACTTTGTGACGAGAATTATCTTGGATGTGGGCAGCGTTAACAAGGAAATCTGTCACTGCCGGCATAATGTTGGTTTGTTCTGTGTATGATGCATTTCGATTTGCACTATTTGTGAAGTTCACATTTTCAAATGAAGTTTTCTTTACCACTTTTGGTATTGCTGAGGATTAGCTATCTTTGACTGGATCCTTCTCTTTTCAATAGAGATAAGATACGTACAGAGCATGGGGCGTGATCGCACGGCAAGTGCAGGAGGGATCACCGATGCAACCAAACCGCGTGCCGGAGAGAGGAGAGGGACCGCGTCGGCTCAACCGCTTGCGCTTGGCTTGTCTCGTCGGGCCAAGACCAGCCAGCGCCGCGTGCCGTGCCGGCTTTCCAACCTCCGACCTCTGCCGGCGAGGCGCGCGCGAGGCCGAATCCACGCAACCGTCTCGCGGGACGCGGGCGCGCACGGCCACGGCCCGGGCCGCGAGTCTCGCGGAAGCTTGAAGAGATCCCATTTGTAAGTTTACAAAGCCCACACGAAAGATCTTCAAGCTGTTTGTTGAGAGCTTGCAAATCCCGGATGAAAACGGCTAACCCAAACGGCTCCTGCCGCGTCAAACGCTGCTGCTCGGTCAGACGGACTGATCATAAACCACAGCTATAAGCTAAAAAAAGATACCTTAAAATTGTTTTAGCATGTACTATAATTAATTTATATACTTCGTCCTAAAAAATCACTCTGTTTAAAATCTAGCTATAAAAAATTAAAAACAATTTTAAAACTGAAAATGGTCCATGGATCACGAATCAACGCGCTATTAATCCTTATATATGATCACGTGAATCGTTATATATGATCACGTGAATCACGAATTTCTTGGAGCAACACGCTATTAATGGTCCATGCAACGTCCAATCTACGAGCCTACCATTCCTGTGCCCTTCACCCACACGGCCGCCCGTACGGAAGAAATGTGGCGGGGCCTTCCCCTGCACCGTACGTCAGAAACGTGGACACATGCCCCCCACGACAGTTAGGCAGCGTTTGATATGGTTCCGCACTATTTATAATTTCATTTTTTTGAATTTTGACTTTTTAGCTTTTGTTGGTTCTTTTTCTCGTATTCGTTTACCGTGATGGGCTAACATATTTTTATATTTTTAATTTTTAAATTTAATTATGTTAAATAAGTCTCTCTCATTCATGTGTTTTTTCACCCTACGACACCATAAGCTTTCACTTTCAATGAACCGGGCAGGCGGTACACCTAGCCAAGGAGCAGCAAACGCCGGTTCGTGTGATGAGTGAATGGTGTCTCTGGCTCAGCTAGACCTGTCTAAACGGATCGACCAACCGTGTCCATCCAAGACATGATACTATTAATCCAGTTTAGTTACCACACAATATAAACAGTAAATATGTCTTGTCGGTTCAGTCTAATTTGATGTGCTATATTTGAATCGCACGATGGATCCGTCTGATCTGGTACGAACAATAATTTTTTTATAATAGTAAAATTATTTATAATTGACATAGTAAAATTATTTATGTTAGGATTACTATACTCTTTTGAACCGGGAGCCTGAGACGGGCGATTTAACAGTAAAATTACTTACGATTGATAGTAAAATTACCTATAATAGTAAAAATACTTATGACCCAACGACTGGTAGTAAAATTATTTATGATTGACAATAAAATTAACAGACTATTAGTGATCTATTTGGCTAAAGGTGTCTAAGCCAGCCCGATATGATCTGACTTCTCTCTGTACTATATCTAATCGAAAGATGATCACATAGATTGATATAGTATGCACGGTAATTTATTCGGATCAGTTGTATGGAGCCTAATCCAACTGTGCCTTGACTAGATCGATGCCATGTCGTGCCTGGCGATTGGCGGTCCGGGCTCACCGACCTCGGCTTGGAAGGAACTTCTCCGGGTCCGTCCCTTTTCCTCTCAATAGGGACCTGTCTCGGATGTCTTACACGTACACACAAATCTCCATGCGGTGAAGGAACTTCTCGGGTCTGTCCCTTTCCTCTCAATAGGGGCGCCTCGGATGTCTTACACGTACACACAAATCTCCATGGGGCTCCTCCTCCACCTTTCCCAAAACGAGCCGCCCACGCAGTGCCCAAAACAACGAGAAAATGGCGAGAAAGGAAAGGAGAGGCGGGCGAGCCATGGCGAGCTTCATGGCCGTACGGCCGTGGGCTGCGTCGCTGGGGCGAGGCGATCTGGAGGAAGCTCGGAGGCCGGCCGACGAGTGCGGAGGCCGCGGCGACGTCTCGGCGGCGGGAGAGGCAAGGATCTTGGTGAGGACCGGGTGGCCGCATGGGGTCCAGCCGCCAGGCAGAGGTGTGCATGAACGCCCGGCCGCCGCGTGGGCGAAGCTCCACCACCTCGCGCCTCGCGACCGCCGCCGCGGGCCACCTCGCCCGAACCCCGCGAGGCCATCGCATGCCGCACAAGGCCGCTCGGCGACCTCCGCGCCGGCTCAGGCCAGCGCCGAGGTTGACAACCTCAAAGAGAAGCTCGCCGCGGCGGCGGCCGTCGCAACGCGTGCCTCCACCCTCAAGCATAACGCCGCAGCGGCGCGGCGGCGCGCCGACGACGGGCTGTTCATCGCTGCGCGAAAGCGAGCCCACGCGGCGGCTCGGGCGTCATTGCGCACCTCTGCGCGGGGCGGCTGGACCTGCATGCCACCCGGTCCCTCACCAAGATCCGGTCTCTCCCCGCCGCCGAGCACGTCGCCGCGGCGCTCCGCACCTCGTCGGCCGGCCTCCGGAGCTTCCTCCAGATCGCCTCGTCCCCGACGCAGACCACCGCCCGGCCGTGGCCATGAATGCCATGGCTCGCCCGCTCTCCTTTTCCTTTCTCCGCCATTTTCTATTGTTTTGGGCACTTCGCGTGGAAGCTGGCTCGTTTTGGGGGAAAAGGTGGAGGGAAGGAGCCCTGCATGGAGATTTATGTGTGGTCACGTGTAAGACATCTGAGGCAGTCCCTATTGAGAGGAAAAAGGGACAGACCCCAGAGAAGTTCCTTCCCGGCAGTTTGCCCCGCTGCTCCCCCAAAAAAAAAATAGCGAAGGGCTTCTTCCCATCTCCCCCAACCAACCCATCACATTCATCGGCTCCTCCTCCCCCTCCCCCTACCCTGGGCCCTCGCTCCTCTCTCATGTCACCACCAGTCACTAGCATCTCCCAAGCCCACAAGGACCCGAGTCAGATGTTGGCGTAGGTAGGTTGTTGTTCAACCCCCCAGTTTTGGTGAGCCGGCTCACCCACCCCCCACCGCCAGAGAGGAGGAGGCAGGCACCTCTTCTTCAAAAGCGCCTTGCTTTCTTGGGGGTTTTTGTCTCGCCCAGGAGGGTTTTGGTGTTCTTGGCAGGGAGGAGTCTTGGCAGGAGGTGCCTCGGTCTTTCTTGTCCCTCCTGTTTGTGCTTGGGTTGGAGGGTGGTGTGGCGGTGGTGCAGTTTCGGTCATGGAGGCGAGCACAATGTCTCCATCCTCCGTCTTCTCCCACCACCTCGATGCCGCCTCGACCAGCGAGGACATGTCCTTCCAAGAAGGCCGCCTCTTCTTGGACGGCCTCAAGGTATGTGTGTGTGCTGCCTACGCCCTCTCGCCCATCTCATCCCACGCAAGACGCGATCTTTGCTTCCCCCCTCCCTTCGTTCTCATGGATCTAGGTAATGTGTTCGTAGAAATCGGGCTGCATTCTTGATTTCTGGCCGCTTTTCCGGGAAAAAACCTGACGGTGGGTCTAATTTTTGGGGCGCACTTAATTGCGTGCCGGTCTGTCACTGTCGATCACAAGATTTTGTCCCTTAGTTTGGTAGCAAACAGGCTAGCCTATAATTTTTGAAAAGTTTTTTTCACCAAGGCACTCTACTTTTGTAGTACAGTGGAGTTAAATCTAATCCTGTATTTACTGATAATTGGCTATGCAACTCTGTAGTGGATGACTTTTTTTTTTTTTGCCTTTTCCTCTAATTTAGCAAAAGCACCATGCCGTTTGGATTTAAAAAAATGCGCGTTTCGCGTAGCAGAATGGATATCAGCACAGAGGTCCTTACTGAGAAAGCGGGATCCAAGCGGGTTGTGAACTACTGAACTTGTGATACACAGATTTTACTCGAATTTACGAGGGTTGTTTGTTCATCTGAAGTTTGAACGATAGCTTAGTTGCGTCGCGTTAGCGAGCTGATCGGTCTGGTAATGTCAACCGTTAACGTGCTGTTGTCATCTTTTATCAAATTTGTCGCAGCTCGAGTTAAAGAAATTAGGATCCTTGTTCACAACAACACCCCACATGGCTGCACCTTAGTTAATTAGCAATGCTTTTGCCGTATATGCTGAGCTGGTATTTCTTATAGTATCTCCTATGCTGCTAAGCCTAAATTATGTTAATTTGTAGGACCTGAGGAATCTGCGGTCACAGCTATACTCCGCCGCGGAATATTTTGAAGTATTCTACAGAAACAATTCGCACAAACCTACGTAAGATCTTTTGTTTTGTTTGGGTCTTTGTTTCCTTGTCTATTTCGCTGCCTAAAAAAATGAAGTAAAACATGTCTATTGCTTCTCATTTACACTGAACTGCTGTAGAGTGATGGCGAGTTTGAAAGATTACACAGTTGAGGCTCTTGTTAGCACCGTGGACCATCTGGGTTTTGTATCATACAAGGTGGATAATCTTGTCAACGAAAAAGCTGATGAGGTTAATGAAACAGAATTTCGAGTATCTTCAGTTGAACAGGTATAATAATTAAATGCCGAATGAGGTGAAAGTTCTTTTGGTTTGTTATCTACATTATTATCGAATACTTAATTTGTATTCCCACTTGAGTGTATGCCATTTGTTACAGAATACTTGGTTAATAATAATAGCTTGTAACATTTGCTACATTGTTTCACATGATCGTAGAGGGTAAGGATTTGCCAACAGACAATTGACCAGGAAGGAAAGTCTCAACAATCTCTTCTTATCAGGGCACCCAAGTACCACAGGCGTTACATATTACCAGGCAAATTCACGGCCTATTTTATTGCTAGTGCTTTATATAAGAGCCTACTTGTGCTGTATAGATCATTATTGTTATGTTCTATAGGTGCCGATATAGTGGAATCTGCCATTCATCCAGTTTCAGAGCCCCCACGGTATAACAGGCAATATACGAGTCGCAAGATGCACAAGTCGCAATCTAGTAAGTTTACCACATTTCTGATTTCTGATTTCTGATTTTCAGAAAAAGTTTACTGTGCCATTGATTTTGAAAATGCTTTTTCTTCCAGCAATTTCTCCTCCAGTTTGTAGGCAGACTACAATGAGGTAAACATATAACTCTCAGGACCCTGGTCTGCATGTGATTCTGGGTCAAAAGTGTTCATAAGACACCCTGCTGACTGTTCTTTAAACAAAAAAGGCATACTGCAAGCTTATTTAAGTGTGTTCCATTGCAGGAGTGTGTGCTCACCGTCTCCTACAACTCGTGAAATACATCATCGATTGCGATCCTTGTCACCTTCTCGAAAAGCACGAGCTAAATCTCCATCTCCCCAAATCGTGAACTCAAATACAAAAGGTACATTGTCCTTACCTGATTGTTTACATTTATTTCTGAATAAGGAAATGTTGCAGTTTTCAAATGTGAAGCTTGCAGAAAAGAATTAAGGTGGACAATATTTGCAATTTTGCTTTACAGAAACAAGGGCAGGCTCGCCAATACCAACGTCCAATCCCCTTGCACGATCTGCTACGGGTGCAAGAAGACCACCTGTGAATCCAAAGCATTTTGTATGTCCACAACACCAAATTTTTTGCATTTAGATATACTGTGATAGCTCCTATATGTTAATCAGAAATTACGTCACTTGATATATTCTTGAAAAACCTACACCATTGGTTTTCTTTGTGTTCAATCATATTCAGAAGCCATTTTCTTTTTCTAGTTTGTAATGTGATAATTCCTTGCAGAAACAGACTTCAATGCAGTTACACTCCGGTTGGGACAACCACAAAGAACAGGAGAAAAGCTCGAGCAAAGGCAGGGGTTTCCTCAAGTCATTGCTCACAAGGCGTCGGTGGAGGAATGATGAGTCGTTGTACAGTTACTTGGACGAGTATTGATTACTGAAATGTTTAAAACTGAAGTTACATGTTTACCGAATCTCATTCGTTCAGTTGTGTGATATTTGATATCTTAGCGCTGTCGCAAGGGAGAGAGATACAGACACATCATCAATGATGCTGCTGGCATTGCTCAAGTATATCCATCAGTAACTAAATACAATGTTAAGATGAGCTTGCTAACTTCAATATCATCATTCATGTGTGTTTGCCATTTTTTTGAATCCTCATCCTGATATCACAGAGGCAAACACTAACACAAGTGTGCGTTGCACTAGAGATCAATCTGTTATAAAACACAAGGTAAAATAATCAATCTGCTATAAAACAAAGGTAAAATATGAAACAATAAAGAATAATTTGGAGCACGAGATCTTTCAATCTGTTAAGAAAATGAAATAATGAAGAATAGTCAAGAGCACGAGATAAACATTTAACGTGAAAAACTCTTGTGGGAAAAATATCACAACATACAATCTATATATATATATATATATATAATATATATATATATATATATATATATATATATATATATATATATATATAGAGAGAGAGAGAGAGAGAAGTTATAGAACATTCTTGACGTATTATATGTGTAGATAACTTGTACTGTGCGCTGTGTTGTACGTTATCTATCATGAGGCGAGTGTGAGGTACTACCCGCCTTAGGTTGATTTTTGCCTCGACGGCTAGTTTTTGAGGTGGAGGTTATAAATATCCCCTTTCAGTTGGGAGAATGTTGATGTATTATTATGCATTTTTGAGCTAGTGTGAACTTCTCTCAATTGTGCATGTGTTGTACCTTGTGAGTAAGGAGAGAAGTATCTAGTTGTATCTGTTGTATATATAGGTGGTTTTCGCATCCACTTAAGATTATGCATTCGTTGCACGTGGTGAGAGTCAAGTAATAAGCTTGACTTGTTACTTTTAGAGGTTGCCGACTCCTAGACGGTCTTAGAGGTGTTATGTTTGGTGATATTCTTAAACAAGCTTATGAGAAGGTCCGGTGTGTTGTGAAGATTAGAGCTCACTAACCTAGAGGGGAAAGAGCTACCACTAATGGAAAGTGAGATGATTCGCTTAATTCGTAGAGCCGGTCTAATTTATTTGGGCTTATCTCAATATGGACATGGAGAGACTGACAAATCTCCGAACATCATAGTAAAAATAGACCGTATCAATTGTTATTTGCTTTCTTGAGTTCAAATTTATATACTTGCAATTTATATTCATAGAATTTGAATTGATTGTTTGCTACCTTTAGGATTGCATACCTTAACATAGATTTAAAGTGTTGGTGCACTTAGGTGAACATAGATAATTTAGGCCTTAATTATACAAAATCGATTTGATTTACGCTTATTCACTCATCTCTAGTCAACCTCCATGAGCCGATCTATTTCTCAATCATAATATTACACTTTTTGAATGTCTTGAACACATTAAATTTGTGCTTTATAAAAGTATACCCAAACTCTTTGAGCGTAGTCATCAATGATAGTCAATATATAATTGGCGCCTCCAAGGGATGAAACGTGAGGCTTACCTCATAAATCAGAGTGAGCATAATCCAATATGCCTTTTTAAAGAATGGTTTGCAAAGCTAAAATTCACATTCTATTTACCAAAGATACAATGTTCACAAAAGTTTAACTGGTCGCCTTGACCATCGAGCAGATTTCTTTTGCGCAACTTCTTTAAGCCGAATTCACTCATATGCCTGAGACGCATATAACATAGATTTGTCCAATCAGCATCGGACAATCTGGTTGAGGCAACAACAATCTTCCCAACTAGGGTAATGCCTCGAGGATGATAGAAATTTGCTACCTTCATATCACCTTTCATCAGAAAAAACGAGCCTTTGAAGATCTTCAGAACTCCACCTCTACCTAAAAACTATTGACCTTTGGCATCAACAGTACTCAATGAGATAAGGTTTCTTTTTAAATTTGGAATGTGTAGGACATTCGACAGGGTTTTGATGGTGCCATCAAGCATCTTGATCTGGACGAAACCAATACATGCAATCTTGCACGGAGTATTATCTCTCATTTACACTAATCCATTTGGAATAGCCTCATAAGTAACGAATCAGTCATGGTTCAGGCTCATGTGGAAAGTGTAGGCTGAATCAAGAATCCGTTCAACAAGGATAGAATAATCTTCAAATTATTATATCATTATATTCAAGGTTGGTCGTAAGTCCTTCTACGACCATATAGTCTTAAGTCTTACTACGACTACCCCTTTGGTCGTAAGTCCTTCTATGACCAAATAGTCGTAAGTCCTATTGTGACTACTCCTCTGGTCGTAAGTCCTTATAAGACCACGCAGTCGTAAGTCTTATTGTGACCACTCTTTGATCGTGGGAATTTCTATGACAAATCTATCTCCAACCAACCTGTCTACGACGATGAACTACATTGTCAGTTCATTTGACAAGGGCGTTAGAACGTGTGTTTATCTACTAAGCGCACATGATCTCTCTCTGATAACAACCGCTATACGGTGAATGGCCTTTTACATCTCTCTGATATTAATTTCTATCAGACGGTTATCATCCGAAGCATTGAGGCGTCTTCTGGCGCGGGACAACTGCCGTCGATTTACTAGCTATATAAAGTTTAACATCAAAGAGAGAAGGGGGGAGAGTGCTAGCCATTCGTATGATTCTCAGTTGTAATTCTTTTTTCTGGTGATTAATAATTACACAGGATATAGGGTTATTATTCTCTCAGGAGAAGGTCCGAACCTGGATAAAGATTACTATGTCTTTACTCTGCATGTACATAATCTAGGTCTACTGAGAGAATCTCCGAATCCAAACAAATTATATGTAAGATCGATATTAAAACATCGACAGTTGGTGCTGTTCATGGGGATTCTTTTCTGTGACCATCGTTGAAGACTCCGGTAATTGCCTTGTCATCAGATCCTCCCTTCCTTCTAGCTGATGTCCTCATGGTAGATGATTGGAACGGGGAGAACTGTTCGACTTGGCCAACTACACGAGTATTGACATGGAAGCGACTACGAGCAAACCATGCTTGCTTCTGATGGTGAATGTCTCCCTGGATATTCATTCGAGTTACAATATATCCTCGGAAGGATAACTTCCTCGCAGACCAGTTGGGCTCGGATAGCTTCTTCCCGATCACAAGTACCGCCGGGGTTCTTCCTAGAACAGCTCAGAAGCCGTCTTTGGTCAAAGCACTAGAAACAACCCCTAATGAGATAGTCTCTCTAGAGTACGAAGAGACATAGATAGCTCCCATCTACGACTACCTTCAGAAGGGTTCAATACTCGATGACGATCCCGTAGCAGATCGTCTTGCTCGCAAGGTCAGGATGTATACCTTGGTCGACGGAGTACTCTATAAAAGGGGTACTCAAGGAGTTCACATGCGATGTATATCGCAGAAAGAAGAATTAAAACTCCTTCATGACATACACGGGGGCATCTGTGGAGCATATGCTTCCTACAGAACGTTGATCAGTAAGGCTTTTCGATAAGGTTTCTACTAGTCAATAGCCTTCAACGATGCCAGAGATCTGGTTAAGAAATGTGTACAATGCCAGTTTCATAGCTGACAAATACACTAACCAGCTTAGGCTCTTTAGACGATTCCTTTGTCTTGGCCTTTTGCAACCTAGGGTCTTGATATCCTGGGGTTGTTCCCAAGAGTGCCGGGGGGCTTTGAGTTCCTCTTCATAGCTATTGATACATTTATGAAGTGGATTGAAGCCGAATCAGTAGCTGGGATAACAATGGAAGTTGCAAAAAGGTTCTCGATGAAAAGTGTAATTACTCGATTTGGAGTCCCAAGTCAGATAATTACAGACAACGGTAAGCAATTTTTGAGCACAAAATTCCAATAATTTTGAGATGAATTAGGCACCAAATTATATTTCACTTTAGTCATCCATCCATAGAGTAACAGGGCAATCGAGCGTGCGAATGGCGAAATAATGCAAGGAATTAAAACTCGAGTCTTCGACCGGCTAATAAAATGCTCGGGGGGCTTGGGTTCAGGAATTGCCTTTAGTATTATGGGCGATTCGCACGACTCCGAGTCGGGCGACAGGTGAAACTCCTTTTTGCCTAGTTTTTTGGGCTAAATCCATGCTTTTTTAGAACTAAAGATCCGATTAGCAAGAGTCGAGAACTTCAATGACTCTAACCAAGAAGAGCTTCGAGCAGATGATATCAATCTGCTCAAAGAAAAGTGGAATCAAGGCTTAATCCGTTCAGCAGTCTACTAGTAGGCCATGCGTAAGTACTACGATCGTAAGGTCCAGCTTCGCAGCCTTACTGTAGGTGACTTGATATTGAGAAAAATCCAATCCTAGTCTAATCGGAACAAGCTTTCCCCCCAAGTGGGATGGTGAAAGTATCTACGCCCCTAAAATGGTTTTGATAATTAATGAATTTATGTGAATATGTGACTAACGTGTTTATTAAGTGTGGAAAAGGCTTAGTCCCTAAAACAACGATGAGACACATGCTAAGGATCAACATGAGGATCAAACTGGCTCAAGGCAAAGGTATATGTAGACTAGGATCCTTTTTATTTTTACCGGTCTTAGAATAAAGGATGAAAGACCGGATTATAGGCTAAATATCGTACCATTAAGAGGGATCATGGCAAGTAGCTTGATAGCATGTTCTTGTGCCTTTTGGATCAATTTAGGATCATGCATTCATTAAAAACAAAAATTGATAGCCAAATCCGTGCTCTGTCTAGAAAAACAGAAGTATCGGAGATTCAACGACGGAACTACCGTAGAGCGGTAGTACCGTAGCATTAAACGGTACTTCCGGCGCTCGAAAGCTCCGAAAAACCGAGCGGAGCCTTTTCTCCATAGAGCACCCTTCGACTCCATCGGTGCTCTGTTCGGACAACCGAAAGTACCGGTGTGCAAACCGCGGTACTTCCGCTCCCTGGAAGCTCCGGTAAAACTGAACGGAACCTTTTTTTTCAAAGAGCACCCTCGGGATGTTTTTCTGTCCGTAGCAAACGGAATTACCGGAGTTTCAACAACGGAACTACCGTAGAGCAGTAGTACCGCAGCCTTAAACGGTACATCCAGAGCACGGAAGCTCCAAAAGTTCGGGCAAAACATTTTTTCTAGAGGGCACCAACTCTCGGCCTCAGATCAAACGGAAGTACCGTGCCGATATTACGGAACTTTCAGTTGTCAGAACTACCAGATTTATAATGGCAGTAGTTCTGTGCCAACTTTCAATGGCTAGTTAAGAAGCTCTGAAATAGTTGTTACTGTTGTGTCAGAACAGGTGCGGAAGTACTGGCTATTGGCCTGTGGTAGTTCCGCTCATCCTAAATTTTTCAGCAATTTCCTTGTAACAGTTAGTTCTAGTTGGTGACTGTATAAATACCCATCCACCTCCTCAAGGACTGTAAGAAGAGACCCTATTGAACATCTTTAAGCATTGAGCATTCACTCCACACCTCTTTTTCTCATTGTGCATTTATTTGAGGTGGTTGAGCCAAACAAGTGCATTTTTCATCTCTAGATTGATCATTTGGCACTTGATTGTCGTCAAGAGAAGATTGTGATCTTTTACTCTTGGTGCTTGCCGGCACCTGGACGACTTGGTGGGAGTTTGCGCGGTGACTTATTCAGGAAGGTTGTGAAGAAGCCCGGCATCGACTTGTGAGTGGTTTGGTGTCCACCATCTTCGGAGTGAAGGAATGACAACCACTAGTGGATTGAGAAGCTAAGGCTTAATTTGTGGAGGCGGTCCAAGTTGCTTGGCCTTTCCTAAACGTGGACTAGGGGAAACCGGCAAGTTTCCGATCACCACGGTAAAAACATCGTGTGTTCATTGGTTATCACTTTGTCTCTTTTTCAGCTCTTGTGCATTTAGTATATTGTGATTATTTACTTATACTAGAGCCTCTTGTAAATATTTATACTTGTAGTGCCCTAATCTTACTAGAATCGTGTAGGTTTCAATTACTTTAAATTTCTGCCATATTGAAATTGTAGAAATAATTTAGAATGCACAAAAATTTTTTAAACCTCCTATTCACCCCCCCTTTAATTGGTTATCCTTAATCCTAAAGAAGGTCCTCACATTGTGGTCGAAGTCACACGTCCTGGCTCTATACGACTTGCTATGGAAGACGACCAGATTCTCTCAAGCTCTTGGAATATCGACCAATTATGCAAATTCTATGTGTAAACATTTCTACCCTTTTTCAATAACAATTTTATTTTATGCAAATTTTTATTGTCGTATGACTTGTAGAGCTTCTCTTATATTTGTTTGACCACTTCTAGCGCATCCAATTTGTTTGACTGATCGGAAACGGGAATACCACTAGCCGAAGTCTCTCCTCTCTGCATGTAGTCCTGCCCACTAGAAGGAGCTTCCTAGTGTCAGTCTGTTCCTAACTCTTGCTACCAGCATACAACAATTACGTTGCTTACGAACATGTTGAACGAATATAATAGAATGCAATCTGAGTGTTTATCCTTTGATCCTTTATGTTTTCGATTTGTTTAAACCTGGTCGAAAGGAGGTAACATCACCTAGTTGGAGTCACTCCTCTCTGCATGTGGTCCTACCCACTATAAGGAACTCCTTAGCGTCGACCCGTTCCTCACTTTTGCTGCCTACACGTGACAATCGAATCTGACAGTGATTGTCGGATACATTACTTTGCTCTCTACATACTTCACTCTGTACTATTTGTTTTGTTCCTTCGCATGAACAAAGTAAATAGTTGGGGGCTAGGATAGAGTTATCAGAATAACTTTATTTCTTACTCGTAATTTTATTTGTCTTTTATTTTTTGTTTTTGTCTTACGAGTACTAATTGCGCAACGAGACAAGATGCAGGGAAAGAAAGAAGTTCATTCATCATCCAAAGGTAAGTTTTTACAGAATTACTTCTATTATAAACTATTCTACTCTGGTGGAGAGGAAGAGCCAAGTTCCATTTCTTCCAACATCATTCGTCCAAATGGCTCTACTTCTTCAATCAGGCGAGACACGTCCCCCAAAGAGCAGGTGAAGTTGTGTTCGATGGGATGTAAGTTTAGGTTTCGGTCGCATGCCTTGAGTTTTGCCAACGCACAGCTCACAACGCCCCTGACTGTATCCCTGATCGATTCTGTCTAATCGGCCTTCAGAGTAGCAAAGTGCTTTTCCAAAGTGTTAGTTTGTAGTGCAATCGTACTCTTGTGAGCAGATGTAGTCTCCTCAGTGGGAATCATCTTTTCCGCACCAAACTCACCGAGCAGATTGTTCAGAAGAATACCGTAGTCTTGAAGGTTTGCCTTCATTGACTTCATTGCTTTAGAAAGACGCTTCTTTTCGACCATGGAATCTGCAAAAGAGTTAAAGTTGGTCAAGGCAATACTCATTACAGTCGTAAGCTCTTCTACGACCATTTGGCCGTAAGCTCTTCTACAACCACGTAGTCAAAAGTCTAACTGCGACTACCCCTTAGTCGTAAGCTCTTCAACGACCACGTAGTCGAAAGTCTTACTGTGATTACCACTCGGTCATAACTCCTTCTACGACCACGCAGTTGTAAGTTCTACAAGACTTGTTTCAAAAAGCTGGTTGAAGGTAAAGTTCTTCTTACTTGATAGCTGAGTATTAAACACCTTTATTCTCTCGTCTTTTTCTTTGCTAATACGAGTAAGCTCTCCGGTCACTTTGGTTTTCTCTTCGACCTCAATGAGCAACTTACTCGATTCAATCTCTCTTTCTGTTAAAAAGAGGAAGTTAAAAGAAATGCCAGAAAGATGCATAGATAAATAGATTTAAGCTTCAGGGCTTACTGTTTATTTTCTCTTCCAAGATTCTGGTAGCGGAGTTTGCTTTTATGAGGCTTATCGATAAATTAATATTTTCTTCCTTTAGCCTCCATGCATCAGCCTTCTCGTCCTCGAGTGCAGCAGCCAAAACCTCTACATCTAGCCAAGAACTGTAAAGGTTAAAGGTAGACCTAGAATTCTGGTTGTGTGGTCAAGACATAATTCGACTACATAAGTTAAGAGACTTACGATGCCGCTGCTTTCTTGGAGAGTTCGACGTTCTCTTGTTGTAGGAGCATTAGTTGTCTGTGGTATTCAGCTACGATTGCCATGTCTTGTAATGCTCTCTAGATAAGGAAAGGCAGTGAGAAATAAGAAGAGGCAAAGTATGAAAATTCGAGTTGTCAATACTCACATTCATACTCCTATGAGCAACATTTCCGGGCACCCGCCCGGAATCTCTGAGTTGGTCGAGCTCTTCAACCCTAGTCCACCGCACCTTCTCAAGACGTTCGTCATCGAAGATGTACCCCTTATTTGAAAGATCTTTGGGGTGTGGAACTTGGTTCCAAGTTTGACCAGAAGATCCTACCACAAAGGGAGGATTAAAAAACGAGGAGAAGAAGATTATGGAGATTGATTGGAGATAGAGAGCTCGAACGAATTGGAGCAAATGGGGAAAGTAAAAAACCAAAAGTTATCCTCGGTAAGTGTTTATAACCAATGCGTCAGTTACTTCTCTTGGGAACCGAACGTTCACTTTGGGAACCGATTCAATGGATAGGTCGAGGGAAATCGATTGTATTTCCTCTATCTGATGTCTATCTGTCTTCACAATTCAAGCAAAATTACAAAATCGACCAAGCCAATTCCTAGTCGATAAGGGTCAAAAAGGGCTTTGCTTTTGACCACTTTTTATCTACGACCATACTTAGTCGAATAAGTTATCTTCATTTGAAGTTGGGGGCTAGATGATGAGGATAGAATAATCCTCAAATTATTATTTCATTATATTTCTTGAATATACCCCTTATCGCTAAGAGGTAAATATGGCAGGATGGTCGCAAGCTCTTCTACGACCATATAGTCGTAAGTTCTTCTATGACCACATGGTCGTAAGACTTACTGTGACTATCCCTTGGTCGTAAGTTCTTCTACGACCACGTAGTCGTAGGTCTTACTGCGACTACCCCCTTGGTCGTAAGTCCTTCTACGACCAAATAGTTGTAAGTCCTACATCGACTACTCCTCTGGTCACAAGTCCTTCTAGGACCACGCAGTCGTGGGAATTCCTATGATAAATCTATCTCCAACCAACCTATCTACAACGATGAACTACATTGTTGATTCATCTGACAAGGTGGTTAAAACGTGCATTTATGTACTAACCACACACGATGTCTCTCTGACAACAACAACCGCTACATGGTGAACGGCCTTTTACATCTCTCTGACAGTAACTTCCGTCAGACGGTTATCATCCAAAGCGTTGAGGCGTCTTCTAGAGCGGGACAACTGCCGTCGATTCACTAGCTATATAAAGGTTAACGTCAAAGAGAGAAGGGAGAGAATGCTAGTCATTCGCATGATTCTCAATTATAATTCTTTTCTGGTGATTAGCAATTACATAGGACATAGGGTTATTATTCTCTCAGGAGAAGGCCCGAACCTGGATAAAAACTCATGTGTCTTTACTCTATATGTGCATATTCTAGGTCTATTGAGAGAATTCCCGAATACAAACAAATCATAGTAAGATCGATATTAAAACATTGACGATGTTCATCGCTAGATTTGGAATCACCAGCAAAGGCGACAAGAGTATCTCCTTCGAAACCTTCTTTTGTGATAATGGTGGCATTAGCATCATCATCTTATTGATCTTCCTTAGAACTATTATTCCTCTTCTCCTTATTCTTATTCTAGATATCGTGCCACCCTTCTTGCATAGCGGCACAACTTCTTTGTCTTTGATTTCGAATCTTGAGTTTATATCTTTGTAATTACTGGTTGAAGACCTCTCGACTGGTCTACCTCAAACAGACAAACCTTCTGCATGCGGCCTCGAGCTCTTGCACAAAATCACATTTTCATCCTTTCTTTTGTATACAAAGCTTCATAAACCTCCTTCAGAGTAAGATTTTCTTGACTATAGAGAATTGTGTCTCTAAACATAGAGAATAAAACATGCAGTGAACAAAACAGAATAAGACCTAAATATTCATCATCGTATTTGATCTCCATATCTTCAGTGTCTGGGACCACATCTTTAAATGCAGTTAGATCATCTAGCATCGATCCACCTTCTGCCAACTTGAGAGAAAATCTTTTACTTCAGATGTATCTTGCTAGTCAGATCATTGGTCACACAAATCTGTTCTAACTTTAGCCATAACACAATAATGGTGGTCTCCTTCATAGCTTTCTAAAGGATATTATTAGAAAGATGGAGATTAATTTGAGAGAGAACCTTACGATCTCTCCTTTGCTTCTCCTCAATAGATTATGCAGCGAATATCTTATCAATTCCCAACAATGCATCATCCAAATCGAATTGTAACAAAACATCTCCCATCTTGACTTGCTAGAGAGAAAATATTGTGTCGTGATCCAGCAGCAGAAAAACATACTTCATTGATGCCATGTCGAGTATGCTCTAGATTGATCGGGCGAAGAATCAAGCTCTGATACCACTTATTATAAAATGCATAGCAAAATATAAAATAATGAAGAATAATCAGGAGCATCAGACAAAACCCTCACAAAAAATCACGGATGTACAATCGGCGAAATCACTATATAGAGGAGAAGTTACAGAACGCTCTTGACGTATTATATGTGTAGATAACTTGCCTTAGGAACAAGAGTCTCAGACAAAAAAGGAACAGTGTTCTAGTCGCAATGAAACAGAGACCTACTCAAAAACTAAAACAATAACCTGCTCGGAGATAGGAACAACACCCCGCTAGGAGATGGAACAGAGTCTTAGAAGATGATAGTGAAAACTTGTAGCTGCAAGTGCCTCGAGTAGCCAAGTTTGCCTTTAGTCGGCACAAACACCTTTGGACACAACATTGGTGTAAATTAATATAGAGTCTATGATAAATATAAAGATGATCTCAATCATAATCTTCGACCAATTCATACAGTTAACCAACCGGTCATACTGATCGGAGGTGCAAACTTGTCTCATATAGTTGTCCTTTAATGTTGTTTTCCCCTATGATTGTTACCAATCTTGTCGTACATGAACAGCACTGCTGCTAGCTGGCTGCTTCTGCTGAGGAGTCACTTTGGGCTGTGGCAGCAATGCGAGCTCATGCTGGAGCATGGATGAAGACAAACAGCCGCCCTAGACTGACAGATCTGTCGTAATCTGTTTGTAAATTGAGTGAGTTGCTCTTCAAAGTAGAGAATTGGAGCTACGTTTTTCCTGTTTTGATCGATGGGACACATCGCAATAATGTAATGTGTTTCGAGATATAGAATGCATTGGCCATCGTTGAGCTCTTGTATGATTGGATGGGGCCCCTAAGTAGACTTTAGTACTATAATGCCAACATGGCCACTTTGCTAGGTTGCTGTGCACATGCCGGTGGAGCCAACTCCGATAAAGTAGCGAAATTTTTTGACACTTTCCAAAGTCCACTGGCCCATTCCCTTTCGTGTGATTAGACTCGGCACAATGCAATGTCCTGTTTTAAGGAACCATGTCGTTTGCTTTTCAGGAAGCTTTCCTAGGAGAATGGCAGAAATACATTAGCATGTTCAGTTCAAACCCTTGATCTATCACCCTTCATCTTCTATAAACTTGGACTTGTGTGCAGTAAAAAAATCAAGAGAAAAGACCCTGTGGAATACGGGGAATTTCCTTGATTTCTGCAGGAATTGCATTGATTCTTTTAAAATTTCTGTGAAAAAATCTCATGTTTCAAGCAGGGACTAAGTGCCAATCTTAGTTCAAAAATGATCCAAACTTGAAATAAACCATTTAATTTTTCAATCATCCAACAAAAATAGTTTTGTCGGCCCAACTCATATATGAATAGGGCAGTGGGTGGAAGTGAATGGAGGCCCGTGTCCCACAGGGCCCACTGACACAGTGACATGTGCGTGTTCTTGGGGTGGTTTCTTTTTTTGCTGTGACTTATGCTTTATGATTGTAGTTTATAGTTTTTGGTCTTAACGTGAGCGTTCGTATGAACGAAACGAATGCTGATAAGTCACTTAAAAAAATTATCCCTATAAGTTGCTTTAAAATAATGGCGGAGAAATCATCTTATTTTTTTCTTCGATGAAATCTATAAACCGAAAAGAATCAAGCCTTGATATACTTATATGGGCTTATTTTGGGCCTCATTCTATTGGTCCTGGGCCTTCATAGCGGTGCTTTACAATGACACAGCTAAGCTCTCCTCTTTCATAATCGTGCAGCCGTACTGTCCTCGATACTACGGACTAAACGACATCGATTTGCAAATATATACGCGACAATTTTTTCATAATAGAATTATCGAGCAACTAAAACATATAAAAGCAATATTTTTCTTGGCAAAGTTAGCTGTTGATGCCAATCAGCTGCTCCTCTCGTTTTCACCTACTAATTCTTTCTTTCTTTCTTTCTTTCTTTCTTTCTTTCTATTTTTTGTGAAGCACATAGATCGATGTGTACCTTTTGGTTTTATTTATGTCGTTTGGAATCATCTGGTTGATGAAATGGTTGTGTCAACAAAGTCCGGGATAAACAAGCGTTCTGTCATGCTCATCGTTTTTTTGAGGACGTCTTTGACTCCCTCAGCAATTGGAAAAACCGAATGGATCAAAATATTAATTTCGTCGTACTACTACTTGGGACAATCTGGCCAAGTAGTACAATAATCAACCAACCAACCAAATGATATACGCGTCCTGGTATGAGAGGATTCAAGGTTCTATTGGCCCCGTTCGTTTGAGCTTTGATTTCTAACTTTTAGCTTATTTTTATTATTTTTAAATTTTATATTTTTTAAAATTTTAGATTTTTTTAGCTTTTTGCTGGTTCTTTTTTTTCGTATTCGTTTATATTATACGTGTTGGGCTAACCCGTTTTTTCTATTTTTAAATTTAATTGTGGCAAATAAGCAACTATCAAGTACAGTGTAATTTCAACCATCTACAATAAAAATTCAGCCATAAGCTACAAAAATTCAGTCCAACTGAACACCACCTATATTCTCCTATCTTCGCACACAACACATCTGCATAGTATGTCATTTTATAATGCAAAAAGAGCTAGCAAAAATAAATTTTGACTTCTAACGGCCAAGTTTAAGTCTCCGCTCATTTCGATTTGAACTTCTAGTTTCTGCTTATTTTTTATTGTTTCTAAATTTTGTCCTTTTCTAGTTTTTTGGCTTTTTTTAGCTTTTTTGTCGGTTCTTTTCTTCCGTATCCATTTGTGTTGTCTATGATAAGCTAACATATTTTTACATTTTTAAATTTTTTAAGTTTAGTTACGTCAAATAAGTAACCATCAGCTATAGTGTAATTTCAGCTAACTATAATATAAATTCAGTCATAAATCAGATTATTTTAGCCCAACTAAGCGACACCTAACTTTTGTTGAGAACGACCATTAGTGCCTAAATAGTCGAATAGATGAGGGAACAAACGTTACAAAACAAAATAAAGATGGTAGTTTCTCTTAGAACAGGAAAGATGACGGCCCAAGGAGTTTTTTTTTTTTGCCAAATTTTATCTCCTATTTAAGTAGGTTTTGTTTAGTATTTCAACTAATTAGAGAAGAGACTATTTGATATACTATTCCCTGACATGGACACATGGTTATGTAATTGTCACTCCCTCCATGAACCGTCGTTATTGACTTTCAGAACTTAAACTTTGACCAATAACAATGTTTAGAATACCACGGAATGATGTTGTTAGATTTTTTTTCATAAGAAGTATTTTAATAATACTTTACACTAATAGCTATTTGCATATATATTGATATAAGAAGAACTCCCTCCGTTAAGAAATATAGGATGTATTTTGACTTTACACAAGAATTAAGGTGACATTGAATTGAGAACGTTACAAAAGGAAATGACTTAGATACCCCTCGTAATTATCTTAGAAAGATGATAGAATATTTTATGTGGATAGTAATGAATAAATGCATATAGTTCAGAGAGAATAAATAGGGATACAGTAGGAAACACCTCATTAAATATACATGCAAGTCTTATATTTCTCAACAAGATTATTCAAACTATAGACTATATATTTTTTCAATGGAGGAAGTAAAGGCCAAAGTTATATTTTGAAAAAACAACAATAGTTATTCAAGAAAGAACGGGGGAAATAGTAGTGATTTACATACCAGTAGTATAATGTGTCTCCTGCCACGCCCATCGAGCTCGGTAGGAGCGAGCGACGTGGCAGGCGAGGACAAGGCGCTGGTGTTGGCAGGGCCCATAGGGCCGCCGGGATCCCCTAGCTCGGTAACTCCTGCCAAGCAGCACTGGCTCGGTAGGTGGCAAGGTTGCCAATCAGCCAGACACAACTCGACGCAACGCGCTTGGCAGTGATTCACATGGCCTTCAGTAGGGATTGGCGCTGCCCCCCGTGCCTGCGTGTACCCATGTGGCCCTGTCAGTCGGCAACGCCTCCCTGTGTGCATAAAATGGCTCGTGTCCATCTCATTTGAAACCACGCAATTGAGTTTCTTCCCTGTCGAACAAGAGAGTCGAGGGAGAAGAATGAAAGAGAGTAGAAGAAAGTTTAAATTAGCTTTTTGAGGTGGTTTGGCTGCGATTTAGGAGATTTCATAGTTGAAAATAGTTTATATCAAGAAGAGATATGTTTCATTCGTCTACGAGCAATGCACTTAATATGTCATTAATGTTTCATTAGCGTAACGATGGTTTGGTTGTATAGAATGCGCTTGGTAACCATGTTTAGCTGACGTATATATTTAATTCGTGTGGAAGATATATTGTAATTAGCCATCTGTTTAGCTAACACTTACCTCGAAGACACGAGCATCTAAGGTCCTCTGGACCCCGACTCCCAAGCCTCGGTCTACCGCTTGAAACCAGGGAACTGTACACCCCTAAAATTTCCCTCCGTGACTACCCACACATCTCCGAGCCTCGGCCACAATGCAAACACAACCTTGACACAGTGGTGTAGGTTTATGACGACAACACACACTCATGACGTTGATTCTTTCGCTGCCCTCTGTTTATGGTAAGTGATTTGCTACCTACCTATATTTGCACGTATGGATCATTTGTAGTCACCTCGTCTTACTTGCAGATTACAGATTGCAAGTTCACCGAGTGAGTGTATCCATCATATCCAATACCCACCTAGATTTACATTCACACTCTCCAAATCTGCCTGCAAGAATTGTGAGAAGAGTTCCAGACCAAGAGAACCAACACCGACGAGCTCTATAGGCAGAGGATTAGGGAGAGAAATAACGAGGAGGTGGTCAACCTCGGCAGTGACTACCACATGTATTGCTGTTGTGCCAACCCAAGCTGTAATTGTGCCTATTACTACCGCGACAATCAGCCACATCCACGCCACCTGGATGACCGCTACGCCATGTGAGTGCCTTATGATTTCACATTTTCACCCTAGGGTTGTTCCCCCACCCAATTACAACAGTTTGATCAATGACATTTCTGTTAGGCTAGGCCCACAAATGCCTTACAGTGTACATGGGATTGATGGTCCATGCATATTGCCATTTGTACCATGAGGTAAATATACGCACGTAACCAAACCCTACGTGGCATGTAATTTAGACCATCATTGCAAAGCATTATGTTAGACTAGACATTGTCCATTTCTATAACTTTTTATAATAATATATTTATACTACTTAAAAGAGAGAGAGAGGGTGGTGTTTGTTCATTTCTTATCTCAACTCCCCATTGCACCTCTCTAAAAAAATTCTAACAAAACAGATGATTTTTTTATCTGTAGCAAAACACGAGTATTCAACTAGTTATTACAAAAATGGGCTAAACGGGGCAAACGGCTACCATGGGCCAACACCTGGAGCTACCGAGCCAGGGCTACTCGGCAGCCCTATGGGCCCCGTCGGCACTTGCGCCCTGTCCTCATCTACCGTTGTCGCCCACTCATGTCGAGCTCTGGTGGCGCGGCAGGAGACACATGTGATCTGCTGTGTCTACCAAGCTCGGGGATATGGCTAGATTTGCAAACACGGATATTTAGAGACTAAATTAAAAAATCGTGCTACAGTAGCAAATGTGCAAACAGTTCCATGGACTAACCATACTGTCCCTCTCTCTCTCTCTCTCTCTCTCTCAGCAATCTAGCACTACTTGGACAATGGTCCAACACACAATTCGGCATCTGCAGCTGTCAGATCCTTCGTCCATCGGCTATGCTAATAAATCCTGGTTATTTAAGTATTTGGCGATCATCTTGTTACTTGTAGTAATGTAGTATTTGGTTAATTAGTAGCTGTCGATGTCCATAGTGCTCTTGTGGACGCAATTCTTTCGTTCGAAATGTGTTGTGGTCGTTCCACATTCCCATTGACCATCGGTACAGAGCGTTGCTGTGGGCATGCAAGTTGCATCGGTCCGGAAAGCGATTGAAGATCCCATGAACCCACCGAGAAAGGAACAAATATCGGATGCAGCAGGGTCGCCACGTTTGCCACTGTAAAATCAGTCAAGCAAGCAAGGAAAGTACGATAAGGTTTCAAGCACAGCTAGAAAGCAGATATTCCCTACGGTCAAAAAACCGTCAGTGAAATAGCAAAAAATATTCAAATGATGGGCAACCGTCAAGCAAATCCCTTTAGGTCTAGCTAGTCAGAAAAATTGGATTTGTCTAACGGTTAACAAGCAAGAAAATTATTCCCTATGATTTTTGCTATTTTGTTGACGGGTCTTTTTGCCGTCCATCAAAATAATTTGTCTGATGGGTATTCGATCACCGTCAACAAACGAACATGTTGGTTTTTTTGCCCATCTATAAATAGAATTCTGCTAACCGGTAATTACTGTCAACAAAAATGAATCTAAGTCGGCCGGGAGGACTTCTCAGAGCACATGCGCTGATGAAGAGGGGTGAGAGAATGCTGTAACTGATGCTAGAAGTGGAGCGTGGCAGTTGATCGTCAAAGAGAGTGGGGAGGGGAGGAGCGTGAGATAGATGGTGAAGATATCATTGTTCAAATCAAACGGCTGAGAAGAGAGGAGGGAGAATGGACCGACGACCACCAACTCCAATTTTTATAATAGTAAAGATAAAAGGAGTTGGTGGTTGGTCTGGCCTCTTCCACCCTTCCCACAAAAGGTAACGCTGACATGTGGCTCTAAAAGACCTGCGCCGAATCTTCCCACATTCCCATTAAAATATCTTTCTTTCCATGATTTAGTGGTCAAGGTGGATTTCCTGAATTGCTCTCTGATTTTGATTTTGAAATTAAGCATATTTATACGAATTTGCTCTTAAATTTGTACTAATCTGCATCTCAAACTAACATAGTTTTTCTCTTGAATTACTCTCTAATTTGATAGTAAATTTATGCAATGTCTATACGGATTTGCTCCCAAATATGCATCATCTTGCTCCCCAAATTTGCACCAATTTGCTCTCTAATTGCTCTTAGATTTACTTTAGAAATTATAAAGATTTGTCTCTAAAATTACTCTTTGTTTTCAAATTATCCAATTCTATTTTTTCCAAATTGTCCTTGTTGGGCGTCCTTGTTGTGGGAGGAAAACATAATCTATTTGTTTTTTTTTTGGGTGCAGGGTGACTCTACAGAAAAGAAAACCCATGGTTCGACTCACCACGTCGCAGACCAAAGTGTCGCTGAGCTTTGGCTACGTACGCACAACCCGGATATCCGATGGGTACTCCTAAGAGCCGCCCCGTACATCTCTTTTAGAAAAATACTTCACAAAGTTGGACATTGCGCGCTCACGCTCTCGTCCGTCCGTTGTTAATTTACAAGCAAAATCTACCGAGAAATGTTGAAGTATGCGCGCTCACGCTTTCGTCCGTCCATTGTTAATTTACAAGCAAAATCTACTGAGAAATGTTAAAGTATGTTGCTCATCTCTCCTAATCATCGTCCTAAGTTTTTAAAATAAACTAGTTGGTATATAAAATATCATAAGTTCAAAACTTACTTAAAGGAATTATTATGATTCACTTCGAGTCCACATCAAGACCTAGAGGAGCCTAAGGCCCGTTCATTTTGTTTTGAACTCCAGTCTTTTGGCTTATTTTTTATTATTCATAAATTTCATATTCTTTTGAATTTTTAGTATTTTTTAAGTTTTTTTGTCAATTTTTTCGTATTCATTTGTGTTGTTTATAATAAATTAACATATTTTTTTAATTTAAAATTTTTTAAAATTTAATTACGTCAAATAAACCGCGCAAACGTTAAGTACATGCCCACAAAAGTCTCGCACGTTACGAGCGAGCGCCCGTACGAAAGATCCAAAACTGCTCGAGTCACCACGTCGCGCTGCGACTCTCCTCCCTCATTCTTTACGCGTCGAGAATAGCCGATGGGAACTCGTTAGAGCCGGCCGGCTCGCTGTTCCGTACATATCCTTTAGACAAACAGAAAGTTGATGATGACCGGATCTGTCTATGCTATTCGCGCGGCTAGCGTCCGTCGTACTGAGTTATTTTCAATTTATGATTTATAAGTAATAATTTTTCTTAAATAAATAAATAAAACGGTTTTTATTATCGTTTCAAAATAGTTTATCGATATTTATTCACATAAATAACTATACTATGACTAAAAATTATAAATGGTAGTAAAAAAGAGCAGAGATGCTATCGCTATGCATGCAGCTGCATGAACTGTGTTAGTAAGTACCAATAGGCCATGAGTGGCAGTAACAAATTAACTGCTAGCTTCGAACGGGGGAGGTTAGCTATAAAAACAAACAGTGCAAATCTCCAAGAAATTATCGCGAGGCTGGATGAAGGTGAACACGCTGACTAACACAACTAAATAACTACTTCCTTAGTCCTGCGATATAAGTATATTGGAAGGTGATTTTATATTTTTTTAACAGTAATTTGTATAATTTTTGAAGCTCGATAAATGGTAGATACATACTACTTATCTTGATATTTTGATATTAGTTTTACTCCTGTTAGATAGAAAAACATTTATATTTTAACTTTATCATGGTCTCCAATGTAACACTTTGATAGCTATTTGTATCATCATATACCAACAAAGATAATAGAAAATACTAGTATGAATATATTTTGCAAGATAAATCCCACAAAATTTTTCCATGTAGCCAATTATACACACACACATAAGCACTATTCAGTAGCTACGTGTAGAATAAAGCGCGCGACCGACCGACCCAACCAGCCAACCGCACCACCATCTCATCCCATGGACAGTTACTAGCGTTTGTTAATTATGGTAAAGTTACAACCATATGTTATCATCTGTAATTCATAAAGATATTGCCATGCGTGAGTGAAATTACTGTCAATATGCATGCATTGAGAGGAGAGATAAACATGCATGTTAATAGCAAATAACACGCATGGAAAGTTACTGTCGTGTGTGAGTGAAGTTACTGTCAAACATATATAGAGTTATTGTTCGTTGTAACACTATAAAACCGGTAGTAACTCTACGTATATTTGACAGTAATTTCACTCATGCACGATTGTAACTTTATATGACACAAATTTCGCAGCGTCAAAACATATTCCTATATCAAAAGGATGAAGAGGTATAACAATATCATTTAAGCGGTATATCAAAAGTGGAAGTATATACTCGTATGAGTATGGAATCATTTTCTATATACATATATGTATGTATGTATGTATGTATGTATGTATGTATGTATGTATGTATGTATGTATGTATGTAACATATATTAATGGTCAATGTTTTAAATCGTTGACCGCACGTATCCCAAACAAAGAGAGTATTTCGCCCGCTGATAGTAAAATGAACCCGTAGGCGGGCATGTATGGATATGAATTATTCGTGTTATTCAACTACCATATTCAATAGGATCTAAATACGATATATATTTTTCCATCTAATTAACAACTTCTCTCTTGTTCGTATTTGTATTCAAATTCATACAAAAAATATGAATGCAGATATGGTATGGCTACCTTATGAAATGTTATTTTATCCGGACTATTCTTATTCGATGAAGCAATATGCATATTTTATTACAATACGACTAACTAGTTAGATAAGTTTTTTAATTCAATGTGAATTAATGTTGCTTTAGGTGAAATGAATAAATTAGAATGATCAAGTGTGACTGTACGAGAATAAAATACCATTAATGATCTTCATATATATATTATATGATGTATGAGGATATCCGGATCTGACCGAATTAAGTAGATATGATTTTGAATTCATATTATTTATGTTGACAATATTTGAACATGTAACATCCCGTCGAATAGTACCATATTACCGATTTATCTTAAGTTACACTAGCATATAATATCTGTTAGTCTAAATCGTAGTACTTCTAAATTAATCTTTTTAGCCGAAGCGAGGATAAAAAACCAAGTAAGATGCTACGTGGGTGTGCCGGCCCTACGGGTGGGCTAGGCCATTAACGAATTCTGGGTAAATGCGCTGTTCATCCGTTTCCAACCCTGGGTAGATCCCACCGCCCTTTTGCCCTTTTGCCAGTGAGGCACGAGCGGACGGACCAATACAACCCGGTGGTCTCGATGCTTGTGCAGTCCACATGTGCCCTGCCACTCGCAAGCATGCACTTTCCACTCCATCGCCCTGGGTGCGCGCAATAAGTCGATCGATCGAATTCCATGTCGGCTCGATCGCAAATTCGCAAACGGTACCAAATTCAAGTTTGTCTGGATTCGGATGAGCTCGCTGCTTTTCGTTTTTTTTTATTTTGCTATAGTAACTGCTTTTAGACGGTACATCTTTTCAGAATAAATTTATAAATTAATTATAGTAGACGTTATACTAATTTACAGCTAAAATCGTATATAACTACCTCTTTTCTTAATATCTTTCTCACAAATAACTACAAAAAAAGCCACGGTAAAAGAATCCATCCATGTTTCCTCCCTCGATCCATCGATCATACGTGCGCTGCTCATAGCTAATTGACGGCGCCCGGGGGCTACTATTGTATTGGGTTTTCCGTGGGGTTGTATCTGGTGGGGGGTGGAGCCGAGCGGCGCATGCATGCCCGTCGCCTTCTGCATAATCTACTAAAAGCACTTTGTTTGTTTTACTACGTGTGTTACACGATAAATTAACTACGTTATCGTCCTCTCTCTCTCTCTCTCTCTCTCTTGCTTTTTGCAACGGCCTGCATTGCTTACCTGGGTGCTGTGAATCAGGTAGTGCTCGCGGTTTTAGATGCATCGTGATTCTGTCTTATACGATTAGAGTACAAACGCTTGTATTGTATTGCTATTACGTCAGTATTTGTCTAGTATTTTTCTGAAAGCATCTGCACTATATTTATTTAGGCCATTTTATATGACATATAGTACGCTGAGACTAAAAACCACCTGCTCTTTTTCCCCCTAAAAAAGAATCACAAGGGTGTTTTTATAACTATGGTCACCGTGAAATTAGCATTTGCACTTACGCATTATTTACTCTACATCTCACAAAACTGGAACTTTGACGTCAGAAAAACAAAACATCTTCCCCTGTTTAACCAAACATTTATGCTCATTTGGGCTTAAAAGCCTGAGCTTCTACCTTATTTGGTATTATAGATGTTTTTTTTGTTTTCTCAGCGTAATTAAATTTTAAGAAATAAAGAAAGAAAAAAAGCACGTATCATCATGAAAATGTAAAAGAATAAGAAAAAAAGAAAACAAAAAAGGACAAAATTAGTAGTTAGAAGCTAAAAACTGAAGGTAGAAGCTAAATGTTATGCTACTGAAGAATGCACGGATTCAACTTTGTTGGTTCTTTCTTGATACTGACTTTTTTTTAAAAAAAACTACTAACATGTTTATTCAGAATGACATACAGTCATACATCAATTGCATTTTTTTTTTGAAGAACATCAATCGCATATAAATTGATCCACTGAAATAAACTTCCAAAGTGGTTATATCTATAAACATTTGCAATAACCGATTAGCTGTTGGTGGCAATTTATCTAGTTAGTGAGGACATCATACCAAATACCATATACTCAATTACACAAAAACAAATATGCATATTACATACCCGTATACTACTAGCTAAACACGGTTGTAAACTACGTAGAATAAACGTATCCTAAATTATTGCCAATGGTTGGAGTTACCACCGTCGATGCCATGCGTGTCGCTCTTGATGCCATCACCGTGCGCCGCTGTAAGATCCACTAGATTCGAGCTCCCGACGTTGCCGTCGATCCCGGCTGCCATGGTCGCTATCCGCGCACCGCCGATGCCATCATGGTGCGTGTAACATCCTGAAAAGTTAATTCTGGATTATAGAATTTTCTTGCATTAATTGCTGTTATTTTGATTTGAAATTGATTTCTTTTAAAACATTCTTACTTAAAGAAATGAGGGAGAGTAATAATAAGGTATATATATATATATGCAAAGGTAAATATTGCATGAGAAAAAGGGTTTCAATGAAGAAACAGATGCAAATAAACTCCCCCTAATAGTAGGATTAAAAATATATATATGCATATATGTAAATGCATATGAAAAGAAAGGAATCAATTAAAACCAAAAGAAAAAAAAAAAAAATGCCTTTAGGTCACCACCGAACTGCCCACCAATACCCACCCCGCCCCCACTCTGCTTATCTTCCCGCCGCCTCGCTCGCTCTCTCCTCCCTGCGCGCGCCGCGCCCTCCTCGCCGGCCCGGCCCGCCACCCTCCTTCGGACCGGCGGTCCGCCGGACGGACCGCCGCCTGCCGAGCACGCGCCCCTTTGTCCGGCGCGCCACCATGCCGCCTCTTTTCTTTCCCCCTGCTGCGCGCCGCTCGGTCCCATCCTTTCTCTCGCCCGCCAAGACCTCGAGCCACAAAACCATCGAGGAGCCTCAGACGCGCCAGCTCCCTCGCCTATCCCTCGCCCGCCGCCGGCGTGACAACACGGCAAGACTGTGCTAGCCTTGCCGCACGGCTATAAAAGCCTCCGAATGTTCCTTCGCACTCCCACACTCCCATCCTCTCCTCCTGTAAATTGCGCCAAAACCCCCAGCTCGCTGGTCGCCGAAGACCACCCGAGCTGCCGCCGTTGCCGCCGGCCGCCGCTGCCCGGCCCTGCCGACCCTCCACCGGCCACCGGTGCAAGGATTGTATTTCACGTCGCCCACACCTCCCAGGCCCTCGCTCGCCACGGCTTATCGCCACCTCAGGCCTCCGCCACCTTTGCCGGCCCGTGCCAGATACCTTAAGAGGTATTTATGCCCATAAGGGTAGGCAATGCCTCCCGCCCACTTGGTTAGCGCAGCCTCCTCCCCCGGCTCCTGGCGCGTTCGAGCCCGGCTCCGCTACTGGGTTGAGCCATTTCTCTTATTTTCGTGCGGCCGACCTTGGTCCCCACCTGCCACCCAACCAAATGGGATCATCGCGGTTGGGCCCCACTGTCGAGCGAGCCATCGACAAGTGGGTCCACCGCAGGGGACCCACCTGTCGATGTAAAGACAAGGGTGGTACCATCGCCGCATGGCCCCACATGTCGTGACCCCAAGAAGATCGAGCCATCGACGGTGGGCCCCACCCGTCAGTGGCACAGTAAAAGAGAAAGAAAAATATAAAATAGCTATGTGGGCCCCACCTGTCAGATTTTTGTTATTTTAGCAATTTATTTGAACTGAGAACTTTGAATATGCATAACTTCTCCATTTTAACTCCAAATCGGGTGAGGAAAATTTCTAAATTCATCTAAAATCAAGATCTATCAAATGGCACTGGAATCATAATTTTTAGATTTTATCTGAATTTCTGGTGTTATTTGGATTGATTTGTTGCTTTTCTTTCAATTGCAAATTTTCAGCATTTGGATTAAATAGCTTACGAGGCTCAAGAAGAAGAGGCCGAGGCAGCACTGCAGATCCCAACCCCCAACCCTCTGAGCACTTTGACCAAGGCGAGTTATCACTTGATCATATTGAACCCTGTTTATGCAAATTACTTTTCTTTAAACTATCCAAGTGCATGCTATTATTTTATGTGCTAAAGTATGTTCAAATTCCTTAGATTCTAGATATAGACCCATTACCATGCTTGTTAATAGTACCTGGGAAACCTTTGAGATATGTGAACCTTGTCGCCTTAGCAAAACTAGCGTAATGTAGTTTTTCATAAATAAGGATGATAATATACCGTACTGCTTAGTTTGCTAGATAAACGGGGATGCTAGTTATCCCAAAATATTTCATTTGCAAATATGACGATAATTTGGGCAGTCATGGTGGGAATGACTGGAGAAAATTTGGAACTGTTATTTTATGCTCCCAAAAGCCTCAAACTTGCTTAGTATCTGAGTGGATGATGTGGGGGCTGGTATGTGGTGCAGGGGAAGCACAAAAAATGTGGGTGTGGTAGAACCACTCGGATAACCCTAAGGACTGAATCTTGTCATGTTAGCCCGTGTAAAACAGTACAACCACAAGTCTGTATATTACAACCTGACTAAGTAGATTTATCGAAACCCCCGGACTCATCTCACTGGTAGTGGATAGGCGTGGATCTGCAAGGGCAAGGAAGGCCTAAAGGGACACCAAGGGAGGTGAAGTTTTCCACTGTTCTAGGCGTTGGGAAGTGGAGCCCACTGCGTTAGTAACTGTGGAAAACATCCCGTGCAACGTATGGGACCCACCGCAAGTGGGATAAGCCCATAGGGTGAGATGACGAAAGAGGCTAGATATCTTGAAAGGTTACGGTGATTTGCCCGCTCAACCACATGACTAAGGAATCATGTGGGCAACGAGTTGGCGTCTCTTGTGGGGAATGTGTACAAACTCGCAGAGTCAAAACTATTCGAATAGCCGTGCCCACGGTCATGGGCAGACATGGGGACTTAACTAGATATAGTTCTGTTTTAGAAATAACTTGTGGGTAAATTGAAAACAACATAGGCGTGAAAGGCCCTAGTTGGGTTTTGTCTGGTGTCGACCGGTGGTAAGATAGGCGATTATAATGCTAAAAGTCTTTGTAAAGTGCGAGGCTATGTAACGGTGGATGGACTCTGTGCACTATTAATACAATTATTTCCAGTAAAATTTTGTCCTTCATAAACGGCTAGGTCATAGGGATTTCTAAGTATTGTATTGAAAAGGCGGTTCGCAAAATAAAATAAACCTAGAGCCTTCTCTTGATCGCCCAACATTCTATTATCGCATTCAGTGTGATGATTCACGAGCACGGTGGTTAGTGTGCTCACACTCGCATTATCAAAAGCGAGACAGGACGCAGGATCATTATGCATATGAAGATGCCCGGTCTCCTGAGGAGGAAGGACGATGGAAATTAGGTCGTCTTGCGTATTTTTTCGAGCTTAGACAAGTTAGACCTAAGGCATTGTGTGCACGTATATTGCCTATCCTAGGTAATATATATCGCACACATTACCCCCGCCGCTTGCTCGAGGTTATGGCCCTACTTTGTTTTTCTCTTCACTGCTCACATGAGATGATGACATTCTACCAAGTGCCCCCTTTTGTAAACTATTGCCCGGCGTGGCTTAATTTGGAATCATGGTTTGTAATATTATTGATTAAGCGGTGTATGTCATGATTCAGCAATGTACCTGTGGGCATTATCATCGATCCGTGGAATAATGCCGTAATCACGTAAGATTCTCGGATTGAAAAATCCGGTCCAGCAGTCGGTATCGAAGCATACGATTGTAGGGTAAAGGCCTTAGTATGGACGTTAGCCAAAGGATAGGATTAAAATTTTATCAAACTTATAAAAGAGTTTCCAAAATATAGTGTATTACTTCTTTCTCTATCCTTCTTAGACCGCTCGCTCTATCCTTCATTGATATTTTGAAAAGTTACTAACACTAGAAATTTAAATTACGGATGGCCTGAGTCGGAGATGAGAGTAACTGGACTATCCGCCCACTTGAGTGTACGAGGGGAGTTTGCCAAGATTCTCGCGAAGCTCCTCCATTACGGGCTATCCGGAACGACAGGTACCGTGGTCTCAAGACCACAGTGGAGGAGAGGAGTCTTGGTCGATCGAGGTGTTCATCTACCAAGACCGCGCACGACCACCCCACGCCTTCCGGACGAGCACCACGACCATCCGGCCGTGGCACTTCAGACGCCGCGCTTGCTGCCGCACGGATGTGCGACATCTAACAAGCCCGCCTTGGCGCACCCCTTCGCTACTACCTCGCCAGAGAATGCGCGATACAATGAGACATACATGCCGTGACGAGAACAACCCGATGCTCACGCATCGTTGACTCGACCAGGCCATGGGATCGCCCACACGCTGCTACTGGAGGAGATCACCGCCCTCGGGTTCACCTCGTCGCCACACACACCGAGGTGGCGACCTCTCAGCGGCTCGCCCGGTCGCGAGCAAGCCTTGGCAATGCCAAGGCAGAGGCGGCCAGGCAATGTGCAGCCTCAAGCAGTCCAGCTCTGCGCTACTCCAGCCCCCGCCCGGCCCGGCTGTGGACGCGCGGTGGGCTCAAGACCCGCTTGACCGCGACGCAAGAGTGCGACCTCCGAGCCCCCGGCTCTTCGCCGTGAGAGGTCACGCCAGAGCCGTAGCCGCACCGCCGCCTCGACTCGACACCGACCCTCCGAGTTCGGGCCGGCAGTCCCGCCTCGGCCCGGACTACACCCCTCTAGCCCGGCAAGGTCGGCGATATGGAGGAGTAGGTAGGGTGGCCAGTACTCACGGGTAGCGCCGAGACCGTTGTTGTATCCAAGACTTTCTGTATCGTAGTAACTACCCCGTTGAACTTTAATTAATTGTGTTGTAATTGTAAGTCCAGCCTAGAAGCTGGCTATGTGATGTTTCAGTTTATGCTTAAGGAAACCGGCCTTGTGTTTAAAAGTGTTTTGTCGTTTATCTTGTTGGTTTCTATTTATCGTAGTGGTAACCTTCTTTATTTTTTAATTAGCCTAATAATAATATTAGGTCATAAAACTATGACCGCAGATGGCGGTCAAAGGATGACCAGGCTCGAGCTAATGCCACCCTCAACCAAGGAGTGGTGGACTCCACACCCGGTGTCATGCCAGCGGGGCATGAGCAGACCCACGATCAGGAAGCCAACCTTCCGCCCCCTCCAATCAACCCCACCATGGCGCAAGTCATGGCGCAGCAGACCCAATTGCTGCAGGCTATATTTGCCGGGCAACAAGGTGGCCCCAGCAGGTCTAGAGCTGACCTGGCTGACTTTCAAAGGACCCGGCCCCTCACTTTTTCCTCGGCCGATGAACCTCTCGAAGCCGAAGATTGGCTTCGGGATACAGAAAGGAAGTTGCGCTTGGCCAAGTGTGCTGAAGAAGACAAAGTATTATTTGACCCATCGACTTGGGGCAACAGCAAATTGGTGGGAGAACTACCTTGCACTGAAGTCAAGAGGAGACCTCCTGACAACGACATGGAGGTCATACCTTGGTCGGAGTTCAAGACGCCTTCAAAGCCAACTCGTCCCGGGAGTTCTAAGAATGAAGAAGAACGAATTCCGCAATCTTAAGCAAAGAGGCCTGACCATTAATGAATACCTCACAAGATTTACCCAGCTTGCTCGTTATGCCTCGACTGACATAGCTAATGAAGAAGAAAAGATAGATAGGTTTCTTGAAGGCATGAATGAGGAACTAAGGGTGCAGCTGATTGTGCAGGACTTCACCAGCTTCCACCAGCTGGTGAACAAGGCTATAATTCTGGAGAATGAAAGGAAGAATCTGGAGGCCAGTCGGAAACGCAAGCTAACCACTCAGCGGCCGCAAGGGAGATTTATTCAGAAGTTCTTTGGCAACCCCTCATTCTCAAAACCTAATCAATCCAGGGCTCCAACTCCAGCACCCCGATCAAGTGGAGGTTCTTTCCAAACTCCACGACCCGGGAGTCAGTACACCGGTATAAACCCCGCCGCCAACCTCAACTGCTACAGCTGCGGAGAAAAAGGGCATTTCGCCAACCAATGCCCACACAAATGTAATGCCTCGTCTGTAGCCAAGCTTCAGCACCAAAGAAGGGGCCTCGACTCTGCAAGCTAGCAGGATTACCCCAACTCACAACCGTGGAAGAGTCAACCATGTCACGGAGAAGAAGTCGAGGAAGGCTGCAGGAGTCCTTATGGGCACGTTCTCGTCAAGTCCATACCAAAGACAAACTCTATTTGATTACGGTGCTTCCCATTCGCTTATATCCAAGGGGTATGCGGACAAACTAGGGTTACCTACCTATCCTCTAAAGAGGCCAAGAGTGCTTAAGTCCCCGGTGGTATGATAATGACTACCTTAGTGTGCCCTGGGTAATGATAGTCATGGAAAGGTGCAACTTCAGTGGATCCGATAGTACTAAGCTCCCGCACCTCGGACATCATCTTAGGAATGGGTGGCTAGCCGATATAAAGGGTTATAGATCGTGCCTCCGGACAAGAAACCGACTAAATGCCTTGGGATGACCATAGAAGTGAAAGTGGACCGACCGTATCACTGGGCCGGAAATAAATTATCTTGAAGATGTACCCTTAGAAGGAATGATAGTGGTGCAAGATTATCGTGACGTATTTCCGAGGACCTACCAGCATGCCCCAGACATGAGACTTAGAGTTCGTTATTAATTTGAAGCTGTGTCTTGCTCCCATTTCCAAGCGACCATATAGGATGACGGTGGAAGAGCTAGGAGAGCTAAAGACCCAACTCCATGAACTGCAGGAAAGGGATTCATTAGACCCAGTTCCTCACCCAGGGATCCCAAGACTATTCAGAAGAAGAAGGATGGCACGGCCGAATGTGTGTGGACTCAGGGCATTAAATGAGGTAACCATCAAGAACAAATACCCTCCCGGGATCGACGATCTATTTGACCAACTTGGTGGAGCCACCATCTTCTCTAAAATAGATCTCGAGGTCGTGGTACCACCAGTGAAAATTAGGGTCGAGGATATACCCAAGATGACTTTTACCACTAGGTATGGACCGTATGAGTTTACGGTCATGTCTTTTGGTCTAACAAATGCCCCAAAGATACTTTATGAACCTTATGAACAAAGTATTCATGGAATATTTGGACAAGTTTGTAGTGGTGTTCATTGATGACATCCTCATCTACTCCAAGACCGCAGAAGATCATGCGAGCACCTACGCCTAGTGCTAGAGAAGCTAAGAGAACATCGCTATATGCTAAGTATAGCAAGTGTGAATTTCGGCTAAGTGACATCGACTTCTTGGGGCATATAGTGTCGCAGAAGGAGTATCATTGATCCCGCCAAGATTGCGGCGATGACGGAATGGAAGCCACCTTCCTCCGTCACCGAAGCGCAAGCTTCACGGGATTGGCGGATATTATAGAAGATTCATAGAGGATTCTCAAGAATAGCCGTGCCAATGACCCGGCTACTCAAGAAGAAAGAAGTTCGAATGGACCAAAGCCCGTGAAGGAAGCTTTCAAGAACTTAAGAAAAGATTGACTACCACCCGGTGCTAGTCCTTCCCGATGTACGCAAGGATTTTGAGGTATCTTGTGATGCTTCCCATCAAGGATTGGGATGCGTCTTGATGCGTGGAGGCAAGGTTGTGGCATATGCATCCGTGCAACTCCGTCCTCATGAGGTTAACTATCCCACCCATGATCCGGAATTAGCGTCTGGTTCATGCCTTAAAACTTTGGAGACATTACCCGATCGGCAACCACCGTGATATATATACGGATCACAAGAGCCTCAAGTATTTCTTCACTCGGTCACACCTTAACTCGAGGCAAAGGAGATGGTTAGAGTTGATCAAGGATTACGACACTGAGTGTCCATTACCACCGTGGAAGGCCAATGTGGTAGCCGATGCTCGAGCCGGAAAGCCTCATCAATAACCTCATGGCTCGTGAACGCCACCTGAACTTTATAAAGAGTCGGCACCGAACCCGGGATCGAGAAGAAGGGCCCTAACCACCGGGAAGATCAAACAAGCATTGAAGAAATGATAGAGGTGCACAAAGAGAAGACCCAACTGCTTTGAGGTGGAAGAAATTAATGGAAGAGGGAAAGCCCTAAAATGACTATGGATCATCAAGGAGTTCTAAAGCACGGAACCGTGTTTTCGTACCTCACAAAAGGACCTTAGGGATCTAATGCTCGAGAAGCCCATCGCTCCCCATATTCCCTTCATCCTGGAAGTACCAAAATGTACCAAGATATGAAGCAATATTACTGGTGGCCAGGTATGAAGAGGGACATTGCCGAGCATGTCGCCTGCTGTGATGTCTGTCAAAAAGTGAAAGCTGAGCACCAAAGGCCGGCAGGATCGCTACAACCCTCAAGATACCACAATGGAAGTGGGAAGAAGTAGGGATGGATTTTATCACGGGTTTCCCGAACAAGGTCTGGATACGACTCCATTTGGGTCGTGGTGGATAGATCGACCAAGGTTGCTCACTTTATCCTGTCAAAACCACTTATAAGGGAGATAAATTGGCGTAACTATATATGTCCCGCATCGTGTGCTTACACGGTGTGCCAAAACGGATAGTCTCGCATCGAGGGTCCCAATTTACCTCGCATTTGGCCAGCTCGCATGAAGCCCTGGTACTCATCGGATTTTAGCACCGCCTATCACCCCAGACGGATGGTCGACAGAGAGTAAATCAAATATTGGAAGATATGCTCGGGCTTGTGCCTGGATTTCTCAAGGACCGGGATAAGTGTCGCCATATGCGAATCGCTTACAACAACGACTACCAAACTAGCCTTCGATGTCCCCTTTGAGGCATTATACGAAGAAAGTGCCGCACCCTCCGCATTGGTCGAAGTAGGGAAGGGTACATATTTGGGCCGATACTCTAAAGCAAGCGTAAGAGAAAGTTCGCCGATCGAGATCGGTTATTGGTCGCCAGTCTAGGCGAGAAAAGTTATGCAGACAAAAGGAGAAGGCCGTTAAGTTTTGAAGTTGGAGACCACGTCTACTTGAAGGTGTCACCCCTACGAGGAGTCAGACGATTTAAAGTCAAAGGCAAACTTGCCCCTCGTTATGTTGGGCCATTCCCAATCATAGCTAAGAAGGGAGAAGTCGCTTATCAACTTGAGTTGCCTGCAAGTCTGTCAGATGTGCACGACGTCTTCCATGTGTCCCACCAAGAAATGTCTTGGCACCAGAAGATCAAACTCCGATGGAAGCGGTTGAGCTCGAAAGCGACCTGACCTACAAGGAACGTCCAATTAAGATCTTGGACACTGTGGAAAGAAGACCAGAATCAAACCATTCGCACTGCAGAGTGCAATGGAGTCATCACTCAAGAAAGAGGCCACCGGGAACGCCAAGACCAACCGAGAGAGACTACCCGAACTATTCACCAACTAGATCAATCTCTGGTCGAGATTCTCTTTAAGGGGTAGGTTTGTAACATCCCTGAAAAGTTAATTCGGATTATAGAATTTTCTTGCATTAATTGCTGTTATTTTGATTTGAAATTGATTTCTTTTAAAACATTCTTACTTAAAGAAATGAGGAGAGTAATAATAAGGTATATATATATATATGCAAAGGTAAATATTGCATGAGAAAAGGGTTTCAATGAAGAAACAGATGCAAATAAACTCCCCTAATAGTAGGATTAAAATATATATATGCATATATGTAAATGCATATGAAAAGAAAGGAATCAATTAAACCGAGAAAAAGAAAAAGAAAAAAAAATGCCTTTGGGGTCACCACCGAACAAGCCCGACCAACCCAACCCACCCCGCCCCCACTCCTTTATCTTCCCCGCCTCCCTCGCCGCTCTCTCTCCCGGCCGCCCGCCCGCCCCCCGCCTCCTGGCCCACCGCGCCACCCCTCCCGGACCACGGTCCGCCCTTCTGACCGGACCGCCGCCCGTCCGAGCACGCCCCTTTGTCCGAAGCGCCGGCGCCATGCCGCCTCTTTTTCTTTCCCCTGCTGCGGCGCGCTCGGTCCCATCCTTTCCTCCGCCCGCCAAGACCTCGAGCCACAAAACCATCGAGGAGCCTCGACGCCCGCCGCCCCCCCGCCCTATCCCCTGCTTCCGCCGCCGCCGACGTGACAACACGGGCAAGACTGTCGCTAGCCTTGCCGCAGACGGCTATAAAAGCCTCCGAATGTTCCTTCGCACTCCCACACTCCCAAAGATCCTCTCCTCCCGTAAATTGCGCCAAACCCCCTAGCTCTGCCGCTGAAGACCACCCGAGCCGTCGCCGTTGCTGGCCGGGCCACGCTGCACTACCCCGCCGACCCTCCACCGGCCACCGAAGTGCAAGGATTGTATTTCACGCGTCGCCACACCTCCCTACCCTCGCTCGGCCGGCGCCATCGCCACCTCCGGCCTCGGCCACCTTTGCCAGCCCGCCCGCGCCGCATACCTTAAGAGGTATTTGCGCCCATAAGGGGTAGGCAATGCCTCCCCGCCCACTTGGTTAGCGCAGCCTCCCCCGGCTCCTCGGGCGTTCGAGCCCCGGCTCCGCTACCGGGTTGAGCCATTCTCTTATTTTCACACGACGGTGGGCCCCACCTATCACCGCAACCAACTGGGATCATCGCCGGTTGGGCCCCACTGTCGAGCGGGCCAGCGACAAGTGGGTCCACCGCCCGAGGGACCCACCGTCAAGAATAAAGACAAGGTGGTACCATCGCCCACGGCCCCACATGTCAGCGGCCCCAGCAGCACCCGAGCCACTGACCAGTGGGCCCCACCCGTCAGTGGCACAGTAAAAGAGAAAGAAAAATATAAAATAGCTATGTGGGCCCCACCTGTCAGATTTTTGTTATTTTAGCAATTTATTTGAACTGAGAACTTTGAATATGCATAACTTCTCCATTTTAACTCCAAATCGGGTGAGGAAAATTTCTAAATTCATCTAAAATCAAGATCTATCAAATGGCACTGGAATCATAATTTTAGATTTTATCTGAATTTCTGGTGTTATTTGGATTGATTTGTTGCTTTTCTTTCAATTGCAAATTTTCGCGTACGGATTAAATAGCTTACGAGGCTCAAGAAGAAGAGGCCGAGGCAGCAGCATGCAGATCCCAACCCCAACCCTCTCGAGCACTTTGACCAAGGCGAGTTATCACTTGATCATATTGAACCTGCTTATGCAAATTACTTTTCTTTAAACTATCCAAGTGCATGCTATTATTTTATGTGCTAAAGTATGTTCAAATTCCTTAGATTCTAGATATAGACCCATTACCATGCTTGTTAATAGTACCTGGGAAACCTTTGAGATATGTGAACATTGTCGCCTTAGCAAAACTAGCGTAATGTAGTTTTTCATAAATAAGGATGATAATATACCGCATCGCTTAGTTTGCTAGATAAACGGGGATGCTAGTTATCCCAAAATATTTCATTTGCAAATATGACGATAATTTGGGCAGTCATGGTGGGAATGACTGGAGAAAATTTGGAAGCTATTTTATGCTCCCAAAAGCCTCAAACTTGCTTAGTATCCGAGTGGATGATGTGGGGCTGGTATGTGGTGCAGGGAAGCACAAAATGTGGGTGTGGTAGAACCACTCGATAACCCTAAGGATCGAATCTTGTCATGTTAGCCCGTGTAAAACAAGACAACCACAAGTCTCAGATATTACAACCCGACTAAGTAGATTTATCGAAACCCGGACTCATCTCACCGGTAGTGGATAGCGTGGATCCGCAAGGGCAAGGAAGGCCTAAAGGGACACCAAGGGAGGTGAAGTTTTCACCGTTTCAGGCGTTGCGGGAAGTGGAGCCCTACTGCGTTAGTAATCGTGGAAAACATCCCGTAACGTATGGGACCCACCGCAGTGGGATAAGCCCATAGGGTGAGATGACGAAGAGGCTAGATATCTTGAAAGGTTACGGTGATTTGTCGCTCAACCACATGACTAAGGAATCATGTGGGCAACGAGTTGGCGTCTCTTGTGGGGAATGTACAAACTCGCAGAGTCAAAACTATTCGAATAGCCGTGCCCACGGTCATGGGCGCATATGGGGACTTAACTAGATATAGTTCTATTTTAGAAATAACTTGTGGGTAAATTGAAAAAAAAAAACAACATAGGGCAGGAAAGGCCCTAGTTGGGTTTTGTCCTGGGTGTCGACCCAGTGGTAAGATAGGCAGTTATAATGCTAAAAAGTGCTGTAAAGTGCAGAGGCTATGTAACGGTGGATGGACTCATGCACTATTAATACAATTATTTCCAGTAAAATTTTGTCCTTCATAAACGGCTAGGTCATAGGGATTTCTAAGTATTGTATTGAAAAGGCAGTTTCTGGCAAAATAAAATAAACCTAGAGCCTTCTCTTGATCAGCCAACATTCTATTATCGCATTCGTGTGATGATTCACGAGCACGGTGGTTAGTGTGCTCACACTCGCATTATCAAAACAGACAGGACGCAGGATCATTATGCATATGAAGATGCCCGGCCTCCGGAGGAGGGAAGGACGATGGAAATTAGGTCGTCTTGCGTATTTTTCTGAGCTTAGACAAGTTAGACCTAAGGCATTGTGTGCACGTATATTGCCTATCCTAGGTAATATATATCGCACACATTACCCCCGCCGCTTCGAGGTTATGGCCCTACTTTTGTTTTTCTCTTCACTGCTCACATGAGATGATGACATTCTACCAAGTGCCCCTTTGTAAACTATTGCCCGTGGCTTAATTTGGAATCATGGTTTGTAATATTATTGATTAAGCGGTGTATGTCATGATTCAGCAATGTACCTGTGGGCATTATCTACTGATCCAGGGAATAATGCCGTAATCACAGAAGATTCTGGATTGAAAAATCCGGGTCTGACAGTGCGCCACCGTCTTGATCTGGAACGAGGAGCGAAGAGAGAGGGAGGAGGGGAATGACCGAACGGAACGAGGGTACAGGCCACAGCAACGGAGACTACATATTTTGACATTTTCCTCGAGCTTAGGCAGTACTGCAGTAGGCACCTTCACGAGTGTCGCCTTGGACCATGAGGCGGCTCTGCCTCAGCAGGTCCTCAACCTTCCCACTTGTTCACGCCATTATATTATTCTGCTCCACTAGCCGCCACACCTCCACCTGCCGCATTTGATCCCCCACCCCTTCCCGTATGGCACCCCAGCTCCCCCGCCTCCCTCCTCTCGCCGTCTCGTCGCCTCCTCCTCTTCCGCCGCCGCCGCCGCCGCAGCGCAGCCTGAGTGGAGCTGTGGGGGGATACGTGGGCATGGACCTTGACCCCTCCTCCTCTTCCGCCGCCGCAGCCGCAGACGTGTGGCCGTTCGACTCGCTCACATCATCGCTGCTCTTCTCCTCCGTCTCCGCGTCGCCGCAACTGCCGCCGCTCCCCGCGGCGTCCTCGTCGTGGCTCACGCCGCCCTCGCCGCTCTGGCTCTTCGACGACCGCCAGCTGCTCCCGCTCGAGGCGGGACCTGCCCTCGCCGTGGCCGCCGCGGCTCCCGAGGCTGCCGTCGCGGCCGCCGTCGCCGAGGAGGTCCAGCGAACCCGCTCCGGTGAGCCTTCTTCGGCTTAGTTGGACTGCCATCCTTGCTTCGTTTTTCTCTTCTTGGATGGTACGATGTGGAACGATTATGGGAGAAGCGAGACGTTTAGGGGGGATTGTGATTTTGTTCTTATCGATTGGTTACTTGGAATCTTTCTGTTCCAAAGCTGGAACAGAGGGGCAGTTGGAATCTTGCTCTTGTTCTTGTCGTTAGGACGCTATCCTTATCTTTTGCTGTACGATCCATGAAGCTTCCGAGCTTTGTGTTTTGGCTTTTTGCCTTCTTTTGGCATGCTTCTTGTTTGCATAAGATTTGGCTTATCGAATTTTGGAGGAAATAGAATCTTTGTACTTGCTACTGCAAGGAGATGGATAAAATGTTGTAAAGTTAGGAGCATGTCCTTGTTTAATCAGCGTGCTTTATTTCTGTGACGTCCTTGTTTAATCAGCGTGCTTTATTTCTGTCTGACTTGGTAGGGTAATGGGTGGTATTTAATGCTAATGATTGGTAAGAATGGTTGATGGCTAAGGGCACTACCAATGGATCCTGGTCAACTAGAATTTGTGATGAGGTGGAGAGAATTGAAGAAGAGAGATAGAAGTAGTGTATCACGCAAGACATTGCTTGAGCATAAAAGTCTAACAGCAAAACATTGAATCCAATGAGGTGATGGAGAGGGTGAGGTCACTGAGGTGGGGGGGAGTTTGGTTCACTGAGGTGGGGGGAGTTTGGTGAATTTATTGCTTGGACCCAATAATAGACGCTATCTACTGAAGGGGTTATATCTAAAGTTATCTCTTAGTGACGTGGAGGGGCATGGATATTGTTTTGCAATATCTCGATTGGGAATGTCTTAAGAACATGTCCAATAGTCTGTCTCTTAAGGTTATGTTTGCATCATCTAAAGACAGCGCTAGAGACAACCTCTCCAACGGTAAATCATTTCTCTAACTATTTTATACTATTTTTTTTACCATAACTTCCTGCCTCTCATCTTCTCACTATTTGCGTTGGTTTACGGGTTCAAATTGATTATTGCATAAGAGACATCACATTATCTCTTCTCACCTCCTCTTACATATATATAGGATTTTATTTATTTAATATAGCTAAGAGATAGCTAAGGTAACACTATTGAGGATGTCCTAGTTGGATTCCACTAGGAGGTTGGAGGAGTACTTGTTAATGAACTGTGTATACAAAAGAGGGTCATTTTCTTGAGCTATTGTTGCCTGAGTCATTCACTTTATCCAATGCATGGTATACCTTTTGCGGCGTCCCTTATTAGTGGTGGTGTGGTGCCTCCAAAGTAAGGTGCTTTCAGTTGGGCTGAAAAATGGTGGCCTATGGCTGAAATTGCACTGTAGTTGATAGTGGCTTATTTGGCATAAGTAAATTTAAAAAATTTAAAAATAGAAAAAAGGTTAACCCATCACGGACAATGCAAACGAATACGGGAAAAAAATAACAGGCGAAAAAGCTAAAAAAAGTCAAAAAGCTAGAAAAGATGAAATCTATAAATAGCGAAAAATAAGTCATAAGCCAGAAGCTGAAACCGAAACGAGTGGGGCCTAAGCTTGGGTAATGTACTAGAGGGCTATGACATCATGGATAGTACTAGATTGTATTCTCATTTTGGCTTATAAGCCTAGGCCTCTGTTTTTTTTTGTTGCATTACAGTGGCTGACAATGCATTGTAGCTGTTGTTAACTTTTTTAGTGTAATTAAATTTTAAAAATAAAAAAGAAAAAATGTTATCACGGACAATACAAAGAAATAAGGGGAAAAAAGAAAAGGCAAAAAACCCCAAAAAACCAAAAAAGACGAAATTAAGAAGGTAGAAACCAAAAACAGAATCTCGTTGGAGCAGGGCTAGTTGGATAATTACTTGCTTTGTCTCATTATATTATAGTATTTAAAATCGGGATAATGAGATGAACTTTACTTATGTGCTGAATAAACCAGGACTTCTGCATTTCATTGGTTGGTGTTTCAAGAAATGGTCTTGAATTGATGATGGAATGTGTGGCACTGTTGATGTGCTTCACTTTATTGAAAGCATCGATACATTGCAGTTCATAAACTTGATGGCTTTAAGGAACATACTTGTCCTTGAAATAGGGATTTGCTTGCCACATGAGCGCTTGGTTTTAGACTGAACGATCGGCAAGGTTATTAAGGCGGTAAGGCGAGGCGAGGCGACCCACCCCCCTCACACCTTTTAAGTGGTAAGGCGTGAGGCGAGGCGAGGCGACGCCTTACACACATCGTAAGGCGAAGAAAACATAGCTCTGGAGGTTTAAATTAGAAGAAATTTAAAGAGGAAGAAGGACTTAATTGCAATTTTATAGAAGTCTCAAGGCTAAATTGCAAAATCGCTTCTCTTCAAAGAGGAGGACTTAACGTAATTTCATGTAAGTCCGAGGGCTAAATTGCAAAATTGTCGATCTCGCTTAAAACACCGCCTGCCTTCGGTCGTGTAACCCTAGCCATTGCTCAATCGAATCGAGCCTTCTCTCTCTCCCTTTCTCCCCATGTGCGCCGGCGAGTCCGCCTCCTCGGCCCCTCCTCCCCGCCTCAGCCTCCTCCCTCCCTACCCTCCTCCCTCTCCCTCTCGCCGGCCTCACGGGGGAGGCGGGAGGTACTAAGGAGGAAGAGGCCGAGAGAGGGAGGAGGCATACCGAGACGGAGGCGCAGAGATGGCCGTGGCCGCTCGAGATGGTGGCGCCACGGGGTGACGGGATGGACCGATGGAGGCGGCGCTAGGTTCGACTTGCGCAGTTCCCACCGCCCCTCATCTCGTGACGTTTCTTTATGCTTGCTTTTTCGGGTTCTTGGGGCGTCCGCCTTCGCCGTCTCCTCGCTTTTCTTGCCTAACTGACGCCATAGCGTGCCTTAGGGTTTGAGGCGGACGCCATACAACCTCCTGGCAAGGCGACGCCGACGCCGACGCCTTACACTCTGTCACCGCTTTACCGCCTAAGCGTCGCTTAAGCGACGCTTAGGTGACGCCTTAATAATCATGACGGTCGGGCATAGCAAAACTTATTGTTCATTTAATTAGCAAGGATATTCCTTTCTTATATATGTTCTTGCCTTTTTCCCCTTACGATGTTGCATTCTCTTCTGCTATCTAGGGAATATGGACACAACAAGTGAGAGAGTCAAACAGATTAACAGCAAATGGCAGTTTCACCTATCTCTGGATGACTATAGCATGGACAGTGCTTGCTTGTTCAAGGAGAGGCTTACACAAGCTCTCAGGTACTTCAAGGAGTCCACAGATCAACATCTGTTGGTCCAGGTTTGGGCACCGGTTAAGAATGGAGACCGCTATGTGCTTACAACATCAGGACAACCTTTTGTACTTGATCACAAGAGCATTGGGCTACTTCAGTACAGGGCTGTATCCATGATGTACATGTTCTCAGTAGATGGAGACAATGCCGGAGAGCTGGGGCTACCTGGGCGTGTCTACAAGCAAAAGGTGCCTGAGTGGACACCAAATGTGCAGTATTATAGCAGTACTGAGTACCCACGCCTTAACCATGCGATCAGTTATAATGTTCATGGTACTGTTGCGCTGCCTGTTTTTGATCCTTCTGTTCAATCTTGTATTGCCGTTGTTGAACTTATAATGACATCAAAGAAGATAAACTATGCTAGTGAGGTCGATAAAGTCTGCAAAGCTCTTGAGGTTAGTCTTTTATTTGCCTGTTGTATGTTTTTTTGGTGTCACATGAACATTCAGGTGATACTACTTAATTATGTAGCAACCACATGTACCATAAATTTTGTTGAACTCTTACTTCTCTTACATTTTAGTAATATTTTTTGGTGCTATCTGCAGGCAGTAAATCTTAAAAGCACTGAGATATTGAACCATCCAAATGTCCAGGTGAGCATTCAATCAGTCTGGACGAATAACTTTTCCTGTTTCTGCTGTGGGGGTGATTTATGTTTTTGTTTATTTCTTGCGTACTCAGATATGTAATGAAGGCCGTCAATCTGCTCTGGTGGAGATACTGGAGATCCTGACAGTCGTATGTGAGGAGCACAAGCTTCCTTTAGCACAAACCTGGGTTCCTTGCAAGTATCGAAGTGTATTGGCGCATGGTGGTGGCGTGAAGAAAAGTTGCTTGAGCTTTGATGGAAGTTGCATGGGGGAGGTCTGCATGTCAACCAGTGATGTGGCATTTCATGTTATTGATGCTCGTATGTGGGGCTTTAGAGATGCCTGTGTAGAACATCACCTACAGAAGGGACAAGGAGTTTCTGGGAAGGCGTTTATCTATCGCAGACCTTGCTTTTCAAAAGATACCAGTCATTTCTGTAAGTCAGAGTATCCCCTTGTACACTATGCCCGTATGTTTGGATTGGCTGGCTGCTTTGCAATATGTTTACAAAGTTCCTATACTGGAAATGATGATTATATATTAGAGTTTTTCCTGCCACCCAGTTGTAGAGACGAAGATGATCAAAACACCTTGTTGGAGTCTATATTAGCTTTGATGAAGCAGTGCCTTCGTAGCCTAAAGGTAGTTGGCAACAGAGACTCTAATGAAGCTTCTCTTCAAATTAGTAATGTGCTAATAATTGAAACTGAAGATTCCAAGACAAATGTGCATTTTGAGAACTCTGAAGGTTGCCTTCGTGAATCACCTGAAGGTGATACATATGGAGGAGTCCATGAGTTCGATAAAGGGAATAGCAAAGTTTCAGTTAGATGTTTGCTGGCTGATGATAACTCTCAAAACAATGGCACATCTGTCTCCAGACCAAATGGTAGCGGTGCTTCTGATTCTTCATTGCTTCACAAAAGCAACAAATCCCCTGAAAGGAGAAGAGGAAAAGCTGAAAAAACAATCAGTTTAGAAGTTCTGCAGCAGTATTTTTCTGGAAGCCTGAAAAATGCAGCAAAAAGCCTTGGTGGTACGTTTCTAATATTTAAGTTTACAATTCCCCTGCTTTTGTGTCCCACTCTTTCTGATTGCTAACTCAGATGGCCACATTCAACTAGTGTAATTCAACAACGTAGTCCTGTCTAGTACACATGACAGCAGAATTGTAACTCAGATGGCCACATTTCCAATTGGTAATCTGATCTGTATTTATTTTGTTTAGGGCTGAAATGTCAGCAGAATGCTGCAGCATACAGATTTGAGCTTCTATGTTGCATGCATGTGCTGTGTGCCTGTGTTAATCTACTTATTCTGAAAACACTCTTTTGGTGTAGTTGGCATTTCGGATTTTAGTTCAAGTTTCAGTTTCTCGGTGGTATAAACCATGCCTAGGTTCTTCACAGATATAAGCGGCATTTGTTCTTATTGACACATAGAGTTGCAGAAGGTATGCCCAGTCAAGAGGTATAAGGTATTTGGATTTTGAAATTCAAAGGATTTGATTAGGAGAAATGGTGATTCTCCCATTAGCATTGATACACATCATGGTAAGGTAGGAAAAATTGTTTTTAACAACATATAAGCTTTTCATATGAAGCATGTAAACATGTTGTATGGTTATTCTCTTAAGACGCTGGTGCTCTTTGTAGTTGATATCTCATATCGATTTGTGTTGATTAGAGGAACTTGGTGAGAGATGATGACTTGTTGTATTATATTGTCTTTGAGATTAGAACTAGATCTACTGTCACATATTCCTCCCTAGAGAAGTCCACATTTTCCATAAATATCCTTCCTGGGTGAAGAACACTGCATTGCTAACCACATGTACAAATCCATAACACATCATTTACTAGTCTGTGCAGAAGACAACACATTGATTGATCCTACTGCATGCATGCATGTATGTATGTATGTAACATACGAGATTTGAGGGTTTATTGTTTGACCTGATTAAGGCACAGGTGCATACTGTATGAATAAGAATGTTTCTGACATCAGACATTATGAAAAGGATTGTTAGTCATATAGTCATATGCCATGCAATGGTTGGTTAAAGTGGAAACAGCGAGGAATTTAGTTGTCATATATGTAGAAAGAACCTAACAAAAAATTTCTGTTGATAATATATGCCTGCTTTTACTGGATACCACCAATGGTCTCAATCAGATTTGCTTGCTGTGATTCTCTAAAAGAAACAAAGTTGTATATATTTTCTCAATGATGACCATATTTCTTTTGCCTAGAGGCCCTCTTTGGGCTTGTGCCTTGTGCATGAATCATGATGGGGTGTGTTGTGGGACGGCTCCTTTTTATTTCGAAAACCTTTTTGCTATCGACTTCCTTTCACTCATTATGAATCTGAAAGAGCAATGATGATAACACTGTAGGGAGGTTGACTATTGGATACTGTTGGCATTAACTAATTTATATTTCTCTATTTGACAGTGTGTCCCACAACCATGAAGCGCATCTGCAGGCAACATGGGATTTCTCGTTGGCCATCTCGAAAAATCAACAAGGTCAACCGGTCTCTCTCAAAATTAAAGCAGGTAATTGAGTCTGTTCAAGGCTCAGACGCAACATTTAATCTCACATCTATCACAGGTCCTCCTCCTACTCCTGTTGGCCCTCCATCAGATTCTCGCAACATAGAGAAAACAAGTCAAAGTAAAGTTGCAGAACTTTTAAATCCTGCTGTTGACGGTGACAGAGATTCGTCTTTGCAAAAGTCACTACAAAATGATAGCCACTTTGGTATACTCATGTCCCTACAAGGATTTATGGACAATAACAACAATGTCCAGCTTGAAGCAGACAAAGCTTCTCACTCGAGAAGCTCATCCGGAGATGGCAGTATAAATTCACATACTTCAGAGGGCTCGTGCCAGGGAAGTCCTGTGAACCAGATATTCGTTTGCAAGCCAATTGCTTCAACATCCTTGGAACCACAACCAAATCCTGAGGGGTTCACACAAAAGCCTTTCCAAGAACCCGAGCTACCACGTTCCAGGATGCTCATTGATGATTCTGGTAGTTCCAAAGATTTGAAGAATCTCTTCACTTCAGCAGTTGACCAACCAATATTAGCCCCTCCCAGCAATTTGGTGCGGACGCAAATTTCTGGGACTGTAACAATAAAGGCGAGTTTTAAGGAAGACATTGTAAGGTTCCGATTCCCATGTTCTGCAGGCGTTAGTGTATTGAAAGATGAAGTAGCCAAAAGGCTGAGGATGGATGTTGGCATGTTCGATATCAAGTATCTTGATGATGATCATGAGTGGGTGAAGTTGGAGTGCAATGCAGACTTGGAAGAATGCATGGAGATCTCCCAGCACTTTGGTAGCCATGTCATTAGGTTAATGGTTAGCGATGTTGCAGCACACCTCGGTAGTTCTTGTGGAAGCTCTGGTTGATACGCAGGTCAGCCTTTTTTCCTTTTGTTCAATATGGATATGTACAACTTTCGTCTGTTGAGCTAGTCCTGTTGCTAGACAGCATTAGCTTTGTCATTGTGTTTGATTAGTGTACCAATTATTATTATTTGTACGAATACGTGTAATTGTGCAAAAACGCACGTGTAGTGAATGCTGTACATATTAAGCACTTGGTGCTGGAAATTCTGTTGGTAAAGTTACAAGCCGAAGTTCTAGAGTTGATTTTTGTGTTGTAGAGTTCTATTCATTCTAGAATTGTTGGTGTTGAGCTATTGATTTTGACCTGGTGCAATAATTGTTGGTGTTTAAAATCCAATTGCCTCTAGAGTTCTAGTAGATTTCCATTGTTCAGGAACTGTTCATATATTGCATTAGCCATTTTCAGGACTCAAGTATAGACAAGACGTTGGATAAGTAGCCATTTCCTGCACATTATCTGTATTTATCGGGTTGAAGACAGTATAAGAATTGTGCATGACTAGGGCCTACATGGATAACGCAGCTAGCATTCAGAAAACAACACTTTTGGAAGATAAGACCACAGTTTTCAGATGACTGCTCATAGAATACTATGGTGTTCCATAATACACTATTTTTTGCAATTTTGTAGCATGTACATTGAGCTGTTTGACGTAGGAGTCGTACAGACGAATTACATTTGCTCATTCCATGTTTTTTTAATAACTTTGTTCATTTTTCATGTTGATGAGGTGGGCAGGAAAGAAACTAACTAGCAGCCCAAATATTCTCTCCTACCGGTGTTCCAAGTTCCAACAGAAACCGATGACATTTTGTGCGCAGTACGTGCTAAAGGGTTCTGGGCCGAGAGACGCAGCCGTGCCTGGCTGGGTGCTTCTCTTTGATCGATTAGATCAACGTCCAATCAGACAGCACATCAATCTGCATCAAAATTGTATCGGCCTCACTTTTAGAAACAGTGCAGTCGTACGTTTTATAGCAGTCTAAAGATTTAGTTGTGAACAGCAAAAATATTATAGCTACTCATAAATATTTAAAAAAATTAACTTGATTAAAATATGACCTAATGGTCAACTTAAGCAATTTTACGAGCATCTATATCACCATTTTTTACACCAGCTGCTCCTTTTTCTGGAATAGTATATACCCTTTGTAGATATTCAATTGATTTGAGCAACTACTAGACCAGATTTGACAAGTCAAAACTTGTGGTTGAGCGATAACTATGTTCTTTACTCAATATAAGGTTCTAGTCCTTACTTTTTATCAATGAGACAGCCAACCACAAACCAATAACTCAGTGCACTGCGACACTACTTCAACCATATCATGGCTTTCTATGCTTTATCATTCACCCTAGTATCATTTTGTAAATCTACTGGCAAGACGTCGAATCTCTTAGCACTGAACATTTGAATTCCTAATCTGTCGTGGTATATTATATTGTAGTATTTTATTACTAAGGCTTGACATACGACAACTAACAACAACACAACAAGATTAGTTTCATTCATTTTTTAAATATTTATATGATTTTATTTTGTAGTTTTGAATTTTATATAGTTTATTTTATAAGTATATATAATTTTATTTTGTATTTTTGAATTTTATGTATTTTCTAGAATATATTTATATTTTTAAAATTGAACTATGTCCCGCACAGCCTGTGAGGCTATCAGGTCATGCTTGGATCGGTGTCTTAGCCTTGCATGGCCCGTCTAAGTAACGAGATGAATGGACCCATGCATATATGGTCCTGTGCCATATTAGGCCGTGCCACCCATTTGGCTACCTCTAGTTCGTATGAATCTGGTTTTCACTTAAAATTCTCGAAAAATTCATAAAAGTGCATGCAAAAAATATCTAGTTATATATGAACCCATTTCGGTTTGTGCACTTAAAATCCTCAAAACATTCATAGGATGTACATGTAATTAAATATTTGTGGAAACATATGTTCATATGTGCACAGTACAAAAAGACAAAAAGAAATTGACTTCTGCTACCAGAATATGATGCACATCTAATTAAGCGCTTAAACCTACTTAACATGTTGTTACTGGGACTCAAAACCATGTTATACACCTTGACTAATTTACTTGAACTACTTAATGACATCAAGGAACTATTTTGTGTAGCTGAAGTGAGATTGCTGGATGTCAGCAAACAATTTATGCATATTATATTTGCGAAGCACGCAAGTTTTGATCGGTCGAGAACATACATAATAGAGCTGCATGCGTGCATGGTATATATGTATGTATGTACGTATCTCTATTCGATCTATCTGGCCCATCACAGGAGACCATCCAGGTACTCTTCGACCGTGACGAACTTCATGTCCGGGTACAGCTGCGTCGCCTCCACGCCGACGGACGCGTCGATGGTTTGCTCGCACGCCCCGGCCACCAACGTCGAGTGCACCATCGCCAGCTGAAAGTTTAGAGGGAACGGAGACTCTGCGCCGGCCGCCGCGCGCGCGCGCAAGACATGCACGTGCAAAGACGATCACTTCGTTGACATTTACACATGACTCGAAGCATGCATGTAGAGCTATAGCACGCATGCCAAAAGATGGATTCTTTCCACAACAGAGACATGCATGGCAGTGGCAAATTCGAGTCAACTTACCTAGCTAGCTAGCCACAAGTGTGCCCATTTTTGAATTCCAGCTAAATATACTTGATGTTTTTAGAGAGAGAGAGAGAGAGAGAGAGAGAGAGAGAGAGAGAGATGTGTGTCCATATATACCTTGGATTTTCTTCGCAAGCTCTTCTTCAGATATGTAGTGCTTCTGAAGGGTCTTGCCAATTTTCTTCTCCCAAAGGTAGACGAGCTGACCGAAAGAGTACGTATTTGCAGGAGGTCGTACGTACAGGATCTTGTCAAGTGTTCGTGGATCCTCCAGGGCTTTTATAGCCAACGTGCTCATATCCTTCTCGTCTACAAAGATTGCTACACACAGTACAACAGCATATATACATACCATCAGTCTCAGATCAATCGACACAACGCGACATCACGAGAGATTAAGCAGTACTCATATATAGCTAGCTTATCGCTAGTATTAATTTGTTTGCGCAATAACTAGGGAGAGACAGAGAGATGGAAGAGGCAAAACAATGCTGTATGTCATGTCAGAAGTCACATATTGTTAATTAGGGCCTGTTTGGCAGGAAGAAGCCAAGTGGCTTTTGGCTTTTGCTACAGTACCTAACTTTTAAATGGAGTATTTTCTCAAGACGGGGTCTAGCTACAAGTTAAACGTAGTACACGATAAAAACCAACATCTGTACCAGCCAAAATCGCAAGTGAGTATTGGTCTCTCCGTAATCTATACCATAAACAGCTAAAATTCAAAAAATTCAGATAAAATTCATAAGTCGCAGCTAAAGAGAACACTACCTCGTGGCTTGTCGTCGCCGAAGATAGTGGCCGTGGCGGTTGGAGGGCCATTTTCTTCAGGGTTGCCAAGCCGTGGTAACAAGAAGCCATGAGCCCAGTAGCTGCAGATGAAGGTGTGAGGAATCCCCGCGGCTCTCACGGCTTGCCGGACTCGAAGTTTGGCTGTTATGATGCTTCTTGCTGGCTCCAGAGTTTGCTCGGCTTGCTCCACGTCGCAGCCGTATTCAGAAGGCACAAAGCGCTGCGGTATTTTACAGAATCAGACTATCAAACGTGTGGAAGAAAAAATTGATGGAATTCAATCAGGATAGCTTCTCTATTTGCTTTCAAGTTTGACTTGCTATTATGTGCTTATTAAATATGAGCCAAGCGTGTAAATCTTATATGGTTGTGTAGTAGAGGTGGCCCCACCTACCATGTTAGGAAATTGTAAGGTCCAATATGACATATGTAATGACATATACCCTTATGGAAGATATATGATTGTAAAGGCAAGATTGTAATTACGCTTCGTGCAAATATATATATATACATGCCCTGGACATAGAGAAGGGGCAAGAATTGTTCATCCATCTCATCACTCCAGTACTCTCCTATTTTATTGTTTGGTCAGTAGCCACAACAGTTGGCGCCGTCCATGGGGACGACGGAGAGCAAGTCGCAGATTTTGAGAAGGGATGGCACCCAAGAAAGCTTCATCAACGACGAAGAGAAAGCGGAGCACGACGACGGCGCTCGCAAATACTAGGGCCTCGATCGGCGGGCCGCCTGCATCGACATCGGGAATCGGCTCAAGGCGACACTTGTGTGGCGAACGTCGACGTCAACACCCGTGCCACAGCAGCTGGCCCCGCCGTTGGTGCGGTGGCTGGTCTCGTCAGCGGCGCTCGGGTTAGTGGGAGCAGCAATGCCGACACTCGCGCCGGCATGCCCAATGACCCGGCGTCCAGTGCGGGGGCGACAGGTGGCCCCGACGGCCGCACCGATCCCATCGCCGACCTTAGGGCCCGTCGTACCGACGCGCCGAACAGCTTTGCTAAGCAAACCGTAGTCGCCAGCAACCCAGCGACTCGCGCTACTACCCAGGCCGATGCAACCGCCCCAACGGTGGAAAATGCCTTACTGGCAGCCATCGGTGCGCTACAACGCGAGCAGGCACCGCGGGAAATACAAGAGGCTCGGAGCCATCAAACGTCAGCGGCAGCGACGGCGGAAGCCACACCCGACCGGGCGGACAGCCGCGATGCCCCCACCTCCGGTCGTGCTGCACTTCAACGCGTAGACCCGGAGTCTCCACTCTCTGCCGACCTGCAGGAGTCAACGTGGCATCGGGAAGCGAACATATCGACAAAAGGGGCATGGGACAAATCATTTGCCTTGGCAATACTTCAATATAATGTGCGAAGGATATCATTTACATGTACATTTAATCGGACTTGTTCAGAGGTACTACTCGTCTGATTCGTCCTCTACTTTAACGTACTCTCGCATTGAGGCCTCCCCCGTCAAATGCCGCTCCCTCCAAAAATGCAGAGATTCCTCCGCCTAGCCCTAGTGTCGAAGGCGTCGTCAAACCATAAGGTCTGAAACTAGCAAGCATCCCTATCAAACACCTGCTTGTCATAAGCACCAAACATAAGACGAAGACTTGAAAAATTTTTATTGCACCGCCGAAAAAGCGAGACCATGTAGTGTCGTTTTACATAAGATAGACATGAGGTACATAGCGGGCTACATGCGTGGGTGTGGGACTTCGGCATCACACATGCGAATCAACGCCGTGCTCGGACCCAGCAGCGACACCTTCGTCGCGCCGCGGGACTTCATCAAGTCAGGCTCCAAGGTCCCGGCCAACTGCAGGCTCCGCCTCATGGCCACCTTCACCGTAGCTTCACCGATATAGTCCCAGATGCGCTGATGAAAGCCCATGCAGAGTGCCGGGCTGCATGCACCACTCCGGACATAACCCTACTTCCGACGGGTAGCTCCAACTATGGAGTAGCTAGCTCGGCAACGTGCAGGCAGCCCCGGTGGTGGAGAAGGCTGAGGACAATGTGGGTCGTCACCGCGAGCATTGGTTGCCGAAGGAGCACGCGGCACTAAGCGCGAGGGCCGAAGCCTCTCGGATCCACCGGAGGGTGCTCGACAAATCCTCGGGCCCGAAGGTGCGAGGTAGCCCACAACAGCAAGATCGAAGAGCACGCTCTCCAAATCTGCCATCAAGCTCCACGCCACCACCGAGGTGTCGCCTAGTGTGCTTTTAGCACACTCACCTATGGCTCGACTACCGACAATCCGTATGCTTTTAGCACTAGCTACTGCATATAAACTCAAGTTCATCAAATGGATGTTAAGACTGCTTTCCTAAATAGATAGTTGGATGAGGAAATTTATATGCAACAACCTAATGGCTTTGTGGCTAAAGGGCAAGAGAGTTAAGTGTGTCGCTTGGTTAAATCATTGTATGGTCTAAAACAAGCTCCCAAGAAATGGCATGAGAAATTCGATAATACGTTCACTTCGGTCGGTTTTGTCGATAAAACAAAGCCGATAAGTGCGTATATTATCAATTCAGCGGGAGTGAAGGTGTCATTCTCTGTCTTTACGTGGATGACATACTACTGTTCAGGACCAACATGAATGTTATAAATAAAATCAAGTCGTTCCTCTCCCAGAACTTTGATATGAAAGACCTTGGAGAAGCTGGTGTTATTCTTAACATCAAACTATTAATGGGTGAGAATGGGATTACCTTAATACAATCTCATTATGTAAATAAGATCTTGAACCGTTTTGGATTCATGAATGCTAAGCCAGTAGCCACACCCTATGATCCAAATGTAAAATTATATAAAAACACTTGACATGAAAAGACTAGCTTAAATATTCACAGATAATTTGATCCTTGATGTATTTGACTAGTGCAATGAGACCTAATATCTTATATGTTGTAAGCAGGTTGACCTGATACACGGCCAATCCAAGAGATGATCATTGGACAACACTAGAAAATGTACTTAGGTATCTCAAACGAACCAAATATTTGGGGATACATTATACTGGCCATCTGGTAGTCCTTGAATGATTAGTGATTCTAACTGAATTAGTGACTCAGATGATATGAAGGTTATGAGTTGTTATGTATTCACTCTAACAGGTGGGGCTGTTGCATGGAAGTCTTCTAAACAGACTATCCTTACTCGGTCCGCCATGGAGGCTGAACTAGTAGCACTAGACTCAGCAGTAGTAGAGGCAAAATGGCTCAAAGAGCTTCTGTCTGACCTACCGATATCGAAGAAGCCAATACTGGCTATCTTAACTACTGCGATAACCAAACTATTCGGTTAAGGTGAAGAGAAGGGAAGACAACATGAAGTCCTCTAAACACATTAAGAGGTGACTTAAGTTAGTTCAACATATCAGAGAGACTGGTATAACATTGTGGAATATATCCAGCCTGAAAGGAATTTAGCGGATCCTTGCACTAAAGGAATGGCATATAAGCTCATTCTTACAGCATCAAAGGGAATGGGGCTCATACCCGTTTGATGGTCTTGAACGGTGGTAACCTATCCTAGAAAAGCGGAGATCATGTGAATTAGGCTCTAGGAAAACAAACTGTAAAAGACTGAGAGTACACCTCAAAGTCCCATTAGCAGTAGTAATCTAAACTGTATAGCGGGTTGAGCAATAGCTCTTAATGAATTCAATGAGAATTCACATATGTGAGTATGGTCATGGGGTCACGATCAAAGGAAAGTTAGGGTATGCTTTCTTAAATACTTATGAAAAGATATGGGAACATGACCGTAACATTCCAACCCAAGAGGTGCGGTTCAGTTGCCCTGTACAGAGTGCAGCTTAAGTGAAAGCTCTCACACCAAGGCACTGGATCAAGGCATAGTCCTCCTTTGCCTGTGCAGAGTCGTAACTTAAGTTGCTAGACATTGGTTTCAAACCCAAAAGGTACCCTTGTCAAACGATTGTATATCAAACATTGGTCTCACAAAGAGTTTGGTATGTCACAAATTTGAGGCAAATTGGTGGAGACAAATGGGCATTTTGAGAATTTTCCCAAATTTTCAGTTAAAGAAAATAAATAATGGAAATCTAGTTGGGCCCATTTGTAATAGAAAGGGGGAGAGGATATGGGTGAAGCGAGATAGCGTCTCACTGGATCCCGATCAATTCGTTTCTCCTTTCCACTCGTGCGACAAAGGCGGCGTCCGTTCGGTGGTGCCATTGGCTTCAGCTCCGGCTTCCTCTATTCCTCTTTAAATCAAGAGAGCATGGAGAGGCCGGGAAGCAGATCGAAGAACTCATCTCCTGATCTAAAATCTGGTGGTGGTGATTTGATTTTTGTCATAGATTTCGGCGTCGATGGCGGCTTGACTTTGGCGGCCTCGCCGGTCTTGAGTTCCCGATCTATGCTTCGTCATGCTCTTTGATTTCTGGGAAGTGTGGCATCTGGTGTGTGGCTTGTGCGCTCTCTGTGATCTTTGTGCGGCAACAACCTGCGCCTCGGCTTCTTGATTTGGTGAGTATCAAATTGACAAGTAGGGCTTTATATCTCTGATTGCCTCTCCGGTGATTCTCTGGGATTCGCCGGTGATTGGTTTTTTGGGACATCGTCATTCGACGAGCCTAGCCCGTCAGCCGTCTTAGTGGCTTTGATTGCCATCACACCATGAGTTGATCTCTACTCCTTTTCTTCTGTTGTGCATTAGTGTGTCGTGCCTGATTACTTGTTTAGTATCTTTGATATTTGCAGCTGGCACTGGGAGAGCTATTGCATGATAGATTGTGGGCTTGTGAGTTGTTCAATAAGGATATATGTCAAATTGATATCATAGTGGCAAAATAAATTAATTCTGCTAGTGTGATTTCTCATATGCTAGTGATTCATCTCTGTTGAGTGTAGACTCCTGCTCAGTCATTTGCTTATGCTATGTTCCTGGACTAGTACTACTTATTGCAATTGTTAGTATTGCCAAATACATGTCTATGCTATTAATTCTGTTATTGCAAGAAATCATTGTTAATTCTGCAGTAGCTATGCTTTGATACTAGTGTCTATTATCTGTCGAAATCTATGATTTTTGCTTGCACTTGACTTTGGTACTACACTGAGGTAATATTCATTGAGTTAGACTAGCAGAATTTTTAAATGTTTTGTCACTGTGATCGTGGAAATTGACAAGGGTTGTATAAGGCCATGTTTCCTTTCAAACTTTAGCAACTCCTCCCTGAGAGCAATATATCAAATGATAAATTTGTGCATTATGCAGATTTTCTATGCCTACATATGTGTTTTATTAAGCATGTTGCAATTTGTTAATGTTTTGAATGTATTATTTACTTGGAGATATAATACATATGTTTCCATGTCTTTTTCATATCGTTACATATATGCTTTATTGTGCTTAACTATAATTTAAATTAAAATAGAAATATTGCTAAAACCATCTAATTTCTAGAAATATTGATAAAACCACCTAATTTCCAACCGTATGTATATACATGTATGTATGTATGTAGGTATGTGTGTATACATATATAGACATATATGCATGTGTATATATATACATGTGTGTGTATATATAGATAGATAGATATATGTGTGTGTGTGTATGTGTAGGACATTTGACTCTCGGGGAGATTCTGATGGGTCAGGCAGTCCTGCAGTATCCATTTTTTTATTTTTTGCAATCTGAACCTGTATTACTCTGCAGATTCTGATGCATTGCTTTGCTGGGTGGAATGGTGAAAATAGTCAAACTGTTGGAGTTGATCTGAGTCAACTGACTTGGACGTTGATGACCCCTATCTAATCTAGCACCAACGGAAGAACCTTCTAGCAGATATATCTCCAAACGTACCATGTGAAAACACAAGCTAAGCTTACACAATTTGGCCGGGTTCAGAGAGTAGTTCTCATTACAGAATTCAACCAAATGAAAGAATTAACACCGGGTCAAGTCATTCATATATAGGAAAATCTTTTGAAAGCGCTCAACCAGTTCCAGCACTGCAAGTAATGATTTTTTATTTTTTTACTGTTTACAAATTTCGTCTTTTTATTTTTTTTTTTTTTTTTGCCGGTTCTTTTTTTTCATATTCGTTTGTATTGTTCACGATGGATTAATCTATTTTTTCTGTTTTTAAATTTTTTAATTTTAGTTACGTCAAATAAGATATCATCAGTTACAGTGTAATTTTAACTAATTACAATATAATTTTAGCCACAAACTAACTTATTTTAATCCAACCAAGTAGCACCTTAAACTTACACTTGCCTTAACATTTCCAGCCTCCTTTATGGCTGCGACGATCTTGAGCTGGCCGTACAGCTCCTCCGGTCCGCGGTGTCCGACGGCGGAGATCACCACGTCGGCCTGCTTGATCGCCGCCACCAAGCTCTCGTGGTCGTTCATGTCACCCTGCACGCGTGCAGCCGTTAAACACACTTGAACTACGAAGAGGCAGGCCGCTGCATGCCTCCCGATATCGAGACAGGTGTGCGCAAGTTAATAATTTCCCGGCCCAATTAACGGAGGTTCGATTTTTGAATAGTTCTAGTTGAATGTCCGTATGTTGCTATAGATTTTTAAAATTTATCATTTTACATATTTTAAAACTCATGGATGATAAAATTTTTAGAATATACATACAAACATGTTCTAAAAGTTTTTAAATCTGTCAAATAAGTCGGAAGCGGAGGATGCAGGAGGAGAGAAGAGGAGTGTGGCCCATACGTCGGCCCGACCTTTTCTACGAGAAGCGGAAGAACTACCTACATGCAGATCTAGACGGCTGATCTTCGATCGGATGGCTGAGAAGAGAGGAGAGAACGGACCGACGACCACCAACTCATATTTTATAATAGTAAAGATATAGTATATTTGATAACGAATTAATGTAAATTAACTGTGATGTACTCTCTCAGTTCTATTTAAGAAACGTTGTAGAATTCATATAGTCAAACTTTCTAGAATTTAACATCTAATATATTAAAACCATATTGACTACACAAAAATATATTATTATTATATTATCATTAAAATACATTTATAATATTATTAGTATATAATAATATAAAGTTAAAAATATAACAGCCAAAATCACACTCATAGACCATAAAAATCAAAAGATTTCTTCTAAAGAATAGCGGACATACATAGACCACGTTTGCTCCGCTGTCCTTGAGAGCCTCCAAGAGCTTCAGCTTGCCTGAGTCGGCGGCGGCGGTGGCCCGGCGGACAAGCACGGCCGTCGGGTGGCCGGCGTTCAGGCTCGCCGTCACGAGGTGCTGCCCGAGCATCCCCGTCCCACCGATCACCAGTATTCTACTCATCATCTCCGATCGATCGTTAGCTATATATGTATTTGTCGTGTTGAACGTGTGTTGGTGGATATGCACGTCTCCATTGTGGCCTATATATACACACACTAGCTAGTCAGCGTTTTAGTTCGTGCAGATTTTTCCTGGGAAGTATAGCTACCAGTCGTTTCTTCTAACTATATATGTCGATAGAATTTTTAAAATAATCTATTTTTATTCTAAATTATAGTAATATGTCTGTATTTTTATTTAACAATAATAATCTTCTGTTGCTCCACCGTTAAGCGGCTTGAGGTAGACGTCCAACGGTTGTGCGCAAGTGTCAAGTCACCCACAGGTTGAGCGACTAGTCCTTTCGGCTACTAGCCGCTCAACTGTTGAGAGACTTTGCCCCTAATCGCTCAACGGTTGCACGACTTAAACCCTAATCGCTCAATCATTAGGCGATAGCTCCTAATCACTCAACCGTTTGGTCACTAAGGGACTATAACTCGTGTGCGCCGGCCAAGTGTCCTGTTTCACCTCGGAGCAGAGTAGGAGAAGGGAGGAAGGGAAAGGGGGAAAGGGAACAAGAGAGGAAAAGAGAAGAGGGGAGGGGAGGAGAGGAAGGGGAATAAAGGAAAGGGGAAGAGGGGGAGAGAAGAGAGAAGGAAAGATAGAAGATGTCTCAGAATTCTCACTATGTACATTTCGTAGTATAACAACTGTTGGGATTTTTATGTGGCTTTCAATATTTATCATGATTATTATCTATTTTACTTAATGTGAAATCATCCATATTATTGATGCAAGTGATAGGGAATATTTTTGATGCGAATTTAAATCGAGGAATTAATACTCGAAGTGCCGAGGATGGTTGTGCTAGAATATGGTAGATATATTTATTGAGATCGAGTCCACTGAAATTTAATGCGCATGTATTTGTTTAACCTAGGCACATCACAGGATGGAATAGCTGGGTTTGTTTTACAGAATTGGTTCTGCAGGCGTTGATCCACATGATCATATTGGATTTGATCTCATAAACAATCTGATCATGGCACATGACTCACATATGTGTGCTTAACTAATATATTTTAGACTCATAAAACTAACCTGTCTGATCGTAGTTGATGATATAGTTTAGAAGTCTCACAGGATAACAGAAATAGATAGATCACTTTATAACACCTAAAAATAAAATTTATAAATAAGTTTCTACCATCTAGCTCATTATGTATTATGAGTGACATTATAAATAAAACATAGAAATAGATAGTAGATCGAAAATCTCTAGAAAACTAATCTAGGGTTTTTAAAAAACCCCGACACCAGCAGCTTACTTCAAGCCAGGAAAATTCGCGCCGTCGATGAAGTTGACACTTCCGCACTACTCATGACCAGGGTAACCAGTACGATCTGACGGATCGATATTTGCTCGCGAAGTCGCAGGATATTGAGCATGCGTGCAACCGGCTAGTGTTGGTCGCGCGCTCAAGTGGTCCTGGTGTTCTCGCTTTTCTCCGGCGGGACCCGCTGGTCGACGTGACCCGCCGACAAGACCCGCCCAGTCGTCTGGACGCGAGAGAGAACACGTAGCGTGATGTGCGTGGCCCTCTGCTCTCTGTTAACTCTGTTGAGAAAACGTGGTTGTTGATCAATTCCATCGATTCCGCTGTTATATAAAAACAGATCAATTATAAAAGATATAAATAATAAATTAAAATATAGAGTTAGAAAAACTTTATCTTTTTAATTGCTTTCTTTTTCTCATATATATACAAAATAACTAATAGCATTTTCTATTTATAGGCCCTTTTTTTGAACTTTCCAAACTTCTTATTTTTCACTATTTATAATTTCGTCTTTTTCTGAACTTTTGATTTTTTTTGAGCTTTTTTGGCGGTTCTTTTTTTTTGCCGTATTCGTTTATGTTGTTTGTGATAGGTTAACCTATTTTTAATTTTTAAATTTAATTATGTTAAATAAGCCTTCATTCTGTGTTTTTTATAGGCTTTTCACCATAAGCCACCAAAAATAAGCCAAAATGATCACCACCATAAGTTAGTGGAGAGGTGTCCACCATAGGCTAAGGCTTCAAGCCCAAGCCCAGTTTTCCTAACACCCCCTTGTGCACTCATCCGACGCGTTCATGCCTCATCAAAACTCCATAAAAACCTAGTGCAAAAATTTAGAGAAAAAGTACATGATACATGTTATGTTGTGTTGCACGAATTACCTCATTAAAAACCTTAGCCGATAAACTTTAGGAAAACTCGTCAAGGGAAAAAGAGTACAATCCACCTAATTTTATTTAATCTTCAGGATTTATTCTTTGGGTACACGATCTACGTGGTCAAGTTTTAATAACGAGGTTGAGAAAAAAACTCCCCTGAATGCTGCACTTCACTAAGTCTCATCATTCCAATTCCTCGTACGCATATTTTAAAACTAGATGATGGAAGTAACTTAGTGAATAAATCTGCAAGATTTTCACATGACTTAATATGCAGTATCATAATTTCGTCCATATTTTGCAATTCATGAGCATACAAGAACTTGGGGTTGATATGTTTTGAGATGCCTTTTTACGTAACCCGTTTGCACTTGTGCAACACAGGTTGTATTATCTCCATAGATAATTGTGGAAGTTTACATGATATTCAACCTACATGACTGCTGGATGAGGTGAATCATTCGTTGGAGCCAAACACATTCTATTGTGGTTTCGTACAGCGCTATGATTTCCGAGTGGTTCGTCGAAATCGCTACAAAACTTTGTTTAGACGATTTTCATGAAATTGCAGTTTCACCACATAGGAATACATAGCCTGTTTGTGACCTTGCGGTATGTGGATCCGACAGGTACCCTGCATCTACATAGCCAGTTATATTCAAATCTTGATTCTTTCTATAGAACAACCCAAGATCCTTGCTTACTGAGAGGTATTGGAAGATGTCCTTTATTCCCTGCCAATGACTTTTGGTAGGTTCTGCAGTATGCCTTGCTAATAGGTTTACGGTAAATGCAATGTCCGGTCTAGTGCAGTTTGCTAAATACATAAGTGCTCCTAGTACACTTAAGTATGGGAATTCCGATCACAGGACTTCCTCCCCCTCTTTCCTAGGTTGGCAGATCCTTTTCTTACTGTAAAGACCTCCCGATCATCGGTACTTTCGATGGATACGCTTCTCAAAGCCAAACCTGTCTAACACCTTCTGGGCGTAGACTAACTGATGTACTAATATTCCTTCAGGGATATGCTCGAGCTGCAAGCCTAAGCAATATTTGGTTTTACCCAAATCTTTCATTTAAAATTCTGACTCGAGGTAAGAACTTACTTCTTTTATGTCTTCCAAGGTCCCGATGATATTCAGATCATCTACATATACTGAGATTATAAAAAATCCATTCTGGTGATGTCGTATAAATACAAAGAGGCAATCTTCATTGTTCATATAACCTTTCGTGCATAGAAAGTCGTTTAAGCGATTATACAACATCCTGCCTGATTGTTTAGTCCGTACAGTGATTTTCTGAGTTTCACACTATACAGATTTCTATTTGCTCTGTCTTGGTTCGGGACAGGGATACCTTCATATAAATTTCTAAATCCAAGTTTCTATAAAGGTATGCAGTTACCACATCCATCAATTTCATTTCTAAGTTCAGGTTTACTACTATTGAGATTAAGTATCTAAATGTGATTCCATTCATGACTAAAGAGTAGGTTTTTTCATAATCAACTCTTGGACGTTGAGTGAAACATTGTGCAACAAGCCTTGCTTTATATCTTACAACTTTATTTCTTTCATTTCTCTTTCGAACAAATACCTACTTGTGCCCTATAGGGTGCACATAGGGAGGTGTGCGGCTTACAGGCCTAAATACCTCTCTTTTGTTCAGATATAATAATTCAGTTTCTATTGTCTTCTTCTAATCTTCCCAATCGATCATTTCTTGCATTCAGCGAGCGATGCAAGCTCTGGATAAAGATCGATGATTGTGGTAATTTTCCTTGCAAAGTAGATATCAACATTGGTTGTTGTCCTATTCATGGATTCTCTTGTGTGCACATAGTTTATAGCTATTTCGTCATGAGTTAATTCTTCTTGTGCTTCTACTTGTTCACCACTCCTTCCAGTTGCGGCAACAAGTCTCTTTAGTTTTTTAGCTCCGATGTGTGCGCATACATCCATGCTGATTTCTCCCTCCATGGGAATGTTCAAATCTGGTATACCCTTTTCTGGAGGTGTCATACTGGTGCCAGATCTCAACTAACTACCTTTCTGGTTCTAGGAAACTTTAGTGATTGGCTGTGTCAAGTCCTTCTTATCCTTTTTTACCAGGCGTCCCCGGTTACTTAGGGTTCGAGGGGCCGGAGTTCTCGTCCTTTTATTCTGAGGCCTCTAAACGGGATTTGGGATACCTTCAACTTTCTTTTGTATTTAAACCCTCTCTGGTGCGTTGCATGCAGGCACACACGACTTGATCACGCTCTTCAAATCACTAAAGTGGTCAGACAGTTGATTTGCTAATGCTTGCACGTCAATGATCTTCTGGACTTCTCTATTTGTTTTACTAGTGCGCGGGTCATGTGCATGGATTCCCGTAGCTTGTCACATAATTTCCCAATATTTTTCATCAAGGGGTTGATTTCCTCCCCTAATGTTGAGAAATTATTATCATCAAATAAGCAATCCGTGAAACAGGCAGTATGTAAATCTCCTGTCATGGGTTCTAAATACCTGATTATGGATGATGTCTCATAACCAACGTATATTCTAGTCTTTCGGTCCAAACCTCCAGAGATGAGAAATTTTTTGTGCTGACTCTTGCGCTAGTTGCAGAGGTGAATGGATGTTGTAGACCGATGGTCTAAAGTTGATGAGAGTTATTGCATGCAGGATTGCATGTCCCCAACATGTAGCTGGTAAATTACAATTCTACAAAAGTGGTCGGGCAATAAATTTAATTCTCTTGATTAATGCCTCTGCTAGTCCATTCTGGGTGTGAACATGTGGTATAGAATGCTTAACTGTAATTCCTATTGCCATGCAATAATCATCAAATGCCTTTGAAGTAAATTCTCGGCATTGTCCATTCTGATGGACTTTATGTGATAATTAGGGAAAGTATTTCTAATGTGAATTATCTGCGAGATCATTTTTGCGAAAGCATGGTTTCTCGTAGACAATAAACATATGTGCGACCATTTCGAGAAAGCATCGATGAGCACCACGAAATATTTAAATGGCCCTAATAGTGGCTGTATGGGACCGCAAATGTCTCCTTGGATGTGTTCCAGAAATGCAGGGACTTCATCCTTCACTTTCAGAGTAGAATGTCTAGTAATTAATTTCTCGATGGCACATGCGGGCACACAAAATCTTCGTGATTCGAGAAATTCTTTACATTAATATTGTATCCCTGTGAATTGTTAATTATATTTCTCATCATCCTAAGACCTGGGTGACCTAGTCTATCATGCTAGAGACAGAAGAGTTCAGAGCTTCTAAATGTTGTTTTCAAGGCAGTATAGGTTGTAGGTGCCTTGATGTTGGTGTAAGCTTCTAATTGTGGTTCTTCCTGAACCTATTATACAAGCATCGCTACCGACGATTGTTACAAGACTGTCAGCATTCTTACTAATCGATTGAAAGTATTTTGTCTCTCTTAAGATGGTATTCATTGTGCCGCTGCCGGCTAAGCATATTTCCTCCATAGGGCGCCATGTGTATTCTAATATAAAATATTTTATTATTATGTAGTAGAAGCCAATCAACATTGTAGTAGGAGTGGCCCCACCTGAACCCATTCGGCCTGTTTAGGGATTTGCAAGGCCCAATGTAATATGTGTAATAACATGTATGCTCTTCAGAACAATATGCAACTGTAAGGGTAGTGTTGTAATTATGCCTTATTGAGATATATGTGTGTGCGCCCGCGCCCTGAACATGGCGAGAAGCAAGCATTGTTCATCCATCACAACCACTCCACTATTCTCCTACTTTACTGTTTGGTCAGTATCCATAACAGTTGGCACCGTCCGTGAGGACGACAGAGTAAGCCGTGGATTTCGAGAAGTGATGGCAGCCAAGAAAGTTTCATCGACGACGAAGAGGAAGTGGAGCACGACGGTGGCGGTTGCGAATATCAGGGCCTTGGTTGGTGGGCCGCCTACGTCAGCTTCAAGGATCGGTGTTGGAGGTGACGCTGGCATGGCAAACACCTGCGTCAACATCCGTGATAGGCAAAAGTATTATAAAACAGAGTGAATATTTTCTTTCTTATAATATATAATATAAAAATATCATAAATAAAATTCTACAATGCTTTATTTTTTGAAAAAATCACATATACATTACCAAATCATTTAATACCAGCGTAGGTGCGCAGCCACCATGCTAGTCAGGGCATCAGGAGTGTATAAGGTCGCAATGGGTCTTAAGGTGGGTCACATCTAATTGTTAAAGTCGACTCGTTATGTTTGAGACCACCGCTCGGCTGTAACAAGGGTCCTACTCGGCAATAAAAAATTGTATTTTAATGCTTGTGGTTATTGGTAGTTGGCTGGTAGAAGGAGAGAGAACAACATGATTAAAAGAAAATTACATTTTAATGCTTTTGGTCAGGTCTTTAGCTTAAGGACCGGTCTTAAGGCTTTTTTTTTGCTTATAACCTGCTTAAGATCAACCCTGTAATGTATAAAATCGACCTTAAAGTGACTTATGACCCTCTATTTTCATACACTACGGATACCCTCATCGCTAAAAATAGTAAATAACTTGGCTTTACCTAGGCTCGTGAAGTCGTGAGGAGGCCTGTACGAAGAGCAACAAAACTTGCCAACTGAGAGACGTACTGGGAATGGAAAGGTGACAACAATATTTCACAACCAAATTGGTATATGCTAAAAGTCATCCAACATAGCAACACAAATTAGTACCAGGGCACTCCCGAGTTACGTAAGTTACAAACCCAGACGCATTTTACAGACCACGCAAGCAGCGACAAGGCCCTTTCAGGTCTCAAACATGAGTACATGACACCCAATCAAAGCGGTGCTGGGGATTTTTACAAAACGGGCAGTTTTCTTCGTCATCCAAGCATCTTCCATTAGGTCGTCCCTTAATTATAGATTGGCAAAGTCATAATTAAACAAGCACCACCTTTTCCGGCCTCGATTCCCTAGATTGATGTAGAAATCGTTTCCACGCCCTGTACATGGCCAGCACTGCCATTAAGATGCGATTTACCTGAAAATCAATGACTGGAGTGCTGAAACATAACAGCATCCAAAAGGTGAATCACTTTTCTCTTTGTTTTCGCCAAAAGGGAGCTCCCCAATAATTTTGTAGAAGCCCTATAATAATAGGCTAAAAGTTGACCTTTTGAATTCAATTTGCCCGCAGTTACCAAGGTTTTTCATGACACAAGCAAAGCTAGCACATGAAAGTTTAATAATATACTTTATGTATCACAAAATTGAGGATATAATATTTTCATAGAATTTCTTTTCAGAACCAGAATTTCATATAAGAAATCCAATGGTTTTAGAATTGTAACTGGAAGCAAGAACTACAGTTTGGAAATTGATACAAAATGGAGGTGCACCAAGTATCCTGCAACATGTAATCACTGCATATTTACAATGTTACACTGCATATTTGAGTGATCACCAATATGCAATTTCAATATGTTGTATTTAAACGAAACCACACACACTCCTAAAAGGATGAGTCCAAGATTAAAAAAATACAATTGAAAATAACATTTAGCCACTCAGGTTAGAAAAGGGAATAAATAATACTTTGTTTTGGCAAAGTAAACAACTAATTGCTTCCTCAATAAGAAGTCAATGTTCAGAAAGCTGGCAGAAGTGTAGGTGAAATATTATGGTTTCAGAAAAGTACAGTGACACGAGCATTTGAAGTGGGATACACATTTTCATCCTTTAACCCAAAATAATTGATCTAGAAACATACATTCAAAACAAAACTTGGTATTCAACTGTCCCCGTCGCCACCATTGTCAAATGAAAGTTAGGCATTAGCCAATTACCTCTTCAAAAAAAAGGGCGTCATGAGAAGAGCAAGTCTTCACATCTTATTACCAAAACAAACAGCAACACCCCCCAACAGTTTGAAACTCCTCTTTCATCTGACACCCTTTCATGAATTTCATAGTCCTCCGTTCTCCAACTCCCTATTGTCCCCTATAATTAAGTATCCTGAACTCCTGATTCTTGACCAAAAAAGGGGGGCCTCACTATTCCTCCACCTTGCTGTGCACAAGAACCCCCATCTCATAACTTTTCCCCTACAACAAATCAACACCAGTTCCTGACTCGTTTCTTATACAGGAAAGCATCCAACTTTCCTGGCCGTTTCGTATATGGCAAAGCATCCATATTTCAGCAAATAGCACCAGCGAATGAGCTTAATTTTTCGCATTACTATTGGTTTATCCCCACTGGCCCCTGCAATCTTAAGTTCTCAACTTTCACCACACTGTGATATTAGCTTGAATTGTTTCTGCTATGTGCTGCTCCACTCCGGCTTCTGGTTTGATACCACATGAACAATCTGAACCCCCATCGTGGTGCCATCTCCTCATAATTCCAAATCCCCAACCCTAACCAGCCTCACTCTCAGATCAATTCCCAGATCAAGCCAACACTTGTTCTAGGTTCTAACTACTAACTAGATCTAGTCAATCAAGTCAATCTATCATGCAACGCTACAAAGAGAAGTCTTTGTTCTAAACAGATCTAGGTCAAGCAGTCAAGTCAACCAACAAAAAACACAAAGGGAAATACAAGCAACCAGGCATCATAAGCTTACCATCTGCACATAGGTTCTAACTTCTAACTAGATCTAGTCAATCAAGTCAAGCTATGCATGCAAAGCCACAAAGATAAGTTTTTGTTGTAAACAGATCTAGGTCAAGCAGTCAAGTCAACCAACTAAAAACACAAAAGATAGGTAATACATGCAACTAGGCATCGTAAGAGTACCTACCCAACATAAGCTCCTCATCAAGCTGCCTCCCTGTGGACGAAGAAAGCGTAGAATCCGGCGACGATGGTGGCCACCCCCATCGCCCACACGACCACGGCGCCCCAGAGCGGCATGATGGCGGCGACCTTGGAGGAGAACATGAGTGTGAGGAGGGTCGAGAGCCCCCACACAGCCGCCTTGAGCCAGCTCCTGTCGCGGCCGGCCTGCGCGGGGCCGCGCTCGAGGAGGTGGAGGCAGCGGAAGAGGAGGATCAGCGCGAGGTAGGCGACGACAACGAAGGCCACGGAGGAGGGGTCGCTGCTGGAGCGGTAGATCGCCATGCCGCAGTTGATGCTCAGGAAGGCGAAGCCCAGCGACGGCAGCCATCCTGGCCGGCCGTCGCGATCCATCGGCGGCGCAGAGCGGCGGTTGTTCGGTTTTCGATCTTCCCTGGGACGATTAAAGTCGTTGGGCAGAAAAATAGTGATTTATGGTTGAAATTGTATTGTAGTTAGTTGAAATTACAATATAATTTTAGATAGTTTTTTAATGTAATTAAATTTTTAAAAAAATATGTTAATTCTAACATAAACAAATACAGAAAAAACTAAAAAATAAAAAAATAAAATTTATAAATAGTAAAAAATAAGTTAGGTGGTGTTTGGATTGAGGACTTGGTGGGATGTGATAGCTCCATCTCAGGTTTGTGGGATAGGATAATCCCATTTTTAGTTTGGTTGTAAGGATGGGTTAGTCCCTGTTTTTGTTTGGATGGAGGGATAGAATGGGATCTAGTAATCCTAACTCTTGTTTGGATGAAAGAATGAAGTGGGATAACTGCATACACTCACCTTCCTATGAATTTGGTAGAATTACCTTCTTATCAACTCAATTTTCATATGCATAGTATAAGACAGATCTAAATATGCTCATTTGCAATTTTCAGTAGTAATTGCAATATTAAACCTTACATATGGCTAAACCACAATTCATTGTCTAGTGGTACACACAAAAGTACTACTCAGCCCATACATAATTAGACCACAGTTATAATAGTTCCATGTGGTAGAAGCAAAAGACATAACCACTAATACAACTCAAGCTTATGGTCCAGGAAACTTCTCACTAACAAACATTGCAAACCAGTTGATCTTATGGTTGAATGACAAAAGTGGGTTGGGGTGGTTCGTTGGATTTCAGCGGACCATCTCAACTCAGATTTTTTTAGGAATATTCTCTTTTGGGTTCAACCCACTCCACTAAATTTTACAACCAAACATTACAAAAAATAAATTAACTCTCTCCTATCTCAAAATATACTTCAAACCAAACACTCTTAGAGACTCTGGCTCCGCGCAAGTGCGCTCCAGGCACAGTGCGTACACACATCACAGCGCAAGAACTTGGTTCCATATCTAACCTAACCTACGCCATTCTTCATAGCATAGGCGAGGACGCCCACCTGACAGTCTCCACTCGTCAAACTCCGTGTTCCACTTGTGGACGTAGAGCAGCCTAGGGCCCTGTTTGGATACGCTTAAAATCCGATTCTGGTAGAATTAAGCGAGAATCCCACCCAAACGCTTTGATTATTTTTCGATTCTTTCAACCGCCGCGGTGGGAAAAATCGACATTTGCACTGAGAATCCAAAATCCTGTACCGCGAGCCCAAGGGGCCGTTTCTTCCACCGCGAGGATTCTTGATCGCGAAGCCACTTATCAGAAAATCCTGATCAAATTAAAATCGATTCTCAGATAAGCGTATCCAAACAGGGCCTAGGACGGCTGTGGCGTGTACTGCGTGGAACAGTGGCACGTGACGTGAACCCGGGCCACCGCACACCAAGTCAACACACGATTACCATTAAACGGCGGAGCATTCGAGGATTTGCCTGCTCATCTAGATGCATTCGAGGACTTATCTATCGCTTGGATGGCTGGCAGATGAATTGTACGGATAATTTCTTAAATGCATCCATCCATAGTTGCAAATATTAAATTACATACATCTCTACCCAAAGATTAAGCGGATAAAAAAAGATGATCGATCTATTTTAATCAACTAGTTTGCCTAAAAATTTAAACAGATAAAAAACGCTCAATTCATTCTTACTTTTACACTCTCCTCACAATTCATTTTTGTTTCAGAGGTAGAATAAAAATAAACTGTAATTTTTTTAATTGCGCTAATTAGGTTACATGTACCATCAGTTTATTTAAAAAATTAAACTGACGAGAAAAGACAGATAACTTATTTATATTTCAACAGTAAATTCTTAATTTTTCCTTAAAACGGCCGGACGTGAAATAAAAAAGGTTTAAAAAGCACTGCGTTAAAAACCTGGCCCACGTCACGAGGTTCATCGCATTTTTTTGGATCGGTCCATGGGGAAAGCCGGCTGTATCTGTACCCAATAAGCGGCTAGGTTCAGGCCCATCCGAAAGGCTCTTACACCGTGCCGACAGAGTATCAGGCTCGCCAACATACATGTACGCTGAGACGGCCCACGGTGATAGCGTGTGATCCTAGCTCGGTACAACTATATCCCTTTCGAGAAAAATATAGGTAAAACTGTAAAAATAAATCTCCTCTAGTTTTTTTTCAACTATACATTATTGAAGATAATCGGCTATCTGCTTTCTTCTGTTGTGATCTTGGACAATCAACACATTCTAGATGGTTTTTCTTCGGTATTAGAACAATAGCAGTGTCATTAACACCCTCTGGCATGCTCCCATCCTCAAAAACTCTTCGAACTGCCTTAATAACATGTTCCTTCAGAATATCCTAGTTTCTTTGGGAAAATACGCAGGAAAATTATCAGGGCCGGGCGCTTTAAGTGGCCCAATCTGGAACAGTGCATCCATGAAATCTGGGAATGTTGGAGACACATCATCTCTTCCCTGAATAACATATCATCCATGAGGGCATTAGTTTCCTTTAACTGCTATCCTATCAGAAAGGGAATCTGCTCTCAACTCAGCAAGTTTATGCCTCAAGTTTTACAACTCCTTCCGAATAGAACTAAATTTGTCATTGTTCTATCTCCTTAGCGAGGAGCCGAGGACATCACCCCTTTAAGAGCTTAGGAGATATCGCCCAGATCATGCTTCCGCCCTGTTCGGCTATGCGAGAAGGGGGGTTTTTCACCGCTACAAGATCTAACTTTTAAGCAGTATTTTTTCAAAACAGGGTCTACAAGTTAAACATAGTACACGTTAAAAGCTTAACATCTGTACCACCAAAATTGCAAATGAGTATCTGTTTTTTAATCAGACTGCAAATGTACCAAAATTCAAAAATTTCAACCAAAAGCTATAAACCACAGCCAAAAAGAACAAGTCCTTCACCCTCTCCTGTACCCAGGCATCATTGCTTACTTATGAGTTACTTAATCTAATAAACAATTCCCTCTGAAACCTGATTTGTGCAAAAAAGTATTCTTGTAAAACCATTCGGTTAAAAAGCCTCATTGATGTCATAGTACTTGTGTTGAAAACATGTACTTTTTTGAGGGGAAATCAATTATTTATCACAACAAAGATTACCACTTCGTAAAATGCTACTACAAATATTGCCCTTTTGGTTGGTATATCCACCAATTCATGGAAATTGGAAAGCAGTATTTGCCATTCTTTTCGTGTACCAACCAAACAACGTTGATAGCGTAGTCAACGACAAGGCGTGCGTGGCAAGAACAGCGAGGACACGACGGGCATTGAATGGGCGATTGGTGAGCTGGTGGAGCGGCGGCGGGACGGCAGTGCATAGGTGGCAACAACGGCGAGTGGCATGGAGCCGAGTGGCACTGGGGGGAGAAGACTGGGAGGGAAAATGCACCATCATGGGGAGGAAGCGGCTGGGACCAAAGAGAAATGAGAGAAAACAAGAACTGCTGAATTGGGAAAGAAAACCAAATTAAACTAAAATTCAAATAAATTTAAATTTTTTGAAGTTTTAAAGTGTTTCAACCATACAGTGCCCTGTCCATGCCGTAATGCTACTTGTATTGACCAAGCGGCACAAAATCAACACAACACTTAATGGAATCGGGCGCTGCTTACCCCGGCTAAATTTTGTGCTTAATCCACAGACAGAGGATGGAAAATACATCGCAAAAACAAGTACCGAGGACTCCACGGTAGCCGCTCTTACGAGAGTGGCAAATCATCCATTTTCCTAAATGAAATCGCATGAATGGCACCGCGCACCTGCACTGGCACAGGCAGAGGCGAACGGCTAGCAGCGGCCTTCGGGAGAGGAGACAAAAGCCCCGAATTTTTTCTATTTAAGCCTTTTTTTTAAAAATATTCACATTTAGACCCCTGGTGGTTTTAATTCTGTTTTTGGACCCAGGAGGTCGGAGCCGTGGATCACGCGCCGAGGTAACTGCGTCTCGGCCGTGGACCACGGCACTCGAGGCCCTGTGCCCGCTAGCGTGCCCGCCCGGATGGCGCCGACGTGGCGGCTGTTGGCCGTGATCCACGGCCGACCTCGGCCGTGACTCGTGGCTCGACCTCGGCCGTGGATCTTGGCGCCGAGCTAGCAGCATTACCGGTCGGTAGGCCGAACATTCATTCGCGTCGACTGAGCTCACCCCCCCCTGCGTGAGAGGAAACAACAAGATGAGCAGCACGCGGTGGGGTTGGTGGGGGCTCCGGGCCCAGATCGATTGATTCCTTTTGTTGGGAAACTTTACTATTATAAAAAAAGAGTTGGTGATTAATTCGGTCTCTTTCATCTTTTTTACAAAAGATAGCATTGATATGTAGCTTCAAAGATATCATGCCAAATCCAAAAGACCCTAAGCCGAATTTTATCATACTATATGTTCTGAAATTAATGGGTGATAAAATTTTTAAAACATATATACAAATATATTCTAATTTTTTTAAAATTCTTAGCAAGACACTGACATTCAACTAGTAATAATGACAGCATTGCCACCGCAGCGCGAGTGGACCGGAAACGCCATCTAATCTCCTCCTCCCGTCTCGGCGAGCCACGCCGCCGCCGCCGCCGCCGCCGCCAGGTCGCTGCTCCGCTCGTCTGCTTCTCTCCTCCGAGCCGGCCAGGCGAGGTCCGCCTCCCCTGTGGCGCGGCCGTCCCTCCGTCGCGCGCTGGCTGCGCCCCCTCGCCTCCTCAGGTACGATACGATACGACCCCGCCCACCACTCATCCGTGTCCCCCTTACCGACAAAGATAGAGGCGGATGGTGACGGCGCTCCGGAACAAAGCAAAGAACGTGAGAGGAAACAAGTTGAGCAGCGCGCGGTGGGGTTGGTGGGGGCTTCGGGCCGGCTGAGTTGTCGTTCTCCCTCTCACTCCTCCCTGTCCTTCTCCCAGGCCGGCTGCCAATGCTAATAAGAACGTCCATAAAACGCCGGGAAGTGCAGGTGCCCCATCCATCCGCTTGCCCCTCGCTAAGACCAAGAACCTGCCTGCTACTCGACGACCCTTCTGCTACCTGCCTCGCCGTGTGCTCGCCTCGCAGGTCATGAGCTCGTACGTTCAGGGTGAGTTGGTACCTGCTGCTAAACGATCCAGAGATTTTGTTGTTGTTGAGCTAGCTGATCGTTGGTGGCAAGGGGTGTTTACCTGATCTTTGATTTGTTTTTTGCTTTCAGGTGAGGACGAAGTTCCGGTGTATGAATCGGGTGCAGAGGTGAGTTTTCTTCTTCTTCCTCCAACTCCTCCTGAAATTCCTCCTCCTCCTCCTCCTGCGGTTTATCTTTGTGTGGAAGGGAAAGAAATTTGATACTTATAATGCCAGCAAGTGGCGTCAATACTGATCTAGCATGCACTTGATCCGACTTGAGTGTAGCTGTATGCTTTGTGCTTCCTTCGAGCCTACTGGTGAATCGTAGAGACTAGCTAGCGTACTTTTGACAGATAGAGTGATGAACACCATTAGAGTTTAGATGTACATGTGTTTCAGGGCAGAATGTATGTATTGCCCGAATCTTTTTAGAATTCGGCATCTTTTGTCCTTCCAGGGACTCGAGCAGATGCTGACAATGAAATACTGCAATTAGTGGAGATGTCTGATACGCAACTAGAATTTTGATGAACAAGACTAAGTGGCACCACTTGTTAAGTCAATCGACATCAGTACTTTGTCAGCTGGCTCCCATTATTGATGTGATGGTTGCTCCCTGTTTTTCCCCTACTTTTTGTTTGCAAGAGGGGCCTTTCTCTTTGCAGCATGAGTGGAGCTCGACACATTGTTGTGCAAATCTAAATTGAAAATTATTAGTAGTGCTGTGAAATTTTCAAGTGCGATCATATGTCAGCCAAAAAGGCCTAACCTAAAAAGTTTGTAAGTACAGGCCACACGAATATCCATGAAATGTTTTCAGTCTTACAGAATTCGCGACTTTCAAATAGATCTTTCAGGTGCTTTTTGAACATTGGGTGTTTGGATGGGATTTAGTTAAGATTTAAACTATTTTAGAGGAGTTCAAATTGAAATAAATATTTACACAATCCCCCGACGCATTCATGCAGGTCCTGCAGAAGCTGCAGGAGAAATGGAGGTCAACGGCGCCGCCGTATGCGGCCATGTACTCGAGCGTCTTCGGCGGCATCATTCTCGACCCGGCCATGATGCTCATCCCAATCGACGACCACATGGTCCACCGCGGCCACGGCGTCTTCGACACCGCCATGATCTTCGACGGCTACCTGTACGAGCTCGACCCGCACCTGGACCGCTTCCTGCGGTCCGCCGCCAAGGCGAAGATCGGCACCCCGTTCCCGCGCGACACCCTGCGCAGCATCCTGGTCCAGATGACGGCGGCGTCCAACTGCCGGAAGGGCTCCATCCGGTACTGGCTGAGCGCCGGCCCCGGCGACTTCCTGCTCTCCTCCAGTGGCTGCTCGGGCCCGGCGTTCTACGCCGTCGTCATCCCCACCGACTACTCGCAGTGCCGCCACGGCGTCCGCGCCGTGACCACGTCGGTGCCCATGAAGCCGCCGCTGTTCGCCACCATGAAGAACGTCAACTACCTCCCCAACGTGCTATCCATCATGGAGGCCGAGGAGCGCGGCGCGTTCGCGTCCGTGTGGGTGGACAAGCAGGGTTACGTCGCCGAGGGCCCCATGGTGAACGTCGCCTTCGTGACGCAGGACGGCGAGCTGGTGCTGCCCGCCTTCGACAATATCCTCAGCGGGTGCACCGCCAAGCGGCTCCTCGCGCTCGCGCCCAGGCTGGTGGAGGCCGGCCTTCTCAAGGGCGCCAGCACCGCGTACATCACCGCCGACGACGCCAAGCGCTCCGCAGAGATGGCCTTCGTCGGCAGCAGCCTGCCCGTGCTGCCCATCGTCGAGTGGGACGACCAGCCCATCGGCGACGGTAACCAATACACGACAGAAATACACCAGTGATTCCTGCAATCAGCACGGGAAGATTCGAGTAAAACCATGTGAAATGTATACGCGTCTGATTCATGTGCGTTCCTATGATGGATGCAGGGAAGGTGGGGAAGCTGATGCTTGCGCTGTCGGATCTGCTCTGGGAGGACATGAAGTCGGGGCCGGACAGGGTCGCGGTTCCTTACAACGATCGTGTTGGTGTGTGAGCTGAGCTGCAGTGTGTTCCCCTCGTAAAGCTAGCCCGTAGTGCGCGCGAAGTGACTGAATCTTGCAGCCTCGTATCGTGTCGTGTGAAATGAACGGACGACTGAGTAAATGAATAATGCTTTACTGTCTTTCTCGATGTTGATCAGTAATAAGATACCTGTGTAAAACTGAATATATAATGGTTGTGCTCCGATCTGGTTGTGCTCATCTGTTTGGATGCGTATATAATATATAATGGTTAGTTTTTCTTTCTTTCTTTCTTTCGGGTTAGAAAAACATAGTGGAAAGAAAGGGAAGCGTGTGACCTTTTTCTTTTTGATGTTACCCGGCTGTAATTTCAGGTTTGCAGGAATCCCAATAATTGTTGTGCGTAGCAACTGCTAGGCGGGCTCGCTCGGTTGGACCGAAAAGCTGTGATTTATAGCTGAAATTACACTGTAGCGGTTGAAATTTCACCGTAGCTGAAGGTAGCTTATTTAGCGTAATTAAATTAAAAAAATTAAAAATAAAAAATATGCTAGCTCATCACGGACAACGCAAACGAATACGGAAAAAAAAACCGGCAAAAAAGCTAAAAAAGCCAAAAGTTCAGAAAAAGATGAAATTTATGAATAATGAAAAATAAGTCAGAAGTTGAAGCCGAAACGAGCGGGATAGTGCCGAAACGAGCCGAAATTAAATTTTGTCTAGCTTTATTAGTGCTGATGATAGGAATAGGATATGAGGCCGTATATTTCCTCTCTCTTGATAGGTGTGGAGTATGTTTTATATTTAGATGGCAATCCAGTGATCCTACTGATTGACATTATGATTTGTCCCGAAATAATTATGAACAGCCAAGTAGCGAAACTAAGTAATACATGGTTGAGCCAAAGGTTTATTTATGCTATTTTATGTCAAGTACAAGTAGTCGGCGCGCCGATCAATATTCAAAACTACAAATTAACTACCAGTACCCACCATCCTACTTTTTTTTTGGCCTTTTGCGCAGCTTGAGTTCAAATCCTGTATTATTAAAAATAACGGCACAGCACTCGTGTCTTACCTTGTATTGCCCTTACCTGATCAATTTATCGACGCTCTTCGGATCTGTCATTTCTTGGTGGATCATCTGGCCCATGATCGAAAGCAAGCGAGGAAAATGGTACACGGAAGTTTCACCGACCAGCTTGAGGGGGGAATCAATGGATGGGGTGTTCTTTTTTGCTGCGGCTTATGATTTTTAATTGAATTTTTTGAATTTTTTATTGTTTACGGTACAGATTACGGAGAGACCGATACTCACGATGTTGGCTGGTACAGATGTTGGGCTTTTAACGTGTACTACGTTTAACCTGTAGATCCCGTCTTGAGAAAATACTCCGTTTAAAAGTTAGATACTATAGCAAAAGTCAAAAGCCATCCGACTTATCACCTGCCGAACAGGCCCGATACAAGGTTAGCAACAGAGTTTAGTTTTACGGGTTTGCTGTCGTGTAAGTTGCCTGATTTTTTTCGTTAATTCTAAGTCGGTTTTTCTTAACCATTGCCTTTTTAGCTTGAATTGAGATGTTCGTGAAGCATTTTGCAACACGTTCTCTAGTTAGTAATTGATAATACGCACTTCGCTGACCGAATAGGTGGTAGCCATGGGCGTAGCGGTGGTGCCTGGGGATCGAAGAGGTGTAATCGCTGTCAAAGCAGCGCAAACACTTGTAGAGGAACACCGGGAGCAAAAACTCGTTAAGGAACCGAACCTTTTCTGAACGATGGAATGCCAACCCATTTCGCGGTTGCTGGCTACGTCGTCTTGGCAATCATCTCAATAATCGTACTCCTGCCATTCTGCAAATCATATGCTTCTGGAGTCACCGACTGGTCTCTCGCGACCGTCTAATGGAAAGCTCGCAATCCCTGGTAGGGGCATGGGTTGGTGAAGCATCTGGTGGCGCCATTGCCGGCCTTGCTGCCTGTGGTGTCATGGTGGTGATCATTGGCTATGCCGCTGAGCTCATGCAAGACTGAAGCCAGTGTTGGAGTACGGGTGGGCTACACTAGCACAGATGAAAATTTTTTTATTGCGTAAACCAGGAAGCCATGCGAGTAAGAGATCATGTGTCATTACCATTAGACACGCAGTACAACGGAAGTAAGGTTGAAGCAGCTGATTCAACGAAGAGTGCGTCGGTGTAGCAGTAGTAGTCGAACGTTACAGCAGCGCCTCTACCGAAGTCCACACATCCAGAGATGGAGCATCGTGCGTCAATGTGCTAGCACCAGCGTGCACGATAGGGGATACGAGAGGTGGCGGTTACGGTTTTGATGTGTGTGTTTTTGGGATACTTCCCTCAGCCCCCCGCACCTCTCCTTAGATAGCCTCCAATCGAATCCATATCCGATACGAGTAGAGATCGAATCCCACTCGAAAACTATCATCCGACCACTTATCGTTCCAGCCCATTAAATGTGTGATGCTGCAGGTTCATGTGTATTTAGTCATGGGCCGAAAACTCCTTTCCGGCCCATAAGTCAGTAGCGGTCCCTAGCGGACAAACATATATAGTGCTTATGTACTGATCCCTTTGTTTCATGATACCAGATCGAACTAAATGCAAGAAACGTGGCATCCTATGATAGCTCGATTTTTCACTCGAACCTATAGTGGAATATTCAGTTGTGATTGACTCTTCAACCATATTTGGTATGGCCATGCACTTTCTTAATCCAACCACATAGAGATGCCCAGATATATCTTTCCTGTTATATAGGAGGAGCAAATTCTATCTTGATCGCTCATATTCCTCCGTATATTTCATAGCAAATTTGAAAGCTACCTTTATTATTACCCAGTTACGGAGTAGTGTTTGGTAACCCCTAAACAAACTATTACACATGTAGAAAACAATGACGACCTCAGGTCTAAGGATCCTACATACACTATGTATAAGACCAACTGATGACACTTAAGAATATAACAATTCTCGTAGTATCTCATGATGGGTCAATCCAACATCATGTTCTTTAACACGTGTCCACATTATTGATTTGATCTCATATCCATGATCTGTGAAACATGATCATTAATCAATACACGTGTGAAAGATCAAGCTCCGTTTAAGTTGGTTTTGGGGTTAATGACAAATGTCATTATGAGATTTTGATGTTAATGACAAATACTTTTATAACATTTTGGTGACAATGACAAATGCACATATGAGACTAATATGCTTGTTTAAGTTTATTTATGTTTAGTCTCATTTGGATGGAAATGTGAAATTAAAGAGGTATGCATTCGAAATCACTTTCTCATTTACTAATGCATTCCTTAGATCCAAAATATAGATTGAACTCTTCAAATAGTCCAAAATGAATATGTGCTTGTGTCTTTCTTTATATACACTTGTATGCACATATTTAGGGGGAGTCCACTCTATGTTTTGTGGTTTCATTAGTATTGATCTATGTTTTATTTTTCCATATATTTTGGGATCAAACTAGAATCATGCATTCATTAAAAATCGCTTTAAAAGCCAAATTAGTGCTCTGTCGGAAGAGCGGTAGTACCGTGATTTTAACGTCGGAACTACCGCAGAGCGGAAGTTCCGTAAGGCGAGGCAGTACTACCGCGCCCGGAAGCTCGGAGGTAGGCGGAGCCTTTTTCCGAGCGCCAAAATTGGGACTTTTGAGTTCGGCCCGGCGGTAGTACCGCCGACTTTATGGAACTCTTGGCGGCGGTAGTACCGTTTTACAATGTCGGTAATACCGCGCGAAAATCCAACGGTCATTGCGAGAGGCTCGACATAGCCGCCTGTCGTGTCGATAGGGAAGCGGTAGTACTGCACCGACTGCAGAACTACCGGAGAGCGGAACTACCGGACCTTAGATGGTAGTAGTACCGCACTTTGAATTCAAATGATTTTATATTCATTTATTATCTCATTATTTGTTGAGATTGTCATCAATTACCAAAAGGGAAAGATTGAGAATCTGGTCCCTCCATTATGAGTTAATGGTGAGTTTGGTAATTAATGACAATCACATTGTGGGACTAACATTTTCTATGAGTTGGATAAATAGGTTAGGGTCCATGATGATGACGACTTTAGATGACTTCATGAGTTGAAGGTTATCAAGAAGAGGATACATCATGTGTTGATGTACATCAAGATTCCGAAGTGAAGATGTTCATGTGTTGATCATCAAGTCAAGAAAGACCATTATATGTTGATGGAGTTGATGAGAAGGATGCATCATGAGTTGATGCATATCGAGATGATGACCCAAGGCAAAGGTATGACTAGCTAGGGCTAAGAATGTGTTCCTAGTCTTTTACCGGTCTTTGTGTTTGGTTGAAAGACCGAAGCGAAGTACCGCTTGAAGCTGCGGTAGTTCAAAAACGGTCGCATCGCTTGAATGCTGGTAGTTCGGAAATGACCGAATAACGGCTATTTTTCTAGCCGTTATGATGGTGCGATAATCGCTCCTATAAGTCTGTGAGTTAGGAAAATCTGTTTTGACTCCAACGACTAGTTTTGAGGTGTGGGCTATAAATACTCCCTTGTGGCCGGTTGGGATAAGGTCTTAGGCACTCCATTTCACTCTCTTGAGCTAGTGTGAGCTTCTCCTCTCCTTTGTGCATGTGTTGCACCTTGTGAGCAAGGAGAGATGTCTCTAGTTGCATGTGTTGCATCTAGAGGTGGATTTCGTATCCACTTGAGCTTGTGCATTTGTTGCACGTGGTGAGAGTCAAGCAAGGGCTTGACTTTTTACTCTTGAGTTTACTGACTCCTGAGCGGCGTTGGAGGCGTCGTGCCGTGATCTTCTCAAAGAAGTTTGTGAGAAGGCGGCGTGTGTGAAGGTTGGAGCTCACCTACCGGAGTGGGAAAGAGCTACCACTAGTGGATTGAGGTGTTTCGGCTTAATTCGTGGAGCCGGTCCAATTCGTTTGGGCTAACCTCAACGTGGATTAGGGGAGAGCGGCAACTCTCCGAACACCACGGTAAAAAGAGATCGTGTCAAATTGTGGTTTGTTTCCTTGTTCCTTATTTACATTCAAGCAATTTACATTCATAGAATTAAATTGATTGCTTGTATATCTAGAATAGCAAACCTTGACCTAGGCTAGAATTGTTGGTACACTTAGGCGAATTTATTTGTTGTAGGTGCTATTTAAACTAAACCAAATTGATTTAAGCTTCCGCATTGTATTCTTGGTTTAGGCAAATAGAAAAGGTCTTGAATTGCTAGTATTAATTTGTAGAGAATTTTTTTGACCGCCTATTCACCCCCCTCTAGTCGGCCACCTCGATCTTACAAGTGGTATCAGAGCTTGGTCTCTCATATATTAGACTTAACCATCTAGAGAGTAAAGGATGGCGACTAGTGGGTTTGTGCACCTAGATGAACCACCTCACTTTAATGGACAAAATTATGAAAATTAGAAAATCCGCATGATTTGTTATTTTAAGGCCATGAGCCCAAAAATATGGCGGATTGTAGATGTGGGCTTTTCTCCTCCATTGGACCTTCTTACTCTAACAATTGAGGATGAGAAATGCTCACATCTCGATGCTCAAGCTACTAACGCTTTATTTAGTGCATTGAGTGTAGAAGTGTTCAACACAATATGCAATCTCAATAGCGCTCATGATATGTGGATGAAAATTCAAGAAAAATATGAAATATCCACATCAAGTGATGAAGATTGCATACAAGAGTGGATGTCGGGAGAAGAATGCTCAACTTCTAGCTCCGACGATGATGAATCAATCATTCCCTCCACATCAACTCGATGCCTCATGGCAAAAGGTAATAAGAAGGTAAATTTAAATGATGAAAATGATGAACCTTCATATGATGAGTTGATGGACATGTTAGAACAATTAAATGAATTTCTTGGAAAGGAGAAATCTAAATTTAAGGTTTTGAAGAAAGAATATGTTTCTCTTCAAAATGATTATGATGTATTAAAAGAGGAACATGAAATTCTCCTTCTCAAGGAATATTCAAAACCTAGTATGGATATAGGAATTACATGTAATTTGCTAGATGATATGCCATGTATAGCTCCTAACTCTAGCATTTCATCTAAAGTAAATGTATCCACCTCATATGAGGATTTATTAGATGATATACCATGTGCAGCTCATAGCTCTTGCAATTCATCTAAAATTAATGTATCTACATCATGTGATGATTTGCTAAATATTCCTTGTTGCTCAAAAATAGATGCTATTACTTCCTCTATGCATGTTGAGACTAACCTTATAGAGGAGAACAATGAGCTCAAGGCCCAAGTCACAAGTTTAAGAAAAGACTTGGAGAAGAGTTATAAAGGAAAGGCCTCTCTTGACAAAATTTTGGGAAGTCAAAAATTGTCAAATGACAAGAGAGGTATAGGTTTCATCTCCAAGAAGGAGAATAGCAAGACAAGGCACAATGCAAGACACACGAAGAAAGTCAAGTGCCATGGTTGCAATGAGACGGATCACTTCACCTCTAAGTGCCCCAACAAGGTGGAAAACAAGTCAAATCCATCAAAGAAGAGGCAAACCGGCAATAAGAAAGACAAGAAGATAAGAAGAGGTAGCAATTGCCAAACTTGCTACAATTACCGGGAAAAGGGACATCTTAGTAAGGATTGTCCCAAAGGTATATTTCCCAAGCCATCTTTATGCAATGAACATTATTTGCTTAGGAAAGATAAAAATAGCAATGTGTTTGCTAGGAATGTTAGTTCACAAAAATTAAATGTTAGGGCCATTTGGGTGCCCAAATCTCTTGTAACTAACATTCATGGACCCAACCAAGTTTTGGGTACCAAAATGTGCTTAAAAGCTTAATAGGTACTTGGAGAGGCATTGGAGTCTTGGCTAATTGATAAAGAAGTGAATTTCACCATATGCAAAATAGAAGCCAAGTTTGAGGATAACCTTACCACATCATCAACCAATGCCATCTCGGTAATAAGTATCTACATTTGTTGTATTATAGCTTCTAGCCTTGTGTAGGTTGTATTTCATAAAAAATCATTTAAAAGGGTACTCTTGCTCTTGTGCTTAAATTTCATAATTGTAATCTTGAGCAAGATGAAGTGGCACATTAAGGGGGAGTGTTAAATCATATTCATGTATACTACATCTCTAAGTGTGCCCATATTAATTAAGTGCTAGAATTGTTTTCAAAATTGAGCCATTTAGCCAAAAGTCAAAATCTTGAAATATTAAGTATATCTTTGAAAAACTAGTTGAAAAATATATACAAATTTTCAAAGGTTTTACAAAGGTTTTGGTTTTAGAAAAACTTATTTCAAGTAAAATTGAGTTTGCAACCCAAAACTATCAATCTAGTATCTTGTTTTGGCTTTAAGCTCAAAAATTTGATAAAATCAATTCTAAAAGGAATTTAAAAATGTGTTCAATACCAAAAACTTAGAATTGGCTATTTTAAACATTATTGGTATTCAAAAGTTTTCCAAAAAGCCAACTAATCAAAAGTTATTTGGTTTTGAAACTCATCCAAAATATTGAGTTGACATATGTGGTCACTATCTAGCACTTAAGTGAGTTTTGCCATTTGAGCTTAATCTATTGACATATATTAGCTCACAAGGGTATTTACAACTCATACATAAAATTGAATGTTTAAAAATACCCCAAATGCTCATTTTACATTCTTGTGAAAATTATTGAAAATGAGCTTGTTTTGGAAAATTAAAAGCTTAATTTGTTAAAAACTATATTAAAAAGAATTTTAATCTTGGCTGATAGTTGGAAATGCTCCACAAGTAGTTTTGTTTCGTGTGAAAACTTTGGAGCAAAATACAACAATATATCAAACCTCTCCTCTCGAAAATCAAAATTCTTGGCGTGCTCCCGAATTTCGGAACTACCCAGATCGGTCATGCGGTACTTCGGTTGTCGGAACTACTGGCGGTGATTCTGCAGTATTCGATATTTCGGAGAATGGTGATTTGATTGAAAATTTGATCTCTGATTTCCTCAGCCATTTCATTTGCTCCTCTTGGTCAAGTTGATCCTTGTTAATCACAGCTAGCTACCCTCAAATATTTATTGACTCCATATGCCATTTTTCTATTTCTTTGATTCTTTCTCATTAAAATGGCATCCTCCTAAAGAGTGGTAGACATTTTAGTCATCTTGACCTCAGCGTGTGCTTCACTCCTATCTTTACAAATGACATCATCCATATCCTTCAAGTTGTATCTCTTAATTGTGAAAATTAAGTGGTATGCTTATTTCTTCCAAATGATGTCTTTTTGGATTGATATCCTTTTCATCTTGGCAAGCAAATATTTCTTTACCAAGCTCTTCACATATATGATATCATTGATTTCCAAGTGATATTATTCTTCAAGTGGTATCTACTCTTTTGACTTGTTATCTCTTTCCTTTGGAAAATAAGTGGTATCCTTTTTTCTTCAAAGTGGCATCTTTAAAAGTGGTATCCTTTTTTTCCTCTTACCGAGATAATCTTTGCTATTAATATTTCTCTTTCACCTATGATATCATTTTCTTTCAAGTGGTATCCACCTTGATAAGTGGTGTATCTTCTAATGATATCATACTCCTCCAAGTGCTATTTCAAGAAACATCTTTTTCTACAAGTGGTATCAATTTTTCTACAAGTAGAATTAACTATACTTGACATCACCAATGTTTACAATTGGTATATTCTCACAAGCGATTAAAAGAAAGTGGGAAATCAAAAGGGAGGAGATAAGAAAAGAGGAGAAAAATAAAGAGGAGAATCCTTTGTGTGTCAAAGGAGAAGAAAAGAAGAAAGTGCCAAGAGACCTTTGTGTAAGGGAATTTTTCTTTATGAAAAACATATATAATACTTTTGTGGTTACTAAAGTAAAAAGGGTAAAATAGTACTATTGGAAAAATTATTTTACTTATTTGCCCAAAAATGATTTATGGTTCTTGGGAATGAATGTGTTTCATTCTCTTTTGCTATTCATGGAGTCATAATCAAATGATATGCAAGATTTCCCTTTCAAAAGAGCCTCTTTGGTCAAAAATCAAAATCTTGTTTTAAAAGGCCAAATATTGTGAAAAACTAAATAAAAGTACTCAACTATATATTTCAAATGTTTTCAAAGCTTTTTGAGTAAAATTTCTATATTACAAATCAAAAGGAAGATTTGGCCCCAAAAGACTCTTATATGATCTTGTTTTCGGATTAAACGACATATTTCTCTAAATTATAATCTATTGAGTATTTGAAAAAATGGTCAATGCAAAACTCAAAGGGTTGGTCATTTCAAACATTTCTCTAGTTCAAAGCTTTTGCAAAAGATCAATCATTGAAAAGTTATATTCATTTGAATCTCATGCAAAAACTACAATTGACCCAAAATGACATATTCTTGCATATAATGAGTTTAGCTATTTGAGCAAGAGTTCTTTGTGTATCTTGGCTTAAATTAGTATTTATAACTCATATGAAGCTAATAAAGCAAATTACTCTATGAAATTTCAATTTGTTTGGGTTTTAAGCTTTTGATGCAAAATCAATTCCTTCTCTTGCTCTCAAAGCGCATTTTGGAATATCTTTTGATTGGAGAAGTATTTTTCAAAAATTCTTATTGGAAAAGGTCACAAATAGCATCAAGTTCATATCTGCACGGTTTGAAAAGTTTTCAAGTTAATTTGAAAAAGTTTTGACCTTTTCTCTCTTTAGTAAAATTGCTGAAAATTCAGAATTTTCATGATTCTGAGCCGATTTGTGATTTTTATATCTTCACATAGGTTCAGATTTAAAGGAGACCACAATAATAAAAATTGATCCTCTATAGTTGATCTTCAATGTGAAATTTTCTCAGAATTTATAAAGATCATTTGATCAATTTTCCATCTCTCTCTAGAAGCTAAAGTGAGATGTAAAAGTCCGAAATTTCAGACTTTCAGATTTCTGAAAAATCATGTATTGAGCTGATTTGTGATTTTCATATATTTAAATGTGCTCATAATCTGAGGTAAATGCAATTATGACTTTTAATCCTCAGATATTAGTCTATACTGACAATTTTTCTCAGATGCATTGGATATTGTTAAGTCAGTTTTCAGAAGCTTTTGAAGGCCACTTGGAATGCAAAATCAGGAAATGATCCAAATGCTACAAGTCATATATATACAAGTGGTATCATCTTAAGTAATATTATATCAAGTGGCATCAAGCCTTCAAAGAGCTTAAATATGTAAGATTATTTGAATGTGTTTCAAATATTTTTAGTTATTTTAAGTGGTATCTATTGGTCATTTGCATTTAGTTTCTTAATTCTTTATGGCCATATCATATTTAATTAAATTGGTATCAAGCTCCTCACTTCTTAAGAGCATATCATGGACTCTTAATAAACTCATCATAATACCTCCTTTCATAGCTTAACTTGTATTCTTCCCTTATTTTTAATGATAATCAATGCTATTCGGTGATAATTGCCTTTTTTGGTGTTTAATGCCAAATGGGGGAGAAATTTGTGATAATAGCCTTGAATATTTGAGAATTTGTGATAATGACAATTGGGGGAGAATTAATAGCTTTGGATAATAGAATAATAGAAATGATAATGCTAGTGAGGGAGAAATGTGATAATATATTTCTCGAGGAGAAATTAATTGAATTATGCCAAATAAGGATAAATTAAAATTTTTAATTCTATATGATGAATAATGCTTTCACCTTCTCTTATGCGCTTAATTTCATATCATTTGGTCATATTCACCAATGTGCTATTATCATAAATGTATTTGTCATCAACCACCAAAAAGGGGGAGATTGAAAGATCAAGCTCTGTTTAAGTTGGTTTTGGTGTTAATGACAAATGCCATTATGAGATTTTGATGTTAATGACAAATACTTTTATAACATTTTGGTGACAATGACAAATGCACATATGAGACTAATATGCTTGTTTAAGTTTATTTATGTTTAGCCTCATTTGGATGGAAAGGTGAAATTAAAGAGGTATGCATTCGAAATCACTTTCTCATTTACTAATGCATTCCTTAGATCCAAAATATAGATTGAACTCTTCAAATAGTCCAAAATGAGTATGTGCTTGTGTCTTTCTTTATATACACTTGTATGCACACATTTAGGGGGAGTTCACTCTATGTTTTGTGGTTTCATTAGTATTGATCTATGTTTTATTTTTCCATATATTTTGGGATCAAACTAGAATCATGCATTCATTAAAAATCTGCTTTAAAAGCCAAATTAGTGCTCTGTCCGGAAGAGCGGTAGTACCGCAGTTTTTAACGTCGGAACTACAGAGTGGAAGTTCCGTAAGGTGAAGCAGACTACCGGCGCCCGGAAGCTCGGGAGGTAGGCGGAGCCTTTTTCCGAGCGCCAAAATTGGGACTTTTGAGTTCGGCCGAGCGGTAGTACCGCGTCGACTTTACGGAACCATGGCGAGCGGTAGTACCGTTTTACAACGTCGGTATCTGCGCGAAAATCCAACGGTCATTGCAGAGGCTCGACATAGCCGATTACGTCGTGTCGATAGGGAAGCGGTAGTACCGCACCGACTCTGGAACTCTGGGAGAGCGGAACTCTGGGACCTTAGATGGCGGTAGTACCGCACTTTGAATTCAAATGGTTTTATATTCAATTTATTATCTCATTATTTGTTAAGATTGTCATCAATTACCAAAAGGGAAAGATTGAGAATCTGGTCCCTCCATTATGAGTTAATGGTGAGTTTGGTAATTAATGACAATCACATTGTGGGACTAATATTTTCTATGAGTTGGATAAATAGGTTAGGGTCCATGATGATGACGACTTTAGATGACTTCATGAGTTGAAGGTTATCAAGAAGAGGATACATCATGTGTTGATGCACATCAAGATTCCGAAGTGAAGATGTTCATGTGTTGATCATCAAGTCAAGAAAGATCATCATATGTTGATGGAGTTGATGAGAAGGATGCATCATGAGTTGATGCATATCGAGATGATGACCCAAGGCAAAGGTATGACTAGCTAGGGCTAAGGATGTGTTCCTAGTCTTTTACCGGTCTTGGTGTTTGGTTGAAAGACCGGATTGCTAGTATATGTTGCCGTACTATTAAGAGAGGTCATGTCTAGTAGTTTGAGTCTCATCATGTGTTGATGGCTCAACCTCACTTGCTCTAGCTCATCTTGGCATGAGGCTTGCATTTGCGAATGTGTTTTGCAAATGGTTGAAGCTCATGTGGCCAATCCTTGTAACATGTGACTATACTTTGCAAATGTGTTTTGCAAAACATTGAAGTCCATGTACCTACTCCTTGTGACATGATCTAAGTTTGCAAATGTGTTTTTGCAAAAGTTGGAGATCATGTATTATCCCTTGGTATGGTCTAAGATTGTTTGTTGCTATTTTCTTTGACATTAGACCATGATAGTGATTCTTTGGATGTCGTATAATTTCTGCATTGATCTAATGTGTTTGAGATCATACAAATAGATGGGTTGTGTAGCCCTCTGAATAAGCTTTCCATAGAGTCCAAGATCACTCAATTCCGACATCGCAGTCAAAAGTTATGACCGTTTTCCGAGTCTTCGTCTGCTGAAAACCGAAACGGAAGTACCGCCCGAACTGCGGTAGTTCGAAAACGGTCGCATCGCCTGTAATCGCGGTAGTTCCGAATGATCGAATAACGGCTATTTTTCTAGCCGTTATGATGGGTGTGTAGTACCGCTCCTATAAGTGCGCAGAGTTCTTAAAATCTGCTTTTGACTCCAACGGCTAGTTTCGAGTGTGGGCTATAAATACTCCCTTGTGGCCGGTTGGGATAAGGTCTTAGGCACTCCATTTCACTCTCTTGAGCTAGTGTGAGCTTCTCCTCTCCTTTGTGCATGTGTTGCACCTTGTGAGCAAGGAGAGAGGTCTCTAGTTGCATGTGTTGCATCTAGAGGTAGATTTCGTATCCACTTGAGCTTGTGCATTTGTTGCACGTGGTGAGAGTCAAGCAAGGGGCTTGCCTTTTTACTCTTGGAGTTTGCCGACTCCTAGACGGCGTTGGAGGCGTCGTGTCCGGTGATCTTCTCAAAGAAGCTTGTGAGAAGGTCGGCGTGTGTGAAGGTTGGAGCTCACCTACCGGAGCGGGAAAGAGCTACCACTAGTGGATTGAGGTGTTTCGCTTAATTGTGGAGCCGGTCCAATTCGTTTGGGCTAACCTCAACGTGGATTAGGGGAGAGCGGTAACTCTCCGAACACCACGGTAAAAAGAGACCGTGTCAAATTGTGGTTTGTTTCCTTGTTCCTTATTTACATTCAAGCAATTTACATTCATAGAATTAAATTGATTGCTTGTATATCTAGAATAGCAAACCTTGACCTAGGCTAGAATTGTTGGTACACTTAGGCGAATTTATTTGTTGTAGGTGCTATTTGAACTAAACCAAATTGATTTAAGCTTCCGCATTGTATACTTGGTTTAGGCAAATAGAAAATATCTTGAATTGCTAGTATTAATTTGTAGAGAATTTTTTTGACCGCCTATTCACCCCCCTCTAGTCGGCCACCTCGATCTTACAACGTGCTGATCTATAAATCATAATCGTCCTACATAATGATATAAGATCAGGGATAATTTAGAATAACATCAAAAACATGAATAAAGAGTTTCACAAACAAGTCACATACTTATTGATTAATACGAAAGATATTTATTTAAGAGATAAAATAATATTTTATTCAAATATTCATAAACATTGAAGCGATACAATCATTTTCATGATTGCCTCTAGGGCATATCACTAACAATCTCCCACTTGCACTAGAGTCAATCATGTAAAGATCTAATACCCATAGCACTTGTGTGCACCTCATGCTTTGGTTATGGAAGAGACTTTGTCAACGGATCAATAATATTTAAATCTGTGTGTACTTTGCATATCTTAACATCACATCTATCAATAATCTCATGAATAAGGTGAAAACGCCGAAGTATATGCTTAGATTTTTTTATGCGATCTAGGCTCCTTGGTTTGTGCAATGGCTCCACTATTACTACAATAAAGATTCATTGGACTAGAAGCACTAGAGACCACACCTAGCTCAGAGATGAATTTCTTTATCCAAACAACCTCCTTTGCAGCTTCGGAAGCCGCAATGTACTCAGCCTCCGTTGTAGAATCGGCAACCGTCTCTTGTTTGGAACTTTTCTAGCTCACTATTCCTCCATTAAGACAAAACACAAACCCAGACTACGATCGAAAATCATCTTTATCGGTTTGGAAGCTAGCATCAGTGTAACCATTTACAATTATCTCTTCCTCACCTCCATAAACAAGGAACACATCTCTAGTCCTTCTCAAGTATTTCAGGATATTCTTTACAGCTATCCAGTGACTTTCATCTGGATCTAACTAATATCTGCTCGTAATACTTAGAGCATATGACACATCTGGGTGTATACAAAGCATAGCATACATGATAGACCCAATGGCGGAAGCATATGCAATTTTACTCATCCGGTCTCGCTCATTTGGTATCGAAGGACATTGAGTCTTACTAAGACTAATTCCATGTGACATGGGCAAGAAAACCTTCTTGGAATCTTGCATGTTGAACCGCTTCAACACTTTGTCAATGTACGTATCTTGACTTAATCCAATTAGCCTTTTAGTTCTATCTCTATAGATCTTTATGTCCAAAATATATGTTGCATCTTCTAAATCTTTTATAGAGAAACTATTTCTTAATGAAGAATTGACATATTCAAGTATATGAATATCATTTTCGATCAATAATATATCATTAACATATAGGATTAGAAAAACAATTGCCTCTAGGATATATCACTAACAGAATACCTGACGCTCACCTCACCGCTGTCCATGTTCATAAGCCAAGCAGTTGGAACGATGCTGGGTTGCTTGATCGACCCGGTTGTCTTCCTGAGCTTCCAAAAACTTGTTGGCAAAGAGCGACTGGGAGAAGCTGGATCGACTTACTCGGCACCCGTGGCCATCGCCGACCGCGCCGTCGTGGTTTTAAGTGTTGAAGGAGTCGACACACTTCCAAAACACTCGATGAAGCTCTGTGTGGCTTGCGTCCTTGCGGCGACGTGCTTGGATTGCCTGGCAACAATAGCCAAAGCAAAGAACTGGAGGGTAAAAGGCTACATCCCAAACCCTATGGCCATGGCACGTCCATTCTTCCGCCTGTTCTATTGGGATACTACTAATGGCTTTTAACTATGACTAATGTCTGATATCTGTATTTTTTGATATAGTAACAAATAACAGAGACTACACTCGGTTTTAGGCTTAGAAAACCGTTTGAAGAATTCACTTCGAAAAGTAGCACCATTTGCTTCAACTTTCAAAGAAGGCAAAAGCTAAAAACCGAAAGAACAACCCCTTGGTTGGACTGACATTTGTGATAGACATGTGCGTGGGGAGCATAACATTACTCAGCTGGAAGAAAATCAGACAGGCAAGGCGCAACTACGTTAGCAGTTGTGGTGGCACCAGGTTTGATCTTTGGAGATGGATTTTGGGCATTGCCATCGTTACTACCTTCAATTTTCGTAGTCCAGCCACCTGTTTGCGTGAAGCTCCTGCTAGTTATCAGAGTGAGCAGATGCAGCAGCACTTCCTGCCCAACTTGGCTACTTCGTGGTAACACGGAAATGTCCTTGTACATATTGCTTGCAAATTGCTTTGAGACCATATAATGTTTGTGAAATGTTAGTGCATGTCGCAACACGTGTGTATTCCATGTATTGCATCATTTCATTTGCATGTTTCCTACCCTTTTTCTGTGTACATGTTTTGCTAGCGTATATAGGAGCATTGTTCACACAAGATAAATGGGACTGACAGCTGAACATTAAAAGCATAAAAGGATGCTCCGCAGCACTGACACTAAAATAAACGAAAAAGGTTTGCACCTTGTGAGCATTTCAATCACCAGATCATGCTGAAGAAATCAAAATAAAACCTGATGCCAAACCGTCTCGCAGTTGCTGGCTACATTATCTTGGCAACGTTATCAACAATCTTTGTTCCGTGCATCTTCACCCAAAAAAATGCAGCTTAAGTACAGTTTTAAAATAGCTAGCAACACAAATATTTTGCTCCTCCCATGGTTTTCATTACATAAGGATTCCGGTCAACAAAGAGGGGGCCTACAAAGAAGTTTGAGCAACATCCAAAACTGTTTATTAAGTAAACCATCTTCTAGTTTGCATACAGAAAAATAAAAGCACGCTTCCATACAACAGAATCACAAAAGAACCCAAAAGGCTACTAATCTCCTGGTTCCGGTGGCAAGCCAGCATCATACTCCATCAGTTTCAGCTGTTGGCCAACAATATTAATTCATCAAATTTGTTCAACGAATTTAAGCAAGACAAATTTGAGATTACTGCTGTTAGCCTATTACACTTTTCCAGGGTGTTTTAGAGTAACTATTTCACAACCAAATGTCAAGTCCTAAGCCCCTATACAAATGAAAGGAAAAGGGTAGGAAAAGAATCTAAAAACAAAAGAATGGCTGCAGGCCTGCAGCCATCACCTTTGTCTACTTTGGTTTTCCCAGTAGGACAGGATGCATGCATATGTTTTTCCTCATTCAATATCATATTATCATACAAAGCTGACTATCCTCTTGAGTAAAAAAAAGTATTTAGTAATAAGTTACACCAAAAGATTCAGAGCCTCTTGTTCATTAAGGGAAAAGTGGAGTTTTAGTCTGCATAGAACTTTCAAAACACTTCTCAATTCATTTTCTTTAATATTGCCCAGAGCATAGTTTATAACATTTCTGTACTCATTTGTTTCATCACGCCCAGCGAAAGATTTGTAACAATTGAAAATCGATTTATTTCTTTTTGCCCAAGTGCATCGTTTGGAAATCACAAACTGAAAGATGAGTATGTTCATTGTTCTGGGCAGATTAGGAGTCTTAGGCACCATATTTAGTAACACAACTTTGCACAGCACAAACCGACATCCTCCTCATTTTTGAAATAATGAAGAATCAATAAAACGAGAAGTTTTGTGTAGCAATCATTACCTAACATTTCTTATGTTTTCATTTCTAAAAATAGGCCCTTTCCAAATTATTAAAAAAAAAACTGCAGAGGGCCCAAACAAAATCATACTTTATATACAACAAGTTGTTTTCATTAATGAGAAGAGCAGTGTTTTCACTCACATATCGGAACTAGGTTTGGTAATCTAAGACTGTAATTACATGACATTGATTAATATAACGGTGGGGATATTTTAGTGGTCACCTTTCCCCAGATGGTCTTCATCTAGTTTCATCTTGTCCTACAACAGGAAATGAAAAGAAAAGCAGAAAATGTCTATTCCATCAAACAAACTAGAAACAGGACTTGATAATAAAGTCAAAACGACATGAAAAGGTCAAACAAAAAGTTTTTTCGATTAAGGGGGCAAAACGTCAAACTAAAAGATGGAAACATGGCAGAGAACTGCGCATTGTGTCTATGGTTCAAGTGCTAACACTAGGATACAGATGTTGAAGGAATGAGGCAAATGATACAGCAAAACCGTCGTGCACATTTGGACCAATGTTAACCGAGACTAGTACAGGACATGTTCTATGGCAGGTTACTGCTACTACAACTGGCTTGAGCCGGATTATCGGAAACAATAGTCACACAATTGGCATAATATCCAGATCAATACACACCCATTGCAATAGCTGAACTAGACATCTGAATTGAAGAGGAGGGCAGTTTCAGTTTACCTTCCGTGAGCCACCCGAGACCTTGGCCGGGGACGGCGAGCATGGACGTCATCCGCGCGGCGGCGGTGGCGCTGTGCAGCGGCAGTAGGGACTCCGCGCAGAAGCTCGTCTCGACGGGCGACCTGCACAAAGAACGACGCCGTCACCATCCGCCTCTATCTTTCTCGGTAAGGGGGACACGGATGAGTGGTGGGCGGGGTCGTATCGTACCTGAGGAGGCGAGGGGGCGCAGCCAGCGCGCGACGGAGGGACGGCCGCGCCACAGGGGAGGCGGACCTCGCCGGGCCGGCTCGGAGGAGAGAAGCAGACGAGCGGAGCAGCGACCTGGCGGCGGCGGCCATCGTAGCTTGCCAAGACGGGAGGACGAGATGGGGTTTCCGGTCACCTCGCGCTGCGGTGGCAATGCTGTTAATATTATTCCCAAGAAAAGGAATCAATCAATCTGGGCCGTCCATTCCCAGCCGAGCGCGTCAGGATGGGCCGTTTGGGCCTTCTCAGTCTTGCTAAGAGGCGCCGACTTTTGTTGCTTCGAAGCCTCCTCTTCTCGTTCTGTCTCCCTTCTTCCCCTCGACGGCGGCGGCAGCGCAAAACCCTAGCCCCGCGACCTCGGAGTAATAGCTCCGCGGCCGCGTCCCCTCGGCGAGTGCCCTGTCTCGCTGCGTCGGCGGTCGGGATGAGGGTGAAGGTGATATCGCGCTCCACCGACGACTTCACGCGCGCGCGCAGCCAGGACCTGCAGGTGAAGACCTATGTTGCTCCCCTTTTGCTGTTAGTTTTGGTCGGTTTGATCGGTGGCAGTGCTGAGCTGTTCGGTTTGCGTCCGTGCGCGAGTGATGTAGTCGCACTTTAGTTCTACGATGATATGGTAGAGTAGAAACAGTGGTGTGGTATGTATTCCTTTGCAAGGACGGATGATTGTCAATTCTTTGTCCAGTAAAACTGGTGTAGCTGTTAAATTTCTGAGGGGCCAGGCTGCTCCCCTTTCGCTGGAATTGCGTTCCCCTTTCGCGAAGTTCCTCGCTCGTCAGTCAGTTTGACACTTAGGGGAGCCCTCTTTCAGAGTTCATTTTTTCCCTAGTTCAGTTCCCATTGTGGGAGAACCAACAGCTTTGCGTTTGCTAGACATCAGATATCTGGATCAAGTATTGACTGGATAAGACGCCTCTTTGCTTTGACGTCAAAAAATAAGCAAGATGACTCTTTGTTGTTAATTTAGCATACCACTAGCTGTACAAAATTTGATACATTCACCGTACACTGTCAAAACTAAATTCTGTGCATAATTGCACTAGGTTCAAATCTTTCAAAGATAGCCTGGTTGCATGCTCAGTCCTTGAGATTACTCTTTTCCCAACCACTGACAATCTCTACTCCACTTGTTACTTTACTCCCAACAGAAAGTATTCCGCAATTATGACCCAGCACTTCGTACACAAGAGAAAGCTGTTGAGTACACTCGGGCTCTCAATGCTGCGAAGTTAGAGAAGGTATGTCTCTCCTTTCTTCTCTGCATTGGTGTTTTGTTCTCTACTGTCTATCTTGATGCGAATTTTGCTGCTCTCCTGTTCAGATATTTGCCAAGCCATTTATTGGAGCAATGGATGGGCACATTGATGCTGTATCATGCATGGCCAAAAACCCCAATTATTTGAAAGCAATATTTTCTGGTTCAATGGATGGGGGTAATTATCATAGTTCTGTACTAGCTTGCTGTTTTTTTTTCTCCTTCAGTGTTTTGACATGCTTGAACAAACTCCCACTTATTAGCTTCTGGTTCTTTCCTGGTTAGTTGGAACTCAGCATGAGATGCCCTTTGGATGCACATAGAAACTATAATATGAACCTGAACGTATTTGGACTGCTTAAGAGCATTGACCAATCAAGATAATATAAAATAGCATCTAGTTCAAGTGAACTGCAGTTTATGTGCTATTGTTCTTCAATCGTATTTGATCATCCTAGCAGGTAGTTAATGGTAACACATTATCGGGTTTCTATTATCATAATATTCTCAATAATTGACATCTGGAAAGGGAATGACTAATGTAAATGGCTGTGGGCAAACACAGCATTGTTACTGCCGGTTGGAGTGTTTGGAACTTATTCAGTTACATTAGTTGACTTGTTTGGTTAAATTAAGAGTAAAAGGTTATAATGTTATATCAGTTTGAGTGACTTAACATAGAGTAATAAAAATTGTTACTATTTTGGCACCAATTTATTCTTGCTATTATATCTAGAGAATATATTGTTCAGCCCTGTTTATGAAACTATTGCTTGGCTGCCAAACTGTCGAGACCCAAGTGCCCAATGGCCCACTTTTGTTATGCATTTGCGAACAGAATCTGATTTTAGTACGCTTCAGCAGTGTGCTTGATGTGACCGTTGTATGTATTTCGGTACCTGATATTTTTTTAATTTACTTTTCCTACAAAAGCAGATGATTTTTCTTCATTTATTCATCTTTTGCATACTAAAAAAAGAAGTGGCAATCACGCATTACCTTATTCTTTTTTTGATCAAGTCCAAATTTGGATCATAAATGGTAAACTGTAGCTTCTGTTTTGATGGCAGATATTCGTCTCTGGGACATTGCTGCAAGGTACTACTCATGCAATGTTAATGATCTTTTTGCCAGAGGATGACTTTTTTTATTCCATCCGAAACTCATGCCACCAATTCGTTCTTCTTTGCATATCCTTGTGGCTAAGAGAGTTGGTTCTTAATAGTCTTCTGTCACTTATGAGTGTAATTCATTTATTTTACAATAAAAAACAGGAAGACAGTCTGCCAGTTCCCTGGACACCAGGGTGCTGTGAGAGGTTTGGCAACATCCACCAATGGTGATCTTCTGATATCCTGTGGTGTTGACTGCACGTAAGTTACATTGTAGATGTCACTTCTTTTGGCTTTTAGACAGAGGTGCTCTGATGTCAACTAAATTTCCAGATATGTCTTCTCACTGTATAATTTTTGTGAAAAGGTGACTTTATACCAACAGGTGTTTTAATGCTCAGTAGGTTTCAGGAACAGTCTTATATAGTTGAGTGTATGTGTTAAAGGCATTTCTGATAGCACTTAAGCTTGAGCTTGATGCTGCCACAACTTTAAGCCCCACCAAACAGCCTGTTTTGAAAATGGCTTTTTATATAGGTTTAGGACCCATATGTACTAAGAAGCCTATGGTGCCTTCCAATGGTATATAGGTTTACACTTTTACACAGATTACACATGCTTTAAGCCTTTGCAAACAGGCTCTAAAAATTAAATTTACTTGATAAAGTCTACTGTTTCTAAGTGTAAAGTATAAAAGTGTGATTGGTGAATATCTGCCGGTGTCTGTGATCTTACTGTGCACTTATCCTTTTCACTGATTTGTAGTGTTCGACTCTGGAAAGTTCCTATGCTTAAGATGGTGGACACTAATGATGCTATTGGAGATGCTTCCCAGGTATGCATTGGATGGGCGCATCTTCATTTGTTTTGCTCTATCCCTGCTATATGATATCTCATTTGTTTAGCTCGCCAATGTTGTTTACAGCCGTCAGCGGTCTACACCTGGAAGCATGCATTTTGGTAAGAGCAGTACTGTACTGTCTTGACTTCTTCCTTATTTTTCTCATCATTCTTTGCATAAAGATTTATATCTCTTCTAATTAATTGTTAGGGGCGTGGACCACCAGTGGGATGGTAATCTTTTTGCAACTGTAGGTGCTCAGGTTGATATATGGGATCATAACAGGTAGAATAATTGATGATTGATTTTCTAACAATTTTTTGTCAGTTTTGTTACCAGCACCAATGCTAATTTCATTTGTATAGGTCAGAGCCAATAAATAGCTTCGAATGGGGTAAAGATACAATTCTTTCTGTAAGATTTAATCCTGGAGAACCTGATGTTTTAATTACGTCAGCAAGGTATATTTTACATCCCTAACCCCCCGCCCCCCAATGTCTTCTTTAATTCCAGCATGCGTTCATTTTAATGAAGTAATTGTGCGTATTGTTTTATTTTTGTGCTTAATGACCGTAATGCCATTTGTCACTGTCAATGTTATTTCCTGGTTGTGAATGTTCAATGTTGCAATTTGTTGTTTTGCGTCCCCCCAAAACTTCTGACTGCACTAAAACAGGATGGTATCATTTTTGCAGTGATCGTAGTATAACACTTTATGACCTACGCATGTCATCCCCAGCTAGAAAGCTAATCATGAAGGTTTGTTTAATTCTCTTTTACTTGTTAATGCTTATCGCACCTAAAAATTTGAAAAGAGATGCTTGCAGCAACATGCTGACAGCCTGACATTATCGACTCTGATACACAGAAAACATTTACTTTGTTCTCATATACAGTTAAAGTGCTTACAATAGCTAGTAGTTGATACTGTCTCATGCTGATACTTTGTGATGTAAATACTGCAGCATTTATTCACTACTAAGCTGAGCATAAAGTATTAAGTTAGAAAAATCAGATTATGACAAAAGAGCCTCTTATTTGTATAAGAATGGATGATGTTAGTTCCAGTTCACTACTACATGATGTTTCATGTCAAAATTAAGTTAACAATTAAGATCCTGTTGGGACATTTAGGAAAATGTACTACTTAAAACTGAGTTCACTGGAACATCCTGAGCACCGAGAAATTATATGGATTTGGAAGGCTTTCCCATATCTTTTTTTTTCTCATCCATCTTTGTGTGCGTGCGTGCATGCTTGTGTGTGAACTGATGTCTAGAATTCTAAGCCTACTCATCTGGGTCTGGAATTTGCTGAAAAATAGGAAGTAGAACCCTGGATGTATATACATAATAAGCAGATATTTTCTGATACAGACCAACTAGGTTAACTAGTCAATGCATGTGTTCTCCCTGTTTTTCATGGTACCAAATCCAGACACAAGTGTTGGATTAAGATAGCAGCAGCAACTTACAATCTGACTACTCGGCTTGATCACAAAGAAACAGCAGCAATAATATGGTATATGCACACAATCCAACAGTCAACAGGCCAAAGACTCCACTGAATAATTAGGGCAGCAGATTAACTCACGTAGACAGCAACAAAACAGATTGCTCAGCTCGTTTTAGCAAAAGAACAGTAGCAAAACGAAATAATAAAGACATCAGATGATAACTTGGCCTTGGATCTGATCAACTCAGCAAGAACTCGCCTAGATGGATCAACTCCGCAGCCTTGAATTCCTCGAAAATGCACCAGCAGACTGAAACGACTTGGATGGATTGATTTCTACAGGAATTAGCTCGCCAATTCAAGTATATGAACTTGAACCAATACAGCAGAAATCAAAACCCTATATCAGTTTTAGCAGGAAAACGAGGCACATCTTTTGGTCGCCACCATGGCGTTTTTCTGGTGATAACACTCGACAGCAAAAATAATACGTAGTCTTGACACAAAGGGTGCACCCCCTGGCCTTTTACATGGCCGAACCAACACACATGAAAAATTCTAGACCGATCAAAGTACTAACTCTGACTCAAACATGGCTCAATACTTGATATCTCCTGGAAAAGAAAAACAAAAGAACCAAACTATGGTTCGGGCTAACTAAATAAAACAAGGAAACGCTTCAGGAGAAATGCTCAGTGTGTCATTTCAGATGGATTTATTGTGATATTGTCCTTGGACTGGAATATGTTCATAGCTGCCAAATTTAAAATCTGATATGCCTTGTCAGTTGCAAGTTGCAACTTCCCTCTTTTCCCCCTTCTGGAACTCATCCATTCTATCTGCTGCAGACACAAATTAATTTCACCCTCAAGATCAATATGTCAATATCATTATGTAAATTTAGTAGTATATTTAAATGCAACCAATTCTCCCTATTTATTCCTTCTGCAATCCCCTGTTATGCTAGCTGATTAGGTTTCTTGTATGACCATCCTAGGGTCTTAAGCCCAAGGTTCCAAAACCCGGAACCAGGGGGAATACCACCGGACGGCCGGTACCGGTTACCGGCCAGTAACCGGAAAAAAACCGGTCAAATTTTAAACGTCAAAATTTGAATTTGAAACCGGTAACGGAAAATCGGCCGGTTACCACCCAAAAAACTGGGAAAAATGCTAAAAACCAGTTTTTCAAATTGAAAATTGGAAATTCGTAATACATTCATGACAAAAAGTATGAAGTCAAGTACGGGAAGTGCATGCATCTTCCTAATGCATTCTATTAGTGTTAAATAACGTAAACATTATTAGGGAAACTAACTTTTACATTCAAAAATTGAAAATTCCTAATACATTCATGGCAAAAAGTATGAAGTCACGCACGGGAGGTGCATGCATTTTTCCAATACATTCTATTAGCGTTAAACAATGTAGACATCATTAGAGAAACTAACTTTTACATTCAAAATTTTATATTTGAATTAAATAAAAAACCGCCGGTTTTTATTCTACCGGTTGCCACTGGTAGAACCGGTTACCGGCAATAACCGGCCGGTTACCACCAGGATTTTGAACCCTGCTTAAGCTCATCTTCTATTTTTGAATGTCAACTGTATCCAAAATATACGTCTAGCTGTCATTTGTCGCCAACTAATATAATGTTATTGGAACATCAACTATATTTGTTCAGTTGAAATATTTTGTGCTTTCATTCATCATGTTAACTTAGTTGCCTTTTCCATCCTCTTCTATTTTTGGTGGCATCTTGCTAAATATCCGTTGCTTTTAGCTGCTATTTCAGTAACCGCTGAACTATACAGAAACTAATGTATTCTTGGATTATGCAGACAAGGTGCAATTCAATATGCTGGAACCCAAGGGAGCCCATGAACTTCACTGCTGTAAGATTCAAATGTTAATTATGCTATTCTTTCTATCACCTATAAATAACGCTGACTGTCACAATGATGGTTTGTGTTATGTGCTATAGTTCTGGAACTGAAATATTTATCAAGCTTTTTTCCATGAATAGTATATAATTGTTGTTTAAGTTTGGCGTTGTTTAGCATTTGGGAACTTCTGTCCTGATTGTTTTTTGTTGCTAGGCAAATGAAGATACAAACTGTTACTCCTTTGATGCTAGAAAGCTGGATGAAGCCAAAATTGTTCACAAGGGCCATGTTTCAGCAGTGTAAGTAGTATTTGTAAGCAAATTTGTCTGATATATACTGATATTTTAATGTAGATATATCTGTAAAGGTCACTCCCTTAGTAGAGAAAATGGACCATATGGTATGTAGATTTGTATGTTAAGCACACGGACTAGCATACAACACTTATCAATATGAAGGGCATATGAATGAATCGAGGATACACAACAAAAACTAAAGCTGCAATTATATATTTTTGGTACTTATTCTTTCACAGGGTTGCTAATTCGTCTTAGTTTTGATGAACTTTCTGAAGATGCACATTTATTGGATTAAGTCCTTGTATACCCAAAATCTGGCAATATGCAGCGTTCTTTTCTTCTTGATTTTGGGAAGTATTTCTTACATGAATTGAGTTGTTCTCAGGATGGATGTTGATTACTCACCAACAGGGCGTGAATTTGTTACGGGTTCCTATGATAGAACGGTACGTGCAACTCTTCAAGGTCCTCACATTCTTACCATGTCTTGGTGATTTTCATTGACAACTTTTAGTTAATGCTTTTGCAGGTACGTATCTTCCAGTATAACGGTGATCATAGCAGGGAGATATACCATACCAAGAGGATGCAAAGGTTCTTTTTTATTATATTTTTTATCACTCTTGCTCACTGTATTTGCTGCCTCTTGTTAAGCCCAAAATTCTGACTGGTTCTCAACTTCTATCCCCTGTTGGCGTTCTATCATTTTTGTGTGGTACCAAGGATCAATTGCCCTCAAAACCATTGTGCTGGTGGATACCAAGTGGATCAATTTAGTGGCAGACGATCTTAGATCTATATAGTTTGAGACAGTAGTTCATTGTCAATGAATTCCTGAGTAGTCTTTTCGATTTAACCACTTTGAACAGTTGAACATGTTATTATGTGACTAGTTATGAGTAAGTCTTCATTGCAACCTGATCAGTGGCCATTGAACTGTGAATTAGTCTAAATTGTGCTTGGAAGTAGCATGAATTTAGCAGTTCTCCTGCATGTGCATATATATTCCTTAGTTGTTACCTGTAAGGCAGGTAACTATCTTATTTGCTTCAGACCCCATTTTTATCTTCTTTACCACATTGCTTTATGTGATTTCCATTCTACTTTAACCAATTTACCCATTCTACTTTAACCAATTTACCCATTATCTTTGCAGGGTGTTTTGTGTGAAATGCACCTACGATGGAACCTATTTTGTTTCTGGCAGTGATGATACAAATCTTCGGCTGTGGAAGTTCAAAGCTTCAGAACAACTGGGAATCGTAAGTTTTTTAACACCATACACTGTTTGCCAGTTGCTGCTATGTCTTGCCATGTTTGTTGCTTGCTCCAGTTATATGTCATGTGATTGAGCTCGACCTCTTGGTACAAGTGGAAGGTACTTTGGACAATTCACTTGGTTTCTCACTGTGGGTGCCCAACAAAGTAGCGTGACAAACTGGCAATAACCGCCTGTTGTTCACTTGCGCTTAATTGCTTTTGTGTAGCAATCATATTCCACCACCAAACACAAATACAAATGATGTACTCAATTAAGAATGATAGGCAACCAACAAAAAATGTGAACCTATATACATGGCCAGTGCCTGAAGAGAAGAAAAAGAATGAACTGGAACTCTTTGATTTATCTAGTTTTGGCCGATGGTAGTCTGCATCAGCAATGCCTAGTGAGAGCTTGTGCAAGACATCAAAGAAGATGCTTGATCCGCTGCCATCTGGTTTGATTTGTCAGCTGGTGCATTCAACTTTGTCATACGATCTTGTGTTTCAGACTGCTTTGGAGTGTAAGTTATAGCTTATTCTCGGAAATAGCTGTACTACTTGCTACCATGTTTACCATTTTGCCTTCCCTTTTATTTTCTGCCATATGGACAAAGGTCTTTATCTGCTCACTTAAGTTTAGGTACAATATTGTCATTGAACAACACAACTGCTTTATTGGGCATTGTTGATTTATGTTTTATCTGCTACTACACCAAATTTTCTAAGGCCTTCTATTAACAATTCGATGTTGGAAGTGGTGTATGATTGTCAGCAAATGTCTTTTGCAGCTTCTTCCAAGGGAACGCAAAAAGCAAGAATACCTAGATGCTGTCAAGGAGCGGTATAAGCACCTTCCCGAAGTCAAGCGGATTGTAAGGTAAGCTACTGTTTCTTGGCATGGGCAAGTACTACTGTGTAGATCATCTCGTTTACCTGTATCTATTTGGAACGACTAATTTGTTGATGTTTTATGGATGGTTTCTTTTACTTCAGGCATAGACACTTACCTAAGCCAATCTACAAGGCTGCCAACTTAAGGCGTACAATGATTGAGGCAGAAAACCGTAAAGAAGAAAGAAGGCGAGCGCACAGTGCTGCAGGGAGCATGCCTGTCCAGCCCTTCAGGAAAAGAAGAATCATCAAAGAAGTCGAGTAGGGGAGATCTGAGTATCACGAAGCCGAACGCAGTGGCATTCCAGATTTCCATCTTATGTTTTGGTTGGTTTTAAGGTGGAAACAGATCTAAATATGCCACGGAGAGTGAAGTTTGTTCAGGCTGAGTTGAGATTGCGCAAGGTTGGAGAAATGGGAATGCTTAATTTCGCCTGACAGCGTTGAAATTTTGCCTCTTCTATGCATGGGTTGTATTAGTTTGCTCTTATCACCATGTAACAGATGCTACTTTTTGAACAACTTGTGGAGCAGCTATGCTAATTTATGGATATTAGATCGTTAATTAAAGCCAGTTGCTACATGTCTTCAAATGCAAGCTCAAAATATCTTCGTCAATCGTTAGGTATCTACAGCCAGAGACGTGCCAGAAATATGAAAATAATGTTGTAGCATGCACTGTGCCATGCGGCATTTCTAGGAGCCTGTTCATTCTGGTTTTTTAGTGGCAACTGTTAGTCTTTAGCTAAAATGGTACTGTAATGATTATTTTTTTTGAAGTTATTTAATTTAAAAATATAGAAAAATAAAAAATAATGTTTATGTCTTCACAGGCAATAAAAATAGTAAAAAAAGAAAATTAAGAAGTTAATATATTTATTCGTTGAGAAGCCGAAATGAACAGAACCTGTAAGAATTCTTTTATGCCATCCGCATGATGTCGGGAACGAGATGGTGACATTAGAGGTTTGACTTTTGATGCTCGATCTGCGATCCAAATGAGCTGCGGCGACCCCTTTGATCATATGAAAATTTTTAACCGACATACACAATCCACAAGAACAAACATATAAAATTTCACGATCATTTGAACACATCCTTAGATGCTAGCTGGTGCATATACTGCCTGTTCTTTTTAGCTGCGAACATGGTTTTAATGGTCATGGACTTGTGACTTTGAAATTGTTTGTACGAGAGATTACAGAGAATGTAAACTCACATGCAATTTTTGCCGATATAAATGAAGTCAGTAAAGTATGTACTACAATTAACTAGTAGACTTTATCTTAAAAAAATACTCCGTTTAAAAGTTAGTTACTGTAGAAAAGTCGAAAAGCAGCTTTTAGAAACTGAAAAGAACAAAGCCATATGCTATAGAAGAGTCGTCCCATCAAGTTATAATACACGCAACTCTCAGATAGGCTTCATATATAGCGCACATGCATACATACATGAGAGGAAAAGAGAAAAAAAACCAGAGATCGATGTCAATGCATGATACACTCAAGATGCAGTATGTTAATCTACACGCGCCCGTGCGTACAGCGATCGATCGATCATACGTACGTGCAAATGGACAAGTCGACGAGTTGTGTCATCGAGAAAAAGCATCCGGTGCCGGCGGGTGAGAGGTCTAGAGATCAGCCGGCGCCGCCGCCCGTCGTCTTCGCCGGTGGAACCTTGGGTACGCCTTGCCTCTGCAGCTCGGACATGACGCTGTCCAGCGACGGGGGCTTCAGCCCGAGGGGAAGCGGCAGCCATGGCTTCACTAAAACGTCTCCAATGGCTGCGTCGATGCTCTCCTTGGACTGCAGCAAAGAATTTATCAGCAACAAGATTAGTGCGAGCCAATTAAGTTCACATTTCTCCAGGATTAATCAAGGAATGGCAGAGTTTATATGTGCTTCTTATTTGCTCGCGTGATTGATGGATGCAGTACTGTCAAGATCGGTGGACGTAGAGCCATGCATACCGGGTGGGCGTCGAGCTGAAGCTGCAACCCGGCGAGCTTATTACTGCTCTGCGGCGGCGGCGGCGGCGGGATCGGCCTGTACATGTGATGCGGCACCATCCCCGGCACCGGCGGCGCAGGAAACCTCTGCAACTACACGCGCACACAGAATCACCGTCACACGGATATCATATCTTGGAACCAAATTAAGCAATGATTATTTGACTGCTGCATATGTTCGACTACACAATTACACACGCATATATAGTGCAACTTGTATTATACTCTCTCTGCCTAAATTTATAAGTCATATTTTCTTTATCACATAGACCAATGAGATAGTAAAAATACCTACATTACTTCTAATTATTATCATCGTATCTTAGAACCAAATTAAGCAATGATTAATTGACTGCTGCATATGTTCGACTACACAATTACACACGCATAATGCAACTTGTATTATACTCTCTCTCTGCTCAAATTTATAAAACGTATTTTCTTTTGTCACATATACCAAAGAGATAGTAAAAATATCTAGATTACTCCTAATTATTATCTCTAAGTACTATATTCAGTATATGCATATAGAGAATAGCAAATAAGCTGTATATTTATTAGGGATATAAAAAATATCACACTAATTTTGTATTAAAATATAAAATACATCTTATATTTATAGATAAAATTATCAAAAAATACGTTTCGTAATTTTGAACGGAAAAAGTAGTAAGTTGAAGGACCAGTATACCACGGCCGCAGGAGGCATCGGCGGCGCCGGAATACAGGGAGTCCCTTGTGTCACTGCCTGTGGGCCCCACTTCCTCGCCGGCTGCGGAGAAAACGGTGAATTAACCAACTGTTTATGGGCCACTCATGCATGTAGCCAAACTGGCATGGGCAGCGTGGATACGTGAATGGTGGAAAGCAAGAGGGTAGATCACATGCATGCGAGAAGAGGAGAGGAGGGGCTCAGCACGCACGTTATACTGCTGGTGCCAGTACGTGGGGCCCACGGGCGGCTGGTGCGCCCACGCCGGCAGCGGCTGCGGCGGCGCCAGGTGCCGCGGCCAGACGGGCAGCATGGGGGGCGGTGGTGCCGCCGCGGCCGCCTCCACTGCGGTTGGGTGGCCCCACACGTGCAGAGGCCGGCAGAACGGCGACGGGGGCTGCACCATCGCGGCGGTAGCGTGCGGCATCCCCGGCGGCGGGAACCCGATGGTCGGCACGACCCACGTGCCTGCTGCCGCCACGTCCTTCCTCGGCCCGCCGGCCACCTGCCCTCCCGTGCAGGCCGCCGCCGCCACGTATATCTGCCGCTTCTGCGTCCAGCTCGCCGCCTCCGCCTCCCTAGCCATCAGGTGCTTCCTGTGTGACCGGTACTTCTGCACACGCGCAAAGGGAAAAATAATCACCAACTCAACAAAAAATGCGACCTCTTTTTTCCCTGAAAAAGGAATTCTGCCTCAATTTATCTACCATAGATTCTTTTCTCGAAGTGGTCTCGACTTCATTCTCGTTTACTTACCACATTTTACAAGATTGACCCGACCGAAAAACCTTCACTCTGATCGCAACAATACAATGCCTCGTTTGAAACGAAGGTCCAAAGAAATTTCGGAGGAAATGCATCTGAACCTCTGCCGTTGTACGTTCGTCTAGCTACTAATCCGGAGGTGACAAATCGCCGATTAGGGGACAGGCGCCGTACGGCGGTCTCTGGCGCGGTGCCTGTACCGGTTGGCGTGGTTTGTGCAAATATATATATATATATATATATATATATATATATATATATATATATATATATATATATATATATATATATATATATATATATATATATATATATATATCCAAGGGTCAATCTTGTTGCCATGCATGCATGGCGTACTACTGCCGGCAAGCAGCAGCAGCTGCTGCGTATATGCCGCCTGTTTGGATGCTTTCTTACTTTTACCAGCTTGCCTAGCTGTGTGCTTTGTTGCATTGGCAGAACCTGGTAAAAAAAAAAAGACTTCACATGCGTACTGCTAATGTCGTAATGTGCAGCGGTACCATCAGTACCAGGCTTGGACTAGCTAGCTATGGGCTGTTTTTTTTTCCTCCAAAATTAGCGGCTTTTAATTTTTGCTATAGTACCTAACTTTTAAACAGATTATTTTCTCAAGACGGAGTCTACAAGTTAAACGATGTACACGTTAAAAGTCTAACATCTGTACCATCCAAAATCGCAAGTGAGTATCTCTCTCCGTAATCTGTACCGTAAACAGCTAAAAGCCATAAGTCGTAGTCGTTGCCAAACAGCCCCTATGCCCTATAATCCCATGTAGGTTGATCCCCAGATCTGAGTCTGACAAGGGAGTGTGTCTGTCTGCGTATGTGCTCATAGATCTGGAGTACCACTTAGATCGAGGCACTAATGGATTCATTGGTGCAAACTAATCCGTCGAATTAGCACTATCTATGCTTCGTTAATTTAAAACGTGGAGATTTTACCTTGCTCGCATGAAAACCTTGAGAGGTCAGAGATGCACACGATCGATCGAGTTGGTGCTTAATTAACTACCTGCAGATGGCTGGCAATGTTGTGGCGGGTGAGGCAGTCGATGCCCATGAGCTCCAGGATCCGCGACGGCACGGCCTTGTCGATCCCCAGCTGCTCCACCGCCTGCACGAACCGCCGGTGCAACTCCGGCGTCCAATCCACCTGCAATCCATCAACCACACACACATGTACACCACCCCCCTTAGAGCATACGATGCATACATACACATTGCACAATCCTTGAGCCGTAAAAAACCTTAATTAGATTTCATCCTGGACTAGATAGATACGAGATACAGCTGCGAGGTAGGTAGACAAGAGGGACAAGACTGCAACTTGCACCAAAATAAAGGAGCAAAGAGCAACTAGTACTGTTGGTATACTAGCTAGCTACTACATGCTTCCCGTGACGCCCTCCCAAGATCTATCTATCCATCCATCTATCTATCTATCTATCTATCTATCTATCTATCTATCTATCTATCTATCATCCATCATCCATCTGGAAAGCCACACGGGGATTTCCATGGCGTATTCATTGCCGGGCAGGAACGCTTCCGGTGTAAAGCTCACGCATGGACGGACGCACGTCGTCGGCAACTCCGACGCACCTCGACCCGGCCGGCCAATGGCTGCACCATGCAGGGCCTCGTGGTGCTAGGTCTCATATAGATTCTCTCGTGACGACGTACGTGGTGGTAGTAGCAGCAGCAGCAGCAGCTGCTAGCTACTGGTAATTTTTGATGTTCTGCGCTAGATCTACTGGCCGACGTCGTGATAAATATTATGTCAGAGTTAACGCGCGAGTGTGAACTGTTGTATTGATTCCTATTATATGTGAATTGTGATGTACAGATTGGACTGAAGAATTATGCCTTCTCTGTGTTCTTTTTTTTTTCTTGAGCTCGATCACACTGTGGTGCTTAATTATTTATACTCCATGGTTGCAGTCTGGTTATGCATCTAGGGCTAGTATGTAAGTTTGGTAGTACCTTCACCTTGCGCTTGCCCTGGGAGTTCTTGGCCAACGCCGAAGCCGATGACGACGGCTTCCTCTTGCTGTGCCCCTCTGCCGACAGTGACGACTTGGTGTCGGACCCGACCGCCGCGGAGTCCTCCGTCGTCACCGCGCTCAAAACCTCATCCCCGTTGCTCTTCGCATCTTTCTCTTCCGACAGCCCCTTCTGGTTCTTCTCCTCTGGTAACTCCTTCTCGCCTTCCTTCACCTCCGGGGTCCTCGACACGGCGCCGGCATTGCCACGGGCTCCGCAACCCTCCTCTCGCTCTGCCGGGCTCACCGTCGGCTCGTCCGGGAAAGAGAACTCGGCGAGGAGCTCGGTCGGGTCGACCTCGAGGTCGGGGAGGATGTCCCCGTCGGCGTGGAAGAGCGGCACGTCGCAGCTGAAGTCGATGTAGTCAAGCAGGTTGTCGTCGGCGATGAAGTGGTCGTCGTAGGTGGCCGATGCGACCTGGAACCCGACATGGTGGTCGCCGACGACCGCCCACTGATCCGCCTTAGGGCTTCGCAGCGTGGACACCTCAAACATCCCAATCGCTGCGTATCCCACAAGGCCAGTAGATGAGCAAGGACTACCAATATCTGTATCTAAAACTGCTCTAAATCTCTAGCTTGGCAGCGGTAGATTCAGCTGTTATATCTACAGGCTAGCCACTCGATTATGTTGTAATTACAGGCAAATTAAGCTGGGCTTGGCGTAAGATCAACATGGACAGCTAGTACTATCCGCCGTACTGCATGGGGAGCAAGCTCTGTATTGGAGAGATCTCTAATGGATAGGAAGAAGGGGGCGCTATGGGCTAGACTAGTTTGGTGGTGATTTTGGAGTATTAGAGTTAGGAGGACGCATCTCCACCACAACCTCCTTGAGATTTCTCTCTCTACACCTGCTATATAGGGTTCTTTGTGGCAACATCCGTCTCTCTCTCTCTCATTGCAATGTACATTGTACACCGACTGCCAGCGGTAGTATAGCATGACACTAGGGCTCCGCAGCGTTTATCTGGTTTACTATATTTCAGTGACCTGTCGACTAAATTTAGGTCCTGTTCATTTGGATTTAGCTTAGACTTTTGGTTTTTGACTTGTTTTTTTATTATTTTTAAATTTCATCTTTTTCTGCTTTTTGGTTTTTTAAGCTTTTTTATCGGTTCTTTTTTCCCTATTCGTTTGCGTTATAAGTGATGAGCTAGTCTTTTTTTATTTTTAAATTTAATTATTCTAAATAAATTATCATCAACTATAATGTAATTTTAGCTAGCTACAATGAAAATTTTGTTATGAGCCACTAAAATTCAGCCTAACTGAGCAGGCTGATAACTAACTTGGCAGAGAAAATAATTCTGAGGTGTATGTCATTTGTTAGGCAATTTGTCGTCCACTAGATTCTGCATCTTGTTAGTACTCATATTGTTAAGTAGCCCCTGTATATTTTAATGAGTTTTAGTTCTGCGTTCTTGAATTGAAAGTATTTTACCTACAGCACTGCTGGAAAAGCTACGGTAACAAAACATCACTACTACAAAAAAAAAATATCTTAGATAGCTCATCATAGATGGTTCAATATAAATTATCAGTGCTAAAGTTAATACATATAATTTTACAAAATAAACAGTCTAAGTTCACCGTAATGAAAAAAATCATCTGTGATGACCTACTTATCACATACGGTTTTTATTTCGAACCGTCTGTGATATATTATAGATGGTTCAGAACAAACATTATCTGTGATTTCTGCACTTATCACAAACGATTTTTGTTCTGTGATAATATTTCAACTTACCCGCTCTCGTCAAATTTGAATTTCTCGCTCGTCTCGCTGGATTTGCTCTTTAAAATAGAAGGCTCGGCTGTTCTTCTCCTTATCTCCTTAACCTTAAGAATTTATTGTTTTATTATTTCATGTTTACAAATAAAATTGCATCCACACTCTCATTAACACAACTAGTATATTTTCATCCATTGACAATACTGACAAATAGATAAATTATGATTTATTCTTGTGACTTGCTGGGTACCTAGTGTACTCAACTTGCTTAATTCTATCAGAACAGATACTGGAAGAGGAAAAGATACTTCAAATTTTTGTGTTAGATTTACGACTGCACTCAAGCGTTCTTGTGAAGTTTTCTTCGGTTTTTTTGAATGTAAGTTAATTTTTGAGCTCGGACGCCTATATTGTTGTTAGAATTGACTGTTAGGTCTTATTTTTAACCAAGTTAATCCCTTTTAAATGTTCGTGAGCAAGTATGATACACCTTTTATCCATAACAGAACACCTGAATTGTTACGGGACGTACAATAGCTCTATTCTCAAAAACCGAGGTGTTACACTACACGAGCACGTCCCTTTAGCACATAGAGTTGCTAATTAATCCTATTGGGCCATGTTCTACGAGAGGTAATTTACAGTATATATAGGTAGTAGAAAACCATCGATCATGCATGCCAGTGCATGGCAATCTAATGCATTCCATGTATTCACTACTACAAAATAACCTATACTGGACGGCTACATCACAGACGGTTCATACGGAACCGTCTGTGATTAAACTATCACAGATGGTTTATACTAACAACCATCCGTGATATTTTCACAGACGGTTATTAACACGAACCGTCTGTAATAATTGAGCCATCACATATGGTTCGTGTGAATAATCGTCTGTGAAGGTTGCGGACATCATAGACGGTTCATATAAAAAACCGTCTCTGATATTGTGGACATCATAGACGATTCTTATAACAAACTGTCTGTGATATTTCGTAGATCACAAACACTTTGTACGAATAACCATCTATAAATTATCACGGATGGTTATTAATACAAACCATCTGTGATAATATTCGTATCATAGACCGTTTGTAGTTGGCACCGTCTGGGATAATTTACGCTATTAAATATCGGGCGTACGTGGTCTCGACACAGATCTGTCTTCATTGCGCTACATCGGTGGAGCGAGGCGGCCGGCTTTAGGGAGTTTGGTGAAAACATATCGCTTGTAGATCTATATACGTCTTCCTAGTGATCAGAGATTAGTACTCAATTGCTTCTAATAACTTATATGCCTTATAATTGAGAGAGATGATAGCTAGATTTTTGTTTAGATTATACCGAGAGAGTGTGGTTAAATAACTTACGCAAAATTGTGTACATGCGTCACCGTAGGTTCCTTCCAAAGTATCACCCATACCGCAAGATGAAGAAATAATTTGACAGAAAAAGAGAGGATAACTCGGTACCAAGGCCTTTTAGTAAGAAAGAGATCTATGATATGGTCAAGGGTATCGATGTTGTGCTTGGAAAGGGACGTAAATTGAGGACCTGTCGGAAGAACATGTGAAAGAAGAGGTCAATATTTTAGGACTTACCTTATTGGGAACACTTAGAAGTTCACAATTGCATCGATGTCATGTACGTAGAGAAGAATGTATGTAATAGTTTGATTGGTCTCTTACTGAACATTCCTGATAAAACAAAAGATGGTGTCAACGCAAGGCGTGACTTGGTCGCTATGAATATCAGGACTGAGTTAGCACCGATAGAGACCGATAAAGGTCGGACGTACCTTCCCCCAACTTGCTACACTCTGTCTAAGTCTAAGAGAACTCAACTGTGCTAGTCCTTGCATGGTGTGAAAGTTCCATCCAGTCACTCCATCGGCATGAAAAACTTGTTTCCATGGAACATTTGAAATTAATTGGCATAAAGTCTCATGACTGTCATGTGCTAATGACATAAATGTTACATGTTACAATTAGAAGTATTTTGTCGAACAAGGTTCGAGTGACAATCATAAGGCTATGTTATTTCTTTAACGCAATTACTCAGAAGGTCATCAATCCCAATAGATTAAATGCTCTGCAGATCGAGGTGGTGACGACTCTATGTCATCTAGAGATGTATTATAACATCCTAAAAATTTAAATTTGAAAATATAAAACCTTTGACTTATTTTGCCATATATTCTATTTAAATTGGATTTTTATGGTGTCTCTTAAGTTTTGGTTGAAGTTTCACTAATTGGAAATCTATGAAAAAGACAAAACAAACATTAGTAATACCATAAGAGGAAATACACAAATAATAGAAAACAAAAACTTTAAATACGAATCTGAAAAGATGATCCAGCATTAGGAGGGAGAAACCTGAGATAAAATATAAAATCTCATTTTTGGAAATAATAGCATGCAAAAACTTTAAATTTGGACACTCAAAAGAATTTATAAATACAATTTATAGCAAAAGTTAAATAAAAATTTAAAATAGAATACTAGTGTATTTTGTATCAAGATAATTGAACCAAGTCTTGGGTAAAAGTTTCAAAATATATATATATATAATATATATATATATAGAAATCAATAATCTTAAATATGAAATAGAAATTCAAATTTAAAATTTCAAAGATTGCTAAAGCTTCACGTTTTCTCTCTTTCCTTTCTCTGCTTTCCTTTCTCTTTTCCTTCCTCCTCCTCCGGTTTTCCCACCGCCTTGGCCCCACGCCCTTTCCTCTGTCTCCTCCCTGCGCGGACCCCGCCCTCCCGTTTTCTTCCACGGCCTTGGACCCTCTCCTTCTCCTTCTTTCTTCTCTCTCCGTGCGGCATGCCTCCTTCTTTCTTTTCTTCCTCCTCTCCCTCTTTTTCGCGGTAGAGCGACCTCGCGTCGTCCCTTTCTCTCTCGCTCTGCGTCGAATCGCGCCAGAATCCCTCGCAGCGCTGCCGCCGCTCGCCTCTGCCTGCTGCCGCTCGAATGACCTTCCGCCTCGAGCCCCAGCGCGGGCAAGACCGGCGGCCCCATCGATCGGTCCCGCCGCCCGTCGGCTCGACCTCAATAAGGAGGCGCGCCCCATCCGCCTCGCCTCATCCCCTCGTGTCCCCGCCGCAATGAATCGCCCCAAAATCCATGTGCTCACGGAGCGGCCCTCTATCCCCGAAATCGGCCGCCGCCGCCATACCCACCACCGCCTCCTTCGCGGCCGACCTCCTTTCGATCCCTCGCCGGGGAAGCACCTTCTCGGTGCCCTCATCCTGCCCCGACCGTCGATTGAGGCTCACGTCGCCCAAGTTCTCTCTCCACCGTGAGCTCCACCCGCGTCGCCGCTGGTCCGCGCCGCCGACCCACCCTGGACCTCCTTCGGCTTGGTAAGCTCCACGGCGAGCTCCCCCACGACGCACTCGTACTCACGCTGCTCCCCAACTCCACCCTCTCCCACTCTGACCCGGCGCCCTAACCCGTCCCGCCTCCCGGCCGCTCGCCACGCCAGCCACCCCGACGCCACCACGACCCATGACTACACCACCGGGGGTTTCCCAACCCACAGAGTAACGCATTTCTTTGGTACTACCGCCTCCCCGGCCACCGCCTGCCGCCGACGAACTCAGCGCCGAGGGCCGCCGGAGATGCTCTGTTTTGACCTCACGACCTCTCACCTCTTCTAGCCTAACACCCCATCCTATATCAGCCAAGCGCTCCCGCCCACCTGGTTAGCCGAGCAAATGCGTTAGCCCATGCGTTCTCAGGTCCCGAGTTCGATCCCCGGCCACACCCCTTTTTCTTTTTACTTTATGTTCATTCTGTTTAATTCCATATTAATTAGGAAGAATTTAGCAAAAATTAGGAAATAATCTAGAGAAGCTAATGAAATTTGATTGGGATGAAAATAAGACCATTTAAGATTTTATATTGCCTAAATTATTAATATGGCTTGAATATTTATTTAAAGTCCCAATATGGATAAAAGATACTAAAATTAATTTAGGATATAAGTGAACTTCTTAAATACTTAATCATGGATTAATCATCGTACGATAGCAAATAATATGGCTTGAATAATTATTTTAAGTCTTTATTACCTAAAGGCTTAGTAGGAATGTTGTCTAAGAGATATGCTCTCATGAAATGATAGCAAAGATTGCATAAACAATAAAAATAATAAATGATATAGAATTAACCATTGCAAAATTGTAAACCCTAAGCCATTACCTTCATGTGCTAGCAATTAGGAGAATCTTTCTTCCACTATTAAGTGGCTTTGGTTAAATGTCCAAATTATGAATAACATATATATGCCCTAACATGCCGTCGTTAAAACAAATTCCCTTGGTAGGTTTAATTAATAAGCTATGTTAGAACATGAGTCTGTATACCAAGCCTTGCCAGATAAATAAGTTTAAATTAGAATCTAAGGCTAAACCTAATAATATCCGAAGTATAAACAAGATGATAGTATGCCATCAATTAAATCTTAACTTTAGAATTAGTTGAGCAAGATCGAATATAACAAGCTAGGAGCCATACAAATAGATCCTAATTCAACTTAAACTAAGACTAGGATACATGGAATATCATACCATAAAATGCTAAAAACCCGGGCTCTAGGATTAATTCGGTAAGCTAAAATTTGTATACATTATGTATATAGTATATGCCCTGAATAATAACGCTCAACAAAATAATGCCTGGCAAGACTTGTACACCAACTCATAGGTCTAACCTACCTCATGGAACTTCATAAATAAATACAAAAGTAATAAAAAGAGGTTATTAATAAAAAGACTTGTACACCAACTCATAGGTCTAACCTACCTCATGGAACTTGCCTCGAATTACCCACATCACCCGTTAAATCATAACAAAGCTAGAAATGAGTTTATTTGGATTTATGTGAGTCTTTTGAGTTATTTGCCTTTATTCGTGTTCAGTTATTTAGCACGTAATTAGAAACTGGAGTCCTGAAGAATCGAGGGATCAAGCGTGAACCCGAGCAGAGTGATGAACAAAGACCAGAAGCTCTCGAAGAAACATGGTGTGAGCTCAAGACCGCGGTAAACCGCGCCAGGTGAGTCAATACTTTGATCATGTTGAACCTACATTTTTGGCAAATTACTTTTGTTTAAATTATCAAATTGCATGCTGTTAATTTATATACAAATACATGCTTAATTCAAGATTCTAGTTATATGCCCATTGTTTGCCTTGATTAATATTACACCCCCTTGTTGAATATTTGAATATATGAACCTTGTCGCCCTAGCGAAATTATGATAGTAACCTTTTGAAAATAAGTCCGTAATTTATACGCAATGCGTTGCATAGATATTCATGGGCGTGAAAACGCCCAAGCATCACTTTTAATCATGAGAAGATTTGGTTGGGCAGTCATGGTGGTAATGACTGGTATATGTTCGATATGATTATTTTATGTTCCCAAAACTCTACTTGCTTGAATATCTGGGCAGATGGTTCGAGGGTGTGTGAGTGGTGCGGTGGAAGCACAATGTGGTTAGTGGAAGAACCGCCCAGATACCGCTAAGGACTGAATCTTGTCATGATCTCCCACGTAAAACAGTGCAACCACAAGTCGGTAAAGTACAACTTGGCTAAGTAAATTTATCGAAATTCCCGGACTCATCTCACTGGTAGTGGAGTGAAGTGGTTACGCAAGGGCAAGGGGATGCCTAAAGGGACACCAAGGGGAGGGTGAAGTTTTTCAGCTGTTCTAAGCGTTGCGGGAAGTGGAGCCCGGCTGCGTTGGCAACTGTGGAAAATATCCCGTGCATAGATGGGACCCACCGCAAGTGGGAGAAGCCCATAAGGTGAGATGACAAAGGAACTAGATACTTTGAGCGATCCTTTGTGGTGGTCGCTCAACCACATGACTAAGGAATCGTGTGGGGCAAAGAGTTGATTGTCTCTTGTGGTGAAAGTGTACAAACTCTGCAGAGTCAAAACTATTCGAATAGCCGTGCCCACGGTCATGGGCGGACATGGGAACTTAACCAGATATAGTTCTATTTCAAAAACCTTGTGGGTGAGAATGGAAAAAGTGGAGGGCAGTGGAAGGCCCTGATTTGTGTTGTCCTGGGTGTCGCCCCAGTAATAAGTTAAGCGGCTATAACGTTGAAGGATTATGCATGTGGTGCAGATGCCATGTAACGGTGGATGGAATCTGAATCGCTACTATTATTGCATTCTCTTACACATTATGTTTTGTTCAAACTGCTAAGTCTCAGGAGATTTCTAGGTATTATATTTCAAAGGCAAAATAATGACAATAGTTCACATAAAATAAGGTGTCAAGGAGAATAAATAGAGTCGTAAGAACAGGAGATGGTTGTTTGTGATAAACGCATAAAGATGGTGGATTCTTATCGATCATAAAAAGGGAACGGTAGAAAGGGTTTTAGGAGAAATAGATTGGTAGAGCTTAAATGGATTGATATGACAAATGGATGATTTAAATGGTTTTTGGAGAATTAGGAAGTGCAAGGGAAACTACGGGATTACGATACGGGCAAATAGCATGAAGTCTTGGAAGAGGCTGGGAATAATGTGATGGATAGGATTTGATCAAAATACTAGAAGGATGAATTGAATTTTTGAGTATATCGGAGGAATAATAATAATTACCGGGGTATAATCTGGATCAATGATTTTGGGGAATTAGAAGAGTGTAAATGTAATTGCTGGATTTAATGGGATTAGTAGGACTTGATCTAGATGGATGAATTGAATTCGGGGAAACTTGGAGATACGACAATTGGAGTATAAACTTGATTAATGATATTCTCGGTGGAGAAATATTGATAAATTAGTTAGAGACAATTAGTGACAAATAAGGTTGATTATGGAAAAAGCATATTATGGTTTTGGATGATTAGCAGAAATGATTGAATGATTAGAAAGTACTGGTACGAATGATTTCGGTGGATTAAAAAGTAACCAGGTTAGAGAATCATTAGAATTCAGAGGTGAGGGGCTGGTGGATAGCGGTTACAAGATTGGATTATTAAGAAATTTGGAATACAAAAAAAAGTTTGGTGGATTCAAATTAAATATATAGAAAGTATATGATCAGTGGGTTAACTAAATGATGTCACTCACTGTTTGGAGTCTTAGACAACAATTAGTAAAGAAATTGTGTCTTTGGTGGATTAAGTCAATTATGGCATTTGGTGGAGTGAGTCAATTATGGCATTTGGTGGAGTGAGTCAATTATGGCAATTGCCGTGTGAAGTTCTAGGTAGCAGTAATAACACTATGGTTTAATAATAACAATGCTACCAAAAGCGATTTCTGGCAAATAAAATAACCCGAGCCTTTCCTTTGATAAGCCATGCATAATATATATTTGCATTCTGTGTATTGGCTCGCGGAGCACGGTGGATAGTGTGCTCACACTCGCTCTCACAACAAATCCAGAATCACGAATCGATCATCGCGCCCAAAGAACACTATTGTTCATGATGGCGAAGAAGATGAAGATGTCAAGGGCTAGGTCGCGAACCTCCAGTTGGCTGCCTGTGGGCATGTCTCAAGGTCCCACTGTGTGCTTCGTTCTTCTTCCGCCGCACTTATCGATTTCGCCTAATCGGCCCATGAGTAAGTTTACGATTTTATTTATGCTTCCGTATGGTATGTAGTTGATATTTATTTTCTGTAACTGTGAGCACTATCTACTGATCCAGGGAATAGTGCAGTTAATCACATGAGATTTCGGATTGAAAAATCCGGGTCTGACATGTATTTCCCTCTGTTATTTTTTTATATCATGGTCCATCTCATTGTCCACTTTGTGAAAAAGATAAAGATATGTGGTCCCGTGTTTCTATGTCATATGTACCTGTTCGAGAGGTACATGGGAATTCTCAAGTCCAACATACGCAATCGATCTCGACTGAAGGGTAGCATCATCGAATGTTATACAACCGAAGAGGTCATTGAATTTTGCATCGGCTACATGGCTCAGGTCGAACCGGTAGGTATACTTCGTCATGACCTTTGAAGACTTATTCTTACTATTTAATCTCGACGAACTAGACGCCTCACTTCTGTGATGGTGGATACTGTAAGTGTACTATACAATGAAGTTGTACATTCACGTCATATCGATAAATGTTATTACTCTTTGCTTATGTATAGATACATGATCCAACAAGTGGGTTTCCTCGACCCACACTTGGTCTCTGAGCAATCCATCAACGATAATGTATCCTTCGTTCAAGATTACATAACGAGCGGATTGATTGCTCACAGTGACAAGGAGTACATCATGTTACCCTTCAACCAAAGGTAAGTGCTTCACTAGTTGCCACACAAGTTTTATTTGTACTTTATACACAAGATGAACTTAGGATTAATCACTATGGCAACACACACGACTATGTCTCACTAGATTCTGATTGTGATTGTACCACAGTGGAACAAGGTAATATACCTTGATTCCCTACTTAGGAGCAACCATGACTTCAGTCGTGTGTAACAAGCAATTGACAGGTAAACTCTGTTGTAATCTTTCTTTCATTTGCAATGACCGAGGCTAAATTTTTTGAAATCACATAGGTCGTTTACCTCTTATGTTGCCTAGGGAGGGAGACACAAGAAATCCAACAACACGCTGCGACACAAGACGCGATTTCCCGTACCCGCTATAACACAACAATTCTATATCACACTTTGTTATAATACCTCTAGAATTGACAATACCTATGTATGTAATTATATTTTTGTAGTGCCACCAGCTACAGGGTAACGTATGTGGATTCTATGTTTGCCGCCATATGAAGGAAATTATGGACGCTAAGACGAATGATCCAGAGGTTTGTCAACCTTCCAATAATTATTATTTTCTAATTATATATATGTATATATATACACACATGCTAATTAATTACTTAACATTACTCCTAGCGACAGCGTGTGGACTTCGATGAAAGTGCATTTGATCTTGACAAACTCGTCGAAATTCGAGGAAATATCTCCTAATTCTTGCTAGCAGATGTCATAAACAAGACTGTAGAGTTTCACCTCGGCAATGGTGATTAGACGTTGAAATATTGGATTCAATTGTAATCACTCAATTGTGCTTAATCAAATAATTCATTCAATTTAATTCATTTGTGAGATCTGTGTAACAATTGTCATGCTATATATTTGATCTGCTTGTGTTGTTTCATTCATCTGTGTGATTTATGTAATGATTGTCCTGTACTATATATACGTGATCTTGCTTATTTTCAGAGGGTATGGCTAGCATATCCTGAGGTTAGCCGAAAAAGAGCAATCAACATTACTGTTGAAATAGCTATCACAGACGGTTCAGTGTTTGAAACCGTCTGGGATATACGGTTCAGTGTTCCAAACCGTCTGTAATATATATATCCCAGACGGTTTAAACACTGAACCGTCTGTGATATGCACGATATCACAGACGGTTAATACAAAAAAACAGTCTGTGTTGTAAGTTATCACAGATGGTGTGGGAGCCGTCTTTGATAACCAGTTATTATCACTGACACATAAACTGTAACACCCCGCCCATCCTCAGGGCCCGGAATGCTACCACTAATGCAAACTCTTACCATTCCTTCAACTACTAGAAAATTTAAGCCAACACTAACATATTTAGGTAGCAGTGCATAGGTACATCATAGTTTTTCTTTTAGCTCTTACTCTAGCAGTCTAGTAGAGACTAAAATAAACTGACAAAAGGTGGTATACGGAGTGCTGCTGGTTTGTGAAGTATATTCATGTGCTACTCCCGCCCCATGCATGGCGTCCTCAACGATCACCTAAAAAAATAACAAAGCAAGGGTGAGTCCACAGGCTCAGCAAGCACAAAGCAAAATAGTAAATAACAAGTTTACGAATCAGCCCAAAACCACCACAGTTTCATTTACCACTCATTTTCATTTAATCTCAAATTCTCATCAACCAATCATGATGCATATGCACATGCACTTCTTTCTTATCTCTTTAGCCTATACCGGTATAGTAGAGCGAGCACCCGTCGATACTCACCCAGGCCCGCCATTTTTCCACACAGGGATCACAAGCCCGTCCTTTTTCATACGGTGACCACAGTAGCCCGTCATTTTCATACGGGAACCTCAATCTCCACTCCCGTGGAATGTCCACACAAAGTGGACCAATGATACCACAACACTATCTCTTTTCAAGACATGCATGCAATGCAAGCTCTCCATTTATGCATATCAACATATCATGTCTCAATAATCGTCATTCATCATTCATTATCATGCATCCAGAAATAGTTAACTTACCACAACATGATAAGCAATGCACTATCACTCATCTAACAGCAAATATTACCCAAATTTACCGCTTTACCATGCACTTGCCTATTAACCAAGCGGAGCTAAGCGACGTGCAGACGGCATCGACTCAGGACCTCCACCTATACAAACGTCAACCCAACTCAACACATCATATCGAAACCAGAGCTTAAGCGAGCGTCGACAACTCTACGCGCATAACCCGATCTTGGCATAAAAACGCCCGGGGTTAAGGACCCATCGCGCAGGTACCAAAACCCATTTTCTTTTCTTTTTCTCCTCTTTTCTTTTCTTTTCTCTTTTTTTCCTCTCTTTTTTTCTCTTCTCTCTTTTTTCCCTTCCCCTCTCTTTCCTTTTTTTCTTTTCTTTTCCCTTCACTTTCTGCGGCCGAACCGGCCTCAATCACTACCCTTCTCCCTCCTCACCTCACTCAGCCGAACGGCCTTATCCTCCCTGCCCCTCTCCCTCTTTCTCGCGGGCGCTCCTCCAGGCGACGGCTGGGTTCGCGGTCGAGCTCGGGCTCGCCGGCCTCGGGCTCACCGCCGGCCGTCCCCCGCCGCCCTTGCCCTCTCACTCCCCCGCTCTCTCTCCCGGATCCAGCTGGCCATGGCCAGATCCAGTAGCCCTCCCGGATCCCGGCGACAGGCAGATCGGCCTCCTCTCGGGCGACGCAACAGGCGCTCGCGCGCACAACCGTCGACACAACGCTGGTGAGTGGCTCGTCCACCTCCCCAAGCTCACCGCTCCCTGTGGCGCCTCCCCTACGCCTTCGGTAGTCGGCGGCTAGAGCTCGCCGACTCAGGATCATGGGCTCACAAGCCTGCCCCTACCATCGGTTGGCTCGACCTTTGGCCGCTCTCTACGGGTTGAGCTTGCCGGCCACGGCTTGCAGCCGATCGGCCGTCCTCTACTACTACCAGGACGGTTTGCCCCCTAACTCTATGTGCTCTTCTTCTACCTTTTGCATGCTCTTGTGCTGCGCTATGTGGTTGTGGAGGGGATGGTGGACAAACTCACGGGTTGGCTTGGCGTTGATTCGACGGTCGTCGACGTCCTCTGTCGTCGGTGACGAAGCCCTCACGCCTCGGCCTTCAGAGCTCCTTGGGACTTCCTCTCCTCCTTGTCCTTCTACTCCTTCCTCTTTGTGGCCTGGCTCCTCTCCTCCGGTTCCCTCTTCCTCACTGCTCTGTGTGGTGTGGCTGCCTGTTTGATGCGTGACTTAAGAAGAGAGGCTTGCAGGAAAATATGTTGGTTGCGTAGCAGACATGCAAGCCATGGCAGACATGCAGCTTGCCACCTCTCTTGAACAGCTGGCAGGAGCATGAAAAGGCAGTGGTGTGTCTTGTTGACATGCTGGTTGGCTTAAGAGGGGAATGGCTGTGTCTCTTTTGGCTTTGAGCAATGACTAGGCTGCCCCCCTTATCCTCTTTTCTTTTCTCATGTGGCTGACTACTCCAAGGGCATTTTGGTCCAACGGGCTCTACACTGCACTGCTACTCTTTTGCAATTTAGTGGTATTACATAAACGCAGCCGGTTCAGAAACCGTCTGTGATGACGATTTTAAACCGTCTATGATAACACTGTCTATAGTAGTAGTTATTTCACTTAGCATCGTTGTCTAATGCTCCATCGTAGACAATCGATCTAGCCATTGATATAGAGATCATGGTTGAGTTCTTTTGGGCTTAAAGTTAGGTTATGGTTATACTGTCTACAGTAACTAGCTTTTAAATTGTGTGTTTTTTAAGACAGAGTTAATAGAAAAATTGTAGTAAAAAGTATACTGAGTTCAGTTGTACCGACTAAAATCACATGCGACTATTTTTCTCTGTATACTGTTTCTCATAAATAACTCAAAATTAAATATTTAAGCTATAAGTTATAAACCAAAAAAATCCACCTAATAAACCAACGCAAGGGACGAGGAACACAGAAACAATTGTAGACAACATTTTGGGTAGCAAACAATTCGACGTATATATGCTTTTGTACTGCATAATATATGTACGCAAGACAAGGTCGACAAATAAATAAACAAACTCAAGTTGTACACGTCGTAACAAGGAATGCGATTCTGATAACAAATAACATTCGTGCTATACGTGTGTCGATCGATCGATCTTCTTACCGTTAGGCACCGGCTGCTTTATCTTTAGAATGGACATGACTGAACAGTGAGCACGTACTGGTGTCGATCGATGTCTTTTTATTATTAACAAATTGGGATCCACATCACACATATTTCGATAGCCGTATGTGTTAAATAATTATTGGATCAACCAAAATGAAAAAGAAATCGTTTTAGGAAGGAACAAAAGTTGTGTAGGAAATCCATCGTCAAAAGAAAAGTTTCATAAATATTTCACAAATTTTTTACATAAAACAGTTCAATTCTTATCGACAACCCCCCTCTTCCCCTTTCTTTCTATCCTGATGAATCTTTCTGGTTTTTTTAACAAGGGATTTTCCGTAACACAAGTTAGTCAAACATTAACAGTTCGACAATATAGACTCAGTGTCACTCTCAATTTTGTGCATCATCAAACGACATCCACATCTATCTATTACATAATAGTACCATATAGTACAAACGGATGACAGGTAATGCTAAAAGGCACTACCAACCAAACGCTGCCTAGGAGAAAGCCCTCAATCAGGTAATGCTAAATGTCACCTACAATTATTGTAAAAAAAATGTCACCTACAATTATTGTAAAAAAAATGTCACCTACAATTAAACCAGAACCACATGATATCACTTGCAACCTACTTACAAGATTACAAAAGACTAATACTAAACCATGCATAGAAGGAATTACTCTCACCTGTGACCTACTAAAATTTAATTTTCACAGAAATACTAGTTACATACTCGTACGTTGCAACGGAACTCATTGAATATATAGAGAATCGTGCTATAGAAGAGAGTTGCTTTGATCGGTTGGAAAGTGAAGAATAGCGAGAAATTAAGAGAATAGAACGGTTGAAAGAGAATGAACGTACAACCACCAACTCCTTTTTATATAATAGTAGAGATATAAGAAACCGTGTTCTAAACGGGGCCTAAATTAAATCAAATTTGAATGGTGAAAGGTCGTGGTCGCTAGCTGGACCATGCGGCAGAATCACACAAGCCGGTCGATCGATGGATCTAGCTAGTTCCGAGTAGCATATGCATCTGTTGTCAAGCTACTGGTCCACATGACTCGTACAGGCCTACAGAGAAGCTAGCGAACCATTGGCTACTGTGCACTATACGGCACAGCTCGCCACGGTACTAAACATAGCACGTGGTGATCGAGCACACCAGCTCTTACTCGGGGCCCATGCGTGCGCGCAGCCTACACTTCAACAGTAACAGTACTTGCATGCAGTGGTGTACACTGTACAGTGTACTGGTGTACCATGCATGCGAATCAAAATCATTTTTAGCAATATTTCACACTGTATTAACAAAAATAGCAAAATAACGACAATATTCTCAAAAATATCATTTTTGCCGCCGACGGTCGGGCGGCAGCGACCGAGAAGCGACATGTGGCACCTTGGCTGGGCGGTTGTCTGCCGCCCGGTCGCTGGGCGGCAGGTAATTAGGGCGGCAGATTAACCGATCTAATTACTGCTTAATAATTGTTTGAATTTTTAAATATAACAAATAAGCTTAAAAATACGAAAATTTACGTACACACTTTCAACACAATGTTCCTTGTAGTGGAATTTTTGTGGAATTTTATCCATAGCAAATATTACTCAAAAATTCATATAATTTTGATATTTTATGAGTTTTTACATATAGCAAACGAGCCATACAAAAGAAAATTTCTATATTTCTATAACTGACAATAAATTTGTGAACTTGCACTTTTTGGATGAACTAAAAAATTAGAAACTACGGACTTGGATGGACGCAATGAAAGACTCAAAAGAAAAATAACTCAAAGATTTACTCAAAAGAACACAGATACTAGTAGCAGGAAAAAATTTCCACTCCCTCAAAACCCCTCTCCTCTCTCTTCACACTCCCTCCCGTCTCCCCTCTTCTTTCATTTTTCTCCCTTCTCAACGCTCCCATCTGGTCTCCTCACGCCCTCTCGTCACATTTCCCCCTCTCTTCACCACTGGCCGAGAGAGGCGACAGAGATGCGGTGAAGAAGGGAGCCCGGTGACGATGGTAGAGGCCAGGTACGACGCGGAGAGCACCAAAAGTGGTGGGCGTCCAGATCGATTGGCGTCTACCGACTTACGTCGAGAGCCGAGCGGCGGTGGTCCAAGAGAGAGGTGGCGGCTCGAACAATACGACGGTGGGCGGCGCGACACGAGAAGAGGTCAAACGGATCTGGTGTGGAGACGGTCGGATCCGGGAGAGGCGAGGCCAACGATGGCCTGACTCGGAAGAGGCGACAGCGGGCGAAGACATGATGAAGACGTCGGCGGAGATCAAGTGAGGCCGGTGACGCTGGAGAGATCCGACCGGTGAAGAGACGGTCTAGCTCGGGCTGCACGGATCCGGCGCTGAGGTCACCAGATTGGCTTGGGTAGCCGAGGCGTAGACGGCACCCTAGGCGGTGGTGTTGGGGTGACCAGATCTAGGCATAGGTGGCCGGGAGTCGACGCGCAAGCGGGTTCGAGGCGACAATGGCCGGATCTAGGGCGGCGCCAAGGAGACACGACCGGATCCAAGGCGGCGGCCGCCGGATCCAAGGTAGTGGCGGTTGGATCCACGGGAGGCAGCGGCTAAGGAGCATCTCAAGCGATTAACCAGGATGACGTCGACCGGGAAGCGGCCAGCGGAGTCGAGGGTGGTCGGGTCGACGCCGGCGACCAAAAGCAATGGAGTGTCGTGGCGCGGGCGGCAAGGAGATGGCCACCCCCAGGAGCAGAGATCGATCCTCCCCGGGGGCAGCAGCAGCGGAAGATGAACGGAGGCTAGGTATGTAACCTAAGCTCTGATACATATTATGAATATTGTGTGTATATTGAAGAGACTCAATGAGCAATATATATAAAAGTACAAGAGAATATTACATGGTGATATGTCATATGTAGATAAGAAAAGCGAGACATATAAGGAAAGAAATAATACAATTTATATTCTATCTTTAATACTCTTAACAGTAATAATCTTGTTTAATGGAAAAAATGCAGTAAAAACTTCGATTTGAACCGCGCGACCATATAACGAATAATTTAATAAACCGCAGGAACTAGCCGGTTCCCTGTGTAATTCCATGTAAGTTGCTGTCAAGTGTCAAGTGAGCGTATTACCCAGCCACCGCCTTCGTCCAGTCAGTGGCTCGGTATGAATAGTCTATGGGAGGGAGAGGGGGAGAGAGTCGTGAGCAGCAGCCGAAAGATCGAGGCAAGGGTCCTGGGACAGCGACCGCATCCGCATGCATAGCAGCTGGTCTGTCCATCTCCCTACGGTTCTCCTCTCTCTCTCTCTCTGATGATGATGACGATGATAATAGGAAAAGGCTTAGATAATCTGCAGCGAGGGGAGCCATATACTCCTTGTCTTTTTCCCATAATGTGCACACACGTCTTCTTCTGCCCCTTTTGCGTGGTGGGCGTCGCACCGTGCGTCTTTCTCTTCTCCCCTCGGGGCCGCGCCCCCGTATTTCCGCTGGATTCTGCGAGAAAACGAGCAGGAACTGGCAAAACGATGGCCGTCCGCCATCCGAGCGGCTCTCTTTCAAATCAGCGCGGAACACCGGACGATCCATCGGCGCGCGCGACGCATCCTCGTCGCCGTCGCCCATGATTCGGCGCATGGACTCGCTTCGGCGGAGACAGCGGTGGCGCACGCCCACGTGTTCAGCTGCTGCTGCTGCTGCTGTGACGATGAACAGTGGTGATCAATAGATGCGGCGAGACCGGCCGGGCAGAGTCGCTAGCTGTTGGGTGTGTTGACACTTTGTGGCACTGCACCCTCGTACGTGGTACTGGTAGTCCGGTACGCTTCTCGTGGTGCGCATGATCTCCCCCTGTTAATTGGCTGTATGCACGTCGATCACCGTTCGTCCATCAGCCCGTGTAATTTCTGACCGGATTGATCGTATACTCGCTGTTGGAGCGTTTGAACTTTACCCTCTCTATGCAGGAAGCATCGTTTCTGGATATTGAGCGGTAGGCATCGGTTCGTAGCAGGAATACGTAAATCAGTTGTTTGAGTGTCACACCGATCAAAGTCACTTTTGACACTGTTCGTACCGTATTTATAAAAATAGCAATATGATAACCGTATTGACAAAAAGTATCGTTTTTGCCGTCCGGGGCCGGGTGGCAGCGCCCGTGAGGCGACGCGTGGCGCTGCCGTCGGTGGCGGCGCGCTCGCGCCCGGCGACCGACGGCAAGCGCACCGTCGCCCGTGGAGCGGCGGTGGACGACGGCATAGGCGGAAAGGGCACACGTCAATGTCATCATGGAGTAGTGTCCATACGACGTCTAGATGTACGACGAGTACGTGATGTGGTACGTACCGCGGTCACGCAGCAGACTGACCATTCCTCCACTAGATCGCCCCGAGCACATCACGCACGAGGAATGTCTGGACCGCTCCATCGATCCCCACAGCGCTTCGCGGCGGCATGACAGCGTAAGACAGTTCAAATATCTTATCGTTCCATTCAATAAATCCGTACTACTTGTTACTGAACCTGTTTCATATGTCAATTTAGTTGGAGCGGGCACACCGCATCACAAGGGCGTCGGAGGCCGCCATCAGTAGTCAGGAGATGCCACCGGCCCTGCAGAAGACTATAAAGTTCATCATAAAGCAGGCCAAAAAATAGTGCACAACCTTATCTACGGTCGTTCCTCGGATCACAATGCGCATATGAGCCACCTAGTGGGGCACCATGCTCACTAGCCAGGTCATCGCGACCTAGCTAGTCCGGCTAGCTATCGCAATGTACTGAGCCTACATGGCATCGTAGTACTAGCCGCTGATCATTCGTGCGTCGTACCGACGAGGAGGTAATTTACATACGAATCTACATGTTTTTCCTATTATGCCTTGCTTTCCACTAACATCATAGTGTTCTCCCGCCGCAGGTCCGTCATCGAAATGCATCCCTTTTGCCATTTGCACACCTGCACAGACAACTGCTCCCCGTTGTTCATCTTCGCTGCACATTCGAGAGGTATGAGATTCTCATTCTACATCCAGAATATTTGTTGTGAATAATATCGTTTCGTCTTGAAGCCTCTAATTCAACATGGGGGTGACGACGAGTCCACTGATGATGACACGGGCCTCCCAGATGCTTCTAGAGAGAAGTACACGGCGCCAGGGTTTGCACTGTACGCAAGGCAAGGCTCAACATTCTCGGCATGACCAGGATTTGGACACTTCGGTGGGCAGAGCTCCTCCGGTTTCGCTGCCATGTCGTACGGTTAGGGCGAGAGCTCGTTCGCACCACAAGGGGATTTCTAGAGTCCTTCGTACACGATATTATTGTGGGCAGCTCGCAGATTCGGACGCCCCGCTTAACGACTTTGACCTTATCGGACCCAACAGTCGCACCTCACCATCGACCACTACCGCCCGGCGCGCGCGATGCAATTTCCATATCTCCTCCAACCCGAAATGCAACCTCCGGATCGACTGACGTACTCAACAAGGCATGCTCGTGCGCGACGGAAGACAAGACCACGTACGGGCAGGCAAGCGCAGCGAGAAGATAGCAGTGGCTCAAAAGAGTGAGCCATATCGCATCCCGTGATGCATTTTTTGTAGTACTGTAATTACTTTTAATTATACAAATTCATAATGTATAAAATTGTAAAAAAATGTGAAATATTCGTTAAATTCATGGTTAAGTTAATCTAAATAAACGTGGCTAATTTGGATCGTATAAAATTTTCAAAAATTACATAATAACTATTACTGCAATGGAAGGCTTCACATAAAATTTCATATTTTTTGGAGCTCGTTTGCTATATGTAAAAACTCGTAAAAATATCAAAATTGTACGAATTTTGAGCAACATTCCCATGGATAAAATTCCATAAAAATTACACTGCGAGGAACATTGTGTCGGAAGGTTGTACATAAATCTTCGTAATTTTTTGAGCTCATTTGGTATATTTAAAAACTCAAACAAATACTAAACAAAAAAAAATTAGGATGGTAATTAGGCCGGCTAATTAGTCGACCTAATTACCTTCCGATTGGTGGCTGGGAGGCAGGCTTGCCTGCCGCCTAGTGGCTGGGCGGGGTCTGTCGTCCCACCACCTAGCGGCAGCGTCGTCGCCCGCGCGGCGTCGTCACCGTGGCGGCATGCCACGCTGCTCGCTGAGCTGCCGTCCGATCACGGACGATAAAAACGATATTTTTATCAATATAATTGGTATACTAAAAGCCACTTTGATTCCACCTCTTATATGCACGCTACGTACGTACATATCACATACGGCCTAGCTACATGCCTAGAACCTATGGCACATGCATGCATGCTTCCTAGCTACTATGATTTAGTAGTTTTATCATGGGATGGACAAGCTTGCAGCACTAGAAGAGTGGCCTGCGGTATCATATCCCAGTACGTGTTTCAACTTTCAACCACGCTCAGAGCAAGGTCTGATCCAACACACAGGTGGGTGTTCCTGAATAAGACGAGCCAAGTAGCCTTCTCTCCGACTTGGAGCACTAATCAGGTAGTACAAGACTGACTCAAGCCAAACTTTTGATTAAACTGCGTACCACGTACCTGAGCAAATCCTCGAACTATACGTGCGTACCTAGCTTTCGGCCGGCCCTATCGACTAAGCTACGTAAAGAAAAACCGAGATGATGCACCACCGTGTGACAAAGTTATGGCCGCCAGCTTCCCCCCGTTAATGAAGCAGCGGCAGCCGGTATACACATATCCGTCGCTTGTCGCGGGGGAAAAAACGGAGACGACGACGACGACGACGACGGAAAAGACCGACGCGTCGCGCGCGCGCGCGCGCCATCAGGAGGAGGACGTGCTCGGCGCGGTCCCGGAATCAACACGGCTCTATACGCGGGCGGGCGTATAGCCGCGCGCAGAAACGGCGTGCGCGTCGTACCACCCGAAAATTACCGTGCGCCCGACAGTTTTGGCCCGGCGCGGTGTCGCCGGGCTTTGTGTGCGTACAGCGCGGTGTCATTTTCCCCTTGTTCCGTTTTTTGGCCCTTGGGGGTCTGGGAATCTTTCGTTTTCGTGCCGAATCACGGTCCGGCTTGGTGGGGCTAGCAGCCTTTGCGCAATCCACCGGAAAATAAAATGGAAAAAAAAGGCTGCGAATTACTGGCTAGGATGCCAATTCAATTCGGCCACGAACTCTCCATTATTAGTGGTTGACTATGCATGAAGTTGTTATCTGTAGACTGAAAGCTGGTGCAGTGACAACATCCCATCTCCTGGTCTTTTTTTTTTGATCTGATCTCCTGGTCTTGTTCTAGGGAGAACCAAGTGCTCACGCTTTTCTGATGAGCGACGCCGGCGGAAATCCACGCGATCACGCCCACCGATTCGCCCGTTCTTGTGCGCGCGCGCGGCCCGCCTACGCCTTGTGGGCCGCCGCGTGTGGGAGCCCAACCCCCACCGTTCCACCAACCACCTTCTACCATTGCCCACAAATCAAGAGCGTTCAATTTTTGTTTTTATTTTTCAGGTGCTTTTTAATTTCGAATTCTATTATCCGACGTACAAGCCATATATAAAATTCATCAAACATAACTTGAAATTCACGTCTTAGGACATGTACAATACAAGATGCTTATATATAAACATTTAAAGAGAGATAATATAGCCACATCATCAAGCACTCATATAAAAATTGCTTTCTCCGTACAAACATCTCTTTCATGAGTTGGTGGTCGTATGTTCTTTCTCCTTCAACCGTTCATTCTTAGCTTTTTATCATCTTTTACTTTTTAACTGATCAGAGTAGTTTTCTTTCATAGTATAATTTTCTACATATATAATAAATTTTGTTGGAACGTGAAGCAGAGAACTAGTAGCTTGAAATTCGCGTCTGACAGCGCGTTGCCTGCTCCGCGCTGCCACAAGTAGCCCAGTAGGCAGTAGCCCACCGACGCTGACGCTGCCCGTTCGGTTCCGTTTCCACTACCCAGTGCGGACGCACGCACGTAACTACTCGGTGGCCGTGGCGGTGCTGCCTCTTCGAGTTTTTCCCGGCGTTACTTATCAGCGACCGTTTGGTTTGGATTTGGGCATCCAGCACGCACGTACGACGCGGAGCTGAAGAACCAACGGCGAGATCGAGGAGACGGGGGTGGGCGGCGACGACGGCTGCCAGTGCCGGCCTCTGGGCTTCCTGATCGGCCTGCCTTTCGCCGTCCTCCCTCTCGCTCGTCGGCGTCCTCGTCTGGCTCCTCTGGTACGTACGTACAGCGCGCGTTCTTGGTTACTGCTCGCCCTTGCCTGTCCAGGTTCTTGCGGCTTGGCTGGATCAGCACTAGGATCAAGCTGTGCCTTGAAAATCTTGCCAAATTAAATAGATGGTTCATCAAGCGGATTTCGCAATTAGCAGCTCATCCGACTCCTATTGGCCCATAGGTCCTTTCGCTTGCCTATTCCTTTTTCTCACCATATACATATTCGTATGGAAGCATGATTCTCGTACTATGTTATGGAAATTCTAGACGTACTGGACTATTTCCTTAAATTCCTTTCCTCTCCTTTTCAGAATTTTATCTAAATCATATTTCTAGTTCTAGATTCAACAACAGATCAAGATTGTTATAATCTGGACCCATCACGGTAAACATAGATCTTTTTTGCCTGATTAATGTGGTAATTTTCACCTCTTTAGAGCAAATATAGTGGCTTTTTCTATCGTTTTAATAATATAAAGATTTGTAATTTTTATTTCATTTTTATTGTAAATTTTAGATATTTAGGGATTTCATTTGGAATTCATATAAAAAATCAAATTGGTAATTTCTTCTTGGATTTTTATTCAAAATTTGCATATTGTTGGATAGTACATGATATGGAGTTTTTTATATGTAGTTTTAGGTTGGAACCATCTACAAACAACTAGTATTTTTTCATTTCATTTTCATTTCGAATTTAAGCTATTTAGGGATTCTACATTGGAGTTTGTATGGAGATCAAATTATCCAACTACTAATTTTTTAATTTTTATTTTGAATTTCAGTTTTACTTTAAGTTCGTATAAATTAAATTGCTACTTTTATTTTATTTTTATTCTAAATTTTTGTTATTTTTTATTATTCTTGATATATACTCTTTCTTTTTAACCTAAACCGTTATAACTCAGATCCACCATATTAATGGCTAGTTTTTTTCTCTTTTTTCTTTTATTAACGTGAAAATTTTCTAACTCTACACGGCGGGCATGATGGTTTCTTTTTCTTGCCTCCAAGTGAAAGAAGCACCACTGTTTCAAGACAGAACTGTTTGGTCAGTTCATTTTTTTTTTCGAAAAGTAGTCAATTCAGAGTTGATGTGTACTCGTTGGTTGTGTTTAGATACAAGCTGGTTCGCGTCAGTTGGATTAAATAAAAAAAAACTTCCCTTGCGAGTCTACATTTTAGCTCAGGCTCTGCTTAGAACCCAAGAAATTCTTGCTCGACCTACAAACCGTTTTTTATGAAGTTCTTGCAAATTCCAGTGAAATAATAGCTACAACAACGTGAAAAATGATGCACAAGGGAGATTTGATGATTTATTCTATCTTTCTTTGTTACTTGATAAAATATCTCGTGATGTCTCCCTGACATATGAGATCAAGATCCGTATATCAGTGAAATATTATTTGTCATTTCAATAAAAGATGGGGATAAAATCATCAATTCATCCTTTTTTTCCACCGGACATTTCCGCCACGTGTCACATTCCTTCTCGAACCTTCCACGCCCCCCTCTAATTTCCTCGCTGGCCCGAAGCGTGCCGGCCGCCTCACCCCGTCACAGCACGAAACCAAAGCCACCACCGAGAACCACCCAAGCCACCGCGCGGCGGCGGCAGCCGAAGGCGAGCACGAGCGATCTCCCCCCGAGGGGGTGAGGACCAAAAGGCCGGCAAGATTCGAGACGGCGGCGCAGCCAAGCGGAGGGCCTCCGAGTCGCCGTACGCGCGGGCCGGCCGCCGGCGCAGGGAGGCCGCGGCGCAGAGGGAGATGGGGGTCGACTACTACAAGGTCCTCGGCGTCGAACGCGGCGCCAGCGACGACGACCTCAAGAAGGCCTACCGCAAGCTCGCCATGCGGTGGCACCCCGACAAGAACTCCACCAACAAGAAGGAGGCCGAGGCCAAGTTCAAGCAGATCTCCGAGGCGTACGAGGTTGCCTTCTTATTAATCTCCTCTCTGCGAAGATTAGTGTGTTGATTTCGGTGTGGCGTCTTGATCCGTTGTCCCTGCGGTTTCTGCGGACGAGCGAAACCGTGAGGAAGATGGCTGTTCTATCGGTTCACAAGAAGTAATCCAACCATGCCATTGAACCAGCATCATCAATCCTGAAAAGATCACGTTTTGATCCGTCCATGGGTATACGTGGATGCAATCGTACTTCAGATTGATTTATCATCATTGCCGTTATACGTGCTGAGGGGAAGCGGTTTCTTTTAAGGGTCTGTTTTGACATGATATTGCGTGCCATTGTACCTGTGGTGCTCAGGGCATCCACAGTGTATAAAAATAGAAGGTCTTAAGTCACCTTAAGGTCGACCTTATACATTACAGAGGTGACCTTAAGCAGGTCATAAGCAAAAAAACCTTAAGACCAGTCCTCAAGCTAAAGACCTGGCCATAAGCATTAAAATACATTTTTTCTTTATCTGATAAGTGGGACCATCTTAAGGCCTAGTGGGTTATATACATTACAGCATTGGCCTTAAGGTTTAGATGGGACCCACCTTAAGACCTCTTGGGTTATATACACTATAGATGCCCTTACTGCTTTCTGGCCCTTAATCGATGGATATATAGGAAATATGAAGAACCTGCATTGCCAATCCCTTAAGGTAGAGCCTAGAGGGAAGGTTTCATCTAGATCCGTTTTACAGTCGTTTCATGATGTTACCTTGGCGCTTCGTAGCATAACTGATGATGTACATTATGAGGGTGATTCTTTATCCATGTTTAGAGGTGGTGATTTGAAAGTAATGTTAGCTAGGAACCAGGGACAATTGTTGGATGTTCAAAAGGGACTTTTCTGTTGATCCAAACTTTAACCCACCCCTTTGATATCTTTCAATTTGCAAAAGTGCGCGTTGTTGAATTGTAAATTTCCCTCTATGGTTGGTATTTTCTGTTAGTGCAATGCAAAAACTTTATTTTTTATCCAGCTCTTGCAGTTGTTGAGCATGTTCGACTACCAATCGTTTTTTAGACTACTTCCAGGCATTTATAAATATATATTAATGCTATGTGTTACCTTTTAGGTCCTTAGCGATCCCCAGAAACGCACAATCTATGACCAGCTAGGGGAAGAGGGTCTCAAGGGGCAGCCACCCCCAGGCGCGGGAGGTCCTGGTGCATCTTCCTTCTACCCTGGTGGGGCCCAGTCCACCTCATTCCACTTTAATCCGAGGAGTGCGGATGACATATTTGCCGAATTCTTTGGATTCTCTGGGCCTTTCTCTGGCATGGGTGGCATGGAGGGTGGCACTGGCAGCATGAGAGGGGACCCAAGATTCCATGGGTCTATGTTTGGCAATGAGTTCTTCTCTTCACGCTTTGGCGGGGAGAGTTCTGTCAGTAGTATGCCACAGCCACACAAACCGGCACCTATTGAGAATCAGCTTCCAGTTAGCCTTGCAGATCTGTACAAGGGTATAACCAAAAGGATGAAAATCTCAAGAGAGATTATAGATGCCAGCTGGTAAGCTTCCTCTATTATTTCAGTGATTTTGCAGCTAAGCACCTGTGCTATTAAAAATAGTGCCATGTGTAAGCTCCTACAGGGAATTTTCCCATGGTGGATTAATTGCATTATGAACTTTTGCTGGGAGCAAGACTATTACACTTATGTCATGTGCATATTCATTCTGTTGTAATGAGATGACTTGGTTGCCATTGAACTACTAGAAATAGCCACGCCAATTTGACAAACAGTCGTCGACTAATCAAGATGTCCTTATGTTGTCAACTAAGCTTCTACTGTATACAATGATTCATTTTCTTGGTTTGGCACTTGGTTTTATGACTGAGTTGAGTCCTAGTTTAGGGCTAGATTTTTTTCTGGTACTTTGTATAGATGTGGCAGCACTGCCATGATGTCTGTGGTGAGTTATTAAAAGCAGCAGTAGTCCTTCATATTAATCATCTTATTTCATTGCCAAGCATAATCAATCACTCTGTATTACTCACTTTCTCAAATCAATCCTTACAGTTAAGCTGTATGAATTGAGCTGGACATGTTTCATCCTTTTCTTGATTTTGTACATCAGTGGAGTAAAACTAGTAGCACTGATTCATGCAACTGGTAAACAATAGAATAAGCATTTCCGTATATTGTAAATAAAGGCACAGAAAACAGACTGAATTCAAGCCTTCTTTTTTTTCTGGACTTTCATGCACTGTTTTCATTTTTGACTTGTGCTTTCTTAAATGACTTGGTTTAGGGTTTGGGTTTAGGGTTTAGGGGTCTTTTTTGGACATTCATTCACTATTTTCATTTTTGGCTTGTGCTTTCTTAAATGACTTCTGTTTGACCAATGATAGGCAATAAAAAGCATGACCTATGTTTCCATATGGTAGTAGTTAAGGCGAAATTGTGTGGGCAATCAAACTCCACAAGTGCTGTTTATAACTTCACAAATAATTTTCCACGGAAATGCTACTACTCCCAAAATAGTTTGGACTGTTGTAAGATCGAGGTGGCCGACTAGAGGGGGGTGAATAGGTGGTCTTTAAAAATTCTTTATAAATTATTGCTAATTAATTCGAGAGCTTTTCTATTTGCCTAAACCAAGTATATAATGCGGAAGCGTAAATTAATTTGATTTAGCTCAAATAGCGCATACAACAAGAATATCGTCTAAGTGCACCAAATTCTATCCTAGGTCAAGGTTTGCAATCCTAGGTACACAAGCAATCAATTTAATTCTATGAATGTAAATTGCTTGAATGTAAATAAGGAACAAGGAAATAAACCACAATTTGACACGGTCTCTTTTTACCGTGGTGTTCGGAGAGTTGCCGCTCTCCCCTAATCCACGTTGAGGTTGGCCCGAACTAATCGGACTGGCTCCACGAATTAAGCCGAAACACCTCAATCCACCAGTGGTAGCTCTTTCCCGCTCCGGGTAGGTGAGCTCCGACCTTCACAACTTCGCCGGCCTTCTCACAAGCTTCTTGAGAAGATCACGCGACGACGCCCCAACGCCGCTCTAGAGGTCGGCAAACTCCAAGAGTAATAAGTCAAGCCCTCGCTTGACTCTCACCACGCAACCGATGCACAAGCTTGCTGGACACAAAGTCCTCACCTAGAGGCAACACATGCACTCTAGTCCTCTTCTCCCTTCTCACAAAGTGCAACACATGCACAATTGAGTGGAGAACCTTAAACTAGCTCAAGGGTTTACAAATGAATACTCCAGCCACTTCTCCAACCGGCCTCAAGGGGGTATAAATACCCCACACAAGAAAACTAGTTGTTGGAGCAAAGTCCCTGAAAAATTCAGACGAGCGAGTATCTGCGCCAACCACGGTAGTAGTCACCGCTCTCGACGCTATTTAGAATCGGCTATGTCGAGCCTCGAACTAGCCGTTACACGGTCGTGTGATAGTACTGCCTGCTCATTTTTTTAAGATTTCCTCTCATGGGTAGTCTGCAAAGTCGTGTGATACTTCCGCCGAGTCGAGCCCAAACTTGGTGCTCTCGGAAAAAGGGTTCGCCGGGACTCGGAGCTTCCGGAGCCGGTAGTACCGCTCAACACATGCCAGCACTCCGTCACGGTAGTACCTCTCACACGAGCCGGTAGAGTTCCGATTTTTAGCAAGTGCAGATATCTCAACAGATTTTGCTAAACACATTTGCAAACTACGATATCGTGCACACAAGGATCACACATGATTTCCAACAAGTTGCAAAACACATTTGCACACTTTTGAAATCATGACACAAAGATTAAATATGAGCCACAACCATTTGCAAAACACATTTGCAAATCTAAGCCTCATATTACAAAAAAATAGAAACATGGACTTCAAGCACTTGTAAAACACATTCGCAATGTATAGTCTCATGTCACAATGAATTTCAACACATGAGCTTCAACTATTTGCAAAACACATTCACAAATATAAGCCTCATGTCAATTTGAGCTAGCGAGGTGAGGATGAGCCATCAACACATGATGAGACTCAAACTACTAGACATGACCCCTCTTAATAGTACGGCAACCTATACTAGCAATCTGGTCTTCCAACCAAACACCAAGACCGGTAAAAGACTAGGAACACATCCTTAGCCCTAGCTAGTCATACCTTTGCCTTGGGTCATCATCTTGATATGCATCAACATATGATGCATCTTCCTTATCAACTCCATCAACACATGATGGTCTTGTCTTGATCAACATATGATCACCTCCATGCATCAACTCATGACACATCTTCTTGGTGGCCTTCAACACATGAAGCCATCTTCTTCTTGATAGCATTCAACTCATGAATCTATCTTCTCTCGATCTTGACTTGATGATCTTCAACACATGAAGTCATCCCAAGTCATCCTCATTTTTGGAACCTAACCTATTCATCCAACTCATGGAAACCGTTAGTCCACTAAACAATTGTCATCAATTACCAAACTTCACCATTAACACATAATGGAGGGACAAGATTCAACAATCTTCCCTTTTTGGTAAATCATGACAATCTCAACAAATTATGAGATATAAAATTGATTTGTGAGTATACAACTTGTACACAACAATTTGTATACTCTTTAGATAAGCACGAAGCTTACTTATCCGGTTGTCATTTGACTATTCAACCATTAACATATAATGGAGAAGTTAGTTGACAACCCGATTACACATGAGTATATATGAACTACACAAGTTACATATACCCAACAATGTATTTCAAAATAAAGATCCCAAATATGCATATTGAGACAAGCATGGATCATTACTCATGAAACTCTAAACAATATAGAGAGCTCCCCCTAAATGTGTGCATACAAAAGTGTATATTGAATGCATATGCACATATTCATTTTGAACAATTAGTGGAGTTCAATCTATATTTTGGATCTAAGGAATGCACTAATATATGAGAGAATGATTTCGAATGCATACCTTTTTGATTTCATCTTTCCATCCAAATGAGACTAAACATAAATAGACTTAAACAAACATATTAGTCTTATATATGCATTAGTCAATATCACCAAAACAACATAATGGTATATGATATTATCATTAGAATCACATTTTGATATTTGTCATTAACACCAAAACCAAGTTAAACGGAGCTTGATCTTTGGGGGTCGGCTTCAGGGTGAACATAGGGTCCAATCTGCAGGGGTCATGCAAATTCATAGGCCCCTTCCTTTGTGTCGAGTTAGAAGGCTCAAAAGCTCCATGGTGAACTGGAGTCTACTAACAAATGAGGCCCATGTTTCTCATGGAAAAATTAATGAAGAACATCAAGCGTGTAATGCAGCTTAATTTCCTCCCAAGAGGTCATGAACCTTGATAAGGTCTTCTCATCCATCATAAGTGTGCCCTAATGATTCTTGGGTCATATGTGATCATTGTTGATGGTGCCACTGTTGGGATTCGGGTAGGCTACACTAACACAAATTAAATTTTTTTACCACGTAAATCAGGAAATCATACAAGTAAGAGATCATGAATTGTTACCACTAAACTCGCAATGCAACAAAAGAAGAGTTGAAGGAGTCTGGTTCAACGTATCGATCGTCTACGAGCAGTAGTCGATCTTCGCGAGCCTATCATCTCCTCCTTGTGATCGTTCTGATCAGCGTCGTAGTCACAACAACGCCTCTACCGAAGCCCACACGGCCAGGGATGGAACGTCGTACACTGGTGTGCTAGTACAACAGGTGTTTCGAGGGGTGATGGCTAGGGTTTCGGTGGTTGTCTTAGACGCATGTAACCCATAGCCCATACACCCCTTTATATAGACTCCGGCTGGCTCCATATCCAATACAAGTAGAGATCGTATCCCACTCAGAAAGCATCTGACCGGATCCATATCTAATACTAGTAGAGATCGTATCTCGCTCAGAATCTATCATCCGGACCCTTACTGTTCCAACTTGTTAAGTGTGTGACCTGTAGGTTCATGTACATTTGGTTATAATTCGGAAACACCTTTTAGATTACTGGTCGGTAGTGGTTCCTAACAAGACATAATGATCTCTAATATACACAAAGATCAATCTAGATGATCCTTATGCAAAATGATCTGTAACCAGGTCCTCGTCACGATCAGCTCATGACTCCTTACCACCAGATCGTATATGGTCACGACTAGTCTGTGATATGTCCGACCAGGTCACGACCAGTTCGTATACTCATACTACTAGTTTGCATCCGGTCGGACCTATCGACCCGTTTACGATTCTCCTTTTGCCTCACGATATCCGATCGAACTCCAGGTGAAAAACGTGTCATCCATCAACTATTCAATATTTTCCCGATCTAATGGTGGATAACTTTATTTGGTCGACTCTTCGACTACTCATGGCATGGCTATGCATTTTTCTTTATCGGACTACATCGAGGGGCCAGGGATATCTCTCCTATTATGTAGGAGGGGCAAATGTCATATCTGACTAGTCACTTTGCTCTTCATGTTTCATAGTATCTTTGAAAATTACCTTTATAACTACCCAGTTACGGAGTAGCGTTTGATAATCCTTAAATGCACTATTACATATGTAGGAAACTATACTAATCTCAGATACAACGATTATACATTATCATTGCTTAAGATCAACTGATGACACATAAGACATAACAATCTCAACAGTATCTCATCGTGGGTCAATCCAACACTATGTTCTCTAATATATGTTTATATTATTGATTTGGTATATCATATATATGATCGGTGAAATCTGGTCATCAATCAATACATGTGCTAGTCTATAAGTCACTGGTGACATCCGACCAGAGATCTTTTAGAATGATATCATTTAACAAATAAAATGCTTCACCAACATATAACATACTTACTAACTTTTATAAATGATGATTCATTGAAGGAATGTTATGACATCTATTCAAAAGATTATAAATATAGAAGTAATACAATTATCTCTATGATAGGGCATATTACTAATAGCCACGGCTGCAGCCAGCCATCCGCCCATCGTTAGACAGTAGCAAATGACAACAAATTGCAACCCAAAATATGCAAGTTGATGGCTTTTAAAGAAGGATAGGTGATTTTAGTTCTCGTACTTGATCACATCTAAGCTATATACAGTATGATGTATATTTTGGATTTGGAATCTTTGAAGGGTCGTCGAATTACTTTGCGGAACATATAGGCATTCCTTGAATATAATCATGTCTAAATCCAAGTCTCCTCTTTTATTAGACCTTCTAAGAGGCGCTCATGTATTCCTATTTGAAGCCAAGTATTTTGAGCCATCAGTTCTTGGCCCTATTCGATCCTATTGCTTTTATGCCAATGAAGAGGGCAACTTTAAGCCATGGGTATCAATGAACGAAAAAAAGCAGTTATACCATGTGACACATGGGTCATCCCTACTGGTGCAGTCCAGACTAGTACGTAGGCCATTACGTACCGTTTCGGACATAAATGTTTTGCTAAATAGATTGCCATTTCATCTTTCCTTTTTAGGATAGCTTTTCATCTTTCCTTTTTAGGATAGCTTTCATCTTTCTTTTTTAACACCTTCTAACTGTGTCCAATTAGTCTGGCCATTGCTAATACGTAAAGTAGAAAAACATTTAGTAAAGAGAGCTATACAACCTCTAAATTCTTGCGTGAATCATGACCGTTGTCTAATTTTCTGTAACAAATCAGCACCAAGCAGATATTCTCGTAAAGTGTTATTCATGTGACATTCTAGTTAAAGGTGATAGTGAAGCCTCGATATGGCTGTTAGGTGGCTTTCAAAAGGCACTTCTGAGTTCTAATATACTAGTTTTGGATACTGTAATTATTTTGGCTTCATGGTGGTCTTTTCCACCCCAAGCATGGGGCTACTTCTTCTGTTCTTGACTTCTTGTGTCTCTAATTTTGGAGGGTAGTATTCCTAGATTTGCTTTTTATGACAAAATGCCTGCCTATTTTGATTCATTTTCTTCTGTGAAATTTATTTTGTGTAGCGTAACATTATGTGTGACTATGAGTACGATATGTTATGCTTTGATGAAAATAGGGCATTCTTTGTAAACTAAATACTTGTCGCCTTTGTGCTAATTTTAATATTTTTTTCAGGAGAGTCTCACAGGCAGAGGAAATTTTGACAATAGATGTAAAGCCTGGTTGGAAGAAGGGGACGAAGATCACTTTTCCCAAAAAGGGGAATGAAGCTCCAAACATGGCACCTGCTGATATTGTTTTCATCATTGAAGAGAAGCCCCATGATGTTTTCACTAGGGAAGGAAATGATCTTGTCTTGACAGAGAAAATCTCTTTGGTCGAAGCGCTGACTGGCTACACCGTGCATGTCACTACGCTTGATGGGCGGAGCCTGTCGGTACCCGTTACTTCAGTAATCCATCCTAGCTATGAAGAGGTGATCACTGGAGAGGGCATGCCAATACCTAAGGAGCCCAACAAGAAGGGAAATCTGCGGGTTAAGTTCAACATCAAGTTCCCTTCCTGGCTGACCTCTGATCAAAAAGCTGGCATCAAAGGGCTTTTGGGTTCTTAGGCCTGTTTAAATGGCATTCTATAATGAAAGTGATTGTGAATATTGCCAGTATGTGGCGAGGTAGATTTCTATTGGTCTGGAGGGGGCAAAAGCAAGAAGTGAAAAAAGGAGGGTAATTCCATGACATACACTGTTGCAGTATATCGTTATGTGTTATTTTTTTATTCTATTCTCATAATTTACTGGAGATTTTTGACATGCAAGAAAGCTAGCTGCTGGCATTGTTGAACGCGTTCTTTCAGGCTACCTGCCGGGGACTCGGTTGATTTCCGGCAAGGGTTACAGGGATTTCGACATTTCGCGACCGTCTAGTTTTTGAAATTTTAGCTTATATTGTGGTTTATTCAAATTGAGATATTTGAATTACGATCCATTACAACTAGCATAGAAACTGTTGTTCTCTTAGAACCTACTTTATATGATGTACATTGTCGAGGTAGACCGCGGTTGCAACTCTTTCAAGCAGGCAAGACTGAAGTCTCAATTAGTTCAGAGCAATTCCTTGCTTCTGCCAAACGCTTGCTCTGTGCCGAGCTTCATTGGTGTATTGCATACTTGCATTATACTAATACGTGGCTTGGAGCATTGTAATATCGCAAGTCTGGGTATCGTGCCTGGCTGATGAATGTAAATGAATCCTAACGTCCAGATAGTACAAAGTTCCAAAATTTGCATAACAATCGAAATCCTAGGACTTTGCTCGACGCCATCAGAAATATTTTCCAAACGACAAGGTATGAACAAGATTTTCGTTGAGTCTTCTGAAGAACTTTGACAACTAGTGCAAAGATAAGTCAAAACCACGTACTGACGGTAAATTGTTTTTCTGGGAAATACCACATGCACAACATCAGAAGAATCAACAAAAGACGATACAATGTACAAAGAAAATACTCGCGGTTCACACATACAAAACGAAAAGCCTTTTCAGGTACGAGCGTTTATTTCTACACAGTTGAGCTCTCTCGACGACAATCTGATGGTAACCAATATTACCATCTGCAATGTGCTGTTCAACACCACATTGGGAACAACTGACCAAATAACCCAAAAATAAAATAAGGCAGAGGGAAAGTCAAGATTCTCGTCCACGTTGTCTCCGATCCGAGGCAGTAAAACTCGAGCACCACAGCCACCCGACCATATTCACAGCAGTCAACTCATCACGCGCTCTTTGCTCGCTGGAGTAAAAGAGATTGAGAAGGCAGGATTAGAAAATTTCTTCAGCACAAGTCTGGAATGGAGATTAAGTAAACTAACATTTTTGCTATGCTAATCGTTTCCCATCGCCACTTGCGTCAAACATAGAAATAAATAAATAAATAACACATGATACCTTCATGCTTGTTCTCTATAACCATGATTGGTATCTCATATTGTTGAAAGGTCATCTTGCTACTCTCATCTTTTTAAATAGCTGGCTTTTGAGGATCTTAGTTTGTTGAGGTGTAAATGTGTAATATATAATATGTATGTCTTGCTCAGGGTAATCAAGAAGAAAATTTGTCATGAGTAAGTTCACCAATATTCAATCTAAGAGCGATACACTATTTTAGATTTTTAGTTTTCCTGAAATTTTGGATGAAACACATAGCTCCGTCATCAAAGTGAGCTTATAACCGAGCTACCAATAAAGTATTTATGTTAGTGATATGCCCTAGAGACAATCATGAAGATGATTGTATCACTTCCATATTTATGATCTCTTGAATAATACATTATTTTGTCTTTAAATAAATATATTTTATATTAGTCAACAAATATGTGACTTGTTTGTGGAACTCTTTGTTCGTGTTTTGATGTTATTCTAAACTATATTTGATTTTATATCATTATGTAGGACAATTATAATTTATAGATCAACACATATATTGATTGATAATCATATTTCACGGATCATGCATATGTTGATATTAAATCAATAATGTAAACATATGTTAAAGAACATGGTGTTGAATTAACCCATCTTGAGACATTGTTGAGATTGTTATATTTTTATGTGTCATCGGTAAGTCTCAAACAATGATGATGTATAATCCTTATACTTGATATCATCATAGTTTCCTATATGTGTAGTAGTGCACTTAGGTGTTGCCAAACGCTACTCTGTAACTGGGTAGTTATAAAGATAGCTTTCGGATATATTATGAAACATTTAGAGAAATATGACTGGTTGGATATGGGAGTTGCCCTCTTTCATAACAGGAGAGATATCTTTGGACCCCTCGATATGGTCGGATAAAGGAAGTGTATGGCCATGCCACGAGTAGTCGAAGAGTCGACCACATGAAGTTATCAATCACTAGACTGTGAAAAAGATTGAACATTCCATGGATGACATGTTTCTCACCTAGAGTTCGATCACGTATCGTGAGGCAAAATAAGAATAAACAACTAGGTTGTTTAGTTCAAACACATACAAATTGGTCATGAGCTAATCGGACATATCATAAATTGATCTGCGAACTGGTCGTATAAAGATACGGACTGATCGCAACCAAATACGAACTATTTGTAAGAAGTTATGAACTGATCATGATTGACTAAGCCATGATTGCAGATCATACTATATAAGATTCCTCCAGTTTAATCTTTGTATACATTTAGAGGTTGATATATCCTACTAGAGACCACTACAGGCCAGCTATTGTAAAGGTGTTTCCAGGTTACAATCGAGTATACATAAACATACATGGTCACACACTTAACGGTTTGTAATAATAAGAGTTCGAATGATAGACTCCAAGTGAGATACGATCTCTACCCGTATTGGATAAAGATCCGATCGAAGGCTATTTGAGTTGGATACGATCTCTACTTATGATGGATAAAGATTTGGTCGGAGGTTCTATATAAAGGGTGCATTGGGTTTTGGGAAAATAGAGAGAGATCACACAACCCATGGAAACCCTAGTTGCTTCCTTTCGAAAACCCTACTATGCTTTCTAGTGTTAGCACACTGACGCACGGCGTTCTATCCTTGGACGTGTAGATTTCGGTAGAGAGGTTGCTGCGATTGCAATGTTGATTGGGACGATCAGAGAAAACAATCAGCTTATGGAGATTGACTGCTGCTGGAGAATGATAAGCTTCCGAAGATCGCTTTTCAAAAACGTTGGACGATCGACCACTTCCATTACACTGATGCGCGCTATCGCTGAACTGGGCTGCTTCAATTCTTCTTCCGCTGTACTATGTGTCTAATGGTAATGATCTATGATCTCTTATTCATATGGCTTTCTAGTTTACATAGTAGAAATTTTAATGTACGCTAGTGTAGACTACCTATTACCTCAACAATTTACAATTTTTTGCCTTAAAAAAGTGTTTACAATTTAGGCTTTCAAAGTATTTCAATTATTTAGTTATTGTCATCAAAGCTGTCAAACACATTGCTTTTTTCCCCTTGGAACTGAAATGAAGAATTGTAATAATTTTGGGCAAACTTACCCTCTCCTCTTCGATCTTAGCCTTGATGTATGAGTAGACGGCAACACCACCTATAGCAATGCAAGTGCCGATTCCAGTCTGTGTGGTAATTCTGTTGCCTGCTCAGCGTGAGATTTAGCAAGTGTTAAGCTAGACATAAACACATCACATAGAAAATGATAAGAGCAGAACAAATATGTAATGATCATTTCATAAACAATGGGGAGATTTTTCACTTACCAAAAGCAATGATTGAGAAACCAATGACGAAAACTCTTTTCAAGACATTGCCGACCGCATGTGTCAGAGGGGCCACCCGCTCCAAAGTGTTTGTAGCAACCTGCCATGCCATAATTGCATTAGCCATATTGTAACTGATATGTATAAAAGGTAGGCCATGGCAAAATTGGACACGCCTGCTTGGCAACCTCATGATTAACTGATGATAAATGCTGATCTCTACATTGCATAGGAATGATATATCTCTGCAACCATTCTGTAGCTAGTGCTATTACAATGTGACATATAGTGTGGTAAGAAAGCCCAAATGCTACACATATTATTCCTATAAGAGCCTATGTACAATTTTGGCATGGCATGAACTGGTTACCTGGTTATAGAGATGGTAGAACAGTCCCACCAAGAAAAGGTCTGAGATGAATTTTGTCAAACCTACTTTTGCAATTGCATCATTAAATCCATACTGCAATAGTTGGGGACCTTCAATCTGCAAGATTGATCATGGAAAAGAGAAACATCAACATTAAGCATAATACACGAATCCCTTTTTACTTCCTGGGCAAAATATATCACACTTACAATGACTGCAGGTGGTATGCAGACAATGAGAGCAATGATTGAGATGTAAGCATACACGTTGGTGCTATCCATGTCGGTCTGCAACAATGAAAACAGTTAGTAACAAGAAAAGTGAGAAACAGGAGTTGAGGTAAAAAAAATACAATGAAAACAGTTAGTAACAAGAAGAGTGAGAAACAGGAGCTGAGGTAAAAAATATGAAAGTCGAGAAATTAGAACAAAATAGGCACAAACCATAGCTTTCTTGGAGTAAATGCTCCGGTAAGTGAATGAGATGTTAGAGATCATGGCATTGATGAAGCCGGTCCAGTTAAATGAAAGTTCAGTGAGGGACGCCATTGAAACACCTGGTAATCATCAGGCAGTTAAATAGGTTGAACAAGAAAAGGTATGGAATTCAATGATACTAAAGAGTTAATAGAAGCTTCAAGTAGTAATTAGCACGTGCTCAATCTGGTGAAAACGATGAAAACAGTGACAAAAAAGAGAACTACACCATCAGAGAACGTCTGATCAAGATATTCTTAGTTTTGAATCATGGTATCTCATATTTTACCTTGCTATTGATACTGTAATTAGCAAGTTTCCACAACTTTACTAGCAAAAATTGGTATCAGAAGGCTTAATTGAGAAATTACCAATCACAACAGGGGCAAGAGACAACCACAGAGACAAGGGAACTTGTTGTCCAAGGACAAACTGGGTAGCAGCTGCATTGAAGAAGGGCTCCAAAGCTGCATTGCAATTATACATAGAAACATCAGAACATAGAACAGAAAAGGGGCAAGAGAATTCCACAGTTAAATCTGCACATGAAAGAGGCACCTTTAATAGTGTGGGCAAATGAGACAGCAACAGCAGCAAAGGACACGTTGCTAGTGACATGACCAAGAGCATGACACAACGCCACCGGAAAGAGCAGCTTCAGGAGCGTTGAATTGATAGGCTACAAAAGACAACAATTTTTTGTGTTAGTTTATTGCTAATTTCCACGGAAGATACATTAATTTGGATGAGTAGAAACCGATGATTCATGAAAGGATATTCTAATAGATTTGTTAAGAAAGAACCATGCTGTTCTTACATAAAGTTGCATGTATTTTTTATGTACGAAAAGGTAAAGGGTTTAGATCAATTTTAGTTTGAATATGTTTATGGCACAAATGAAGACAGAATTTGATTTGCGGTGTATATAAAGGGTTTGTAGCCTTTACTTAACAACTGCAATATTTATTCAATTTATTCCCTTTAGAAGCCAACTAAACTTTGTAAGAAAATGTGAAATTTCCTAGGATTGTCAAAGAAAACACAGTACTATGGTAGGTAGTACGAATTACCGCACGCTTTGGGAGACCGACGGTCCAGCTCACGAGGCAGTACACGACGCCCACAAACAGATGGATCACCGACACAAAGCTGCAATGAGCAGTACAATTTTCCACAGCAAGTTGTAATCCGACCACAAAATGGAACGCGAGATCGTTCAGCTTGCTTGTGTTCACCATTTCAAAGCAAGGGAAGTACTTACTATGGGTAGGGGAAGTAGTTGTAGATCTTCTTGTTGAGGATGTTGAATATGACGTTCAAGAAGTACCTGCAAAATCACTTGCACAAAATGCGATCTTTAGACAACTGAAGAATTGCTTCACCCACCATTGCGAGTCCGCAACACGATTGATGCGGTGAAACGTACCACATGAAGAAGAAGAAGCCGGTGACCAGTGCAGGGTACTTCTCCAGGAACCCAGCGGGCTTCGCCTCCCTGTTGCAATCAAAATCAGAAAGGAAAATTATTATAAAAAAGCAGCTAATTCCGATTTATCCCAAGCATATACCCTGTTTGGATTGATTTCTGCTTCTGATTTTTTGCTTAGAAAAGCCAAAAACAAATACGAACATTCAGCTTCTCAAAACGACTTTTTCACTCATCTCACTATTATTGTGTAGCTTTAGGGATAAAACAGGAGATCACGGGTGCATCACTCACCTTACTCCTCTCACCCCGTCACGCACACACATTTTTCCCTCACTTTATTTACTGTTTATCCTTTCTTCTAAAAAACCACTTTTTCAAGTATTATTATTTATTTTCAATCAAAATCATCCTTACGCCAATCTTAATCGCTGTGAGCCCCAGTGCCCCGACGATCAGCGATCGGCGTGCGGCTGCAGGTGGGACCAGCGTCCAGTTTACAAATCGATACTATTTCTTGAGCCGCAAATTTTAGTAAACGGAAAGCGAAGTTCCGCGCGCAACTACGAACGATACCAGTGCAGCAGCGCAAATGGCTTCTTTTTTTTATGCGCCGAACAGAGCCTTCTAGAAGCTTTCAGAGTGGAGATGCGGCGTGGCATCGACTACTCACCCGGCGGACTCGGAGGAGGCGGCGGCGGCGGGCGGGCGGAGCGGCTGCCTCCTGGCGGCCTGGGACGGCAGCAGGCCGGTAGCGGGGAGGAGGAGGGTCGGGCGGAGCTGGCGGCCCCAGACGAGCTGGCCGCCGTCGGGGACGGCGGCGGCGCACTTGACGGCAGGCAAGGGCGACGCGAGCGCGGGGCTGGGCGGCGCGGCGGCGGAGGCGGAGGCGGCCCGCGACGCCGCCGCCGCCGGAGAGCGTCCCAAGAGGCGACATTGCAGCCTGCTCTGGCTGCGAGTGAGCTGGGATCGGGTTTTGGAGGCTTGCGTGGATGTGAAGTGGAGGAGGCGTCGGGGAGGGGTTTTGGATAAGCTCATGCGTCGCGGAGGGATTTGGGTGGCGGAGACGCGCGCGGGGCACGAACTAGCGGATAGCCCAAGGGCAGGAGAGGACGGACGTCGCCTTCCACGGCTGTATGAATCGGCCGCCGCAAGAAATGGTCCGGTGCGCGTCTGGTGGTGGGAGTGGCTCCGGCGCTGAAGCTAACATGAAAAAAAGCAGTGGTCGGCATCGGCCAAGGGCCCATCTGAAAGCGCAGGGACATCCAATCCAAATGGGATTTTCCTGGCATCTGAGAACACAGCACCATCTTCTTCGGAATTCGTGTGGAAATCCCCTGCTCCAAACTTACTCGCGCTCCCGGTTTACCTGCAATTAGCCAGTCCATTAGCCATAATATCGTCTTTCGACTTCCGACCACACGGCCTCCTCCGCCCTGCATCCGCCTCTCCTCGCTCCTCGCCACTTCCGCCCGCGCACTGCGCTCAGCCTAGCCTCGCCTCAGGCGCCTCGCCTCGCCCATGACGCACCCGGTCATCGCCTCCAACATCCTCCTCACTGGTTACTGCCGCCACCTCGCCCACCTCCGGATCGGATCGGCCCATCCTCCTCGCAACCGCCCACCACCCCGCCCTCCTTCCAACCGGCAGCCTCCCCGATCTCACGTTCTCCTCCCGATTGCCGCCGCCGCGCCGCCGCCGGCGTTCGTCCCGTCCTCAAGATGCCACTGGAGATGCCGAGGCCGCGTTGGAGACGCAGGCGGAGGCCCTGCACGCTGCCGCGCCTCCTCGGCCGCCCCTCCTACTCCCGCCGCCAGTGCAACCGCCTCCTCCACCGCTTCCCCACACGTGTGTTAGCAAGTGTTCATGAGTGGGTTTGTGCAAGATAATTTATTTTAGGAAGAATATCATCCTATGCTAGAGCCCACATACAAATCCAAGGCTTTACAAAAGCCAACAAGAATCAAGTGTACAGGCACAAATCACCTGACCTAATCACAAGCCTGGACAGTCTATGCCCAAAATGACATCGATGCATAGGCGCGCCTGCCTATGACAGCCCAGTTTGCACGAACTTTACGCCGGTGTACACGACGGGCTGGCCCAGATATACCATGGGCCTAGTGGCGGCCCATTCTTGCTATTACATGTTACATTGATTAGCCCACAAAACACCAACTGTTTTCTTAAGGAAATCATTAATGGGTTTGTTTGGTAGTCCAAATACGGGCACAGTTTTTTTTCTGTAAGCTCCATTCTTCAGTGTCAGTGATGATTTGATGGTCCAAATTTGGAAACTTTCTCCGTGTCCATTTCTGGAGGAAATGTGCCCATGATCACTGGACGGGGAGCCCTTAGAAGTTAGAACTGAAATCTTCTCCTCAAATGATTAACACTGATGGCCCTCGGCCCGTACGTGACATGATTTGATCGAGACCATGAGCTTGCTTGATCACCCATCTCGTCCCATGCGTGTTACAGTGCACCTGCATAGTGCGTACAACCTACGTGTCACTCACAGCTGACACGTGGGCCAGCGGAATCTAGGCTCTATGATATACATGACGTCTATATTGACTAAAAATAAATAGTAGTGATGGAAAAAGTGATTTTTAGAAGGAGGGTATAAGCTACGAGAAAAGTGAGGGAGAGATACGTGCGTGAGACGGGAGTTAGAGAGATAGGGTGCGTGATGCGTCCGTGAAACCTGTCTTATTTCCAAAGCGAGATGGGAACAAAAGAAGTAGAGAAGCCATTTTAAGAAATTAGATATTCATATTAGTCTTTAGCTTCTCTAAGCAAAAGGCAATACGAATAGTGTAACGCTCTAAGGTCTAAACCGACTTAGACCTAACCCCATTCTTGAAAAGGTTACGCACGCGTAGCAACATGCTTGCACTTTCGTTCTCGTTTCGTACAAAACGGTTAACCGGAGGTTGTTACCATTGAAAGCCCTAGGCTTTATATGTTAGTGCTTCTCAAGCTAAACTAGTAGAGTGGAATTAACACATACCTTCATGTACACACACATATAGGTTATCATGAACCTAATTCTACATTGGCCAAGGAGTCACAAATAGCATCATACATGCCGGCTACACCCACGATGCCGGTGCATACAGTACTGCAATCTACGCTACTTAGTGGAAACACACCAGTACTACTACCAATACATTAGTGACCTCTTCTTTTCAGTTTCTAGAAGCTGTTTTTCGGTTTTTCTATAATAATTAACTTTTAAATATAATATCTTTTTAAGGTGTAGTTTTCAAATTAATTGTAGTATATATTATAACAATTTTATTTATATAGGACAAAACTACATGCGTATTTCTCTTTATACTCTCTTGTAAATAATTTAAAAGTCATGGATCATAACTAAAAAACATAAGCCGTAAAAAAAAGAACAAGGCGCGGCGCTCGTTTTTCTCTTTCCGGTCCAATGGCTGGGTCTGACTCAAACAACGTGACAGGATTAGCTGTCTCCTAACATGTACATCTGCAACTGCAAGTGACATATCAAATGGAGCTTTCTTATGCACAGTGCCGCACTGTGCCCTTGTCTTGCACTGATGTGGCCTTGAGCCCACAGGTCTAGTCACGTAGACCAACACATCAACGAACAATTGGGGCGTTGGGACAGTGTCTGTAATTAACCAAGGACGTTGTGATGAAGATGCTGTGTTTCTTCTATATATAAACCTTTGGTGCGGCCGCCTAACTTGGATGGTGATGTAGCAAGTAGAAGTTTATGGTGGCTGTGCTTTGTTCAAAGTTTGTCTAAGCTCGCCATTATGGCGATGCATGATCAGTTCTCTCGACATCGGTCTGTAGCTGCTGATGATTTATTTTATATAATTAAATATAAAATAAAAATATTATATCAACATGAATAATACAAAGAAAAAAGAGAGAGAAAACAAAAAAACTAAAAACCCTTAAAAATCTAAAAAACAGAAGAAAAAACAACAAATCATAAGTTATAAATCAGAAGGCAAAAGATGAGACCGTCTGGAGCAGAACGCTTGTTGTGCTGGATCAACGGGCTGATGATTGTTCTGACTGGAACGGCACTCCAGTCCAATCTATCGGCGATCTGCCGATCTCATAGATGAACCACAACACCAGTACGTGTGCAGCGCTGCTCATTTAGGGTTTTTTTTCTTCTTATGGCTCATTTTATATTATAACTGTTGGTGTCTTTTTTGGTATAATTTGTTAGAAATTGGCCAATTTAATTATGACATATTTCCTTAAATTCCAAATCATGCATGGTTTAGTATCATATTGCTAAGGAAAGGTGGGGAAGATCAATTTATAAGGTGGAGTCCTCACCACTCCTTGAATATGGATAGAGATGGTATGTGCAGGGCTCTGTCGCGTGACTTGTGACTTATTTTCGAAAGAACCAGGGATTAAGAAAAGATCAATTAAGATATTCACAAATTATTGGGTCACTTATGTATTTAGCTGGTGCCACAAGACCTGACATTTCATTTGCTGTGAGCAAATGAAATCGGTTTACTTCTAACCCAAAAAATGATCACTGTGAGGCACTTAAAAGAGTGTTGCGCTACTTGAGAGGCACAACATCTTTTGGAATACATTATACTGGACATCCTTCTGTATTAGAAGGATATAGTGACTCTAATTGGATCTCTGATGCGGATGAGATCAAAGCTACAAGTGGTTATGTATTCACTTTAGCTGGTGCTGCAGTTTCATGGAGGTCTTGCAAATAGACCATATTGACGAGGTCAACCATGGAAGCGAACTTGTAGCACTTGACACGACACGCTTGAGGTGAATGGTCGAGAGAACTTTATTGGACTTGCCATTGGTTGAGAAACCAATACCTGCAATCCTGGTGTACTGTGATAATCAAACAATGTTGGACAAAGTCACAAGTACAAAGGATAATATGAAGTCATCTAGACATGTGAAGCGTAGGCTTAAATCTGTCAGAAAACTGAGAAACTTCGGAGTAATTGTTGTAAACTACATTCACACTGAGAAAAATCTAGCGGACCCTTTTACAAAGGGATTAGCACGGAAAGCGATTTCCGTTGCATCTATGGACATGGGAATGAGGCCGATTTAAGTTACATCACAATGGTAACCCATACCTTATTGATCGGAGCTCCCGTGACTTAGGCAATGGAAAAACAAATTGATGTTGTAACAAGAGAGTACATATTCTTGTTCCCATGTCCTAAAAATAATGTACTTTCATTGCTTGGAAGGTTGGCATAAAGTCTTAATGTATTTCGTTGTCCAAATGAGGAAAAGGTATTAGCCCTGGGATACCTAGAAAGAATACACCTACTTGAGCTTAAGCGTGTGGTCGCAGTTCACGAGAATGGGGCATTCAGAAAGCTCATGAGCAGATAAGGGAGCATGACCATATAACGCTCCGTTTAGGCGTGGTTCATTGGCAACCTAGTACTAGTTGAGATTTCAAGTGAAATCTGATCACGAAAAACTGTGAATTCAAGGTATAGTCCATTCATCAGCTGTGAGAAGATGAATCTTGTCATTCTAGGTGCAAGTTCAACCCGTACGGTACTTACACTAAAAGACTAGTATATTAACAGATTTCAAAGACAATATCTTTGTCATATATTTATTTCTTGCTTTGGAATTGGTGGGAATTGTTAGAAATTGGCCCATTTAATTATGGCCTATTTCCTTAAATTCCAAAGCATGCATGGTTTAGTACCATATTGCTAAGGAAAGGTGGGGAAGACCAATTTATAAGGTGGAATCCTCACCACTCCTTGAATATAGATAGAGATGGTATGTGCAGGGCTCTGTCTAGTCACACGCTGCACATCGCTGCAGCAGATATCGCATATTTTCGCGAAAATCGCGTGACTTGTGACTTAGCGGACCAAGTCCATCTCTATTTTTGTTGAACTCGCACCACTCTCTCTCTATTTGAATGCGATTGACGTTTGAATTTGAGGATTTATTGGGGTTTTGATGACAGACAGTTACCAGTGGATAAATGACTAGTTGAATGTGTCAGTTACCAGTGGGTAAATGGATGCTTTAATCATGTCAGTTATCAGTCTGTCTATTTATATACCTGGAGACGTCCAGAGTATGTGTGAGAAACTCACTGCCTCCATCTCCTTCCTTTCTGTGATATTGTGCTCAAGTACTGTGCCGTCTGAACCACGTCGACCTTTCTTTCTGGCGTGCACTTGGAAGAAGGGAGAGCGGCTATCTTCGAACCATTGCCGCAGAGTACCGCACGGGCGGCAATAAGGTTTCGGCGGCGATCTGCTGCGACCGCTCAACGCACCGCGACATCTACGTTCTGCACTGCATCAAGTCTGTGCGGCTTCCTGTTCTTCATCAGGCTAACTAGTAAGTCGTTCACGTGCACGTACGACTTTGTTAATATATTTGAGTATATTCTGAACTATGATGAGTAGCCTGCTGTTAGTAGTCAGTATTGTATCAATAGTTTATTGTATTTGTCTCCTAATAAAATTTGAAATTAAAATATTGTCCATATTTTCAACATAATTAAATTTAAAAAAATATAAAAAACATTAACTCATCATAAACAATGCAAAGGAATACGAGAAAAAAGAAAAGAAAGAAAAGCCTGAAAATAGAAAAAAGATGAAATTAACGAACTTAAAGTTAGAAAAAAACCTAACGGAGAAGCTAAAATAAGTAGGATAGTGTCAATGCAGGATTAGTCGTATATTAATCTTTGTTTTAATCGCCTACTATGGGAGTTGTACGTACACTCGTGTCCTCGATGCGTAGCAATCACACATCTGCAGGTATGTTAATCTGCTCGCCTTCCGTTTTTCTCGCTCCCTTGAGTACTGCTGCCATTGCTGCCTGGACTGCCCCTGCATCTTCCTGAATTCTGAACACCTGCTGTTCCGAAATCTTTTACTATAGAGTAGCATTTCAGAGTTTTTTTCTGCTTTGTTGACTGGTCCCAGCTCCGACAACTTTCTGCAGCTCTGCTTATTCAATTGGACCGGACTCATGCAACGCTGCGACTGTAGACATCACGTGAATTGTCAGTGTTTCATCCTCACCTCGAGGCACCGGTCATCCCAGTTTCGGTTTCTCGTTTTGAGAAGTTAAAATAAACACGTCGATTTTTTAATTTTAGATTTTTATTTTTGTTGTAAGTGTTTTTTGTTTTTTTGTTTTAAAAGTCAAAATTGTTACAGTGTAATTTCAGTCAAAAATCAACAGCCAGAAGCCGTCGGCTGAAGCCGGATTAAATGGCCCTAAGTTTTCAGTGAAATGCAATTCAATATGACATCAAGGTTAAATTGTCATGAGTTCAAGACTTGATTAGTGTACTTTAAAAACAATTGTTGCTCACTTTTATTCCATGTTTTAGCTCTAAAGAAGCTTACACATGATAGAGTGTTGAAGTATAAGTGAATTACTCGTCTTTCTTCATCAGGTTAAATTTCTGAGTGAACTGGTTGATACATACAACTCAATAACCCCAACGAAACTTCCAAAAGTGAGGCTGCATTTTACAATACTCTGCTACACTTAACGTCGGCATGGCTGGCTTCATGCAGAACACATCGTCCTACCATAGCATAACTTAATAGCCTGATATTAATTGATTTTTTTCCAAATGATATATATTTTCATATTATTAAATAAATATATCATCGCTAACAAATGACACAAATAACTTTCTATCCTTATTTCAATCGCCATTTGGCTCTGTTGTCAAACAAATGGATGACAGAGTGTCACATCAACACAACGACATTTTTCACCATTTCAATTAATGACAGAGAGACGAATCATCAATTGAAATGGCGATAGACACCCCCGTAGATTCAATTGTTATTTCAAATGGCGACAGTGACCCCAACACTAGCCTCCATCACCATTTGAAATGGCGATAGAAGCTAGGCCTATATAAGACCTAGAAAATCGGCCGAAAGCTAGGCCTATATAATGTAGTACAAAAAAAAGAGGGGGGGGGAGAGCAGAAGACAGGAGAGTAGAAGAGGAGAAGAAAGGAGAGGAGAGGGGAAGAGGAGAAGAGAGCAGGAGAAGAAGTGGATTTCTACATTCTAGAGGTGAGTTTTCTATTTCTTAATAGATTTTATTTTGAAACCATGATAGGTTAGCAAATAAAATGATAAAATATGTAGTTATATTAAGTAGTAGGTAGATATGTAAATGGTGTGGTTGTAGATATATAATTCTTTAGAGTAGTTTGTAAAGGATAAATTCTTGTAGAACTATTAATTTCTCGTAGTCATTAGTTGTAGTGCACTGATTAGTTTTATAAGATTAGATATGCTAGTTAGGTCTATTCAGAATATGGAGAGTAGAATGTGTGTAGGATCCATTATTAACTATATATGCTACGTAGATGAAGCATGTATGGTAATTTTGATTTTTTTTACAAGGTATATACGATTGCTTGTCTTTTTTAAGGTGTTGCACGTTAGGAAAATCCTCTTGTATACAAGTTTATTTATGAGTAACGGATTTGTTATTAGGTCTATTTTGCTTTTATTTAATCTAATGAGCAACTGTCGTTAACATCATATTATTTGTGAAAATGATCAACTGGTATGACTGAATAAGTAGTTTTCAAAATAGACTATGGAGAAGGGGTTCTACGGATGAGTGCAGAAGTAGTCGATTTGCACGATTTTTCATCTGTGATGGCCAGTCTGTCAAATGCAGAGCAGCCCCTATAGGGCAATTTTATGAGATGGTTGTACCTGTTGTTATTGCTGGATCATGCGTTGCATGATTTGAAGTTGCATGGCATTGCTATCCGGGACACGACAACACATGTACTAAGAATTAGTGGAACCAAAGGAGCGAAATTCATGGAGCTCATATCGTACGTGATATTGATGAAGGACCGTGGATGGCCACTAGCCTTATTGTCCCAAGCCTTTGAGGAAGTCCCTTCGGCTTATGTGACACAAGAAGATGCTACTGATGGATTTGCTAAATACGTTGGGTAGTCCAGCCAAAGTGTGACATACTATTTGAGTGAAGGAAGAGGTGACATCGACTCAGTTGAAGCTGAGACTGTAGACCTTTCTATGGCCATGGTGCAGGAATCCATAGGGATTGCAGATAAAGGTGAGTAGATTGAAGCCTTGGTAGAACGTATAGAACTCAAAGACCGTGAGTATGAGGCAATGTTAGATGATGAAGGTTCTAGTGAAGAGCAAGGTAGATGTGACCAGACCATTCTGTCATAGTGGAATGCATACCAGTTGGATAAACTAGTAATGAGTAAAGGTGAGTGGGTGGCCTATGAGTACCAACAAATTGAGATCAAGCAAGGAGCATTTTACAAAGTAAGGAGGAGGTGTAGGAAGCAATCAATTTCTAGACATTGTCATTAAGGAGGACATTTAAGCTAGTGAAGTCCAGTCCGCGTGTGTATGATATGAAGTGTGAGATAGAGTACTGCCGTTGAGGAGTCCATGCATACCGACCTATGTGGGACACCCATTAGAAGTGCTCTATAGTCATTCCACACTTACGTGGCTATAAAGTCTATGCAATTCCACATAAACATATCTTTAGGATTTATTGCAAATGTCATGTACAAAGATATCGTGGACAACTTGGATTCTTAGCTACATTCTATTTTTCTTGCAGTAGAGTAGAGGATGCAGTACACAATAAGCTATGCTAAGACTTGGAGGGCGAAGCAGAAGGTACTTGAAGCAAGGTTTGTTACATTCGAAGATTTTTACCACAACTTGCCCGATTTGATTGAAGTCATACAATAAAGGAATTATGGGACCCATGTTGACATCTTGGTGCAGGCATCAATGCATTTAGACCCTGTCGCCCGTTACTTTGCGTGTATGGCAACTTCTTGAATGGGAAGAACAAGGGCCAAATGTTGACTGCAGTCACAGTGGATGCCAACAATCAGGTTCTTTCTATCGCACTTGCATTTACCAAGAGTGAGAACACCGACAGTTGGTTGTGGTTTCTGAGGAACGTGAAAGCTAGTGTTGTGGGTGACCGCCCATGGGTTTGCATCACATATGATCGACATGCCGATTTATTGAAGGCAATTATGCAGCTGCAGCAAAGGGAAGATGAGCCATATCCATGGCCTGATTTGCAAAGTAGGTGGTGCAAGAAGGCATATGGGTGCTAATTTCTATAAGCACTTCAGGAACAAGGACCTGATCAAAATTTTTAAGAGGCTTTATGATCAGAACCAGTAAAGAAAGTTTGATGCAGTGTGGAAGAATTGGATGACCTGACGATGAAGCACATGAGAGAGGCAGCGAAGAAGCCCGCCACAGGTGCGGAAGAGCTCGTCATTGCGCTCAATAAGATACCCATAGATCCTTTAGAATTGGTTAAGAGAAATTCAAGACACACGAAATACTTCTTAGTGGATTGAGCATGAGCCTAGAGAAAAGTGAGCATTGCTTTATGACACCGATGGTGTAAGGTATATAGATATGATCACCAACTTAGCATATGTGTACAACTGAGTCATGAGGGGGTTAAGGCCCCTTCTTTTGGTAGCTGTTGTGGAGGAAGTGCTACGTGGTATTATCAAATATTTTATTGATCGAAGCGCCCTGGCTCATTGATGTCATGCATGAGGCCGAGGAATGACGTGGTGCAGGCGTCACCATGTGCTTCTGTGGTACATGCTTGAGGGTCAAGCACAACACACCGCGCACGTCGCATGCTCCCACCACACCTCCTCCGGACATGGCTAGGGGCTCTTCCTGGTACCGTACTGCCCCTACTCCGATCTTAGGTAGCGTTGTGTTAAACATGCTTGTGCAATATTTATCATGATGTTTGTACAAATGCTGCTTTTTAAACAGGATCATACTTCCACGGGACGACTCAGTATGCCCGGATGTACCTAGGTATACTATTCCCTCGTCGCTTATGCTCGACGTTGGGAACATATTTCAATTGTACCCTATCTTTCTTGCAAGCCAACATGCACATCTGGAGGACTACGTGGAGGACGTGTCCGCCCACAAGACACAAGCGGACGACGACACGATTGGCCACAGGGCGTAGTCAAAAGACGATGATGTCTGTAACAACCCCGTTGTTATTTTCAAATTTCAGTAATAAAAAAAATTAATAATTAAAATTAATTCAATTTAAAATAAAAAAAATATTCTTTGGTTGCCTGAATTTGAAAGTTTGTGTTTTCCCGTTTTTAGCCTTTTCAAAAAGGTTTTCATTAAAAGTAATTTTACTAAACACATAAAACTATTATCAAATAAAAAAGTTATTGGTTAAGTTTCGTAAAGAAACAATTTCAATTAAGTATTTAAAAGCGTTTGGCTTCTATTTGGTTTTCCTGTGATTTTCCGGTTTTTGTTTCAAAGCCTAAAAGCAAGAAAATATATTTTAAATATTTTCTTAAAGCTAAAAAGATTTATTTAGCCTTTTCCAAGCTTCCCAAAATTTAATATTAATTTCTGAGATCTTCTGAGTTTTTAAAATCAGCTTTTAAAGCCAAAGGGTATTTTTGTAAAAATTAAAAGAGCAAATTTGAGTTGAAAGTATTTTTATAAAGTCTAAAAATATTTTATAGAATGTTTGGGAATTTTCTGGAAATTAAAATCAATTTTTGGATGTCAAAAGATATTTTTATAAAGGGCTAAATGGTCAAAATAAAGTATAAATATTTTTATTAAGTATAAAATGTCTCCAGGGATTTTCTATAAATTTTATGGAATTTTTAAATATTATTTGCTATTTTTAAAGTGTTTAAGAAACCTTCTCCTATTTCTTGAAAATAAAATCCGAATTTAAATCCGGATTAATCCCGTGGTGACAAGTGTCGCACCAGGATTAAATCTTACCCCTTCACTCATTCAATCCTAGCCTCTCACCTTCACTTAAAGTGGATGGCCAAGATTTTGCCACATCTCTTAATCTAAACCATTCAAATTTTTCACACACTCTCTCTCACTTACATGTGGGACCCACTTGTCATCCCTAACCTCTCCATCTTCTTCACAAATTTTACACTCTCTCTCCTCCAAATTTTGACCGAACGGCATGGGCACCGGCCTCATCTTCTCCTGGCCAGGCCTCGACGCCGCCCCCGCCACCTCACCCGCATGCCTCACGACCGCCCCGGACCCTCGCCGCGCCGCCCATGCGCCAAAACCGAACCATCGCCGCCGCCGCATTAATGGCCGCTGAGCTCCGCGCCGACGACGAAAATTCCCGAAACTTGTCGCCTCGGCTCCCTCTCCACCTCGGCCACCTCCCCGGCCATTAATGGCGCCCCGCATGCATTCACATCGCCCCAAACCGGTTTCTTCCCGTTTTCTCCGTGAGCTCAACCGTCGCTCCTCCCTATATAAAGCTCCTCCGAGCACTCCCTCGCACCGCAACACTCGCCTCTCCTCTTCCTCACCTCCCTCCTCTCCCCTTGGGAGAGCCGCCAAGCCCTACCGCCGCTTCTTTTCCCGCCGCCACCTCCGGCCACCGTTCGCCTCACCGCAGATCTTGTTGCGATCCCCATCCTCTCCTCTACGTCCTCCACCTCGCCGGCCGTGGAGCGCGCGCACTCCGGCCATGCGGCGCCGCCTCGTGGCCACGTCGTCGGCCACCTCCGCCACGTCATCGCCATGTGGGCTGCGTGGCGACCGATGGCGACCATGTGGCGCCACGTCATTTCTTCCTTTTCTTTTATTTTTATTTTCTGAGATGATGTCATAATTCCTGATTTTCTAATATAAAAATAAATCAAGAAAATCATCTTTTTCTTTTTCTTCATTTTGAAACTTCCTAAAGCCCGTAAATGTTCATTTTAACTCCGATTTGAGCCGTTCAAATTTCTAAATTCTTATAAAATCCTAAAATATTCAAATATATACTCTTTTTAAATTTTAGAATTTTATTTGAATTTTATTTGAATTTAGTTTGTTTGGATTTTCGCGTTTAGGTTTCAGCGATCTCGGAGAGTTCGATTTCTGACGACGTTCGTCGCAGAGCAACCAGGCAAGTTACACCTTTGATCATATTGCTCCCAGTATTTTAAAATTATTTATATTGTTTTAAACTAATATGCATGCTTACTTTTAGTCAATGTCTAATTCAAATTCAGTTTGAACTATAGTTATACCCAAATTCCTTTGGACAGCCAGATTTGATATTTCATGCAATTATACCTTATCAAACCTAGTTAAAACCTAGTTAGTACATTAGTATTAACTAGAAATTTCATAAACTTGCTTAGCCATGCGAAGAATAATATGATTTGGGAACTTTCTTCACATAAAATGATACTTTTTCACATAAAATGATACTTCTTTCACATAAAATGATAGACTTTAAAATTTATTTCTGGACTTTGGAAAGTCGGAAGTGTTTATAAGATGTTTATAAACAAAATATAAAACTGGTTTAGACTTAGGCAAATGGTAAGAGTGGTGGGTGCTTGTTGGCATGCATTGTCGTTTGGTGACGAAATGTTGATTGCCAGGCACGAGGGGTTTGTGGTTGTGCCTAAGTCGAGAAGGACCGATGCGTGAGCTCTTGTTGCAAAGCCTTTCAGACTACCACAAGTCCGGTATGGGACGGACCTAGCCAACTAATTTGTGAAGTTCCAACTTAATCTCGCTATAAATTTGAATGTGGGCGGCGTAGTCCGTGAGAAGTCTCACATGGCACAAGAGGGGCTCCGGATGTGGATTCATCTTGTGGTGAAAACTTAGTGGCGGCGTGATTATGTTGGCAATGAATCATTGTAAAGGCTTTGTCATGATCTCCTCGCCGCACACCAAAGGAAGTGTGCTTATCGCGTGGCAATATGGGATGATCATGTCTTGTGGGTAAAGTCGTACAACCTCTGCAGTGTATAACCTATCTCGGATAGCCGTGCCCACGGTCATGGGCAAGCCGAGTAAAGTTTTTCACGGATTAGACTTTGATTTTGAAAACACTTTATAAAACCTTGTGGATGGATGGAATCTATGAGAGCTTTTGAAAACCTTGTGGATGGATGGAATCCATGAGAGTTTTGGAAAACCGTATGGATGGATGGAATCCGTGCGAGTTGGTTTTGAAAAGTTGGTCCGTGGGATGCCCGTGGATAGATTAGTGTTTGGTTGGTGCCTGCACTAACGCTACTTATGTTGATTACAATATTGTTTTACTTATTGTATCAAATTCAGCTTTCGCACTTACTTTATGATATTTACTTCAATGCCGTCTTTGATGCAAACTAACCATATATGCCTTCCTTTGATATCCATATGCATGCATCCACTCTATTAAAACTGCTGGTGTAACTTGTGGAATACGTTTGTACTCATGTGGCTATATCTAACTCTTTTCAGAGGAAGCCTTTGACGATTTCGGTGAGGATTGCGACTAGGCCACGTCTTACAGTCATTCGCCTTGTGGGAAGGCAGGATGGGCTGCTGCTTTTGTTATTCTTCCGCTGTTATCTTCCGCTGCTATTGTAAACTTTGGCCATCAGACTCTTATTTAGTTAAATAAAATTTGTCATTATGCAAGATAATTGTCTTTGTTCTGCTGTGTGCACTAAGCTTTCCTGAGATAGTGCGAATAACACAGAGGGTTTCAGAGTTGTTGCTCCGGGTCCCGACAATGTCTCAGTGGACGCTTGGTTGGCTGAGCCCTAAGAGGATGAGGCAACCCAAGTCCTAGGGGGTTCACAGCTCTCTGATGTGCCAAGACCGAGCCAGCCAACCCAGCAGGGATATTGTGACTCCCGCACTGCCTACTCGCCCAGCTAGGTCACGACATGCACTAGACCACTGGATCTACCCGTCAGGTCATGCACAACGTCGGCCCAAGACTGGGGCCACTCGTGGGGTAGCGCCTAGGAGGAACCATGTATAGGTACCTTACAATAAGTTGGTCTTTGTAATATGTTGCTATATGTTTACCACGTGCTATGATATTCACAGAGTTATGATTCCCTTTGTTTGGTTTCTTTGTAAAGTTATTCTATTATATGATTTCTACTATGATTACAAGATTGCCTCCCCTTCTCAGCAGCATGACGAAGGGCTAATGGTAATACTACAATGACAACAAGGCGAGTCCATAACCTTTCAGTTAGAAAATACACCATGCCGCCTCCTTTTTCAGCCCGAAGTGATAACACTTCGACCAATCCTTTTTCAGACTAAGGTGATAGCACACTACCACCTGTTTTTCAGACCAAAATGACCGCACCTTGTACCCCACACTCTACGTGCCTAAAGTCCGTCGCTCACATCTAAGAGGGCCTATAAATTGCCCCACATAAAGAACCCATGTATCTCCAACGCATTCCTTCAATCACAACATGGCAGACATAGCAAGTAGTTCAAGGCATGGGAGGGGACAATGGGCACAGACTGGGTTTCAAGGATGTGACTCATATCTGGAAGACATGCATATCTACGGTCCCCTAGACTCCTACCCCTAAGCCCTGATCTACCGGTTGAAACAAAAAAGTCCTACACCCTAGAAATCCCCTTCGTGACTACCCACACATCCTCGAGCCTTGGTCGCAATGCAAGCACAAACTTGACGTTGTGGTCCACGTTTCGAACGACGTGGGGAACCCAACACATCAATTCTTTCACTGTCCTCTACTCATGATAAGTAGTTCATTTCCTATCTGTACTTCTATGCATGCATCGCTTGTAATCACCTCGTCTTCCTTACATACTATGGATTGCAATTTCACCGAGTGGGTAGATCAATCGTATCAATACATGTCTCGGTTTATATCCACACTCTCCAAATCCACCTAGAAGAGTTGTGAGAGGAGTTCTAGACCGTGACAACGAGGAGGTGGTCCAATTCGGCAGTGACTACCACCGATACGGTTGCTGCGCCAACCCGAGTTGCAATTGCGTCTGCCACTACCATGACAACCAGCCACATCAACGCCGCTCGGATGACTACCACTCATGTAGGTGCTCTACGGTGTTCTATTTTCGCCTTAGGGGCATTTGCCCACAAGCCCTATTAGATATACAACCACCATGTCATTTACATTCCATAAGACACATATGTATCTTAGATGTAGTTCAAATTGATTGTTCGTATATGTTGCCATTCGTATCGTAGAAATAGTGAGACAAACAAATACACCTAACCAAATCCTACGCGTTGTGTAATTCGCATATTCATTATGAAATGTTATGTCGGACTCGATATAATTTATTTAAACAAAAATCATTAATGTAACCTGAGACGCACTAGTCAAATTCTCTTTTTAATAGTTAGATAATATTAAAAACTACTAAAACCAAAATGCAATTTTTAAAAATAATATATATATATATATATGTAAGAAAAATATATTATTTAAAAATTTAAAATGCAACTTGAGGACTCTATCGCCATTTCAATTGGCGACAAAGCTGTGTTGCCAGTTGAATTGATGACACACCTCTATCGTCGGTTGAGTTGACAACAGGGCCCTACAAACTGACACGGAGGGCTCCACGTAGGATTATCGTTATTTCAAATGGCGATAGTGTATTATTTATGTAAAATTTTAGTGATGATATATTTATGTGATATTAATAAAAATATATTATTTAAAGAATCCGATATTAATTTGCATCTACCATTTGAGATGGACAAGAGAGAAACAAAGATTTGTTGGTGATATTTTTTATCCTTGAGCTGCTAGAAAAACACTATATAGGAATACTGATACTATCAGATAATCAGATTTTGTGCTGATAAACTTTCACCTCTAGTGAAGTTACGGCAAACTTGTAGTGAGATTGCCCAAATCTTAAAGAGCAGATGTGTGCTGCTGTTGGTTAGGCGCGTCGACCTTGATCTCTCAATTGCTCGATATATTGATATACTAGCTGCATAAGCGCGGCGTAACGCCGCGCTAGCTACCGTGTGGACCGAAGAAAAAGAGACGATAATTCGTGGGGAGTTTCCTAAAAAATCGAAGACAAATGCGTAATTTCGAAAAAACCAAATGACTTTTTCGTGAAAAACCAAGGACCTGTAAAAACAAGGACCTATGCGTAATTTTGAAAAACACGGGGTACTATCCAACAAAGGATACACAATTTCGGTGAAGCGTAGGGTGCTTTTTCGAAAAAAACTTGGCAGAGACCTTTTCGCGAAAACGAAGGACCTTTACGTAATTTCATAAAATATATAGATTTTTTTGCAAAATTGCTGACGTGGCTAGCCTCTCCTGCTAGAGAGTCCCCCGCGTATAATATGGAGATATATTCTGTTTCTAAAAGGTATAAAAGTTCTTGAAACAGTGCTTCAATGCTTTTTTTAAGTAAGTGTAGCACTAATTTCAAAGCAAGTAAATAGATAAACAATATTTATTAACTAATCATCATACTTTAAAAATTATATAAACCACTATTAAGCAAAGTGTAAAACCACCTGCTAAGTTCTTTCTTTCGAAGACTTAAAGTATAAAGTGCTATCCTTCCTTCTAATGATTCGCGTGCCTGTCGAAACCTGCTGCCAACAAAACTCGGACCAACGTAATGGGAAATCTGTAGCCGCGCCTTCTGAAATGCAGCCTTAGACTGAGCCATCCGAGTCCAATTGAACGGCTCAGATCACTTCTTTTGAATGAGTCGTTGAAGTACAAGTAAATTGCTCTTCTTTTATTGTTAACTTAATCTTTTGGTGAATTAATTGGTACATATAATTCAATATGGTATTAAATTCAAGAGATCTTAAATTTAAGACCGGTTAGCGTAATTAAAAAATAATTACAATTCACTTCTATTTAACGTTTTAGGTCTAAAGGAGCCACACGTAAGAGAGAATGTGTTGAAATGTAAGTGAATAATATGCCTTCTCTCATTAGCTTAGATTTTTGAGTAAATTAATTAGTACATGCAACTCAATAGGAGAGTGCTGATGCGTGCTCTTGTTGTTTGCAAGCGAACAGTGTGGTGGAGTGGAGGCATATTTCATCGGGGAATTTTAGGTTTATCACCGTGAAAAAATCTTCACTAGGATTTGATGCTTCACCAGTAGAACAGACAGGAGAACGAAAAAGATGCATACTTTTCGCTCCATTGGTTGTAGCATGATATTCACGTGATAACTTTTACCTATGTTTTTCGAGATAATGACGGATAACGGAGACATTGACGTGAACGCGCGTATAATTTTAAGCTTGGAAACTATTTGAAAAAACAGTTTTGAGAAACCATTTGAAGAAACCGTCTTATTTGTTTCGACCAAGGAAGAAACCAAAGCTAAAATAAAAAAACAAGCCCCGTAGCGCGAGCTAAAAAAGCTCCCGAGGACGTTAGTGATGTTTCGCGGCCGCAGAACCACACAGGAGAGGAGACGAGAGGAGTGCTATCGGAATTCAGACTTCAGAGCCATCCCTTGCAAGAGGCCCCACCGCGTAGTTGCTCCTCCCCCCTCTTCCCCGCAGTTGTTCTTGACCTCTTCGCCCTGGCATTTCACACGTGAACAGGATACAATCCTATCATGTTCTGTTCCGTTAATGACTGGCTTGTTCTTTTTTGGTTTATAGCTGTGGTTTATGACTTTTGATTGAATTTTTTGAATTTTGGGCTGTTCGCGATAGAAATTACGGAGAGGTGCTTGCTTGCGGTTTTGGCTAGTGCAGATTTGGGCTTTTAACATGTACTACAATTAACTTGTAGACCCTATCTTGAGAAAATACTTCGTTTGAAAGTTAGATACTATAGCAAAAGTCAAAAATCATTTTTAAAAGCCGCAAAACAACCCCTAACTAGCCTATCAATTATCGAAAGTGGATAGGAATTAGTAGGGCTGTAAACGAGCCGAGCTCGAGTGAGCTTGGCCTTCCAGGTTCGAGTTTGGTAGAAACTCGAGCCGAGCTCGAGTTGGGATCCGAGTTTGAACCTGGGCTCGAGCTCGGCTCGGCCTAAGCTCACATAGGCTCGTGCTCGGCTCGGTGAAGCTCGATAACAATTAAAATAATTTATTATGCACTATTTTTCAATAATAAGAAAACTCTAAGTTCGAGCTCGGCTCTAGTAAACTCGATAACAGTCAAAATAATTTAAATATGCACTAATTTTCAATAATAAAAAAAGCTCGAGCTCGAGTTCGGCTCGAGTAAGCTCGGTAAGAATTAATATGTATTACTATTTAAGCTCTAATTGGAACTCGCGAACTATTCGAGCTCGGCTCGGTAAAGCTCGCGAGCTCGAGATCAAGCTCAAATTCGGTTCATTTAAAGTTCGAACTGAGCTCGAATCGAATCTAGAACGAGCCGAACTTGAGTAGCTCGCGAACTTCGAGTTTTTTTTACAGTCCTAGGGTCAGCACGCCCTAGCAAGCAATTGATCTTGTCGGAATTTTGCAGTGGAGGTCTAAATGTTCTATTCCATTCGACCAAATTTCCCACGAGTCACATTGAGACCCATGTGAGTCCGTGCGCGCGGGCGTTTGTTTTGTGAGATGGGGCCTTGTTCTCTCATATTTTTGTTTTTAGTTTTTAACTTCTTCGAAAAGTCAAAATAAATGAGATTTCTTAGAACGGATTAGTTTTCTGAGTCTAAAATCGTATGCACCGTTAACATTAGTATTTCCGTTGTCCGCTACCATCTTAAAAAATACAGATAAATATTACAATTAAAGCTCAAAAGAACATTGCCGGAGTCATGTGTGCTTACCCTCTGCTCTCCAGTCCTAGAGACAAAGAAACATTCTCTCACTGGATATATTGTCACAAATGGCCATTCCAGCTTAATGACACATTATTGTCACCACCTGGTTCATTTCTCTAGATGAAAGAACACTGTCGTTGCAGAGCTGCAGTGGCCAGTTAGGCGCAGTGTCAACACCGCCGCTGCGTCCGCGTCCGATCGCGATGGCCGCCGCGGCAAAAACAAAATGCCTTGATTCGGAGTCAAGGAAGGGTTCTGCTCTAACCCTAACCGGGGCCCTGGTTACTCCCACGTCCACTTCTCGCAGACCAAACAAGCCACCGCCTGTTTGCCCTAGCCGGCCTGCCATTAGAGCGTTCTAATGTGGAGCACGCGTGGTGGGCACCTGCAACTACGCGTGCTTCTTCCGGATACATCTCACGCGTATCTTGATGCGCTATAGGGTGGTGCATGCATCCTGCTCAATTTCACACGTTTTACCGCTCGCAATTTGTAATCTGCTTCGACCAAAACGGTGAAGAAATCCGTTTGATTGAATGTATGTACTCGCAGGAGAGCCGCGTCCCGTTGCGTCAAGACGAACGGCGGATGCATGGTCTTAGATGCATTCTAGTTCGTTCCTAGTACCCTCGATAATTGATTTCTCGCTATAGCTTCTAAAGATAATTTTTTTTTATTTTTCTATAGTAACTACCTTTTAAATGAAATGTAGTTTTAAGATAGAGATTATAAGTTAATTGTAGTGTATACTGTTGCGATTTTATTTATATTGGTTAAAATCGCACGTGAACTTCCTTTTACAGCGTTTGGCTTCCGGTTTGTTTTACTTTTCTACAGTAACTAGTTTTCAAATTGAGTGCCTTTTTAAGACGATGTCTACTAGTTAATTGTAGTACACACTGTAGCGACTTCATTTGTATCGGCAAAAACCACACGTAAGTTTCTGTTACTATGTAATCTCTCTCACAAATAGCGCAAAAGGCACGAACCGCAGCCATAAAGAGCAAACTCATAAATCTGCAGCTAAAAGCTATATAAGTCGAAGAGAGAAAAAAAAGGGCATATCATCCTTGATTTGTCACAAGCCATGGCCCATCGATCGGTGATGCTGCTGGTCGCAGCCGTCGTCTATTCTCGTTGCTTCTAAGCGTGTGCTCCAAAGCGAAAGCTTTTAGACGGTTTTAACATCCGGAGCCAACCTTTAAAGCGAAGCACGACGCTGATGAGCAGCGCAAGCCTGACTGATGAGTACTTCCATTACCTCACCAAGTCCTTTTTTTTTTCAAGTTCTTTACTTGAAAGTATAAAGCTCCCGACGAGATCATGGGTGGTCTGATTTCTCCTGATATCTTCAAGAACAGTGGAACTGTGAAATAGTGATCACCTACAGGCCTACGACAACCATGTCACTTTGATCCTGTCATAGGTAGCAACCATGCCCATTTTCATCTAGAAGTTGTAATGTAAAATGCAGATGAGAATTGAACAGCTCTCTCGTATCTAGGCAGTTTTGTGGGCCAGCAGATCATTTGCACTGTTTATTAGATCCTGTGATCAAAGGAGCTTTGGGGCTAGTGATTGCTAGAAGCCTGGCCATTTGATTGCGATGAGGGAATAAAGGGTGCATCCTCTCCTTTTCCAGGGACATGTGGGCATAGGTAGAGAGAGGTGTTCCTCTCTCTAACGCCTCTCATGATCGAATCATCGTATTTCGGAAGCCAGGCCATTTGATTCCGATGAGGGAATAAAGGGTGCCTCCCCTCCTTTTCCAGGGACATGTGGGCATAGGTAGAGAGAGGTGTTCCTCTCTCTAACGCCTCTCATGATCGAATCATCATATTTTGTTAACCTTGTTTTAGAGGAAACACATATAGTAAATAAACTGAGAGAATATATGAGAATTTTTGAATTTTTTCATTCTCTTACTTGCTCCTTCTTTTTACTTCTGTTCTTACAAAACTGGCTACAAGCTTACTCAATATATAGGCTAAGACTCTTCTACTAGCATACATATTCGGACTTCAAATTGGGCACAACTTCAATTTGATTTACATACGGAGACGGACTCTACTACGCCTTGGACTCGAAGTCAAGATTATTTCTAATAATCTCCTCCTTAATCTTAACTTGACTCTAAAACATTAAGGTAGTCAGACTCAACTACGACTTACTAAACTCATACTTGACACAGAACGGTGACTCATCTCCTCAACGTTCCGACTTCTTTACACCTTACTTGAGTTTGGACGGCGACACATCTTCTCAACGTCACTGACTCAACTCATCATCATAGCACTATTGATTCATTATCGCTGAGCGCTTCAGCAACAAACGCTTTTCATCCTCGGCTTGGAGTATTCTGAAGCAAAGTGTCTATAATCGTTACAATTATAACACCTCACTTTTGCCTTATCAAACTTTCGATTCTGACAGCCTTGGCCACCACCCCTGAAGTATTCTTGCCTTCACGCTTCGATGATCAGATCTCCCACTCAGCACGGGTCAACAAGAGCTGTCCATCGCCGTTATTGCTATTGTCGTGGATGTGTTCCTCATATGCCTTAAGACGGCCGATGACCTCCTCCATGGTCATTGTCTTTAGGTCTCCAAATTGCTCTACGACCGAAACAATTGGGAGAAACTGTGAGGGAACAGCACGAAGGAATTTCTTCACTATGTACAACTCTTCCACCTTCTCGCCGGGGCCGAATCTTGTTGATGATGACCGTCAACCGGACGGCGAAGTCATTGATCGACTCTGTTTCCTTCATACGCAGCACCTCAAACTCGATCTTGAGTGTTTGTCCCTTTGCTTCCTTCACACGATCGGCGCCAAGATGCAGCGTCTTCAACGCCTCCCATGTGGCTTTGGCCGTCTCCTTTTTGACCAGTAGGAAGAGCGTCTCCTCTGGGATGCCCTAATAAATGGCCGTCAATACCATCTGGGATGCCCTAATAAATGGCCGTCAATGCCATCTGGGATGCCGAAAAACTTCGTTTTTCTTGCTGGGAAGTGGCGCCACCTAATGCCTGTCCCAGAAGACCAACGTGTGCACCGCACGGACGTGCGCTTTATTCCGCTGCCTCGGCACTACGCGCGCTTTGCTGCGATTTGCACGTGCCGAGACCGAGGGAAAAACGCGACGTTCCGACGACTTTTCTGTGTTATTGCTCTCTGTTGTCGCTGATGACAGAAGCTCTCCTTGCGAATTGCTCCTGTCGTTGCTTCTTTTTTCTTCGGGAGGACTGCACGAGACTCGCGAGCAGACGCCGCGTGCGAGACGCGCGAACATTTTCGCCGGATTTTTTCTTTTGATCGGATCTCGTATGGCTCTGATACCACTTGTTAACCTTGTTTCAGGAGAAAACGTACACATCGCAAATAAATTGGGAGAATACGTGAGAATTTTTGAATTTCTCTATTCTTTTACTTGTTTTTTTTGCATACTACAACTCTCCTGTGTTGTATGGTTTAAGGAGAGTTGTAGTATATCGTGCGACGGTGAGGGTAGTATTTTGTTTGCTTTAAATTAGAATATTCTGAATGGTTTAAGGATTCTGAGTTAGCTTCCATTTGATTAGTTTAATCCCGGTCGATCCGCGCCTTTAACACGCGGCGCTCACACTAGCCATCTTTCCAGCCGAACACCCTGAGTCAATTACATATGCATATCCCCCCGAAGAAAAAGCTACAAGAGGATGGTGTCACATGGACTGGACGGACGGATTTCTGAACGAGGATTTTTCTTCAGTCACATGAGCGACCTGGGCAGCGAGCACGTAAGCCGAGCTCAAATCGGCGCCTCTGAGATAAATATTAGCAAGCACTCATCATATACAAGACATTTTCCGTAGTAAACAAGCACAAACTGCTATTGAAAAGCAAGCAAACCCGGGTAAAATGCACCCTCGGTGCCTGCATGCCAGTGACTGTTCGTGACGATTTTGCGAAGAGAAGAGAGAGATCATACATCTAGCAGTGCTAATCTAATCATCTTAAGTTATCTTCAAATGTTACACCAATTAAGTCATATGATCACGAGATCAGACGATCTTCGTTGCGAGGCATAATTGCACGGAGGTCGCGGTGGTAAGATCTATACACTCTTCTTTTCAGTTTATAACTTATAATTTCCTCTGAACAAATAAATGAGACGGCTTCTTCGTCGATTTTTCGAAGCGGCTTACAAGAACAGCCTTTCCGAAACGATTTATCGACTTATCGACATTCGGTTATTTCACACAAATGCTTATGGTATAGCCAAAAGCTATCGGCCGTATCTGAAAAAGAAAACACTCGTTCGTGCCGGTGGTTAGCGTGGATGCTAGGTGAAATGCAAACGCCACCTCCAGGAGGAAGCGGACAGTCCGCCCACCCACCACCAAGACGAAAACCGCATCCTGGCAATGCTCCTGCATTGCGATGTGGAGCAGGTGCCTGCCTAATTACATGCGATGATTCTCTACTAACAAACAATCAACAAGTGTATTAAATACCAGCGCTGTGCTATCTGTAAACATGCAAGTCAAAACTAGCTCTACACTGCAGCATCCGAAGATTTTGAAGTCACCAAGCGTGCCTAATCCACAAACAAGGATCAGTGCCAGACGAGAGAGACGTTTCACGGTGCTCGGAAGGTACTACTACACGTATGGATTTATCACTTAATATGTCACTGATATGTAGATCCTAGGTCTACATGTCAGTGAGATATGGAATGGTAAATTATGAAATGCACATCTTAAAAGTGACAAATGCTTAAATATTCCGGCAGTAACTGATTGCATGTGCAATGCAATCCAAGTCGTTGAGGGGCAAATATTCTCGCAATCATCACCTGTTCTGCCGCTGCTGCATCTGCTGCTAGTATCCGTGCTGCAGATGCCATGTGCACGGAGTATGTGCCGAGCGAGAAACACTGCAGCGTCTGAAAACTGATTGGTTCTGTGATGCCATGGCGGAGGCGTACGGGTAGTAGTATGCCGTGCCCCCTGCCTGCCGGTCCTTGGCCTCCCCAGCCATGTGGATCACTGGAAAATGCCGTGTTTTCCGTTTACACCCTGCTCTGTCACGATGTTATTGCCGGATATTCTTCCTCTAAACACGATTAGCCGACTATTTTTTTTAGACGATCGGCCGACTACTGTAGTTGATGTTTTTTAGCTATGACTGATATTTTTTTATCATAATACGAATGTTTGTACGGATAAATTGAATACCGATAATCTGTTTTAGAAAGACTGTTTCGATAAATCAACAGAGAAACTGTCTAGAAATCGATGATGGGAAGGAAATGGGAGCGAAATGTGTGGCGACCACGACAGACAGATTACGCCGGACATGTATTGCGTTGATTGGATTGGCCGGCGGCAGCACGGAAGCGATTTGATGTTTGGGAATCGGCGAGGATAAAAGACGAGTGTAGAATCTCGCTGACCGTTTCGATCCAAAAGCTGATGTGTTTCATAACAGCGATGACAAGTACTTGTTGGAGTACATTTTTTTTTGGGGAAGGGTTGGGACTTGGGAGTGCATTTGTTTGTTTGTTACTCCAATATCTACTTCCATTGAAGGTTGAAAGGCCGTGCTGTACAGGTATGAGAGTGTCTAGTCCATCTCTTAGTTAAAAAGAAACATCAGCTTATAATCACGCGGCTAATAAAACGATATAATTGATTCCCCAGTGAGTTGTAAACTTGTAATGCTGAGCTAGTTTGTGAATTTTGGCTGTTTATGGTACATATTACGGATTACGGAGAGACCGATACTCACTTACGATTTTAGCTGGTACAGATGTTAGACTTTTAACGTGTACTACATTTAACTTGTAGACCCATCTTAAGAAAATACTCTGTTTGAAAGTTAGGTATTGTAGCAAAAGTAAAAACCGTCCGACTTGTGCCCAGCCGAACAGGTCCATAATCATGCGGCTAATAAAACGATATAATTGATTCCCCAGTGAGTTGTAAACTTGTAATGCTGAGCTAGTTTGTGCAGTAGACAGCAGATAGCAGCAGTACACCAGTACTAGTGTTTCATTGTACAGCAAAACGTAGTGACCAGCTAGTGGGAACTAACCACCGGACGGGGACCAAACAGTTGCCTGATGCTGAAGCTACCTTGCACGTTCCAATCGGGAGGACTAATCAGACGCATGGGACCAGCGCAGCATGCAGCGGGACCCACATGTCATACAAACTCGCGCATGCGGATGAGTACAGTGGTAGTTATAGGTGATTGGTAAGATGCAAAGCCATCATCGTACTGTATGTGTCGGGTACATTAGCTGTGAAAATGAGTAAATGACATGCCGATATAAGCTGCAGGACCAAATCAAGGGCTGTTTGGCAACGACTGTGGTTTATAGTTTTTGCTTGAAATTTTTGAATTTTGGCTATTTACGGTACAGATTACGGAGAGACATATATTCATTTCTGATTTTAGCTAGTACAGCTGTTGGTCTTTTTACGTGTAGATCGTTTAATTTTTAGATTCTATCTTAAGAAAATACTTCATTTAAAAATTAGGTACTGTAGCAAAAGCCAAAAGCCACCAGTTTTGGAGGAAAAGAACATACCTTAAGTTTCTAAATTGCATGAACCCATGTTTTCAGAGACCCATGAACCTTTGATTAATTTCATAGATTATGTAAGAGGGTTTGTTTGGCAACGGCTGCAACTTATGGCTTTTAGCTGAAATTTTTGAATTTTGCATGTTTACGGTACAGATTACGGAGAGAGATACTCACTTGTGATTTTAAATGGTACAAATGTTGAGCTTTTAACGTGTACATCGTTTAATTTGTAGACTCCATCTTGAGAAAATACTCCGTTTGAAAGTTAGATATTATAGCAAAAACCAAAATCCATCAGCTTTGAAGGAAAAAAACAGACCCAAAGACAAACATTTATGCGTGCGGAGTGAGTAGGGTGCACATCCTTCTAGTACCCTAAAAAAAGTTTATCTTTCTCTCTCAAGATTTCTAGGTTTACACACCAAAATGTAAACCTCGAATGTTCGCCATCCTAAGGTCCTGTATAATTGGACTTCAACTTTTAGCTCCTATCTTCTTATTTTTATCTTTTTCTGGTTTTTTGTTTTTTAGGTTTTTGCTTTTTTGCTTTTTCTTTGTATTCCTTTTGCATTGTCTATGATAAGAGAATATATATATTTTTATTTTTTAAATTTAATTATATCGTAAAAATTTACAATAACTACAGTGCAAAAAAAATTCCCAAAAATAAAAAAGCAAAAAATGAAAAGCTTAAGCCAACTTAAGAACCACATAAGGCTACTAGAAAACAAGGTAATATGGAGGGGAAAATATGTAAGAATCAAATGTCACGTCTAATATAGGAAAAACAATACGAACTACCCAACCAATCAGTTGCTTAGCTCGAAGATCACGTATGGATGGACCCAGTTGAAGTGCAGCATAAACTGGAAATGAAAGTATGAAACTGTCGAGCAAAACTCAAACTAAAAGGATTTTTTTAGAAAAGAAAAACGTGCCAAAAATTCCTACCGACAGAACACGGAAGTACAGAACCACCTTGCGCGGTTGACTTGAATCTGCGGTTTGACCGTGACAGGAGCAGCCGGCCCCACACCCCAGAGGGACAAATCCGGGCAAAACAAAACATCTCGGTAGTCTTCCCCGGTAAAAACGGGTCGCCCCAAGACGAAACAGGTCAAACGGCAGTCTCCCCCATGTTTTTACTGTCTCCGTTACCCTATTGGGACAATCGAGAATACCACTCTATGGCCTGCTCGTAGGGGTGCAAACGGGTCGGGTTAGTCCTGATCGATCCGGCGCCGAATCTGTTTGGTACCGAATCCGAAGAAAAAATATGGATTAGGATATGGTAACAACAATATCCGTCCGAATCCGATCCAATCCGTTTGCACCCCTACCTGCTCGGCTTCTACTTCTAGCTTAGCTTCTTATTTTTTATTTTTTTGATTATATGTTTTTTTAGTTTTTATTTTTATTGTTATGATGATATAATTTTTTATTTTTAAAATTTAATTACGTTAAAAAGACTGTTAGCAGTTATAATGCAATTCTAGCCGCTAAAATACAATATAAGCTATAAACCAAGGCTTCTACATCTAAATGAGCACCACTATAGAATACATTTTTAGGTTTTGCCACTATAGAGATTACAATTTAATATTTACCGGTCCATTTTCGACTTTTTTCCTTTTTTTTATTTTAGACCATGAGGGTCTGACGCCCTCGAGGCCGAAGAGCCAAAGGACACACAGAAGAAGCGGGAGGACTTTGAAGCATTCACCTCTACCAAGGTGCATGACCTAGCCCTTGATGGCCACTTGGGTGAAGAAGAAAACAGGAGGAAAAAAAGATGGGCATGACCACAGAGGCAGAAATAACATTTTATGTGACTTTAATTTAGGAAAAGGGGGAAAGGCTAAAAATGGTAAATTCGGAATTAACCAATGTATATAATGACAAATCTTGAATTACAATATCTATAGTAGCAAAATTTGAACGTGCATTCTATGATGGTGCTCCAACTAGCTTTTAGTTATGGCTTTTGGTTAAAATTACACTGTAACGGTTATTAGTTTTTTCTGAGAAAAAGAGAGAAATAAAGAAGACGAGAAAATTTTGAAAAATCGATATATTGGCATGAACAATACAAAGGAATAAGAAAAAATGAAAAGAAAAAAATAGAAAAACCAAAATAAGATAAAATTAAAAGTTAATATGTTTTAAGTGATTTCTACCTTAAATAGGTTCCAAGTAAAAAAACGCAGAAACTAAAACTGTGGAGCGACATCTTTCTTCTCATCGAGGATTAGTGTTCCACTCATTTCGGCTTAAACTTATGACTTTTGGTTTATTTTTTACTATTCATAAAATGTATCTTTTCCTGATTTTTTAGCTTTTTTGAGTTTTTTCTATTCTTTTTTGTTTGCGTTGTATGTGATGGACTACTCTGTTTTTTCTATTTTAAATTTTTTTAAAAATTTAATTACACTAAATAAGATATCATTAATTATAGTATAATTTTAATCAATTATAGTGTAATTTTAAATATAATCTAGTCCAGCCAGCGACACGTAGGAATCCCCTCCCGGAGAAAGTACAGTAAAAAAATGGACTGCTTCCATCCAGTCCCACCTCAGCTCAGCTACTCCCACTAGTTGCTTCTCCCTCGTCTCCATAAGAGCGTCCACCAACTCGCACCACCACCACCATTCCCCCATTGCCGTCCGTCGCCAATGCCCACGCCGATGTTTCCCCCATCACCACCGCCCTTCGTCTGATCCTCACGCCAAGCCAAGAACCAGGCCGCCGCCGCCAGGAACAAGAACCATGGGCTCTAGCTCAATGCTCTCCCTCCTGTTGCTCCTCGTCGTTAATGCCGGCTTGTTGGTGGTGCCGTCGCAGGGGTTGAGCCAGGACGGGCTCTACCTGCTCGAGGCCAAGCGCGCGCTCACCGTCCCGGCGGGCGCGCTCGCGGACTGGAACCCCCTCGACGCCACGCCCTGCAACTGGACGGGCGTCTCCTGCGGGGCCGGCGGCGTTGGCTCCGTGACGGAGATCTCCCTCCGTGGCGCCAACCTCGCCGGGTCGTTCCCCGCTGCGCTGTGCCGCCTCCCGCGCCTGAAGTCCATCGACCTCTACCTGAACTACATCGGCCCCGACCTCGCCCCCACCGCCGTCGCCCGGTGCAAGGCGCTGGTCCGCCTTGACCTGTCCATGAACGCGCTCGTGGGGCCGCTCCCCGCCGCGCTCGCCGACCTCCCGGAGCTCATGTACCTCAACCTCGAGAGCAACAACTTCTCGGGGCCCATCCCGGAGTCCTTCGGCCAGTTCAAGAAGCTCGAGTCGCTCTCGCTCGTGTACAACCTCATCGGCGGCGAGGTCCCGGCGTTTCTTGGCGGCGTCGCCACGCTCCGGGAGCTCAACCTGTCCTACAACCCGTTCGCGCCGGGCCCCGTGCCGGCCGAGCTCGGCAACCTCACCGCGCTGCGCGTGCTCTGGCTCGCCAGTTGCAACCTCGTCGGCTCCGTCCCGGCGTCTCTCGGCCGGCTCGGCAACCTGACGGACCTCGACCTGTCGACGAATGCGCTCACCGGGCCGATACCGCCGGAGATTACCGGGCTGACGAGCGCCGTTCAGATCGAGCTGTACAACAACTCGCTCTCCGGGCCGATTCCGAAGGGGTTCGGCAAGCTCGCGGAACTCAGGAGCATAGACTTTGCCATGAACCGGCTCGACGGCGCCATCCCGGATGACCTCTTCGATGCACCAAAGCTGGAGAGCGTGCACCTGTATGCCAACTCGCTCACGGGGTCCATGCCGGAGTCGGTGTCGAAGGCGGCGTCGCTCGTCGAGCTGCGGCTGTTCGCGAACCGGCTGAACGGCACGCTGCCTGCGGACCTCGGCAAGAACACGCCGTTGGTGTGCGTGGACTTGTCGGACAACTCCATCTCCGGCGAGATCCCGCCGGGGATATGCGACCGCGGCGAGCTGGAGGAGCTGCTGATGCTCGATAATATGCTGTCCGGGCGCATCCCCGATGGGCTCGGGCGGTGCCGGAGGCTGCGGCGGGTGCGGTTGTCGAACAACAAGCTTGACGGAGACGTGCCCAGTGCGGTCTGGGGCTTGCCGCACATGTCGCTGCTCGAGCTCAATGACAACCAGCTCACCGGGGAGATCTCCCCTGTCATCGCCGGCGCGGCCAACCTATCCAAGCTGGTGCTGTTCAACAACCGGCTAACTGGGAGCATCCCGTCGGAAATTGGATCGGTATCGAAGCTGTACGAGCTCTCTGCCGATGGCAACATGCTCTCTGGCCCACTCCCTGCCTCCCTTGGCGGTCTCGCAGAGCTCGGCCGGCTCGTGCTCCGCAACAACTCGCTGTCTGGTCAGTTGCTCCGGGGAATCCAATCTTGGAAGAAGCTTAGTGAGCTCAACCTCGCGGACAATGGCTTTACTGGGGCCATACCACCGGAGCTCGGTGATTTACCGGTGCTCAACTACCTTGACCTCTCTGGCAACCACCTCACCGGCGAGGTACCAATGCAATTGGAGAATCTGAAGCTGAACCAGTTCAATGTCTCTGACAACCAGCTCAGTGGTCCACTCCCGCCGCAGTATGCGACGGAGGCATACCGCAACAGCTTCTTGGGCAATCCGGGACTGTGCGGAGACATTGCTGGTTTGTGTGCGGCCTCGCAAGGAAGATCAAGGTACCATTCCGGGTTTGCCTGGATGATGCGCTCGATATTCATATTTGCGGTGGTCGTTTTGGTTGTCGGTGTCGCGTGGTTCTACTGGAGGTACCGGAGCTTCAACAAAGCGAAGCTGGGTGCTGATTGGTCGAAATGGACATTGACATCATTCCACAAGCTCTCATTCAGTGAGTATGAGATCCTGGATTGCCTTGATGAGGATAATGTCATTGGCAGCGGTGCATCCGGGAAGGTGTACAAGGCAGTGCTCAGCAACGGTGAGGTGGTCGCGGTCAAGAAGCTGTGGGGCGGGGCGTTGAAGAAGGATATCGAGAACGGTGGTGAGGGCTCTGCGGCCGACGACAGCTTTGAGGCAGAGGTGAGGACACTCGGCAAGATTCGGCACAAGAACATTGTCAAGCTCTGGTGCTGCTGCACCCACAATGACTGCAAGCTGCTGGTGTACGAATACATGCCCAATGGTAGCCTCGGCGATGTGCTACACAGCAGCAAGTCTGGGTTGTTGGATTGGCCGATAAGATGCAAGATTGCGCTGGATGCAGCAGAGGGACTATCCTATCTTCACCATGACTGTGTCCCGGCTATCGTCCACAGGGATGTCAAGTCGAACAATATACTTTTGGATGTTGACTTTGGTGCCTGCGTTGCTGATTTTGGTGTCGCCAAGGCGGTGGAGGCGACTGGCTGGGGCCCCAAGTCCATGTCAGTAATCGCCGGCTCGTGTGGCTACATTGCTCCTGGTAAGTCTCTCAGATTCGTTTCAGAAAGTTCAGTTAGCCTTTTCATGGACTTGCAAGTCTGATCTAGTCGTCTTGATTTGTGCAGAGTATGCATACACACTCCGCGTCAACGAGAAGAGCGACATATACAGCTTTGGGGTGGTTCTCCTTGAGCTCGTGACTGGGAAACCGCCGGTCGATCCAGAGTTTGGTGAAAAGGACTTGGTGAAGTGGGTGTGCAGCACAATCGATCAGAAAGGAGTAGAACATGTCCTCGACAGCAAGCTTGACATGATCTTCAAGGAAGAGATCAGCAGGGTCCTGAACATTGGCCTCCTCTGCGCGAGCTCCCTACCGATCAACCGTCCAGCGATGCGGAGGGTGGTCAAGATGCTGCAAGAAGTGCGTGCCGATCTGAGGCCAAGGCCAGAGAAGGAAGGCAAGCTGTCGCTGTACTACTACGAGGACGCTTCCGATGAAGGGAGTAGTGTCTAAGGTGACCGCAGAAGAGACATGACCGTAGCTCCTTCCATGAATCTTCTTCTCCATGGCTTGTCGAGCTCTAGGTAGGAAGGTTCCAATCATGACCCAGCTACGTCGTAAGTTCCTCTAATGGGGGGTAAATCTAGACTGCTGATTTTAACCGCTAAACTGCGCGCTACCGACGCCGCGGACGACGCTGCAACTCGGCGCTGCGTTGTTCTTCAGTCCGGCAATGGAGGACAGGTGGGCGGTAGGGCGTAGCTAGTGGCGGTGTTCTTGGTTGTGCTTGCTGTCTGTGGGCTACTGCCATTGATTCCGGTAGGGCAGATGGCTCGTCTGATCTTGAGAAAAAAAAAGCTTGTGAACGGAATCAAATGTAGGTGTGTAATTAGTACTCCGCTACTTTGCTTTCTCTTGATGAAGTACTGTTCCAGGCTCATGGCCCATGGGTGGTTGTATCGACTATCTCCAGCTATTTAACTCGCAAGAGAGATGGAATGGAATTTGTGTGTCCGTTTATATTGTCTTTTGCTAATAGTTTTTAATTTTGACATATTTAACTCGCAAGAGAGATGGAATGGAATGTGTGTGCCCATTCATATTGTGTTTTGCTGATGGCTCTGAGCTTTGGCTAATAAATAGTAACGCCTTTAGAGAAGTCGTATGGAGACATTCATGTCCCATTTTAGCTGATATAAATAAAGTTATTACAGTGTCTACTATAATCAATTAGCATATATCGTCTTAAAAAGATACTTCGTTTAAAATTTAGGTACCGTAAAAAAACCATTTACTAAAAAAACGAACAGAGCCTGATTAGTGATTAGTGAATGAATCTGACCTCTTTACTACTAACAGTAGAGTAGTAGAGTATGTTTTTTGTTCGCTTCTGAATGAACCATTATCCTCTGCTCCTGCAGATACCGATGATCGTGTGCGCCCTGCACTTGAAATTATTTGCGGAGGCATTTTTTTTATAGGAATCTTCAATTCTTGCTGTACCATTACTATATGTAACAGTTTCGGTTGGCAAGTTGTTCCAGTCACAGGAGCCAATTTGGCGCCATGTCTGAATTTTTTCAAGTCCGGACAGCTGCACTGCGAGAACTCAATAGCCGTGTTCTTGTCGGTGGGATACTTCATACTGGAGATGATTTGTTTAGCTAAGCCTGCAACGCAAGAGTGCTGTAATCTCGGTCGTTGCGTTGTTTTCGCTTCTGTCATTTTGGAATTTGGATCGGTTCCAGATTACGGTCCGTATCTTGCTGGCATCAAAGAGGTCGCGTGTAAAATTGAAACGGGGTGGTCCGAGTTGGAACTTGAGCTGGAGTCTTGTTTACAGAACTGGGAAGAGATGGATTTTGTCGTGAAAGAGACGAAAACTAATACAGGGCCTGTTTAGCAACGGCTGCGGCTTATGACTTTTGGTTGAAATTTTTGAATTTTTGCTGTTTACGGTACAGATTATAGAGAAAGATACTCACTTGCGATTTTGGATGGTACAGATGTTAGGCTTTTAACGTGTACATCGTTTAACTTGTAGACTCCGTCTTGAGAAAATACTCCGTTTAAAAGTTAGGTACTATAGCAAAAGCCAAAAGCCACCAGCTTCGGAGGAAAAGAACAGGCCTACAGTCTCTGGGCCTGAGAGATTTCCAGTTCTGTTCTACAAAAAGTTTTGGCCTCAGGTGAAATATCAAATCAAAGGAATGTGCTGCATGAAGGAAATATTAACATAAGTAGGTTGAACTATGGGGTGACATGTCTGATCCCAAAAACAAAGGATGCTAATGTGATTGAGCAATGCAGACCGATTTGTCTTTTGAATGTAATATAAGAAGTTGACAAAAGTTTTGACAAGAAGACTAACACGAGTAGCAGACAGAGTAATTGGAAGAGCTCAGACTACCTTTATTCTAATTAGATCTATACTTGATGGGGGTAGTGATCTTACACGAGGTGTTACACGAATAAGGGAAAACTAACTAGCAGGGGATAATTTTGAAGCTAGATTTTGAAAAAGCATATGATAAAGTTCACTAGGACTTCTTGATGGAGGTGTTTTGAGAAAGTAGGGGTTTCATGAAAAATGGTTGAGTTGGACAAAGAAAGCTATGGAAAATAGGAGAGTTAGCATCAATATTAATGGTGAGCAAGGACAGTTTTTTAGAACATACTAGTTAGAGACCCGTGCGTTGCAACGGAGTCATAAAAATAGTGAGACGGAACTTACTGTCTGGCCAACTTCACACATCAAACATTAGAGAGTAAGCAACAGAGAGAGAAAGGTGACCAGAATGCGTGAGGAGATAGGAAAAGTGGAGGGGGTGGACAGTTGTATCCTAAGAGAGAGAGGGGAGGAGAGAGACAAATAGTCTACATCAAATCGAATGGTTGTAAAGAGGGAAGAGGAGAATGTACTAATAACCATCAACTCTTCTTTATAGATAATAGTGGAGATAAGGGGCTTTGACGGAGGGATCCTTTGTCCCCACTCTTATTCAATTTAGTTGGAGATGCCCTTTCTGAGATGTTAAACAAAGCAAAACACACACACACACGCACAGTGGAAAACTGGTGGGACTAGTACCCCATTTGGTTGATGGTGGCTTAACACATTTGCGGTATGCAGATGATAAAAATCTATTCTTAGCAACACAAAAGAGAACATTGCAATTAAATTCTTGCCATGATGCGGATTGAACTTCCATATAAGATTAAATCCAAGTGTTGCCCAACCTTCGCAACATATTTGATTACATTTTTTAAGACGTTTTTTTTTTGTTGAAGACGCATATTTCATTACATTGATTTGCCCGTTCTCAAAGATTAGTTCATCCTTTACTTCGTGTGAATAGACGTTTCTTTACTAGTACAAGTTACTTCGATTGAGGGATGTTGCCTCTAATCCGAGTACTACTGTTACTACTACAACCCTCCCAATCGATCGATAATGAAATAACAAATAACAAATTCAAATAAGGAAATTCCCATTTCACAGCCTCCACTAAGAGTCTAAAACCCTAAAAAATCGCAAGTAGAAGAAAACGCAAGAGCCCAGTGAATCCACGGCTCGATTTCTTAAAAACAACCCAGCAAATGCGGGCACGGCGTGTTACCTCTTGGCGGCGCGCGGTGTGGGGAGGATTCTCGAAGTCGAGAGGATCGTCCATCACCATGTCTCGATTCGTCCCTCTTTCCCTCGCTCGCACGCTCGCTAGCGGACGGACGGCGGGAGGGTTGGCTGGAGCTCTCTGGCTGCCGCGGCTCGCCTAAACCTTTGCCGCCGCCGAATTGGTGCGGAAGCGCCGTGGCCGCCCTCTCCAATATCTGAACCGCCGGGAATTGGAGGCCTAGCAACGGAGGGAGGTCCAGCCCAAACAGTACGCATGTGCATAAGAGACGTTTTAACGGTATTGTAGTTGCTGCCGCTAAAGGCTCTTGGCTAAGAATAAGTAGTATGATTAAAAAGTGATTTTTAGAAAAAAAAGAATGAGCGGAAAAAAAAGTGATAGAGACACAAGACACGAGTAAGAAGAGTATGGTGTATAATGCACACATGACCTCATGTTTTATCATCAGAGTAAGAGGAATAGAGAAGCCACTTCAAAAAACCAGGTATCCTTATTACCTTCTGTATTCTCCAAACAGAAACCAAAAGCAGAAACCAATACGAATATGCACTTACAATTCCACTCGTCACCAATTGATAAGAGGATTTGGCACGACCTTCCGATGAGAATGATAACTATGATTGATTGATATGACGTTAATGATGAGGCTACTTGATCGAAACGATCAAATTCATCATGCAATCGCTATACCACACTCTTATCGTTACCAACATATTCAGTTTTCATTCTTGGTTGTTCTGATCTCAAAACGATTTGTTACCTCCGATTTTCATCCCAAGCGTATTTGTGACTCATGTATCTCTTTGGTTCTTATCTATATTGCTAAACACAATCACATTACATGCATCAGACAGCAACTCATTCTCAGAAACTAAATTAAACAACCCTGTGAATGAACTCACCTGATAATTCAATTGCCGTGCACATGCCCTCATCATAGTTCTTTACCTAGCATCTTGTGGATGAATATTATGTGTATCCAAAAAATGATGTCCTCATTACCAATTGCTCGTGAATGAATGAAATTCATCTAAAAAATTATCAAAATTATAAAAAAAAATTAAGAAAAAAATAGATTGTGAATGGATTCATCTAAAATTTTGCTTGATAGTAATTTCGTCCAAAAGATTTGCTTGTGGATGAATTTAATTAATGTTGGTACGCATGGCATTCCTCCACGCTCGCGCCAGCGATTGTTTGTGAATTCGAGATACTTCACTACCAGCACCAGCACGTTCTGGAGTAAATAGACGTGGATTTTTCATCAGAATGCTCTCCGTCTGGAGGCAGGAAGTAGAAGCTCAAAACTTAAAAGCTGAGTGCAATGTACAGACACAGGTGACAAATACTTAAAAGGAGGGAAAATACGTAAACCAACCAACCTACAACCTGGTACAAGAGCACGAAGCTCGAATTCTGGTAAAAAATCACATCAACACGCAAAAACAGACAGAAAACAAACTACAAAGCAGCATCAGTTTAACATAACCTGTGCTAAGCATAGTGTTCTGGTAAAAACTCACGTATCAACCTATTCCTTGATACTGGGCACATGTCGTCTGATATAATTCAAGACACCAAAACAGAAAGAAAACATATTACAAAGCAGCATCAGTTTAACATACTCTGTCAGACTGTTACAGGGAAAAGCAAAATTTGTTTTTTTTCAGAAAACAATGAGGGGACTGTAAAAGCTTCAAGCTAATGTAACTTTAACATGTCCGCAGAAATAAGAAAAGAGCATCTCAACGAACTCCTGTTAACAATGATATACTCCAAAATAATGGTGTAACTTGAAATCAGATTTGGGCTTCAAACTCCTGCTTGCTCATGAATATTGCAACCGGCTCACCAGGGGAAGGCGGGGTCTTGTTCAGCACAGAAACATGGCTGCCAGCTTTGGCACAAGCAGCTTCATCAGATGCCGACAGGACCTCTACATGTTCAAGGCCCAACTGCCTTTTGATCAGCTCCAAATTCTCGCCAAGAACATCCATTTCACCAAAAGGAAGCTTCAAATTCAAAGCCTGGGGACCAACATTCCTTGCTTCATCTTTCTTCAACTTGATGAAGGGCATGCATTGCTTCTGGACTTGTTTGAAGTTTGCTTCCTGTCCGATGAAGCAATTCTTCAATGCTTCGCTAATCTGCTCCTCAGGGGCAAAGGAACGTGCTTGGCTATCAAAATTTGACTGGAGCACCCTCAAACACTGCTCTTTCCACCCATAATATTGTTCATTGACGTAGATCAGGCCAACAGTCAGTTTATTTCCCTCTGATGTCAGTTTATTTCCCTCTGATGGAGGAGGTGCAGCTCCCTTCTTGGGTTTCTTGGAACCAGATTCTTGCTTCTGAAGCAGCTTCCTCATTAAAACTATGGAGTCCTGTAAATATTTGTTCGCAATTCGTAGAGTAGGATCCGGCGTGCCTGCAATTGGCCACCCAGCTTTTACTGCAAAACCATCCTTCCTCAGGAGCTTTCGCCAAACATGCTCAGCATAGTGTGGACAGATGGGGGTGATAAGCCTGGTCTGGACTTCCATAAACCGACACAACAAATCACGGTTCATGCCTGCCGCTCCACAAGAGAGCCTGTACTCATCTCTAGCCAATTGAAGGTCATAGAACCCAGACTTCAGGGCATCTCTGAACATGAAAGCATTGTAGCTCTTCTCAGTTTCTTTCACAGCAATGTTTATCTCATTGGCAAACACATGGTCAGCATAAGTAGAGGGAGGCCCAGCTCTTAGAGAAGATTCAGCAGCTATAACTTCTTCCATCCATGCAAGTTCTTTTGTAAGCCTCAAAATAGCAGCATTTGCGGTTTCAAAGACAAAGTTTGCATCATCCATACCATCTCCAGCATCAGCAAGGGCAAACCTAGTGGCATCAGATGAGAATTCTTCAATGGCCTGCCGAAGAGTTCGGAAATTCCCTGTGGACTTGGACATCTTCTCAGAATTAAGCATAAGGTGCCCATTGCAACGGAAGCCACAAGGCCAATGATGCTCAGGAAGAAGTGCTGTATGATTGTAAATGCTGAATGTCAGATGGTTCTGGATAAGGTCCTTACCAGATACCCGAATATCAAAGGGATACCAATACTCAAATTCTCGCTTCATTTTGCTCAACAGGGCAGGAGGGATGTCACTCTTGGGTAATGGGCCACCACCGAACACATAATCCCAGACTTCATCTGTCATTTGCTCTGGTCTGATAGATGATATTTCATTTCCATACATGTTGCCATTTTGCAAAAAATGTGCAATTGTGTAATAAGCCATGTATAGGGTTGAATCAGAAAGAGATTCTACAAGGAACTGCTCATCCCAAGGAATACGAGTACCTAGGCCAAAAGAACGTGAACATGCCCATTGGTTCAGCCAGCACAACGTATGCTCAAAACCATTACGGGTTTCTGCTGAGAATGTATTCATACTTTCCAAGCATTGGACTGCCTTCTGTTTCCATTCAGCCTCACCATAAGTTATGTACCACTGATCTGTGAGAGCAACAACACACTCGTCACCGGATCTGGACATGACTTTCTTCTCAGGCTCACTGTACAACACTGCCGTGCCTTCTTCCAAAAGCTTGTTCTTTATCAGTGGCTTCGCTTCTTGAACCTTTCTGCCATTGAACTCCCCTACAATCATTGTTCCATCAGTAAATCCTTTCAGATATGTCATCCTTTTTGCTTCAGCGAGCTTCTCCTTGTCATTCTGGCTCTTAATCTTAAGATCAAGGCACACCTTCTCGGCTGACTTGTCTCCAAACTCAGGAATGTTGATTATTGGTATAATCTTGAAGGGGAGAACCCACTCATCTTTGACTCCAAATTTCACTCTCAAAGCCTGTTTCGTGAATAAATCTTGCAGTGCCATGAAATCATCTGGTGAATCACTTGGAACACTAGTCACAATGCCAGTACCTTTATCTGTCAAGATAGTGAGCATGGGCAGCGCATATATGATTTCATTAAAGGCGAGGGGAGATTTTAATGGCAGACCAATCAGATCATTGCCAGACAGCTCAGCTAAGCAGGTTGGCTTTTCTGGGACCCTAGATAGATGTTGATATGCAAGATTAAGAGCAGCCCTTGCTGCCATAATGAAGACATCAGTGTCATTGATCTCAAAAGCCCCGTAATTTCCATCAGGCAATACCCAACAATTTGTCTGCCCATACATGGTCTCAGGTCTCAATGTAGCTGCTGCCAAATAAACTTTCCTTCCTTCCAAGGCCTTCAATTTAGGAGGAAAAGGTGGGATCACTTCCATTTTAATCAACACATATTCTTGTGGCAGCACACCTTCACCTGTTGCTCGATCATGATCAGCACAAGGTTGGCCATCCAATGGAGAGTAGACCGTGTACCTCATATCTTTAACAACCTTGCCCAGTTTCTTCAGCTTTCTCATCTGCCATCGGACAAAAGCATCATAGAACGGGTTCATGTCAGTGGTTATGAATGAACGCCTCCAGTCACAACCCAGGCCAAAAGCCTTGAGGTCCTCCTTCGCCAATGGAGGGAAGTAAGTCAACCAGTGATAAGGATCCTGAAACTTAGCAATCTCTTCATCTGACAGGCCAAAGCCCCTCATGATCTCCCACTGGAACTTCTGAACGCCAGACTTTGCAGCAGCCTTAGCTTTCTTGCTCTTAAATCTATCTGGGGCAACAGCAACCTGGTCAGCTTGGCTATCATCTGCCACTTCAGCACTTGAATCCTCCTCTGCTACAGGAAATACTGGAGGATTTCCATATTGTTGAATCTCCCGGGCAAGCTTATCAGCAGAGGCCTTTATGGGCATTCCAGTACAATGGAAAGCAAAGGGCAAAAGGACATTTGAGCCACGAAGTCTGTGGTATGCAGCACCAAACTCAAGCTTGGACAATGAGAAGGCATGGCCTAAATGTAGTAAGCCATTCATGTAAGGGTATGGAAAGTTGCCAAAGAATTTTTCACCAGGACCTGGAGGTTTACTGCCAGGCTCGGACTCAAAAACCTTGTTCTCCTCCCAACACTTTTGAACATCTGATTGAATCTTGAGCAAAAGGTCTCTCCGAGCAAAACTCCTAACTCCATCAGGATTTGATGACATTTTCCTGGTCAGTCAATAAAGAAAGGTGTCAAAGGACAAGCCCATCAATTTAATCTAACTCAACTGAAAACTTATCATATGTCTTGCGTGTAAAAGAGAGGAGCTAACAAACTCATGAAACGTACACAAAACATTTACTTTTAAACAAGGTATAATGTACAATCAGCTTTGAAGTTCTCGTTTCAAGCATAGCTAACAAACTCATGAAAAGACAAGTCAATGATGAAGTTTTGTTGTAAGGGAACTAGAATTCCAGAATCATATGCAAACATCGTCAAGAGATGGAGGGGGGAAATCAAACAAAATTTGCCATCTATAAACTGATTAACTTGAGAAAAACACAGCTAAATCAAATCTCAAATATTTACCTAAAGACTATCTAAAAAATCAGAACTAAGCATTATGTAAAATCTACATATTAAACACTAATGAACAGACATATATCATATGCATCTTGACAATCCACAACTCAACATAGTTTTGTAAGACAGAACAAGAAATCCATGTCTGAAACATCAAAATGAAGAAGATACATGCAAATCCTCAAACTTGATAATCTTGCCAACTAGTATATTAATGGACCCTTGGACAGCATAACAGAAGCAAGCCGAATAAGTACTGTATAACATGCCAATGACGACTCTGAATTTCAATCTCCAGTAAGATCTGTATTATGAAGTTAACATGATCAAGAAAGTACTAATTACACTTGGACCTAAACTATCCCCAGAAATAGAAACTGAAAGTGTACGAATTAAAAACTCAAGCAGCTCAAACCAGGAATATAATAAAGTGAGTGGATTTTAGTTGCAACAAAAACTATTAAAACTGTAAATGGCATTGCTAAACAATGGGCGATATAACTAAATTACTAAACAAATGCAGCGAAAATCTATACTAATGAATTGAATTGTAAAAAAGAAGGGAACTCTATTTTACGCCCTTTTTTAACGAAGATAAGATGTTCCTAGTTTCCAATGAAACATAAGTAAGTGAATGAACCCAATTATGAAAGATATTCACTCCAACCAACAGAACGAGCTAAGGTTAGATTTAAACAGCAAAATACCTTTTGGACCAAGACAAACTCTAGGTTAACAAGCAATCTTTTAAATTTTGCAGAAAACTATATGGAATCTGCGTAAATCCAAGCCATCCTCAATCAAAGAAATGCTGAACAGATCAAACATGACTAAAAATCTCCAACTCCATTGAATATATAACTAAATCAAACGTACCACCAGATGCTCCCTGGCCCACTAAACACAACATTCTATGGTCTACAACTCTATTGATTACAGAAATCAATGAACCATGCAACAATTTTCCAGAAAATTAAAAGCACTTATTAGCTATTACGTAAATAACATACAGAAGTTGATGACAAGAACAACAAATTCCCATAAATCATCTAAATAATTAAAGAATACAATAGATCTTCAAACGTGCTATCCTATTTTCAAAGATGAAGTAAAAAAACAGTTAACACATTGAAAGATGCACAAACGAACTCGCACGCACAAAGTTGGAAGCTTTTCAGAAAAGCCAAGCTCATCTAGAGTTGTAGACTACAGAAGGGAATACTAGATCCTAAAATGAATTACCACAAACCCACTGACAGAAGCTGCGAAGCACTAACTCTCAAGTTCCACCCACGGGCCAATTACAATCTCGTGGCTGGAAGAAAACCGTAGCATTTGAAAGAACAAGAATATTATCGTAGAGACAATTAGATCCATATACAATCTGTCTGCGCAAACTACATGAACCGACAAGGACGATCGATTTTGTTTCCCTACGAACCTAACAACAATAAAACACCCACCATCAATTCAGCAACCCATACAGATCAGACCACCTTGCCCACACACCGAAACACAAACCTCACAGCAGAATCGCAGAGCTGGGTGCTTCGCTACAGAGACCAAATCCCAAACACCGAACAGGAACCAACGGCAACGGGATCAGCCAAACCAACCCGCCGATTCACCCTACGCTCGAACCTGGGCGACCCGGACACGGCGAGCAACTCCCTGCGGCTCACCCGCCCCGGAATCCAAAACACGCGCGACACCGATCTACCAACCAAAAGCGCAGAGGAGATGGGAGCGAGCGGGGTAGGATCGGTACCTGACGACGGCGCGCAAGGACGGGAGCCGCAGCAGCCTCAGGCCGGGGAGCAAGTCGGGAGCCAGCACCCAGCAGAGAGCGACGGAGGAGGCGGCTGCGGAGGGAAGGGGGATTAGGGTTTATCCTGGCACGCGGTCACGTGGGCCTTGCTTTAGCTTGTAACGGGAGGGGAGGACGTGCAATCCGATGGAACCGAACGGGTCGCGCAAGGAAACGAAGGAATTGGACTCAAGCCTCCGACGGGCCGCGCAAGGAATTGTCTCGTGGGAATGGTGGGATGCACATAGGAGTGTAAATAGGTTGAGTTAATTTCGATCGATCTGGTATCGAATCTGGTCGGTACCGGATTCGGGAAGGGAATTTGGTATCCGGTCGGATTCGGATTCGAATAATTCATGTCGATTTGGATTCAATCGGAGAGTTGTTATCCCAATCGAATAGTATCAGATTCTCGGATCTGGATAATTATCCCATCGGATATTCGATCGGATATCCGGTAAGAGCTAAGAATTCAGCTTTTATTTTACTAGTATTTGTTTTTTTGTTATGTTAGTTGGTTGAGGTGTGCAGTGTATAGAAAGTTTTCCTGGTATGTTGATTCAGGTATTACACTGTTCTTTTTGTGAATGTTTTTTTTATCTTTTTTGTTACAAATTTGTTTTTAACTTAGTTTGACATATTAATTGGCAAATTGTAGGAAAAAGAAATAGCTAGTGATGATGAGCCATAGAGCGTGAAGGCACTTTGAGCGTTTAGTTGTTATCTGCTTGAGGCTATGAGTCTATACTATTGTTATTTTGTGTTTCTATTATAGCAAGATAAACTTATGTTATGTATGGTACTCCGCATCGTAATCTCGTATGAACCTTTGTGTTCCTATTATGGCTTGTATGAATTTACCACTTATGTATAATTTGTGTTCCTATTGTTCTCACTACTTTCTTCTATTCTTCGTTTTGCTGAACCTTTGTGTTCCTATTGTTCCTATAATTAGCTTACAAAGTTTCTTGATGAGTATTGGTTTCACATTTTATATAAAACCAAGAGGCCGTTGTAACTTTGTAAGCTTTTGAACTGTAATCATCCGTATATCCACAGATATTATCCGCTTTCGAGCCGAATCGTTACATATCCGTCCCAACTGCATCGTATTCAAAACTCGAATATTCGACCAGATTCAGATCCGGTCTTATCGTATTCGACTCCGAATCCGGAGAAAAAATGTGGGTTAGGATGCGGTTTAACCAATATCCGTCCGAATCCAATCCATTTTCACCTCTAGATGCACAAATTCTTGGAATCCGATGCCAACCGTTACACCTCGCTTTTCTCATTTTGACTAAAATTATATTACAGTGATTATTAGTTTTCTAAATTATTTAATTAAAAATAAAAATTATTGTTATATTTTCATAGATAATGCAAAGAAAAAAAAGAAAAAAAGAAGAGCAAAAAAAGAAGAAGAGGAATAAGTCAAAATTAAGAAGATAACGCCCATTCCACCTTGCATTGTCTTGCAAAAAAAATCTCCAGTTCATCTCACACATCCTCCACATTCCTCACCCCCTCTTCCTTTCTCTCTCCCCAATATCCACCACATCTCTCCCCAAATCGACGACGAACACGACAAATGTTGCCGAGGAGAAGGACGAGCAAGGATGGGCGGCGTGCAACATCTTCAAGAAATTGCACGAACTGAGGTTGCCACGGTGTGGTTTTGCGGATTTCATCTTCAAGAATTTTGCGAGGAAATTGCACAAAACCAAGAATTTTGCAGCTTCGACAAATTGCATGAACCAAGAAAATTTCAGATTTCACTTTAAGATTTTACAAGTGAAAAATATGAAATTGCCAGAACTAGGAAGTTATAGAGCAAATAATCAAATGTCCCATTTTTTTTTGAAATTTCGGGTTCATCTCCAAACACATACACTGAGCAAGCTTCTATACAAACATAAATACATGATCCTCATCATCCGATGCTAATCACCATTGGAACACAAAATTAGGTGAAATTGACTTGGCAAGTGCAATAGAAAAAAAAAACAAAGATAAAAGGGGAAAACTTGAATCGTCGGATCTAGTGATGGTAGTGTCGGGGATGCGGGATGCCCGGATGGGGAGGCGGCAGTGTAGGGGACGGTCGGATCCAATGGACGATGTGGAGCTAAAGAAGCTCGGGTTGTCAGTGTTGAGGACGTCATCCTCCATGATGTCATTATCTGGAGAGGGGACAAGGCGAATCCGGTGGCACACTGATGTGCTCCCGTCACCACGAAGAGGGAGAAAGGGTAAGGGACCTAGCGGCACCGAGGGGTGTATTTGGCGATGGGGAGCACGGGGGTGGGCAGATCTGATGGCAACGGACTTGGCACAATGAGGGAGAGGGGGAGGGGGAGAGAGAGAAAGAAAGAGAATAGGGTGAATGGTTGAGAAAGAAAGTAGAGGTGCTTTTCTAAAAATGTATCGTAGTTGCAGGGCTTTCTGTAAAACATGTTTTAGGAGGTGGTGGTGGGATGAAGTGGGAAATATGGCCGTTGGTACACAATTTGAAGACTGATATTAGATAATTTTCAACTTTCGACCCATTTTCACCTAATACACCCTCCTTATATGGGTGTGTATGAGGTCTTGGCTTTCCTCCCGCTCTTTCCTACTGCAGTAAGTACTTGGATCGCTGATTTCTATCTTGCAATATATATAAAACCTAATAAATTTTAAAAGTATTTTTAAAGATAAATGTATACATATCATTTACATTTGTTCAATCTAAATATTTATAAAGATATCGATATTCAAAGTTTAGAAGGTCAATCACACCACCTATCACAAAACATCACTCTTTTGCGATCGAATGGAGTATCATTTTTCATTCTCCATTTAAGACCCTCTTTGATTGGAGGATTTTTGCAAGAAAAATGCAGGATTCTCATTTTAAAGGATTCACCACCATTCATGATGTTTGATTCACAGGAAAAACTCAACTGAATTATAGAAGAATACTATTCATTCCACACAATTTTGGAGAAATTTTAGAAAAAGGCATCCAGTCTGATTGAATAGAAAATTTCCTACACAAGGATCGAGGTTATAGAGAACATACGATTTTTTAAAAAAATAATCTATTTTTATTTTGAATTACAGTAATATACCCATGTTTTTTATTTTACAGAAATGGCCATCTATCGCCCCATGGTTGGGTGACATGGGCAAGTCGCTCAACTGTTGGGCGACTTGGCCTCGTGTCGCCCAACAGTTAGGCGACTTGCCCTTGTTGCCCAACTGTGGGGCGACTAGTGCTCTAGTTGTCCAACCGTTGGACGACTAGTACTAGTCGTCCAATGGTGAAGTAACTATGTACTGCCTACTCATCCTTTTCTCTTTAACCCGATCCCTCACAGGCTCTCTCACCATTTCTCTCGCAAGAAAATGAAAGGAGCTCAAGATAGGAGAAAAAAAGAGGGGGAGACGGAGAGGGGATTGAAGAGGGGGAGAAGGTCAGGAGAGGAAGAGAAGGATATGGGGTAGTAGAGGAGCTCGAGAGAGGGAGTGAAGGAGAGGAGAGGAGCTCAGGAGGAGTGAAGGAGAGGAGAGTAGCTCGGGAGAAGGAGCGAAGAAAAGAGATGGGCTCATGAGGTTAGAGAGGAAGATGAAGAAAGCTAGTTGATAAGAAGAAAAGGTCTTCGTGTGAAGGTATTAGCCTCATTCGTTCTTGTTCTCATCCAAATGTAGGTAACGTATAGCTACGTATTTGTTTAGCACATATTTGGTAAATGCATATTGACAAATGGTAATATTGTAGGTGACGTCAGTATGGTACACTCGAATGTGGAGAATGCTCGAATCGGAGATGTGTTGTACTGACTCACACACAGCTTCTCCTTGGACCCTAAGATGTGTAGTATCATCCTTCATGGGCTTGGAGTCGGTCTGCCATGGACATTCGGTGGGAGTTGAGGAGACTAATGTGCACAGTTGCATAGAAGTGCTTTGTGGAAGGCTGCCGAGGACATGGTTACGAGTGCATGCTATTTGTGCAACTATGTCCGAAGAGAGCCACGGAGGTCCGATTAGGGAATAGCTCGGGCGCGCAGCGCGTGGTTCATCAAGAGGACGCGGTGAGCCATGTTGCGGAGGCAGAACCAGAATATCACACACTGCACGCTGAGTCCACTCAACAGGCGGACGCAGATGTTGTTGAGGCAGATCAGGAAGATCGTACTACATAAGCTGAGCCCACTAGATAGGTGGACACAAGGGAGTATGTCGACAACATTGTGCGTCATATGGAGATTGATGACCAGACGGCCTGGGCTAAGGGGAAAGCTTTATAAGAGTATGGTGATGACTCTTCCGATGAGGACGAAGGTCTCATGCCTCAGGCATGGAATAGGGTGGATGTGAAGGTCTTTTCTGTGCACGACGAGCATGAACCACCATGAGAGTACCATGCTATGGAGGTTCGGATTCATAAAATGTTTGCTGATAAGGGATCACTATAGGATATTAAGCTCTGGGCCTTGTCCATACGGCAGATGTTTGGGGTCCTAAAATCCAGCCAAGAGTAGTATATCGTAGTCTACAAGCAGGTTGGTTGTCTTAGTGTGTGCACACATGCAGACATAAGTATGAGACTCACTAGAATGTCTCGAAGATGGAGCCATACTCCTGCGTGCTCAGTAGTTTTTTGCCAAAGCATCGCATCCTAACGTCCACCTTCATAGTCAATCTCATGTACAATGAGATAGTGAAGAAGAAGGACCTAGAGGCGAAGCACATCATAATGGCTATTGAGCAAAAATTTAAGTACAAGATTAACTATCCCAAGGCATGGTGGGCGAAACAAAAGGTTGAGAAAGGAGGTTCGATTCTTTCAAGATGGCTTATGACAACCTTCTCCATATGTTTGAGGTGCTGCAGGACAGGAACCCGGGCATATACATTGTTGTGAAGGACAAGTCGTCTAGAAGACCGCCTGGTTACCTAGTTTTGCAGAGGACCTTCTTAGCCTTTGGTTTCTACATCGACGCTTTTTGGCACATGTTACCAGTGATCTTAGTCAATGAGACATTTCTAACAGGAAAATACAAGGGACAGATCTTGACAGAATTGATGTTGATGGCAACAATCAAATTATGTCCTTGGTTATCACATTCATTGAAATTGAGAATTGTGATAGCTGGTTGTGGTTCTTTTGGCATCTAAAGGAGGAAGTAGTTGGGGCACATCCTAATGTCTGTATAATCCATGATCGCCACCTTGGGATGATGAAAGCCATAAGAAAACTTTAGCTAGACCCAGATGAGCCGTTCCCTTGGCCAGACATGAGGAATAGATGGTGCATTCACATCTGGGGGCCAACTCCATCAAGCAGTTCCCACAGCAACTGTTAAATAAGTTGTTCAAGAGGCTGGCTATGCAGAACCAGCAACGTAAATCGATGTGTTGTGAGAGATGTTTAAGGAGCACACCAGGAAGCACGTCGTCGAGAGAAACAAGCGGTCGTCAATTCCTGGGGCTACGCAACTCGAACGCCTCACACTATTGCCGGAACTTGACCCTCCCGGTATGACAAGGAGGACCTCGAGGAATATCAAGTGCTTCTCTCATTGGATTGAGGCTGAGCTATTAAAAAGTGGTCCTTGTTATACGACACGGACGGTGAGAGGTATGAAATAATGACCGCTAACCTTGTGAAGGTGTACAATTGGGTTCTTAGGGGCATCCGTTCTCAATCCCTTGTCGCCATCATCGAAGGCATTCTGTAAGGTACAATCGGATATTTTAGGAAAAAGCATGCAAATGTAGCATTTCATGCAGCCAATCCATATACACTATTGCTCAAAGATCACAATATATATGCAAGCCAAGACCAAGAAGGGTCAGTTGCACATGGTCTACGTAATGGGCAATACGGAGCATCATTTTGATACGCTCCTTCGGGACAGAGCCAGATTTGGGATTGCTTACTCTCTTGTTACCCACAAGGTGTGCCGTGGAGATCATGTGAATGAACCTAACTGCACATGCAACAAGCCTAAACTCCTTCACAAGCCATACTCTTATGTCCTCGCCATATGTGGGACTATCAACATGGACCCATCGAACTTCATGTCGGAGTACTTCATGAAGGAGAGGATGCTACAGGCGTGGTGTGGCGAGCTAAGAGGCTTTAGGGTTGTGGATAACTTTGCCACGTCGGATATTGCACAGAGGGCTTGGATTCTAGATTTGAACCTTTTGAAGGGTGGTAAGGGCCGTCGACAGAGTCATCGCATTAGGAATGATATGGACAAAGGGAAGCTGGAGCAATGGGTAGATATTGCGGCCACTGTGGCCAGAAGGCCACGCTGCAAGAAGATGCAAAGCGCATGTGGATAAGTAGCAACACCACTTCTTGTTGTGTGTGTATTGGTATTAAGAGTAAAAATTCTATCATATTGTAACTTTATTTGCAAACTTTAACTTTATTTGATGCGGATACGCACAAGCTTAGCACTTTTCAGTCAAATACATTATTTTACTGGAAAGAAGTATTGAGCCGCATTAAATATTGTCAGGTGAATTTGTTTCTTAAGGAGTTTCTTTTAATTGATGATGAATTTGGAATACTACCTCACGCTATTGTTTTATTTATTCGTAGGTATGATTCACGTGAAGACTTGGGAGAGCAAAAGGGGGAGCACAAGGACTTAAACTACAAGTTTTGGATAAGATTTTCAAGCCAAATTCGGATCTCCCACGTGCTCAATCCAATTCCAACTCGGATTCAACTCAGAATTCAATTCGAATTCGGTTCGAGATAGCCTGACAGGCAGTTACTAAAAAGGCCATAACTTTCACAAATGGAGTCCAATTCAGGTGTTCTTGTACTCGTTGGAAAGATAATTTCAAGGGCTACGCAATGGATCTGGCCCCACCTTAAAATTCGTCACGGATTAAAAGTTATAACTGAAACATTATGACGGCTTAATTTTAGGTTTTTCCTTTTGTGTGAGTTTGTTTCCAAATACATGTATGGATGAGTTGGAGTTGGTTTAGGACCTCTTGGCCAGCCATGAGGTGGAGAGGGAACTATATATTGAGGGTTAGACCCCCATTGTAAGGGGACCACGTTTGAGAATAATGAATCTACTAAAGTTTGTTCGAGTTAGCATTGCTACCGAAGTTCCATAGGGAATTAGGAGTGATTTTCTTCAATCAAGATCGTTTAGCCTTTCCGTTGGGAATTGGGTGCATGATAGATCTTCGCTTGGTGGTCGGCGAAATCAACACGAGTTTGTTTTGGCGGATTAAAGAGTGTCCGTCTCTTGCATTGGCATTGGAGGATCATTACGATTCATCAAGACTCCCGTATCATTATTTGTAGCGTCAACCCATGAAAGGTAGCACCACTTCTTGTTGTGTGTAGTGATATTAAGAGTAAAAATGCTATCAGGTTGTAATTTTATTTGTAAACTTTAACTTTATTTACCAGCCTTGCATAGAGACAAGACCAAAAGAGACAGTTTTTTGCTTGGCATCCTGACCTGACTAAACATGACAACTTTGCACAGTGATAAGACCAAACGAGACATCCTTGTACAGTGATAAGACCAAACGAGATAGCTTTGTGCAACGACGTGATGCTATGCTGGTCCACAAATCGTCTAGCGTGTTGCCTCGCGGATACGAATTTGCCCAAACTGAATTGGACTTGTGAAGTGTATGCCGTGTCAGCTTAGCCTACAAGTATTACCCATTCCGCATCATGTTTTTCTACATCACGACTACAATACTACATCGCTAGTATGGAGAAGCAATGGGAGGAGATCAGCCGACTCGCAAGGGCTGTTGCAGCCTAGGAGGAACAAGCGAAGCGTGGCAGGAGGCCACCTCCCCGAAGTGAAGCCCCCCGTACCTCCAACCCCAACCTATACCTCAACATTCCCACCGGCGTTCGCCATAAGACCCGCATATGGGGGAGACGCCCCCTCTGCTAGTGTATGGACGTATGCAACTTTTTCAAGTCTAAGGAGTGGTTGAGCTTAGGCATGCGTTACCGAGGTTGCGATAACTAAGCCTGGACTATCCCGACCGGCGTTGGGACACGACCCGCTATCAGTAGCCGGTAAGAATGGGTTACAGTATATTTCCCTACCAGTTCTTTTGTATGGCAGACACTAACAAGTTCTCCCATCTTCCCGTAGTCTCCGGATTTGCCATACGCCAGCGTAAATGGACCGACCGGGAGATCCACCCGCACGACTAGTAGACTCTGTACTGCGAGGAGTGGGGCGCCCAAATGGCACGCGACAGGATGGAGGAGCGACGACGCAGAGAATATCGAAATGAGAGCGGGGGCTCGTGAGGAGGAGCGCGAGAGAAAGCGTGAACTTGCAGCTAAGGCCAGGGCCATCGGCGAGGATTACAATGACATCCTCGAGAGCAAGGGTAAATGGCCACATTCCACGTAATAGTTCGGCCTCTTCATCCATATGTCTCATGTATTTCTAATCCCCTAAAGTCATGCATGTATTATCCTTAGTTCGTTAGCTTGCGTGTCATGTAACCCTCTCATAAAAATTTTCAAAATTTATCACACTACAACAATATACAACGATCACAAAATATTATTGCAAATCTAATGATTTCATACTATTCATAATCTACAAAAAACACAAACGGACCAACCGAGTTTGTCTGCCCTTTTATTTTTTAAAAAATAACAATCTAGAAGCAAGATTTGCTAAATGTATTACCTACAAAAATTACCATTTACTCCCCCACAATTATTTTTATCGGCTTAATAAAATAAAATATTATTATTTTAAATCGCCCAACTGTGGAGCTAAGGCTAAGTCGCTCAACCAAACTAAGCGACAAGGCACCCGTCTCCCTACGGTTTAGCGACATAGGCAAATCACCCAACCGTTGGACGACTTGGCCACGTGTCGCCCAATGGTTAGACAATTTGGCTTCGTGTCACCCAACGGTTGGGTGATATGGTCAAGTCGCCCAACCGTAGGATGACAAATGATCATTTCTACATAATAAAAATATGGGTATATTACTGTAATTCATAATAAAAAATAAATTATTTTATAAAAATTCGAGAACATACCGACAAAGCTTTTCTTTTTTTTCTTTCCATCGAACTTTCTAGAGGGGTAGACAATGGGTGAGTTCTTTTGGGTTGTGGGTTTTGGCTTATAACTTTTGAATTCTGATTGTTCACGAGAGAAATTACGAAGAGGAAGACAATCATATGCTATTTTGACCAGTACAACCGAAGTTAGTACAATGTGTGCTACAATCGATTTGTAGACATCATCTTAAAAAGACGCACCATTTAAAAACTACTTATTGTAGCAAGTACAAAAGCCATAAGCTACGAGCCGGATGAACCCCACCATTAGGGGTGGAAACGGATCGGATACGATCGAATAGTCTCAAATACGAATATGAATTCATAATTTTAAAACGAATACAAATTCAAATATTCTCAATTACGGATACGAATATTTTGAATACGGATTTTCTCGGATTCGAATATCGGATAAAACGGATTCCTAACAGTTTTGCCAATTTTTCACCAGTTTTTGACCGGTTACCGGTTTTAAACCGCCTAAATTCAAATTTTGAATCACAAAATTCGTACGAATTTTTCATGGATTCTAGAAACGGATCGAATACGAATATTCTCAAATACGGATACAAATATTTTTAAATATGGATTTTACTTACTATATTCGTGTTTTCTCGGATACAAATATCGGATAAAACAAATTATCCGTTTTTCACCCCTACCTACCATTGCGTTGAGGACATTTATGATAGTTGGCATGTGACATTTTGTGATGATGTGGTGCGTCCATGAACTTTGTTTTGTACTCAATCTTTTCGAGGAGATTAACATGTCTATTTTAGGATTACGAATACACGGATACTTCCATAACATTAATATGCACTATATCTTCCTTAAGAAGATTGAGTGAGTAATTAGTAAACATGCATTACATGGAATCTGATTCTAATTCGCATTTAAAAAACTGGTCCCGGCGGGGCTCGAACCCGCGACCTTCGGCTCATAAGACCAACGCTCTAACCAACTGAGCTACGGGACCACTGCTTGTGGTTTTGTGTTTACAATTTCTAGGATAATATGATAATATGTGCTTTATGACTGATTATTATCCAGATACAACATGATAAGCTTGCATTATATCTTGCCATGGATTGTGGTAGATTGCTAGATTTATCATGACTTTCTATGTACAGCAGTCTTTGCCATGCTAGCTTGACTAAATGTGAACAACTTAAATTAAATCATGTCTTGTTAGATCTTGTGACTAATCTGGCTCTAGTTATCCTCCTATGATTCATGTCATTTCAAATAAGCTAAGTTGAGTCTTAAATATGCATTGAGCTTTAAATTGAGCTATACTAGTTCTTTAGTGAAGCATAAGTTAGCATTAACTCTTTATTTTTGAACTAAGTCAAGAAAATGCAAAAATGTTTCTTTTATGCGAAAAAACTGATCTCACCAATCCTTTCTCATGAGATGGTTTGCCATTGCACTAGGTATGAACTCAGGGGGAGTTTTGGATGAACAAGATCATTCCCTAAAGCTTCATACTTGGAGTGGTCGCATAAGGCTTAAAATCTAGCACGTGGCTTAGAAAATAAAATCTTGTGAAAAATGGTTGAAACCAACCATGAATTTCTAAAAATGCCAAATGTGCTAAACTTGCTCAATCACAAGTGATATCAAGAACTTGAACAAATGTTTCAATTTTGAACTTGTAGCACTCTAAATTGATTCAATTATAGCCTCTTGGTTCCACTTAGAATATTGATATGGTTTGACTCATGTTTATATACCTTTAACTAGACTATGATCTTAAGTGACTTGACATGTTAGACAAACCATCTAATTTCATATTATGACCTATTTGCCTTTACCTTGGCAATACATGGTTTATCATGATCTAGATAGCACTTTCACATTTTATGTCTTGGTGTAATACCTAGAAAGTCACTTTGGATAATTTTTATGGCTCCTAATGTTTAAAATAAATTAAATTGTAGTCACTCCATTTCATTTATGCTCTATTCTCTTCCATACATCTTGATGATTTTATTGCCAAAAGGGAGAATGATGGAGAAAAAGACATTACGTGCAAAAGGCATTAAAGGGGTGAATGCTTGGTCATCTTGCTGTGAAAATGGTCATGGTGAGCAATTGTTCTTTTCTTTGGACCATGAGCAATATTGGGATTTTGTGATGTTTTAGGTGTGATTTGGAGTTTTTGTGAAAAACTTGCTATGTCTTGTTGTTTGCTCCATTTCATACTTTGTCAATATGGTCATGAGTTTCTTCTTCACTTGTGTTAGACCATGTATGGCTTTTGCAATTTCTTACTTTTCTTTTCAAAAACAAACTCACCCTCATGTATTTTTAGTGTTTGTCAATATACTCATCAAGGAGAGATTATGAGACCATGTGGGGGTCACCCCCATGGTTGTGACTTCGCCCGTGGGCTCCTCCAGGCGGCGCGGTGGCGCACTGCCGTGCTAGGGGCTCGTCGGCCTCATGCTCACCGTCGGGCCCTCCTCTTCCACGCCTCTCCTACTCTCCCTCACTTTCTCCCGGGATCCGGCCGGCCACGACCAGATCCGGCGCCGACTCCCCAAGCTCCGGCCACCTCCCTCGTACTTCACCTCGGATCCGGCCGACCGGGACCGAATCCGCCATTCCCCCGGTACGCGCATGGCGGCGAGGCGCTAGGTGCTAGGTGCCGCCGCACGGCCAGCACAGCCTCCGACCGTCGCCCTCGACTCTGACCACGGCCATCTACGCCCCCGACCTGGGCTTCGGCTCCGACATTGCTCGGACAAAACCGCACTGTGGGTTTGGCCCCCAGGCCGCCGTCGGCTTCCACTACCCACATGGATCCCTAACCACCGGTGCCGACCCTCGACACAGATGCACCTTGGTACACCCTGCCCTACTCCCTTCTCTTCTTTACGCATACTAGTGTGGTGCCATGACTGCTCAAGAGTTGTGCTTGTGTGACCGTGTTGGATAAACATAGGGTATGGGCAACCTACTTGTTTTGCGGGATTAGAAACAGAAGTGGTTGTGGATGATCTCCTCTGGATGCTATCGACGGCGTCGTCTGAGCTCCGTTGGGATCTCTTCTCCTCCTAGCCTTTCTCCGTCTTGCCTTCTCCTTCTTGCTCTCGCTGCCTTCTCTCTTCCTCTCGTCTTCCTCCTACTTAGTTGCACTCTGAATCAACTAAAATTGCAGCCCCTAAAAATAATCAGTAATTTTAGTTGATTGAGAGTGCAACTCAATGTTGAGAGATAAAAATTTCATCGCCTTGGCAATAGTCACTCCCAAACATAAATTACTATGATGGAAGCATGGCACTAAATAAGTGGTAAAGGTATTGTAGGATCCAGCTTTCCAACATTACCTGATACAAATAATGACTAGCCTCATAGGCGCGGCGCCACGCCGCTACCACCAATCAGACGTACCAAAGTAAAAGAGGTGATAATTCGTGAGGAGATTTTTTAAAAAATCGAAGGTACATGCATATTTTTGAAAAAGGTAAATGTCTTTTTCGCAAAAAAACGAGGACCAGACGTAAACAAACGAGGACCCGCGCAATTTCAAAACCGCGGGGCTATCCCGCAAAGTGGAGGCTAAAAACCGGCAGGACCTTTTCGTGAGAACCAATGATCTGTACATAATTTTGGAAAAACGCAAGGACTTTTTCGTAAAACAGCTCACCCGACCGTACGCAAATTCCGCGGCCACGCGACGGGCGGAGCGCTGGCGCGGGGTGACGTGGCGTTCCCTCCGCGCGGAAACTCCCTCGGGAATAATACAAGTATGATTATGGAGATCAACAGAAGACATGAAGCAGACTTGTGTGGGATGTGTCTGGAAAAAACAACATAAAAATGGTGAGAGTCGACCTCTTTTTTTTTCTTAAACATGTGAGGAAAGCGATTAACTATCAACACATCACATTACATTCCTAAATAATTCAAACAGTAGTTCTAGTTACAGAAAACAGCAGATGCTTCATTAGATATGAGTGTCATGAACCTCCCAGAACCAAGATTAACTAGATGCATTCTGGACATCCTCGGCCTGTACTAGTAATGTCTCTCTCGAATATGGGTGATGGGCATGTACCAATCAGGTTCTAACAAAACTTAACAATGGCGCATCATTTTATTCAAGAATTTGATAACATATTGCACCTCTGTGAGTGTTTGCATATAGAAAACATCCCAGTTTTAAGCAGAGTCAGTGCAGTTAACCATGCCAAAGGGGCAGCATATATTCTATAGTTTTTTTTTTCAAAGTGAGAGTTATAAACGTGGATGACAAAAGTAAACATGTTCATCATGTGTATCTTTAGACGTATTGCCCATCAGTACATGCACCTTACTGACTTGAGCAAGCAAGAAAAAAACTTCAATGGTGTCAAAGAGAAGTTTTTAATTAAATTGAGCTTAATGAATCCAACCAAGATACTTCGAGTATTTCTTCTTCATTTGTAGCTTCACGCTGCAAAAATAAAAAATGTTACGCAGTTCACTAATTTATTGAAGTGCCACATTTTAGGTACTGCACTGCAATAAAATGATAACTTGCACAAAGGGAACATGCAACAAAACAAGATAGCAATGTCAAAATAACAACTTATCGTATTAGGTGTGGATTTCTGCTTTGGCATTATCAAGGTTGTCGTTAAAAAATATTCAGCATTCTACATGAAAATGATAGAGAATCCTCTAAGTCCCTAGATCATGCATGAACACCTATTCTTAATCTTTAAAGCGGAAACATCAATACTTACCCGAACCGGATGAAGAAGCCATGGTGATGAAGTGGATGCAGTCGGCTGACGTCGGTGAAGCCGGCCGGAGTGGGTGAAGACGACGGAGTCGTCGGCCGACGACGAAGGAGACGACGGTGGAAGGTGCGGCCGGCGGCGAGGTCGTCGTCGCCGCCCACCGGCGTCCCAAAATTGATCGGGTCTTGTTGGGGTTCTTTTTGGGAGCTAGACAACGCGCGTGTATGTATAAGTCCCTGCCGAACACCCCTTTGGTTTTATGTGGCGCTAGGTGACCGGGACCGGGACCGGGACCAATCTGTTGGTAACCGCCTCCGATCAAGGCGCGAGTGGAGACTAAGTCTCCCTGAAAAATCTCAGGCAGATAGCCTGAGATCAACCCAACATTCTCCCCTTTGATCGTAAGGCTAACATCATAAGTCCATCCTTTGATAAAACAGCACACCAAAGCAATGTGTTGTATAGTCAATAAAGTATCATACAACCTCAGTACATATAGCGTACTATTTACATCTTAGAATGGTTATTTCATTATTCTTAATGGGAGTTGGTTTATTTTTTTAGGTCCTTTTATCCGTAATCGAGGCTTTCCAAGAAACCCATGCCTGCAACATGATCACGAAAAAATCGGTGGTAAGCCTTTAGTAAGCGGATCCACAAGCATTAACTTAGTACTAATATGCTTGATACTTATGGTTTGATCCTGGATTCTATCTTTCACAACATGATACTTGATGTCAATGTGTTTGGCAACACCACTTGACTTGTTGTTGTTTGCATAAAAGATCGGGTTCATTATCGCAAAGATAAAGTGAGTGGTTTAGAGATCTCGCTACCACTCTAAGTCCCGGATAAAATTCTTAAGCCATACAAATGCCGGTAGCCTCATAACATGCCACAAACTCGCTTGCATCGTTGAAGATGCCGTAGGGTTTGTTTGGAGCTTTCCACGAAATAGCTCCTCTGCGAGTGTGAAGATATAACTCGGCGTGGATTTCTTAGTATCAACACATCCCGCAAAATCAATCGAATAACCAATAACATCAAGGTTATCGAAGACTTATATGTGAGCATGAAATGCTTAGTGCCTTGCATATAACGCAAAACTTTCTTAACGGCTTTCCGGTGGTCCGGTCTTGGATTGGATCGATATCGCCAAGCATCCCTACATAAAAGCTAAATCGTATAGTACATACTTGAGCATACATAATGCTTCCGACAATGAAGCATAAGGAACCGACTTCATCGATCGACTTCATATTGGTTCCTTGGACATTGAAATGTCCCAAACTTATCGCCTTAACAATAGGAGCAAAGTAGTCGAGCACGTATGCATATTGTATTTCTTCAAGACTGTCAACAGATGCTTTTGAGATAAACCCAATATACCTTTGGACCTATCTCGTGAATTTCAATGCCAAGAACATAAGAGGCATCACCGAGATCCTTGATATCAAAATTGGATGAAAGAAATCTCTTAGTCTCAAACAAGATGTCCTTATCGTGCTAGCCAATAAGATATCATCCACATAAAGTACTAAGATGGTGAATTTACTCCCTTGAACTTAACGTATATACAGTTATCAACTTCATTTTCTTTGAAGTCGAAACTTCTTATGATCTTATCAAATTTGAGGTACCACTGCCTTGACGCTTGTTTTAAGCCATAAATAGATTTCTTAAGTCGACATCCCATGTGCTCCTTGCCTTCCACGACAAAACCTTCCGGTTGAGCCATGTAAACATTTTCTTGCAAGTCGCCATTAAGAAATGCCATCTTAACATCCATCCGATGCGCTCTAAATCATAATGAGCTACAAGTGCCATGACTATTCTGAATGAATCTTTAGTTGAGACAGGAGAAAAAGTGTCATTATAATCAATCACTTCTCTTTGTGAGAAGCCTTTTGCTACAAGCCTTGCTTTGAACCTTTCGATATTTCTCTTAGAGTTATGTTTTGTTTTGTAGACCCATTTACCGCCTACTGTTTTGACTCCGTCGGGAATTTCTACTAAGTCACACACATCATTAGTGCTCATAGACTTTAATTCATCCTCCATGGCTTCAAGCTAATTGGAAGAATGTTGACTCATTATCGCCTCTTTATAAGAGGTGGGATCATCTACCTTTCCTATATCATTAATATCCTTATTCATATAAACAACATAATCATTAGGAATGGCGGATCTTCTCTCTACCGTGATCTTCTAAGAGGTTCATTAATTATTTCGTGAGGTCGTTGAGGTTCATCATTAGTTGTAACATTAGAATTTCAGATACCTCAACAGTCGTTGCAACAACAACATTTTCTCTGGGTGCAACCTCCTGATGCACAGGAATAAAGATCTCTGGAATGAGCAGTGGAATAAGCGGTGCGGGAACATAAACCCGTTTTTCCTCAAGATTTATTTTCCGGCTCCGTGTCCTCGTTATTTTCTAAGAACACGCAGTGTCTTGTTTCTACAAACTTAGTTATCCTATCGGACAATAAAATCGATACCCTTTGGATCTCTCGGGTATCCGATAAAATGACAACTTCTTGTCTTAGGGTCTAATTTCTTAATGTGTGGATTAAATAATTTAGCTTCAAAGACGACAACCCCACACTCGTAAATATTTCATACTCGGCTTTCTCCCGCACCATAATTCATAAGGTATTTTCAGTCTCGATTCATTGGGAACCCGATTAAGAATATGTGCGGCTGTCTTTAGTGCTTCCATCCACAAGCCAACAAGTAAACTAGAATGACTAAGCATGCTCCGTACCATGTCCATAAGTGTACAGTTGCGTCTTTCAGCTACACCATTCTGCTGAGGTTCGCCCTTGGCATAGAATCTTGGGCAACAATGCTATTTTCTGAAGGAACCGTAAATTACCAATTGTTTATTTCAAAATTTTGGATATAAAAAATTTAAAATATTAAAATTAAATTAATTTGGTTTAAAATAAAATAAGAGTTTTGTTTGTGTGAAATTTGAATTTTGTTTTGCTCGTTTTTTTCGCTTTTAAGAAAGCTAGATTTGAAAAGTAATTTAAAGTAAAACTTTAAAATATTATTAAACAAAATGATATTTTGATTTTCTATAAAATCCTAATTCAAATTAATTACTTGGAGTTTTAAAATCTATTTTGAAAATAAAAGTATTTTAAGTATGAAAATTAAAATACCAACAGTAGTTGGAAATATTTTTATTAAGTCCAAAATGTCTCCAGGAAGTTCTTTGAATTTTTCTGGAATTTTTGGATATAATTTTATATTTTTCTGAGCTTTATTGAATTTTTCGATATTTTCGAAAATCTAAATCAAATTTAATCATCCGCACCGATCTAATCTCGTCGTCCATCTTTACCTAACTCCTTCGCCTCCATCGACGATTTCGATTTCCTCCTTGCGCCACATCGCTCATCCGATCGTCCGCTCTTTTCTCTCTCTCTCTCTCGTTGATAAACCGGTCCCTTTGTCGCTGAATAAAACTATTTTTCTTTACAAAATAATTCGCCAGAAAACAAAATTTTGCTGACGTCATAAATTTATTTTCCACAGAAAATAATTCATTTGAAAATCATTTCCCTTGATGACGTCATAATTTCATTTTTCAGTTCAAAAATAATTCCAGAAAATCGGTTTATTCTTTTCTCCCTTTTCAAACTTTCGAGAGCCGTTCTTTTCGTTTTAACTCCGATTGAGCCCATTAAAATTTCTAAAATCATATAAAATTCTAATCTATCCATTTATACCCTATTTTCAAATTTGTGAAATTTTTGAATTTATTTGGTTTAAACTAAATCTTAATTAGAATTTTATTTAATAAAATAAAATTAAATATTAATATTTGCTAAAAATATTTTATTTGAGTTCCATGAGTCTCAAGGGATTTGCTGAAATTTTCTCGAATTTTTCGGAGTTTGTTTGTGCTCAATTTTAAAATTTCCAAAAAAAAAAAGAAAGGAGAGAGAATGAACAAGGTCAAGAAATCTGCTCATCTTCCGAGCTGCGCCGAGCGCGAGCGCCACCGCCGCCATGAGCTCCGTTTTCAAACTTTAATTCCATTGATTTTCTCAACGGTTTTCGTGAAATCAAGTGCATTCAAATCCTCTCATCAAGAGCTATCAATTCCCACCGCTTCCTCCCATTTATGAGTATTTACACGAAATTTAAACCGTGCTCTAAATGGCATGCACCGTTGATCTCCTCTCCGGTCCACCTCCACCCCTATAAAGGGAGCACCGGTGCCTCCTCATACTCATTCACCACCGAAAATCTCAAGTCCCCTCCTCTTCTCTCCACAATCTCCATTTTCTTTTGTGAACCGGAGGTGTTCATCGCCTTTGAGCCTCCAGCAGGTGGAGTCTCGGTCACTTTTGACCACACCGTTGGCTTCGCGTCATCGCGTTCTACGTGGTGCTCACCTCGCCGCCGAGCATCACCGAGCATCGCCGACCACCGTGGCCAAACCACGCCGCGTTCTCTCTCGCCGCGAGCCGACCGTGCGTGTTGGATCAAAACCGAGGTGAGCATTGTGTTCCCGACATTCTCCTCTCCGCTGCTCGAACCGTCTGCATCGCTGAGTTCGCCGACGCGTTCTACGCCATGCTTCCATCGCCATCACCAAGACTCCCCAAGTCCTCGCCGACCTGGTCGAGCCGACGTCAGAATCGTATTCTTCGCAGTACACCACTTTTCGGTAAGCGCTTTGATTTTTGTTCGCCATATCATGTCCTAGTCTCCAAGAAATTTATCTATCATTTTATTTAATTTTTCATGGAGCCAATTGTCCGAATTTGAACTTTCCGCGAAAATGGCCGTTTTTGACTCCCGACGTCGATTTGTCGTCTCTGTTGAGTTTTAGCATGTGCCGTAATTTTTCTTAGACTTGCCTCGACGCGTTCTACGCCGTGCTTCCTTCCGTTTCCCCGAAAAGCCTCTACAAATTTTTGCCTCCGACACCTCGCCATGGCCGCCAATGGCATCTAGTGTCCCCATTCATCCGGTAATGTTTTTACCCAATCCGTTCGCGTCATATCGTACAAACCATCTCGGTAGCTACTTTTCAAATGGTTTTGGATTCGCTTCACCGAGCACCAAGATATCAAGTTTTCCTTTTTCACCGTCGTCGTTCAAACGTCGATTGTATCGCCTCCGATGAAGTTTCAGCTTAGCCAATAATTTTCCTAGCTTCACCATGTCGTGTTCTACCCTGTGCTCACCCTACATCTCCATGTTCTATACCGGATACTATCTCTTTCCAACTTCGTCGATGTCGCTACCACTGCCACCGCTGTTTTCCCTCACCGCCGCTGATTGCCACCGTTCTCGACTGCACTCCATGTCATCACCTTCGCCTCATCACCGGGTTTCTATTTTGTCCATTCGCCGCCACCGCAACCTATCGACACCGCTCGCTCAAAAAGGAATTCTCGGATTTTGTTATCATTTCATGTGATCTTTAAAACTTCCGGATATTCGTTCTCCCTCATTTGAGCTCCGAATCCATTGATTCTTTCTCCTAAATTCATCTAAAATCTTAACCTTTCTTTCAGTATATATTTTGTATTTTTGTGATTTTATTTGTATTTATTTGTTCGTTTGTATTTGTCGCCCCGCGCGTAGAATCCGACTTCGCCGAAGAATTTGTCGACCCGCAGCAAGAAAGTCAAGACACCACACACAAAGGCAAGTCTCCTTTGAACATCTTGAACCCATGTTTGAGAAATGTTTTAATTATTTTAAAATTAATGCATTGCTATGTTACATAAAATGATAATTCTTGTTTTATAAATATTAGTTAATCCAACTATTGTTATACCCTCATTTGATGTTGAATGCCATGTACCATTGACACCCTAGGATTTCCTTTGTCTCAATAATGAGATTATTATATAACTTTGGTAATTATTGTATCGTAGTAGGAAGCTTAGTCATGCAACATAAACTTTTGTAACCTTGGAATGGGAAAATATTATGTCTTTGATTTAGACTTTTGTCTAGAAAATTTAGTGGCGATGGATGTTGCCACTGATCTTTAAAATAAAATAAAATATGAGAGTTGGTTTAGACTGGGGCGGATGGTAAGATTGGTTTGGTGCAGTTAGCACGAGAACTTGTAAAGTGTATGTTCCGCCTAGTCAATTAAGGACCGACGCTTGTGTTTGTCCAGATCGAGCACCACCGGTACAACCACATGTCTATATGGGTACGACCTAGCTGACTAACTTATGATAGTTTAGTCTAGGTGCCACCAGTGGAAAGTGGATGCCAGGGTGTACTGGTTATTCACAGTGAGGGATGGGTTTCTTGTACTCATACGGCGCAAGAGGGGGCTTCTGTCGGGTGGTTTAACCCTTCAGCGGTGAAACCTCAGCGGGTGGTAACTGGCTAGACTAGAGTAAGGTAAAAGCTTTGTGATAATTTATCTGGGTCTCATGCCAAAGGAAGCGTGTTGACTATTAAGATGACTTATCTCTTGTGGGTAAAGTTGTGCAACCTCTGCAGAGTGTAAAACTATTCGAATAGCCGTGCCCACGGTCAAGGGCGGGCAAGGAATGCATTCACATGGTAGCTCATTGGTTTTGGTTTTAAAATAAAAGTTTTGAAAACCGGGAGTGGTTGGAACTCTCGGATTTGTGTCCTGGCGGATGTAGCCAGTGTGGGTGGTTTAACCCGTGATTTTGAACTTTGGCGGTTAGCCAGTTGTTTAGTGTGGGTGGTTTAACCCGTGGTTTTGAACTTTGGCATGTTGAGCCAAGATTCAAGTGTTGGTGGTTGGAACCTTCACTATAAAATTATTGATAGATTTCAGAAAACAATCACTTTGCTAAAGTGATGCCTTTAAAAATAATTAATGGTATTTGAAATAAAATGTGGCTTTGTGCAAAGAATCATATGATCCTCCTTTGTTAAGCCTTGCATCTATTGCATTTTCCCAAGACTTATGAGTACTTTATGTACTCACATGCTACACTCAAAAATAATAACCAGAGGAATATGAAGCTCAAGAAGAAAACTTCGACTACGGAGCGTATGGATTCGACGAAGGCTTCCTGAGTACTAGGTTGCGCCCCTACCAATTGCTCGTGGCGTATTGATGGGTCTTCATCCATTGGATTTATTTTGCTCACCGTATTTTAAGTTTTTGTGTGTGTGAGGTCTTGAAACCTCATTTGTAAATAAGAGGCCTTTTGGTCCGCTCTCTGCTATTGTAATAAAGTGTTGTTGGTTATGTAATCATCAATGTTTAACCGTGTGCACTAGCTTTGATCCGGGACTAGTCAGAATACACGAGGGTCCGGATTCGAAAATCTGGGGTCCCGACAGGAACTTACCAAAAGGGGCATGAATTTGCCCATAAGGGGCATGTCTTCCATAATATTCTCCCCATCGATCCGATCTTACCACTTTAATCTTTAGGTTGTGCTGATTTTCAACTTCAGCCTTAAATATTTTAAATTTATCAAGTGATTCAGATCGATCTTTAATGGGAAAAATATAGCCGTAACGGAGAAATCATCATGAATGTGATGAACGAATCAAACCATCCACCGATGTCACGGAAAAGGACCACAAATATCGATGAATTAATTTTAAAAGTCCTGCATCGCGAGTAGCTCCTTCTTTATTTGTTTTACATATTTTCCTTTAATGCAATCAATGTAGTGGTCTGAGTCAGAGAAATCTAAAGGGTGGAGAATGTCTTCTTTGATGAGACGTTCCATTCTCCCCCTCAAAATGTAGCCCAAACGACGGTGCCACAGTTTCGAAGAAGTCTCATCATTATATTTGTGTTTAGCATCATTCACATTCAATACAGAAGATTCATTAGGGGAAAGCATATAGAATTTGTCTTGTCTAAAAGCAAGAGCAATATTATTGGAATTATATTTAAGGATACATTTATTGTCTCCAAAAATACATTTAAAACCTTCATCGCCTAATAAAGAAATCGAAATTAAATTCCTTCGATGGAAGGAACATAAACTACATTATTCGACGAAGCAGAAGTCGTTGTTCAAAGTTAATGAAACAGATCCGATCGATTTCACTGACTTCCTTTTCATCTGCGACTTAAGACTTCGCTCCCCGCTCTTAGTGTTGTCGCGGTAAGGAATCCTCAGAAGAATTGGTAACGTGCACGCTTGCACCGAGTCAATCCACCAAGCATTAAGGAGAAATCAAAGATAAAGAGTTTCATCAATAAAAGTAATTGTATCATTACCCCTTTTGACGAGCCATTTTAGAAAGCCTACACAGTCTTTCTGAAAATACCCTACCTGTTTGCAGAAGTGGCATTCCCCCCTTTAGATGTCGCAGTGGAAGCAACATGAGGCTTCGGTGCATTGTGCACTCTAGGCCCCGATTTATCGGAGTTGGGGGAAAAATGCAGCTTCTTCTTAGATTTGAAGTCCCCTTGGAACTTCCTTTTATGAGAGCCACCAACATTAAAGGCAAAATCTTTCATTTCGTTTTATTCTCTCTTCCTCCACGGACACACATGGCGATCAAATCGCTCATGCTCCACTTCTCTTCGAGTGTTGTAATTAATTTTAAAAGATGTGTACTCAGAAAGAAGTGATGTCATAATGAAATGAACCAGAAAACCATCAGAAATTGCCATGTCCATACCCTTGAGTTTTTCTGCCATATCAGTCATCATCATGATATGTTCTTATAACGCTGGACCCATCATATTTAGAGGTTAAGAGCCTCTGAATTAAGGTACTGGCATAAACTTTAGTTGAACCTTTAAATTTCTCCTCAATTGAAGCCATGTAATCTTTAGCTTTTTCAGAATTGGGGATTGCTCCCCTAATCATGACTGAAATTGAGGTTTTCATAATCATAAGTGATAAGCGGTTAGATCGCTTCCATTTTTCAAAGATTATCATCATAAATCTTCTTTTTCGCAAAGAAAATTCTCCTCACCCACGGAGGGGGGAACGGGAGCGTCTACTCTTAAGGCATAGTCAAGGTCCAAAACACCAAGGACAACATAAATTGTTCTCTCCACGAGGTAAAATTGCTCCCGTGAGCTACTCAATATTATCAATAGTGGCGAAAGAACGTTCAAGCATTAAGTCTTGAATTAAAAAGCAGGCAAAAATTAGAATCATCATAAATATATATATATATATATTGCATGTAATTAACCCTACGTTGGTCTGATTAATAACATGCATAAAATTACGCTCAATTCATATCACCGTTAGGCGTAAAATGAAAAAAGCGAAAAACTATGGCGCATACGATTATAAACAACGTTGGTCGAATATAATCATATGAATACATAATGCCAAAAATTAATCATAAAGTCTCAAATTTAAATATCCTGTTGGTTCAATTTAAATTTGAGATTATTCATTAAAATATGGTAACGATACATCGTAATTTAAATCATTTAATTAATTAAAACAGTGCATAAAAATATACTAAAACAAAAAATAAATGCACTGAAAATTAAAATTATAACAGTGCATAAAAACAAAAGAAAATGCACTGAAATATAAATTTTCTGCTGAAAAATGACATCATAAGAAAATTTGGGCTAAAATTCGGCTTTAAAATAAAATTTAGGCTGAAAAAAATAGCTCTAAAGGAAATATTGGGCTGAAAATCGGCCCCTCTTTAAAATTCGGACCGAAAATCCCCACCTGGCCGAAAAAAATCCGCGCCCGGCCGACCTAAAGCGGCCCAAAATCACGTGCTCGGCCCATCTCCGCTCGTGGCCCGAATCTCATGCGCGTGGCCCTAAAAACGCGGATGTCTTGTGACTGGTGCAATGTACCCAAAACGCATTCATGCCCGACCATATCCCACGCCAAGACACCCATCAACCCACCGTCCAAATGGTCAGTCCGATCTAATCGGACACGAATAAAATGGTCCGAACCCTAACCCTAACAAAATGCCCGAAAAAACGGAGGCACGGGAGCTCAAGGTGGCCGCTCGGTGTGGGGTGGCGGCACGTGAAGCGGCGCCCAAGGCGGCAAGAAGAAGACGGGCAATACAAGACTTGGCGCTTACACAACGGCGGCGGCAGCGCATGCGGCAGGCAAGCATCATCAAGGCCACGAAGCACGGCAGACCGTGGCGGCAAGCGGCTGCCCCGAGGTAGGTTCGTCGCCGCCGATCCAAATTTTTTTTTGTGTTTGTGTGCCGCCGGTTTGTTGAATTCGGGTGAGGGGGTCTTTTGATTCATTAGGATTTTCGAGAGTCATTGAATCCCCTTCTTTCTAATTGCTAAACCGAAAGCCGAAACGTAGATCCGGAAAAATAAAACCGAGCCTTGATCCGAGTTCGGGGGGCTCCTGGGTTCATGATGATCTAAGGGGCGCTCTGATACCATTGATAGAGAATCCTCTAAGTCCCTAGATCATGCATGAACACCTATTCTTAATCTTTAAAGCGGAAACATCAATACTTACCCGAACCGGATGAAGAAGCCATGGTGATGAAGTGGATGCGTCGGTGACGTCGGTGAAGCCCACGGAGTGGGTGAAGACGACGGAGTCGTCGGCCGACGGCGAAGGAGACGGCGGTGGAAGGTGCGGCCGGCAGTGAGGTCGTCGGCCTTCGTCCACCTGAGCGCCCCAAAATTGATCGGGTCTTGTTGGGGTTCTTTTTGGGAGCTAGACAACGCGTGTGTGTATAAGTCCCTGCCGAACACCCCTTTGGCTTTATGTGGCGCTAGGTGACCGGGACCGGGACCAATCTGTTGGTAACCGCCTCCGATCAAGACGCGAGTGGAGACTAAGTCTCCCTGAAAAATCTCAGACAGTTAGCCTGAGATCAACCCAACAGAAAATAGAATGTGATGTTAGTGATCCAGCCAAAAATCATTATTCACGTTTCCTTTGGGAAAAGAACATACCCGGTCCAATAGAATGGTACCAGCAATAATGCCACATGTTTCTACACTTTTTACAGTATTTGCCTCGGCAACCTTTAAAAAACACCCCGTCAACTCCTCTGGCTGACAAGAAAGTAAAATTGGAATCATTGGTAAAAAAAAGTCGAATACGAATACAAATATTCTTAAATACAAATACAAATATGAATATTTTTAAATACGGATTTTACTTACCACATTCGTATTTTTTAGATACAAATATAGGATAAAACATATTATCTATTACCGTTTCTCACCCTACCTAAACAATTCTGTTGACATGTTTGCATGTCCAATAATGGCCTGAAGATAACATCTCCTGAAGCAACAGGATCGATGGCTACATGTGCAAATGGTTACAATGTGGTGTTCAGTTACAAATAACTCTTTAATTATGATCTTATTTTAGGGACTATATTTGCGTGGTTTCAAAGCTATTTAGTTTACGAGTGCTCAATGTTGTGTCTTACTTGTAGCGTTTTATTCTATTGTTATAGAAAGAGCTTATTAATGACTGGTCATTTCATATTTAAACATGTTCTTGATTTCAGAAAACGGTATGCAGGATTACAAGATTAATTTCTGGAGGTGGATGTCTATTAGAATACTGTATTAGTGAAATCAATTTTGTATTTTTTGTAGCGGTCGTTATGGCAAAAAGTTCAATGTGGTAGATAACAATGCGACAAGGAAAGAGATCTCTTTATTGTTACGCTGATGTATTCACTTTTCTACAATAACTATTGTATTTTTTCAAGATAGGGTCTACTAGTTAATTATAGTACATATAGACTTTATTTAATCTGAGTTTATTTCTAATCTTTATTTCGACCAAAAGAACAGGCCAAGTCAGCTATCCAAGGGTTCATTGCTGGTATCTTGTTGATGCTTGCAAAAGATCGAGGAGGTTGCGCGAACCTACAACCATATCTAAGGCTCGGTTATTTCAATTTGAGCTTTTGGCTTCTGGTTTTTTTACTATTCCTAAATTTTATTGTTTTTTTTAACTTTTTGGCTTTTTAGCATTTTTTTATTGGTTCTTTTTTCTGTATTCATTTGTATTGTTTGTTCGTGATGGACTAATTAACATGTTTTTTCTATTTTTATTTTTTTAAATTTAGCTTAAATAAACCATCATCGCCTAAAGTGTAATTTCGGTTACGGCATTTTAAACGGCACTTAACATAGGAAATTCGGCTGATTTACCAAAAAAAAATCATGCGACTGGGATATAGTAATTCCGAAAAAAAATTGCATCGAAAACAAAGGCCCGATCCCGTCCGTTTTCTTTCAGAGTTTGGAAACCACATCCCCAGTCGGTCCAGTCGATCTCACCGGGTTGGTGCGGCCACCGCCAAGCACTCACCTCACCTGGTTGCTGCCGCCAAGGTCCAGTCTTGACGCGCTGAAGGTAATACAATTTTTTATTCCGTACCAAAGCAGCATGTAATTAACTAGTAAAGTCAGGAAGCTTTCTGTAAAACAAACAAGCAGTGGGCTGAAACTTGGAAGGCATAGTAACCATGGATCACGCCCGCGCCTGCCACCTGTGAAAGGCAATGGGCTGGCAGAAAACAATGGGCTGGCAGGCCACTGCGGCTGCGCTGTGGGTATCACATCACTCGGCCCAATCTGGTCACAATTCCCTCAGGTTCAATATCGGTGGCAGCCACAGGTTCAATCAGTATCTGGTCACGAGCTACCAAATGCATGGACGTATATGCGTGTCATGCCTACATTAAACATGAAAGGTCTACGTATGAATATATATGGGTGTGTTTATACAATATTCAACTATTTTGATAAAAAACAGTCAAATTTTATGATTCTTAGATTAAGCTTCAAACGATCTTATCATTTCTTTTACTATATAACCTCATTTAATCCCAACCTATCCCACCGTCTCCCACCTCGATCCCGCCATCTCCCACCCTACGCTGCTCCCTTCGCGTTGCCTCCTCCTCGTCGTCGACGACAACCCCTTTCATGGCCTCCTCCTTTTCGTCGGAGGCGGTTCGCGTGCCTCCCACCCCTCCTCCACCACCCGTGGCCGACAGTGCCCTCGCCGCTTCGCTGCGCCCCTCCCTCCTCACCGTGCCACCCCTACTCAACCTAATAACTAGTATCTTCTATCACTGCCGTCCTTTGGTACCGTTCACCACCTTTCTACTCTGCCTGTTGTCCCCACCACCACCCACCACCAGGCCATCGCCCCCGGCCTCCCTCTATGACCGAGAGGAATGGTGTACTCTAGGCGCGGGGGCGGGATTCTCTCTCGGGCTCGCCGCGTGAGGAGGAAGAAAGGGTTATTCAAGAGAAGAAAGAAGGGGTCTCCGAGAAGAAGGTGAAGGTGACGGCGTATCTATCTTGTATATATCTAAAGGTGAGAAATCTGTAAAAAAATTTATGCAAGTGTTGTATAGTACTTTCGTGTGTGTATATATATATATAAGTACATGCACTCCTCGTGTGACATGCATGCTCGAAAAAATCGAACTTTGAGGAGATTTCCAAGCGATATATCGACATGTACGCACGTACGTCGGAAATTGAACGAATCTGAAACCTTTATCTTGTACTGTAACAACCGTGGCTTTGCCAGCTTTGATTGATTTCTACGTGGTTTTTGGCCGATCCCCACACACTGCATATCTCCCAATGCCTCCGGCCGATCCCCCACCCACTCAGAAAGGATAAAGCGAAGCAAAGGAACGTGCATGTACACCAGAGATAAAAAAAAAGAACAAAAAGCCTACCCGTCCAAATTAAAGTAGAGGTTTTGGTTTAGCCTCCACACCCGCACGTTCTGCTCGTCATTTTGAGGCACGTTCTTTGGACTGCAGCCATGGGTTGTAGATATGATTGGTGATTTTTTTTTGTGTTTTTGAGACGAGGATAGATGATGGAGACTTTACGCAAATATATATAATTTTAGACTCGAAAAGATATTTAGAGAAGCGACTTCGAGAAACCGTCATATTTATTTGCCCAAGATGTCAAGATCAAAAAATATGAAAAAAAATCCAAATAGAACAGGCCCGAGAGCCGGCCTTCTCAAATGTCACGGGCACACGGACGTACATGCATAATTCGATACTGGTGAGAAATATGTAGGGTGGGGGTGGTGCAAGATGTATATGTTTGGTGTTATTATAAACCAACTCATCTAGGATTCTAGATGCAAGTGACTAGTTTTTGCATGCGTGCTGTTTGGTTGATCTGAATTGTACCACCCTTTTAGCATGACAAATTGCCTTTTGTTGTTTTAATAAAAAAATGAAGTGATTAATTTACAGTACCACTAGTTTTCCCCCGAGAAACGGATAGGTATCACTAGATTTGAAGATGTATATACGAGTGTGTCGTTTTGCATCAGAAATAAGCAAGATAGGATGTAGCAGTTGAACCTATAGTACTTGTGACAGTGTAAATCACCAGTGCCCAAGGTAAATCCAAGGAAGCAAACATACATACCCATGGTGACAAGCTAAGGGTTTCTCATTTTTTCCAAACCTCTTTGTTAGTAGTAGTTATCTTTCCCCCCAAAGTATTACCCCTCATCCTAGCTAGCTACCAGGGCAATGCTGCAAGGCAAGGGGGACCAAAAGGCGAAAAATTTTATGTGGACTTTGGATATGAGTCTTTAGAAAGCCTGTGGAGCCCTAGGGACGTGAGGAGAATATCCTTAGGGCTTGCAAGAGTTCATACGCTAGAGTCCAAGGGTTTAACACTAAACAAACCCCAAAGGCGAAAAGGTTCATTATCACCACCCCTCACGGGGACCAATATTAGAGGGCATAAATCTGGTTTAGGGCACTGGACTAAAGTCAGCTCGCAAGCAGACGCCTTCCCACACTTCCAAATATTCACCTGCCACCTAGCTTGGTGAATCTGCTTGCGATGCGATCCTGCTTGCATGCTGCTGGTTGATGCGATCTTGCTCGCTTGATGCTCGATCACTTTGGGTTTCGGAAGCTTAATTAGCCAAGTTTAATTATAGTATATGTATAACTAACTGGTCTCTCTCGTATCAGTTAAAATCAAACACGTTGCCACTGACGTATCAGTTAAAATCAAACACGTTACCACTGACGACTGACATGACATCCCGTTAACAAATTATATGTTGGGAGTGTCTATACAACATTTAACTGTTTTTGGATTTTAGGACGTTGGATGATGATCCAATGTCCCCTAGATCATCTGACTGTTTTTGCCTTAAAAAACAGTCGAATATTCTATATCACTTCTCTTATATGTTAACGGTATGCATCGGTCTTAAAATCGATATATATGGGGCTGCTTTTTCACTGCCTGGTCGAATTAGCAGCTCAAGTTTCAAGTTAGAGGCCATGCTCGAGAACAACTAATAAACCTTTTGAAATGGAAACGCACAGGCGGCTGAAATGTGTAACCTCAAGAAACATGTTTGGAATGCATGGTTTCAACGAGAATTCCGTAGGAAACGAAACGCCCAGAGAGAGTGAATATATATTTCTTTTCTCTACGTACGCGATGTTCATATGTTCTAGACAAGTCGTAAACTCAAATAAACAATTAATGTTGCAAGGTAAAAAAGAAAATTTACGCCGTGATTCTACCATTCTATATATGTGAGATGAGAAAGCGCTCCCATCAGCGACAAGCGAGGCGAGACGCGACAGTACATATCATAAATCTAATCTCTATTGCCAAGTACCACGTACTAGCTAGCTAATCCCTGACACTGCTTCCATGGAAAAGGAATCAAAGTGAGACAAAGCCTTGCGTGCTTGTGACTAGCTAGGTGACTGGGCCTGGGCGTGCATGACGTTACAGTGTTAGGCATGCATGGCATATTATTAACCCTTTTTTTTATTTTAGATGATGTCCAAATTATCAGTTTGTTTGAGAAAGTCATGGGATGGTAAACTACTGGTCGTCTTGACATATATGCATGTCCAAATTAATCCCTTTTTTATTTTAGATGATGACCAAATTATCAGTTTGTTTGAGAGAGCTGGCCTTGCAGTAGCAGGGAGACAAAACATGAGCTGACGAGGACACTCCATGCATGCCATGCCATGCAGTGTTTTGTTGCAGGGCGGCATATGTATGTGTATGTCCCTGCATGTGCAGGCGCTGACAACTTTGCCTGCCGTGAATTTGACTCCAATACAAATTTTGTCCGCTTGATTGGGTATAAACCCTTTGCGTCGACATGTACTAAATTGCGTAAAAATTTAAAAACAGCCCAAATGTTAGTAGCTCCAAGATGTGTGGGAGCTATACATCGCACTAGTATATGTTTTTCTATTTAAGAACTAGTGAGGTGACCCACGAAACCTTTGCGGGCATTATTTTTAAAGTATATTTAATTGGCTTAGCGGTACATGTGGTGTCTTAATTTCATAGAGTTCGATTATTTCTCTAACATTTCATATCTTAATTTCATACAAGAGTTTTTCAACTATACATGTATACATATTTTACGGTGCAAATCAACTTCAAGCACACTACTATAGATCAAGACATATCATTGGTTATGATTTGTTAATCATAAGAAAGACACCTAATTATGAGCTAGATGCTTTTATTTTTATAAGCATTTCTAGCAATCATTCTCATTTATCAGGTGATGGATCCATCAGTTAAGCATTACTAAACATAATTAGGGTCAACCAAATTAAGGGCAGGGTGTTTTTTTACTGAATTTATATATTTTGGGATTTCTTTTTAGTTTTAGGCTGGAATTTGTACAAAAACTAACTTCTATTATCTTTTAATTATTATTCTGATTTTTTAGTTTTTAGGATTTACTTTGGAATTTATCTAAAAATTAAATTATTAATTTTATATTTTATTTTATTCCTAATTTCAGCTAATTTGGTTTGTACTTGACATGAACTCTTTCTTTTAGTTTGATAATTTTCATTTAATTATTATCCCAATTTTATTTTTAAAAATTGCATGTTTTTGGATCATACTTGCTGTGGATTTATTTTTAATTTTTGTATAAAAAATAATTTCTATTTTACTTAAATTATTATTCTAGATTTTGGTTTTTTAGAAATTTTCTTTGGAATTAACATGGAAATCAAATGCTAATTTTCTTTCATATTTTGTTCTAAATTTTAGTTAATTTGGATTGCACTTGCATTGACATGGACTCTTTCTTTCAATTTACTCATTTTTATTTAATTATTATTCCAAATTTTAGTTATTTGTGGATATTACTTTTGAAGTCATATGGGAATCAAATTGATATTTTTTATCCATTCTTTATTCCAAATTTCTTTTAATTTGGATTGTACTTTACATGTACTCTTACCTTTAATCCGAGTCGTTGTAACTCGGATCCGTCAGATAGATGGCTAAATCTTTTTCTAAGTTTATAATTAGTGTGTGTGTGTATATATATATATATATATATATATATATATATATATATATATATATATATATATATATATATATATATATATATATATATCTCGACTCAACTATCAAATCTAAGCCTTTAAAATTAAGACTCACCAAATTAAGGGTTAGGTATTTTGCTTTTGCATCATTGGAGTAATTAAGTTTAATTTGGAGTGTTGTTGGATCCCAAATATATATACACTGGCAATGTTGTATCCAGATATCCTCGTATCATTTACACTGTGGTGCGATGATAATGAAAAAGAAACGCCAACGACTATTGACGCGTACGTGCAAGAACTCCTGATGCCATAAACAAATTATTTATTATTGAACACTGACTCAATTGAGCTCCAGTCTAGTCAGCAAGCACGCCTAGCTCCTCAACATGATCAGCTTTTTTAGACCAAACTCAACATGATCAATTAATAACCAAACCACATGAGCTCATACACACACACAAGAAATAACACACATCTATCAGCTTCAAACCCAACTCAAGGATCCCATCAAGGAACCCCAAATCAATCGCTTAATTGACGATTACCGTTCAAGAGATTGGAGAACGAAAAGCCTTTTACCACGGGACAAGAGTCAACCGATGGAACAGGTTCTCATCGAAGAGAAAGCAGGGAGCAAGGAAGCAACGGTGCGTGCGTGCGTGCATGTGGGTCCAGGTCAGACCAGCCGAGAGAGCGGATCAGAGTAGACCATGCAGTGCAGAGCGCAGGCTCCCAGACTTTGAAGGGTAGCACTGTAGCAGTACTAGCAGCAGCACATTATGGGCTAATCATGCCAAATGCAAAGGCACCAAGCCACAGCTTTTTACCACCCTTCTCCTTTCTGTCTTTCTCCTCATCGTATGTGTCACGATGCATTGCACACGTTAGAGTGTGTTTTTCGCATAGGATTGATAGTTTTTAACTTTAGGAGAGTTGGTGTGAACAAATTAAATATTGATAAGTTATTTTTTAAAAAAATATTTTAATAAGTTATTTTGAAATGGCAATGAAAAAACTATTTTATTTATCGGTTTTGCTATTGCATAGTTGATTGAATTTTTTTTATCTCTTAGTCATCTAAAGTTGTACTCTCAGTCACCTAAAGTTTCAGTGTACTAATTCTCCCCTCCTAAAGTTGCACTCTCAGTCACCTAAATTTGCAGTATAAAAAAGTGACTAAAAATAAAGAAAAAAGCAGTCGTTTGTACAATAATCACTCCTTTTGTTTATTTATTTGGAAAAAAACTATAACTCACCAGTCGAAAAGAAAATGCCCGTGCTACACATAAACACCTCTTTCAACTCTCACCTTTTTACCACTCCAAATATTTTATTACTATATTATTCTCTCTCTCTCTCTCTCTCTCTCTCTAACAAACAAGCTCACTAACTCTTCCCTTCCCTCTATATTTATCCAGTTGCAGGTGTTGTTGCTGCCACTAGCTTAGCTTGCTTGAGTAATGACCCACACCTAAGAACAATGCCCTTTTGTTTCCAAAGAGAGTGGCTAAGCACAAGCAGAAGAGAAGAACAAGAGAACTAAATCCCAACAAGAGCAAGATACCAGGAAACTGAGCGTCTGAGCCAAGAAAACAATGGCGATTGAAGCCATCTCCAACCCATTCGCTCCTCTCACCAACCAGCAGCTGCAGCCGTCGTCTCAAGACCACCCTCTCCCTCTTCCCCCCAAGAAGAAGCGCAACCTCCCCGGCACACCAGGCAAGTGATCCATCACACCAAATTTAGTTTGCTTCTTGATTGATCCCTTGCTGTTCTTGCCATTGACATGCACATGGTTACTTATCCGCTGTATGTGGTGTGGTGCAGACCCGGAGGCGGAGGTGATCGCGCTGTCGCCGCGGACGCTGCTGGCGACGAACCGGTTCGTGTGCGAGATCTGCGGCAAGGGGTTCCAGCGCGACCAGAACCTGCAGCTGCACCGGCGCGGGCACAACCTGCCGTGGAAGCTGCGGCAGCGGAGCGGCAAGGAGCCGCGGAAGCGCGTGTACGTGTGCCCCGAGAAGAGCTGCGTGCACCACAACCCGGCGCGCGCGCTCGGCGACCTGACCGGAATCAAGAAGCACTTCTGCCGCAAGCACGGCGAGAAGAAGTGGAAGTGCGACAGGTGCTCCAAGTGCTACGCCGTCCAGTCCGACTGGAAGGCCCACTCCAAGATCTGCGGCACCCGCGAGTACCGCTGCGACTGCGGCACCGTTTTCTCAAGGTACGCCATTAATTAGCCTTACATGCATATACGCCATGGACGGCTTGCATGCAGGTTTTGATGGTCGTGTACTGTTGTTGCACTAGCTAGCCTGCCTAATTCGATATATGCATGCTTCGATGTTTATGTGTGTGCAGGAGGGACAGCTTCATAACGCACCGCGCGTTCTGCGACGCGCTGGCGGAGGAGACGGCGAGGCTAAACTCCGCGTCCAGTGCGGCGGCGGAGGCGACGTCGCTGTGCGGCCAGAACTACCTGTTCACCGGCTTCGCGACAGGGCTGGCCGTGCGGCCCAACATGGTGCTTCAGCCGGCCGCCGCGCACCTCAAGCCTGGGCAGCTGCTCGGTCACGCGGCTGGCGTAGGGGACCTGTGCGACTGCGCCGCCGCCCGGCACGGCGGGCTCTCGCTGTGGGGCGGCGACACGCTGCCGCTCATGGGCCACATTGGTGCCCTGGCCGGTGGTGGCGAGCCGGTGCCGCCGCAGCTGTACGCGGATCTCTTCGCCGCCCCGAGCCCCGGCGCGCCGACGCAGTTTGACGCGGCGCAGCTGAGCTGGCTGTACGGGAACGGCAACAAGCTCTCGTCGTCGAGTGCCAGCGAGCTGACGAGCGCCACGTCGGCTGCGTCGAAGAAGGCGGACAGCGTGCCTTCCGTATTCAGCGGCCAGCAGCACGCGAAGCCCGCGGCTCCCACTGACATGTCCGCGACGGCGCTGCTGCAGAAGGCCGCGCAGATCGGTGCCGTGACGTCCAGCACCGGGATGCCGCTAGTGGGGGCCTTTGAGCCGGCCAAGTCCGGCGCGACCGCCGCGCGGGTCGAGCAGTGCAGCAAGTTCGACGGAGGAGCTTTGTTTGGCGCAAGCCAGCACAACGCTAACATCTCGGGCGCAAGCCAGTACGATGTCTTGTCGGCGGTGCGCCACGCCGGCCTGAAGGACGCCGTCGGGAGGGAGGAGACTAGGGATTTCTTGGGCGTTGGCGTGCAAGCACTGTGCTCATCATCGATAAATGGGTGGATTTAAGCCTTAATTTGCAGCTCATCAGTTATGTAGCCATGGAGAGGTCGATGAGTAGTGCTAATTTGAAGCTATGATGAGTAGTGTTAATTTGAAGCTATGTAAGCAAGTGAGCTACAGTGGCAAGAACCATGCATGCAACTTCACGAAGAACCAGAAAGACATTCCATTTCATTTTGTTTTAACTGTCATTTCTTGTCTTGGTATATTATGGCCTTTGTTACTTAATGGAATTTGAGCCATGAAGAGAGGAGTAATTCATTAATGGATCTTGATCTTCTCGTATTGTTGCCTAGTAGATGCATGGAAGAAGACATGGGGCAAGGGGGAGAAGGGAGGCAATGGCAAGCAAAAAAGGTGGCAAGATATCCATGCATATTCTCAAGAACCATTGATCAAAGACTAGCTCTCCCTTTAGTTTACTACTTTGTTCTTAAGAAAAGAAAGCAAGGAGAGGCCAGTTTACCTTTGCAGTGCATCTAGCTAGAGCTAGCATGATTCTATTTTAACATATGTGCATTTTTATTTCTAGCCATAGTGGCATATATATAAAGGAGGATCTTTGCCCCCTAATAATCAACAGATTTAAGTAGTTATAATGCTGTGCTTGGCCAAATGTCAAGAGGTCTAAGGTTCAAGCAGGCTAAAAGGGAGCTTGCAACATAGCAATGGGGTGCCGAATAACCTACCAACAGGCAGAGGTGGTTATCCAATTGAGGAGGCCGGCCACTGGTTTTGGCCTTTCAGAAATTTGCATTTGATTGGCCAGTGATGCATGCACATCCACACACTGGCTAGTGCTGCTCAACTTAATTGTCTATTTGTCTGCGTGCTTAGTGCATTTTGGTTGTAATGGAAGGTGTGTTGAAACAGGATCTGGTCTGGAGATATTTCCATGATCAGTTTGTTCAAGAGTGTTGTTGGAAAGCAGAGTCAGCTTTGCTTGATCCTTAGTACATGATTGCACATTGTATTTGGGGTAAAAAAAAGAACAGAAGGTGGATATATCATAATACATGGTAGTAATTCTGTGTTACATGGGGTAAGTGTTGCACTTGTAGAAAAATAATGGCTAGGTCATGGAACTTGGAGTTGGTCGATATCAACTTTGAACTGTACATATAAGCACCGACTGGCTAGCACTTTTCTTGAAGAGCCAAAAGCCCATTGATTGACATGATTTGGGAGAGAGACTTGTTCTTTTCTCCGAAGCTGGTGGATTTTGGTTTTTGTTATAGTACCTAACTTTTAAACGGAATATTTTCTTAAGACGATGTCTACAAGTTAAAAGATCTACACGTTAAATCGCAGGTGAGTATCTGTCTCTCTATAATTTGTACTGTAAACAGCCAAAATTTAAAAATTTCAGTCAAAATTCATAAGTCGCAGCCACGTCAAACAGGTCATAGTCTAGCCCTAGGCATTGCAATGGGCAGTACTGTGTGAGAGGTCGTTGATCGAGAGCATGCACTTGGGAAAAGTTAATTTCTGCAAGAAGAAATCGATGTAATATAAGTTTATAGTTAACATTAGTGGGGATACCAATACTAAACTAGTGAGCCGCCGCAAAGTTATGTGGTTGTTTCTGCCAAGTTGTGATCGTCGCGCCACAGAAAAACTGACGGTGTGATCGAAAACTCGCCATTGTAAATTTTTAGCTGAAGGTGCTGCGTCCCGGGTGGCTTAGAGATGAGATTTTGTTGGCGAGTAATACTTAACCCATTATGCCCGGAGAGGTTCCGGCTCCTCGGCGAGCCACGTCCCAGCAGCTTGGCCGCGTGGCGGGGGATTTATTGTCTGGAGGAGGTGATTACCTCGGTTTTTCTAAATTACGTCAGGTCCTTGGTTCTCGCAATATGCCCGGAGAGATTCCGGCTCCTCGGTGAAACACGTCCCCATGTGGCTTGGGATTTGGGATTTTGTCTGGAGGAGGTGATTACCTCCGGTTTTTAAATTACGTCTGGTCTTTGGTTCGCAAAAGTCCACGGAATTTTTAGGTCCTGAAATTTTTAACCCCTCCGTTTTGGGATGGCCCCGCGTTTTGAAGTGCGACGGGTCCCGGTTTTTCGATCTGGTCCTCGGGTTTTCAAAAAACCTTTGCTTTTTTGAAAATGCGTTTTCGCTCGATTTTTAAATGGGTCCTCCTTTTTCGAATACCCTTTGCCTTTTCCAAAATCGTTTTGCCCTGTTTTTAGGAACTCCTCACGAATCATCGTCTCTTTTATTTTAGTACGTATATGGTGGGTGGCGCGTCGCCGCGCCTATAATTCTAGTATTAATGTATTCTACGACCAATTCCGGGTGATTTTTTATGTGTTGTTCTAAGCATAACAGTGTATTTCTCAACGTACTCTTGCACACACATATAGATTAACCTGTTTGGAGCGGCGGATTAGGCTAGTTTTTTGAAGGGAGATTTTGATCGATTCTCGCCCATGATTTTTGAAGGCACATTATTTTTGCAGATTAACATGGTATAGTGGTCTCATGTGGCTGACGCCTAGAAATGGTATGCACAATTTTTTTAGATCAAAATTCCATGCAATTAATTCAACTAGTCAAGATTCACAGGCTATTGTGTGGTCTGGCTCGGCCGGCATCCATACCTAGCATAAAGCCTTTGAACTGAACGGTGTACCTCGATCGATTAGAATTGGTCACACAAAAATTTAAAGGCTTGGTATTGTTAAAAACATAATTGCAATGCAAATTGTCAAAACTTAAGTATGATGTCAGTATATTTCATATCATTCTCGTAGGTGTTCCACGACATATATAGTGTAATTTGTTTCATTATTTAATTATAATTGGTTTTTTAAGGACTGGTTGGCTATATTGGACAAGTCAGATTTTTTTTAAAAAAAGTCCAGGACTCGATATTTGTGGTCCATTATCTCTTTTCCAATCGCACTCAGTTGAAGTGGACGCTTCAAATTAAGCATTTGTTTTTGCCAGACACACTTGGCTTCTGTACGATGTGGCACACCTTATAACACGGTCAGCCTGGCACAAGGATGGCAGAGACGACGGTTCCCTAGGAATCAAGAGGGGAGAGGTAGTGCGGTTCAACGCCAGCGGCCCATCCAATGAGCTTTTGGGGATGGAGTAGCATTAATAGGACCGTAATGAAGTAAGAAAGGTAGTGGCATTATCAATTTTTGGGAGAGAAACTGAATTAATTAACAATGAACTTATGAGGTTTAGCGTTGTGGTTTGGAGCAGTGGCGACTTTTCATTGGATTGGGGACGAGGAAGGGAGTACAACGGTGTTGTGGCAGGATGAAAAAGGAGGAAGGAGTGGCAAACGGGTTAGGATGACGTGCTTGGGTGTCAATTTATCGTCTTTCTCATCAATGTCGACCTCACTAATGTTGTCCTCGTCGTACACATGGAGCCTCCTCAAGCCACTCCTCCTTTCGCATACGGCCTCGCAGGCCCCGGGAACACGCCACGTGCACGAAGTCACCGAAGCCTCACCCACCATACCTACTGTCGCCCATGCCCTCCATCCCCTGCTCTACCGCGTTGCAAGGAGAAGAGGGCACTGTGCCTACGTGATTGAGCCGACCCCACGACATCAGCCATATACTATGACAGCTCAACGTTTTCTGTTAACAAACGACCCAATAAACCTACGGTGCAAACATACGCAAGTTCAGATGGCTGAGAGAGTAAAATGCAAGTTCAAGGATTAAAATAGCACAATCCTACAAGTTCAGGGAGTTGAGAAAGTAAAACGCAAATTCAGAGAGTAAAATGGCATGATCCTGTAAGTTCAGAGGCTGAGAAAGTAAAATACAAATTCAGAGAGCAAAAGTAGCACAAGTTTAGAGAACTACAGTGTAATTTCTGTCTAAATAAATCTCCTCTAATCTTGTTCCAACAAATAATATTGTTGTCAAGAGGTAAGTTTTACATAACAATAGAGATCATCGATAATCTACTTCTCACTACCATAATCATATAGAATCCAATAAGGAAGATAAATAAGTTAAGCACATTCATTAACTTAAGGACTCGATGATAACATTTTATTTATCTAGAATCTTGAATATAAAAGGCGGATACTCATTTTGTTCATCCATGAGTTATTATTAATATAAGAGCAGTGCTTTTATACTTTTCTCTCTAACAAGAGTAGCACTAATCTTAAAGCAAATGAAGAGATAAGTAACATTTACTAGTTATGATACTTTAAAAGTTATGCAAATCACTATTGGGAAAAATATTAAAGCACCTCCCTTAATATAAACCGTCTATGAGTTATTATTAATATAAATTAGAGAACCTTTCTTAAAAAGCACACACAAATCATTTGCACAAACAAGCTGGGTAAAGTACACCGAATTATCGATACCATGGAATCTGACCTATTTTTCAACAAATTAGCCCTTTAATTCTAGTAATTTATTTTTTGCAGGCTTGCTTAGGCTCCGCTCGTTTGAGCTTGGATTTCTAGATTCTGGTTTATTTTTTACTATTCCTAAATTTTGTTTTTTTCTGATTTTTTAGTTTTTTTCATGTTTTTTTTCGTATTTGTTTGCATCATACGTGATGGGTTAACTCGTTTTTTATTTTTATTTTTTTAAAATTTAATTATATCAAATAAGCAACTATTAGTTATAATGTAACTTTAGTTAACTATAGTAAAATTTTAGCTATAAATTATTAAAATTCAGTCCAAGTGAGAACCACCTTGCTTGACAAGAAAAACAGCTTGAAGCGGAAATTAGCAAAAACTCGAAAAGCCCTTCACAAAAGTCTACTTTCCCAAGGTTCTCTCTCCCGTTCCGTTTCACAGGCGCCATCTCCTACGAACCCTCCATTAGAGGAGGACGAAGAGCGGCGGAGGCCAAGAACCGAAGCCGCCGCCAATGGCGCTGCCGGTGGCGAAGCTGGGGACGCTGGCGCTGCGGACGCTGTCCAAGCCCATCGCCAGCCGCCTCAAGAGCCAGGCCACCGTCCACCCCAAGTTCCGAAACTTCATCATCAGCATCGCCCAGGTTGGGTTTCTTCATCTTCTCTCATCTTCTTTCGAGGAAATAACGCCATTTGGTACCTGTAGTTGGACAGTAAATGATCGAGAGAACCTTATTTGGTTCGTGGAAATGGGATCTGATTAGGGCTATTCATCCAAAATTCCATTTCTTGGTAATGCGAAACTACGTGTGCGATTTAAGAGGTTTTCCCCGTAGAAATGTCGGCCTGTAAAAGGGTAATTTACATGATTTACGGTTTATAATAGAATGACTTATCATATGGGTAGAGTATTTCCAAGGAGCAAGTTAAAACAGGTGCTTTTTTTGGGCAAGCGTTGTCTAGTGATTAGTTGGTCAATTGATCATTAGTTGATAAATTCTTTTAAGGGTTTCCACTGGTTTAGAAGTTGATTCAGTGATTCATCTCCCAAGTGACTGGAGATTGATTTATGATAGGTTTCTAACTGTTATCTTCCATGTCTGACTTGGGTAGGGACAAGTCATATTAGAAAGGGGGATTTAGGAATGAACTAGTTGGCCTATTTCCCCTGGTTTGGAAATTGATAAGCATTTTAACTCCCGATATATCTGAGATTGATTTATGATAGGTTTCACGTTTGACATGTCTGACAACTGAACAAGGGTGAACCTTGATGAGATTTATCATTGCCTCAGGATAAGGATTATTTGTTTGGGTAGTTGTACAAATTTCTATTGCTGAGTTTAGAGTAAATGAGATATAGCCAATTGCATTCTAGGTTCTCAGATGTATTTGTGTGTGGCGGTCAGATTGTTGCTTCTCTTGTGGTGGTCGAAATATAATGAACTGATAATAACTATAACAATTCTTACAGATAAACCATCGTATCACCACAAAGATACAAAGGCGCATTTATGGTCATGCAACAGATGTGGATATCAGGCCTTTAGATGAGCAGAAAGCAGTACAAGCTGCTACAGATCTCATCGGAGAAGCCTTTATCTTTTGGTACTTTTCTAATCCACTGAAGAATGTTATGTGTTATTACACGTGCAGTAACCACAGGGATATATTTCCAGACCAAAGAAACCCTGCTATGTTCTGTGAAAAGGATAAATTAATGGAAATTTCAGTTAAAGATACCCTATATCTTTTTGGATATAGGTTGCTGTTGCCGCTTTAATTTTCGAGGTGCAAAGAAGTGCAAGGTCAGAGGCTAGGAAGGAGGAAGCTCGTAAACAAGAACTTGAGGTAGTACTTGATAATGTTTTTACTTTGTGCCATTTCTCTATGTTCTCTTCAAGGTTGTCACGGCGCTCCGGCAAGTCTCGGCGAGACCAGGACGCCTGGACGCCTAGCCGACTAGGCGCCCGCCATGGCGAATGTTAGACGATAGTAGTTAGACGATAATTGCCTTAAAATTTATTAACTTTGAGTCAATTTCTTAGTCCTTAGATCTAGATCCAACCATCCAGATCATTCCTCTCATTCCATATAAACTCATCCTAACCCTTAGATCTAGATCCAACCATCCAGATCACTCCTCTTATTCTATATAAACACATCCTAACCTTTAGATCTAGATCCAACCATCCAGATCATTTCTCTCATTCCATATAAATCCATTCTAACCCTAACCTCACTCAACTCTCACCCTTACCCACCCGGCAACCGCCGCCGCCCCCACCCTCCTGCCCCACCAACGCCGCCTACCTCCTTATCTCCTCTGCCCCTCAACGCCGCTTGCCTCCTCCTCTCCTCTGCCCCGCCAACGCCGCCTGCTTCCTCTCCTCTGCCCCGGCCCTCCAACGCCGAAGCACCAACTCCACCTGCCTCCTTCTCCTTTGCTAGATACGAGCAGCATAGGCCAAATCCGGTGGTGGCAAGGCTCGAGGACGGCGGATCTGGTGGTGAAGAGGCCGGCGACAGAGAGGGCCGGCGCAGAGATGGAGCCCAACATGGGGGCCAGCGCGGTGCGGCTCGGGAAGATCACCAGATGAGGCAACGACAGTGCGGAAAGAGGCAGCCGGATCCAGATCTGAGCCGACGGCAGCCATATCTGCTCGGGGAGAGATAGAGGTAACCACCTAGCTCTTCAGCCCTGGGCGACGAGCCTTGGCATCCCCCTTCAGCCGCCAGGACGACTTGGCGTCGCCTAGGCGACGCCATGACAACCATGGTTGTCTTAGAGTTTGAACACATATAAATGTGCTATGCTAACAAGCCTATGCCTGCCAAAGTCGCTATCCTATAAGGATTGTTTTCCCTCAAGAAAGAAAGAAAACCAGGACATGTAATCTGAGTCCTTATCGTGTGGCCAGAGAGTGAAATTTGGTACTTCAGAGAAAGCTCTCATAGATGTGGTTTAGGTTTAGAAAATTTATATATTGAATACACAGAGATATTAGACTGCCAGGAATTGAACATGATCTATGCCTAATATATCAGGTGATGGTCCATACATGTTTTGTTACTATGAATATGTAATATAATTTATGACTAAATTGCTATATGGAATGCACATGGAGAAACGTTGGTAATAAGCTAGAGGGTTTTATCCAACAACATCTTGAATGCGACCCTTTGAAAACATGTCAAAGAATGTAATAACTGTTTTTGCAATGAAGCTTTGCATGTGGAATGAGGGAGTTTCGATGGCCTAGGAATTAAAACAAAATATAGGACTGCTAATCACTGTTGATTATTGGGTGTTTATGGCATTTCCAACTGCAATGGTCATAAACTCATAATTGTAGTGAATGCAGTGCTCCAAGTTGAATTATGAGGTGATAGAGTGGAGAAGTGGTTTATATGGTTTGAGGGTTATGAAAGTGAATTTGGCCATCATATACAACAATTGAGGCACATAGTTGTCAATATGACTGTTATTTCTGAATATAGTTGTAGTGGGTGGAGTACTCTGAGTTGAATGATGGTAGAAGATAGAAGAGCAATTGCTTAATAGTTTGTGATTGATAAGCAGAGACATCCCAATTCTAGCTTTTTGCATCTAATTTGCATGCTGAAAGATGGGAAAACATCCTAAAGCTGAAGTTACGGAAAACTGAGCACCTTCAGGATTTGGTTAATTAAGAATGGGAATTCTACAAATCTTGTATCTTTTATACCCATTATTTTCAAAATCATACTTCCAACTAGAATATTTATTAGAATCTGTGAAGTATGTCACTGTTTGTACGAAATGTTCATCAAGAAGCATGATCTTTTTGGACAATTGACAGTAGATCATTTTATTACTGAATTGATCCCTCATGGCAAATTTGCAATATGCATAGGTTCAGAGACAATTTGTTTATTTATCTTGCTTTTCATGTTATAAATAATGATAATTTAGCTTAACAGCTGTTTTCATTGATCTCAAGGAATTGAAACAAAGGGAAGAGAGTTTGGCCAAAGAGTTGGAAGATCTTAAACTGAAGCTGAGTGAAATTGAGTGCCTTGCTAAAGGACGAGGCATTTCAGGAATTTTGAACTTCAAAGGCATCCATGGACTGGAAAGCGGCAAGGCAGCAACACCTACCTGATTAATCAATTCAACTGTGATCGGGCAAAACAGGGTGTTATGTTGTTGATGAGCACAACACCTCGAGATTGGCTGATTAGTTTCCTAATTCTTCTGTCACAGTTATATGATTCTATTATGTGATGCCCATTCTTTGGTGGATGGATCAAAATTTACGGTGGATGATCCATAGACACCCTGAAATAATACAGTGCAAGGAAAAAGGCACTCTAGGTTACTTCTGGGTAAGTAACCACAGAACAAGATATAAAGATGAATGTAAACTTACTTTGGCTTGCTAACACATAAAGTAGACAAGTATGACGATGAACTGAAATTTTTTCCTTGTCTATTTCTGGTGATACACTGTGAGAGATTGACAGCATGTCAGAAGTAAATGATTTCAGCTGATTCAATCTTTTGCTAAACCATATGTGAATTGTGTATTAAAAAACGATTAACCAAAATATTGTGCATGCACAAGTGATGTCCCTTTCATTTTCTGAAGAAGACATGGACAGCTACTATACAAGTACACGGTCTGTTCTCTTGCGCTAGCTGATGCATTCTGGAAGAATTTCTATTCAGATACAATATCCATCATTGCAGATTTTTAAGCTTCTTTGGTGAATCATACATACCTCATCTTGCACTGTTGCGTGAAACTAAATGCATTTTTGAAATGCATAGAACGTGTCGGGACCTGAATCTACAAATTCGGACCCTATGTGTATTCTGAACTAGTCCTAAGATCAGTAACTAGTTTACACAATATCAACATTAATGAAATAATATCCATATAACGAAACAACTAAGAATAAGCTAAATTTTATTAAATAGTAACAACGGACCTTATAATCAAAGTTTTTACAATTATTGCTATGCAGGGCCTAATGACAGAAAATAAACTTGCAACGGAAGAAACTTTTGTTGTAGCCATCCGATATACCCACAGGTAATCGAGTGGAGAACACACCCTAGTTCGTATAGTCCTCGAAGTACTCATCGTAGAATTCAGTGTTCACTAGGTCTTCTTCGATGACTGATCAACATATGACATAAAGCCGTGAGTACATAAAATACTCAACAAGATATAGGAAAATGTATGCAAATAGTATTCATACAAGGCTTGAACAAGGGTAGCTTTATGGCTATTTTGCATAAAGCAGTTTTGACAGTAATTACGGTAAATAGATTGAAAAATATAATTGAAAAGATTATATACATAAGTAAACAAGTACTTTGAAACAACTAGTGAACTACCCGTTCACTTCCCAACCATTCCACCAACCACAGTTTTGAGATAAAATCTATCTTCAATGTGAAATCATCAGGCATTGTCCATAACCGGGGACACGGCTATTGAATGGTTTTTTTAACACTCTACAGAGGTTATACTATTTTACCCACAAAATATGATCATCTCATATTGCCACACGATTAACACATTTTCTTGTGTGTGCGACGGAGATATCATGACAATGCCTTTATAAAGCTCTATTTTGATCTAGTTCTGCTCGCTAAGGTTTCGCCTCCATTCGGCCCCCTTTGCGCCTAGTGTGAATGTCCATCCCAAACACACTTCAACCCAAACAAAACTGAATCAAAATATTACAAATTAATTAGCCAGGTCCATCCCATACTTGACATATGATTGTACGATAGGGTCCAGCTCAATGGTGCACAAGATTAAATCCTTAGTGACTACTCAAGCAAAACAACCTCATCCAAAATATGCTACCCGCACCCCTTTTACTGCACGATCATTCGTCTGAGTATGAAATCGATTTTTGTTTAACCAGGATCAATGGCATCCCCTGCCATGTCACAACAAATTTTATCATTAGTGGCTACCCGCCACAATTCCATATATGGTTAAGTTAAAATTTCATGATAAACATGATGAAAAAATCCATCACACAACTAAAGCATGACTAAACATAACTACGATTCCCACGTTGATATTAAAATATGTCCAACTAAAACTACTATCCTTTGATGTTCAATAATATATGTTATTCACAATTATTAAAGGTGGCATACTATCAAGTAGGTATTTAACTAATCTCGAAAATATTTAACATAAAACTACTAGCAATGTATGTTAATTTAAACCAATATAATTTTATAAAATTGGTTCAATATGGTCAAAGGTCTACGACTTGCCTTTGTTGAAGTTGGAGTTTAACAATTCCTATTGGTCCAAACTGGCATCGGCGACATCGGATTCTACACGTGCGAATCGAGAAGAACAAACAAACAAATAAATAAATTCAAGTAAAATACAAAATATATACTGGAAGGAAGATATTGAATTTATATGAATTTAGAAAAAAATCAAAGTATTCAGAGTTTGAATGAGAGAGAACGAACATCTGGAAGTTTGGAGAGGGGGATATATGAAAGACCCCAAAATTTCAAGCCAAATTTTTTCTGAATTTTTGTGAATTTTTGAAAACTTTCCTAATTCGGAAACTCCCGGCTCGAATCCGCTTTCCCCTTCAGGCGTCCCGCCTTCCTCTCTCGTTGGCGCCTTCCGACTTTTCCGCCTCCTCCCGCATGACGCCTCTCTCTCTCCCGCCTTCTCGCAAGCGCTGCAGGCCTGGCGCCGCGCGCCGCGCCCGTGTTTCAGCCGCCCGAAGCCAAGACCGTGCCCGTTTTCCACGCCACACGTCGCCGTCTCCTCCCCTTGACCCCACCTGCCAGTCACCGCCTGTCTTCTCCCCCGCGCGAGAGAGCGCTTGCCCATGCTCGCCGCTCACCTGCTCCCGCGGCCGTGCGTCGCCTTTATTGCCGCTCAGAGCTGGCCCATTGCGCGGAGACGACGCCTCAGCTGTCCACCGTCCTTCTGTTGACCTCCGATGCCGCGCCCATGCCCCTCCCTCGGGTTCCTTCTTCCCCCGCCGAGGCATAAAAAACCCCCCGGCTCCCTCGCGCTCCCGTGCTTCCCAAGTCTCCCCACCACTCTCATTTGCTTCCTGCCACTCCCTAGCCCCTCCTGGAGCAGCCGATTGAACTTTCGTCGCCTCCAGCTTCGCCGCCGTCTCCCCCTGCGCCGGCGACCCCGTGAGATGATCTCCCTCTCCTCTCCCTCATTTTCCAATTCTTTGCTCTCAGAGCATCCTTGCTACTCCCTGATCTCAGTGGTGCACTTCTCTGGCCAGGTGATCGCCTGTGGAACTCCAGCACCGTAGCTCGCCGTCGGCCGCAGAAGCCTCTCCGTGGCTAGCTTTCCAGGGAGCCTCCAAGCTGAAGCCAACTCGACCAACGTGAGCTCCAGAACCCCCTGACCGTGAAATCACCGTCGATTTGGCTTGATCGCCGCCGCATCCCTCCTTCGCCGCCGGGAAGCCGACTCTTTCCCTTCTGCCTCCTGCCTTCCCCGTTGACCCATCGGCCTTCCAAAACCCCAAAATGGGTTCCCTACGTCGAGCTCTACCCAGTGGTGCCCTCCACGGCCGCCGGGGACCTCGCCGTCGCCGGAGAGTGGAGACACCCCTGTCTCTGCCTCTTTCCTGCGCGCACCCGGCGAGAGGAAGACGACTACCGACGTGGCCCTATCCTCACCGTTCCTCGAACCGTTAACTTTTAAACCCGTGCGTCGGATGGTCGTGTCCTCGCTGCCGTCCGATCTCCTTAAACACCGTCCTCCCCAGCCGCCCGATTTGCCACCCCTCCTCGCTGTCGTCCGGTCTCATTTACTCCAACCGATCTGAGCTGCTCGCATCCACCAGATCCCCACCGTTCGTCCGAGCCGCGCGTTGGCCATCCCGGCCGCGTGGGCGTGCGCGCGTGGGCCGCGGCCACTCCCGCGTGGGTCGTACTGTGGCTTTGGGCTGGCCCAGCACTGTTCATCCGATTTTCCGAATTTATTAATTTTCAAAAATCCAGAAAATCCAAATAAATCCTAGAAAATCACAGAAAATCCCAAAAATTTCCAAATTTCACCATCTTGCCCATTTTGATGTCATGAACCCATTTTTGACCTTCAATCCACCAAAATCATTCCAGAAAAATTCTAAAAATTCCTATTTGAATATTTATGTATTTTATTATTATTTTTCCTCGCTTGATTAGGCTCAAGCCGGACTTATGTTATTGTTGTGTGTTTGCGCTAGTTTCGGAGATCCCGGAAGTTTCAGTGCAGCCCTAGGATCCAGGAGTTACTACGTTTGAGATCGCTGAGATTGTCCAGTTTCACGGCAAGTCACAAACCTTTGATCATGTTGAGTCTCATGTTCATTAAATTACGCCATTATGCTATTTTCATTATTGCTAGTTGTGAAATGCTAGTTTGAGTAAAATAAAATGTTTAGAATGACATGATATTTAGATAACACCTGCCACCGATACATGCCATGTTAAACTTGCAGTCATTCCCTTGTTAACCCTAGAATTATCTAAGTTATTGTACAAACAATAGTAGGCTATTTATATCATGCAAATCTTTACACTGCTAAGATGTTGGCTGCGGGCCAGTAGATTTAAAAACCTGGAGCTAGGGTAGGGTGGTATGGGACACCGTACCCTAGAAAGGAGTGTCGGTGTGCACAAGTTAGGGTAAAGGGTGTTGTGGGAAACCGCGAGACGGTCTACGCCCACCGCTTTACCCTAAGGAGGAGGTTACGGACCTCGTGAAAATATAAAGACTAAGACCCTTGCGCCAAGCAATGTAACATGGTGATCGCTCAACCACATGTGTTGACTTATCAACTCTGGTTTAGTAGCTGCTCAACTTAAGTAAAGCTTTGCACGGGAAGTCAGTAAGACAACGATGGGTCTCCACAACTTGGATCGAGCATTCCGTGGCAGCCAACGGATTCCCGAGGTTATGTGAATCCATCACCTATCGGATAGAGTGTATACCAAGGGTTGAGCAGTGAAAAGACCCTTCCTCAACTCAGTCACGAGGGTTGAGGATACGTGTGGGTAAAGTTGGGCAAACACTACAGAGTCATTGAAATGGTATTCGAATACGCCGTGCTCCCGGTTAATGGAGCTGTGTCAATTGGGTGATTCCAGCTGCGAAGCATGAGTAGTTTTTCACAAAAGTTTTAATCTGATTAGTTAATTAATGAAACTTTGAAAGGAAAACCCCAGTGATCTTAAGGAGTAGTCTTTGATTTTGATTTTCAGAAATGTTTGTAAATAAAACTGCATCCACTCAAGGTAATAAACCAAGTATACTCCCTTCCTTTGTTAATCCTTGCAAAGTAGTAAGCTAGGGTTTCCTTTGTGGCTTATTGAGCTGGTTAGCTCACGATTTGTTGAACATTCCAGAAGACCAAGATGCTGATGAGAATCAAGTCGTCGAGGATGCTCCGGAAGAGACGTCCTTCGACGAGGATCCGTGGTTTTAGGTCTCCGCCGCGCTCGAGCTTTCTTGGAGCTTTTATGATGTAATATACTTTAGGCTTTCACACCCCGCTGCAGAAAACTGGGTTGATAAACATTATCTTGTAATATAAGTTGGCCTTTTGCTGTAAGCATGTGATGGTATACTCTTGCGCGACGTTCTATAACTATTTCTGCGTGAATAGTTACGGAATGTCGTGTCCCAGGCACCCCGGAAACGGGGCGCCACAATATATACATGTAGTCGGCGTCGGAGTCGGTGTTGGCCTCGTGGACGCCGACGAAGACAAGGAGGCCCGGGCCGATCGCCGACACCACTCGCCCTTCCACCTGCAACCCCCGCAAGAACCAATCAGCGCACGTCTCCTCCAAGATTCTGTGCAAATTACAGTGACCTGGTGAGTTTAAGAGGACGGTCACCTCGACGTTGGCCGAGAGGACGCGCTACACCACGGCCCTCATCTTCCCTTTCGCCCCCGTCGCAGCGAATCTCCAAGCCTCTTGTGCTGTGCAGCACGAGTCGCTGGAGACACCTAGGACGGCGGCTCTGGTGGGCGGAAGTGGAGGCCTCAGAGAAGGACACGACGGCCCGGGAAAAGCCCCACAAGTTTACTGGACCGGGCTTAGATGCCTACATGCCAGTGTTGCCTTTTCTCTTGGTCTTGAAAATTTTGGGTGCAACTGTATTTCTGCTGTTACTTAAAACTTGACATAATCTGACGTCCTTCTCATGTAATATTTTCAAGAACAAGAGAAACCAAATACTTTGCCACGAAATTTTATCAGAAAATATACTTGCCACAAATACTACATGGAGAAAACGAGCACGAAAGAAAATCTATGATTCACATAGACGTATCTGAGTACGTTACAGATTGTCAGGAATATATGCTAGTTACACATCTTTACACGTGTTCTGATATCTTACAACATGAGCATCTATCAGTGCACAACATACTTCTCTTGTCATATTTTACAGCCATCTCTAAATTGATATTCTTCACACGTATGAACAACAAGCAAGGCTACATGCACAAAGCAAACCTACCAGCCACAACAGCAACAGCTGATCTTGCAACGATTATGAAGTCTGAGTACTAGTTTCTGCTTCCACTGCTGCTTCTCCATTGCCACCTTCTGTTGTCGGATGGCCATCTATTGGCTTACCCTCAACTGGAATAGGCCCTTCGTTCACCGACTCAGATTCATGAGCTTCAATCTGCTCCGGAATATCTGACAATTTGTCCTCCGGTCTCTTCCTGGAAATCTTCCTGCTCAATGTGCTCGTCAGTGATCTACCTGGCTCACCTGCATTTTTCTCCACCACCTTTGCTACGTCTTCTGTCGGGTTGTCTGCTTCTCCTACCTTGCTTGATGAGCTCGCATCCTCATCATCGACAATCTTTATCGATGTCCGCTTCTCGCCAAGCTGCTTCAGGTTGGGACGTGGGGTTTGAGGGAGCTTTGGATCAAGCTCTGTCGCACTCTGAGTACCCGGAGTTGTAGGAAGACTAGGATCAAGGTCACAGGAGCTCCCCTTCCTCGAGTTCTTCCGGAAAAAAGAACCAAGATTGAACAGACCCCCTTGTCCACTGCTTTTTGGGGTAGGGGTTTCCTTTGATTTGTCAACCTCTTGGTAAATCTCTGTGTCCGGACTGCGTGCTCGTCCTTTCCGGGATTCCCATGTCTTGGGAACTCCAGTGCCAGGGCGATGTACATACAATCCTCCAGGTTGTTCTTGTCCATCAATGTTAATGTGCTCCACTTCATCCATTAAGACTTTCTTTTCTTCAGGCAGTTCACCAGCACCAAGTTTGTTGTCGACAGAGGTTGACACTGACAGTTCGGCATCAGCTTTCCTCAATGATTCATCCAAACCTGCTACATCCTTCTCCTGCAAAAATAACTGGGATTGAGTTCAGGCATGAACTTCTACAGTATCAACGTTTACACCCATCTCCCTTAAAAAAAGGAGGTTTGAACGCACTATTTATTATAGCCCATCAGTTATTTTACTAGACAAGGTCCCGAAGAAGAGAGTGCATCTAGTGTTACCAATCATTTTGGTGCTACCTTCGTCAAATGACCACTTAAATGGTCTTGAAAAATTATGTAAAAAAATTTAAGAATATTATCACCAACCTCTGATATATCTTCAACTGTTACCGCCATGTGAATCCTTCCTTTCTTGATATTCTTCAGTGATATCCATTTGTCATGTCTCTGTCCACCTCTCAGCTCATGTATGTCTATGGTACATGCTCTGTAAACAAAATGGAATGCAGCATATTTTTGTTTTCTTTCAGTAAAAGACCAAATAGATCAATTCAGTACAAAACAGCAGGAAGGGCTAATTGTCAAGCCAAGATAAAACAAATGCCAGATTGTCATCTTTACACACCACAACTGAATCACAACATTGGAATGATAAAAAAATATAGTTCCAATGGAAGACAGTACAAATGTTATCCTATAGATTTCCTGATCAAAACATCATTCAACAATATGAGTTCAGAGAACGGAACATACCCAAGTGAGTCATCAAACATGGGGTCCTTATCACGAACTTCCATAACAAGTTCATTTGTTGCCTCCCATGATGTGATGGGTATTTTGAATTCTTCAAACCACTTAGGGGATAGTGTTTTCCTCTGTATTTGTGTTTGGAATTTAAAAGGACCAAGACGACCTTTCACATAAGGGTCCGCGAGCCCTATACAATAGAACATGAAATGTGTTAAACAAATGATGAGTAACACAAACGTTACCGCAGGTAACTCTCACCATTTATATCAGATGGTTTCATGTCAGTTCCTTCTAAAATCTCAAGTTTCACATATGCAACAGGAGGCCTCTCCTCAATGCTGAACCAGTTATTTTCTGTAGAATGTGAAGAGATTAGTGCAAAGAAAGTAGACAAAATAGCAGGAGGAGGACTGAAAGTTCATCGTTGAAAAAATTATACCAAAGAGAACTATTATTCATCTCAGTGATGTTAGTCAAAATAGAACTTAGCAAACATAGGCCAAAGAGATACAGAAGTTGTTTAAGTATGGGATTTGAAGGGACATACATATTATATTATTAGCATTTGCTAGCACACTCGAATAAAGCAAGTGACCTAAACATGTCGATTCATATTGACATTACACGACATTACACCCTACCAGAATTGTTTAATACTAACATTAAGTGCAGTAGCATTTCTGAAGCTATAGTTACAGTTTTTTTTTAAGCCAGCGGGAATGGAAGGAGGATTTCTGAAACACAAGCATAAACACAAGGTTACTTCTTACCTGAAGGAGTAGATGCAAATTTTTCCACATTGATGACAACCATATTGGGCTGGAAGAAGAAAAGATATTTCAGCAATTAAAAATTATACAATGGACAACCTTCAGAATGTTCTCATCAAAAAATAAAACCAAGATTTCTAAACTGAGAGAAATACAAGTAAAATAGTTGTGATCTAACCTCAACTAATGTCTGCCCAAATGCAGTATCCATCAATTTATCCTGGAAAAAGAAATACAGGAGGCCAAGTGATCAGTAAGAAAAAGAATCACCAATGATACCGAAAGGTTTAGAAAAAGAAAGTTATGATACAGGAGAAGCTTACCAGCCATCCTGAAATTCCTGGAAACTCAGTGACATCAAGTCCATGACCAATGAGTGGTTTTACAGTCATCTGAAAATAAGGAGGCTCCACAAAGCATAGTCTTACACGGCCAAGAAATGGCCAACTCCGAACAAACTTCACACCAACTAAAATCTGCATAATGAACATATTCTTGTGGTGAGTGCATGGTAAGGATATAAAGGGGAAGAAATTGGAATGACAATTTGCTGAAACTTTAAATTGAACTTTTTGTTTCTCTTCTGTTTCCCCCTGGAAGAACTTTGTACATTTTTTACTATTAGTCCAATACATTTCTACAGTTAGGGACCTACACAAGCAGTCACCCTAGGGTGTTTGTCTTTAGGATTACAGTCAGGTCACAGCAGAGTACTTGCAACCAACCTACACAAGCAACAATGGTGTTTGACTCCGATCACCCTAGGATGCATAAGTGTTAGCTGTTGCCTCCACTAGTCCACTATGGTAAGGAATGTTCTATTCCTTTCCTTCATTGAGCAGAGTAAATCTATCCCTTCGTCTCTATTTTGAGCAAGGATAATGGAGAACCTTAACCAATTTTGAGCAAGAGGCATAATAAAAATTTTGTGGTATCAATATAAATTTTAGTTAATGTCTCTATTTTGAGCATGGAGAAAACAAAAGACTTCTGCTATATGTGTATTTGGTTAGTCTTTTTTACTTTTTCCGCATACTATTCTGACAAGCAAATTATCAATCCACTTAGTTAATGACACTATGATGAAGCTAACTAGGTAACTTGCCCACTTATTTAATGACACTATGATGAAGCTAACTAGGTAACTTGCCTTTCCCTCGACATGCATGCTAGTCAAATGCATGTTTGCAGTCATTCCAAGTCCCACACTCTTATGCAGCTGCATAGCAAGCACAGCACTCATGTCTTTAGCAGATAGAAAATTCATCCCTAGCTCAAGAACCTGGATAAATCCATTGGATGGTACACAGATCATTACAAAATGTATTGCCTATTGAAGAAAAAGGAAATATTCAGATCAAAATATAGTGATTCCCACCAAATGGTCATCATCTGATGTCTCAGGTAGAACTCTCATGGAGGTAAACATTGGTGGATTCCTACCCATGTAAAGCTCCTGAATACTTGCTTTACTCTGCAGAACAACTACACCAATTGAGATATTAAGCGCAATACCTACTTAAAGAAATTAAATGTTAACTTATATTTTTTGTTGTTGAAGTAGCAGTTCCAGCTTCCAGGTACAGACCATGCAATAGAACATTATGAATTAGAAAAGGCAAGATATAACGAGGAAATCATACAACTGTCCAAGGTTTGAACTTATCCAAAAACCAAGGAATGATGGGCCGTAGAAGTTGTGAAACGATCTTCTCCATACAGATAGGCCACATCATTTTGATTGCATGATTTAACCAGCGTACTGATTCTGCATCAGAAAGCAGCTGATACATAAAACAATATGAGCTACATCCACTCAAATGCAGCCAGACACTGCATAAAAATAAAAAGGAGAATGGATGTCATGTGCCAGCCTAGCCAACCACACACATCCTTGCAATAATATTTAACACAAGCATCAATCTTGGATCACAGAAAAGGTACATACTCTACGTTGGTAGGCAGATTTCATTTCCTCATGTTGTATTCGCTTTCTCAATCTCATTGCACAGCGGGCATTTACCTGCAATAAAAAGGAACACAATTGTCCTTTTAGTCTTGGAACCAAACAGGTCATATAATTTTTTTTTGTTTTAATTATCTGATATCTTGGCATGCTCAAGCAAACATGTACAGTGTCAGCTAAAATGCTAAAAAATAACGCTTGCAAAAAGCTAGAACTCAGTAACGAAAATCATGTTAAAGCTACAGCATGTCAAATGGAAAGAGGGGGAAGTAAACAGGCAAAGAAAGACAGTGCAGTACAGAGAGGTTGAAGCAACTAATAATTGGTGTTCATGAAGAGAAGGAAGATACCATGGTAACATGGTATACCATCAAAAATGGGAAAATATTTGATACAGTGGCAAGTATCTCAAATATGTTACTTGATTCATTGTTATGAATGTGAGATTAGTCCGGAGAAATAAACGTGAGAGCTGAAAAAATGAATGAAATTCGTTGATCCTGCTTGATGCTCCAAAAATTATAATATGATTTACCAAATCCCCCCAAAGTGGGTGTTTTGTTGAACTGCACATACTAGCCCACCATACTATATTGCTGAAGTGCCAAAACATGGATATGGTTACTGGTTGCTAATCAAATTTTCCTCTGGCAATTATATTACTCAAAAGAAAAGACATACTATTAAGTCATACACTTTTGTGAATTATGAGTTTGTATGCTTACATTTCACTGACAACAGCAAAACTTCCATGGTTTCATGTAAAATGTTTAATTAATGTACCAAACAAAAGGAATTTAATTAATTAAAAGTCAAATTTGCATTTATATTGGGTGCATAGAATTATTAAATAGCAGTTTTTAAAAAATAATTATATATCCATTAAATGCCCAAATACGAAATAGATAGGGTTAATGGGCTGTTCTTGCTATACCTGTCATTTATGCCAAGTAACATACACATGGAGAAAATTATCAGCGCCATGTGCCATGGTGATCAACCAATCGTAGCATTCCAACAACCACCCATGCATTCAGTTATTTCCTAGCATGTCCCTGGACTTCATTTCTCTATGGTACGCTAATAATTCCACACTCTCGAATTGCTAAATCATCAGACATCATACCACTCAAACAGACCAAATAACATTACATCAAAGAAAAGCAAATCGCCCGGAAAGGTTAGAATCAACAAGCACAGCCAGAATCAGATACCATGTACCTTTAGGGCTCTGCTAACATGAGTTACATCACTAAAAGGTAACGAATTTAAGACAAGAAAGAAGGTGGCAAAAAAAAGCAAGAATCTTCTAGCCAAAGCGATGTAGTGGAACAGGCGATCATGCAGGAACAAAATCAAATCTTGGGGTGGGGTTGTGTGTGTGTGTGTGTGTGTGGGGGGCGTCGTTGAGGCGGCGGTGGCAGGCAGCAGTAGTATAGTACCATGTAGAGGTAGAGGAAGGCGAGGAGGAAGAGGACGGAGTGGCGCCACCCGACGGAGCCTGCGGCCCACAGCGCTGCCAGCACCAGGCCGATGTGGTACACGATGGACAGCTCGCCGGCGTCCATTCGTGCTTCGATTTTCCCTCCCCGCCGGCTGGTGGCTGGCTCGCGGGGGCTCGTCTCCGCTCCGGCCGGCGATTTCTTTGCCGCGAAAAGGAGTTGGAAGTGGCGGGCGCGTCAATCTGGATGGAACGGACCGGCCGGACGAGCGGCAAGACGGCGTGTGTGTCGGCAAAATTATTTGTGAAACTGACAGGGGGGTGAGTGAGAAATTGTTGACACCCAACCCGACACAATTGGCCAAGTGGTGGTGGTGGAGTGGCGCACGCGCACGTAACTCGCGTTCGGGTCTGGTTCAGGCATGCTCACGCGTGACACCCCCATTTAACATCCTCTTTTTTTCTTTTTCTTTTTAATGGAACATCCAGTCATCCACTTCTACGTAAGCATGCAATTGGTTAAACTAACGAGAAAAAAATAGTGTCAAAATCATAGCATAATAAAAAAGTAACACTAGCAACTGCTTACATTAGCTTTACATTTTGAGTTTCCCACGTGACATGTCCTAGCAACATAAGAATACCGCTCTCCTCTCCATTCTCCTCTCAATCCGCTCTCTCATCTCTAGGTTGAGATGCACTTTGTTGATCTGAAGTGATGCCACCACCAGAAACCTCTCATAGGAGCCATGCCGCGTCGAAGTCGAGAGAGATAATTCTGATAACTGCCAAGTTTGGAAAAGGCGACGATGCGGCTCAGACCGGAGAAGAGAGAGAGGAGGAGGAAGAGAGATATGCACGAATCTTGAGCCAAACAGGTGGATATGATAATACTTGTAGTCGCTTCTCAAAGCGACTTAGCACTAAACTGAATTATTAATATTGTGTTCGTATTGGCTTCACTTCTGCTTTTTTGGGCCTATTCCTTTCCCATAACTTGAACAGCAGGGAGGCAACTTTATTCCCTACAGGTACTAATTTTATTCAACAAAACAACTCACAGCCATGTGGGTTGAGGCTTCCTTCGGCCATAAGAAACCTAAACAATCGTTTAGCCTCATTGTCAACAATTATTGCGTCTATTTGGGACCCACGATAATCCATTTGATTATGTGGAAACTTTGTTTTGGGCTAGACAATTGGTGCCACTTAATTAGGCTGGAGATAATTGTCAGATTCAGAATGTGATGGCCCGTGGACTTACGCTTGGCATGGAAGCCATGCAGGGGCAAAGTCGTTTTCTTACGAGTGACGTGCCGGAGGATTCCGTCGACGCCATTTGGCGCTGTTGCATCGCTGGAAGTGTGGAGGGTGTTGTGCTGTTAGAAGTTTTTTGATCTGACTGGCCAAGTCCATAGAGACAATTGCCATGTTCATCGTAGATCTCAAGTTGTTCAGGGTCGATCTTTGGGTCAAAAAGTCGGCGCAAATATACTCTGGAAGGAGCTATTAGCCTATTACCCCTCTGATAACTGTTTATTTCAGATGTACTACCCCTACTCTTAACTGGCTTTTGCTTTTCACCTCTTACTTCGTCAGTTTTTTTTGCTAATCACCCAATAACAAGTAGTGTGGTACATTGCCTGTGTGATTTTCCTTTTGGCTTTAACCTTTTCACTTCGAGAGTAACCAATTTTTTTTTGTGGGCGACTTAGGATTTGTATAATATATAGATAATTGTTGTCTATAATATTCTTAATATCATATATAGATGCGTTAAAGACAGCTCATATAATATGTTATCTTTTTCTTGTCTTTATAGATAGTTTTTTGTTATATAATATATTTTATTTATCGTGTTACAGTTGACTACTACATGAGAAACAACATAATTCTCTATACTTCCTCTTCTCCACATCATCTGGTGCCTTAAGTAGCAAGATTTATATGTGGTGTTTAGTTCGGCTTATTTTTGGTGGCTTATGGTGAAAACATTGGTACGAAAAAAAAACACATGGTGACAGAGACTTATTCAACATAATTAAATTTAAAAAATTGAAAAATATAAAAAATTTGTTAGCCCATTACAGACAACGCAAACGAATATGGGAAAAAAAAGAACCAGCAAAAAAGCTAAAAAAAAGCCAAAAATTCAGAAAAAGACGAAATTATGAATAGTGCAAAAATAAGCCAGAAGCTCAAGCTATATTGAGCGGTGCCTGACAGTTAACACTATATCATTGTATGTAGCCTTAGAGCATAGCTAAGGCCATATTTATGTTATGTTTTTTTAAAGAAACATTTTATATGGATAACAATATGCTCAGATTTTTAGGTTAGCTTTCGATCATCTTTCTTTGTCACTTGAGGCTTGTTTGGAACACAACAATTTCATGTGAATTAGTTTAATTTTAATATAAATTGGAAGATTTCGGCTGGTTAAAATTATGCCATGAATGCATCATCTGTCCCGCTCGTTTTAGATTCAGTTTCTGGCTTTTAATTCATTATTTCTTTATTTTATTTTTTTCTAGTTTTTTGATCTTTTTAGGGTTTTTGCTATTTCTTTTTTTCCGGTATCCTTTGTATTGTCTGTGATGGACTAACATGTTTTTCTATTTTTAAATTTAATTATATTAATAACTCACCATTAGCTACAGTTAAAAATAAACTAGTTATAGCAAAAAAAATTACAAATTATCATCAAACTGAGCATCACCTTATGCACGGGCTCTATGCTGAAGAGTCAGTTTGTACACGTACATACACCTGACGACAAACTTCACGCCCATGTGGTCATGAGGTCACTAGTGCATTGATAAATTTGACTTACTGGATAAAAACATTGGATCGAGCTTTTTTAAGTACATATCACACTTTGCACCATTCACACGTATACACATGACACGTTTAGAATTTACCGAATGCACCAAAGCGAAGGAAGAGCTAGGCAGAGGTGGCAGGTGTGCATTGGCACACCAAAAAACATGTGAAAATCTACAGGAAGTAGGTATGTAGTTGAGCTAAATTCAAAACGATTGACGTCATAAGAGATCATGGAAAAAGACAAAGGAGCTTTATCATGCACGATGGATGTCAAGTGAAGGCTGAGACTGCAATTGTGGATCAAGATGAGCTAGAAAATATTGTAATTTATATGGCCCTATAAAAGTCTAACTAGTTAATATTTGATAGTTCTACGTTTAAAAGCTAACATGCACACAATAGCCAATGAGCGGAGAAAAGTGAGGTAGCAACTATCCACCGGCAAATTTATATAAGTGGTATAGCGAGTCAACAATTGCAAGTACGTATCTCGCCTAGTGCCACGGTGAGGACGTATATCTAAATAAGCATAGTAGGTCAGTTGAGAGCGTATTTAAGCTGGTACAGTATACATAGTATGTATACCGAATAAATTTTTAGCTCCGTCACGATATTAAAGGCCTAACATAGCACATACACATACTTCGTCACCAAACTCGCACAGTGTGTACTCGAGCTGTGATGTATACTGTTCCGCTGCGGCGAGAAAAACAAAGGGTAAACCGAACTTCTCACGGCCGATCTTAGCCGTCGACGCTTTCCATCGGATGGCCCACAGCTGATAACAACTGGCATCCAATTTCTTCCTCCTCCTGGACCCGTTACTGTTTATACGAGCGGACTGAGCAGTGTACATAGCTCGTTCAAGGCAAGAGAGGACTCGAGGGGAGGAGAGATGAGCGGAGAGGTAGGCGAGAAGGCCAAGGGCGGCGGCGGCGGAGGAGGGGAGTACGGGACGTTCCAGGGGCCGCCCAGCTACCCGCCTCCGCGCCCGCCGGTCGTTGGGTACCCCCAGCCCGTCCCGCCGCCCGGCCTCTTCGGCCAGCCGCCGGCCGAGCCGTACTCCCGCCACCGCGGCGGGTACCAGGCCGTTCCCGGTAATTTCCCGATCCTTTTGATTTGGATGTTCCTGGGAGTGGGAGGAGTGGTGGGAGGGATACTACCGTCTACCGGTCGAAACTAGAATTCTGGTGTTTGACCTTTGCAACAAGTTATGATCGGGATCGAATCATAAGGGGTTTATTTGATCCGACTTGTATAGCGGCCGGTTGTTAAATATTGATCGGAACTGGGTGTGGAATTGGTGGGATTAAAGGCGGAATTCTTGCTACGAGATCTCCGGCAGGATGTGGGGTTGGGGCCCGATTTTGGAGTGTTCGATATAGTTTTATTTCGGTTCTTGCTGCTAATCTCTGCTTGAAATTTGCTATGACCGGTGGAATTGAAAATTTTATTGCATTTCCGTATTCATTCTTCAGTTGCTTGATCCAAATTGGGCCTTGTCGTAGTGCCCTCCTTTTGTAATGCAGTATGCTAGTTGTTTCATTGAGAATTATACTGTACTTTCCACCTCATTGCTCCGTAACAAAATGCCCTACTGTATAGTCAGAAGATAAAGTGTGAGACCATGTTGAGGTCACCCCATGGTTGTAATGAGTAATTGACTTTTGTATTAGAGTTTGTGTAGAGATTGATATTGGTTTCTGAGGTTTGTGTAGAAGTTGGCTCTCTGTCTGTGAGTTATAGAGCTCATGCCTTTTACGACTTTGTGGTCTGCAAGTACTTCTGTGTGAGTTCTGGAGCTGTCATTGTTTACGACCTGGTGGTCGGCAGGCTCTACGGCTTCTGGTGTTACGACTTGGTGGTCAGCAGGAGCTCTTACGACTTGGTGGTCGGTAGAGGCTCTTACAACTTTGTGGTCGACAGAGGCTTTTATGACTTGGTGGTCAGCAGAGGCATGTACGACTTGGTGGTCGGTAGAGACTTCTACGACTTGGTGGCCGGCAGATGCCTTTACAATTTGGTGGTCGGCACGAGTTCTTACGACTTGATGGCCGTAGTTTTTTCTGGTCGTGATCGATAGTCATAGCTGTGATCGATTGTTGTAACTCTGTATGGTCGTGATCGATAGTCGTAGCTTTGTCTGGTTGTGGTCGATAGTCGTAGTAGATGTGTGCAGTGGTCGTAGCGCTCTGCCTATGTGATCGATAGTCGTGACGATCTGTGCGGTAGTCGTAGCTTGTGCTCTCCATGGTCGTAGCGTCTGCTACATGGTCGTAGCGACTGCTACATGGTCGTAGCAGCTGTTTCACAGTTGTAGCGACCTTTGTGTTGGTCGTAACGGCTTGTTGAGTGGTCGTAGACTGTTGGTAGGACTTCATGGGCTACGAGTACCTCTGTCTTGTGCATCAGAGTAGTCGTAAATTGCATTAGACCAGTTGGTTTGATGAGATTGTTCTCTGGAATTCATTCTGATTGTGCTAATGGATGATCTTTATGTATGGTGCGGTGCTACATGATGGTTTTCTTGTTGGTGTTGGTTGTAGGACTTCGGAGCTAGGTCATGGTGAGGCGTAGGAGGACCGGGACTAGGCACAGGGAGGTGTTGAGGTCCAGAGCGGTCAGGGAGACGCCGAAGATGATCGAGGCTGGTGAGGTGGTTGCAAGCCGAGACGACGAGGAACCGGAGCGTGAGCTACCGGAGGTGGATATGAAGGGCAACGGCGAAGTGAACCGGGACTAGGCTCAGGGAGAAGTCGAGGTCCAGACGGTCAAGGATGCCGGGTGCCGTCATGCGCGAGGAGAAGCACGTGGTGCGCCAGGTGACTTGGGTCGTTTGCAAGCGAGGACGGTTCGGTGGGATCCGGACGCGTGAGAGGCTTGACGACAAGTCATTGGGGCCACATGTAAGCTGCTTTGAGAAGCGTGCGCGAGTAAAACCCGGTGTTAGGTGGGGTTAACTGGTTATCCCCGGTTTGGACTAATGGTTGGATCCATTAGGTCTAGGGTTCGTTTGTGAGCCTATAAAAAGGGAGAGAAGGCAAGAGTTAGTGTAGGCTAGAGGCAGACCGTGAGTAGGTCTGGTGGTGGTTAGCTCTTCCTCCCTCCATAGTTGTTAGGTTAGAGAGTGGGTGTTAGCTCTAGGGTTAGAGCTTGGTCCTCCCAAGGGGAGTGGCTGTGAAACCAATCATCAGAGCAATACATCAAGTTTCTATCCACTACTTGTGTAGTCTTTATCTGATTGAGTTGGCTTGGTCTTGTTCGTCTGTGTTCTTAGGTTTCTCTGTTTTTTGATCGTTTCTTTCCTTTCTTGATCTGAGAGAATGTTCTTCCCTGTTTTGTTGATGATCTGACTTGCTATGTGTTGGAGAATCATACTCAAAGCCATCTTGGCTGTTCTATTCCCATGAGCAAGGTCTGATTGTCTTTTCATTCTCTCAATTTTGGTTTTGAGCGCTTTTGGTGAAATCTCAGAAAGATCTCTATATTCTTGCTAAGTTTTCAATTAAAGAGTAGAGCAACATCGTGTCTTTAATCTTGCTATGTACAAAGTCTCATGACCAGATGATTTCTAAATCGAAAGTTTTGTCGAGTTTGGATCTCGTGGTCGTGCGCTTCTATGTTCTGTCTCTGCTCTTCCGATTCGGTTACGACCACGTCAAGTTTTGACTTTAGTCGAGTTTCCGACCGCATCGTTTTGCTGTTCGACCATGTTCAAGCTTTCACTCGCTGCGAGATCTTTGGTTTTCATTCAGATCTAAAACAGTCGTGATGGTTACTGTCTGAAGTCTCGATCGCCTTTACGATCATGTTGGTTTCGACCACGATCGAGTCTCAGATAGTATCGCTCTGTCTTCGATCATATTTGGTCTTTCAATTGCGGTTGTTCGACCACCGTTGGTTTACGACCACGTTGGTTACGCCCACGTCGGTGTTATTAAGTCGTCGACCGACATCGTCGTTGTTCGACCACGACTAGTGTTGGTTTGGACGACTACGACCACGTTGGACTAGGAGCCGACCACTTCGGATCGCCCCTCGGCCCACCGAGACATGACTCAATAACCCTAGATCCTCATTGATCATTTTAGGTTGCTTCTTTATTATGATTGTAACAATTATAGCTGGGACTAGTCAGTCGTAGTCGCCCAAGTCGCCGACACGTTGGTTGTTCGACCATTTTGGTTGCGATCGTTCACCACGTTGGTTGTTCGCTTATGACCACGTTGGTTACGACCACGTTGTCGATTGGTTCCGACCACGTTGGTTGTTCAACCACTCGTTAGCTTACGACCACGCTGCCGACTGGTTAGGACAACGTTGATTGTTCGACCACTTGTTGGCATTCGATCATGTTGTTTACAACCACGTCAGTTTCGATTGCAACCATTTTCGATCACGTTAGTTCTGGTCTTGGTGGTTATCGATTGCGACGATTTCCAACCATGTTGTACTTTTGTCCAGTAGTCGGATTTACGACCACTGTGTCAGCGATCGCCCACGTTGTAAGTTTCGACCACATTGTCAGATTTCGACCACCTTACTTTTCCTGCTCTGTTCGTCCTGTCTCTTTGGTTTTCAAGTGGGATTCAACTCTAATCTTTATAGCTCTTTAGCTATAAAAGAAAAATAGTTGAGCGAATACTTGGGGAGGATTTGAAGGCACCATTCACCCTCCCCCCTCTGTTGCCTGTTCGGTCCTACATAAAGAATCAACTCAATCGCAGTCGAGCTAAGCAAATCGTGTATGAGTGGTGCTAAGGGCAGCACCATTGCATTTCTTAGGTTCCATTGTTTAATCATGGGTGGCAAGGTTAGCATCTTTGCATTTTTTTAGCACAACATGGGGTTCAATAGATCTGGAATGAAAGGTAGTTCAGTCCTTTCGATTGGTACTGACCGTTTGGCAGATGTAACAGAAAGTAGGAAATGCAGTGGTCATTTCCTTGTCCCTGATGATTTTATGGAGCCCCCATGCATATCTTGGTATTCTTGCAGCTTCTAGTTGCCCCAGGCTTATTTAGTCAGCCAAGTTTTGCTGAGTTGGTCTTGATGTCAGTATAGTTGGATAACACTAAAAAAAAACGCATTTCATTCTATGCTGGACACTGCAGGCGGACTGTTCACAATATTGCAGTCAATCACGCATATAAAAAAACTGCTAGTTATCCAGAGCATTTTTGTTACAAGGTTTTTACAAGTACCTTTAATCTTCTTTGTTCTGCTTTCAGCTCAAGATTACGAAGCAGGTGTCCGTGGACATAGTCATGATCGCCTTCCTTGCTGTGGTATTGGTATTGGCTGGTTTCTGTAAGTGATCGTTGTTCTATTGTTCTCTTTTGATCGTAGTTTCATGTATAGCAACATCATATCTGAATAAATACTCTGACAGATATTTACAGTACAACTATGCATTTGCTATAGCTATACCTGCTTAATCCTAATGAATAACCCCTTGTTCTGAAGATTCATAATCGGTTTCTTCCTTGTTGCCATTCCCTGGTATGTTGGAGCCTTTCTGCTGTGGTGTTCCAGAGTGGATTACAGGGAGAAACCAGGATATGTGGCATGCACAATAGCAGTGAGTAAAGAATTTATTGCCAGGTTCATTAGATGTAGTAGGATCCATCAGATGTAGTAATAACATTTGATGTCATGCTTGTTCCAATTGCTAATGTCATGCTTGTTCCAATTGCTAATTATGGTCTTTTCCTTTCTTTGCCATCTATTTTTGTCTGACCGAGCTCGCGAGTTTATTATCTAAGGATGTACAGTCTAGTCTATGCAGTTTGTTGTGTTTTAAAAGTATTTCTCTCATGACATTCTGCTGTGACTCTAAACAATGGACCAAATCTGGGGAGTCATATAGTAAATATAAGTTCTCATCAGGATTGTATACGAAGTTTCTGCATGTTTTCTTTTTGGTTCCTTTATAGCTGTTTGCATAACTAATAGTAAACCAAAAAGTTGAGAACATTTAATCAAATTGACTATTTCTCCATCTTGTAAGACTTGTGAACTTTGTCATGTGAAGAGTGAATCCTGTATTAGGAGAAATTGGTGAACCATGAAACACGAATTGGATCAATGGCCCATTCATGTTTTTCCCCAGGCGTCCAGCAGAAAAAAGAGAGAAAAATTAGTTTAGTACAATAAACGTGTTGGATCTTATTATTGAAAAGAAGCAAAATATTGGATTCAAATGACCACTACGTTTTGGGCATCGACACAGTCTTCAATATGCAACTTTGACCACTACTTTTTATATAAATATGTTCATAAAAAATATAAAATAAGTATATCATGAAAATATTTTTCATGACTAATCTAATAGTACCATTTTCACATGACCAATCTAAATAGTCTTTATGTATTAGTAGTCAAAGTTAAAGAAGTTTGATTACACGCGTTCTAAAATATCATACATTTACGGAGGGAGTATAGCTCTTTCAATCATTTAAAGTGTCTAATTAGGTGGCTGCCGTGTCATATTTGAAAATTTTGGTCCCTACTCTTCACCAGTTGCATGCTGTATCATCGGAAATCATGCATTAAGTTTTCTGCATGTATGTTGCTAGAGTATATTTATGTATCATTAACATAGAGCGATCCAGAGAATTGCATGATATTCTTTTGGTTGTACCAGTAGTTAATGTAGTGTTCTGTGGGAACTACTTTCTATAGAGATATCTTGATAAACTCTAGATTTGATCACTTTTATATCAGTCACTTGTCACCTCTAATGAGAATTACTTGGTATAACAGGCTGTCCTCGCCACAATTGCCATCATCATGGGGGCTACCGCTGGAGCTCATGTTTATTGATTTCATTTTGCGTTGTGCCACTGTACATACTGTACATTTCATGGGTGCACAAAGATTTCATATCATGTCATCTCCATTGTAATATTGTGGAGCCATTATTTTGCGTTTGAACTTTGAATATTTAATGTATAACAAGGAGAACAAAGTCCTTGTTCATGGTCATAAACAAATCAGTTTGGGATGACCTTGCCTTGTGACTTGTGAGTTGTGAATGCCAACATCTATTCTGAAACGGAAATTGTACTTGTGCCTTGGTTTATCATTGTCCGCTGGTTCAAGTTTAATCCAAGAAGTATATGATAAGGAGAATTGCATAGAAAGGTTCTACAGATCTATCATTCCATCAAAGAGCTTCAACATAAACAATAAAGTTCTTTTTGAAGGCCATATTTAGCATCAACATAAACAATAAAGTTCTTTTTGAAGGCCATATTAAAAAAGTTTGAAGTTACGGTAAGATTTTGCTGTCATTGTCATTGCGGGTGCTTGTGCTACATGCTGTAGAAGCACCTACATTTTGTATCGTTTGAAGGAAACGTAATAGCAAGATTCTAAAAATCAATAAATCATTTATCTTTCATGGTGAAAATCTGAAAACGTTGCAAAGTTGATAGGATTACAATTAGGGGTGCTAATGGGTCGAGATGGGTTCTTAATTGGGTTGGCTTTGGATGAGTGGAAATAGGTTGGAAGAGTGAACGGGTTAGGTTAGGTTGGGTTGTGTTGCCTCGTAAAAAGGGTTGGATTGAGGTGGTGTTGGATTGAGGTGGGGTGTGTTTAAAAATTTCAGGTTGAGATAGAGTTATGAACATGTTCAACTCATGGCATGGCTTAATGTGGTGACACTTGGATTGTCATAGACTTGGACTACCATATTTAGTTATAACTTTCTATAAAAGCATGTGAGAACCACATGTGTATATGTGCCTGCTAATTTGCACAGGGTATCTCCATACACAGAATCATTTGCAACAAACTTCAATCGATTTTGTAAAACTTTTGTAGTGTGAACGCAATGTTGAAATTCCAAATAATACAAATTTATGAAAACTTCCTATAAAATTATGTGGGGCCTACGTGTACGTCCAGCACTACCAATCCATATAGAGTAGCTCCTCTACACGTATAATCATCTCCAATAAATTTTAATTGATTTTGAAAAACTTTTGTGGTGTGAATGCGAGTTGAAATTCTAAATATCGAAGTTTTATGAAAACTTCCTATGAAAAGCATGAGAACCCACGCGTGCGTCTAGCCTTACCAATTTACACAGAGTAGCTTCCCTTCACGCAAAATCATTTCCAATAAACCTCAATCGATTTTGTAAAACTTTTGTAGTGTGAACGCGAGGTTGAAATTTTAATACCGAAATTTTACGAAATCTTCCTATAAAAACATGTGGGCCCCATATATGCACCTAGCTCTACCAATTTGTATAAAGTAGCTTCCATATACATAGAATCATCTCCAATAAATTTTAATTCATTTCAAGAAACTTTTATAGTGTGAACGCGAGGTTGAAATTTCAAATACCGAAGTTTTACGAAAACTTTCTATAAAACATGTGGAGCCACGTGTACATCTAACTCTTCCAATTTGCACAGAGTAACTCCCCTACACGCAGAATCATTTGCAATAAATTTCAATCGATTTTGCAAAATTTTTATAAGGTAAACGTGAGGTTAAAATTTCAAATACCGAAATTTTATGAATAAGTAGGTTGGTAAATGGGTTGACAAGTAGGTTAAACCCATGGGTTCGGATTGGGTTGGGTTTAAGTGAAAGATGGGTTGGATTGAGTTGGGTTTAAGTAGAAAGTGGTTTGAGTTGGGGAGGATTGTGAAAAATCTTCTATGGGTTGGGGTGGGTGGGAAATTGGCTTTATCTCATATGGGTTGAGTTGATTTTGGGTTGGGTTTAAACCCACTAGCTGGCCTAATTATAATGTTGCAATGACATGGTGTTACAAGGAGTAACTCGTTCAGATTCTATTGTAGAAATGGTACCTTATTTCATCACGAAACACCTGACACTGATTTGAAGGTACCATGTGTTGGGATTTTTATATGATTTTCAATATTTACCATGGTTATCGTCTGTTTTAATTATTTATATTATTGATGCAAGTGATAGAGAAATTTTGATGCCGAATTAACTCGAGGAATTAATATTCGAGGTGCCGAGGACGGCTGTGCTGGAATATAATAGATATATTTATTGAGATCAAGTCTATTGAAAATTTAATACGCATACATTTGTTTAACTCAGATACAACACATAGCGGAATAGCTATGTTTGTTTTGCGGGATTAGCTTTGCAGGTTGTTGCCTACATGATCAGATTGAAATTGATCTCGTAAACAATCTGATTATGATGTATGACTCATACATGTGCATTTGGGTCCAATATATTTTAGATTAATAAAACTGATATGTCTGATCGTAGTTGGTGATATGGTTCAGGAGTCTCACGGGATACCAAAAAAGTGGGTCACTTATAATATCTAGAAGTGAAGTCTATAAATAAATTCGTATTTTCTAGTCTTATTATGTATAGTGAGCGACACATATTTATTTTCATCAAATTCTATTCATATGTCACATTATCTCAAATGAAATGTTTAGAACTTCAAGTGCAAGTATTCGATGGTGTCGGATCCAGATGCTGCCACGCACCGGCCTGCTTGCCCGTCAAGAGTCAAGTCGGCGTCTTCGGTGTGCAGCCCCGGCCACGCACTTGCGACGCAGCACCTGAAGTAGACCCCACCTGCCAATCAACGGCCACTGACAAGTGGACCCACATCATATAGGTCCCACCTGTAAGCGTGAGGCTAGCACGTCCCACCTAGAGCGTCGGCGCCGCACACGCCCCGAGCCGACAGAGCGGGCGCTGTCCGTCCGATCGGGCGTGTCGAGATCTCGGACAATTTAGCAGCCTCGGCGACCTGGCCCCACCGCCCCACCCCACATTTCGAATTCAAACCATCGCCTCCCCTCTTTCCACTTCTCGCTTCCCTCTCTCGTCTCGTCGCCCTCCTCCCAATCGAAGCTTCTAGAGTCTAGGGCTCTAGGCCAACCAGGAAGGTTCCTCGCAGGCACGAGGGCGCGAACGCGAGCGGGAGAGAGGGAGGCATGGGGGAGCCGCCGAGGGTGTCGTTCCGCGACGGCCGCCTCGCGTCGCTGAAGGCGGAGGAGGCTGGTAGATCTCTTTCTTGGGTTCGATTTGGGGGGTTCTTGATCGGCTGATCCGTCTTGCGGTGTCTCTTCGAGATTTCTTTGGGTTTCGCTTGCGCCCCGTTTTGCTTGGTTTTAGACGGGTTTTGTGCTGCGGTTCTTGGTCTTTTTGGGGTCGTTTCTTGTGCAACTTGCTTGCGAGAATCGCGCGGTCCCATTTCTTGATCATTTGGGCCGTTTCTTGAATCTTTGGGGACATTTCGCGATCTGATGCTTTCCTCTCTCTCTCTCTCTCTCTCTCTCTCTGTGGTTCTGTCGGCTAAATCGTGGTTGCGGGATGTAATTCCGGGACCTGTAGTTCTTAGCGTAATGTTTGCTGTAGTCTTGTCTGGAGACGATATTCGGATGCTTGAACTCTGGTTCGGATAGAAATGCTCTTAGAGAAATAGTTTTCAGTGATTCTCGAAGCTGTCACTGCTATCTTGTTCCGAAGGACATTACAAACTAGCAAAAATGCATTTGCAGGTTTAATTCTGATGATTCATACTTTAATTTATATAAGCAATTTTTAGTTGCAGAAAAGATAATTTAATCATAATGTGTAGTTGGCTAGTTCTAATGCAAGAACGCCATTCTTGGTTCTAGATTATTCTCTTTCTTCTTATAAATTCAAAATGTATAATATGTAATGTTTCCAATACACGAAGTTTTGCTTTTGTAAAATTGGCTGGCTAATTCTAGTTTCTTGCTTTGCTTTCTGCAAGCATGGAGGCGGCACCAGGCTGCAGCCTGGCTTGAGACCATGGTCGGGCCCTTCGGCTTATCCCCTTGCCCGTCAGAGCAAGAATTTGTTGCTGCTCTCAGGAATGGCATTGTTCTATGCAAGGCCATTAACAAAATACAGCCGGGTGCTGTGCCAAAGGTTGTCACTAATGCCCCCTGCGATAGCCAGCCATTGACGGCTTTCCAGTATTTTGAGAACATCCGCAACTTCTTAGTTGCTGTTCAAGAGCTGAAGCAGCCGAGCTTTGAGGCCTCTGATTTGGAAAAGGTTTGCTAGCTATACTCAGCAAGGTATTCTTGATGGAGGGATGCTTACTCATCCTGCGAAGCGGGTTGCTTGTGCAGGACAATCTTGATGTTGGTTCAGTGGGCAAGATCGTCGACTGTGTCATTTCCTTGAAATCCTACCATGAGTGGAGGCAAGGTGGCGGAGCCAATGGGCCACTCAAGTACATGAAATCTCCTCTTGCACCGCGTTCTGCAAGCCATGTTCAGTCTGAAAATGTTGCTTATGTATCTTCACCCTCCCAAAAGCGTCTAGACTTGACAGAAACTGATGGTGAGAGACAACCATTTCAAACTGTGGGTCCTAACATGGAAGGTTTGTGCTGCATTTTTCTTGGCACGCATGATACGCTTTATGTCTAAATTTTTGCTGTCTCTTGTCACCTCATTTCGATGCCGCTTTTAGTTGATCTGTCAATTAATGGTGTTGCTTATTGCACTGTACACAATAGCTACTTTGTAGTGACTTGGTTAAAATAGTCACTGTCATGAACAATATAACCATCTATGTATTGTGCATCTGCAGAGGCGATGGAAAAACTTCAGAAGGTTATTTTGGATTGCATGATAAGTTGCAAGGAAAATTTGGACCAAGAGGGTCTGAAAAAGGTGATTAGCCAAGAATTACATTAGTTTTTGAGTTAAATATATTGTACTGTTTGTATCATGTACCAGTTTCTGACATGACCTAACTATTTTTTCAGGATCCAATAAAGCTAGTTGTCACTATTTTATCAAGTCAGCTGGAAAAGGAACAGGTAAGCTGGAATGCTATCTTATCTATTGGATGATTCCTCACAAATGCCATATGTACTGTTGATGTTTGCCCCACTAATTTAACCATGGATTGGGTTCACATTTATTTTATTAGCCCCCCTGTCCTGTGCGAGTTCTTTTGTTGTTGACATTCATCTCTCTTATTGTATGTATGAATCAAGCAAATCGAGCTATCAAATGAATCAATTAAATATGGATATATGTTGATATTATTAGAGATTTACAGCAAAAAAGGCTATGTTATACAAAAGTATAAGAACTAAGCCTAGTATCATTTATTACCTAAAGCATACTGGTATTGTATCATTCTCATAGTACTTTTACTGTTTTACAATCAAAATCTAGGTTTGACCTGCAAACTCATGAGCATTTTTTAGCCTCAACAATGAGCACATCTTTACAGTGCTTGTTACCACCCGCTGTATGTCCAGATGCAGTGCAAGACTGCAAGGCATCTTTGCTGAAAAATGGTCTGTCAAATGGTTATGAAGCCACATGCAGCTGTGGCCCCTCTACTATTTCGTGCAGTGCTATTATTCTTTATTCACATCACATCTTAGCGTATTTGTGTAAATCATAAGTTGATGTCCATTCAGATGGTTGTTGTACCAAATATTTTCTTATTCCTTAATCATCATCTCAACTAAATTATGCTGTCATATTTGTTTACATGCATCTTGTATTCTTATTCAAATGAGTGTACACAAATATGTGATGTGTAGCTCTGCCTTCCACAGATCGCTGTTTTATTGCATCATAACTGTTTTTAATGTCTAATTACATTTTGATACTTGAAGAGTTGTTACGGATTACATCTTTCTCTGGAGAACATAGAACAAGTTCTTTATAAAAATATAAAATACTTAACTTTCAGCTGGGTAGAATTGTAGAATTATGAAGAATCTTAAGTTTGTTTCTTACTGTTAGTACTTAGTAGTTCAGTTCCTCTGAATGAAAAAATCACACATCACTAAACGTTCGTGTTCTGTTTTACTGTGCTGGAACACAATATTTAGAAAGTAACATGTGATACCAGAAGAAATGAATATCTTTGACCTTTCACATCTTTTTTTTCATTTCTGACTTCTGAACTGTGGTTATACCAAGTTCTTTTCATTTATGTTGCTACTTGCTACCCTTGTGCACTTTGTACAATGAACTGTATGACATTGCAGGTTGGCATAGTTGGTCTATGCATTTGTTCACCATTTTATGTTCAGATGAAAATTTACCTTTTGAGCTTGAGAGCAATGTTTTAAGTAAGGCTAATACGGAAGAAAACAATACCTTTTATGCAGTTCAAACCGCTTCTTCAACTTTTTTCTCGAGAAGGGGTAAAAAATGAATCAACTCAGAGTATCAAGGTACTGTTTTGCACTCATCTTTAATTGGGAAATTGCAATTTGCTTTTGCATTTATCAGTAAAAGTAAGAGGAATTGGCATTGTTGTGAACTTTTAGCATGAGAAAGCAAAGAACAGTCATTTTGGGTTTTTTTTACCAGTGATACATGCTCTTATCCCGGCACTATAAGGTTTCTCTCATTTGGTTCTTATAGTAAAAGGATACAACTTGTTTTCCATTTTACAGAATTTCACACATAGAATCACAAAATATAAAGAAGAAATTTGTTGTAGTATGCAGCATCTATTCTTACAATTTTTTATGCAAATACTAAATTAGGCTGACTAGCGTACTTCACATATGAGGTGCAGATTAAATGCTGGTGATCATGAAATTCAGTAACTGAATAAACTCTTACTCTGTTTATAGATGTTAGAAGGTAGAGGAGAAGTTACTTAATTCTCTAGCTTGTAAGAAATTCATAAGTAAATAGTAATATTATTTTGTGCAGCTCTTTTCTGATGAAATATGATAATTTTGTGTAATTGGTCAAGTTCTTGCCTCGGATTGCTCCAATTTGTTGTTTAATTGAAAAGGCTCGAAAAACAGCTTGAACTACATTAGGGCCTATCTTGAAAGCAAATATTGAAAATGATATGTGGATATCTTGGTAGGGTAATTCTGCTTTTTATAACAATTTGCTTGATCACCCTGATTTTGCTGTTTATCTGAAAATGGTCTGAATAACTACTTGAACCACGCTTGTGATTAGTTCATAAGACGTGAAGGTACATGGAAAATAATCATCAGTAGGCCTCTTGGTAGGGCAATTCTTCTTACAAGAAAAAAATCAAATCAATTGTTGCTTTATAAATTTGCAAATATGCTTACGATGTTTGTAAAACATTGTTTTAAAAAAATTTAAGCTGCATTATATTTTATAGCCCAGGGACACTTATGTTGCACTGGCATCTTTTTAATATGGCAGCAGAGTTCAACTGAATTACTGAACATATAATAGTCATGGTTTATAATGTAAGATAATATTGAAAAACTTTGCATGATTTTAAAGTCTGAAGCAATTTTAACTCTATGATGTACAAAACGGTTTGTCTGAGTTTTCATTTTCAATCATTCAAAATAACACCAAACAGTAAAGCACTTAAGCTGTTCATCATTATGATGCATTACCCGTTGTGCCTTGTAGTGTTCAAACTCACAGATTGAGAATAGACAGCGCCTCTTGCAAGCACAGGAATCTGAACTTTTGGTGAGATCTCACGTTGCTATCTTTATTGTATTTAACTTTAATAGTCAATATCATCCATTTGAGGTTTCTTTTCATTTCATGATTATATAATAAATAAAATTTTCTTATTTATATCAAGTATTGCCAGTTACTTTATGAATTCTCGTCTGTTTGTGTTTGTGAAATACCACATTGATCTTATATGGTCCCCTTTTTTTTGGATTGATCTTATATGGTCCCTTTTTTGGATTGATCTTATATGGTTTTTTTGGACCATATGGTCCTTGAATGTTTTGCTTATTTCTTGTAGGTTCAATAGCATTTTTCTCGGTACTCGGTAATGACATGACTTATTTTACAGGAGCTTAGGACAATGTTTCAAGAGGTTAAAGTTGACTTCAGGTCTTTGCAGACCCAATTTCAAGATGATATCACCAAATTAGGTATGCTGTTTGAACATAGGCCATAGCATGCCTTTTCGCTATTCCAAGTAACCCATGTCGGCAAGCTTTAGTGGTGTGGTATAACACTGCAACACAAACTTTACAGGTGATAATATCCATATGCTTTCCAAAGCTGCTCTTTGTTATAACCAAGCTGTGAAAGAAAACAGAAACTTGTATAACATGCTTCAAGAATTGCGAGGTATCACATGCTATAGTTCAGTGTGGTTATTGATGTTATTGTTTGAATTATTTCTGAGAGCTCTTTTATAGGAAATATCCGAGTCTTCTGCCGGATAAGACCACTTATTAACTCAGAGTCTATTTCTTCAATTGAACATATTGGAAATGATGGCTCGATAATGGTCTGTGATCCATTTAAGCCACAAACTACACGCAAGATCTTCCATTTCAACAAAAGTTTTGGGCCAACAGCTACTCAAGGTAATAGTGGTCTAAACTGTACTTGGATGCTTCCATCTTTATCCAAATGTTTCATCTTCATGCTCAAATTTGTGCAGATGAGGTTTATACGGAAACACAATCTTTGACTAGATCTGTCATGGATGGTTATAATGTATGCATATTTGCTTATGGGCAGACAGGTTCCGGCAAAACTCATACAATGGTATAAGGCAAATCATATTTTGCACATAGCTCCTTATTTGATGCCATTTTATTCGATCACATCTAATTGTTCTAGTTTCTGTGCATGGTGGTGATTAGTGTGGCTCATCTGGTGGGTTGTCATCTAAGGATCTGGGAATTAATTACATGGCATTGAACGATCTGTTCAATATATCCACTTCTAGGGAAGATGTAAAGTATGATATTAGAGTGCAGATGGTTGAAATATACAACGAGCAAGTTCGTGATCTTCTAAGTGAAGACACTTCAAGCACAAAATATCCTTTCATGCCTTATGTGCTATTCTTGTTATTTTGGGTCTATTTTTGTCTGATTTGTCACTGTGTTAGTTCCTGACATTGATTTTACATTAGATATAAGGACTAGTAGCAATGGTCTGTTGAACCTTCCAGATGCAAAGATGTGCCCAGTACAGTCTCCTGATGATGTTATCAATTTGATGCTTTTGGGCGAAAAGCAGCGAGCTTCGAGTCCAACAGCAATGAACCATAGAAGCAGTCGTTCCCACAGGTTTGCATCAGCATTATCTTTTGCTTAGTGATCTTTTTGGTTTGTTGTCCTTCCAATATTTTCTGCAATTGATTTTTTATACTTTCTTGCAGTATCTTGACTGTCCATGTTAATGGGGAGGACATGTCTGGCAATGTGAGTCGTAGCAGTTTGCATTTGGTAGATCTTGCAGGAAGTGAAAGGGTCGATAGGTCAGAAGCCACAGGAGACAGATTGAAGGAGGCTCAGCATATTAACAAGTCACTTTCCTGCCTAGGGGATGTCATCACTGCCTTAGCTCAGAAGAGTTCTCACATTCCTTACAGAAACAGCAAACTCACCCAATTACTACAGAGTTCATTAGGTATGTGGCTATATCTTTGAACATGTTCTCTACATGCATTATTCTAGCTATGGGTATTAACACTACTAATCAACTAATTGATGAGTCACTCTTGATGGTATACATCTTATCTTGAAATATCTGGCACATTATTGGCATCATAATATAAGGCCATGCAGTAATTCTGACAGTGAAGCTTATCGTTTTTGCTGGAGTAGAAATGTAGAATATAAAGGAAGCTCCATGCTAAAACTTTTGGTACATAAATAAAGCCATATATGCAATTGTAACACCTTTTATATTGTTTTTGGCTTTTTGCAATGCCAACTATAGGGGGAAACGCAAAGACGTTAATGTTTGCCCACATAAGTCCGGAGGCAGAATCTTATGTAGAAACTCTTAGCACTCTGAAATTTGCTCAAAGGGCTTCTAGTGTTGAACTTGGAACTGCCCATGCAAACAAAGAAAGCAATGAAATAAGAGAGCTTAAAGGACAGGTAATTTTTTCTGTTACCACAACGGCATGTTTTTTAGGCTTTATTGCTAGTTTGCTACAATCAACAATACAATGTGGCCGTCTTTTACAATGTTGCACTCCCCTTAAATTTATCATTTTCGTCATTGTATCTTTGGGTGAAAAATTGGACTGAGATTGCTTTCTCCCTACAAAATGCTGGATTTATTTCCATGTTATTATAGTATAATGAATTTCTACCGTTCCACATACTTATATCCGACTTTCTGTATTTCATTTGTTCCACAAATAGAAGAGAAAAGTATCTAATGCTCAACCTATTTTCAGGTAGACAATCTCAAAAAGGCATTGGCAACAAAAGAATTGGAAAAATCATCATTTAAACTCAACGAAAATACAGTAATGAGCCAGAGAACAAAGCAACTACTGGAGCACACCCCGCCAAGGCCACGTCGTTTAAGCCTAGAGAATGCCAGTACTGGTAGTAACGGTAGCATACCAGACAGAAAGGTGCCAAAATCGCCCCTTTGGATGATGAAGTTCAACAGAGATCATGGGAGAATTCATGACAAGGAATGCAGCATTGATGCCTTTAATCACATCAATCGCCACAGATCAGTAATACAGGTACATCTTGCTCTTAATAACTTCATATTGTTTGATGTTGTAGTGACTGACCTTTTGTCTTTCTTGTCCATTGTGATAGAAGACGTCCGCAACATTCTCTGAAGAGCCTGTTAGAGAGGAGAACGAGAAGATAATTACTACAGTTGACACAGTTGCCTTTTGTCGACTACCACCTGACGCTTGTAATCTATCCAAGCAATCAGGATTGGATACTCTCCAGAGAACACCTTGCAGATCAAGGAACATGAGCGTGGAAGTGAATCGGACTGATGAACCTTCTTCTGCTGCCAAATTGGAGAAAACAACCACAAGTAATGCAGCGAAGAAAGGATCACATTTAAGAAAGTCCATTCAGAGCAGCATAGGGAAATTAATTCATGGCTCTGAAAGAAGGTACGCCATGGGATACATGCTGAATTTTACTACATATTTACAAACAAGTATAATAATGCTGCACGTGCACTAAGCTTTCTTTGCTACTACTACAACGTTCCAGGAATGCTCAACATTCAGCACAAGCAACTCCTGGTAAAATCACTACTAACACGAACTATGATGGCCCATCTCCAATTACAACTGATGCAAGGTTAAGAAGAAGACAATCACTAACAGGTCTCCCACCACCACCATCGTCGACCATGTCACGCAGATCCTCCCTAGGAGGAAAGTCGGATATAAGTAAGTTTTTGAATCAAGAAAACTCGGTTTTGTTCTTATGTTCACATCCTTAATGCTGTAACAACGTAGGCTGCCTTGTGACTGTAGAGGATGAATCAACTAAACTATTCCTAATGTCTCATTGTCTCGTCATTTGATGGAAGGTGTAAAAAATAGCCAAATCAGTGGACGTGCTGCCAGTGAGTACAAGCCACTGCCATTCTCCTGGGTCCGATGGCCTGAACCACATCAATGTGAATTCTCCATTCTTTCTAAACCAATCCTTTGTTCCATGCCAGAACCACTATAACCTTCTTTTACCTGCTTGCATTGTCTTTTCCCACGGATAGTGTAATGATTGAATATTGATAGATATACAATCCAAGACATCATCAATGTCAAGAATTCTTGCCGTTGCCCTTAGAGTATATAGGTGTCTTCCTGCCTATTGTTAGCTCTTAGTTGATGCTTGGAGCTGGATTTTATTTGTTCCTATAACTGCATTCTTAATAAAACACTAAATGGGAAACATATTTCTGTCAAAGAAAAAGCAATCAGTTTTATTTTACTTTTGGATCCTGATGCCCTCTGTTGTTAGTATAAAGGATGTTTTCTGTTGTCTTCAGTTCTTACTGAAAGAGCTTCTGCTTCCATTGGCAGGCTCAACCAATAAAAGAGGTGCCAAAACGCCACCTCCAGTGAATTCAGCAGCAAAGGCGAAAAGGTGGCTATGAATCTGAAGCGAAATCATCAGACAATTTCACTTCAAGCGCAGCACAAGCCTGTGCCAAAGGCCAAACCTGACACATTCTTCCAAGTCACCAATCAACTTTAGCTTCTTATGCTAAAAAGAGAACCCCTGGGAGTGTTCTTAATCTGAAGAGACCCCATCTCGAGTGGTTACATTCTTTGTATCAACTGAAACTTATAACAACCGGAATTTGGAAGATGGGAAAGGGAAACAACTCGTGTGTTGTATTCTGAATTTCTGGTATGTAGTTACTTTCTAGCGAAAGAAAACGAAGAAAGTTGTTCAACTTAACTGAGCAGTAAAGTTTCAGGTCTGTTAGGGTTGCGGGCAACAGTAATGAACATTTTTTTACTGTCTACTGTAATGAACTTGCTGAGTAGCCTCTTCTCCTTTGATATAGGGCCTGTTTGGCAACAGCTGCGGCTTATGGCTTTTAGCTGAAATTTTTGAATTTAGTTTGTTTACGGTACAGATTACGGAGAGAGAGATACTCATTTGCGATTTTAGATGATACAGATGTTGAGCTTTTAACATGTTTCGGAGAAAATACTCTGTTTAAAAGTTAAGTACTGTAGCAAAAACCAAAAACCGCTAGCTTCGGAGGAAAAGAACAAGCCCATAAGCTGAGTAACCTCAGTCGTTCGGCGTCGGCATCATGGCCAATAGAATGCTCACGCTATTCCTTTTTGCCACAATTTTGGGAGTACTAGGCAAAAGCTTACTCTGCCCTTAAAAAAATCTGGTATAGAGATAATAAGTACACCAAAATCATACTCAATAACAATACTAGTAATTCTCCGATGTTTATATGTGCGCCTTAAATTCTCTGTGGTAATCTGCAAAACAAAAGCATACTCTGGTATAGATTTACAAAATTTGCTACGGCGTGAAGAACTAGAAACAGTACTGCACAAGGAAAACAAAAGATATGATAAGAGATTCATCCACTAGAAACATGGCTTCAGCAAAGAAAAACAAAGACATGGAATAGAGAATCATTCGGCAGAAATGTCACTTCCACTGTTGCACAAATGTTCTGACTAGTACATTTTCTACAGAGGTAACATAATTCCTTAATTTGATCAAGCTCAACAGTTGCTAATGTCTAACCATCTATTGCACACACTCATTCTAGTATGGCTATGGCTAATGCCTGTATACATTTTTCAACAAAACCGACTACCTTCCTGCTAGCTTCAATTTGCTCTCTATTAATTTGCATGTATGAGTATGACCTGGGAGTGCAGACCATTCCATAAAAAGTATGATCAGGCCTGTATCCCTCTTCGTCTCTTCCTATGATGTTAGGCCTGTAACTTCCTTAGGAATCATAAATAAAAATCCAATCGGTAAGAGAGTGCCAATCAGCTGTACACCCAAGCCAAGTGCCAGATTGTCAAACTGTGCTGATGAGATGCTCAAAGCTGATGCGAGAGCAGCTCCCAGGAATGAACCTAATGTCGAACCAAGGTTGTTGATGGACATGAACAGAGCAAACAGCGTGCCCTCAATTCCAGGTGGGCAAAGCTGCCCCGAGAGGATCAGGAACGGCATCATCCTGCCAAATGAAAATATTCTTGTCAGAAATTGTATTATGATAATATGCGGAAGGATAATTTGGATGCACTAAGTCAGCTGATTATTGTAATTTGCAACACAAGATAGTAAACACCAAAGTCCAATCATGATGTCCAAGACGGGACCACCAGCCCTAGCTTGAAAGATTAATTTCAAGAGAATATATGTTTCTAGTTTCAATTTGGTAATGCTAATGAGACTCCAGACTCCACTCAGTGTAGATGTGTATACAAGATTTCTAATCTTCAAGCCATGTGTATAATCAGGTATTCAAAAAATAATAGTAACATTCTAATTATTGCTGATAATGGGTCAACCATACTGAATAAACCAAACAATTTCCTCATTTGGTGGAAAAATTAAAAATACATAGATCTAAAGCAGTTAACTGAGAGACAGGTCACAGTGGACCATGAGGCATGAGTCCATGACCTATTCATGGGTGCCACTTGACATAGAGAAAAGAAAAAAAATTAAGGGTACAGCAGTCTTTGTCCTGTTCCAGTGGGAACAAATAAGGATGCCTAGCTGAGTTTCCATGACACTAAATATTCAATCAATTTAAATGCCATGTTAGTCAGTTCAAGATCAGTAACTCTGGGAACTAATTTATTGTATAATAAAAGCTGGTGATGTGTGGCTAAAAGCTGTATGAAAAAGGAAATATGCAAAAGATTCTCACAAAAAAAAACATCTGGCCCTCAGTTTTGACAGACCCCTAATTACAACTAATCTGTACCGGTAGAACGAAGTGCTATCTGCAACATATTTTAAAACTTAAAGGATAAGGAAAAGTCCTCAAGACCTCAACCATAGAAACAACGCCCATTACGATATATCCCAAGTCAAATATACTGAGTTGCGCAAAATTAATAGTTTAGTAGACTAGCCTGCACCGCACAATTGCACGGGGTAAACAATCTAGTTTAGGTCAAATAACAGAAATCCATCTTGAACCAGTTTTTGAAACACAACAGGTCAAGCATATTCACCAAGCATATGGTTTGTATTTTGTAATCAAGTGCATAGTAGTTTCGTGATTCAAATAAATGATAGCTAGAGGATATACTTGAACTGGTTGATTGCATCAGCCAAAACAGAACCCCACAGCACCATGTATTTATCTGCAATTCCATATTGAACATGTAACTGTGACACTAAAAGAATGTCCAGTATGCTAATTATGGCAAGACCAACATGTGCAAACCTGGAAATAAGAACAGCAAATGTTAAAAGTAGCACATATAAGTATATAACATCTTCAAATAAGTGTGGAGAGTTTTGTATTGTAGCCAATGATTCCAAGAATTGCAACAACTTTTTGAACAGAATAAATTATTAAACAGCATTTGCTCACTAAACCAGTTAAATTGGGCTAGAACACTGACCAAAAGGTAATTGGCAATGTATTAAAGTAACATACCAGGATGAGAATGAAAATTAGAGTACGATACTATGATTGAACCAAATTATTGGGGAATAATCCCACATACATTCTGATACTCATGGAAATGGACATAATCCCACAGGCATTCGGCATTTGCAGCACTATCACAGATAAAATTTAAGGTACACATATCATCATCAGAGAAAGCAAGTAAAGAACATGGCAGATTGTCAGGTGGAGGTGGTGAAAAAATTGTCCTCAAATAAAAGCTAAAAACATTGATCATGAACAATCAACTTAGCAGTTAGCAATTCTCATTACATTAAACATATATCTGTCATAAAATTTCAACATCCTTTAAAATTATCCTGTGCCAGGCTGCCAGTAATTCTGATGGTAACTTAACATTTAGATAAAAGAAACAGATTCAGCAAATAACTTACATAAGAATACTCCTGAGTTTCTTGTGCTTAAAATAGCGGTTGTAGATATATGTGCCAAACATTAGACTGAACCACCCAATCACACGTGCAGTCCCTAGAAAGGATGCCTCCAAATGTAGGACCTCTGTCTGATAATAGAACATGACTGTTGAGATATTTGGTATTGCTACATTTGAAAAGAAAAACCATGCCATAGGTCTGGGTATTGGATAAAAAAAACAAAAGTACAAATTAGGTTCTTCAGTGACGGGGTAAAACACCAGAGGAAATGAAATAATTTCATAGTTGTTTACCGTAGAATGGTTGGCTGCTTAAAAGCAGTGCACAAACTGAAGAAGGCTGATTGCAGAGACAAGTAGGGCCTTGAATTAATTGGCCTATTATGCTCATGACCCTCAGATCGTTTGGACAACAACCTCCTTTTACTATTTTTACGAGCTCCCTTTCGCCTTCTAGTGCTCTCATAATTAGATGGTTCACTAGAGCCTTTCCCAGCAAAAGCATTATCAACTCTTTGATCCTCAACATGCTTATTATCTACTGTACTCTCAAACCCTTTTGGAGATTCCTCAACGAATATGCAGGAAGCTAGTTGAAACAACGGAAGAGCTGAGAAAATGATATATATAACATGTATCGGGAGATTGGATAATGCATATCCTCCCAATAAGCTCCCAAATATTCCCCCTACAGCCATTGACGACCAAGATAATGACTGGAGATCACCAGCAAATTCTGGCCTGAAAGAGAATTATTGAGGTTTTGAAGTAGAGTATTCTATAATACTTGCTAAATGATGGCACAAATTGCACCAAGATACTCACCCTGCTGATCGAACTGCCTCTGCAACCATTGCATCTATAACAACATCTGCCATGGCACATCCCAAGTTCTGTACTATCAGCAAAGCAGTAAGAAAATTGCTTGAGGTCCTCAAAGGTTCTGACAGCCCAAGGATTAGCCACGGAAATAGAGAAAGACAACTAGAAATGATCAAATAGGGTACACGCTTTCTCTGCTTAATTGGAATACAGTCTGACAAAATCCTACAGGCACAATGATATATGTGAGTAAAGAAAACCAGGATTCTGTTGAGTAATCTGAAATACATTGCAGTCCTGTAATGCATGTATCCAGGCATATGAATGTTTTACTGTAATGAGCAACCAGTGCCAAGAAGTTGTGTAACTCAGCGAACAAGAAAATACTCAGACCAGAATGGATCATGGAAACTAAATAGAAAAACCGTATTAAGTTTGATGTTACACAGGTCTATGTAGTACAAGCACATAATGCCTTAATGCCCAGACCCACATGCAACAAACAATGCATGGATATACATGCATCAGAAACAAAACAACAACAACCATCAGCACTCCCCGTGATTTACCCTTTTCACCTTTTCCACTTCAATGTCTCCAAATGTACTGTACATGTTAATCCATTTCCCAGTAAATAAAAACAAAGTTTCAAGAGATAAAACTATAACAGTTCAAGGTCAGCTTGTAAGAGCTTAGTTACTATCCATGTTAATCTGTATGGAATCATCTAATGTAAATTGTTTTAACTCTAACGGAATAGTACATAATTCTAGCTCCTTTCGAAAAAACTATAGCACCCATATGATTGTTATCAACTTCACTTGCACTAGAGAGAAAACGCAGTAAAAAAATCAGGGAACTTAAAATGGACAATAAAGTTCCAGAAGTGAACTCATTCTGGAGTAAACACCACTACATGATCATTCACATATGCACCAATATCAAACTTAATCAAATTGTTCCTCTAATTCTATATAGGAATGCTGAAACTGAAGTGCCAAACTTACGAAGTTTGAGAAATGATATGTTATGTAAACTATTTCTGTTACAGAAAAGGTCAGGATGATTAATTTTCTATCTCTCATGGTTAAAATGTAAATAAATTTCATGATTCACAGTAAAGCAACGAACACAAGGTAACATTACCCATATATAGGTTTTACACTCCAAGGGAAATACGCAACAGAGACCAAAAACTGTGATGTTGAGGGTGATAACTTCATCATGTCCTTCATTTGGTATGAGACAGCTGTCCAAACAAAAGACCTGAAACCCTAAAAAATCGAAGAATATATATAAAAATGTAGCAGAATAAAAAAAATGATCTGTGAAGCTTTCAACAAAAGAAAAAAAAAACCTTTGCTAAACCAAAGCTGGCTTCTTTATATTTAGTTATTTACGGGAAGGCTTCTGTAGTTATCTTGAAGATTTTGATTGAGACAAGGAATTTGCAACTAACTGGCCATGCTGATGTTACATATGACCAAAGCATGGCACTAGAGCTCACAATACGAATGAACAAATTTGGTCCCCCTCCCCCTATGTGACACACTAAGGTCTTTGAAGTACCACCAATGCTCACAATCGTTGTGCAATTATCACATCAAATTGATTTAAGGCATTACAATCCAAAGCATAACTTGTGTAACACTCCATAGTTTCACAAATTGCAGATTGCATATCTACATTTAATCACCTTTGTTAGTGAAACTCCCACTCTAACTCTGCATCTCTCATTTGTTGAGAGGAAACAAACAACCAGTTCAATCGTAGTTGAAAATAACAAGTTATCTACCATAAAAAACAATGCTGCTAATGCTACTAAATGACTAAATGATTCCGAAAAGCATGTGACTCCAAAAAATAGGGTCTTTCCACCATCCTTATCCTTCTGCAACAATTAGGCATATTACATTACTAGATAACGAATGACCTACCAGCAATTTGTTTTTTTAATAAAAACATTGTTGTAAGAAATACGTTTCTGCAGCCATCAGTCATTCAGTTTTCAACATCGATCAGTCACATCGTTACATTTTTAGGCTAACTCAAGACACGAGGAATAAACATGACTGGGGATAGGAAACAACCATGATATCATCCTACATAGAACATAAATTAACCTGGTGGAATAATCCAAATGTGTTTCTAAAATACTTATCCAAGGAAAAAAAGGTGGTTTTATCCATTCTAACCAAATTTCCGGAGAACACTGAGATCTCTCTATACAGACAGTGACCAATTTGGCAGCATATGTACCACATGTCGATCTCAAACTATTCTGGCATCACACCTGCACATTTGCAACAGGACAAAGCGGCGAGGTTTGCACACAACTTTAGTCACTGCCAGAAGCACCCGTATCTCAATTCTCAATTCAGAACCTCAAGAATTGCTGCGCATTTCCTCTGGTCCTAATTATCCTAGATCGCCAACGCCGTACCTCTCCCGCGCTTCGATTTCCCCACCCATTTCCAACTTACAAGGGAAAAATATTTCCAAAATAGATATTCAGGTAGCCTCTCCGTGTTTCATACGCACAGATCCTAATAAACTCCTCAAGAAAATCCACACACACGCACAGGGGGAGCAGCGGATCTAGCCAACGGTGGAATGTTCGAAAACGGAAGTGATCACGAGGAAGGTTAGGTTCGAAGGAGGAGGACAGACCTGGATGAAGTAGATCAGGCAGACGAGCCACAGGAACGACGCCCCGAACGCCGCCGCCATCCGCCCAGCCCACGACGAGGCCGCCGCCGCCGCCATGGCCACGCGCAAAACGGAGTTCCTCCCGCAAGAAGCCTTCTTCGCTCGCTTCGCCTCAGCTCAAGGAGGGAACTCCTCGCAGAACCTAGGGTTTGGATGGATCAGAGAGGGGAGAGGCGAAGCAGAGGATGCGGGGCTCGGGCAGGGCGGCGAGAGATGCGGGAAGGAGGAGCTCCCGTTCCGCATGGACGGGAAGAGGAGACCCTCTCCCGGCGTTGAAACAGATGGAATTCTAGTAGATCCGAGAAGCCTCGTAACTTATATAAATATATATTATTAATATTTTATTCTCATATAGTTACATTTAATTATTTTAATTTATTTATTTTACCTAAATAAACACGATTTAACATTAAATTAACAAATTTATTTAACTAATTAGTCATATAGTAATAATTAATATATATATATATATTACTTTGTTAAATACAAATATGAATAGTTTAAATAAAATAACATTCTAAATAATGAAAATCTAGTGTATATATATATATATGAGAATTTAAATATAAATATAAATAGAAGAAAAAATATTAATTAGATTAAAAGATTTATACTATATTTATATTCTATAGAAACGAATAATTCTATCCGATCCCAACCCTTCCCTCTCCTCTCCCCCGCGTACAAAGAGACGCGTGGCACTGCGCTGACTAGGGGTGCAAACGGGTCGGGTTAATCCCGATCGATCCAGCACCGAATCCGATTGGTACCGAATCCGGAGAAAAAAATATGGGTTATGATATCGTAACAACAATATCCGTCAAGAATCCGATCGTCTTCAAGTTTGATTTCGAGTTAGTGCTACTATTTGACGTTTCATTTTCTTTTGCAATGGTAAAATAAAATATTCCACATCAGCTATTAAGTAGTAACATCAAGTTCTTGATAGTACGTCCTCCTACTCCATTTGTTGTACTACATGCATTCCTTATAAACAAGTAGGGGTGCAAACGGCTCGGGTTAATCCCGACCGATCCGGTACCGAATCCGATTGGTATCGAATCCAATTGGTACCGAATCTGGAGAAAAAATATGGGTTAGGATATGGTAACAACAATATCCATCCGAATCCGATCCGTTTGCACCCCTACCCAACTCGATTCAACGCCTTCGAGTTTGCACATAAGGCCTTGGTTAGAACGGGACAATCTATCAGTGTTCCTTACGGAAATCATGTTGCTTCTTGTAAAAATTGTATGCAATTCATATAAAGTTGTTGCATTCCAACATGTAACATCCTGAAAATTTGGAAATTCGAAATATAAACATTTCTGTATTTATTGCTTTATAATTGTTTTGGAAATCAACTTTTAAAGCAATTCTTAAATTATGATCAGGTCCCAAAAGGTCAAAGAAATAAAGTATTAGAAAACAAAGAATTTAAAATAAGAATTTGAAAAGATGATCCAGTGCATAGTGAATGTAGATGGTCTTAAAGGTTTGAGAGTAATAATACGGTTAAGTTTTGATAAAGTTAGGAGAGAGTAAATAAAATAGAAATACATATATATATATATATATATATATATATATATATATATATATATATACATATGAAAAGTGGGATTAACAAAAGGGTTTTAGTGAATGAATATGTGTAGATAAACTCCTCATAAAATTAGGATTAAAAATATATATATATATGCATATATATGAATACACATGTAAAGGAAGAAATTAAATAAAGAAATAAAAAAAAAAAATATAAAATCGGGTCGACCGGCCAGCCAACCGCCAACCGGCCAACCCCATGCCAGATCGCCCGCCCCCACCCGCTCTCTGTTTTCCTTCTCCCCCTCCTCCTCCTCGCGCCTCACTGGTCGCGCCTCTCCCCGCCCGCTCACCTGAATCTCCGCGGCCCGGCCCGCCTCGGCGCCGCGCATTCGGACAACGTATCTCGCCCTTCGGACGGCGGGTCACCGCCCGACAACAAAGCACCGCTTTGTCCGAAGCGCGCGCTTGATCTCTACCTCGCTTCCGCCGCCGTGCTCCTCCGCTCCTCGTGGCGGTGCTCTCCGACAGTCGAGTCACATCGCCGGTCAGGCGCACCACCACCGCCCGATTTCACCTGCCCGCCACGGTGCGGCGCCACCGCCAGAGGACTCCTCCGCTCGGTCGCGTCGCCCGACCACGTGGTGCGAAGGCTCTGCTGACCAGCGTCTTGTGGCGCAAAGCGCGGAGGCGACCACAATGATCAAGACTCGCCGAGTCCCTAGGACCTCGCTGCCGCGCCGCCTTGACGCCTCACTTTGCCCGACGCGACGGCTCGGACCAGCTCCGTCGCCCGGCCCATTCCGCCGACTATAAAAGCCGACGGCCTCCCATTGTACTCCCACTCTCCTCTCCCTCTCGGCCGGATAATTGAGCTCCAAAGCCCGGTGCCCGGCCTCCTCTCTCCCCAACTCCGTGACCTCCTCCCGACGACTCGGGCCATCCGAGCTCAATCCTCGCTCATACACCACCCGGGAACCCCACAAACTCATTCCGGCCACCCCGCACCTCTCATCGGCCAGTACATCGCGGTGCCAGAGACCTCCCTGCACCGCCGCCATTGCTGAGACCCATCTCCGGCGTTCCCGGTCCCCAGCCGCCACCACGAGCTTCCTCGACGTCGGGACCGTGTTTTAGGCCGCCCGGGACCCCGGCCACCCTCACCGCCGCACATGCACCCCTCACGGCCTCTGCCACCGCTACCAGTAGCCTCCCGAGCTACCTCAAAGGGTAAAACACCCTTAAGGGTGGCAAAGCCTCCCCGACCCTTGGCTAGCTTGATCGATTCTCTTCTCTTCCCCAGCTCCCTGCGGCGTTCGAGCCCTCGCTCCGCGCACTGGGTTGAGCCTTTCTTTTATTTTCATGCGACATGTGGGCCCCACTGTCGTGGTACGCCATGACGAGAGGCGGCCGACAGACGGGTCCCACTCGTCAGCAAAGCATCGAGCAGTGGGTCTAGAGACCGATGGGACCCACTGTCGGTGGCCGCCGAGGATGGTACCGCTGACCGGAGGACCCTACCTGTCAGAGGCACAGTCGGGAATAATAAACAAAATAAAATATGCTAGTGGGTCCCACCTGTCAGAGTTTAATAATTTTAGGGATTTATTAAGCTGAGAACTTTGAAATGTTATAACTTCTTCATTTTAACTCCAAATCGAGTGAGACAAGTTTCTAAATTCGTCAAAATTCAAGATCTATCCACTGGAACTGAAATCATATTTTTTTGAGTTCATTTGAATTTCTGGTGTTATTTGGATTGATTTGTTGCTTTTCTTTTTATGCAAATTTTCGCGCCCAGTTAAAATAGCGTACGAGGCTCAAGAAGAGGAAGCGAGGCGGCGAGACCCCAGCACCCAACCCTCAGAACTTTGTGACCAAGGCGAGTTATCACTTTGACCATATTGAACCCAGATTTATGCAAATTAATTTCTTTTAAATTATCCATGTGCATGTCTTTATTTCATGTGGTATATTATGTTCAGATTTTCAGAATGTAGTTATACACCTATTATTATGCTTGCTAGTATTAACCGTTGAAATATTTTGGTATATGTGAACCTTGTCGCCATAGTAAAACTAGTATAAAATAGATTTCCCCAAATAGAGTATAATGTAGCGAATTGCTTAGTCATGCTAGTTAAACGGGGACACTTAGTTATCCCACAAACTCTCACATGCAATATGAAAAATGATTTGGGCAGTCATGGTGGGAATGACTGGTGAAATGTTTGGAACTATTATTTTATGTCCCAAAATCCTCAAACTTGCTTAGTATCTGGGTGGATGACTTGGGGGCTGGAATGTGGTGCGGTGGAAGCACAAAAGTTATGGAATGTGGTAGAACCACCCAGATAGCTCTAAGGACTGAATCTTGTCATGATAGCCCGTGTAAAACAGTACAACCACATGTCTGTAAATTACAACTTGGCTAAGTAGCGGTATCGAAACTCCCGACTCATCTCACCGGTAGTGGATAGGCGTGGTTATGCAAGGGCAGAGGAGGCCTAAAGGGACACCGAGTGGAGGTGGCGTTCACCGGTCGTACTAGCATTGGGGAGTGGAGCCGCATAATGCTAGTAGCCGTGGTGAACATCCGTGCAACGTATGGGACCCACCGCAAGTGGGAGCGACCCATAGGGTGAGATGACTAGTGGAACTAGATATTCTGAACAGTCATGTGATAATCTATTTGACCACCTGACCAAGGAATCAGGTGGGGCAATAGGTGGATTATCGCTTGTGGTGAAAGTGTACACACTCTGCAGAGTCAAAAAAAACTATTCGAATAGCCGTGCCCACGGTCATGGGCAGACATGGGATACTTAACTAGATATAGTTACATTTGAAATGATTTGTAAAGGAATGGGAAAATAGAGGCGATGGGCGCCTAGTTTGGATTTGGCCGAGTTTTGTCCCGGTGGTATGATAAGTGGCTATAATTTGAAAGATGCAATATGGTGCAGATTTCATGTAACGGTGGATGGAATCTGTATCGCTACTACAAAGGTTGTACTTCACTTTACCTTTAAAAGTCGCTAGATTATAGGGATTTTAAATATGATATTCACATGCAATTTTGGCAAACAACCAAACCCTGACCTTCCCTTGATCTAGCCTAGCATGTAATTTACTGCATTCTGTGTGGTAACTTGCTGAGCACGGTGGATAGTGTGCTCACACTCGCAATATCAAAACAGAGACAGGGACGCAGGGTCATTACGATCACGAGGAAGGAGGAAGGAAACAACGATGAGAATTAGGGCGTCGCTTGCGTTTTTGGGCCCAGACAAGTTAGACTCTAGGCTGTGTGTGCGCGTATATCATCTAAGTCTAGGTGATATACAATGCACACACATTCCCCCAGTCGCTTGCCTGTGGCGTTGGCTTACTTTTGTTTCGCTGTGACACTTTGTTGACTGATAACATTTGGCTTTAGGGCCCCTTTTGTAAACTATTGCCCGACGTGGCATAATTCAAACTATGGTCTGTAATATTTGATGTATGCGATGTATGTATGATTGAAGAATCTTGTGTGCACTAACCTGCGATCCGAGGATTAGTGCAATAATCACAGAGGATTTGGATTGAAAAATCCGGTCCGACGCAGTGATATCGAGCATCTGATTGTAGGGTAAAGGCCTTAGTATAGACGTTAGACAAGGGATAGGATTATACTCTTACAAAATTTATGAAAAGAGTTTCCAAAAATATAGCGTATTATTTCTTCTCCTATCCTCCTTAGTTCTGCTCTATTCTATCTTCATTGAATATTTTAAAATATTACTAACACTAGTAATTCTTTCCACAGATGGTGGGATATGCAGCGGAGGGCAACTGTGACTTCCTGTCTCACGGCCTCCCCACGGAGCCTCCTCATGAGCTTTTGCACCACCAGGCTATAAGGACCGACCCATGTACCGCGGCCGCAAGGCGTGGCAGTGGAGTGGAAAGGCGGGTGGTTGAGGTGTTCATCACGCCAAGAGCGAGCAGGATCCCCTCACGTCTTCCGGACCGAGCACACCAGAGCACCGGGTGGCGGCCATCCAGATGCCGCACGCCGCCACGCCCGGCTCTGCGGCGTATACAAGACCAAACTGCAAGACACGCCATTCTTCTACTTCCCATCGCGCCCGGAGGTGCGCAGACAACGAGACCTACTGCCGCGTTTCGAGGACAACCCGATGCTTACGCATCGGGTTGATCTCACCCACGCTATGGGCTCGGCTCACACACCGCTCTGGAGGAGATCACCACTCTCGCGCACCTCGTCTCCCAAAGACACGGAGATGGCGACCCTCGGGGCGGCTCGCGCGATCTGGCGGGCCTTGGCGGTAGCCAAAGTGAGGCGGCTGCGGTGCGGGCGCGACCACAGCGGTCCCGGCTCCTGCGCTACTCCAGCACCTCCCGCCCGGCCGGCCGAGCCGGGGGCAGCTGGCCCCGACCCCGCCGCGCGCAGAGCGTGCGACCTCGGGGCCACGGTCGACTCTTAACCAAGGAGGGTCACACCGCAGCCGTAGCCGCTCGCGTTCCGAGACCGACCCCTCCGAGTTTAGCGGCAGTCGGTCCCGCTCGATCGCCGACTTCTGACCCCTCCGGCCAGGCCGGATACATGGAGGAGTAGATCGGATGGTGCGGTACTTGCCAAGTGTAGCGCAAGTACTAAGGGGTGTATCGTAGCGTGTTGTCCAGACTCTCTGTATCGCAGTAGCTATCCCGTCGAACTTTAATTAATTATGTTGTAATTGTAAGTCCAGCTTAGAAGCTGGCTATGTGGTGTTTTATCCTATGAAACCAGCCTTGTGTTTAAAATTTCTTTTGTCGTTTATCTTGTTGGCTTTTATTTTCTGAGTTGGCAGCCTTCTTTTGCCTTGCCTAGCATTAGTACTAAGTCAATCGTATGTATAAATATAACTGCAGATGGCCAGCCAGAGGGTAACTAGGGCCCAGACCCATGCCACCCACAACCAGGCGGAGGTCGACTCCACCCCTGGGGTCTCGCCAACAAGGCGTGGACCGGTGCAAGATCAAGGAGCCGACCTCCCACCCCCACCTACAAATCCCACGATGGCACAGGTCATGGCGCAGCAAACCCGATTCTTTGCAAGCCATTATTAATGGGCGACAAGGTGGCTCCAGTAGGTCGGTCGACCGGCGATTTTCGAGAACCCGCCCTCACCTTCTCTTCGCCGACGAACCTCTCGGCCGAGGATTGGCTTGGGATCTGAAGGAAGCTGCGCCTAGCCAAGTGCGGAAGAAGACAAAGTGATATTCGCGACTCATCGGCTCAAAGAGCGGCGACAAGCGGTGGGAAAACTACCTTGCCGCGAGGGGACAAGAAGAGACCTCCACAGACAGCGACATGGAAGCCATACCATGGACAGAATTTAGGACGGCATTCAAGTCCAACTTCATTCCGACCGAAGTGATGCGGATGAAGAAGAACGAGTTTCGTACCCTCAAACAGGGGAATATGTCAGTTAACGAGTACTTTACCAAGTTCACAGCTTGCGCCACGCCCGAGGGGCGTAGCGAGAGGAGGAGGAGAAAGTTGATGATTCTTTGAGGGTATGAATGAAGAGCTAAGGGTGCGGTGATCGTCCAAGACTTCCCCAACTTTCATCAAGCGGTGAACAAGGGCGATCTTGGAAAACGAGAAGAAGAACTTGGAGGCCAGCCGTAAGCGCAAGATGGCAGTACAGCGGCCACAAGGAAGGTTTGTCCAAAGGCTCTTAAACAACTCTAACTTTTCAAGGCCGAACCAATTCAAACCCTCAGCCTCATCGCCTAGTCCCAGTGGCAATTCAATGCAAGGACGCCAAAATGTTGGCTCAGGTCAGACCACAAGCTATAAGTGCTTCAGCTGCGGTGAAAAGGGGCACTTTGCCAATCGATGCCCACACAAACAGAATGCCCCTGTTCGCAGCCAAGCTTCAGCGCCCGGCAAGGGGCCTCAGACATCTCAAGCCAGTAGAAATGCCCCAATGCCCAACCGTGGTAGGGTCAACCATGTCACAGCGGAAGAAGGCGAGGAAGCGGCGGAGTCCCTCTGGTGCGTTCTCTGTCAAGTCAATACCAGCACAAACTCTATTTGATTCAGGGGCTTCACATTCATTTATATCCAAGGGGTATGCTGACAAACTAGGGTTACCTACCTATCCTCTAAAGAGGCCAGTAGTACTTAAGTCACCAGCTGGTGTGATTACCATTACCTTAGTGTGCCCTGGGGTAACAATTGTCATGGAAAGGTGCGGCTTTCCCGCAGACATGATAGTACTAAGTTCCCAGACCCTGGATATTATATTAGGAATGGTGGTTAGCGGATATAAAGGGTTATAGCGTGCCTCCGGGATGGTGAAGTCGACTAAATGTCTTGAAATGACCATAGATGTGAAAGTGGACCGACCATACTGGGGCGTGCAATATATTATTGTGAAGATGTACCCTTAGAGGGAATGGTGGTGGTACAAGACTACCCGGAAGTATTTTCTGAAGATCTACCCGGCATGCCACCAGATAGAGACCTAGAGTTTGTTATTAATTTGAAGCCAGGTGCCGCCCCTATTTTCAAGAGGCCATATAGGATGACGGTGGAAGAACTGGAAGAGCTGAAGATCCAACTCCGGGAACTGCAGGAAAAGGGATTTATCAGACCCAGTTCCTCACCTTGGGGATCTCCGGTACTATTTGTAAAGAAGAAGGATGGCGCAGCTAGGATGTGTGTGGATTACCGGGCATTAAATGAAGTAACCATCAAGAATAAGTACCCCATTCCCAGGATCGATGATCTATTTGACCAACTTGGTGGAGCCACCATCTTCTCTAAAATAGATCGAGATCGGGTTACCACCACTGAAAATTAGGGTGAGGACATACCCAAGACAGCTTTCACCACTAGATATGGATCAGACGAGTTTACGGTCATGTCCTTCTTGCCCGACAAATGCACCTTACTTCATGAATCTCATGAACAAGGTGTTCATGGAGTATTTGGATAAGTTTGTAGTGGTGTTCATTGATGACATCCTTATCTACTCCAAGACGGCAGACGAGCATGCGAGCATCTCGCCTAGTGCTAGAAGCTAAGAGAACATCGGTTATATGCTAAATACAGCAAGTGTGAATTACGCTAAGTGACATCGACTTCACGGGACATATAGTGTCAGAAAAGGAGTATCGATTGATCCCGCATAAGATTGCCGATGATGAGTGGAAGCAACCCTCCTCATTCTTCAAGTGTGAAGTTTTCTTGGATTGGCGGGATACTACGAGAAGATTCATAGAGGATTCTCTAGAGTAGCCAGGCCATTGACCCAGCTACTCAAGAAGGAACAGAAGTTTGAATGGACCAAAACCTGCGAAGGAAGCTTTCAAGAGCTTAAGAAAAGATTGACTACCACCCCGGTGCTAGTCCTACCTGATGTACGTAAAGATTTTGAAGTATACTGTGATGCTTCCCATCAAGGACTGGGATGCGTACTGATGCAAGGAGGCAAGGTTGTGGCATATGCATCTAGGCAACTTCGTCCTCATGAGGCTAACTACCCTACCCATGATCTGGAATTAGCATCAGTGGTTCATGCCTTGAAAATCTGGAGGCATTATCTGATCGGTAACCACTGTGATATATATCTGGATCACAAGAGCCTCAAGTATTTCTTTACCCGTCGCATCTTAATCGAGGCAAAGGAGATGGCTAGAGTTAATTAAAGATTATGACCTGAGTGTCCACTACCACCCAGGCAAGGCCAACGTAGTGGCAGATGCCTTAAGCAGAAAGGCTTATTGCAATACCATGATGGTGCAAGAGCAACAGCCGGAGCTATACAAGGAATTGATGGCCTTGAATTTGGAAATAGTGGAAGAAGGCACCCTAGCAGCAATGGAAATACAACCAAGTATAGAAGAGAGAATCATCGCTGCACAACAAGAAGACCCAACTGCTTTGAGAATGAGAAAATTAATGGAAGCAGGAAAGGCACCTAGAATATCTATAGATCAACAAGGGGTTTTGCGGTACGGGACACGTATCTTTGTACCCCACCAGGAAGGCCTTAAGGAGCTGATACTCAAGGAAGCTCATAGCTCGGCATATTCTCTCCATCACAGGAGCACAAAGATGTATCGGGACATGAAGCGGTGGTCTTGGTGGCCACGTATGAAGAGGGACATTCAGAACATGTAACTTTCTTGTGATGTGTGTCGAGAGTGAAGGTGAACACGAGACCAAAGCAGGATTATTACAGCCATTACAAGTACCCCAGTGGAAGTGGGAAGAAGTAGGGATGGATTTTATCACGGGGTTTTCCCGAACGAGGTCGGGATACGACTCCATTTGGGTCGTGGTGGATAGACTGACCAAGGTGTCCCATTTTATCCCTGTCAAGACAACTTACAAGGGGGACAAATTGGCAGAATTGTACATGTCCCGCATCGTGTGCTTACACAGTGTGCCAAAACGGATAGTCTCAGATCGAGGATCCCAGTTTACCTCGCATTTCTGGGCTAGCCTACATGAAGCCCTTGGCACCCATCTGGATTTTAGCACCGCCTACCACCCCTAGACGGATGGTCAGACGGAAAGAGTAAATCAAATATTGGAAGATATGCTTCGGGCTTGTGCCCTGTAATTCTGTAAGGACTGGGATAAGTGTCTGCCGTATGCAGAGTTCGCCTACAATAACAGCTACCAAACCAGCCTTCAGATGTCCCCTTTTGAGGCATTGTACGGAAGAAAGTGCCACACCCCTTTACATTGGTCAGAAGTAGGGAAAGGGTACATATTTGGACCTGATACTCTGAAGCAAGCGGAAGAGAAAGTTTGCCTGATCAGAGATCGGTTATTGGCTGCCCAGTCTAGACAAAAGAGCTATGCAGATAGAAGGAGAAGGCCATTAAGTTTTGAAATCGGAGACCGTGTCTACTTGAAGGTGTCACCCCTACGAGGAATCAGACGATTTAAAGTCAAAGGTAAACTTGCCCCTCGCTATGTTGGACCATTTCCGATCATAGCTAAGAAAGGAGAAGTGGCTTACCAGCTTGAGTTGCCTGCAAGTCTAGCAGATGTACACGACGTCTTCCATGTGTCCCAGCTCAAGAAATGTCTTGGTGCGAAGATCAAACCCGATGGAAGCGGTGGAGCTCGAGGCGACCTAACCTACAAGGCGTCCAATTAAGATCTTGGACCTTTGAGAAAAGAAGACCAGAATCAAACCATCCGCTGCGAGTGCAATGGGTCATCACTCAAAGAAGGAGGCCACCTGGGAACGCGAAGACCAGCTAAGGAGAGATTACCCCGAGTTGTTTACCAATTAGGCTGAATCTCGGGGTTGAGATTCTCTTTAAGGGGGGTAGGTTTGTAACATCCTGAAAATTTGGAAATTCGAAATATAAACATTTCTGTATTTATTGCTTTATAATTGTTTTGGAAATCAACTTTTAAAGTAATTCTTAAATTATGATCAGGTCCCAAAAAGACAAAGAAATAAAGTATTAGAAAACAAAGAATTTAAAATAAGAATTTGAAAAGATGATCCAGTGCAAAGTGAATGTAGATGGTCTTAAAGGTTTGAGAGTAATAATACGGTTAAGTTTTGATAAAGTTAGGAGAGGAGTAAATATAATATATATATATATATATATATATATATATATATATATATACACATATGAAAAGTGGGATTAACAAAAGGGTTTTAGTGAATGAATATGTAGATAAACTCCTCATAAAATTAGGATTAAAATATATATATGCATATATATGAATACACATGTAAAGGAAGAAATTAAATAAAGAAAAAAAGAAAAAATATAAAATCGGGTCGATCGGCCGACCCACGGCCAACCGCCCAACCCATGATCGCCATCGCCCACCCGCCTCTTGCTTTTTCTTCTCCCTCCTCCTCCTCGCTCCGCCCCGCCGCGCCCTCTCCCAGCGCCGCGCTCGCCCGTCTCCGCGGCCCGGCCCTTCTCGGCCTGCAGCGTTCGGACAGATCTCGCTTCTTCGACAATGGGTCACCGCCCGACAACAAGCACCGCCCGTCCGAGCCGCGCCGATCTCGCCTCGCTCGCATTGCCGTGCTCCTCCGCTCCTCTCGTGGTTGCGCCCCGACAGTCGAGTCATATCGCCGGCCGTGGCGCACCACCACCGCCCGGTTTCACCCCGCCCGCCCACTGCAGGCGCCACCGCCCGAGGACTCCTCCGCTCGGTCGCGTCGCCCGACCACGTGGCGCGAAGGCTCGCTGGCCAGCGTCTGTGGCGCAAAGCTGCGGAGGCAGCCACTGTGATCGCGCGACTCGCCGAGTCCGTGGGACCGCCGCCCTCCGCCGACGCCTCGCTTTGCCCGACGCGACGGCTCGGACCCGCTCCGTCGCTAGCCCAATTCCGCCGACTATAAAAGCCGTACGGCCTCCCATTGTACTCCCACGCCTCCTCTCCCTCTCCGGCCAGATAATTGAGCTCCAAAAGCCCGAATTGCCGCCGGCCTCCTCTTCTCCCCCAACTCCGGTGACCTCCCTCCCCGACGACTCAGGCCATCCGAGCTCAATCCCTCGCTCATACACCACCCCGGGAACCCCACAAACTCATTCCCGGCCACCCCCGCACCTCTCATCGGCCGTACATCGCCGGCGCCGAGAGACCTCCCCGCACCGCCGCTGCCACCGCTGCCGACCCATCTTCGGCGTTCCCCGGTCCCCACCGCCGCCACCACGAGCTTCCCCTCGACGTCAGGACCGTGTTTTAGGCCGCTGGGACCCCGACCACCCTCACCGGCACATGCAGCCCCTCACGGCCTCTGCCACCGCTACCTAGCCGCCTCCCCGAGCTACCTCAAAAGGGTAAAACACCCTTAAGGGGTAGGCAAAGCCTCCCCGACCCCTTGGCTAGCCTTGATGATTCTCTCTCTTCCCCCGGCTCCCCTGCGTTCGAGCCCCGCTCCGCTGTTGGGTTGAGCCTTTCTTTTATTTTCATGACGACATGTGGGCCCCACCTGTCGTGGCTGATCGAGAGGCACGACAGACGGGTCCCACTGCGTCAGGCAGGCCACTGACGAGTGGGTCCAGAGACCCGATGGGACCCACCTGTCAGTGACCGCACAGGGATGGTACCGCTGACCGGAGGACCCCCGCTGTCGAGGCACGATCGGAATAATAAACAAAATAAAATATGCTAGTGGGTCCCACCTGTCAGAGTTTAATAATTTTAGGGATTTATTTAAGCTGAGAACTTTGAAATGTTATAACTTCTTCATTTTAACTCCAAATCGAGTGAGACAAGTTTCTAAATTCGTCAAAATTCAAGATCTATCCACTGGAACTGAAATCATATTTTTTTGAGTTCATTTGAATTTCTGTTGTTATTTGGATTGATTTGTTGCTTTTCTTTTATGCAAATTTTCGCTTGGTTAAAATAGCGTCACGAGGCTCAAGAAGAGGAAGCAGAGGCAGCAGCAGACCCCAGCACCCAACCCTTAGAACTTTGTGACCAAGGCGAGTTATCACTTTGACCATATTGAACTCATATTTATGCAAATTAATTTCTTTTAAATAGAGTATAATGTAGCGAATTGCTTAGTCATGCTAGTTAAACGGGGACACTTAGTTGTCCCACAAACTCTCACATGCAATATGAAAAATGATTTGGGCAGTCATGGTGGGAATGACTGGTGAAATGTTTCAAACTATTATTTTATGTCCCAAAATCCTCAAACTTCTTTGAGTATACGGGTGGATGACTTGAAATTTGGAATGTGGTGCGGTGGAAGCACAAAAGTTATGGAATGTGGTAGAACCACCCGATAGCTCTAAGGATCGAATCTTGTCATGATAGCCCGTGTAAACAGTACAACCACATGTCTGTAAATTACAACTTGGCTAAGTAGCGGTATCAAAACTCCCGACTCATCTCACCGGTAGTGGATAGACGTGGTTATGCAAGGGCAGAGGAGGCCTAAAGGGACACCGAGTGAAGGTGGCGTTCACGGTCGTACTAGCATTGGGGAGTGGAGCCCGCATAATGCTAGTAGCCGTGGTGAATATCCCGCAACGTATGGGACCCACCGCAAGTGGGAGCGACCCATAGGGTGAGATGACTAGTGGAACTAGATATTCTGAACAGTCATGTGATAATCTATTTGACCACCTGACCAAGGAATCAGGTGGGGCAATAGGTGGATTATCGCTTGTGGTGAAAGTGTACACACTCTGCAGAGTCAAAAAAACTATTCGAATAGCCGTGCCCACGGTCATGGGCAGACATGGGATACTTAACTAGATATAGTTCTGTTTCAGAAATGATTTGTAAAGGGAATGGGAAAATAGAGGGCGATGGACTGCCCTAGTTTGGATTTGGCCTGGGTTTTGTCCCAGTGGTATGATAAGTGGCTATAACGCTGAAAGATGCAATATGGTGCAGATTTCATGTAACGGTGGATGGAATCTGTATCGCTACTACAAAGGTTGTACTTCACTTTACCTTTTAAAAGCTGCTAGATTATAGGGATTTTAAATATGATATTCACATGCAATTTTTGGCAAACAACCAAACCCCAGCCTTCCCTTGATCTAGCCTAGCATGTAATTTACTGCATTCTGTGTGGTAACTTGCTGAGCACGGTGGATAGTGTGCTCACACTCGCAATATCAAAACAGAGACAGGGACGCAGGGTCATTACGATCACGAAGATGCCCCGGTCAAGGAGGAAGGAAACAACGATGAGAATTAGGGCGTCGCTTGCGTTTTTGGGCCCAGACAAGTTAGACTCTAGGCTGTGTGTGCGCGTATATCATCTAAGTCTAGGTGATATACAATGCACACACATTCCCCCAGTCGCTTGCCTGTGGCGTTGGCTTACTTTTGTTCCGCTGTGATACTTTGTTGACTGATAACATTTGGCTTTAGGGCCCCTTTTATAAACTATTGCCCGACGTGGCATAATTCAAACTATGGTCTGTAATATTTGATGTATGCGATGTATGTATGATTCAAGAATGTACCGTGTGCACTAACCATCGATCCGAGGATTAGTGCAATAATCACAGAGGATTTCGGATTGAAAAATCCGGGTCCGACACAACATACCATAAGACTAGGGGTGGAAATGGATCGGATACGGTCGAATAGTATCAAATACGAATACGAATCTATATTTTTAAAACGAATACGAATACGAATTCGAATATTCTCAAATACGAATACGAATATTCTCGAATACGAATACGGATATTTTCGAATACGGATTTTCTCGGATACGAATATCGAATAAAGCAGTTCTAGCGATTTTACCAATTTTCACCTGGGTTTTGGCCAGACCGGTTTTAAACCACCTAAATTCAAATTTTGAATCACAAAATTTATGCAATTTTCATGGGTTCTAAAAACGGATCGAATACGAATCGAATAGTCTCGAATACGAATGCGAATACGAATACTCTCAAATACGGATACGAATATTCTCGAATACGAATACGAATATTTTCGAATACGAATTTTTGCTTACCATATTCGTGTTTTCTCGGATACGAATATCGGATAATACGAATTATCCGTTACCGTTTTCCACCCCTACATAAGACTAATCACAGGAAAAAGACATACATTTGTGGCCACAAAGGGAAGGCTATGTTTGTGACAGAAACATTTGCATGCATCCAGCTGATAAAGGAACGCTGAGACCACTAATTGGGGTCTGTTTATATAGATTTTTGATTTTGGCTTATAAATAGTAATAGTTTGTAGGAAAACTTACAAAGAGACACTCGCGTGTGGTTTTGACCGATATAAATAAAGCCGTTTAATATATACTGCAGTTGATTAGTAGACCCGTCTTAAAAGATGCTCTGTTTAAGAATTAGATATTATAAAAAAAATTATTTACTATAAGAAAACAGTTTTCAGCCGCAACAGGTTCAAGAAACCATACGAATCATTTGTGCCAGTGGTAGAAGTCTCCATCCTGTTTGGAGTACTAGCAAGGCCTAAAATGAGGCTCGACTGTTGTTAGAATGAACAAGGGAGAGGAAAAGGACAGGAGACAAGCCGATCCCGTCTCCCACTCTTCATCGCAAGGGAAACAAAAATTGCCATGTCCTTCAGAAGGGAGAACTGCGACGGGACCACCAATCCAACGCCCACCGTTTGCAAAATCTTCTATACTCAAAACTTCAACTCCAGACATTTTTGCCAGCATAAACGCATGCCAGAAATTTCAGGGCATAAAGTGAGTACTGATATTTTTGGCAGCAAACGCTGTGAGGCTGCAAATCCACCCAATCCGGATCTCTAACCGACTTCAGTTTATGCCTTTTTTTTATTTCGACTTATTTAAAATAGAAACTTAGACGTCAATTTTTAATTTTAGTTTTTTGACTTTTTCTTTTTATTTTTTTATTGTCCATGAGGATATAATAGTTTTCTTCAAAAATTTCTCAATTTTTTTATTTTTTATCATAAAAATTTGACAGCAGTAACCGTACAATTTTAGCCAAAACCTAAAGTCACATCCAAAAATTTAAGCCAAAAGCTGGTTTGGGCACCACCATAGTTTGCAGAGTATCTCGACTATCTGGTTAGCGATGACAATGAGGGAAAGTTTCAAACTAACCATTTGCCGTTCACTCATCAAACATTTTATTTCCTCAATTAAACTTGTGTTCCATGACAATTTATCAAGATAACCATTTCTTTCTAAGACTCCCTCTGATCAAATTCAGATTTTCTGTTCTCTATCTCCTACAGAAATTATCCTCTTAAGAATTTGACAGAAATTTTGTGAGAAATGGTTAAAATCCTCTAAAATTTTGGCTTGACCAAACAATCAAACCACAATGTTCAAGGGTTGCGAGCTCAGGTTCGAATTAAACAGAACTCCTAAGTCCCAATTAACACAACCAAATCAATTAACACAACTTACCAAATCACAACCATAATCCCCAATCACAGCATAATCCACATGACACAGCAATCCCCATCTTGTTTCAGAGGGAGAGAAACATTTCAAGAACAGAAGAAAAAGAAGAGAGGAGCAGAGCAGAGCAGCATTACTTATACAAGTATCAAGAATTTACAAATCATCATCAGCAGCATCACAAATACCTTCCTCAAATCCCAAACCCCCTCGCAATAATAATCCACTAATTAATCACCCTTATTTTCTCGAGCCACCCGAGCCGTCGTGTCATGATTGCCCAAGGCCCAAACCCTCACCTCTCCATCTCGGCCTCGTTGCCGACGGCCGCCTCGTCCTCCTGCGGCGGCGGTGGAGAAGATAGCTGGGCCGCCGCCAGCGCGTCGGCGAGCGCGCGCATGGCCTTGACCTGCATCTCCAGCGCGGCCACGTAGTCGGCCGTCTCCTCGAGCAGGTCTGGCGCCGGCAGCTTCCGGCAGCCCGGGACGAGCCGGCCCAGCACGCGGAGCCGTTCCTTCACCTTCCTCTCCTTCAGCACCGGCGGCTCACCGGCGGCCTTGGCAGCGACCGCCTTAGCCGCCGCTGCCACGGCGCGCGCCTGCGGTCGGCGGTGGCGGCGGATCTTGCCGCCGGCCTTGACGAGCACGCGGCGGCGGCAGGAGGCCGCGCCAGCCAGCAGGATGGCGCGGCTCCAGCGCGACTGCCCGCGCGCGGTGAGCGCCAGCGCCGAGTCGGCCGCCGCCTTCACGGCGCGCGGCTGCGGCGGCGCGTCCCCGCCGCTTGCCCCGGTCGTGCGGAGCGCGTCGAGCAGACGCCGGCCGTAGATCCTCTCCTGCGTGCCGCTCCGCCACTTGGTCTCCGCAGGCGCGGGCGCCGCGGCCGTCTTCCCCCGCCTCTTCGCCCCGGCCATCCGGACCGCCGCCGCCGACGAAGACGACGACGACCCGCCTATAGAGATCATACCCACCTCTCTCCCCCTCTCCTGACTAAAGAAACAGGATGGCGTGAGGAATTGGGGCGGCTTAAAGGTGGGAGAAAAGAGGAGGCGGTGGGAGGAGGAAGAAAAGAAGAGGAAGAAATTGATAAGCTTTTCGTTGTTGGGTTGGGTGTACTTATTTGCTGCGTGGTTGGTGATTAGCGAGTGGATTAGACATGATTCATTAGAGTAGTGGGGGTGGTGAGGTGGTGGGTTGCAGACTTGCAGGTTGCTCCCTCCTCCCTCGCCTCGAATTTGGCGGTAGACGCTTATATTAGTTTTTAGTCGATAGCTTTTAACTAAAAATAAATAGTAACGATTAAAAAATAATTTTTAAAAAAGTGTGAGCAGTAAGAAAAGTGAGAGAGAGAAATGCTTTCGACTGTCGGAAGTGAGAGGAGTTATGTATGTGATATATCTGTGACTTCTATCTTATCCCCATGGCGAGAGGAGTAGAGAAAAGCCGCTTCAAGAAATTAGGTGTTAGTATTGTCTTTTGGCTTTTCTAAGCAGAAGCCAATGCGAGTGTGGCTCGGTAGGCATCGACTCGTTCTTGAGGTTGTGCTCATTTGGGCTTATAGGATCTGGTTTATGGCTTGTTTTGTACTGTATCGATTGAAAATGTACTGTAATTGCTGATAGCTTTTTCAGCGTAATTAAATTTCTATAAAATTATATCATCACAGACAATAAAAAAATAAGATAAAAAAGAAAAGACAAAAAGATCTAAAAAATAAAAGGTTAGAAAAGATAAAATTAAGGAGCCAGAAGGAACTCTAATGAGCATGGCCGGAGTGTGCATTTTTGTGTTGTGTTTGATGTGTGTTTCTGATCCTTTTCTGCGAATGTGCCACTATAGTATAGTAGTATTGTTTGTGTTTTGGTAAGGTTGTTATTAGGGTTGAGAAATGCTAATGGATAATCCATTTTATCCGATATTTGTATTCGAGAAAACACGAATGTAGTAAACAAAATCCCTATTCAAAAATGTTCGTATGTGTATTCGAGAATATTAGTATCTGTATTTCAGAATATTTGTATTCGTATTCGAGAATATTTGTATCAGAGACAATTCAATTTGTATTCGATCCGTTTTTGGAACCCGGGAAAAACCCGAACGAATTTTGTGATCTAAAATTTGAATTTGGGTGATTTGAAACCGGTAACCGTTCCGGTAACCGGTCAAAACTGGTGGAAAATCGGTAAAACCGCTAGGAATTTATTCTACTAAGATTTGTTACAAAAGTTGTAGGAGGATGTTCGTATTCGGCCGTATTAAGTACATATTCGATTCGAATTCGTATCTGTTACGACATTCAATTTGTATTCATATTTATTTAAAAAAATATGGATTTATATTCATATTTGAGACTATTCGATCCGTTTCCATCCCTAGTTATGATCGTGCCCCTCTACTTTGGGCAAATGTGCAAGTGATGCCTTTTTCCTGCAATGTTGCATTGGTTGGGCCGTGGCTGATGGCTTTTGTCTATATTTTTTGAGATGACGGTGGATGGTGAACATTATTTTGAGCTTAGAAAGTCGTTTAAAGAAAACTTCCCGCTTGTTTCAACTTTAGAAAAAGCCGAAGAAGCCAGATAACAAAAAAAAAAGCAAAAAAGAACAGGTTGTATACATGTAACCAGTGGCTCGTTAGTCGTTACAGACGTGTTACAAGCTTACAATGTCATGGATTATCAAATTTTCGGTTCAACAAATTAATGCTATTGTTTTAAAGCTCACTTTTTTTTACTAGGAAAGGCCACTTCATTTGAGATATATATATATATATATATATATATATATATATATATATATATATATATATATATATATATATATATATATATATATATATATATATATATATATATATATATATATATATATATATGGTTCGAGGACCAATAAAAACCTTTAAAGATCTGTTAGTCACACTCGTTTTGATTGACGCTATCGTTATGGAATGCCATGACTTATGTAGCACCACAATGCATATTCACATTTTTGTAATTAATACTAGCGCATGTTAGTGTCTTAGTGATGATATCTGTTATTTCCGCAGAAACAAAACAACAGAGAGAGGCCGGGAGAGTTCAGGGATTACTTATTTGACAACGCTTGCATTAACCACTAAACCATGCCATGTTTCTCCTCTTCATGCTCAGACCTGGATGTGAATCGGTAAATTCTGATGGGTACGTATGCAAAAAGGAGTTTTCCTATATATTTTTTTAAAATCGTTTGTTGAAACTATATGAGGGAGGGTGAGTGGAATGGAATATGATTTTTCTTTCAGTTTTAGTGGGGTGGGACGGAGACATGGGAACAGGGTGGGGGCCCACTCGCCAGGTATGGGCCGGCTCACGTGAATTCGTGTGATTCCCCTCCCAAGGTTTTCGATGGGCGCCTTTTTTTTCTCTTGTGCTTCACACTAGTTTAATATCTAACACTCTGTTAGTAGCCATTGCAGGATTGCTTTCTTGCTCATTTTTGTGTGGTTTCCATGTGCGCCCTCTTGAGAATGAGCTTGTCTCCAAGCTTTTTTTTTTGAGAGAGAATTGTCTCCAAGCTTTTTTTTTGAGAGAGAGAATTGTCTCCAAGCTTTTTTTTTGAGAGAGAATTGTCACCAAGCTTTTTTTTTTGAGAGAATTGTCTCCAAGCTTTCTAGAGAGGACTCGTGACCATATCGGTTGCCATGTCTTCCTTGCTGCTGGTTGATGATTAAAATGGTCCTGCTGATCTATTAGAAATTAAAATGGTCCTACTAGCTAGCCAGTACTCGTGGTTAGCTATACCTGCAATTGTTAGACCTTATTACCAACTAATTTTAAAACCCATTTGGATTGGTGGCAAATGGGTCGATGCAATTCATTTAACACACAAATTGAACCAGCCGGTTTACCCAAAACTCGCTACAAAATGGATCAGCCAATGTAACAAAATTAAATTCTTAAAGATGCTCCTTCCATAGAAAACGGGAGTACGCTAGGTTAGAAGACAGAGGCATTCATATACAAAAAAAAACAATAATCGAAGAGGTGATGGCATCATAGCTTCATCTAATAACTTTGTTAATCTCAGCAGAGACTAACATCATGAGTAGAGAGAGAGAGAGAGAGAGAATTTTATCAAGTTATCTTAACTTATATTCTTTGTGTTCACGTTAAGAAACAGTGGGGGGAAATAGAATATAGTGCCCAGCTCATTATTTTTCTCCTCCTAGTGGAATAACAACTGGAAAAAAAAGTCCAATGATCATTTCACTTTAAGCCCCTTATCTAGTTAGCATGACTTGGAAATGATTTTTTTCTATGAAAAAGAAACCAGGCCAGTCAGCTACCCTCCATATATTTCGCAGCACCAAATTTATCACGATCCATAAGGATCGGTTTTGACCTTTACACATCAAGGCGCTATTGCGCAGACAGATCAATGCGTCTCTGTTTCGAAATTAGTAGTTGGAGCCGTAAACAAGCAGCTTCAGCTTGGGTATAACTGATTTGCAGTAAGCTATACTATTAGGTCATATATAATGATAGGATGTCAGTTATCTGTAAGTTTTATCATATAGGATACGAGATATAGAGGAAAGAGTATAAAGAATTGAACAATCTCTTATGCAACAATCGACTGTAACATGAAAAACAAGACATATTATATAGAGGTATATAAATATAACCTATTATAAAAATTATTTTTAGTGCTGTCTATAAATATTATGAAGAATATTATAAACAATAGTTATCTATACTATTATACATACTTTATTATCTTTATTATGATCGTTGCTTGTTATTATCGTGTTTCTCTACGAGGCGTCGATGAGAACATGTAAGCAACACATGCACGTTGGATCCGGCCAGCAGGTGGTCACATGTCGTCCTTTACTACCGACCGAGCGAAACCCGGAAAAGAGGAAAAAGAAGAGGCTTTCACTTTCCCTCGTCTCCTTGCTGTTGTCGTTCTACTGTAGAGGATTCGATCGTGGGCACCTAGATATGTTGCACGCACATGGTCAGAAGTGAAAGGAGAGTGCTGATGAGAAACGGCCGTCCACTCGATCCATCAATGCACTCGTGGATCTATATACACTACTATTAAAATGGTTATTTCGAACATCTTATCGTAGACGTTCAACATAAATTGCCAAGGATAAATTACTAAATATGATTTTATAAGATGGACCATCTAAATTTACTGTGATGAAAAAAATCATCTATGATAACTTATTTATCATAGACGGTTTTTATTTCGAATCATCTATGATACATCATAGATGGTTTCGAACAAAAACTGTCTATGATGTCTCTATTTATCACAGATGATTTTTTTTGTCTCGAACCGTCTTTGATGACCATTTATCACAGACGGTTCTTGATAAGAACCGTCTATGATAATATTTCAACTTATCTCGCTCTCGTTGAATTTAAATTTTTCGCTTATCTCGCTGGATTTGCTCTTTAAAATAGAAGGCTCGGCTATTCTTCTCCTCATCTCCTCTTCTCTCTTCTCTCTTCTCCTCCACTCCTCTTCTCCTCATCTCTCTTCTCACTTCTCCTTGCCTAATTTTTTCTTAAAAATAGAAGGCTCGGCCGCCTACCTCCCCGAGCTCCTCCGCCTCCGATTGTGACATGACGGTTCACTGCATAAGGTACTCTTGTTGTAAAAGTGTTTTGTGTAGTGTCACCGTCATGACACAACGGTGACACTGCCGCCACCGGCCTCTCCTTCATCGCTGGTGATATATCCCCTACCCCTCCATCTCTTCCTTGATGATTAGTTTTTGTCATGATTGATGGATGGCTAGGGTTTCAGACCTTGTTGAGATTCTTATTTTATTACAGAATTTGCTGATATGGCGCACATGTCTTTTAACAGACTAGGCGTATATGACCACGGCTTACGACCACACCAATCATAAATAGGTCTGCTTTGGTTTATCTGTATTATCTGATTACGCTGTTTTATGGCTCAATTAGAGAATGTTGATGAACTGGAAGAGACCTATTTATGATATCGCGAGAACGCAATTACAGATATCTTAACTAGAACGTTTGTGATAATAAACTATCACAGACAGTTTTTGTTAAGAACCGTATAAGGTCAGGGTTATCACAGATAGTTAAAAACTGTCTGTAATACCCTTAGGGTATTACTGACCCATGAGCACAGACGGTTCAGAAAATTATCTATAGTAATATTTTTGAATCATCTATGATGGATTTTTCTATAGTAGTGATATGCACATATACGTCCTACGCTACACGCGAGGGCTGTTATATACGTACGTCCACGCGTGTGGCAAAGTATGGCAATGAACAAAATAATACCCTGGTCACGACCATTTTCTCTGTTATATATGTATATATCTATGTAATTAGACGTGTGGCTGTTGTGTTTCGCATCAATTGAAGATATATGGCATATGCGACTAGAGAGGTTTGCATGAGCGGTAGCAAAGCAACGGCCAACGGCCAGAGCTGAGCTGATCGAGCTAGTTGTGCACTAGACTGTAGTGTGGTGGTGCATGGCCTGGGAACTGGGGTATGGTATGGCCTCGAGTAGAGTGGGTGGAATATCCGTGATCGTGGTTGTAGCTAGTTGTAGTGCAACGAGTAGAGCTATATTAATATTCAGTTTATTTATATAAATATTTGTACTACGGTAAAAATTATCGATTATAGCTAAAAAAACATAGTCTTAATTAGGAGCTCGCTAGTTTGCTAGATGCATGTGTGTGATCACAACGTCATGGGATCGACATGCACACCTTGGTCTGCATACGTCATGCGTATTTCTGCTATATATGGAGATAAGCTCATCAGTGGCTCAAGCGATGTGAACGATTAATTGGTACGTGAAGAGACTAATGGGAGTTGGTTAGGGCGGGCTTAATTACATGTAGAGCTTAATAATATCATGACCAATGAAAATTAAGATACCACATGTGTATGTATTGTAATGGCTCTATTTTTAGGAACGGGGACATTGAATCATCCACAACAGTCTAGGAGTTCAGCTGCGAATAGAAGGAGTATCATGTCTACTCATGAATATTTAAAAGAGTTAATTTGATTAAAATATGATATACCGGTCAACTTTAGCAACAAAAATTTAACTTAAATTCAGAAGAACCGAGGAAAACTCCACAGAAACGCTTAAGTGCAGTCGTAACCCTAACACGAAAACTTGCAACATCCTCTTTTCTTCTAGTATCTGTTGTGGTGGAAATATTGCAAGACTAAGTATAATCAATCGTACTCAGCAAATCACATAGAGAAATACTATATAGCTATTTGCCAGGGTTCTTAGGTGATGGAGATATAGTTGTTTCATTATGATATGTGGATGCAGTTTTATTTGTAAATATTTTTAAACACAAAAGAATAATAACTACTTAAGGATTTAGGGTTTCAAGACTTAATTAATAGACCTCAATATTTTTCAAATCATTTCCAAATCTACTTATGCTTTGCTGTTAGAATCACCCACTGAACATAACTTCTTTTACCGGAAGCAAGACATATTCGAGACACCATTGTGATTACTCCGTAGAGTTGCCCATCTTTACTCACAAGATTCCTTAACCCTCATGACTAAGTTAAGAAAACAAGGTTGTTTGACTACTCATCTCTTTATATAGGCTTTACTCGGTAGATCTTCAGCTCAGACTCGGGTATCCACCTACTCGGTCAAATATCTTCTGCCCATCCTGAGAGGAATCTACCATTGTTCAGTATGATTTTACCGTTTCCATACCAACGCTCCTTCACTCCTATAGAGATTCAATCGACTTGAACAGCTACTAAACCAGGTTTGACGAGTCAAAACTTATGGTTGAGCGATCACTGTGTTCTTTGCTCAGTATAAGGTCATCCTTACTTTCTCCGAGCTTTGTCCTCATTTTACTCCGAGACATTTTGTCTCTAAACCCATATCACAAAGCTCAGCGGTAGTATTACCCAACTAACACATGGTTTCCCATGATAATTATTTTCTTAGAAACACTTTTGCAAAATTGCCGACAAAATGACATGCTAAATAGTAGTATAAAATAGTTGAGTTTCCTACACACCATGGTTATTTAAGTAGTAGATTTAGCATTACTAGGTCTTGTCAAGCTGAATATGGCCATCAAAGTAAACAAGGCTTTTTCAGTGGAAGGATGTAACTAGGTATCATGTCATTCTATGCATTTATTATACGTAAAATATCAAAGCGTAAATAAAAAGTAATGAAAGTATTGATAAATAAATAATTAATAGAATGTAGGTTCAACATGATAAAGAAAACATGTGACTTGCCTCCTTGTCGTTGTTCTTGGCCCTCTCTACCGGTTTCAAGCTTACTTCAATTGCTCTTGCAACTCTTCTGTTGACCAACTCACTTGATCCGTTCACTAGCATAGAAAACGAGGTCAAACAAGTTCCTACTTTGTAGAATGCAAGCTAGAAACGAAATATAATCTAAACAACTAAAAATATATAAAGAAAATAGGTTTGGGTGGCTAGGACTTAGGTGGTGTATGGGTTGGCTGATTGGAATTGGAAATGGCTGGACGGGTTCAAGGCAGTCGAAATGGTGGTAAAAATAGGTTGGACGGATTTTGTAAGTGGAGGATTGATTTTAAAATAGTGTTTTGATTTTATTGTGGTTTGATTTGGCAAAACAGAGGTTGGAAATGGATTCACGGGTTAAAATGGTCAAAATGAAGGTATTTTTGATTTTAGGGTTTCAGATGAATAGTAACTGGTTTGATACTATTCACTATGGATCAGGTGGCCACAGTACCGGGTTCAAACAGTAGCGGGCGGGTTTTGAGATGAATAGTACTCAACAGTACTAGGCTCGGCCCAAGATGCACAACCGAATCAGCCCAACCGGGCGCGTGCGCATGGACCGTTGATGGCGACGCGAACGGATGAGATCGAGCCACGTCGTCATCTCCTACCCCTCCTCCTACTTCATGGCATTACAGGACAGCGGAGCAGGGTAGCAACGGTGGCGGCCGATTGAGCGCCGGCGAAGGTCACCGATGGTAACCAAGGATGTCTATGGGTTCCTTGGGGCCTTGGAGTTCATTTTCGAGATTGGCCGGTGTAGGATCGAGGAGACCGACTAGAGGGGGTGAATAGGTGGTCTAAAAATTTCTTTTAATTAATACCAATTTAAAGACATTTTCTATTTGTCTAAATCAAGTAAACAATGCGGAAGCTTAAATCAATTTGGTTTAGCATAAACCAAGTAACCAATGGTACCTTTAAGACAATCCTTACTTACTTGTCCATTTTTCCAGAAATTATAGCAAATTTGGCAATTGTTACCCCTTCTTATCTTCTTGCTTTGCTCATTGCCGGTTTGGCTCTTCATTGATGGATTTTTCTTGTTTCCACCTTGTTGGAGAACTTAGAGGCAAAGTGACCCATCTCATTGCAACCATGGAACTTGGTGTATTTCTTCGTGTGTCTTGCATTGTGCCTTATCTTGATATTCTCCTTTTTGGAGATGAAGCCAACACCTCTCTTGTCATTTGACGATCTTTGACTTCCTAATATTTTGTCAAGCAAGATGTTCCTTTTGTAGCTTTTCTCCAAGTCATTTTTCAATCTTGTGATTTGGGTCTTGAGCTTATTGTTTTTCTCTACAATATTTGTCTCAATAATCATAGAGAAAGTATATGCATCTATTTTGGAGCAACAAGGTAAATCTAGCAAATCATCACAAGATGTGGATGTGCTAACTTTAGATTAATTGCAAGAGCTTGGAGCTACACATGGCATATCATCTATTAAATTACATGTAATTGCTATATCCACATTAGGCTTAGAATATTCCTTGAGAAGGAGAATTTCATGTTCTTCTTTTAGCTTATTGTAATCATTTTGAAGGGAGACATGCTCACTCTTCAAAATCTTATACTTAGCCTTTTTCTTCTCGAGAAATTTATTAAGTTCTTCTAGTATATACATCAACTCATCATAAGAAGGTGTATCATTGTCATTATCATTATTTACCTTCTTATTACCTTTTGCCATGAAGTATTGAGTTGATGTGGAGGGGATAGTAGATTCCTCATCGTCGGAGCTAGAAGTTGAGCATTCATCTTCTGACATCCACTCTTGTATACAATCTTCATCGGTTGATGTGAACACTTCATATTTATCTTGAGTATTTGTCCACATATCATGAGCGCTGTCGAGATTGCATATTGTATTAAACACCTCTATACTCAAACCATTGAATAAAGTGTTAATTGCTTGAGCGTCGAGATGTAGGCATTTCTCTTCCTCAATTGTTGGAGTAAGAGGATCCAATGAAGGAGAAAAGCCCACATCTATAATTCGCCATATTTTTGGGCTCATGGTCTTAAAATAGCACATCATGTGGATTTTCCAACTATCATAATTTGGGCCATTAAATAAAGGTGTGTCATCTAGGTGCACAATCCCACTAGTCGCCATCCTTTATACTCTCTAGGTGGTGAAGCCTAATAGATGAGAGACCAAGCTCGATACCACTTGTAGGATCGAGGAGGCCGACTAGAGGGGGGTGAATAGGCGATCTAAAAATCTCTTCTAATTAATACCAATTTAAAAACTCTTTTTATTTGTCTAAACTAATAAACAATGCGGAAGCTTAAATCAATTTGGTTTAGCACAAACAACGTCTATATCAATTAAGACCACAATAGACACGTCCTCTTTTTACCGTGGTGTTCGGAGACTTGCCGGTCTCCTATAGTCCACGTTGAGGTAAGCCCAAACTAATTGGACCTCAAATCCACTAGTGGTAGCTCCAACCTTCACACTTTGCTGGGTCTTCTCACAATCTTCTTTGAGAAGATCACCGCACACGACACCTCCAACACCATCTAGGAGTCGGCAAACTTCAAGAGTAACAAGTCAAGCCCCTCGGTTGACTCTCACCATGTGTAATGAATGCACAAGCTCAAATGAATACTATGTCCAACTCTAGACGCAATACATGTAATCTAGATCTCTCCTCCTTGCTCACCAAATGCAACACATGCACTATTGAATGGAGAGCCTCACACTAGCACAAGAGAACAAAAATGGGTCAAGCAACTACATCTCCAACCAGCCATAAGGGGGTATTTGTACTCCACACAACAAAACTAACCATTGAAGCTAAACCCCTAATCAGGGAAATCGGAAGTTCCACCAGCCAAAATCCGGTACTTCCGCTCGCCTCGCCAACAATCAGAAAACTAGCCGTTACAGTCAAAAGCGGAAGTTTCGCGCCACACATGTGTCTCTCTGGAAAAAATGTGCCGCTACAAAAGCTGGCACTTCCGCTCGCCGGTAGTACCGCTTACATAAAGCCGGTACTTTCACTCACTGGTAGTACCTCTCACTCAGAGCCGGTACTTTCGCTTGCCAATCAGACCACTCACACAGAGCTGATCGGATCGCTCACACAGAGCTAGTCGGAACCTCCGATCATCGACTACCCTGGTCCACGACCACATTTGTCTCCGAGCACGTTGTTTAGATCGACCATACAGGTCTCCTACTACGCTGGTCTTCGACCAATTGGTTTCGACCACTCAGGTCTCGACCACGTTGACCATGTCGTTCTTCGACCATATCAATCTTCGATCACACAGATCTTCGACTACCCCGTCGATCTTCGACCACATTGTTTTAATCACGTTGTATTGACCACATTGATTTAGGACCACACAGGTCTCGACCACATTGGTTTATAACCACATAGGTCTCGACCACATTGGTTCGACCACGCTGGTTTACGACCACGAAGGCCTACACCACGCTGGTTTACGACCACGCAGGTCTACGACCACGTCGATTCCGACCACACTGGTTTCGATCAGACAGATCTCAATCACGTCGGTTTTGATCACATTGGTTCGATCAAGTCGGTTCGATCACTTAGGTCTTCGACCACTTGGGCTCGACCACTCTGATCTTCGACCACTTAGGCTCGACCGCTTTGGTTCTCGACCACTTGATCTTCGACCAGGCAGGTCTTGACCACCAACGTATGTGGTAGTTCCGTGAATACAACGCTGGTAGTTTCGGTCCACGGTAGTACCGTAGGTTACTTTGTGGTAGTTCAGATTATCCTGAGGAATGCAAACACTTCACCATATTTTACAAAACACATTTGCACACTTTTGGAATCATGACACAAGGATTAAATATGAGCTTCAACCATTTTGCGAAACACATTTGCAAATATAAGTCTCATATCACAAAGAATGGGAACATAGACTTCAAGCACTTGCAAAACATATTTGCAATGCATAGCCCCATGTAACAATGATACAATACATGAGTTTCAACTATTTACAAATACAAGCCTTATGCCAAGATGAGCTATAAAAGATGAGGTTGAGCTACCAACATATGATGAGACTCAAACTACTAGACATGACCCCTCTTAATAGTACGGCAACCTACACTACCAATCCGGTCTTTCAACCAAACATGAAGACCGGTAAAAGACTAGGAACACATCCTTAGCCCTAGCTAGTCATACCTTTGCCTTAGGTCATTGTCTTGATATGCATCAAGTCACGATGCATCCTTTTCTTCAACTCCATCAACACATGATGGTCTTCACTTGACTTGGATGATCAACACATGATCATTTCCTCTTGGACATGCATCAACTCATGATGCATCTTTCTTTTAATGGCCTTCAACTCATGAAGGCATCTTCTTCTCACATCTTGACTTGATGATCTTCAACACATGAAGCCATCCCGAGTCATCCTCATTTGTGGCACATAATCTATTCATCCAACTCATGAAAAATGTTAGTTCACAAAACAATTGCCATCAATTACCAAACTCCACCATTAACTCATAATGGAGGGACTGGATTCTATAATCTTTTCTTTTTGGTAATTCATGACAATCTCAACAAACAATGGGATAAAGATTGATTTTTGAGTATACAACATGTACATAGCAAATGTATACTTCTAAGATAAGCTTTTAAGGTAAAACTTACTTATCCGGTTGTCATTAATCATCCAACTATTAACACATAATAGAGAAGTTAGATGGCAAATCAATTGCAAATGAGTATATATAAACTACACAAGCTATATGTACTCAAAGGATACATATTAAAAAAGTATGGATCAATACTTATGAAACCTCAAAACATAGAGAGAGCTCCCCCTAAATGTGTTCGTACAAGTGTGTATAATGAAGATATATGCACATATTCATTTTGGACTATTTGTGAAGTTCAATCTATATTTTGGATCCAATGAATGCACTAATATATGATAATCTGATTTCAAATACATACCTCAATAATTTCACCTTTTTATCCATGTGAGACTAAGTAATATCATAGTCAGTAAACAAAGTTAGTCTCACAAATGCATTTGTCATTGTCACCAAAATCCCATAATAGTATTTGTCATTATCACCAAAATCAACTTAAATGGAGATTGATCTTTCAGCCGGGCTTGAGGGGCAGCGATTTTGGCCAACGGCGAGAGGAGGCACTATGGGCCGAGGCAGGCCACAAGGTGGCTCCGGTGGAGTTCCGGTGGGGTGCTAGGGTTTTTAACCATCTACGGGACAAGGCGAACTCAACGACAGAAGTGGCTTAGGCTGGGATAGCTCAGGTTGAGCTGTCCACGGTGAGGTCCCTCCCGCCGGCAAAGGCTCACATTGCCAAAGCTCTAGAGTCATGCTCGTGCTAAGATGAGCTTGATAGTGTGGTCAAGATGCATTGGGGATGCTAAGGACAAAAGCAATTGAATTTTATTGAGAAACGAAGGAGATTGCAAAGAAGGGCTCGTCGGCGTGAAGAGGTTCATCAACGGTGAGTCAGTGCGATTGCTCTCAATTGGGTGCTATGGAGGGTGTCTGGGAACCTTGCAAAGTGATCCAAAGGGGCTTTGAGGCTTTAGAGAGGCATTAAGGTGGTGGGAGCAGGAGCATTGGCTAGGCGGTGCTGGCACGTGGAAGGAAGAAGGTGGCGAGGATGCGGTCAGCGAGGCCAGGGAGCAGGCGGGGTGCACCGAAGGTAACTTGGTCTCTTGGCGAGGCTTGCACAAGCTGACAAGGTGAAGGTATTGGTGAATGCACGCGTCAGCCGAGGGGTTGCACTGAATTGCGGTGGAAGGCTCCGATTAGCGCACGGTGAGCAGGCCGAGGCAGGATGACGTCAACTGGAGGTGGTGGAGGTTTGATAAGTGTAGGGCATGTTGGGACAAGCCAGATGGTCCTAAGATACGCATGCGCAACCCCAGGCAGTTTGGATCCAACTTGGCAGTTGGCTTGGTTAGCTGGTGCGAGGTTTTCTGCGCCATATTCGATTAGAAGCTAAAAGAGATATGAGCGTAACTTTTTTACGGACAAGACAGGAGTAATAAACTTCCAACCCCTGAGTAGGCTAGGAAATGTTTATATTGCTTTCTATTTTTAATTTCTATTCAGAGTAGTTAGGGTCTAATATGAATATTCGGTTTTTTGAAGTGGTTTTTTATTTCTCTCGCTCTAGAAATAAGACAGGGTTATGGACGTATCACACATCTCACTTTTCTCACTCCCGTCTGACGCACGTATCTCTCCCCTACCACTCGCTCTCTCATTTTAAAAGCTACTTTTTCAGCAACTACTATTCATTTTTAGCCAAAAAATATAAGTTACAGTCAAAAAACTATCAGTCCCATCGAATATAAACATACCCTATAAGGGTACGTTGGGACAACAACACAACCAGTGTATAACGTATATACCAGGTAATTACGCCTGATATATATGGCGTAAATTATTTTCCTGTAGCACATCATCAATCGATAGGTACAAAATAAAAAAAAGGAATGCAAGCGGCCCTGATCAAGAACGAGAGGTCACCCCTGAAATAAACAAGCTCGATCGGCACAACTAAAGAAACAAGAAACGGCATCATCGGCATGTGCTTGGTAATGATCGAACGGCGTGCATGCATGCATGTGGCATGTATATACCAAAGCCCTCACCTAACAGCAAGGCACGTCCATTAAACAGTAATACCACACAAACACAAATCGATCGATGTTCGACGAAAGAAGTAGCAGCCAATAATAATTCGCACAAACAGATGATCTTTGATTAACCGACGCATATGCACGCACGAATCACGACGACTCGATCAACGGCCAGCCAGACAGCTAGGGCAGCGCCCGACAACGCCAACAATCAAAGTCCATGCAATCATATGCTGATTAATCGTTCATCATATACATGCAGCGACTTGCGGTTAGGCAGAGAGCAGATTAAGGCCCGACTTCAAACGTGTTTTGCTTCTGATTTTTAACGTATGGCTCAGGTTTTTTTGTATTTTTATGGCTTTTTTATTTTTGGGATGTTTAATTTTTTTTACTTTTTTCTTTGCATTATCCGTGTTGATATAATGTTTTTTATTTTTTAATTTAATTACGTAGAATAAACCAACAACAGCTGTAGTGCAAAATAAGCTATAAACTCCAGCTTATAAGCCACTTGGAGCAGGCTTTCGCTCGATCGGTTCATACAGATTAATCCTCGCGCGATTAATTCAGACACACCAACGTCTGACAAGACATCTGACGAGGATAGAGTAATCCCCAAATTATTACGTCATTGTATTTTCTGAGTATACCTCTTATCAATAAAAGATAAATTTTATAAAGTAGTCGTAAGCTTTTTTGCGACTACGTAGTCGTAAGCTCTTCTACGATCACATACTCGTAAGTCCTTTTACGAGCACACGATCGTAAATTATTCTACAACTACCCGAAGGAGGCGATCGGCTGCCCGGAGGTCTTTACCTAGGCGTGCCCAGTATCAGTTCAAAGAGGCTCGAGAGCTCCAACGTATCAACGACCTGCTCAAGAACCCGACTCTAGAGCTCGCTCGAGCGCCAGGCTACGACCACTTCACCGAGGGAATTGCACGAAGACTTTGCAGCATGATGGACAGATTCGAGCAGCCTCATCGGCATAACTCCATGACTTGGATAGGTACAACCATGTCTAATCGTTTACAGAACTCACCCTGTGGGGTTCGACACGATGACAGGTCGCGATGGTCTCCCAACCACAGCTCTAGTCGAAGGAGAGTTTCTCAAATGACTCTGGATCGATGGGACTACCAAGGAGATGATCGATCACCCCTTCGAGCAAGGAATTTGCAGTAGCAGATGGAGTATAAGGAGTACTACCCTCGTACGGACGAGGCCTACTACAGGCCGGATCCGTCCATTGTCGAGCATCGTCGAGCACGATCGCCCGACGACACCAATTACCCTTTTCCGCAAAGGAGAAGTTAGGAACTCATTACTAGCTGTCGAGCACTCATTCACAAACTCCGAGAAGTGCGCTGGCTACCGTGGTTCTTCCCAGTAAACATGGAGAAGTTCAATGGGTCCCAGAATCCCATCAAGTTTCTTTAAATTTACATGACCGCAGTTCGGGCGGTAGGTGGAGATGAGCATGTCATGGCAAATTATCTTCCAACGATGCTCGAAGGGTCTGCTCGATCATGGTTGCTCAACCAACCATTCGAGTCGATCTACTCGTGGCAACACCTTTGTAATCTCCTATTGGCCAACTTTCAGGGTACATACAACCGCCCCTGGAAAGGAGGATGACCTGCACCGAATGCGGCAGAACAACAACGAGACCCTGCGACAGTTCATCAGGTGTTTTAGCCAGGTTCATAATTCAATTACTGAGGTCTCTGATGCTTCTGTCATCAGGGCATTCAAGTAGGGTGTCCACAACAGGAGGTTCATGGAGGACATCGCTTTGCATCCTCCGACCACCATTGCCGGGCACTTTGAGATGGCTAACCATTATGTTACTGCTACTGAAGCGGTTGAATGGACTAAAACAGTCGATCAGATCAACTAAAGTTCCAAAGGGGAAGGTGAAGGTAGTGGGGGAAGGAGAAGGCCAAGAAATCCAATAACAAGACCAAAGGTCAGAAGTCTCAGGCCGATAGTTCGAGGATGTCTTAGCTGTAGGCGATAAAGAGCCACGGAACCTAAGCAATATTCCGATCGGGGCAAAGGCAAAGCACCTGCGCAGAAGGATAACAAGCCTAGGTGGTGTCCACTTCACAAGAAGGAGGGACACAATCTTTGCAATTGTTGAGTTTTCGAACGAAAATTCGAGGATTACTATTCTAGCAAGGGACCGTTTCCCACACTTGATGAGGTGGGGTAGTCGACTGGTCAAAAGCACTCGGAAGAGGATGAGGACATGCCTGTCCAGGATTCGAAGCAACTATCGAGCATATCTATGGAGGTTTGTCCGTGTACGAGTCGAAGTGACAGTATAAGGCTGTCGAACGAGAGGTAAACTCTATCGACCCATCCCTTGTCAATAATCTTGCTAAGTGGTCGGAAGTCACCATCTCTTTCGAGAAGAGTGACTGCCCAATCCCTTCGACTCAACCTAGTCAGTTTTTGATCGTGGTCGAGTCCACCATCAATAACTGTCGAGCGAATCACGTGTTGATTGATGGTGGCGGTTCTTTAAATATTTTATTTGTTAGTGCTCTAGACGAGATGCAAGTCCCTCATACCAGAATAAAACCAATACGATATTTATTTCATGGAATCATATCAGGATCTTCGGCCAGGCCCATTGACCAAGTTTCCGCCTATTACGTTCGGATCTTCGAGCAATTTTAGAATAGAGAAAATATCCTTTGATGTGGTCAACTTCGACATGGCGTATAACGCCATACTCGGACGACCAACTCTGGCATATTTTCTGATAGTCGCTCACTATGCATATCAATGTCTTAAGTTGCCAGGTCGTAAGGGAGTCATTGCAGTTCACTGTGATAAGAAAATGGTGCTGACATGCGACCGCAAGTCCCTCGAGATGGTAGACCAACTACCGACTCGAGAAGCTACCAACGTGCCGCCTTAGAGCAAGCACTCAAAGCCAAAAGCCACGCTGAAGCTGAATAAAGAAGTCAAGGAGGTTCCTCTAGACCCAGCGGAGCTTTCAAAGACTATTCATATCGGGGTTACTTCTGACCCCGTATAGGAAGACACCCTCGTCACTTTCCTTCGGGCAAACGTAGATGTGTTCACGTGGCAGCCATCCGACATGCCCGGGGTCCCCAGGGAGGTGATTAAGCACATGCTAGCTCTACGGCTTGATAAGAAGCCTGTAAAACAGAAATTACAAAGATTTTCACCAGAGCAACGAGAAGCAATTGGATCAGAATTTGACAAGTTACTCAGAGCAGGCTTTATAAGAGAAGTCGATCATTCAGAGTAGTTGGCCAAACCTATATTGGTTAAGAAGTCTAGTGGTAAGTGGCGCATGTGTATAGACTATACTGATTTTAATAATGCTTGTTTAAAGATCATTTTTCGCTTCCTCGTATTGATCAATTGATTGATTCTACTACTGGTTGTGAAGCGTTAAGTTTTCTAGATGCATACTCTGGTTATCACCAGATCAATATGTCTTCAGAAGATGAAGAAAAGACTATATTTATCACGCCATTTGGAGTGTTTTCCTATGTCAAAATACCATTTGGCCTGAAAAATGCCGGTCCGACTTTTCAACATTTGATGCAATCGACTTTTATACATCAAATGGACTGAAATTTGGAAGTCTATGTTGATGATGTAGTTGTCAAAAGCATCAAATGAGTTAATCATATCTCAGATCTACAAGAGACTTTCGACAACCTTAGAAAGCATCACTTGAGACTCAATTCCAAGAAGTGTGTGTTTGGAGTTTCTTCAGGAAAGTTGCTCGAATTCCTTCTTTCGGTTAGAGTTATCGAAGAAAATCCTAAAAAGATCATGATATCAAACAGATGCGCCCTCTGACTACAAAGAAAGAACTTCAAAAACTCACCAGCTGCATGGCAGCTCTAGGTCATTTCATTGCACGTCTGGGAGAGAAATGACTTCCTTTCTTCAAACTTCTTAGGAAACACATAGGTTTTGAGCGGCCGAAGGAGGCTAATGATGCCTTCGAGTGCTCCTGTTCTAGTTTCTCCGAAGCCAGGTGAGATACTCTTTGTATATCTTTCCGCCACGCTATAGGCAGTAAATGCTATACTCGTTGTAGAGCGTGAACGTGTTCAGCGACCAGCATACTATGTAATCGAAGTCTTACATAGGCATAAGAAACGCTACTCTCAGGTCCAAAAACCTCCACACCATCTGATCTAACCCCCTTCCATTTCTTGTTTGGGCTAAATATAATTAATCAATTCAGGTCATAAGCCTAGGAGAAATGGATGATCTGGGCATAATGTAGTGTGTGACACGAGATTTATTTGCGTAAGCTGCGATCGAATCACCCATCAAGCCGGTATATCGTATCATCGACGTCTGATGGATATCGATCTAATTAACCTCTGAACCAATCATCGTCAGTGGGTTCAGTAACCAGGGTGTATCAAGACGTACTACCAGAAGATTTACGCCCCACTCGGTTGGGCTGAAAAGCTATGGCTTATGATTAAAATTGCACTGTAGTGGCTGAAATTTCACTATAGCTGAAGGTGTCTTATTTAACGTAATTAATTTTAAAAAATAAAAATAGAAAAAATATGCTAGCTCATAACGGACAATGCAAACGAATACGGGAAAAAATAACCGACAAGAAAACTAAAAAAACAAAAAGTTCAGAAAAAGACAAAATTTATAAATAGTAAAAAATAAGCTAGAAGTCAGAATCTAAAACCAAAACGAGATAGGCATTAAGCTAGTGGGTTTTGAAGGGCTGTAATTAATGAACTGTAGTTAAGTACTGTTCGCTACATGCTTCTATGTATCTACCGTGTGATTTGTGAACAAACGAGTCATCCAAACTGGACAGTTGAATCGAGCATGCATGATGCGTGCGCGGATGTTGGCTAGCAACGACGCCAGTACAATCCCTTTTTTTTTTGGGAAGAAAGTAGCCCGACCTTTTGTGTTGAATTGCCATGAATCAAAAGAGCCAATCAAACTTTGTCAGATCGAAAGGTCACGGCGGAGGCAGGTACCAATCAGTGTTCGGGCGGCTGTTCCGCAACTCCGATCGAATCATTACACAATCATCCATCTGATGGGAACTGGAGCGTGCATGCATGCATGTATAGATCGTCGTTCATACGGCGGTAGGGAGTCAGAATTAAAACCCTGAGAGATCAGTTCCTTTACCTCTCACTCATTTCGATTTGACCATCTGATTTATTTTCCACTATTTTTAAATTTATCTTTCTCTAGTTTTTTAGCTTTTTTGCGTATTCTTTGTTTCTCGTATTCGTTTGCGTTGTCCGTGATGGCTAATCTGTTTTTTCTATTTCAAAATTTTTAAATTTAGTTGCACCAAATAAGCCACCATCAGCTACAATAAAATTTTTTAAATTTAGTTACGCCAAATAAGTCACCGTCAGATACAGTGTAATTTTAGCCAACTATAGTGTAATTTCAGCCAACTATAGTGTAATTTCAGCCATAAGCCGGCTTATTTTAGTCCAACCGAGCGGTACCTTAAGATCTTTGAAGTTTTGCGTATTTTGATGCAAATATCGATAAATTTAGTACTAATTGTAAAAATCTGTAGAGTCAGTTAGACTCCACATGTTAGATCGTGGCTCCGCCATTGCTGCTGTATACTAGTATCACAGATAAAGGAGTGACAAGCTAGAAGGACCACTTTGATCGACCAGATGATGATCAGAAAATGCGAGGCCAACCAACAGAAATCAATGTATTGGTGGGAGTAGGGGTGCAAACGGATCGAATTCGGACGGATATTTGTTACCATATCTTAACCCATATTTTTCATCGGATTCGGTACTAATCGGATTCGGTGAACAATTGATTCGGTGTCGGATCGGTCGGGATTAACCCAAGCCGCTTGCACCCTACTTGTTTGTAAGGAATGCATGCAAGACAACAAATGGAGTAGAAGGACGATCAAGAACTTAATGTTACTACTTAATAGTCGATGTGGAAGATTTTATTTTACCATTGCAAAAGAAAATGAAACGTCAAATAGTAGCACTAACCCGAAATCAAACTTGAAGACGATCGGATTCGGGACGGATATTGTCATACCATATCCTAACCCATATTTTTCTTGGATTCGGTGATCAATCGGATTCGGTACCAATCGGATTCGGTGGCCGGACGGTCGGGATTAACCCGACCCGCTTGCACCCCTAGGTGGAGCCGCTTGTAATCGCAGTACGGTCTAGCCAGAGGCTATAGCTCTCCAAGATTTCCCGACCTCACAGCTGAACTTTCTGGCTTCCCCACGCAATCTCCTTTTCTCTATAGTAGTGACGACGGTTTGTACTGGGCTCCTGCCTCCAAGCTTCATATCTAACCATCAACCGATAGGTAATACTCCGTCTATTACGCCAGGAAGAATGCTCGCGCGGAGCGAGCGCCACCTCACCCCGCACTGAAGCTCCGTCGCCGCGTGGCCAAGGAATATTGGTACGGTCGGTGAGCAAATTTGCAAAAGTCCTCAGATTTTTCCGAAATTACGCATGTGTCTTTGGTTCTCGCAAAAGTCCCTTCCGCTTTTTAACCCTCCACTTTGCGTGATGGGCCTCGCGGTTTCCAAATTACGACGGGTCCCTGCTTGTTTACGTCATGTGTCCTCGGTTTTTTCGAAGAGCCCTTGGTCCTGTTTTTTGCGAAAAAAACCTCCGGTTCCTTTGAAATTACGCATTCGTCCTTAATTTTTTTTAAAAAGGACCCGTCTCACGAATTTTTGTCTCTTTTATTTCGGTCCACACGGTGGCTAGCGCGGCATGGCGTCGCGCTTATGTGTCTAGTTGTTTCAATCTCCTATCGGATTCCTTTATTTCTTTCAATTCTACCTATTTCTTTAAAAGATAGGGACTAAATTTTGTGATTAAGATTTTAGGGATTCAATTACGTTATCTTTAAATATTTGTGGGTTAGGGTTTTAATATTAGAATGCCATGTTTTGATTTTTGCAACAATTGAATTAGGCAATTTTTCAATGTGTTTCAATATGTAATTCAGTGTGTTCTAACTTTCAATAATTATCATCTACTCTCCCCATGACAGCTTTACGCAACCACATCGGTGATCTGTTCACGAGTGATAGTCTTATTTGCTATGTGAAGAAGCGTGAAATGGAGGGAGTTACCAATGATTCTATAATAGATCACTTCTGGAACTTAAGAAGTCATCGAAATCAACTATAAAAACGTAATTTGCTTCACTTTATTCTATTATTCTGTAATTGTTTTACTTGAAATTTTACTCACTTATTGTTTTTGTTATCTATTTTATAGGCAACGGGATCAGATGTTAATTTTTTACCGATACTAACCATCTTTTGTTCTCAGATTCATCATAAATCCTTCACTAATAGTGGATTTCTTGATTTTGGTAAGTTGTCTGACAAATAATTTTTTACCATTGAACTTTGACATAAAATTAGTTGATATTACAAAATTTAAAACATATTACTATCTACTATATTGTTGCTAGATGTATTAATAAGTACATGTATAGAGCATGAGATGCCATGTCATTTTTGTTCTAAATCTACCACTCTATATATATGGAATATACATAACCTAAAAACGCTACTAACTTATCCCTCGCTCATTTTAGTTTCTGGCTTTTAATTTGTTATTCCTTTATTTTATCTTTTTCTAGATTTTTTGTTTTTTAGGTTTTTTACCTTTTCCCTTATTTCTACGCATTGTACATAATGGACTAACATATTTTTTCTATTTTTAAAATTAATTACGTCAAATAAGTTATCATCAGCTACAATAAAAACAAATCAGCTATAATAAAAAAATATAAGCTATTGCTAAACTAAGCACCAGTATCATCATCGTCATCGCATCGTACTAGTTAGCCAATTAAGGGGTCGCTCGGTTGGGCTGAAATAAGCTGTTTATGACTGAAATTACACTGTAGCTGATGGTGACTTATTTGACGTAACTAAATTAAAAAAATTAAAAATATAAAAAAATAGATTAGTCCATCACAGATAATGAAAACAAATAGGAGAAAAAAGAACCGATAAAAAGCTTAAAAAATCAAAAGGCTAAAAACAAAATTTAAAAAAGTAAAAGATAAATCAAAGATCAGAAGCTTAAATGGAATTAGGGGTGCAAACGGATTGGATTCGGACGGATACTGCTGTTACCATATCCTAATCCATATTTTTTCTTCGGATTCGGTACCAATCGGATTCGGTGCCGAATCGATCGGGATTAACCCGAGCCATTTGCACCCCTACTTGTTTGTAAGGAATGCATGCAGTACAACAAATAGAGTAGGAGGACGTATTGTCAAGAACTTGATGTTACTACTTAATAGCTGATGTGGTAGACTTTATTTTACCATTGCAAAAGAAAATAAAACGTTAAATAGTAGCACTAATCTGAAATCAAACTTGAAGACGTATCGTATTCGGGACGGATATTGCTGTTATCATATCCTAACCCATATTTTTTCTCCGAATTTGGTAACAATCGGATTCGGTACAAATCGGATTTGGTACCAGATCGATCGAGATTAACCCGACTCGTTTGCACCTCTAAATGGAAACAAGTGGAACCTAAAGTTGGGCAGCCAACAACCGAAACACGACATGAATATTATCCACGGCCAGGAATTAGCAGGTGAGCAGCAGAGGCCGGGGGCGAATGCGACCCGTTCGATCGGTGCGTACTGAGAACAGGTTGTCTTGTCGAGGAGAGGACAGTACGGCCAGTGCGGGCATCCATCCGCCCGCCCGTGGGCCCTAGCCACTTGTGCTCCCCGATCACGACGTCTTCTCCGGTAGATTAATTAGGCCACTTGGTGCCTCTTTTGGCCGTCCGATCCAGTGATCGGCGGTCTTAATTGATCCGGGACGAGATGATTAAACCGTATCCGGTGTAGCTCGCGCGTATTTTCATCGGACGTGGCGGTCGATCTTACCGTGCGACTGCAACGAATCCGAATCTGACTTTGGTCGGTGGAATGTTTCGGTAATTCTAGGAGATTATCTTATTTACCAGAATAACCAGTAATTTAAATTAGAAATCCAAAATTAACTTGAGAACCAGATTACCACCATTTGGAGGAGTCACTTTTCCAAGAAAAAGAGTATCTATCTTAGATTACCAAAAGAAAGGAATCTTTGCTATCATAATTTTATCATTTGCTTTAATTTGTTAGAGTCAAAATTTGAACTTGTAGAATTCAAAATCCAAATTAAAAAATCTTATTTCAAAATATGAATGTTGAAACCAAAATACTAAAAATTTGAATCCTGAATTTCAGAATCTTAAATTTAGACTATTTAAATTTCAAAATTTCAAGTTTGGATTTCGAAATTCGTTTTTTAAAAATGCTAAAAAAGTAAAAATATAAAATATATTTCAGGATAGAAGCTGTAGTACATGCAGGCAGGCATGTGTGGCCGGCTAGCCGGCCGGCGTGTGCTGTTCATGGGATAAGGCAGTCCGATCCGTTTCTTTCTTGATGTCAATGCGCTCGTGTGCGTGCAAGCGTAACTAATCTTTCAACGGAGCTGTCCTGGGTGTTGACGCGGACAGCTACAGTGCTGGGATCCCCTTGACCGTTCCATGAAAACTAAAATCTTATCTGGGACGCCCATGCATATGGCCTACACAAAGTTGCCTCGGTTGAGGCTGTGTTCAGTCCTAGCTATCCTTTATATCAGGTATGTGGGCAATATATTCAATATACTTAAGTTCATGGTGTGCTTGTTATATCCTAACTCAAAAAGGGCACGAAAAACTTTAATACAATTTTTATATGTATTCCATGTTTACTTCACGTATGTATAAAATTTCAAGTTCAAATTTAATCTATATTAAAAGAAGCAAAAATAAGAAAATTCTGACAAATTTTAACTATTAACAATCGTCAGATTTTTCTCTTTTTTTGTTACTGCTAACATATAATGAATCCGAACTTAAAATTATTTTGTATAACTAAAGTACGTTTAGAAATACATGTATAATTTTTTTTTCAGAATTTTTTATGACTTTTTTAGTTAAAGTGCATTGTAAGCGCATCTAAAGCTTTGAGTGAACATGATATGTTGCAAGGTATATGTACGCATATAGATATGTACGCAGGAGAGATGCACGCAGGCCCTAGGATTTGCTATGCAATGCAGAGGACATCTCCGTGCCCGTCGACGGGCGCGCGGCGAGCTTCCTCGGAACCGAGGACAAGCCATGTTCCATAATTGGTCGCCCGTCGCCTTGTTGGCGCCAGTTGATAGCTCCGCCTCGCCTAACCCCGGCGGTTCGTGATACCGTGCGATGGCTACGTCGTACTGACCCGGAGACGGCACTGCTCAACCTGCACGACGAACGTAGCCTGCGACTGAGGAGGAGCACATGAGCTTCTTGCGGCTTAGTTTTGCAAATGCTGGACGCTAAACAGGAGGCACTTGACTTTGGCATGCAGGGACATGCTCTTGATCAGTTGGGGTTGATCTGAATCTGAGATCGTCTAAGTGCGTATACTTAATTTTGATTAATCAGTCGGAGAAATGCGCTGCTACCTGTGTACCATTTGAGAAGATATGTACATGCGCTCCGTGAGGACCAATGAGTCTGTGCTAGGTGCTGCTGATTGGGTTATCCACACGTTGTGAGAGACGTGTAAGGTACAAATAGAGGAAGGAGGAGGATATGGCACACGAAACACGTGCCCTTGCCTCCGAATTCGATTCTCACCTATTGCCATAGTCCTTACCATTTCGCCGTAAGTAATGTATGTGATCCAAGTTGAAAAACAGGGTAAAGAATTATGTGAAGGATCAATCAAGCGTACCTCTGTAGGGTGTAGATTCAAGTCTATTTACGAGAGTGTTCCTTTTAGTTTTGACTTATGATTTATGACTTTTAGACTGTTCATGTAAGAGAGTATAGAGTAACAGAAACTTGTATACTGTTTTGGCCGATATAGATGAAGTTGTTACAGTGTGTACTACAATCAATTTGTAGACCCGTCTTAAAAAGACACTCCTTTTAAAAGCTAGTTACTGTAGAAAAGCCGAAAAACAACTTTGAAAATCTAAAAATAAGGGGCCATATATCTTCAGCATGATACAACAAAGATAAAGAGCCTGTTCTTTAACGGCTTCTAAAAGCGGCTTTTGACTTTTGCTACAGTATCTAACTTTTAAGCGGAGTGTTTTCTTAAGACGGGATCTACAAGTTAATTGTAGTACAAGTTAAAAGCCCAACATCTGTATCAACCAAAATCGCAAGCAAGTATCTTTCTCTTCGTAATCTCTATCGTAAACAGCTAAAGTTAAATTTTTTAGCCAAATGCTATAAGCCGCAGCCATATCAAACAGACCCAAAATCATAACAGATTAACTAATCCTGGCCGGACTCTTTCTATATTTTCATGATATGATTCTATCTATAAACATGGATGCTATCTATAAGCCAAGGAAAGTACATCTGAACATGTATATTTCAACAGCCCTCCTCCACAACTTGATAGATTATAAGTTGAGATTGAATTGTAGATTCTCAAGTTGTTGACCAGACAACAGCTTGGTCAGATCATCATCCAACTGATCTTGAGAATTGATGAATAGAATGTCTGATGCCTTCTGTGTTAATTTCTCTCTAACAAAGTAAAAGTCTACTTGGATATGTTTAGAACAAGCATAAAAAACAGGATTAGCCGAGAGATAAGTTGCACCTAAGTTATAACACCAGAGAACTAGAGGCATTTGTTGAAACAGACCTAGTTCACCCAGTAGGGACTGAATCCAAACAAGTTTTGTTGTAGTGTTTGCTAACGCCTTGTATTCTGACTCCATGCTTGAACGAGATATTGTTGTTTGTTTGTGAGAACTTCATGAGATTAAATTTGACCTAAAGAAAATAATAAATCCTCCTATGGAGCACTGATCATTTGCTAAACTTGCCCGGTTAGCATCAGAAAAGGCACTTAGCAAAGCTAGACTATGATTTTCCTATCTTCAACCCCATATCCTGTTTATACTGTAGATACCAAAGAATTCTTTTAACTGCACTCCAATGGACAATAGTGGGTGTTTGAAGAAATTGACACCCCTTATTCATAGAAAATGAAATGTCTGGTCTAGATAGCGCCAAGTATTGCAATGCTCCAACAATGTTTTAGTACTTGAAAACATCTTCACTTGTCAATGCTCTTCCAGTGTGTTTAGACAACTTATCCGAAATTGCCATAGGGTTCATGACAGACTTACATGTGAGCATGTTAGTTCGGCTGAGCAGCTCTTTGATATACTTATTCTGGCTCAGGATAATGCCATCATTATTTGGTATTGCTTTAATTCCTAAGAAATAATTTAGTTGTCCTAGATCCTTGACAACAAAAGTGGAATGCAAATCTTGCGGTAGCTGATCAGAAGCATCCAAGGAAGAGCTTGCAATGATCAGATCATCAACATAGATAAGCAAATATAGCACCACTCCTTGATGGTATATATATATATATATATATATATATATATATATATATATATATATATATATATATATATATATATATATATATATATATATATATATGGAACATATCTAGTGCTAAAGTCCATTTAGGTGCTAACATGCTAAAGCGCTAAAAGCGTTAGATCGCCCCATACGGTCCGGATCTATGAAGGTGGAAGCACCAAATCTACTTATGTGTTTTGTGAAACCCCGCCTCCCGTCTTTTTGCGCGACGCTGGTCTCCGCGCTGCTCACGCTGACGCCTTCTCCCTGCGCCATTCCGCGCATCTTCGCGCCGTTCCGCTCATCTCCTCGCCGTTCCGCGCCGTTTCTCTTCTCCCAGCGCCGTTCCGCGCTAGCGTCGTCATCGCGATCAGATCGATCGATCTGTCTGTGTGCATGCATGTTATTTAAGATTCATTCAGGATTCAGGTACAACACGGAGACCAGGTGTCGCGCAAAAAACTTGTGACACGATATGCACGCTGAGCTCAATGCTGGGTGCTAAGTGACTTAATTCAGCCAACAATCATCGTTATTTGTGAATATATGATGTGAGCAAGTAATGATCATAATTAGCTGGCCAGTTCCCGCTCCAGATTTCAGAAAAAGACAGGGAGACAGGGGGGTTTTCGCAAAACGTATAAATAGATTTGGTGCTTCCACCTTCACAGATCCAGGCTGTATGGGGCAGATCTAACGCTCCTAAGCGACTTAGCATGTTAGCACTCAAATAGACTTTAGCATGTTAGCATTAGATGGGCTTTAGCACTAGATAAAGTCGCTCAGGAGCGTTAGACGTCTACGGCGGAGACGACCTCTTCGCCATCTCCCGGCAAATGGGCCTCATGGCACGCGGTGGCGACCACCGTTACAGCTACACGGCCACCGACTCCTCGCAACTGATCTACCAACCAACTGGTTAGTTACTGTACATTGCATGTGAAATCTCATAACCGTCAAGCTTTTTCTCTCATGCTGTCATGCACGTAGTCTCTCCAACTGTGACCATTGATGATCATATGTGTGCTTACTAATGGATTGATGTAAATTGCAGGGACGATCCAAGTGTTCATCAATGGTGCGGCGTACGAGGTGCCGAGCGCGGGCTTATTGGACTTGGCAGGCACGTTTGGGCGTGACGCGATGCTGGTGCACTCCTCCGGCGAGGTCCTCCCGGTGAACGAGCACGGCGTTCTCATGAAGAGCTTGCAGATGGGGGAATGCTACCGCCTGGTTAGTGAGTTTATTTGTTCATTTTTGTACTAATTAAACTCATAATAGGTTCTAGTTTATATATTCTTAGTATATAATCATCTAATTACTTGTTCCTTGATGTTTGTAGGTTGCGAGATCGATCTAATCAGCTGGATCTAGCCAAATTGAACATTCAAGATTTATGTATGCTGGAAGCATGCATATATGTATGCTTCATTAAGAGATTGTTGCCCAGATCATATCAGTGTGTGCACTAATGTACTCCATCGATGTATATTACTATATGATCGATGCATCGTCCCCTTGAGAGTTCCTTCCGATGTTGGGGATGTTGTAGCTTAATTACTTGAGAAATGAGTTCCCAGATTAATTGTTCAAAGCTAGTGCATTTGGTTTGTACGATTTCTGAGGTATTTGTTTGCATATGCTATAGTACTGGAAATCTGAATGCTAGCCTCGATCCTCGTATGTACAATTATATCCTCATATATACAATTATTTGTATCTAGCTACGATGACAAGTGTTACTTAATTATTGGTTGTGGATTAAGATTTATTTACATTGTTTTTAGAGAATTATATATATTTGTCTATACTAATTAACTATATATAGAGATAATTTTATTCAAAATACGATTGAAAGTCTGCTAATCTTACCCCCTATGCAGAAGAGCCCAACCGCAATACCATCTTAATTACCAGGCCTATCTCTGCTCCACTGTAACACCATGCATCGATATTAATTATTTTCCACAGTTGCTTCAATCAGTAAGAATCCTCAATTTCATACTTAATCGATAGTTACTTTAACACCGAGTGCCATATCTGCCAATTTTTTAAGAAGGTATATACTCACAAATTAATTTTAATGGTATGTAGTTTGAAAATGGAGAATTTTAATAGGTATATGCACATTGATCATACCCACAGTAGTGTAGCACGATGATTAAAAAATCATAGTTCCACTTACAAACTGCGATATTTGATTTCTGCCGTCATGCAACAACTGTGAGTATGTGCTGAATTTTTTGAAATGTAATTTAAGTACAAACATAAAAATATTGTTAAATAAAGGATATTTTCAATTTATATAAAAATCCTACTTCAAATTATTTATTTGGACTTATTTAGGTTTTATCTAAATTTTATGTGATTTTTTGGAGGTTAAAATCTAATTTTAAAATTTTAAGTATTTTTAGTATAAAAATTATTATTAAAATATGTTGGAAATAACTTTCCTATGTCTATAATAATTCCAGGATTTTGTGTTAATTTTGCTAAAATCTTTAAAATTTATTTTCTATTTTCTAAATTTATTTTGAGCTCTCAGCTTTTTCTGAAAATCAGGTGTTGATCGGACGGTCCGAACGTCTCCTCTTGAGCAATCGGACTGGTCTGAACATATTCAAAGAATTTTCCTTCACAAAATTAATTCCAAAAAATAATCTTTCTTTTTCCTTTAGATTCAAACTTCTGGAAGCTTGTATTTTCTTATCCTAACTCTAATTGGACCCATTCAAATTTCTAAATTCTTCTAAAATCTTAAACCACCCATTTGTGGACTTTTTTAATTTTAGAGTTTATTTAAATTTTATTTAAATTTAGTGGGTTATTTCTGTGCTTGTCGACCGTGGATCTGTGCTCCCCAGGAGGGGAAATACCACGTGTCGCTGGCGTGTTAATCCGTAGTCGGCAAGGGGCCATTCGTGCAAAAAAAAAAGGCATCGAGTGTCATATCTACCGATTTTTTAAGAAGGTATATACTAACAAATTAATTTTAATAGGTATGTAGTTTGAAAATGACGAAATTTAATAGGTATATGCACATTGATCATACCCGCAGTAGCACAGCACGATGATTTAAAAAATCATAGTTCCACTTACAAACTGCGATATTTGATTTCTGCCGTCATGCAACAATCGTGAGTATGTGATGAATTTTTTGAAATATAATTTAAGCAAAAATCTAAAAATATTATTAAATAAAAGATATTTTGCACTTATTAAACCACATTTAGAAACATTTATACATAGAAACTATCATTTTCATAAAATGCAGTGGATTGTCCGACATGTGATGGGTACATTGGGTACAGAATGATAAAATGCCCGCTAATTTTGCACGAATTGTAAAGCAAATCGAAGGGCAGATGCTTTAGGTGCCCAGGCACCAAGGAGTGTGTGTGTGTGTAAAAAGCATTTTTACTACACCGAGTGTAGTTATACCCATAGTATCTACGGTACATATGTCTCGGGATACCACCAAATGAGTTGGGTTATTAGGTTGATTTGAAGATTTAGACAACCCGTGTATGCTGCAAAGGTAGAATCCGACAACAGGTTGCCGTAAGAAATTGACTAACTTCTTGCTAGTTTCTCGGGATCGTTGTGCATGCACATACCACATGTCGTGTAGACGAAGTAGGTGTAGCAAGCTATGATCGGCTGGAGTACGAAACAACATATTTACATGGGTTTCGTGTAGACGAACGTAGACATAGCAAGATGGCTCTAACCAATCATACGTGCATATGTACGTACAGAGTATGCATACCTAAGGGAGTATTTGTTACACGTACTTAGTGTAGTATGTTAGTACATGGTACTTAGGTAGTATGTATACCTCGAGAGTATGTTAGTACGAATGTACTTTGGGAGTATGTTGATTGGTACCGGCTCTCGTCTATATGCATCAGTTTTTTTATTAATTGTCTACCCTTGCAAATTAGACAACCTAATCACACGATGAACGTCCAAACTAGTCTTTGTATGTTCGTAATGAAAGAGGGTATGCAGATTTGCCAGGAATTTAAAACAAGTATGGCCATGTCTCACGATGAAAAAGGGTATATTGACAGGAGATCAATAATACCAATACTTGGAAAAGAAGTATATTCGGAAGTCCGTATATACACACAAGAGAAACAAAACTATACTGGAGATACTTAAGAAGAGCACACTCACTAGGAAATAGGATATACTCATATACACGAAGGAAAGTATTTGAAAAGAAGTATGGTCAACCGACACACATTCAAACCAAGAAGATCCCATGATTATAGGAGTTGTTGTTCACTACAGGTCGGATTCCAAAATATAATCAGGTGGCATAAGCTCCAAATAACTAATAAGGCCATACGGATCTTAGAGCAGAGCAAGCGGTGGATCCAATAAGAGTAACTACATACAGGAGTAATTAATATTATATACGGACTCAATCATAGAATCTGGACACCATGATACCCCGTTATTATATATATATGACGCTGAAATGGGGCATCATGGTGTCTGAACACCAAGCCTCTCTGCATTTAGATGCGTGCAATTGGAAAGGAATTCATTGATTTAGCATGTTGAATCATTCATGGATGGAAAGTCTTAATCATGGATGAAAAGTCCTAATCATGAATGGAAATTCTCAATCATGAAGCTCTATATATATATATATATATATATATATATATATATATATATATATATATATATATATATATATATATATATATATATATATATCAGCTTCCAAACGACGGATGAGGTCGTTAACGAGGATATGGGATCGTTGGCCGTATCACGTACTTGATCGACAATCCCGATCCTAGGTAACTAGGATATAAATTCTAAGAATCCATGTCTAAAAGTCTTTTCCTCTCTTAACTCAATTAACCCGTCTAATCAAATCAAACAATATATTTCGAACTAAGTTTGCTGCAAAATAAAACTTTGAGTTAAGCTAACCTAGCTTAGGTTACTTCAACTCGAAACCAGAATACCAGATATATATCATATTATCTACGAGCAGAATCTCACATGGTTTGCTCTTTCAAAAAAAAAGCTGCAATTCCGAAATCTACTGTTATTGTATTCTGTATTTGCGCACAAGAATCACAATTCCAATCAAAGACGGTTAAGCACTGCACCAGAACTGTCTATCGTCAATCCTTTTGTTTGAAAGTAACGCTTAATTAACGCTAACAAATCCATGACCCACCCGACACAATAGGCGCAACAACCGAACTGTCTGCCGGCCCAAAATCACGTTGTTAATTACAGTACTACGCCCCTGTTTGTTTAGACTTTTTACCAGGCTTATAAACAAAAAAAACCAAAGTTTAAATAAAGAGGTGACTTTTTTATCTAGTTTATAAAAATCTTAGGCTATTTTAAGCCTAAAAGCTATAGGAGATGTGCTTTTTATTTAGCTTTTGCAGAATGGAATGTCCCTTTGTTACTCAAGTTCACTAAAATTACCTACCAAATATCATTCATATATAACTCAAGATCCTTTCATTTTCTCCTTTTTTTTCTCCTTCCCACTATGTTTCTTTTTCCACTTCGCCACCCTCAACATCTCCCTCTCCCGATGTCGTCATCCCCGCGCCCCAACTCTCGCCAACGCCGTCCCCGCACCCAACTCCTCCGGACTCCCTCTTCCCCGTGCTCGCCGCCACCGGCATCCCTCTTCTCTGCACCCGCCGCCGCTGGCATCCCTCTTCCCTGCACCCAACTCCACCAGCTTCCCTCTTCCCCGCGCCCCAACTCCGCCGGCCTCCCTCTTCCCCATGCCCCACGCCGCCGACGCCATCCCCGCACCCCAACTCCGCCGGTCTCCCTCTTCCCCGCTCCTGACGCCGTCGGCATCCCTCTTCCCCACGTCCGACACCGTCGACATCCCACGTCCCCACGCCCCAACTCTGTCGGCCTCCCTATGCCCCTGATCAATGATTCATGCTCAAAGTAGTTCTCAAAATTCTGTAAATTACCACTGATTGTTTGCATGCATATGGTAGATTGCCACATTGCTAGCTAGCTAGCTAGGCGAATTAAAGCATATGCAGTACTTAACGGTAGTCATCACTGTATATATATTCATGCGCTTATAGCTACCTTTTTTTTCTAAACTTATATATCAAAGTTTCCCTTTCTTTCAAACTAATAGTTTCTCATCTTATCTTTTTTCTGATTCGATTTTTTAGTTAGTACGGGATTAACTACACATAATTCGAATGCTTTTTGGTCAAAAACCAGTCACCTTGTGGACCTTGGATATCTCATCTTATGGTTGACGCACGCAGGTGATTACGTGCACGTCGCATGCATGCGCGATGGACGTGGCGGTGAACGGATATACGGCTCGTCGCATGCATAGTTAGTAGTACGCTAAGGCGGATCGGGAAAGGAATAAGAGATATGGTAGGAGTAGGCTAGGGTGGGCGGGCCCGTGCACGGCGCACCTATAAGAGGGAGCCGCCCCTTTCCCGACGCACCATAATATTCCATACGTGCTTATCTACTACCCGCGGCGGCTCTGCGCCCTACCGAGGCGAAGGAGAAGATGGCGGCGGCGGGCGGACGTTCTGGAGCAGATCAAGAACGAATCTGTTGATCTGGTGAGGGCGAAATCGATCGGATCTATCGCTTGTTCTCCTTCTAGCTAGCTTCCTATCGCTGTTGCAAGTTCTAACGAGCGAGTCTTAATTTGCTGCTGTTATTGAGTTGATTTTTTCATCTGCACTGATCACCCTTCTTTTTCAATTTTTGTGATCTGCAATCACCTAGTAGTGGTGATTACATGTCTCGGTTGTCAAAATTTAATCCGTACTAATCCCTTTTTCTAATAATCTTTCGTGTGCTTTCATGGCAGGAGCACATCCCGGTGGAGGAGGTGTTCCAGAATCTGAGATGCAACCGGGAAGGCCTCGCCTCGACGAGGCCCAGCGCCAGTCGCCGTCTTCGGCCCAACAAACTCAAGAAAAGAAGGTTGGTTTCGATCTTATTCTTTGGCGTTAAGATTTTATTGGGTTTTACTGCGTGTTTGGTTGATTGGTTTAATCTCGAGCTTTGCGACCTTCCGTAACAATGGTGCTATGGCGCTTGCTTGCCAGAGAGCGAGATCCTCAAGTTTTGGGGTTCATGTGGAACCCTCGTCGCGTGGGTGATGGGCGTGCCGTCATGGCCATCGCTACCGCCAACGGCGACCACCGCCCGCCGGACTGGCAGGACTTCGTCGGCATCGTCGTGCTCCTCATCATCAATTCCACCATCTCCTACGTTGAGGAGAGCAACGCCGGAGCTCGCCAAGGCGCTCATGGCCAACCTCGCCCCAAGACCAAGGTGCTCCGCGATGGCCGGAGCGAACAGAAGCCGCCGTCCTCGTCCCGGAGATATCATCAAGATCAAACTCGGGACATCGTCCCACCGACGCGCGCCTCCTCGACGGAGACCCTCTCAAGATCGACCATCCGGCGCTCACCGCGAGTCGCCGCCGGTGACCAAGACCCCGGCGACCGCTTCTCGGGGTCCACGTGCAAGCGTGGCGAGATCGAGGCCGTTATCGCCATCGGCGTGCACACCTTCTTCGCAGGCGGCGCACCTCGTCGAAACCACCAACCGTGTCGGCCACTTCCAGAAGGTGCTCAAGGCCATCGGCAACTTCTGCATTGCCGCCATCGCCATCGGCATGCTCGTCGAGATCATTGTCATGTACTTAATCCAGCACCGCCGCTACCGCGACGGCATTGACAACCTCCTCGTGTTGCTCATCGGTGGCATCCCCATCGCCATGCCCACCGTGCTGTCCGTCACCATGGCCATCGGCTCCCATTTGTCGGGCGGGCGCCATCACCAGCGCATGACGGCCATCGAGGAGATGGCCGCCATGACCGTGCTCGCAGCGACAAGACGGGCACGCTCACCTCAACAAGCTCAGCGTCGACCGCGGCCTCATCGAGATCTTCGCCAGGACGCCGATCAGGACCAGTCCTCCGCCGCCGCCCGAGGCCTCGAGGGTCGAGAACCAGACGCCATCGACGCCGCCATGGTCGGCATGCTCGCCGACCCCAAGGAGGCCAGGGCCGCATCAAGGAGGTCCACTTCTCCCTTCAACCCCGTCGACAAGCGCACCGCCTCACCTACATCGACCTCGCCGACGGCACCTGGCACCGCTCCAGCAAGGGCGCTCCCGAGCAGGTTTTCTTCTTCTTCTTGCATGTATTACAACTTGTTTGCTAACTTTCATGGTGTTTTTTGTGCAGATTTTGGCCCTCTGCAACTGCGGAGATGGTTTCAAGAACAGGGTGCACACCGTGATCGACAAGTTCGCCGACCGAGGCCTTCGATCCTCGCGGTCGCAAGACATGTATGATTTCTTTCTGAATGTACAACTGCACAAGTACGAACTGCAGATTCTGTTTCTTCTGTGTGTAACGTTAGTCGGGTGCTGCAGGAAGTGCCGGAGAAGAGCAAGGACAGCCCTGGGGGGCCGTGGGAGTTCGTCGGCCTTCTGCCCCTCCTTGACCCTCCGAGGCACGACAGCGCCGAGACCATCAAGCGGGCGCTCGGCCTCGGCGTCAATGTCAAGATGATCACTGGTACATTGCCCCTTTGATTCTACTGTTTCTTTCTGCAATGGAAGATTGAGAGGCTGTTCAGGCTCTGACATCGAGTGTGACATATATGCTGCAGGTGATCAGCTTGCCATTGCCAAGGAGACCGGCAGAAGGCTCGGCATGGGCACGAACATGTACCCCTCCTCAGCGCTGCTCGGGCAGAACAAAGATGAATCCATCGCTTCGGTCCCCGTCGATGATCTGATCGAGAAGGCTGATGGCTTCGCCGGCGTCTTCCCCGGTTAGCACGCGAGAGCTGCATCGCGATTCGATCTCATTCTTCATGGATGTTGCATCTTGTTAGCTTGTATAGCGTATGGTAATCTCAAGTTGCTATCTTGCGATGCAGAGCACAAGTACAACATCGTCAAGAAACTGCAGGAGATGAAGCACATCTGCGGGATGACTGGGGACGGCGTGAACGACGCGCCTGCGCTGAAGAAGGCCGACATCGGGATCGCCGTCGCCGATGCTACCGATGCGGCCAGGAGTGCCTCCGACATTGTGCTTACCGAACCTGGGCTCAGCGTCATCATCAGTGCTGTGCTCACTAGCCGAGCCATCTTCCAGAGGATGAAGAACTACACCGTGAGCAATCTCTGCCTGACAACCCACCATGGTTATACCCTTTTTTTCGGTTACAATTCTGACTGTTCTCTCTCTCTCTCTCTCTCTACTCTTGTTATTTCCTAGATTTACGCGGTTTCGATAACAATTCGTATTGTGGTAAGTTACCTTATGTTCCTCGAAGAAACCCACTTTTCCAACACTGTAACGCACCTGTTTGAAAGCCTTTTGCGTTGTCAATCTGCAGCTCGGCTTCATGCTGATTGCACTGATCTGGAAGTTCGACTTCTCGCCGTTCATGATCCTGGTCATTGCCATTCTGAACGACGGTGGGTTTGGACAGCAACTTCAAGATGCTCCCTGCGTTATCAATCATTCGCGTGCTCAACTTGTTCGTGTGTTTAATTGGTTCAGGTACGATCATGACGATCTCGAAGGACAGAGTGAAGCCATCCCCTCACCCAGACAGCTGGAAGCTGAGAGAGATTTTCATCACCGGCATCGTGTACGGCACCTACCTGGCCTTGACGACTGTGATCTTCTTCTGGGCCATGAGGAGCACCGACTTCTTCACTGTAAGCATTCCTTTGCCCTCTCCATCCATGACCATTCCCTGCCAACCAAATTAAGATGCATGCTAAACCTGTTGCCATTGTTGCAACTGCAGAACACGTTCCACGTGAGGTCGCTAAGGGGCAACGAAGGCGCGATGATGTCTGCCCTGTACCTGCAAGTGAGCATTATCAGCCAGGCCCTGATATTCGTGACCCGGTCTCGCAAATGGTGCTTCCTGGAACGGCCCGGGTTCTGGCTGTGCTCCGCGTTCGTCCTTGCGCAGATCGTAAGCCTGCTTTCCTCTCCTCCTTGCTGCCATTGATGGACAGCTGAGTTTGCATGCATCAGTAAACTGAATCCAAACTGCTGCTGCTTTGCCACTACAGGTTGCCACTCTGCTGGCGGTGTACGCGAACTTGGGGTTTGCTCGTATCCGTGGCGTCGGGTGGGGTTGGGCCGGGGTGATCTGGCTCTACAGCATCGTCACCTTCGTCCCCCTCGACTGGTTCAAGTTCGGCATCCGCTACCTGCTGAGCGGCAGGGCATGGGACAACCTCTTCGAGAACAAGGTATCCTTTGTTGCCTCGTCATAGTTTCTTTCTTGAGATAAATGTCTGACATGTTCCTTGCTGAACTGCAAAACACAGATTGCGTTTTCCACGAAGAAGGACTACGGCAGGGGGGAGCGCGAGGCGCAGTGGGCGACGGCGCAGCGAACGCGCCACGGCCTCCCGACGTCCGAGATCCCCGGCATCCTCAACGAGAGGAGCAGCTACAGGGAGCTCTCGGACATCGCCGAGCAGGCCAAGCGCCGAGCAGAGGTTGCGAGGTAAGCCTAGCGCACTAGACTACACTTGGGTTGCATCTGTCGATCCACCACGCGGTCGCTCTGAATTGAACGTTTAATCTGCTGCAGGCTGCGTGAGCTGAACACGCTCAAGGGCCGGATGGAGTCGACGGCGAGGCTCAAGGGGATCGACATCAATACGATACAGCGCCACTACACCGTCTAACTGTACGTCGCTTCGTGCTCGCTGCGGATTTTCAGGAGCAGCGCCGAGCGAACGTCGTCGTCTGCAATTTTAATCTATAGTTCGATTTGAGGTCGGAGTCGTCTAGGTCCAGTTTAGTCTTTTTTGTAGTAGTGGGAACACAGATAGGGCAACTCCGGATTGACACATGGATCCTACTGCAGGTAAGTTCTTCTGTGGTAGAACACAAAATTTTGTAACTGTACAAGTAGCGACGTGCTAATTAAGTACAAACATGGAAGTGCATATCGATCATGTACTTCCAAACGGTACATATCGATCATGTACTTACAAACATGGAAGTAGCGACGTGCTAATTAAGTATTGGGAGTGACTATTGCCAAGGTGACTGAAATTTTTTTGTCTCTCAGTCACTTGAAGTTGCACTCTTAATCAACTAAAATTGCAGTTGTTTTGAGAGTGCAACTTTTGGAGGGGGCTGTTTTTTTTGAAAGGGCTGCAATTTTAGTTGATTGAGAGTGCAACTTTTAAGTGACTGAGAGACAAAAAAATTTCAGTCGCCTTGGCAACAGCAAAACCGTTAAGTATTTTATGCACCTTTTGTTCGACTTGCCGTGTATTAGCATATATACAGTGGAAAGAGATAAATTTCAGACATGGGGGTCACGAATTCCGAGGCACTTCTCACTCCCTCTCACGCGGTAAGTCGTCGGTTTGCTTTCGTGCGACTTTTACCATTTGAGGCCAGACCGGGGAACATGCAAGGAGTGAAACTCGTGTGCCGTGTCGCCCCTGCTCGAGTGAAAATAATAATCACTTGGTTACTAATTAATTATCTTGCACTCTGTGAAGACCAAATGCTAATTAATTATAACTAAATAATTGCTACTCCCTCCAACTGTAAATGTAAGTCATTTGAGCTTTGTGAGCAAAAATTGAGGAGTAGAGTGGACGTTCTCAAATTATGGATCTGTTTGGTAACGACTGCGACTTATGACTTTAGACTGAAATTTTTGAAAAGAACAGACCCTATGTAGATGCCTTGGGGTATTGGCCAGCTTGGCTCGTTACCTCGATTTGCCACAACTCACTCAAGACAATTTAATCGTTTTATGCTAGTGTTTGATTTGTTGCCATATTTATGGCACGTCAGACTTAATTTATTGAGAAAAATCCATAGACACCTCTCCAAGTCATCTACTTTTTCAATTTATCCCCAATATCTAATTAGCGTTTACTTTGCCCCTATAAGTTAAGTTAGCGTGTAAATACCCTAGGCCGCATGTTAGCACTACTTCTCATGATTTTAATTATCTTTGGTACTGTTTCAATGACTTCAGTTCTCATTTAAGTTATTTCAATACTTGTTTCAATGATTTTGAATGATTTCGGTATTTGTAATACACTATTTTATTAGTATTATTTCAATGCTGAAATCTCGTATTAAAAAGTTATCTACACAATACAAAGGAATAAGAAGAAAAACAAAAGGTTAAAAAATGAAATTAAAAAATCAACATGTTCTAAAAGTCAAAAGTCTAAAACAGAAGCTGCCTAAAGCAGGACCGATTATTCAGTTATATCATGCATGGATTATTCAGATGTCACGTCGTTTCGTTGGATACATGGATCGATCAGAGTTGTGCAGTGTGCCGACATGTATATATATGAATATATCAGATATGAATATTTGTGTCATTGTATCCAACAAAATATAGAGTGAGAGAGGAGGAAGGGCACAAACTTAGCCAATGTTTGGGCCAACCCGTCGCTTTGTTGAGTACTTTCAGGGTGTCGGCAGACTGCTACAATATAGTATCTTATTACAGATACTACTGTGGCTTTTCTGGGCTGGCTTGCACTATTCTTTAATTTGTACTATGTTTGTAGAAGATGTTGTATATATAAAGTACAATCTGTATGTCATGCATGTGTACGAACAGCGCTAAAAGTGGCAGTGGAATGTCCAGAAACAGCATGCTTCCAAACACGGTTATCCAGTTCATGTAACAAACTAACAGTACTGATCTAGCTAGATCCAATAGATGAAATACTTTGCCAACTAACAGTACTATTTTGGTAAGAAGTACTTAATTTGTTTAGATGTTGGGTGCATATCTATCTCTATATATCCATTAGCTAGCTTGCTTATTAGTTATTAGCATGTGATATGATACACGAGAAATGCTCTAATACATATTATTCTTTTATTTATAGCCTTCTTACATCAATTATATACTAGTTTTATATAAGTTAAATTATGTAAAATGATATGATAGTTTGTAAAAAGAGGAACAAAACAAACTATAAAGAACACAACAAAAACTACACAAAATCCCACTTGATCGTTTATGTTGTGGCTTCTGACGATATTAAACAAATTGATTACTCCGTTATCATATTGTTGACATAGAAAAAAATCACAAAGTCAAAACCATAAAGTACAAACAAAACAATAACTAATGGGTAAAAAATTGAGTGCTCCCAAATAAAAAACACTGTCATCTAGCAAATTTCGATAATATATGGAATATTGCCTGCTATATATATATATATATATATATATATATATATATATATATATATATATATATATATATATATATATATATATATATATATATATATATATATATATATATATATATATATATGACTATACCAAAGGATAGCTAGTTCCTTTGGTAATCTAGCTAGGTTCTTCGTTTGAATAATGATGCGATATATGATATCATCGATCTCACACCAGGTAAGCTATTTGCTCTTGCTCTTATTACTACATATTGTTCTTGTAAATGAACTATATATGGCCGCATAACTGTTTCAAGAGGCTAATGTACTATACAGATATAGGCATATATATAGCCCATATTTCCTAGGCTATACAGAACACTTGAAAACGTCGGAAGAAGAAAGAACACATGAAAGGAAGATGTTGATATGGTGACTAGCTATCAAGACTAATTCACGTTGATCGATTCCGGACTCAACTTATACGTAAGATTTGCATGCTTATCCTCACACTTAATTAATGGCATGAACGTAGGACAAACGCTGGGCAGGTTCGTGCATCAGGGAGTTAGAGCTACAGGAAGCATACAAGACGACACACCGACTCGTGGATTAAACTAGCTAGCTAGCTAAGCTAATGTGCTAACATATATATATATATATGGGAATATATCTAGTGCTAAAGTCCATTTAAGTGCTAACATGCTAAAGCCGCTCAGAAGCGTTAGATCTGCCCCATACGGTCAGGATCTATGAAGGTGGAAGTACCAAATCTACTTATGTGTTTTGTGAAAACCCCCCGCCTCCCCCGTCTTTTTGCGCGACTTTGGTCTCCGCGCCGTTCACGCGACGTCGCCGATCTCCGCCTCGTGCGACGCTGGTCTCGCGCGCGTTCACGCGCGACGTCTTCTCCCCGCGCCATTCCGCGCATCTTCGCACCGTTCCGCTCATCTCCTCGCCGTTCCGCGCCGTTTCTCTTCTCCCAGCGCCGTTCCGCGCGAGCGTCGTCATCGCGATCAGATCGATCGATCTGTCTGTGTGCATGCATGTTCTTGAAGATTCATTCAGGATTCAGGTACAACACGGAGACCAGGCGTCGCGCAAAAAACTTGTGATACGATATGCACGCTGAGCTCAATGCTGGGTGCTAAGTGACTTAATTCAGCCAACAATCATCGTTATTTGTGAATATATGATGTGAGCAAGTAATGATCATAATTAGTCGGCGTTCCGCTCGGATTTGAAAAAAGACGGGAGGCGGGGAGGCGGGGGTTTTCAAAACGCATAAATAGATTTGGTGCTTCCACCTTCACATATCCGGGTATGGTATGGGGTGATCTAACGCTCTGAGCGACTTTAGCATGTTAGCACTCAAATAGGCTTTAGCACTAGACTTTAGCATGTTAGCACTAGATAGGCTTTAGCACTAGATAAAGTCGCTCAGAGCGTTAGATCGCCCCATATAGCCGGATCCGTGAAGGTGGAAGCACCAAATCTATTTATGCGCAACTGTAAATGTAAGTCATTTGAGCTTTGTGAGCAAAAATTGAGGAGTAGAGTGGACGTTCTCAAATTATGGATCTGTTTGGTAACGACTGCGACTTATGACTTTAGACCGAAATTTTGAAAAGAATGAGACCTATGTAGATGCCTTGGGGTATTGGCCACTTGGCTCGTTACCTCGATTTGCCACAACTCACTCAAGACAATTTAATCGCTTTATGCTAGTGTTTGATTTGTTGCCATATTTATGGCACGTCGACTTAATTTATTGAGAAAATCCATAGACACCTCTCCAAGTCATCTACTTTTCAATTTATCCCCAATATCTAATTAGCGTTTACTTTGCCCCTATAAGTTAAGTTAGCGTGTAAATACCCTAGGCCGCATGTTAGCACTACTTCTCATGATTTTAATTATCTTTGGTACTGTTTCAATGACTTCAGTTCTCATTTAAGTTATTTCAATACTTGTTTCAATGATTTTGAATGATTTCGGTATTTGTAATACACTATTTTATTAGTATTATTTCAATGCTGAAATCTCGATTAAAAGTTATCTACACAATACAAAGGAATAAGAAGAAAAACAAAAGGTTAAAAAATGAAATTAAAAAATCAACATGTTCTAAAAGTCAAAAGTCTAAAACAGAAGCTGCCTAAAGCAGGACCGATTATTCAGTTATATCATGCATGGATTATTCAGATGTCACGTCGTTTCGTTGGATACATGGATCGATCAGAGTTGTGCAGTGTGCCGACATGTATATATATGAATATATCAGATATGAATATTTGTGTCATTGTATCCAACAAAATATAGAGTGAGAGAGGAGGAAGGGCACAAACTTAGCCAATGTTTGGGCCAACCCGTCGCTTTGTTGAGTACTTTCAGGGTGTCGGCAGACTGCTACAATATAGTATCTTATTACAGATACTACTGTGGCTTTTCTGGGCTGGCTTGCACTATTCTTTAATTTGTACTATGTTTGTAGAAGATGTTGTATATATAAAGTACAATCTGTATGTCATGCATGTGTACGAACAGCGCTAAAAGTGGCAGTGGAATGTCCAGAAACAGCATGCTTCCAAACACGGTTATCCAGTTCATGTAACAAACTAACAGTACTGATCTAGCTAGATCCAATAGATGAAATACTTTGCCAACTAACAGTACTATTTTGGTAAGAAGTACTTAATTTGTTTAGATGTTGGGTGCATATCTATCTCTATATATCCATTAGCTAGCTTGCTTATTAGTTATTAGCATGTGATATGATACACTGAGAAATGCTCTAATACATATTATTCTTTTATTTATAGCCTTCTTACATCAATTATATACTAGTTTTATATAAGTTAAATTATGTAAAAATGATATGATAGTTTGTAAAAAAAGAGGAACAAAACAAACTATAAAGAACACAACAAAAAACTACACAAAAATCCCACTTGATCGTTTATGTTGTGGCTTCTGACGATATTAAACAAATTGATTACTCCGTTATCATATTGTTGACATAGAAAAAAATCACAAAGTCAAAACCATAAAGTACAAACAAAACAATAACTAATGGGTAAAAAATTGAGTGCTCCCAAATAAAAAACACTGTCATCTAGCAAATTTCGATAATATATGGAATATTGCCTGCTATATATATATATATATATATATATATATATATATATATATATATATATATATATATATATATATATATATATATATATATATATATATATATATATATATATATATATATATGACTATACAAAGGATAGCTAGTTCCTTTGGTAATCTAGCTAGGTTCTTCGTTTGAATAATGATGCGATATATGATATCATCGATCTCACACCAGGTAAGCTATTTGCTCTTGCTCTTATTACTACATATTGTTCTTGTAAATGAACTATATATGGCCGCATAACTGTTTCAAGAGGCTAATGTACTATACAGATATAGGCATATATATAGCCCATATTTCCTAGGCTATACAGAACACTTGAAAACGTCGGAAGAAGAAAGAACACATGAAAGGAAGATGTTGATATGGTGACTAGCTATCAAGACTAATTCACGTTGATCGATTCCGGACTCAACTTATACGTAAGATTTGCATGCTTATCCTCACACTTAATTAATGGCATGAACGTAGGACAAACGCTGGGCAGGTTCGTGCATCAGGAGTTAGAGCTACAGGAAGCATACAAGACGACACACCGACTCGTGGATTAAACTAGCTAGCTAGCTAAGCTAATGTGCTAACATATATATATATATATGGAATATATCTAGTGCTAAAGTCCATTTAAGTGCTAACATGCTAAAGCCGTCGAAGCGTTAGATCGCCCCATACGGTCAGGATCTATGAAGGTGGAAGTACCAAATCTACTTATGTGTTTGTGAAAACCCCGCCTCCCGTCTTTTTTTGCTGACGCTGGTCTCCGCGCCGTTCACGCGACGTCGCCGATCTCCGCCTCTGCGACGCCTGGTCTCTGCGCCGTTCACGCGACGTCTTCTCCCGCGCCATTCCGCATCTTCAGCACCGTTCGCTCATCTCCTCGCCGTTCGCGCGTTTCTTCTCCCAGCGCCGTTCGCGCGGCGTCGTCATCGCGATCAGATCGATCGATCTGTCGTGTGCATGCATGTTCTTGAAGATTCATTCGAGTTCGGTACAACACGGAGACCAGCGTCGCGCAAAAACTTGTGATACGATATGCACGCGAGCTCAATGCTGGGTGCTAAGTGACTTAATTCAGCCAACAATCATCGTTATTTGTGAATATATGATGTGAGCAAGTAATGATCATAATTAGTCGGCCGTTCGCTCGGTTGAAAAAGACGGGAGGCGGGGAGG